>CM056723.1:125629622-127092122 GCA_029844215.1 Przewalskia tangutica
AGACTAGATTGAGCCAAGTACAAATAGTTGATATTCAAAAAATGGAGGGCTTTAAAATTCATGCATAGTAATTAGTAATTATATCGGCATGCTTAACCATTAGTTGAAGCTATCATAACAATCATGAGTATTAGCAAATATATATATATATATATATGATCCATAAAGCTCCTTCAATTCAAAGATTTTGTTTATGTGGTCCTATTATTTGATTGCGTAGAGTCAGAGACGGATTTATGATTTGAAATTTATAAATTTTAGATTTCAGCTAATTCAGAGTTATTGAATTTTAAATTTCTTATTTATAAATATATTTAATAAATTTTTAAAAATAAATACAAGATTTAAGTTCAAATTATTAAATTTTGCCGAACTTATACCGTAAACGATACATCCATGCACCCTTGCGTGGAGTTGAGTTGAAAGGTTATTCGATGCGAATCTTGCCCGGATACTGTAAGAACCGATTCTCTAATTCAATCAAATATCCCACCGGCCGATGAAAGCTTGTCCAATAGCAAGAAGGCTTTTTCAACGACTGGAATGCTTCTTTATTAGGCTATTCAAAGCATCGAGAAAATCTTCACTCGGCAGAAAATTTAATTAATAATTTATGGATTCATCTGATCTTATTTACTTTCAATAATCCTCATTTCTTTAATAAATTTCGGATTTATTCAAACTTTAGCACATAAAGTGGAATGGAGGGAGTATAATTGCTAAATACTTACTCACATAATCGCATTTGCTGTTAATTATAACTACGCAATAAATAATTATATGAAAAATAAATATAATAATGTGATACAATTATCGACTCTCTCTACTTCTAAAGTAGGGATAGAGCCACATACACTTTACCTTCTCCATATTTTATTTGTGAAACTATATTGAGTATATTATTATTATTGTAATATAAATATTGTGAATAAATATTTGATGTTACAATTGTTTCTCCTAATCATCAAGGATTCATTCTTTTCGGTGATGTGATCCGATCCATAACCTTTTGGTCATGGCATGCGCCTCCTATATATCAGACTTTATTGCTGTCCTATTTTAATTAAAGTCAAGATGTAATATGATTTCATCATTATAGGAAGGGCCCAACCTTAGCATGCAGCACGTACAAAAATTCTTCAACAACAAAATACATAATATAAGTATATAAATACGAATCTAAAAAGAGAAATCTTAGAGCTACCGTAAAGTTGTTTCTGTGTGTATTATAGATCAACGGTTCAACTCGTAAAAACAGTCACTAATGTTTGTATTAGAGTAAATTGTCTACATCACACCTCTTGGGTGTGGTTCTTTCCCAAACCCCACTGACGTGGAATACTTTGTGTATTAGGCTGCCTTTTTAAATACGACTCTATGAGGAAAATGTTTTAGAATATAAATTTAATCAGAAGTGAGTTTAAGTTATATATATTGATAATATGAAAAATATTATTTTAAATAGTACATATATATTTTTATGATAAGCCTTAATTACTAAAAAAGGACAGTTCGACACGAAGAAATATTTTGTGTTCATGCAGGATGGGGAAGAGCTGCACTCTAAGGGTGTGTAATGAAGATAATTTATCTTGACGCAAACATTAAAAGATTAATTCCATGATTTGAATTTATAACTATATATCGCACTGAGACAATTTTACCGTTGCTATGAGACGGGGATCGATAAACCTTAATTGTTAATGTGGTAAAATTTATAACTAACATGTTATCACATATTAAAAATCAATTATACTGATAACATAAAAAAAAAATATATAATATATGTACATATAACTCATATCCTTAATGATATATATCAACTATCCGTGTTTAACATAGTATATAAATTGTTAAAATTTCTAAAAAAAGGGGCAATTCAGTGCACTAAGCTTTCGCTATGCGCGAGATTCATGAAAGAGCCGAACCACAAGGGTCTATTGTACGTAGCATTATCTTGCATTTCTGCAAGAGACTGTTTCCACGGCTTAAACCCGTGACTTTCAAATCACGTAATAACAACTTTACCATTTACTCCAAAACTTCCTTTTAAATTATTAAAATTTCTGATTAACGGAAATAGAATATCAGTAGAGTAAGTCAAATGTTACCAGTACCATATTCAACTGTATAATATTTCATTGTACTAACTAGTACGGTTGATAGGTTATACCTATCTTATTTTAAAAGTATGAATATAAATGTTGATAATATCATCATTTTTGGTCAATAAAATATCAAAGTGGATGATTGACTCATTATATTATTTTGTATTAGACAGAATATTCATGTAATCCCACAAAGTGGGGTTAGGGTCAACTTCTATGGACACCGAAGATAATTATAAATGTCGATTGATTAAACTATCAAATATTTTAGAATATTTACTAAAACAATTAATAGGTTTTAATAGCAAGAATTAAGACCATTAGATGTATAGAATATAAATTATGTTAAATACCCGCCTCCTTCCCAAGTTATAAGTTGTTACTTCGATTTGGACACAACTTGAATTTTGTTATATTTGAATTTGAGTAAAAATGATTATATTATTTTTATCAAGATTTTGAAAGCTCCATCTTAAACTTTAGATGTATATCAACATTATTGGCAACACAATACTGTTCGCCAATGTAACTGAAAGAAATAATTCATTCATTATTCTTATTAATGAAAAACATATATACAAGTTACAAGGAAGATCATCTTCCTATTCTACCTAGGAATTTCTATTCTATAAGAACACTAACTTTACAATTATGATAATATTATACTACTAATTAAGGTACAATTCTAAGTTTAATATTTACCAAATATACAATTGAAATCAGCCCATTGTTATTTGGCTCTTTGGGCGTCCTCTGTGGGCGTGTATTGTTTAACACATCCCACGCCATGGCGGACGTACGTCTGACGAGACTGTCTCTAAAATCTTCAAAAAGGACCGAAGGAAGACCGCTGTAAAGATATGCAACTGGATATCTGGAAGGGACATGACAGACGCGTACTTGTCCTTTAGCTACCTTCTCTCGAACAAAGTGAATATCCATCTCTATGTGTTTAGTGCGCTGGTGCTGAACTGGATTACCAGAAAGGTAGATGACACTTATATTATCACAATACACCAAGGTAGCTTTCTCAATAGGACAATGAAGCTCTAAAAGTAGATTTCGTAACCAACATGACTCGGAAACCACATTGGCTACCCCTCGATACTCGGCCTCTGCACTTGAACGTGAAAGCGTAGATTGACGCTTGGCAGACCATGAGACCAAGTTATTACCCAAAAACATACAATAGCCAGACGTAGACCGTCTGGTGTCAGGACAACCACCCCAATCAACATCTGTATATGAGACAAGTGTAGACGTCGATGAAGGGTACAAATGCAAACCATAATCAAGTGTTCCCTGAATGTACCTAAGGATGCGTTTGAGCGCATTCATATGTTCAACTCTGGGATCATGCATAAACAAACACACCTGCTGGACTGCATATATAATGTCTGGTCTTGTGAACGCATGATACTGAAAGGTGCTTGCAAGACTACGATAACGGGTCGGATCCTCATACGAAGAGTTAGTTGCAGCACCCAACTTGAATTTAGTATCAACTGGAGTAGAAGTGGACTTACAGGATGACATCCCAACGCTCTAAATGATCTCTGCTGCATACTTCTTCTGTGTTAAGAACAATCCGCCTGCATGACGAGTGACTGCAATTCCCAAAAAATAGCTCAAGGGTCTCAAGTCTTTCATGACAAACTCAGAACTGATCATTGTCATAATAGACTTTCTCAAAGCATCAGAAGAGGCAGTCAAGATTATATCATCAACATATAATAATATATAAGCCATGAAAGAACCCCGATGATATATGATTAATGAATTATCAGACCTGCTGTGAGAAAAATCCATAGTCGAAACAAAATCAGCAAACCTCTTATACCAAGCCCGTGGAGACTGCTTAAGTCCATACAAAGACTTATTCAATAGACAGACATGATTAGGATATCTAGTATCTCTGAACCACAACGGCTTATGCATATACAATGTCTCCTGAAGATCACCATGTAGAAAAACATTCTTCACATCTAGCTGATGAATGAGCCATGATTTTAAAAGAGTCAAGCTGAGCACAGTCTGAATGGTAGCTGGCTTGACCACCGGGCTAAATATCTCACCACAATCCACACCAACCTACTGAGTCTTACCATCACCTACAAGTCTAGCCTTATGTCTTGCAAATGAACCATCAGAATTTTCCTTATGAATAAAAATCCACATAGACCGAATAATATTAACACCAGATGGACGGGGTACCAACTCTCACGTCTTATTATCAATAAGAGCATTATATTCCCCGGTCATAGAAATTTTCCAATCGGGGTTATTTAAGGCAGACACAGAATTACGGGGTAAGGGGGATTTCAGAATATTAGAATTCAAATTGAAATGTCTTTTTGATTTAAAAATACCCCGTTGACTGCGAATGACTGGACCAAGACTCTGGGCTGGATTGGGTGAATTTTGGGAATTTTTGGAAATTTTTGGAATTACCTTCGAAGGCGCTGCGGCGCTAGGGGTGCAGGGCCGCGACATTGTCTCGCAGGAGTTTGGCTCCGCGGCGCCTCTGTGCGAGGTCGCGGCGCCGACGGTCTTTTTTCGAATATGAAAAATGACGTAGAACATAGGGGGAAATATTCTTATCCAAAAAATCATAAGAACTAGGCACAAATTTTTCTACTTTAGAAAAGGGAAATTGGGATTCATCAAAGAGAACATGACGACTAATGATGATTCGTTTAGAGGACAAATCAAAACATTTATAACCACGGTGATTTGACGAAAAACCCAAAAACACACAAGGGGTAGAACGTGTCTGAAGTTTGTTGATTGTAGTGGATGGAAACAATGGATAACATAAGCATTCGAAGACCCTAAGATGAGAATATGACGGAGACTTATTATATAAGACTTTGATAGGGGAGGAATATGTCAAACCTTTAGAAGAAAGAATATTGAGTAGATCGGTAACCATTTGTAGCGCATGATGCCAAAATAATGGAGGAACGGAAGAATGAACCAATAAAGTGCGGACAATATTATTAATCGTACGAATTCTTCGCTCAGCTTTCCCATTTTGTGAAGATGTATGAGGACATCACAATTTGAGCACAAAACTCTCTAAATTCCCCAATTGTCATACTCTTTGCCATGATCACATTGAATGTTTTTGATTTTCCGTTCAAATTGTGTTCTTATGAAAGCTCTATATTTTATGAAAATGAAAAAAAACTTGAGATTTTTTTGCAATTGGAAACGTCCATAAATATTTAGAATAACCATCTAAGAATAAAACATAATAACGATGACCCATTGAACCGAGAACCGGAGATGTCCATAAATCACTATGAATAATATCAAATGTCATTGAAGTAGTAGAATTCGACGCTACAAATGGTAACTTAATAATTTTTTCCAAAGCACGGGATTGACAAAGTGGAGTACTACGAGTACCCTTACAAGAAATAAACTTATGTCTATCTAAAGAAGATAAAATAGACGACCCTTGATGACCTAGACGAGCATGCCACAATGAAGGAGCAAGAGCTGCAAAAGTGGATGACATAGCTTGACGCGAGATGCTGAGACTTGAAATGATTGGATAAAGATCACCCCTACTGTTACACCTCATGAGATGACTCCCCGTCTTAAAATCCTTCACAAAAAACCCAAACGGATCAAAATTAATAGAAACCCAATTATCAGTGGTGAATTTACGGACATACACCAAATTCTTAATCAATTTTGGGGCATGAAGGGTATGTTTCAGGACAAGGGGTGGATGAGGAGGGGACAAGATTTTATGACCATAACCCTTAATTAGAATAGAATTGTCATTACCAACAGTTATACTATGATTAGTGCTCAAATTGGAATAAGACGAGAGAGTACCTTGATCGGATGTCATGTGGGTAGTGGCGCCGGTGTCCATGTACCAATTTGGGTCTGGTTGAGTCAAGCCAAGCATATGCATCACTGTTTCAATGTCGTTTTGGGTGGGTCCCACTGCGTGGTGGGCACGATGAAGCGAGGCCCAGTATCTTTGGATCGCTGGGGCTTCCCATGGTAGTCTGAACTCAGTCTGGCGGGAAGAAAGGCCGCGACTGAGGCGTCGTGGCGCTGTAAGGCTGCGTCGCGGCGCTGTGAGGCGTTGGAACCACCGCATCCGAGGGTCCTGTGGGCTCGGGGCTGCTTCGTTATTCTTGACGGTTGCCTCAGTTGTTGCCGCCACGATTCTTGTCATTATTCTTTCGTTTCTGGCCCTTCTTACCACCTCCGTTGTTGTGATTATGAGTCATGTTGGGTGGATTGGAAGGAGTAAAATTGGAAGATGTCATCATGACGACAGGGCTGACCCCAATCGCCACTTTCTTAGCCAATCCGGCTTCCTCCAAAGTAAGCATAGAACGAGCTTGAAAAAACCCTGGCAGAGGGTTACTCTGACGAATCACCGAAGCAACACCGCTATAGGCCTCTGACTGACCTGCAACCATCTGAAGAACTAGACGACTTTGAGAAACCGGAGAACCCACGTTGCTGAGTTGGTCTGCCAAGTCCTTGAGCCGTTTGCAATAAGAAGAAACGTTGGGAAAAATCGTCATAGCCGCTTGGGAGAATTCCTGCTCAAAGATAACAATTCGAGAATGAATGTTATCTTGGAATATGTCGCGCAATCGATCCCACGCCGCCATAGTTGTGGAATTTAGTTCCATAATCGTCTGTAAAAGGTCCAAGGAGATAGTGGCATAAATCCACTGAAGAACCTTGGCATCAAGCATGACCCATAATTTTGGATCTGTTTCTTTAGTGGGCACAATCGTCGTAGAAGTAGACGCCGCATCACTCCCCTTTGGATGAGTTGGAGGAATGATATGGTGGAGGACTTTATGTGCCAAAGCATGAATCTTAAATAATTCCGCCAACGTCCCATATTGAACGTTTTCTAGGCCAGGAACGATAGGAAGAACGCTCTTGATATTAGAAACTGTGAGGGCATGGTGAAAAGTGTTCTTATCAGCCATAGGGAATAAAACAACAAGATTCACATAAGGGAATTTGTGAGAAAGGTTTTTTTGGAAGAGAAGATACTCGTTTTTTGTGAAAGAGGAAGAACACAAAAAATCGAGAATATAGAGCAAAATTTCGAGAAAAAAAAGAAGAAATTTTGAGGAGCGGAAGCAGGGTAAAGAAAACCTAGACTCTTGATATCACGAAAGAAATAATCTCTTGATTATTCTTATTAATGAAAATCATATATATACAAGTTACAAGGAAGAGCATCTTCCTATTCTATCTAGGAATCCATATTCTATAAAAATACTAACTTTACAATTATGGTAATATTACACTACTAATTAAAGTACAATTTTAAGTCTAATATTTATCAAATATACAATTAAAATAAGCCCATTGCTGGCCCCACTGCTGGACGTCCTCCGTGGACGTGTATTGTTTAACAGTAACTTTAATCGAAATATTGATTAATATGCAAACTCACTTTAGATTCTTATCTAATTATAATTCTGATATTTTATAAAAGTCTTTTAATTCAAAGCACTTACTAATAATTGATATGGTATTCGTAGAAACTAGTTGTCATAAAAAGTGAGTTGAAATTCAATGAATAAACAAATGCTTTTAATTAATTTTTGACAATGATTAGTCTATATAAAATGTAGTAGTATTCCCAGGACCTAATGTGTACTATAAATAATAGGAGTCTCTAATGATTGTTTTCATTGTACTACAATTTCGATACCAATTTTGGGATCTTTACAGAAATAGCTAGCTCGATTCACTGTTTATTTTTTCTAGTTAGTATAAATAGAATATATATTGATTATACGATAGATTATGAAAATAATCTTTGATTATAAACATAATCTGTGTATATTTTATATTTAGAATGTAATTATTCTGATTTTAAAATATCATAAGTGTAGCCTAAACTTTAGTCTTGTAACATGTATATATTATTACATTCAAGGAATGAAAAGATTCATGGTACAAGAGCAAAAAATTAACCCTAGTCGCCTAAGCCCTAAACCCTAACTCCGGCTGACACCCACTTTTCGAAAACCCTACATCCTCCTCCTCTTTTCTTGTTTCTCTCGGGTAACAATGACTGACCAACACAAATTTCATCCCGTTCTTGCCGTAAATAACGTAAAGAACTTCATTTCGGTGATTCTTGAGATGAAAAAAGGGCAATATTCATCTTGGGAGGAGTTATTAAAAAATCATTGTCGCGCATACCAAGTCATTGACCATATTATTCCTCCAAAGCCTCAATCGGGTGTCATGAAAAAAGACAAGTCCACCGACATTGATATGGCTCTATGATCTCTCTTGGATGTTATAGTCCTTCAATGAATTTACGACACCATATCAAATGTCTTTTGCACACCATATTGAAATTAGATTCGACTATTCAACAAGCATGGGAGCGTTTGCAAAATATTTTTCAAGATAACAATAATTCTCGTGCGGTTATCTAGAAAATCAATTCACAAATGTGAAGATGGATGATTTTCTAAACATCTCCGCTTATTGTCAAGATTTTAAAATACATGCCGATCAACTATCCAACGTTGGTGCACCGGTATCGAATCAAAGAGTTAGTTCTTCAATTAATTGCGGATGTTAATGAACAATATGATGGTGTTGCTACGTTCATTCACAAAGTAACCTGGTGCCTCCATTTTATGAGGCTCGTTCGATATTGATTCTCGAAGAAACACGAAAACTAAAATAGGCGGCAGCGATGACGACCAACAATGCCAGTACCACTCTTTTTTCCACTAACACGTACACTGATGAGTTTGGGCCTCAAAATTTTAGTTCGAGTAATGCAACAAATCACAACAACTACAGATAAAAATGAAGTCAAGATCGCAACAATAACAATAAAGAAAAAATAATGCTGAAAGGGGACGTGGCCATGGTGGCGGAAATCTGGCATTGGCAGCATCCACCGGCAGCAGGGGCAGAACAGGTCCTGACAGTCACAACATCAACAAAACAACGAACAACAGTGAGGGCAGTAACTGTCGTGGGGATGGACACCACAATAGTGGGCAACCCCTCCTTGCCTGTACCCACGACGTCGTGGGACAGACCACAACCGCCTACTAGATAGCTCGAGGTACTTGGTAGCTGTCCACAACAAGAATATGCAGCCCATGAACCATATTCTTCAAGTTATATTGCAACGGATATCGAGCAAGTCATGCACACTATGACTCTCAATATTCCCGACGACACATGGTACATGGACACGAGTGCTACCTCTCACATGACGACATCTCAAGGTACTTTCTCGTTTTATTTTAATATGAGCAGTAATAAAAATATTGTGATTTGTAGTGGACAATAATTCCAATTCGTCGTATTAGGAAATCAAACTTCCCCCTTACCCACCTTTATATTTAAATAATATCCTACATGCACCCAAACTTATTAAAAACTTGATATATGTGTGTCGTTTCACCACTGACAATAATATTTATGTTGAGTTTGATCCATTTGGGTTTTCTGTGAAGAACATTCGGACGGAGATGCCACTAATGAGATGTACTAGCACTGGAGATTCGTATCCTATCACTACCACCAACAACAACCAAGCCACATCTATCAACTTTTGCTGCTCTTTCTCCTACTTTATGGCATAATCGTTTGGGACACCCGGGAGCACATATGTTAAACTCTCTTAGAAAAAATAAGTTTATTGAATGTACATAATATTTGTGTTCTCATGTTTGTCAGTCTTGTATTTTTGGGAAACATGTTAAATTACCGTTCTCTTTGTCTACTTCGAGCACTATTATGTCATTTGATATCATGCATAGTGACTTATGTACATCTTCAATTTTAAATTCGGCAGGTCATAATTATTACATGCTTATTTTGGATGATTACTGTAATTTTCTATGGACATTTCCCACTGGGAAAAAATCACAGGTTCACACTATTTTCATGTAATTTAGTGCTTTCATCCATACCCAATTTGAGAAGTTTATTAAGTGTTTTCAATGTGACAATGTGAGGGAATTCATAAATGACCAATTTAAGGATTTTTGTCACATAAATGGTATGATATTTCGTCTCTCTTATCCACACACTTCTCCTCAAATTGGGAAAGTCGGACGAAAAATACGAGCAATAAATAATTTAATTCACACATTTCTTGCTCATTCATCTATACCACAATTATTTTGGCATCATGCTATTCAAATGACCACATATCTCTTAAACATTTTCCCTAGAAAGCTACTTTCAAACTTTTCACCCACATAATTTTTATCATTGAGATCCTTCCTACACACATTTGAGGGTTTTCGAGTGTTTATGTTATCCTCTCTTTCCTTCCACAATAATAAACAAACTTTAAGCTCGTTCTACTTCATGTATATTTTTGGGATACTCACAAAATCATCGGGGTTATAAGTGTTATGATATGTCTAGTGGGAAAAAAATTCATCTCTCGTCAAGTTATTTTCGATGAGTCTCAATTCTCCTTTGTCAACATACACACTTCTTTCCCGCTCTCGTATAATATTTTGGACACTGGGCTACATCCCATCTTGCAATTTTATTTAAACAGTCCATCTACTCAAGCCCAAACGAGGGTGCCCACTGCTCCCTCTCCCTCGGTCCAGTGGCAACCTTGGGAGCCCACTTCTCTCTCTACCTCGATCCAGTGGACTTTACAATCTAACCCGCAGGCCAACCTAGAAAATCCCAGAACCCCTTCATCTGCAGTTGGGTCGTGCTCCTTTACAACCGAGAATGGGCCAGTAACGAACAGGCCACAAAAACAGCCCATACCAACCCAACAATTTCACTACCCCAACAACACCTTACGGGTCATGCCCCAACTAGGTCTTGAAACCCATAGCATGCATGGGAGTTTTCGACCTAAGCGTCATTTTAATCAGACATCCTCTGTTCAACCATTCCCAATTTACCGTAACCTGAAAGCTGCCCTATCAGACCCGAATTTGAAAGTCATTATGTTAGATGAAATTAATGCTCTTATTAAAAATAATACATGAGAGTTGGTGACCCGTCCTTCTAATGAAAACATAATTCGTTCCATGTGGATTTTTTGTCATAAAAAGAAATTTGATGGTTCCTTTGAGATGCACAAAGCCCATCTTGTCGGTGATGGCATGTCTTAACCGATTGGTGTGGATTATGAGATAACTTTTAGCCCAGTTGTTAAACTGGAGACTATCGAGATAATTCTCAGTTTGGCTCTGTCAAAATCATGGTTCATTCACCAATTGAATGTAAGAAATGTGTTCTCCACGGTCACCTTCAGGAAATAGTCTACATGTACCAGCATTTGAGATTCCGAGATCCTATTCATCCAGATTATGTTTGCTTGTTGCTGAAGTCTTTACATGGTCTCAAATACGCATGGCATAATAGATTTGCTGACTTCGTTTCCACAATGAGCTTCTCACATATCAAATCTGACCAGTCTTTATTTATTTATCATAAAGTAAATGACATGGCATACATTCTTCTCTATATTGATGACATCATCCTCACAACATCATCTGATTCTCTTTGCCAGTCTATTATGTCTCTCCTTGCATCTGAATTTGCTATGAAGGATTTAAGTTTCTTAAACTATTTTTTGGACATTGTTGTAACTCAACATGCAGGTGGTCTATTTGTCTGTCAAAGAAAATATGCCGATGAGATAATTAATAGATTTGACATGTCCTCATGTAAGTTGTCACCTATGTCGGTTGATACAAATGCTAAGTTAAGTAACTCTTCGGAGTCTCCATACGACAATCCTACACTGTCACACCCTTTTTCGACCGCGACTTTCTAAAAGCGAATCCTGCTTAAAATGCAAGTTAGAAAATAAATAAAAGGTGCTAAATGTTTAGAAAGGGCTAGAAATGCTAAGGGATTAATTTTAAAAGTAAAGGGTGCTAAAAGTGCAAAATGCTAAAGAGGTGCTTAAAAATGCTAAGGGGTTGCTAAAGGGTTCGCGGAGTCGCCACCTAATTAATTTGGGTGAATTAGGACACCTAAATGTCAACTTAGGTTAAAGCCAACACTAACTCCATTTTTATGGTCTGCTAAACTTAATGAGATTCTGAGTAAGGGTTCTTTATTAATCTAGAGGGAAGGGGTTAGACACCCTCTAAGATCCGCTAACTTGCGGTTGTCCTGCCAAACCTAGGGTTAATTATTATGCTAGAAAAAGGTGTATTTAAAAACGCTTAAGCGGAAGAGTATAAGATATACTTTCTAAAATATCTTGCAAGGTTTATATAGGAAAGTCAAGGTCAGTTTTGAAAACTGTGCAATTAGGATGCCATATTAGATATAGGCAAAACAGTAGTAAGATATATGCAAGTGTTCTTCTACCTAAAGAGTATATATCGCTTAGCATGATAATGTAATATTATTGTGATAGGGAAAACGTGGCATATCATGCAACATGCTGTATTTTCTTACTCTGTATTAATAGGAATTTGCAACACGATTTTAAGAATGTTTTGGCAAATAATATCCCAGCTTATTATGCAGGTGTAGGGTATTAAGTGATCTATTATAACTATTAAACAAGGCAAGACGAACCTAAAGTAATTAATTTAAGGTAAGTAGGTCAAACTCATTTCTAGCTATTGATTCAAGGCTTAACTATTCTAAATGCTAATTAATTAGTGTAGCGTTAGACAATTAATTTACAACAAATAAATGAGGCAGAATAAATAATAAGTAAGGATGACTCGAAGGAGAGGCGATGTCTTTTCGCCGGAGGCTTGGATTTTTAGGGCGGAGATGAAGATGCACACAGACGTAGATCCTTGTCTATTATAATTCATGATGAGTCTCGCATTGAGACTCTTCGTCTAGCTCCGGGCGTGCCATGTAAAAGAAAAAAAGAAGATAAGGATTAGTGACTGTCCAAATAATATATGCTAGGGTAGTAATACGACTACCAAATTTTAAGAAAAGCAGGTATACAACAACGATATGCAGGCAACATGATACATATGTGCAGGATATTCAGAATATACATGTATATATATATATATGGATAAATATATTTTTTATTCATGTGTACGCGGGCCCCTATTTATGCCTTTAGGGAGACTGATGTGCATTTAGATATTCAGAATATACATACAGTATATCTGTTTCATGCGAAAGGTTCAGAGACGAATGTTAAGGCTAGTGAATTGAAGGGGTTCAGATAGCATACCGGGATAGATATCAGGAAGATACAATTCAAGCCTACATGATGCATTAATCCTTTTAGCAATACAAATTATGAACTCAACCAACCCCTCCCTTCGTACACAGAAACTGGGCACACAACAAGTTAGGCAGGAAACAGATCTCAACCCGGACAGGCCAATATCTCTCAGTTTCAGATGTATTGCGTAGGCCAAAGCATATAACCGTACCCAGATTCCTATATACAAATTCACCAACATATTCCTATATACAAACATTCTCCCAGATCGCTCAAACTACGATACTATGTCACTACTTATGTAATCTTCAATACAAGCATACCAAACTAGCAGGTGAGTATTCCCTTGTCATTAATTAAGAACAAAAGGTGAAGCGGGCAGCATTCTGAAATTCCTTTAAAGTTTTAGACATGCGTTTATTAGTTCCAAGATGACTCAAGCAGTGTTTTAACACATCAATATATAGCATGAGCTTTTATATGACTTAATGAACTTCTGAAATTCCCGATTCAATAGTTACCAATGACACTTTGAACATATATGACCATTCGTACTAAAGTATACACACAGAATCTTAATTCTGCTACTCGTAAGAAACATTCCAAACATTCAGCCAGGCGAAGTGATTTAAAATAGATTTACTGAGTTTGCTAATCATCACCTTCAACATATTGTATTAGACGTAAATCTAATCAACAACTCAAGGTAAGCACATATCCAGATTGATTGAAACTAACTGTTCAACATCATATTCATGCGTCAATGAACACAGCAATACGAATGGACAAAACTAACACATGTTTAACACACAAATTACACCAACATTCTGCAGGCAACAAACATCGTACAAAAACCATAAAAATACAGATTTAAACAGAAAGTTTGGAAAAAGTGATGAGTTTACCTTCTCCGGACAGCGACCCGGGGCAGCGTATCAAGTCGTCGGTCCACTCGGAGGGATTGCTAATGCAGTGGATAGAACGAGCTTTTGCTCTGAATATGAAGCTTGGATTGATAACGGAGGGGTTCTTGAGAGTGAAAGTTTTTGTGGGTTCGATATTTATGCATGCACTGGTTTGCCCTAACCGATCGATTGGACTGCTGCTCTCTGAATGGTGAAAAAGCTTATGTATTTATAGCCCTAATTCAGGTTCTAAGTTGGTAAGTAATTGGTACTATGCTGGACTGCCATTTTGGGTACTTATATGGTGATTTGCTGATGTATTTAGATGTGATTTTTGGTGAATGTGGTATGGGAATATTCTAGTTATGGTAAATTGGAAGATTTGGGTGCGAGATTCGCGCGTAACAGAGGGTGGAGGCGTGGGAGGCTGCTAGGGTTCATCGGTTTTCTAGGGTTGAGGGACGAGAGAAAGACGAGGAAGAGGGGCTGCTAGGCCTATAAGGGCTGTGGGCCTCTGATGAGGTATCAAGGCGTGGGCCGGGCGATGGGTCGCGGGTTTGGGCTGTGTAATACCTGGGCTGGGCGAATTAAGGGTAGTGTTATAAATTAGGTGTATTAGTTTTAGGTTAGTTTTTAATTATTAGTTAATTAATTAGTGGTAAATTAAATTAATAAATTGATTAAATTATTTAGGTGCTTTATTAGTCTATGTTTGAGATTAAAATTATTACAAGAATAAAATGGGCGTGCTATTTAATTAGTGCTTGAGTTTGAATTATTATAAAGAATAAAGACGGACGTGCTATTTAATTAATGCTTAATACTTTAGAATGTGGCGCTATTATTTAAAATCTTATTATTGTGCATTATTGCGAAGTTAAATTAAAATTGAATTGAGTTTAGATTAAATTATTTAAATGCTAAATGCAAGTATGATATTTAAGAATTGTTTAAAGCTTTTATAAATGCGACGCTATCAAATGCATGTATTAGATAAAAATTGATTTTAAATTACAAATGATTATGAAATTCTCTTGCGTACTAATAAATGCGGCTATGCTATTTGGCGCGACGTCACTGCTAATTTGACGTATTTATTATTAATTAAGAATCATGACAGAGCTTACAATTAATTAATGCGGGCGCGAGACTCTACGTGCTTAATACTCTACGTAAGACGCGGTGCCATTATTAAATTGCTTATTTATGTCTGTATTTAATGTTTTATTCGCTGCATTTTATTATAAAAATCATAAAAAATTATTTTACAAAATTAGTGTAATTTTATAGTTAATGACTGGACGGGAGGGTCAAAATTGGGTGTCAACAATTTTGTAGTTAATGACTGGACGGGAGGGTCAAAATTGGGTGTCAACATACACATTACCGCAGTTTAGCAGGGACATTGCAATATCTCACCTTTACGAGACCTGATATATCATATGTTGTTCAACAAGTATGTTTACATATGCATGACTCGAATGAGGAACATATGGGTGCTCTCAAACAGATTCTACGGTACATTCAGGGTACTCTTAATTTTGGCTTGCATCTTTATAAGTCAGTCAAATATGGTCTCACTTCTTATACCGATGTTGATTGGGGTGGATGCCCGGATATCAGATACTCCATCTCTGGTTATTGTGTATTTCTCGACGATAATTTGATCTCGTGGTTGTCGAAGCGTCAACCCACGTTATCTCGGTCTAGTGCGGAAGCCGAATATAGAGGGGTTGCGAATGTTGTCTTTGAATCGTGTTGGCTCCATAATCTTCTATTGGAGCTCCATTGTCCGATAAAAAAGGCTATCGTAGTTTATTGTTATAATGTGAGTGCGATATATCTGTCGGGGAACCCCGTACAACATCAACACACTAAACATATTGAGATGGATATTTTATTTATCCGTGAAAAGGTTGCACGTGGACAAGTTCATATTCTTCATGTCCCGTCCCGCTATCATATTTCCGATATATTCACAAAAGGTCTTTCACGTATACTCTTTGATGATTTTAGGGGTAGTCTCAGCGTACTAAAGCCTTCCGCTAAGACTACGGGGGAATGATAGATTATAGAAATAATCTTTAATTATGGACATAATCTTTGTGTATATTTTATATTTAGAATGTAAATATTCTGATTTTAGAATACCATAAGTGTAGCATAAACTTTAGTCATGTAACATGTATATATTATTACATTCAAGAAATGAAAGATGATGGAAAATATTTCCTTCATTATATGTAATTATACATGGCTGTCATATATTATACATTCGCTAATTATTTTTAATTTAAGCGGTTGAATGCGCGACTATTTAGATTAATTCTCTAACTTTATTTGTTCTTTTAAACTGTAAATCTCTTAATGATTAATAAAATCACCACCGCAAGGTAATCTTTTTTGTTAAGACAAGTTAGTGGTCAAAGATCTTATCTAATGTTTGATTTGTATAAAAGCCTATAAATATGGAAACTTTAATTGATAAAAGTTGACATTTAAGTCTAATGTTCAGATTGCATGAATAAATTTGAAAATGACGTGACATATTTAGGGTGCGTTTGATTCGCGCAGGGTAAACGAAATAAAATAGAAAAGGGAAAGGAAATGAAAGAAATTATCCTGACTGTCCTTATATATTTGGGTCTGTTTCAGAAACGGAATAGAAATGATATTTGGGGTCGGGGTCCAAGTAATAAATTGGGGAAAGAGAATGTAAATATCTAGGGGGGTGGGGAATCAATGTAAGAGAATGAAAAAAGAAAAGAGGGTAAAGAGAATGGAAAAATAAGTCAAACAAACAACTTCAAAGAGAATCAGGAGATTTCATTCCCTTACCCTAATTCTATTACCCCGAACCAAACGCACCCTTAATTTTACCGACAAAATAATATAATATAAATCTAGGGTCTTTATGAATTTATTTACAACGTGGTAAATTTTTTTTGCAGAAAGAAAAAAACACAATTTACTGGTCAATTGCATAGATTTAATATGATTTGATCTTCATTAGGATTAGTTTAACTCTTAATACCCGTAAATAGAGACATTTCAATCAAGGGCCACTTTCTAAGATCAATTTAAACGTTAAATAAATTATGAGGCTGAAGTGCACAAATAACCTCTTTTAGGACTTCCATTTAAAACTTAAAATCAATTTTTATAAAGTACGAAGATCTGAAATTTGAACTCGAAGCAGCCAGCCACAGAAGAAGCGAAATGACCGCAAGGCCACGAGTTCGATCCTGCATAAACCTTCTATTGAAATCACACATGGGCTGCCAAAGTGGTTTACATGGCGACGTGGTTTGCGAAGCTGCGCCGTCACACCGGGTTTACCTGCGCACTTCGAAAGAGTAGCGGCGTTTCGCCTTCACAACAAAAAAAAACAGATCTGAAATTTGAACTGCTAAAAGTGGCTACCTGGTGCTATTTCTACCGGGTCATTTGCACGTTTTGAGACGGAGAGAGTATTTAGAAAGTACCAAGAGAAAGAGAGATTAAGTGAAATGAATTTTTAATTTTTAGCCTTTTTATGATTTTGAAGGAGTGGAATTTGACCCCATGTACTTTCAAATGTTTCCATTAAGTCGTTTTATTGGCTTTAGATGGTGTATTTGAAAAGATCATAATTCATTCTATTTTTCTTTTATTCCGGTGAATGCTTCAACCCATAGATGCTTTGGTACTCCATTATTTATCATTAAAGTAAAAGTCATTTCAACTATAACTATATGTCAGTGTTTTCTTTCGGACACCTCATTCTGCAGCGGAGTATGAACACACGACAACTCACGTTTGATTCCTAGCGGTTCTTCTTTTAACATTTTTGTTTGTGTCATTATTTTATTTTTCAAAATGCATTACTTACTACATTATACTCGACACTCGGCAGTGCTATCTAAGGAGAAAAGTATAAAAATCTAAATTTTTATTGAGACTTTAAGCACATAACACATAACGCATGTACTTCAGAGGAAAGACACAAATGAATAAGTAAAATAAGATAAATGTAGTTTATGTTATGAAACCATTTAATTGAAAATAAATAATAGAAGCAAACTAATAACTTGATAGAGAGGAGGGAGATATTGTATTATCACTTGTTCTTGGTGTCTTACAAATGAGGATTTAGCCATCTATTTATAGAGATGATAGCCTATCAAATGTATAGTACCAAGCCTACCAAATGTATAATATCATCCTTATTTAGCATGTGAGTAAAACTAGGACATCCGTATATATTTTATACCCCCCTTGGATGTCCATTAATAGATAATATGTCACGTTAAAACCTTACTAGAAAACATTCAGTGAGAAAAATTCTAGTGAAAAGAGTACACATTTCTAATAATACACATTTTGGTTGACTCATTAAAAATCTTACAAGGAAAACCCAATGAGATAAAACCTTATACGGAAAAAAGTATAACATGTATTAACTCCCCCTGATGAGAACTTTAGTCCAAATGCTTGAGTTTCTTATAAATAATGTGTCTCGTTAAAACCTTACTAGAAAAAACCCACTGAGAAAAATTCTAGTGAAGGAAAAAGAGTACACATATCTTGTGATAAACATTACTTGCTGCCTCGTTAAAAACCTTATCAAGGAAACCCCAATGGGATAAAATCTTAATTAAGGGAAAAAGAGTGCAACGTGTATTACTCCCCCTGATAAAAACATCACTTAATGTCTCAGAGACGACGCATCCCAATCTTGTATATCATCTTCTTGAAAGTTGCAGTTGGTAGAGACTTAGTGAACAAATCAACCATATTATTACTGTTGGGTTTTGATATTGGTGAATAGGAAATGATGGGATAAAAAATTAAAGAGGGTAAAAGACTCTTTTGTCCCACATCGAAAAAAGGGAAGGAAAGAGAGGTGTATATATTACATTACACCTTCTCGAGCTGCTAAAAGGGTTGAGAGGGCAAGGACTGCTCGCCGCCGGCCGCTTCTTCTCGGCCGCTCGGCTTCGGCCGGGCCGGCCGATTCGATTCGGATGGCCGGATTCGGATTCGGATTGATTGATAATCTTTTTGGACAAACGTTTCTTTAATTAAATTAATTAATTATTTAATTAAAAACAAATCCAAACGGATCGACCCGCGACCCGATCCGACCGTCCGCTCTCCTCTTTTTCGAATTTCTCCAAATGAGGTGACTATTCGAATGGTTGCAACCATTCGTAATCGATTTCTAACCCTATAAATTCTTGATTATTTCAAGAATTTATTAACTAATTCATATTCTAATCAATTCTGAAATTCTGAAGTTGCTCTTCAACTCGAAAATTTCATTCTGCGGTGATATACCGCTGAGTGGTTCGTTGCTACCGGAATTTGGAGTACTACTATTCTGGTAAGATAATCGTTCTATCCTGGGAGGCGATATTCCGTTAACCTCGAGTACTGTGAGGGGAATAATTTCCTTAAGGACACACTTTGAACTAAGTGGACTCGATTACATTCTGAAATTATTTTTTTACAAAACAGATTTTGTTTTCGTTTATTGTTTCATTAATGTTATATGTTTCACTAAGTGATTAACATATTGTTTTGAATCATTATTTAGCCAAGTACAGATTATTATACCAACAATCTTAAGGAAATTATGTTTATTGTATTTTAATCTGTATCCTGGTTTGGAGATTAAAACCTGTGTGGTTTTCTACTCCGTATGAAATTTCATATTCTAACTTGAAGATATAAAAACTTCGTTGGAATATTAAAATCCAGGAAAAAGTGTTTTCCAAAAAGAAAAGAAAAAAAAAAGTGTTTTTTTTTTCAGGAAAAAAAAAGTGTTTTTCTTCGGGAAAAAAAAAGTGTTTTCTTGTATGTTGTTTGGAGACTAAAATCTTCGGATTTTCTACTCCGGTTGAGATTAAAGTTTTCATAACTTTCTACTCATTTGGATACTTGATTTGAAGATATAAAAACTTCATCAAGTATACAACATACAATCTACTGCACTTCGTTTCTATCAATTTTGATTCGGTTTGAAGAAATAAAATCTTCACCGTTGTGTATTATATTTGTTGCTATCAAAATTGATTCGGTTTGAAGAAATAAAATCTTCGCCGTTGTGTATGATATTTGTCATGACGATTTGAAGAACATAAAACTTCATCGCTCGCTTAAGGAGATTAAAACTTGTGTAGTTTTCTACTCCATATGAATATTAGTATTCGACTTAAGATATAAAAACTTCGTTGGAATACTAAAGTTTCATAATTACACAACGATTTGAAGAACATAAAATCTTCATCGCTCATGCTAAGGAGATTAAAACTTGTGTAGTTTTCACTCCATATGAATATTAGTATTCGACTAAGATATAAAAACTTCGTTGGAATACTAAAGTTTCATAACTATACTGTGATTTGAAGAAATAAAATCTTCATCGTTCAAATTACGATTTGAAGAAATAAAATCTTCATCGTTTAAGTTTCACAATTATAGTCCGATTTGAAGAAATAAAATCTTCATCGTTTGAGTCTGTGATTTAATTGCTATTCTGGTTTTATTAAGTAAAACAGTTTGTCGATTTGACAGTGACAAACAAATAATGACAATTGATATGAATGATCTGTGTGCAATGCTGTCGGAATGCAATTTGGTTGGAAACCCAAAGGAGTGGTGGTTGGATTCTGGTGTCACTCGACATGTTTATACCGCAAAGAAGCATTTGCAACATATGCTCATTGACCCAAGAGGTACTGCATGGGAAATACCGCAATGACCAAGGTTGAAGGATATGGGAAGATACTTCGAGGATGACTTCCGGCGTCCTCGACTTCAACAATGTTCTCGCACGCTCCAACAATTCGGAAGAATTTAGTTTCAATGACTACTCGCCAAAACGGGTTTAAGTGTGTGTTGGTTAGTGAGAAAATTGTAATAAGTAAGAATGATATGTTCATAGGAAGGGCTACCTCACCGAGGGCCTTTTCAAACTCAATGTAATGGTTGTTGATGATTAATGAAAATTCACTGCCTTACTTATCGAGTCAAATGATTTATGGCATGTTCGTTTAGGACATGTCAATTACAAAACCTTGCGAAAATTGATCAATTTAGAAGTATTGCCTAAATTCGAGTGCAACAAATCAAAATGTGAAATTTGTGTTGAATCTAAGTTTGTTAAACATCCATATAAGTCTATTAATAGGAATTCAAATCTTTTAGACTTAATTCACACGTATATATGTGATATGAAGTCAATACCATCTCGGTGGGAAAAAGTATTTTATAACTTTCATTTACGATCGACTGATATTGTTATGTGTATTTGCTTAATAGTAAGGATGAAGCAATTAATGCATTTAAGCAATACAAGAACGGTGGAAAATCAATTGAATAAAAGATCAAAATGATTAGAAGTGATAGGGTGGAGAGTACGAATCTCCTTTTGCGAGACATGTTTGGAATATGAAATTATTCATCAAACTATCGCCCTTACACACCACAATCAAATGGAATCTGGAAAGGAAAACCGAACATTAAAGGAAATGATGAATGTCTTACTAATTAGTTCCTGCATCGCAGAGCTTGTGAAGCTATCTCATGACTAATCGAATACTCAACAGTACCCACAAAGAAACACAATCTATTCCATATGATCTATGGAAAGGAAGAAAACCTAACTTGAAATATTTCAAAGTGTGGGTGTTTAGCAAAGGTCCAAGTTCCTTTGCCCAAAAGGGTAAAAATCGGACCAAAAGCGTGGATTGTGTTTTTATTGGCTATGCTACAAACAACAAAGCTTGTCGGTTTTGGTTCACAAATCGGACAATCCCGAAATTCATGTTAATACGGTAATTGAATCAGATAATGCTGAATTCTTTGAAAACATCTATCTGTATAAAACTGAATGTGAGTCGTCAAGTGAAAGATCTAAACGATCATGGAAGAACCAAAGGAAAGTATACCAAGCAAAGAGGATCTAAGGCGTATCAAACGTCAAAAGACAACTACTTACATTTGACCAGACTTTGTAACATTATTTGGTGAAAAATGAGCCTCAAACATTTAAAGCGAGAATGTCATCTTCTCGATTCAACATTTTGGAAAGAAGCGAATAATAGTGAGATTGAATCGATTTTAAACAACCATACATGGAAGTTAGTTGATCTTCCTCCTGGAAATAAACCTTTAGGATCAAAATGGATCTTTAAAAGGAAAATGAAAGCTGATGGCACTATTGACAAATACAAGGCAAGACTTGTGGTCAAAGGTTATAGACAAAAAGAAGGTCTTGATTACTTTGACACATACTCACCTGCGATGTTAATAACATCTATTCGTGTTAGTGGCATCGCGTCAGATATGGTCTTGAAATCCATCAAATGGATGTCAAGACAGCTTTCTTAAATGGAGAATTGGAGGAAGAAATTTACATGGAACAACCTGAGGGTTTTGTGGTTCCTGGTAAAGAAAGGAAAGTGTGCAGACTTGTGAAGTCACTTTATGGACTTAAACAAGCACCCAAACAATGGCATGCAAAATTTGACCAAACAATGTTGGCAAATGGATTTAAGATTAATGAGTGTGACAAATGTGTTTACATTAAAAATACTCCAAATCATGAAGTCATTGTTTGTTTGTATGTTGATGACATGCTGATAATGAGTAAAAATATTGTCGATGTAAATGCTACGAAGCGTATGCTCGCTAGCAAATTTGACATGAAAGACTTATGGGTTGCCGATTTGATCTTAGAAATTAAGATCCATAAAACTCCACAAGGTCTAGCATTATCACAATACATTATATTGAAAAGTACTTGACAAGTTCAAGTATTTAAATTTCAATGTTGCAAAGACTCCAATTGATGTAAGTTTTGCACTTCAAAAGAATGAAGGTGAAAGTGACTCACAATCGACTATGCACGAAGTTTTGGGAAGTTTGATGTATATTATGAATTGTACACCGACCGGATATAGCATGTGCTATAAGCAAGTCGAGTCGATTCACGAGTAATCCCAATCAAACTCATCGATGACAATGAAACGAGTCTTGGGATATTTACAACACACCCAAAACTATGTTTTGCATTATAATAAATATCCCGCAGATTTGAGGATATAGTGATGCAAATGGATCACCGGATCGTTTGAAGTTAAATCCACGAGTGGATATGTTTTCACCGTTATGAGGAGCAAAGGTCTTGGAAATCATCAAAATGCATACGCATCGCCCGCTCTACAATGGAATCAGAATTTATAGCTTTAGACAAGGCTTCTAAGTTCGAATGGCTCCGAATTTTCTTAGAAGATATTCCATTCTCGCCCAAACCTTTGGCTCCTATATGTATACACCGTGATACCAAGCAAAGAATAGGTAGAGTGAGCGTAATGTATAACGGAAAATCTCGCCACATACGACGGAGACACAATACCGTTAGACAACTCTCTCTAGTGGCGTTATCACAATTGATTATGTAAAGTCAAGAGATAACGTATGGATCCGCTTACAAAAGGCTTATCTAGAGAGGAGTTGATAGATCATCAACGGAATGGGGTTAAGGCGCAAGGACAAGTCATCACGGCGGTAACTCTACCTAGCAGACCGAGATCCCAAGAGCTAGGTTCAAGGAGATCAAACAAAGTTGTGATCGACGGTTCAACATTGTCAAAAAAACTCAACCCATTCTGATGAAGACAATGTTCGTAAATAAGGATAAGACTTCACGGCTTGTTAATGAGTTAATAAAGCATTAAGGTTTTTAATGGTTATCTAAATCGCGATGTATGACCGGATAACGTGGCTATAGGACCACATGTTTAGAAATCACCTATGCGAGTGTTAAGTGTAAGTCGCTTTAAAGGGAATGACAAGAAAGGCTCATTCTCTATGCACTCACGAGACCAAAGCGGTGTTCATGGTCAAACGAACACAACCGTGAGAACCATAAACGGTTGAGGGTTGATTGTGTCTTATGTTGTCTAGGTATACAACAAAGTTCGACGGTTCAAAGATATCAAATCTACCGATTGATCGAGTATATCCGATATAAGTTCACTACGGAAAGTTCAAAGGGAAACCTACTTATCCAGACGCACAATTCTCGCCAGATATCACACTCGTCCGCATATTCTTCTATCTTATAATCATTCCCCATTCATGTGGGATTGTTGGGTTTTGATATTCGTGAATAGGAAATGATGGGATAAAAATTAAAGAGGGTAAAAGGCTCTTTTGTCCCACATCGAAAAAGGGAAGGAAAGAGAGGTGTATATATTACATTACACCTTCTCGAGCCGCTAAAAAGGTCGCTGCGCGACCGCCGCCGCTTCATTTCGGCCGCCGCTTTGGATTTGGATTTGGAAAAAGATCGATTGATTGATAATCTTTTGGACAAACGCTTTAATTAAATTAATTAATTAATTATTTAATTAAAAACAAATCCAAACGGATCGACCGCGACCGATCCGACCCGTCCGCTTCTCCTCTTTTTCGAATTTCTCCAAAATGAGGTGACTATTCGAATGGTTGCAACCATTCGTAATCAAGATTTAACCCTATAAATTCTTGATTATTTCAAGAATTTATTAACTAATTCATATTCTAATAAATTCTGAAATTCTGAAGATGCTCTTCAACTCGAAAATTACAGTCTGTGTGATATACTGAAGTAGAGTGGTTCGTTGCTACCGGAATTTGGAGTACTACTATTCTGGTAAGATAATCGTTCTATCCTGGGAGGCGATATTCCGTTAACCTCGAGTACTGTGAGGGGAATAATTTCCTTAAGGACACACTTTGAACTAAGTGGGCTCGATTACATTCTGAAATTATTTTTTTACAAAACAGATTTTGTTTTCATTTATTGTTTCATTAATGTTATATGTTTCACTAAGTGATTAACATATTGTTTTGAATCATTATTTAGCCAAGTACAGATTATTATACCAACAATTACTTGAATGAATCTGTTGCACGTTGATATCATCATTCTTTTGGAGCTCGTGTGTGAAGAACAATTTCGGTGAAATGCACTTTTGTTCCCTTAATCATATGTGTTTTTGTCATATCTCATTTTCTGAATCCTTCCTTCAATTGAGCAATGCATGTTGCATTATCTTCATATAATGTTGTGGGATTTCAAACCACATTTATTTCTAAGCAGATTCAAATAGTCATAACATCAATTGAATTTATTGATATTTCTTCATTTCTTCAGTTTGCAGTTCATTGATTTCTTCAAGAATATCAAGATTGATCAAATCTTTCATTTCTTCATGAGATTCTTTCTTAGTGTCATCTTGATCATTTTTTTTTTATAGGGTTTCGATCCTTAGAACTCAATGGTCTATCACGCTTCAGGCATGCTTTTGAAGTCATTTGCTAACACTGGTAGATGGTCCTACATGAACATTTATCCGAATTGGGATATTCTCTGTATGGATATGTGATTCGGTAATCCCTTTTTAAATCTATAAATGCGTCTGACATTTGATTTGTTATTTTATGCAAGTGAATAATAATTTGGACTTCTTGCTCACTAATAGAAGCATGCAGATCAAGATGAAATAATGATGAATTATTTTACAAAATTTTCCTTTTTATTTCATTATTCTCTCCCCCTAATTTTGGAAAATGATCTCATCAAATCGACAATATGCAATTGATCTTATTTTTGTATCTCCATGTAAGAAAGAAATTATATCATGTTCATATATGATACTTCAGGACCAATCGAATTTTCTCATTTGAACTTCTTTTAGAAAGTATTCTACTGCTTTTCGAAAACTGTTCAAAAGCTCCAATAATATTCAAGTCAACAACTTGTACAACATTATGAAAGATTTTGAATATCATAAAGGGATAAAGGTTATTAGAGTCATCTTTCTACCCCTCATTAATAAATATTTATTAATGTGATTTCAGTACATCAACCTTAGTTCATTTAATCCGTTCAAGGATTACAAATAAATTTTGTAATAACTTGTATATGGTTCAGACATTTTTAATCTTTCAAAAAAAAATCATATAAATTTTGTCATGTAAGCCATATAGGCCGAGACACTTTTCATTTACACATCTTCTAATGTCATGACTGCATGTCCAGTAAATTTACCCTTACCAAGATGCATCTTCTTGATAATTTTTTTTACACATCAGTATACTTTAAGAGACGTAGAATTTAGATCCTCATAATATTATACAATATTACTCACTATATTGTATCAAAGATATCATCGACGTGATATCATTTCGTATCGGTTTGCAATTAGACATAACTTATTGAGATCTTATCACTTCATTATTTTTTTCAGATACCTGAACCTCGTACGAGATTTTATGAAGTGTTATATCATAGGCGCTTCAAGAGCACAGTGCCTCCTTATTATGATCATTTTGATCATTTGCTCCCCTTCTTTTGCAAGGATTATTGCGTTTGAAACCGATTTGTCTACCATGCTTCACACATGTTGTAAACTCTGTCCTTCACGGACATTTAGGAGTATCTTGCAGCTTAAATATGGAATAGTTGGGTCAACAAGTGATTCTAGCATTTGACTTGAATTATCATTTGAATGAGGATCATACTGATGATAATTCACAATATATTTCTTAGTTGTTTATTCTATATACCCTTATGATAGAAAAACTAACATACATTTTTACCTTCTTTGGGGAATCCGTCTGTGTGCATCGTGGTAGATTCATTAATCATATACGACACAACAAAATTATTAGATGAAAATATTTAGTTCCTGACCTTGAATCAATTATGAGGGGAGACTTTATCATAATTTATTGGTCTGAAACATACAAGTGATGTTGTATATCATATTTCAGATCAACACGTGAAGCTTTGTTCTCATTCGCAATGATTTAACTATTTTTTAGAGGCATTCAACGCTAAATCAGCATTAACAAGATGAATTATCTTGATTATATAATCTGAAGAGTGTGCTCTCAACTCAATTATTTTGAGCAAGCAATTTTGTAAATGTCAAACTGCAGGTTGACAATAAACGCACATATGACCGTCTTATCGATGCATCTATTTAAGACATTACATAACAGGTGAACGGACCCTTATTCACCTTTTATATTTTTCAGAATTTAGGGAATTCAATCTCAACATTAGCCGGTGTAATCAACTTATCATGAAAACAAACAAATTAATTCTTGAAGAATCTTCTAGTTCTTCAATATATTCCAAATACAAACTTAGCACATCAAATTTAAATTAGGACAATCAAAATTGTCACGTCATTTGATAAAATTATTTGTACTAGTAACTTCAAGTTTACCATGTCATGTGCTATTTATTTTAGTAAACTTCTGGTTTACTATAACATGAATCCTATTTTGTACAATAAACTTCTGATTTATCGTGACATATAATTTCATCATGCTTATATTTGTGTAATACAATTTGGAGAATAAAGAGGGCAACTTTTCAATACATTTTTCTTACCCACTATGATTTTGTAGATATTTAGTCATCCAATCATTCATAGTTTCAATGTGATAGCCATTTACTTTAGTAAACTTCAGGTTTACTACAACTTGTGTTTCGATCATAACAACCTTTTATAATCTAGAACGAATGACACAATAGTATATAAGCTCTTCAAGAGCCTCTATTCTCTATAATCACACATTGTTTGGATACTATTAGTGTCATGATCTTCTAGATAAATAGTTAGCTCTTCTGGAGCATTTGATCATTAATTTTGTACAATCAAATATTGCTTAGATATTGATGGTATCATAATAGAAATTATAGTTAGACACTACTGGTGTCATGAAAGAAATTTTACTTAGATATTTCTGATATCATGAAAGAAAATAGTAAATGGATGGACACTTACAAATGATAAATTCATAACTGATTTTTAATCCAAACTTACTATGAGAGATCGATATTTTTTTTAATAAAAGAGAGTATGTGGACGACACTATTTAATGTTTTACTACTTCATGAGTAAATATAAAGTTCTACTACTTCGGAAGTGAAGTTCAAAGATTTACCACTTCAGGAGTAAATTCAAAGTTTTACTACTTTCAAAGTTCTACTATTTCCGGAGTAAAGTTTAAAATTTGCTACTTCGGGAGCAAAATTCTAAGTTTGTTACTTCGGGAGCAAAACATAAAATATTTATAATATTATTTCTCAATTATCCTACCTCTTCTGGAGGTGGGTCGTGATATTTTCATAATAAAGAGCACGTATGTCTTTATAATCTTTACTAATCATCACATTCGTTTCAAAAAATTGATTTATACTTATAACATTTATCAAAAGTTCTCATTCTTCAGGAACGAAACATATCTCAACGTGCCTTAAACATATCAAGTAATGATAACTTATAACTTCTTTAAGATCTTGCTGCTTTAGGAGCAAATCAAGACATATATAAAAATTTGCATTAAGCATACTTAGAACATCATTTAAGATATTGCTACTTCAGGGCAAGTTGATGCATATATATAATGTATAGAATTTTTCTCAAACATATCTTCTCATTATAATCATAAGCCTATAAAGTATTACCACTTATGATGGATAACAAATTTAATTATCAGGAGACACGTGAAATATAGCCACTTCCGATCGTTATTGAATTTGATTTGCATATACGAACTTTCATTTATTGAACTCAAGCAAATAATAAGTATCAAGCAAATATAGAAAAGCACATAATAATCAATTGAAATCTGTGTCCTTTGTGGCAATTAACCCCCTTCAATTAACACATAGGAACATAATACTTGTTCTAGGAAAAATGTTTACTGTTCTTCACACCAAAAATCCTTACATGACTTGATGAAGTTTCAAAAATATTTGTCCGTAAAGCAATTTTGTTCATGTATGATAACATAAATAACAGTGTTAAAGAAACTGAAAAATGATTAGAAAGGTTAACCGTGATGACCGAATATATGATGGTGTTGTACATTTGTACTAGGCCATCGTTCTTATCATATTATTAACATTAAATGACGCTAATGGCATTAACAACATCAGAACAACTTAGTTGACTAGAATTTTGTACTGATAACGTGTTATGAAACCATATAATTAAAAATAAATAATAGAAGCAAACTAATAACTTGATAAAGAGGAGAGAGTGATTGTATTATCACTTGTTGTTGTGTCTTACAAATGAGGATTTAGCCATTTATTTATAGAAATGGTAGCCTACCAAATGTATAGTACCAAACCTATCAAATATATAATATCATACTTATTTAGCATGTGAGTAAAACTAGGACATTCATATATATATATATATATATATATATATATATATATTTTATAACAGTTTAAGAATAATAAATATAAGTACAAATTAATGACAAAAGGACAAAAAGTAAAATAAGAGGAATAATACAATATGACCCAAATATGACAAGCGTCAAATATTAGGACTTAATTGAAACTTCTCAAGAGTATAGAAGACCAAATTGTACTCTTTCAAACCTACAAGGGCTCAATTGTACTTCAACCAAAATTCTTCTCCTCATCTTCTTAAAGCCCCCAATTGTCGTCTTTGCTCCTCTAACACAGCTGAATTTTTCATTATAAAGATTACACCTTTACTATTGAGTTGTGCTTAAATGTCGATTTCAATGTTTAACCAACCACTAAATCATTTGTTTCCCAAAAAACCCAATAAAGCAATTGCCAAATTAATTTCCCTTTTCCCCCCTTCTCAAATTTCCAAACTTAATCCACAATGTTGCTCAAGTTTCTTCAAGAAAAAAACCCAGTCTTTAATAACTCACAAAAGTCCCATTCTTGAAAACCATATAGCCTCTGTTGTATACTTTATAAAAGCTAGGGAGTTTAGTGAAGCTGAGAATATATTGCATGTTATTGCTGCTAATGATAGTATGAGGAAACCCTTTTCAGAAATAGCTTCTTTGTTGAGTGAAAATCATGTAGAACATAAGGAGGTGTTTAATATGTTATTTAAAGTTTATGTTGATAATATGATGTTTAAGGAAGGTTTAGAGGTTTTTGAGTATATGAGGAGTGTGGGGTTTGAGATGAATGATAGAGCTTGTATAGTTTACTTGCTTTCTATGAGAAGACAAAAGCGATATGACTCGATGATCGAGTTTTTCGAGATGATGGTTGAATGTGATGTGAGGATTACGTTTTATTCGATGACTGTTGTAATTGATGGATTGTGTAAAATGGGGGAGGTTTGTAAGGCAAGAAAGCTCATGAGTGAAATAATGGTTAGTAAAGGGGTGAAACCAAATGGTTATACTTATAACCTATTGTTACAAGCATATGTACGGAAAGCAGATTTTGTGGCTGTAAAGGAGATTTTGAGGACGATGGAGAAGGATGGTTTCGATCTCAATGTGACGAGTTATACAATTTTGTTTAAAGGATATTCAATTTTTGGCGATTTTGAAGAGGTTGAGAGGTTGTTTAGGAAAATAGAAGAGAAGGCCATAGAGCGAAATGTTTGTTTATGCAATTTTATGATTAGTGGTTATACTAAGTTAGGTAGTTTTAACAAGGCATTTTCAGTGTTTGACAAAATGATGGAGAGAGGTCTCATTCCCAATGGTCACACATATGGAGCTTTGATAAATGTCTTTTGCAAGGCTGGACTAATGCAAGAAGCTGAAGTTTTACTTAATGAGATGCAAATCAAGAGAATTGACATAGACCGGGTCATATTTAATACATTGATAAGTGGTTACTGTAAGCAGGGTAGTGTGGATGATGTGGATGAAGCACTGAGGTTACAAAGAATTATGGAGGGCAAAGGACATGAGCCTGATGCAAATACTTACAATATAATAGCTACGGCCCTGCGTAAGCTAGATTTGCATGAGGAAGCAAAAAGGTTGTTGCACTCTATGGTGGATCGAGGTGTAGTTCCAAATGCATTGTCTTATACAACTTTGATCGATATTTACTGCAAGCGGGGTAATTTTGTGGAAGCAAAAAGGGCACTTATTGAGATGGAAACTAAGGAAATTAAGCCCGACACGGCAACGTACAATACCCTGATAGACGGTTATTTCAAGCATGGAAATTTTATTGAGGCAAAAAGCGCACTTAGAGCGATGGAAGCTAAGGAAATTAAGCCCGACACAGCAACGTACAATACCCTGATAGACGGTTATTTCAAGCATGGAAATTTTATTGAGGCAAAAAGCGCACTTAGAGCGATGGAAGCTAAGGGAGTTAAGCCTAACACGGTAACGTACACTGCCCTGATAAATGGTTATTGCAAGCAGGAAAAGTTTGATGCAGAAAGGCTGCTTAGGGAGATGGAAACTAATGGAGTTAAGCCTAACACGGTAACGTACACTGCCCTGATAGACGGTTATTTCAAGCATGGAAATTTTATTGAGGCAAAAAGCGCACTTAGAGCGATGGAAGCTAAGGGAGTTAAGCCTAACACGGTAACGTACACTGCCCTGATAAATGGTTATTGCAAGCAGGAAAAGTTTGTTGATGCAGAAAGGCTGCTTAGGGAGATGGAAACTAATGGAGTTAAGCCTAACACGGTAACGTACACTGCCCTGATAAATGGTTATTGCAAGGTGCGGGATATTACTAAAGCTGAGAATGTGCTTATTGAGATGGAAACTAAGGGAGTTAAGCCTAACACGGTAACGTACACTGCCCTGATAAATGGTTATTGCAAGGTGCGGGATATTACTAAAGCAGAAAATATACTTATTGAGATGGAAACTAAGGGAGTTAAGCCTAACACGGTAACATATACTTGCCTGATAAATGGTTATTGCAAGGTGGGAAATATTGCTAAAGCAAAAAATGTACTTATTGAGATGGAAACTAAGGGAGTTGAGCCTGACACATATTTAGCTAATTGGAGGCATAACATATTGTTTAGCACTTCTTCATAATGTTTTTCTTGAGAAAGAAAATTATATAGTGCCGGACATCCTGCAGAGATTCGCTGTCCCTAGCTTGTCTGGCATAAACTCAAGGTTGATATCAATTTGAGACCCAAGAAAGAGCAAAATCGCTGTTCAGATTTAAGCTATTTGGTTTCCTTCCTTTGTTTCAGACAATGATCTTAAAAGACAGGAGACATATTGCACTATGACATCTGTAAGTATTCAGACGATATTAGAGTATAACAACTTTCTATTATTTGAATCAACATGAAATATCAACCATGAGATTAAGAAACTGTGGTCTTTAAAGTTAAATGTTGTTTCATTACGATGTCATGATGGGAATCACTTGCTTAGTGTGTAATTTCAAACTTTTGAGATGTTTGGTTCAAAAAGTTTAGCTACATGTTTGTTTTTTTCAGTATTGCTTCCTATGTCATCCAGTACATTATTCTCTTGTCAATGGAAGGAACCCCAAATAAGTGTGTCACTCTGGAGATGCTGGTGGGGATGTATTACAAATTTTAGGTTCTATTACTTTTTTGGCTGAGTGGCCTAGATTCTAATCACAATTATACCAGAGCTTTTAGTGTGCAATAATAGAAGTTGGATCACTTTTTTACGGTGGTCATGTGTATAGTTAGTTTCCTTCACTAGGAAGAAGTGTTAGTTGCTATGGTTTAGGACTGCAGCTTAGAGTTTATTTACTGCAGTAATTTAGTTTTCCTTTAATTTCCTAGTTTTCCTCTCCTTGTGTTTTTAATCTGCTCATCGTGGAATTGTTTGGTAAGGGAGCAATATTGTAATCATCTTCTACAGTCTCCCAGAGATCCAAAGCTTCCAGATATGTCTGCATTCTAACTGCCCGGATCTGATAACTTTCTCCATCGAAAGTTGGCGGTGCCATTGAAGAAAAACTTGCTTCTCCATCCATGGCATTCACTGAATCTGACTGATGCACACACACAGGTCCCTCAAGAAAAAATGGTGTCACGCCCTTTTTCGATCGCGACATTATAAAACTAACTCCTGCGCCTGAGAAGTGTTAGAAAAAATAAAAATAAAAGTAATGCTAAAGGTGCTAAAAGGGGTGCTAAAAGTGCAAAATAATACTAAAAGGTAAAAGGTGCTAAAGGGTTCGCGGAGTCGCCACCTAATTAGTTTGAGTGAATTAGGACACCTAAATGTTAATTAGTTTAAAGTCAACATTAACTTCATTTTAATGGTCTGCAAAACTAGTATGAGATTTTGTATAAGGATTCTTTATTAATCTAGAGGGAAGAGATTAGACACCCTCTAAGATCCGCTAACTTGCGGTTGTCCTGCCAAACCTAGGTTAAATTATTTAGAGAAAATGCATGTTTTGAAAATGATGCAGAATTGATGTACTTATTAAAGATATGCATTTCATTTTTTGCAAAAATCGATTTTGATTAATATACGCAAGGTATGATATAAAATGCTATTTTTTACAATTGATAATAAGAAAATACTTTTATTATGAAAATAAATTATAATGTCATTAAGTGATTTACGAGAAAATCAACTTCTTTTGTTATGCATTAACTTCATGATTAGATATGCAAATTAAATTGTTAGGCAAAAGTTTAGACATGCGTATCAAGTCTAAATTAAATAACTAGGGGGAGATCAAATTTCTAATACCCAATTACTTTCTAATTATTGATTCAAGGTTTGACTATTCTAGGTGTCCTGCTAATTAGAGTAGCGTTAGTCAAATAATTACAACAAATAAATGGGATGAGGTAGGAAATTAAAAGAAGACTTCGAAGAATGGCGACGTAATTCGCCGGCAGGTTGGAATTTCCGATACGGGTAGAGAAATGCACATAGACGCGGGTCTTCATTTGCTGTAGCTTGTGATGAGTCTCGCCAGGAGACTCTTCGTTTGCTCCGATGCATTTCATGTAAAAGAAAGAAAAGAAAAAGAGAAGGATTAGTAAATATCTCAAACCTTGTCAAGAATGCAAATAGACAAAAAGGTGAAAGACTCATGTGGACTTAAACATGTATATGTTTAATGGTTATTATACTACTTCAAAACGATATAACACATTTCAGCAGTAAAGTCAAAATAGTGTCCAAGCATTTAATAAGAACTTGACCTCAAAATGCACACGGAGTACAGAAAACCTGGGGGTAGGCCCAAGATCTAATTTTCAGATTTTTGAAAGAAAGACTCGTATGCATCTATTTGCGGACAAAAAGAGTAATGACAACACTGATACAATGGTCTGGAACCAACATTTCAGTAGGAACAATGAAGCAGACCTTGTGCAGATTTAGAAACAAGAACTGGAAGCAATTTCACAGAGATTTGACAGTAGCATTGTTTGATGCAGTGATATACCAAGTTTGGAGAACCAAAAACTGGAAAATCTTTCAAGGGATACATGTGCAGTTCATGTAGAATATGACTGGTTAGATGACTCTCTGGAGATAAATTCTCAGACAATAGATAGTTGATAGTTAGCTAAACTTATATCGTCATATGTATGCTATATTCCAACCACAAAGACATTTCTGGACAGGACAGACATAATGGCAATAAGACAAGGATATTATGAGTTTAGAGCTAACCAAATACATGGAGGTCAAATTGGAACCAAAGCAAACAACAACAGATACATAACCAGAGCAGAATGGATATATGAGCAGGCATGATGGCCCTTTTTTTGCACCGAGGCAGACAAGGTGAGCCCATCACAAGATTAGAGTGGCATGTAAACATAAAGACAATCACACAACTTCCAATAGTAATGTTTCAAAGATGCAAAACCAACTAGACTAACTTGAACTTCACAAATACAATTACATTATGCATTTAAGGATGATGATCTTCGAATAGATGGGCGCACAACAAACTGAGAGCTATGTTATTATAAAATGGTTCGGGTAATCTTGACAGACATGGAGTGATCTAGAATATAATACTGTCATGAACCCCCTTTCACATTTAGACAAACAAATCAAAACATATGGCTAGTTTAAAGATGTAAGAGAAACTTCATATAGGCTCAGGGATACTGAATCAAACAAAGGCGACAACATCAACATATGACATCAAATACGAAAGATGCAGAACTACTCTATTCAAAAGGTTAGCAAACCATAAACTCAAACAAGCACTACTCTATTCAGCCACACAACAACTGCTTAGCTAAACACATTAACAATCAATACTACCTAACAGATCCCTCAATTAGCTTACTAAGCGTAAATAGCAGAGTAATATTGCCCAAATATACGCGCAATCAGTCATATAAAGGACGCATTGTCCACGTAGATATCCAACAAATTTAAGACTGAAAGGGGAATAATTTTACCTTCTCCGGTCAGCGAACCGAGGCAGCGTATCAAGTCGTCGATCCACTCGGAGTTGCGATGCGATGCGATTTGAGGGATGAAGTTTCTGTTTTGCAAACAGAACCTCTATAAAAATGCCTTGTAGCGATTCTCAGTTCGTTATGGGTTCTTGCCATTTCTTTTGATAATTTCGGATCTTTCGCCTATTTTTGGATTATTAACTGATTTTCGAAGGATGTTTTTACTGGTTCCTGGATGGGTTCTTTGTTGTCCAATCCCCCTTTGCATGTGTATATTGAATGGTTTATATAGCCCTAATTCGGGTTCCAATGTTGGTAATTATTTTCGACAGCTTTCAAAGCTAATTTCGATTTATTTTTAACGGTTACGCTTATGGTAACTTAGGATTTTCTACCGATTTGGTAATGGTTTTGGTACTGATTTGGGTTATAGTTTAGGAGATTCTCGTTCTGATTTGAGCGTATAATTGGAGATGATTATGGTAAGCTACAATTTGAGTGATAATTTAGAAGATTCTCGCAGGCGCCTTGTACTAGGTTTTGTTTAGGGGTTTTCGCTTTTGAAAGTAGCCGTGTGCGTGGTGGAAAGCTCACTGATTCTCAAGTGAGAATCTCGGCAGGGGAAGGTGGTGTGAGGGCAAATGAGCGGCTAGTTTTGGGAATTAGGTTTAGTGAGGGAGGGGGATCTGAAGGGCTGTTGATGAAAATAAAGGCTGTGGGCTGCGGGTGTTGGGCCATGCGGGTTGGGTTGCGGAATAATGGGTTGTGGTTTTAATGAGGGAGAGTTGGGCTGGTGAGTAATTAATTAAGGGGTAGAGTTTTAAGTGTATTTGTTTTAGTATTAGGTTTAATTAGTGGTAAATAAGTGGGTTTTAAGTTAGTTTTTAAATGACTTTGGGTGCTTTATTATTACAATATTATATGCGGGCGTGCTATTTAATTAGTGTTAAATGCTTTATAATGCGAGATCATTATTAAAATCTTATTTATTATGTATGTTTTGCGATATCAAACTAAAAATGAATTAATGGGGGGTTCAAATTGCAAATAATAATTATGAAATTGCTTTGGATATTAATAAACGTGGATATAATTTTAAGGAATGCTCGATGCGACACCATTAATAAATTACTTATTTATTTACGTATTTATTATTATTTAAATTATTAAAAATTAATAGAATTATGATAGGGCTTAAAATTAATAAATGTGGGCGCGAGACTCAAAAAATGCTTAATTATCTACGTAAGATGCGGTGTCATTATTAAATCGCTTATTTATGCATGTATTAATGTTTTATTGTTGCATTTTATTATTATAAAATTGTTAAAATTATTTTGAAAAATTAGTGTAATTTTATAGTTAATGAATGGACGGGAGGGTCAAAATTAGGTGTCAACAACTTGTCCCTCTTTGTATGGAGATGATGGAAGAGTCTTCAGACAAAGACGTTGACTTATAGCCAATTTTGTCTCGATCCTCAGAATTAAAAATGCCGGGCAATTAAGACAAGGCTGGCGCAATTTCAAAATTTTGTCCCAGTGTTGAATTATGACGACACTGGGCTACCATGGTCAAACACCAAGGCGGCTAATGCGGACTCAAAATTTGTCTCAGTGTCGAGTTATGACGCCACTGGGCTACCATGGCCAAACACCAAGGCGGGCTAACGCGGACTCAAAATTTGTCCTAGTGTCGAGTTATGACGACACTGGATCAACGTGATGTTAAAATAAACTGGCTTGAGCCTAGGGGCGTACCGATATTGACTTATGAAGATGTTGGGCTTATTGGTGATGTGGAATGAGTGGACCGACGCTCGAGGCCGCTTCTGCCATTCGTTGGGAAGATTGACCCCCCAACAAATTACCTCGATTCGCTATAAGAGAAAATCCACGGTGTGCTCCTGCTCCTGCATGCTAAGACTTAAGCAAACGGTTAGTGCATAATTGTTACGGCAAAATGATAACGCATGAATTTATAGGTAATGTAACTGTGTGAGTAGAAATATTATCCTGTAAAATGTGATGCCGGTTGTGTTGATGTGATGCTGCAAATGCTGTGATTTTGTCCTTGCACGGACGTGTTGCGATTGTGAATGCGGATATGTTGTCCCTGCTGCAACTGCCCCTTTAGATTGAAGCTCTGTGGCTAAAGCTCAAGAAAAAGTTAGTGCGTAACTGCTAAGACAAAATAATAAGGCATGAATATATAAGAAATGCACTCGAGTAGTAGAAATCGCCTCGCGTAGATGTGATATCGCGATGACGCCTTTGGACGTGGCGTTGTTTTTCAGACGGCCGCTTCGACTAGGCGTCGTTTTCGGACGGGCGTCGTTTCGAACTTGGCGTCGTTTTTGGATTTGGCGTCGCTTTCGACGAGTCGCCGAACCGAGTCGCTGAGTCGCTGGACTCGAGTCGCTTTGACCGGCCGATTCGAGTCGCTTTCGACTTGACGCCGCTTTCGACTTGGCGTCGCTTTGGACTTGGCGCCGCTTTCGAACTTGGCGCCGCTTTCGACTCGAGTCGCTTTCGACTGAGTCGCTTTCGACTCTGCCTTTTTCAGACTCGGCGTCGTTTTAGGACTCGGCGTCGTTTTCGGACTCGGCGTCGTTTTCGGACTCGACGTCGTTTTCGGACTTGACGTCGTTTTTGGACTTGACGTCGTTTTCAGACTTGGCGTCGTTTTCGGACTCGAAGTCATTTTCGGACTTTGCGTCTTTTTGGACTTGGCGTCGTTTTCGAACACTATGTTGATGAAGACGTCATTGTGTTGATGCTACTATTCCTGTGAATTAATGTTCCTGCATGCTAAAACTTTGTGAAAATGTGCATATCAGTTAAATCAAAATAATGAATATATGAAAAAATAAAATTTTGTGAGTAGAGATTTCATCCCTGTATGATGTGTAGGACGCTGCGAATGCTGATGTCGTTGATCGGTGTATTTTATATACACTTTTTGAGTTATTTTTAATTAGTCTTTTGCCCATTTTTGTACAAATATGTGTCGTCTTAGGATAGATTTTCTTCCTTTTGAGTCATAATGGTTTAAAGTGGCACATTGGTGAAAAAGAGCGAAAAGAGGACAGAAATAGAGGTTCCAGAGCTTAAAAAGCTAGAAAGTTGGCGCCACGGGCGAAATGTGGCGGGCCATGCGCCACCAACCAAAGAAAGATCGTGAGAGCCACGGCGCCCAAAGTACAGAGAGCCGCAGAGTTTTGCGCGCGCCAGCTGGGCCGCGCGCACGAGGCGCACTCACAACTGAATGGGAATGGGCCAAGGCCAAGAAGGAAAAGTTTGGGAACGTTTTTTAGGCTATAAAAATGACCTTTCTAGGTCAGAATTAAGGATCCCACTTTTGACAATTCATCACAACTTGGAGATCAAGATTAGAGACTACTTTTGTGTAATTTCTTTGTTCTTTATTTTATTTCTTTTTAGTTTATGTTGGATATTAGTTTAGTTCTTGGCATGTCTATGGCTAGGAACTAACTTAATTTAGGGCTTTCCATATCGAATCGCTTGAAACTCATTCCTATGAATTAATGCATGTTTTGGTTTCTTCTTATTATTGTTGAGATTTATTCAATATTTATTTTGATTACTTGGTAATTAATTGATCACTAATTATCATAACTTATATGATTTCTAATAGAAAGCCGAAAGTGGAGATTGTGAATATGCTATAGTTGAATAAACATAGGTTAAATCGTAGACGAAAGTACCCTGATACTTGTGTAGCTTAATAGGTTATTGCTCTTAATCCTCCTTTATAGTCAATCTTGTCATCGAAAGATAGAAGGGTTCTATATTGGGGTTGAATGTTTATATTACCTTAACAGGAGTTTAAAACGGCTTAGTTAACCTGTTGTCTCAAAATAGAAGAAGAAGAACCATAATTATTTGCATTAACAAGTAAGAAGAGCGGATAGTTGAGGAGATTTGGAAGCCCTATTTCCACCATTTCTGAAGTAAAATAAAGTAATTTAGTTAGCATTTATAATCATAGTTATAAACAATTCATCAAATTATCGGTTACCAAATAAAGACCATAAAATAGAGGTTGATAATTGGACACTAATCCCTGAGGACGATAACTCGGCCTTCTAGACTATATTACTTGTCACGACACGTGCACGTGCACTTGCGTTTAGTGTGTGCATAATTCGCGCATCAAGTTTTTGGCGTCGTTGCCGGGGATTGACGTATTTCAATATTCACATGGCAGGAGTTGACACAGAAGTTCTTAGCAAAGTTTTGTCCACCGTCCAAAGTCGCTAAGCTGAGAGGGGAGTTGAACAATTTTTACCAGGCTGATGGAGAGTCACTCTATGAGGCTTGAGAGAGATTCAAAAATTTGCAGAGGAAGTGTCCACATCACAGCATTGAGCTGTGGAATTTGGTCCATATTTTCTACAATGGGCTAAGCGGGACCATAAGAACTATCATTGACGCAGCTGCAGGTGGAACCTTCACGAGGAAGACAGCACATGAGGCCCATGATTTGCTAGAAGACATGACCACCAATAATCATGTAATAGAGGACATAGGGGTGAGTGGAAGAAGAACAATAGGAGTTCATGAGATTGATGTCATCACATCGTTAAATGCACAGGATGATCTCTTGACCAAGCAACTGCAACAGAACACAGTGTCAGTGAATGCAGTTCAAATGTCATTGAGTTGTGAGATGTGTGGATGTCCTCATACCTTTGATAGGTGCCCATCAGCAAACCCCAACAACATCTCTATCGAGCAAGCAGAATGACAAGCAGTGGGGAATTACCAAAGGCCCCAGAACAACCCCTATTCAAATACCTACAATCCAGGGTGGAGGAATCACCCTAACTTTTCATGGAGGAGTGATCAAGGGCAGCGGAACCAGTTCCGAGGCCAATACCAAAATCAGCAACCATTCACTCAGGCCTCATCTTCACAACAATTCAGTGCACCTGCTCAACAAGAGAATCCAGATGAGTTGAGAGCAGCCCTGTTGACACTCACCAACTCACAGACCCAGTTAATGGCAGAGACAAGATCCTCTATCAGGAATTTGGAGACGCATGTGGGACAACTAGCAAAGATGGCAAACAACAGGCCACAGGGAACTCTGCCTAGTAATACAGATGAACCCCAGAGAACAGTGTCAAGCGGTGCAACTGAGAAATGGAAAACATCTAGATCTTTGGTATAACGTGTGCACGTGTGTGGATACGACGTTTCTGACGTGCGGGACCCCAATTGTTCGAGTCATAAATAATAGAATTAACTTTATTTCACGTTAATAAATTTCCAACAATCCCCTCTTGAAAGAGATTTTGGTGCACTCACATGTTGCCTTTCTAGCAATCTTTCGGCGGATTGATGTTGCATCTGGATAGGTAGTCGTGACTTTGAACCTTCCATAGTAGAATACCATCGGACTTACTTACAACGCGGTGAACGTGATATCTTGAACCGTCGGTGTTTAGTGTAATACAAGGCAACGGTACCAACACAACACCTTTTCTTACTCTGTTCTTATTTAAGATTTTGTCTGTTATGGCCGTGGACACATCTTGGATTCTTAAGTGCGTTCATTTGAGGCGGCCAATCCTCGCCCTTAAATAGGTGGTCTCCTATAAGGTATCCTGCTATACCCCACTTTACGAGTGTTAGGAAATATTAAAAATTTCCCCAAACCTAACCTCAATCGTTGAGGATCATTAAAAGTTTTGGAAATGTAACCTTTACCCACTTTGCAGATAACACTTAATGTCTATCACGGGAGCAGCCTTGGATTCATGTTTCTATGCAAAAATCATTATCCGAAGTATTTTTGCTTCCACCGAAGCGCTCAACTGAACCTTTATGATTTAGTTTTCCCATTGAACCTAATTCCTGGGATCTCCAGTCAGTAAAGTTGGGTATCCACCGTATCAGTTCTCATTGATTGAGTTTTAAGCCCATTCCTCTAGACAAGCACAACATCTGATCGTTGGGTATTCCCTTCGTCAAGGGATCTGCTATGTTTTCCTTAGATTTTATATAATCAATTGAAATAATACCCATGGTGATCAGCTTCCTAACAGTCTTATGTCTTAGTCGGATATGACGAGATTTGCCGTTGTACATAGAATTTTGTACCCTTCCTAGAGCCGACTGGTTGTCGCAGTGAATCATTACAGAAGGTACGAGTTTATCCCATTATGGGATATCCTCTAAGAAGTCATGAAGTCACCCAACTTCTTCTCCTGCTTTGATTATGCCTTCTGAGCATAAGTTCTTTACGAACCCGACACAAGTTGTGATGTATCCCGTAAAGAACATATGCCCAGAAGGCATAAGTTTCATTTGAGGGGCAAAAATTAAAGACCAAACCATTTGAAGGGAAAACCGCGTTATTTCTTGAAATCTACCTGGTTGATCCATTGATTCTAACTGGGCCTAGTTGAATCATAATAAAGATGAATCGGGCCGCGAGAAAAGCGGGATCGACTGAGGCGCTGGCGTGGTCGGGTCGCCGACCATAACGTGTCCGCCCCGGCCCGGCCCCGCTGGGTGGGGCCGGACGACGTCCAAGCGTTTTGTTTTTTTTTTAATTTTTTTCACTAAATTAAAAATACTAAATTACTAACAAAGTAACATTAACATATACTTGTCATATAGTCATGTACATATACTATAATATTATAGACTTATAGTATTATAATTATAGTATTATACTCATATATATAATATATTTATAAACTATAAAGTATAAACTATAACAAGATAAACTATAAACTATAATCTAAATAATTAAACAAAGACAAGAAGTGTGTAAAAAAAAACTCCCAAGGCTGTTTTTGTTCCTCTTATATTATTAATTATTTAATTGAAATATACAATATTCAAAATTACAACATTGTAGTGTATCGTTGTTGAAAAAATTGCAAAAGACATAGAAAAATTAAAAATTGCAATGAAATAAATTACCAATTTGAAAATATTTTTCTAGTTTCTTTATAATTTCTTGTGGTTCTTCTGTTGGAATTGGTATATCTTGGTCAAATTGTTCCACGCCGCTACTCGTGCCTTCGGATAAAATGTCGCCAGAGTTGTCGCTTTCTTCTTCGTTAATCTCGTTGATCGCACCTCCTTCGCCTCCGCTCGTATCCAATCTCTCAATAGTACCGCCATCTCCAAGCCGCCTCCCGCTAATGAGTGTCCAGGTTTCTCCTATTTGAAATCGCTCAGAAAAAGCGCTTTGCGATTGATGACGCCAATGTTCAAAATATCTCGGCCGCCATTGAAAGTGTCGGAAATGTCTTCTCATTCGACTTCAATATTTCAAAGCAAGTCTTCATTTCCTTCTTCATTGATAATCGCTTGTAAGGTAAATTACCCTGCAAAACAAAAACATCGAACTCGCTAATTTGGTTAGCACTGGTACCACCGCACATTCTATTTCTGAGGCTTTCAATAGAACTAATACTACTAGCCCCAGAAACAGCATGCCTTTTTTTAGGTTGTGTTGAAGAAGAAGAAGATGGTATAAAATTCGGTTGGTTACTAGCACTTTCTTGCTGGTAATGCCGATATACTTTTTTGCATTCATCTTCTACGCTATTCAACACTTCTTCTAGCGTTAGTTCAATAGGTGGCTCAACATTTAAATTTTTGGGAGCTGGAGGTGGTAGTACGTCCATACAGTTATAAATATTTTCAATAAGACTTTTACAACCCTCTACTTTAATAGTCGGGTTTAATACAACACCAATAATATAAATAGGGGAATAGGAATAAAATATTTCTTTAATTTCATAAACATTTTTTAATAGCACAGATAGGCAGCTTTTTTCCATATATTCTTTAAGAAGTAAAAATATTATAGCTATATAAAACAACATAGTTGAAATAGTAGGATAATATAAAGTAGAAAATTCTTTTGTTGCTCGTTGAAATTTTCTAAAAATACAATAAGTTCTCTAATTTTCTCTCAATCATTATCCACAATCATATCATTTGGATTTTGATTATGGGCGTTAAAAAATAAAGTAATAGGTTTTCTATAGTCATAAGCAACAACTAGTTGGTCATATAAAGAATTCTACCTAGTTGGTACTTCTTCGGGAATTTTTCTGTAAGATAGTCCACAATCGTGACAAGTTTTTTTATATTCTTTTCTCTGTTGAATTTTATTATTTTTAAAAATAAAGTGTATAGCAAATTGTATTTTTTCAAGAATATCTTGAAAAAGTGAAAGACCATCCTTTACAGCTAAGTTATAAATATGGCACGCACATTTGATATGAAAATGTTTTGGAAAAGACGGAGTTAAAACATCTCTTAAAATATTAATAGCAGAATTGTTAGAAGATGCATTATCTAATGTAATACTCATAACTTTATCAGTTATTCCGTAATAATCGCAGACTGAATAAATATTTTATGAAATAAACTCACCAGTGTGTCTACTATCTATATATCTATATGCTAAAATACGTTTTTGCATAGACCATTTATAATCTATCCAATGACAAAGTTACCGTTAAATAATCACGATTAGTAATACGACCTATATCGAAGTTAGAGCGACTTTGCAATTTAAATGATATAATGCATAACGTAAATATCGTTGATATTCATATGCAAATTTAAATACATCTCTTTAACAAATTGATCTAGGAAAACCTTTATAAGGTGATTATACATATCTCTAATATAATGAATAAAACTAGAGATTCAGAAATGAAAAGGCAAACCCTCCACAAAGAACTAATTTTGCTAGTGATTCCCTATCTTTATGTTTATCGTATTTAGGCCTACAACTTCCCGTCATGTGGTTAATTTGACTCAGACTTTTTCCGAAACAGTATGTGAACCTTGTTCCGATTGAGAGGACGCTTTCTCACCATTTTTTTCAATCATGTATTGGGCATGCAAGACTTTGTGTTTTTGCAATAGGTGTCTTCCTAAACCCCCCGTCCCACCATGACCTTGTCCAGTTTTAAAAGAATAAACATTTTTACAAGTTTTACATACAGCTACTTGATTAGCTACGTCCCTGTCAAAATATTTCCATACAACTGATTTTAATGGTCGTTTTGCCGACTGCCTCATAGTAGGGGGGATAGGAGGCATTTCACTAGTGGGTGTATCATCTTCATTAGTAGGTGTATCATCATCTAGGGTGTCATCTAAATTAAAATCTTCTTCAATTTGAGGATAATCATTTGTGTCAAGATCATATGGTATTTCAGGAAACATTTCAGGATCTATAAAATCATCTTGTCTAGGAATAGCTGAAACAGGAATACTAGAAGAAGTACCATTGCCCTTGTTACCACCCCTACTAGAAGAAGTCTGACCCTTACCCTTACCCTTACCCAACATGCCTCTTAGTCTTTTCATTTTAATTATGCTAATAAATAGTTAAAGATAATGAAATTAAATGTGCTAAATGAAATAAAGACAAAATAATAATTTAATGAGAAAACGAATGTACCAAACGCCGACGTAGAGTCGACGTGTAATCGAGAGGTTGAAAATTGAAACTTTGCTCGATAGATAATCCTCAAGCTAGTTGCCAACTTCACTCCCAATTCTCAAATTAATAAATAAATTGAATATGTAGACAATGTTGTATAGAGATTGATTGATAATTGATTGAGAGATTAGAGAGTGGAAAAATTTGTGAAAAATAATAAGAAGAGGAATGAGGTATTTATAGTTGAAAAATTGGGTTAAAGTGTAAATATAATAACTTAGGGGTTAAAAATAAATATAAAGGGGGTAGGGGGGTTGGGGGAGGGGGGGAGGCCTAAAATGGCCGTTGTCCAACGACCAAAATGTAAAATGGCCGTTGGACAACGACTATTTTCTGCAAAGGGAGGGACTGGGGCGGGATTGGGGCGGGGTCGGGGCGGGGTCGGGTCGGCCCGTCCCACTGGCCAACCCTAGCTGTAAGTAGGGCTTATACCTACCAATTGGGCCCTATTTAATTAACAGCCCAGTATGGTACTAATGTAACTCTTTTTCTTTTTTGGATTTTTAAATTTTTTCTCCACTAGAACTATTAATTTTTACTTAACTTTGCCCTCTATTAGAAATTAACAACAAAATACTTGTTATCCTTTCATATTATTTTATTAATGACCCTCTGTCTAACCATTTTATCTCTTCTGGTGTGCTCCATCCACGCCATTAATAGTTGAGTTGAAGGGTTCAAACTCCATCAAAAACATAATATTCCCAAATGTAATAGAAGATTTTTTTTAAAAAAAAATACACAAGTTTAATGCTTAAATAATTAATGATATTTATTTCCATTTTAATTATTTATTGTTATAGTTAAATTGTATGGTTTGATACTGAAAGAATTAATCACTTGATTATTCTTATTGATTGAAGACATATATATACAAGTTACAATAGGAAAATTTTATTCCTACTTTACATCTAAAATCATATTCTATAAGAAGACTAACTATACAATTATGGTAATATTACAATAGTAATTAAGGTACAAAACTAATTCTAATATATACATGTAACGCCCCATTTCAACCGGAGTCGGAAACGGGACTACTGCTACATGGTTGAATTCCTAAAATTGCATTTTAAGGAGTCGCCACCTAATTATTATAGTGAATTAGGACACTTAGTTTATTGCAATAAAAATACTGCAATTGACTTCCATTTAATGGTCTGCGAAATTAGTGAGATTCTGGATCAGAGTTCTTTATTATCCTAAAGGGAAGGGGTTAGGCATCCTTTAAGATCCGCTAACTTGCGGTTGTTCGTTCAAATCTAGGTTAATTATTTATTGCTCTTTTTATTCTACCTATTCTAAGCATTTTACATAATTTACAATTAAAATAAAATACAATGCAAAATAATAAAACATGAAATTAAATACGACATAAAATAAACTCCGGGGCATTCTTTTAGAAATGCATCTCCGGATACTTGCATAAACACTTAGTAAAAGTATTAGTAATAGAATACATAAATTTTAAAATAATAGCAAAAATTAACAAACAAAGCAAATAAATCCGCTTTTACAGTGAGGCCTTGGAAATCGACGGATTCCTTCATTGGCGAATTGCTAAAAATAATAAAATAAATAAAACCTTCTGATCCGCCAAAACAAGAATAGTTTTAAACACTGAGGGCTCGGATATGTAAAAATATAAAGTAGACACCTAAACAAGTGCGACGAGAATTCGCGCCGCAAGCGCGTTGGTTATCCGTGTAAGTGGAAGAAATCATCCTGCCCGTAAAGCTTCATTTATTTTATTTTCCGTCTTTGCAATCAGGAGGCCTCAAAATCGACGGATAACTTTTTCATCGCCAAAGTAGTATCATGTTCAAATCAAGATACCAAACAGAGCAACTGTTCTACCACTAATAAAATAAAGTATGAATTGTCAAAATCAGCCCCAAAACAAATGCAAAGAGCATTTCTTTTGGAAACAAACAATCACATAGTCTTCAAGGCCAACCAAGATAAACCAAAATTTCCTTAAAGTAAATAACAAAATGGCCACAAATATCTGTTCAAGATCAGTTCCAGTCCAAAAGTAAAGAGACAAAGTTGTCGAAAAAAATGCAAGCTGAAGAGAGCAGCAGCAGCAACATAGTTCGCTGGAGCGACAAAATTGTGCGAAAATATGTCCCTTATACAAAGTCAATGAGCGACCCCAAAAGAAAAGGGCCAAACAGGTTCGTCGGAACTTTGAAAACTCCGGTGAGATACCCCAAAAACATAAAATCAGTCCAATCAGAAAAATCGACGAACGGCCAACCAAATATAAAACAAACATGGGTCACCAAAGTTTTAGAACTCCAGCCAAGTACCCGAAACAACAACAAACAAAAAAATGAACTTCGTCCAAACCAGAAGCAAACCATAGATACCGAAAAATACAAAATCGAATCGAGGACGCCAGAGTTTCTCAAACTCCGACCAGATAAAAATCCAACATTCAGTCTATAAACCACACCAAACAATAGATAAGCAAAAATAAAAGTCAAGCAAAAGAGTAGCCGGAGTTCAAACTTCGGTCAATGCAATGACACAACAGTCAAAAAAAATGGGAGGGGGTGTCGCTTCCACGGCGAGGTCGCCGGAGCAACGCCGCTAGTGGTTTGACGGTGGTACAGTGGCGACGGGATGATGGCGAGAGTGGTGACGGGAACAGTGGTGTGGAGATGATGTTGAGAGGTTAGGGGTGAGGGTAAGGGTTGACGTTATGTGGGGCTAGGGTTCGCCGGAGCTGGCGGCGGCGGGAAGGGCGGCGGCGGACAGTGGGAGAGGGCTGAGGTTTTAATGGTGGGCTTGTACGGCTGGCTCTTTTTTTTGAAGTGTGCGGCTGCCCTCCTCTTTAATAAAAGGGGGTAAGATTTATTATATAGGGGTATTTAGGGTTTGGTATTTGGGGGGGAAAAATGAAAAGTAGGGTATTGTTTTGGGGGGGAAAATGAAAAGTGGTATTTGATTTTAGGGGGGGAAATAAAAGAGGTTGTTTGGATGATATTAAAAATAGTGTTGGCTTGGACTGATTCAAATTGTGTCTTGGACTGGACTGGTTTGACAAAAATGCAAGGCTGGTTAATTATTTAAAAGAAAAATTATTTAAAAATATGCAAGATTATAAAAATGCAAATGCCGATACAATAATACTAAAATTCAATATTCAAGACATGTTTAATGCCTGATTAGAAGTAAAAACAAGATGCCAATTAATTATTTAAAAAGATGCGAATATTATTAAAATAAAAAACGACGGTATAACAATAATAAAAACATAATATTAACAATGACATAATGCTTAATTCAAAAATGAAAGATGCAATGCTATTTTTTGTGAAGAAATAAACATAGAATATTATGTAAAAATATGCAAAATAACGATTAAAATGAGGTGTGCTAAAATACTTAAAATTGCACGAAAATATACAAAAACGGGTCAAAATTGATCACAACGATGTCCCTCTTTGTACGGAGATGATGGAAGAGTCTTCGGACAAAGATGTTGACTTGTAGCCAATTTTGTCCTGTTTTATAAACTATAAATTCAAAAATAGGGATTATGCAGACCCAAAAATGTCCCAGTGTCAAATCAAGATGACACTGGGTCGCCAGGACGCAAAAATAAAAAGCAAAGTCGACGATTAAAAATGTCCCGTCGGGCATGATTGACCTTTGGTTGCGGTGATGTGGTGAAAAGATAAGGTTATTGTAGATGAAATGACGCCGTTTTGGACGCACGCAAATGTTAAGCCGTTGCATGACGAAACATGGATGGCCGCCAGATAGGCTTAAATGAAAATGGCGTCGTTGCATAGACGCGATGCAGATGCTCGTCGTTGCATGTACGTAACATGAATAAAGCCGTTGCATGGGCTTTTAATGAAATGGCGTCGTTGCATAGACGCGATGCAGATGCTCGTCGCGTGGACGAAACATAAATGGCCGCCAGATAGGCTTAAATGAAAATGGCGTCGTTGCATAGACGCGACGCAGATGCTCCGTTGCATGGACGAAACATGAATGAAGCCGTTGCATAGGCTTAAATGAAAATGGCGTCGCTGATGCAGACGCTGCCGTCGCATGGACGAAACATGAATGGCCGCCAGATAGACTTAAATGAAAATGGCGTCGTTGCATAGACGCGATGCAGATGCTCGTCGTTGCATGGGCTTTTAATGAAATGGTGTCGTTGCATAGACGCGATGCAGATGCTCGTCGTTGCATGGACGAAACATAAATGAAGCCGTTGCATAGGCTTAAATGAAAATGGCGTCGTTGCATAGACGCGATGCAGATGCTCGTCGTTGCATGGACAAAACATAAATGAAGCCGTTGCATAGGCTTAAATGAAAATGGCGTCGTTGCATAGACGCGATGCAGATGCTCGTCGTTGCATGGACGAAACATAAATGAAGCCGTTGCATAGGCTTAAATGAAAATGGCGTCGTTGCATAGACGCGATGCAGATGTTCGTCGTTGCATGGACGAAACATGAATGAAGCCGTTGCATAGGCTTAAATGAAAAGGCGTCGTTGCATGGACGCGCTGCAGATGCTCGTCGTTGCATAGACGAAACATGAATGAAGCCGTTGCATGGGCTTTTAAAATGAAAAGGCGTCGTTGCGTGGGCGATGCGCAGATGCTCGTCGCATAAACGAAACATGAATAAGCGTTGCGTAGGCTTTTAAAATGAAAAAGCGTCGTTGCGTGGACGCGATGCGATGCTCGTCTTTGCATAGACGAAACATGAATGAAGCCGTTGCATGGGCTTTTAAAATGAAAAGGCGTCGTTGCATGGACGCGATGCAGATGCTCGTCGTTGCATAGACGAAATATGAATGAAGCCGTTGCATGGGCTTTTAAAATGAAAAGGCGTCGTTGCGTGGGCCAGCGATCACGGATGCTCGTCGTTGCATAGACGAAACATGAATGAAGCCGTTGCATGGGCTTTTAATGAAAAGGCGTCGTTGCATGGACGCGATGCAGATGCTCGTCGTTGCATAGACGAAACATAAGTGGAGCTGTTGCATAGGCTTAAAATAAAAAGGCGTCGTTGCATGGACGCGATGCAGATGCTCGTCGTTGCATAGACGAAACATGAATGAAGCCGTTGCATATGCTTAAAAGAAATGGCGTCGTTGCATGGACGCGATGCAGATGCTCGTCGTTGCATAGACGAAACACGGATGAAGCCGTTGCATAAGCTTAAAATGAAATGCATTGGTTTAGGGGCGTACCTGCTTTGTGACCCGTCTGGGTTGAGATTGCGTCATTGCATAGACATTGTGCATTTGTGACCCGCATGGGTTTATTGTTGTGTTTCTGCCTTTGCTGATATGAAGATCCTGCATTCAAAGAAAACTTGTGAGTTTTAGGAAATGAGTGGTTGATTAGCGTCGATTCTGTAGCTTTGGCTCTTGACGCTTGCATTCTTGGTGAAGACCTAGTTGGCCTTCTTTTTCCTGTCTATTGCCATTTTCTTGCAGTGAATTCCTTAAAATGTCCCAGTTTCTGGTAATGAAGATGTTGAACTGGGTAAGGTTGCATCTTGACGCTATCAAGGCGATCAGGTAAGCATTTTTTTTTTTATAATGAATGAAAAGCTAATGCGAGAATATGGACAATGTACAATTGAGTAGATGAGAATGCTGTTGACACCCAATTTTGTCCCATCTTTGCTGAACATTTCATTTAGATCGTCCTTTTATCCCCGATTAATTTTACTATGCTTCTCAGTCTTGAAAATCGTCAAAAAATAAAATAAAATAAGTAGTTTTAACATTCTTCACTAATTATCGCATAATTTTTTACAATATCAAGTATTACATTTTTTCATAATATAAGCAAAACAATTTTAATATCTCGTCGTCAGTATTGATGATCGATTTTCTCTTAATATGTCCTTCAATTACTAAATTAATCATTTTTATGAATATTATATTCAAAAAATAAATATATTAAATATTTTTATACCAAAATTTATGTGTGTATGCATTTTTGAAATTAATTAGGACAAGAGAATCATGTTTTAATTAATTGAATAGTTACCCATTAATACCCTAATTCTTCTAATTTAATTCCACATTTTCGTCCATCTCCCAGCCCAAAAAACTAATCAGCCCCCATCCATTCTTTACCAATTCCAGGCCCTACCATAATCTTTTATCTTCAAACACACCCACAACCCATAAACCCTTCAGCCCCAACCGAAACTCCCCATTTTCTCCAAATAATCGTCAGGCCGTGATCGTTTTTAACTCCTATCTTCAAACACACCCCCAGCCCATTTCTTTAACCCCTCTACCCCAACATACCCCCACAAAATAAATTCTGAAGAACCCCCCAGTCATCGAACTCACCCTTTAACCACCATCCACCACCAACACCACCCTTTACCGCCGGATAACCCACGCCGACGCCACCGCCCATCCTTCACCCCGACACCTCATACCTTAAACCATCACCCATCACTGCAATACCACAAAACCAGCGATTTCACATCGATATCACCCATATGGTGTCCTTGGCTCGAGACATGCACTAGCGACTTTTACGGTGCTCACCCGTCTCCCTTCGAACCTCTCAAACCGCGAGGATTCATTTTGGGCCACCGAATCGAGGTGCGCATGAAGATCCGGCGATTCTTTGGACCTTCCTCTCCTCGATTCAGTGGGTAAAACACTGTTTCAAAATCGTTCAAAGTTTAGTCCAGAGGAACAAACCCACATCTCTGTCCCAACGTTTTCTTCCCCTAAATCAGACTGAAAGAGGGAGATTTTTCACTCTTTTCATCACCTCGGTTGTGTCAAACGTCAATGATACTTTCCCCTTCGTTTGATTTTGAATTTCAAGTTGAAACCTCAATTACGGGCTATAAATACACCCGTCTAGTTGCGTAGAAAAAAAGAGAGAAAAGGGTTTTTTTTTTTCCCTTAAAAGAAAAGCCAAGAACAAGTTTCAATTTTGAAAACTTTGAAGGAGCCCAGAAAAATCAGAAATACATAAAATAGACTTCAAAGCTGCATTGTTATTTTTCTAGTATTGATTCAAATCCAAAAACACTAAGTCTTTCTTCGCTTCAGTCGCATACATACAAAACACATCCGAGTGGATTCGACGAGTCGAGACGACGCCTCGGTTCGCCACCCAGAGAAGGTAAACACATCCCCTTTTAATTTTGCTGTTTGGTTTAAAGTACGTAACTTGTATGGTGTGTTTATGAGATTATCAATCATGTTTTGGTTAGAGCTAGTTATCATTCGAGCTTGTTAGTTTAACTGTTAAGCATGTTTTAGTTAAATCTTGTGTTGTTTGTGTTCATTGGATCAATGATCAGTGTATTTGAACCACTCTTTGGCTGATTTTTATATATGATTAATTATATAAATGACTATCGTGTTAGTTTAAGATTAGATTGAACCATATATTAAGTCCCTGAATTTATGTAATTTTTATTAAACTGCCCATTGATTAAATATAGTATATTTTAGTTGATTGAAATCATTGTTTGGTATTCACCACTGCAAGCCACCAGCATGATTAGATAGAGAAATGTCCACCGTGATAGTTTAAGGTTTTTTTTTTTTTTGTGTGTTTAATCACATTTGGATTGTTTTAGTTGTGTTAAGTCTATATCTTGTTAGTTTAAGTTCTTGAAGCATGTATTCCTGTTTATGATAGTTCTCATAACTTAATTGAAAGCTTAGGAACTTACTTTGGTGGTATATGATATGTAGTTGATTGGGATTCGAACATGCCATTTTGTTTATTTTCTACACTTTTGGATGGTTGTATACTTAACTCCTCTACATGAAGTTTAATGCTCACATTCCTTCTTAAACCATGAGAGGTATTAGAATATGTTGTCACTATGAATCTTGACTAATATGCATGTGAAATCTGTTACCTTGTGAGTATGGGATAATAAAATGTGGCTAGCATGTGTGTAGTTTTTTTTGGATTTTTTTTTATGATCACGAGAGATTCAATAAATGCTAAAATATGTATATCTAGTTTAATTTCTATGATTGGTTCAGTTTTAAAGGACAACAGTGGTTTGATCAACTGTGCTTTGTTAATTAATCAATTTGTCAATATTATTTGGAGGATCATATATGATCATGTGGTTTCTGATGATAGTCCTTGCTATATTTAATAAAAGATATATAGTTCTTATATGCTTAGGTCAACTCCAACTGCTTTCTATGTTTGAAAAAATGCTATTTATTTGGTCATTTGGGTCATTTATGATGTCCTCACGAATCTGTTAATATTCATTAGGTATGTCTAGATGTGAAACATATCCATGTTAGACTGTCATATTTTTAAGTCATTTAGTAACATGCCCCTCTCTCCCCGAACATACTATGTTGTTTGAGCCATTTGTGTCATTCCTAGGTCTGTCAAGTTACTAAAATAGTATTTGTTTAACATATTGTGAACTTGTTTCACGAGATATTCCATGTTCCTGATTCCTGTTTTGAATTTATTTAGCTCCTATTAGTTTGTTATTGACTTTCTACAAGCAGCTCTACCTTATTTCAATGATCAAGTATAGGATATACATGAATGAGCTATTAGCTGTTAACTGCCTTGTCTGCAATTATGTGGGTAAGAAATAGAACAAAGATATGAATCATGAGTATTGCTGGAATAATCATAAATGTGTATGCACCAACTTGAGCTATACAAGAGAATGATATTTTGTATGCCCCGTCACTGATATGATAATATGTCCCTCAATTCAATATACCCCTCTCTTCTTTCCAGTTGTGTTGTTAGTATAAGATCTGTTCAGCGTAAATAAATCATTCAAATGACCTAGAAGTAAGTTAAAACCCACACTATCAGTCTTGTTTAGTTTGATTTTTCCTTTTATCATGAATAATATGTTCCAATATGTTTAAAACTAGGATATTTTGGGTTGATACAGATCTGTTAGGATTCATATTTTCTGAATAGTTTACAGATGTTCATTTGGTAGAAATAAATCATTAGTATAATAGATATATGTCTCCTTTGTCTGGATATTCTTACAATTCTTATTTGGTCATCTTGGTTTTGGATATATCTCTGTATATGGTCTGCCTTTAAGGCCCAATACATGATTGAATATTATCCGAAAATCGCCTCCTTGTTTTATCTTCTATAATAGAAATCTGAAACTACATGTTTGAAATAACATATTTTATGTCCGAAATCATCATCTAGGGCCATTTTATTTTAAAACAAAATGGTTCCAATGTGTTAAATTTTCTGTCAATGTTTAGCTATTATTTGATGAATTTGGAGTACATACTAATTCCTTTTCCTTTGTTTTATTTTACATGAAATGCATTGGGAACAACGGAGAGTCTTACTATGAGACTCCTAGCATCCCTCGTCAAACGAAGACCCGCGTCTACATTCCTTGCATCCTCCGATCTCGGGACCTTCGAAACCAATAGGGCAGGATAATATCTTCACCTGCCCTAGTCACTTTATCTCCTTTCTTTAACTCTATCACTTTACTTTTATTTGTACTTTTGTTAACTAACCTTGTACAATTATCGGAAATGTTTAGAATAGGTAGACTTAGAATTAATAATTATTAAAGGAGGGGGTAGTTAAATAATGAAATGTCCCGCTAGTTTAATTTATCTTTAGGCCCGTTAGGTATGTTTAAACTTTTCAAAATAACTTAGTTGTTTTATGCATCATTAATATTATAGAATTAAATAAGTTTTTTTTTCAGTTTTTATCAAATTCATAAAAAAAAAAATAATTCATTCTTACAACAGAAATCTTTTCTTATTATTCATTTCACAACAAATGTCTTATAGATTCATGCTATATACTCCTACGAAAGACTAAATTTTATACGTAATAGGTACTTTCATAATAAACCATTTTCATGCATTTTTAAACTTTTTTTTTTTTTAGGCGAATTTTGTAAAAAACATATATATATATATATACGTTTCTCAGTAATTTTATGTTTTTCTAAACATGCATCTTTAATATAATGATTAAGCCTAAGTTTGAACGGATAACCGCAAATTAGCGGATCCTTTAGGGTGCCTAATCCCTTCCCTTTAGGATAATAAAGAACCCTTACCTAGAATCTCATTTAGCTTTCACAGACCTTTAAATGGAAGTCATTTGTAGTATTTTATGCTACATTTTAGTGTCCTAATTCACTATAATAATTAGGTGGCGACTCCTTAAAATGCAAATTTAGGAATCAACCATATGTAGCAGTAATCCCGTTTCGACTCCGGTTAAAATGGGGTGTCACAGCATGGCGACTCCACTGGGGAATTTAGGTTCTTAACCACAACAAACATAGGTTAATTTATTGTGCTTTGTTTTCTTTATTTTCGTTTAAATTGCTCCCTTTATGTTTTACACTTATTTGCTCTTATTATTTTGCCTAAATTATTCTGCTTTACGTATAAAAATTTGCATATTGTCTTAACTGCTATTTGTTACCGCTTTCCTTAAAATGGCATTCCGCTCATATTTCTTCCATTCTGGAAAATTCGCACTATCACACACTCACGCGCTGGTGTGCTTCGCGCACCCGTAAATTTCTTTCAAAATACCCAAAATTTAGGAGAGTTGGCGCTTGCGCGGAGTTAGATCGGTTCGTCTGATCAGCCGCGTAGTCTTCTCACTCGAGCAGTCCGCTCGGGAACCTTGCGTCTAGTAAAGCCAAATCTTAGAGAATTTAAGATAGAGCTATACCACCCTTTTATTTTAAGTCATGCATGCATACACCCTAGGTGGGTTGATCCCTGGTATCGACGCCACAATTAGAAAGACACCAAATTGGTCAACGGGTTTCACAACCCCGCGGCTCAACAACATATTATATGTTGCATGATCGTGATAAAATGAAACTAAGCCTAAGATTCGAAATGCCAAAGTTGGAAGATGCATTTTCATTTTTTTTGTATTATTTATTTTTAGATGGAACATGCCCCTCGGATCAGGATGGTGAGTGGAACTCCGAGTAAATTGAAGTTGTGGTGGTCAAAATTCGACTTGGGTAGTCAGATGGCAATCAGAAGGAGATTAGGGTGTCTCATCTCATTATTTGACATCTCTCCCGATCAGCATTTGGTCAGAGCATTGATCCAATTTTGGGACCCGGATCGAGTCGTCTTCAAATTCAGGGATTTTGAGATGACCCCCACCTTAGAAGAAGTTAGCTACTTCACCGATTTGGCATATCATGACAGAAAGCCAGTTATTCCGCACGGCCAGTCTGGGAAAAAGCTCCTCCGTTACTTGGGTTTAAAGAATACCAGAGAGTTGCGCTGTTTTGAAAACAATTGGGTCTCTCTAGACTACCTTTATGAGAGATATGGTTGCCAAGACGGTTACAGGTTATTTAAGAATGAGTTTTGTTGCACTTCAGACCATTGGAGAGTTAGGCGCCCTATCGCATTTGCTATGGCTTTCCTAGGGATTCTTTTATTTCCACTTGAGCATGGAAGGATTAGTACGTGCATATGTTCAGTAGTTAGAGCAGTGTTTGATGGAGTCGGTGACAAACGACTCACGTTGGCGCCCATGATCTTAGCAGAACTATTTAGAGCCTTGAACAAATGCAAAAGGGGTGAGTCAAGCTTCTTTGAAGGTTGTAATCTTATTTTGCAGATGTGGGCAGTAGAGCATTTCTATCAGCGCTCAAACATGACAGATATATGCCACAGCGCAAACAATAAAATCTCCACCTTTTACGATAGGACGAGACGTTATGTGTCACCGGTTGGCGCCGAGGATTGGTACAGGTACTTAACATCTTGCAACAGTAGTCAGATTCAGTGGAAATATCCGTTGCTCCATATTGTTAAGAAAGTCTATATAAGATATAAGAGACTTTATTATATCCAGCTTATAGGTCTGAGAGGACTCCAACCATATGCCCCATTACGCGTACTCCGACAGTTCGGCCATACGCAAGTGATCCCTCTCAGAGCTGACATGAGAGCCTCCGAAATTCAGTTCGGACCAGACTTCATCGTTCCCGAAGCCAAGCAAATTCTCTATGAATGGAACCACATTGATCAAATAGAGGTTGGAAAGGACCAAGCAGACAGCACTCCCGAATATCAGACATGGCTTCAAGAGGATCACGGCAATACATGTCCTAGTCCGGAAGGAGAGCAGGGTCTCGAAGACGTGGGTGCGAAGGATTGGATAAAGGTTCGTCAGCTTAAGGAGACAATTACCCCGGACATGTGGACCCAGATGCAGAATGTAGTGCAGTATCTCGACGGCATAGGAGCAGGACCAAGCAGTACCGGGGCTTCATCTTCAGAGACATAAAAACATTCTAGCATAGTCTTAAGAAGTCTTGTTGTTTTACTTGTAAAAGTTATTTCCAACCAAAGGCATTAATCAAAAGGCTTGGACCAATCTATCACAATTTTGCGTATTTGTCGTTTAGGCCCACCTCTGGCATTAAAAGAGGTCCCTATGCATATTAAGATGCGTTTACAGCTTTTATACAATTTGTCTGATATTATTACCCAGCCTATATTATTTTACAGTCACTAACAATACTAATTTGGTTTGTCTCAATGTTTTAGAAGAAGGTCACTTATTTACTTTCCCAAGTGTTGATTCGTGTTGACTAAAGCTGGCAGATCACCCTTATTTCACCAGATCAAAAGCGCACACTTCAGGCAACATGGATGATTCAGGAACTACTGAGCATGGGCTTAGGACTCATCACTATTCCTGGGATGAGCCGAGAATTCGTGAAGGGAAATCTCGGTGCCGGATGAGTATCTTGCTCGGTTACAAATAGATGGCAAACATGCAAGCCGAAATGGAACGGTTGCAGAATCTCACAAATTTATCTATTAGCCTCAACACTCCGTGTCCTGAACAGAGAACGACTACAACAGCTCCACCCGAACCCGCACTTCCCCGAAACCTCCCTCAAAACCTTCCACCAAATAACCCCAATCCACAACATACTAATCCATCGCCCATTAACCCACCAGCTAGCCCACAAAGAAGCCAGCCACGAAATAACCCTCTATCCTCATCAACCCCACATATACCCCAACCACCGCCCATCCAAAATACCCTACACGTTCCCCATTATTGGGCTACAGAGCACATACCGGCGGCACACATTGTCAACCACAATAAGCAATATGTTCCACCGGTATATGCTGCAGAAGCTCAACCTGTTGTCGTCCAAATCCCGCCCACCCAGGAGGTTGACCAATACGAGGAAATGGAGAGGCGCATTTAGGGAAAAAGCGAAAACGTGGCCCGGGAGATCCATAACCTGAAGGAAGCGCTTAGGAACATGCAAACGAGTAAAGGGCATGAGGGTTTGGAGTATGAAGACCTCTGCATGCATCCAGATGTGGAACTACCGCTCGGTTATAAGGTACCGAAGTTTGATATGTTTGATGGAAAGGGCAACCCCCGAGCACATTTAAGATCCTACTGCGACAAGTTGGTCGGAGTCGGTAGAGATCGAGCCATAATCATGAAGTTATTTATAAGAAGTTTGACTGGCGAAGCACTTGATTGGTACACCAGTCAAGATCCGCGGAAATGGCGTAATTGGGGCGCAATGGCACAGGACTTCGTAGACAGGTTTAGGTTCAACACCGATACGGTCTTGGACAGATTTTATTTGATGAAGCTTGAGAAGAAGTCTACAGAGACCTTTCGAGAGTTTGCCATGAGGAGGGCGAGCCGCCAAAGTTCAACCGCCGATGGCGGAAAGCGAGATGACTACCCTCTTTGTACAATCGATGAAAGATGCTACATATTATGAGAGGATGATAGGTGTCATAGGGCGGAGTTTCTCTGAAGTTGTGAGAATGGGGGACTTCATAGAAGAAGGTATGAAGACAGGAAGGATCACCAACCTGGCCGCACTACAGGCAACGAGTAAAGCAATTCAATCGGATTCGCTCGCAGCGATCAAGAAGAAGAGAGATGGAGCATCTCCTGTCATGTCAGTACAGGGATACGGTGGAAACCAGCGTTCAAACTATCAAAACCATCAACCTTCCTACTACAACCCACACACTCAAAACTGCCAATCCTCCTACTATAACCAGCACACGCAGAACCATCAGCCTTTCCACTATAGCCAAGACAACCAAAACCCCCCATCATACTACCAACCTTCGCCAGCTCCTTACCCCGTATACCATACTCAGCCTACATACTGCCCACCCCGAGCAACTCCCTATCCAAACCCTCCACGAAACCAACCTACATACCCACCCCGACCACACGGACATCCACAAAATGCACCTAGACCCCGGGCCAACTTCGAAAGAAGACCCGCAAAAACTTACACACTCTTTGCTGAACCCATAACCCATCTGTTCGAAAGGTTAAAGGCTGCGGGCATAATATTACCGATCCCAGGAAGAATTTCTAATCCTCTACCTCCGTCATATGATGTGAACAAACGTTGTATGTACCATTCCGGGATCACGGGACATGATACCGAGGATTGTTTCAACCTCAAAGACAGAATTGAGGCGCTAATCAAAGATGGGACCATCCAGCTAAAGGAAGCTTCCCCTAATGTGAACAATAATCCTCTGCCGAATCACGACAACGCCCAGGCGAATGTGATCACATTTGGCGAAGAGAAAAGTCTAGAAGGGACCATTGTGCCGGTCCGGAAGGAGGAAAAAATAGAATCAGCAGCCCTGGTCACTCCAGTAATTACCGTACAAGCAAGAGCACCATTCGAGGTTGAAGTGCTCACTCAAAAATCCCGAATGGTGGAACCATTTGTTGTAACAAAAGTTGGCCCTCGAAATCATTCACTCGGAGAAGGTAGTCGGGAAGGAGGGAAAAAGATCATTGAAGCCGTCGTCGCAGGATTGACGAGGTCTGGACGATATTATGCCCCGTTAGAAGCAGCGCGAGGAGCGCTAAGAAAAGAAAATGTTTTGAAGAAGGCCGTGACAGAGGCCGAAGTGGAAGAATTCTGGAGGAAGATGCCAACAAAAGAATACTCTGTCATAGAGCAGCTGGACAAAACTCCTGCCCAGATATCCTTATTTTCCTTGTTGATGAATTCTGCCGCCCATGGGCGGGCATTATTGGAAGTATTGAAGGAAGTGTATGTCCCACGGGAAACCACTGACGAGAAACTCTCCGCCCTGGTCGGGCACATTTTGGAAACTCACAAGATTTCATTCCATGATGAAGAATTGCCTCTCGAAGGTTTGGGGCATAACCAGGCTCTGAACATAACAGTGAAATGCAGGGATAAATTTGTGTCTAAAGTGTTGATAGATGGAGGCTCTGCGGTAAACATATGCCCAGCAGCCACTCTCCAAGCCTTGGGATTGAATGTCGACAAGATTCGGGGAAGCCATGTCAGAGTCAAAGGTTTCGACGGAACTCAGAGGAGCGTCATGGGAGAAATTGATTTGATCTTGGAAGTGGGACCCGTGGAATTCACTGTGGAATTCCAGGTATTAGATATCTCTACTTGCTATAACCTGTTGATGGGGAGGCCTTGGATACACATGGCAGGCGCAGTCCCTTCTACTCTACACCAAAGTTTGAAGTTTATTTGGAATCATCAGGAAATCGTTGTGTATGGAGAGGGGAGTAATCTCGCAAACCAGATCCCTGCAGTCAAAAGTGTAGATAAGTTGGATGGTTCGGTCTTCCACGTCAGAGAGATTGTATGTGTTTCAAAAGTGAAAAGTTGGAGTTATCTCTGCCTCACAATGGTAGCCCAAGAAATGTTGAGAAATGGTTTCACGGTAAAGGCCTCGGATTGAATCTAGGTGGTATAACAGACCTGATCCCAACAAGAAGGATACTTTTGGACTTGGGTATGAGCCCACTCCTGAAGAGGTATCATCAACAAATTCCCGAGGAAGAAGAGATGTTCCTTTGCCTAAGCCTGTTCCGCACCTGAATCGGTCTTTTGTCAAAGCTTGCACGACCCATGAATCAGAAAAGGAGGATACAGACGATCTCGGCCGACTCAAAGCCTTTTGTTGCGAAGAAGATGTAGATTGCAATGTGATTACGAATGATCATGAGAGACGCCAACCATTTGGGATGCCAAGCAGGAGATGTCTAGGAAATTGGACTGCACTCGACCATGTTTCTCCGGAAGCTTGGTAGAACTTGTATTAGATTTTTATGAAACAATGTGATTCGATTGAGGCTGAATCTCATATATGTTTTGCCTCCCCTTTGAAAGCTTAAATGACAAATCGCCATTGTTTTGCTATCTAAAAAAGGAAAATTATAAAATAAAAAAAAATTTGTTGTTTTGCTTAATGACTTTCTTTTCTTTTTTTCAGCATACAATCTAATAAATCTGTCGATAATGTGAATGTGACATTTAGTGAAATTAACAAACAAAACACAAGAAACGAACGAGACTTTGAGGATTACGGGGACCCACAACCTAAGGTTTGGTCAAAGAATTAGAGCATTTTGAGAACAGCCAAGCCAAATTTGGATGAAATCAAGTAGTGAACCCGGGAGATACAGTTCAAAGGAAACAAGAATCGGCGTCCATCTAAGCGACGCACGAAAGGAAGACTTGGTAGAATTGGCCGGGCAATATGTAGATATATTCGCATGTTCTTATGACGATATGCAAGGTTTGAGTAGATATATTGTTTCACATAGATTACCCATTGATCCATCTTGCCCCTGAAAGCAAAAGCCAAGAAAGATCAAGCCCGATATGAGTTTGAAGGTCAAAGAAGAAGTGTCCAAACATTCGACGCAAAGTCATCCGAGTTGCAAAGTACCCCACTTGTTAGCCAATATCGTGCGTCGTGCCAAAGAAGGATGGGAAGGTAAAGTATGTGTAGATTATCGTGATCTCAACAAAGCTAGCCCAAGGATGATTTTCCTCCCAAATATCCACATACTCATCGACAATTGTGCAAAGCATGAGTTGCAATCATTCGTCGATTGTTTCTTTGGTTACCACCAAATTCGATGGACGAGGAAGATGCGTAAAAACAGCATTCACCACGCCGGGAGTATACTATTACGTGGTTATGCCATTCGACTCAAGAATGCCGTGCCACTTATATGAGAGCCATGACTACTATCTTTCACGACACGATCCACAAAGAAATAGAGGTCACGTGGATGACGTTATTATCAAATCACGGCGGCGCCGATCACTGACTAATTTGAAGAAGTTCTTTGACCTACCGGAAGTACAATCTGAAGTTAAACCCTGCAAAGTGTGCCTTTGGTGTCCCTGCCGGGAAGCTATTGGGTTTCATTGTAAGTAGAAGGGGGATTGAATTGGACCCCTCAAAGATAAAAGCCATCCAAGAGTTGCCTCCTCCAAAGAGTCGAAAAGAGTGATGAGTTTTCTTGGACGACTTAATTACATCAGTAGGTTCATAGCTCAATCTACGGTGATATGTGAACCAATATTCAAGCTACTAAAGAAGGATGCTCCAACCAATTGGACAGTCGATTGCCAGCAAGCTTTTGATAAGATCAAAGAATATCTGTCTAATCCACCCGTTTTGGTACCACCAGAGCCCGGAAGACCTTTGTTGTTGTATTTGTCTGTGTTGGAGAATGCATTCGTTGCGTGTTCAGCAACATGATGAAACAGAAAGAAAGAGCAGGCTATTTATTACTTGAGCAAGAAGTTCACGCCATATGAAGCCCAGATATTTCGCCGAACGCACTTGTCAGGCTCTGACTTGGGTAGCTCAAAAGTTTAGACATTACTTGTCTGCATACACTACTTACCTCATCTCAAGGATGGACCCGCTCAAATACATCCTGCAGAAGCCCATGCCTACCGGGAAGCTAGCAAAGTGGCAAATCTTGCTAAGTGAATTTGACATCATATACGTCACTCAAAAGGCCATCAAAGGGCAAGCATCGCCGATCATCTTGCGTAAAACCCCGTGGATGAGGAATACACGCCTCTCTGACTTATTTTCCTGGACGAGGAGGTATTATTTGTCGGAGAAGATATCTCTGAGGATTATCCAGGTTGGAGATTGTTTTTTGATGGAGCCGTAAACTTCAAAGGAGTTGGAGTCGGAGCGGTTTTGGTTTCCGAATCGGGTCAGCACTACCCAATTTCAGCAAAACTCAGATTTCCATGCACTAATAACATGGCAGAATACGAAGCTTGCATACTTGGACTCAGAATGGCTGTCGACATGAATATACAAGAGTTATTGGTTATCGGTGATTCAGATCTATTAATTCATCAGGTACAAGGAGATTGGGCCACCAAGAACAGGAAGATACTCCCTTACCTGCACTGTGTCAAGGAATTGTGCAAAAAATTCGTCAAGATAGAAGTCAAGCATATCCCACGAGCTCAGAACGAATTTGCCGATGCTCTGGCAACTCTTTCCTCTATGATCCAGCATCCGGATAAGAATTACATCGATCCTATCAAAGTGGATTTGTTGGACCAACCAAACTTATTGTCTCCACATAGACGAAGAATCAGATTGAAAACCATGGTACCACGACGTCAAGAGATATCTCCAGGTCAACGAATATCCGGAAGGCATGACTACCATTCAAAAGAAGACACTACGGAGGTTAGCAAACCATTTCTTCCTAAACGGGGAAATCCTTTATCGGAGGACTCCAGATTTAGGTTTGTTAAGATGCATCGACGCCCAGGAGGCGAATAAGTTGGTCAAGAAATACACGGAGGTACTTGCGGCCCCCATATGAATGGTTTTACTTTGGCAAAGAAAATTCTACGAGCAGGATACTTTTGGATGACCATGGAGACAGATTGTTGTCGTTTCGTGCAAAAATGTCATCAATGTCAGATTCACGGCGATATGATCCGTGTACCTCCGAATGAGCTCAACGTAACAAATTCCCCTTGGCCGTTTGCAGCTTGGGGGATGGACGTTATTGGTCCTATTGAGCCCACAGCATCCAACGGGCACAGATTCATTTTGGTGGCAATCGATTACTTCACAAAGTGGGTGGAAGCGTCGTCATACAAATCCGTAACGAAGAAGGTAGTGGTTGATTTCGTGCGCAACAACATCATTTGCCGATTTGGAATTCCTGAGTCAATTGTAACAGATAACGGAGCCAATCTCAACAGTAACTTGATGCGTGAGATATGTGGGAGTTTTAAGATCACTCACCGCAATTCCACTCCGTATCGACCTCAGATGAATGGAGCAGTAGAAGCAGCCAACAAGAACATTAAGAGGATATTGCGGAAGATGGTTGATAATTACAAACATTGGCATGAACATTTGTCTTTCGCACTTTTGGGTTATCGCACCACAATTCGGACTTCTACCGGGGCCACGCCATACCTTTTGGTTTATGGAACAGAAGCGGTGCTACCAGCAGAGGTAGAAATACCATCGTTGAGAATTATCCAAGAAGCCGTTGTTAAGCCAAATGGATACTGGTCGGTGTGAACAATTGATGTTGATTGATGAGAAAAGGTTGATCGCAGATGTCACGATGCCTTTATCGTAACGTAATGGCTAGAGCTTTTAACAAGAAGGTAAGGCCGAGGTTATTCAAGTCGACAATTGGTTTTGAAACGCATATTTCGAATCAAAGTGAAGCTAAAGGAAAGTTCGCACCTAATCGCAAGGACCTACATGGTCCATCGAGTACTAACCGAGGAGCATTGATCTTAGCAGAAATGGATCGAGATATGGCCGAAAGCAATCAACGCAGATCTTTGGAAAAGATACTATGTCTAGGACTTTTTCCATGTAATGCTTTTCTTTCATATTTTGTAAAAAGTTATCAATTATTTGTAATCGAACTACGTTATGACCGATTCCCCTGGTGGGATACGTAGCGCCATATCGGCCGGCCACACTCCGAAAAATTCATCATCCCACTTTTGTAATGAACTACGCCATGACCGATTCCTCACGGGATACGTGGCGGCCTAAATCGGCCGTCCCACTATTTGAAAACTCCGCTTTGCTTCACATGTGACGAAATACACTCATATGTTTAAAGTCGATGTCAAGCGCAGATTCGATCTCGTGCAATTGAAAGTTCACAATCTTCGTATTTGGGTGGAAATTCAAGGATTCGCTGCAGGGAGGAAAATTTATAGATTTGGGAAACATCGGCAGTTAAGTTTTCCAGCCGGAACAAGATTTTGGGCAAGGACGTTTGTTTTGTTTCGCTACATGTCACTATTCCGTAATTCGACAGAAATTCTTATGCATATTTTCTCATAAATAAATTATTTTCAAAACAAATATTTTCATCTGATTAACCAAGACTGAAAACAGCGGGGTTACGTGTCCAAGCCGCTCAACGCACAAGCATCAAGCACCAAAGCTGCAAGGTCAACACGAATCAACCACCCCTCCCCAAACTCACAAATTTCTTTGAGCGCAGGTCTTCAGATTTGATAAAAACAAGGGAGTCTCCAACACTTATTATTTGATTCACAAGGAATTTCTACATCACAGATCGGCCCCACAAGGATCTTACCCTTACATTACGTCTATGCAACGACGTCTCTTTTATTATGCCTATGCAACGGTTTCATCAACAATTCATCTATGCAACGATGATCTCAGCATCACGTCTATGCAACGACGTCTCTTTTATTATGCCTATGCAACGGTTTCATCAACAGTTCATCTATGCAACGATGATCTCAAAGATCACGCCTATGCAACGACGCCTCTTTTATTATGCCTATGCAACGCTTCATCAGCTTCATCTATGCAACGATGATCTCGATCACGCCTATGCAACGACGCCTCTTTTATTATGCCTATGCAACGCTTCATCAGCTCATCTATGCAACGATGATCTCAAAGATCACGCCTACGCAACGACGCCTCTTTTATTATGCCTATGCAACGGTTTCATCAACAGCTCATCTATGCAACGATGATCTCGATCACGCCTACGCAACGACGCCTCTTTATTATGCCTATGCAACGCTTCATCAGCTCATCTATGCAACGATGATCTCAAGATCACGCCTACGCAACGACGCCTCTTTATTATGCCTATGCAACGGCTTCATCAACAGCTCATCTATGCAACGATGATCTCAGATCACGCCTATGCAACGACGCCTCTTTTATTATGCCTATGCAACGGCTTCATCAGCTCATCTATGCAACGATGATCTCGGATCACGCCTATGCAACGACGCCTCTTTTATTATGCCTATGCAACGGCTTCATCAACAGCTCATCTATGCAACGATGATCTCTCGCATCACGCCTATGCAACGACGCCCTTTCATTATGCCTATGCAACGCCGTCAACAGCTCATCTATGCAACGATGATCTTCGCATCACGCCTACGCAACGACGTTATTTCATTATGCCTATGCAACAGCTTCATCAAACGTTCATCTATGCAACGATGACCTCTCAGATTCCGCCCATGCAACGACGACATTCATATAACGCTTATGCAACGACGTTATTTCATTATGCCTACGCAACGGCTTTATCTCGCATTTCGTCCATGCAACGACGAACATCTCGTGCATCGCCTATGCAACGACGGCCATTTTATCTCAAAGATTCGCAACTACGTCTACTTAGGACGACATCTTTTCTCATATGATCACATTTCTCATATGTCCATGCTTTATCATTTTTTTTTATTATTTATTTTGTCTTAACAGTTATGCACTAATTTTTATTAATGTTTTAGCCTACAGGAACCGTAATTTACAGGAGTGGGAGCACAACGTGGAACTATCTCTACGCAACCAAGCAATTTGTACCTCGAATGTCGATCCGCTCTCCTACAGCATCCCGCAACCCAGTGTCATCATAACTCGACACTGGGATAAATTTTGAATCCGCATCCGCTCTGCCTTAATTTTTCCCGCATCCCGCAACACAAAAGTGCCCAGTGTCATCATAATTCGACACTGGGACAAATTTTAAATCTGCTCCCGCTTTGGTTTTAATTTTCTAGCGACACAGAACCCAGTGTCATCATAATTCGACACTGGACAAATTTTTGAATCAGCATCCACCCTGCTTTAATTTTTCAGCATCACAAAGAACCCGGCCATCATAATTCGACATCGACAAATTTTTGAATCAAGATCCACCTCGCTTTAATTTTTCAAAGATCACAAAGAACCCAAACATATCATAACTCGACACTGGGACAAATTTTGAATCCGCATCCACTCTGCCTTAATTTTTTCCCGCATCCCGCAACACAGTACCCAGTGTCATCATAATTCGACACTGGGACAAATTTTGAGTCTGCGTCAGCCCGCCTTGGTGTCTTACCATGGTAGCCCAGCGTCGTCATAACTCGACACTGGGACAAAATTTTGAATTTTGCGTCAGCCTCGTCTTAATCGCCCAACATTTTTTTTCTAAGGATCGAGACCAAATTGGCTTTAAGTCAACGTCTTTGTCCGAAGATTCTTCCATCATCTCCATACAAAGAGGGACAAGCTGTTGACACCCAATTTTGTCCCATCTTTGCTGAACATTTCATTTAGATCGTCCTTTTATCCCCGATTAATTTTACTATGCTTCTCAGTCTTGAAAATCGTCAAAAAATAAAATAAAATAAGTAGTTTTAACATTCTTCACTAATTATCGCATAATTTTTTACAATATCAAGTATTACATTTTTTCATAATATAAGCAAAACAATTTTAATATCTCGTCGTCAGTATTGATGATCGATTTTCTCTTAATATGTCCTTCAATTACTAAATTAATCATTTTTATGAATATTATATTCAAAAATAAATATATTAAATATTTTTATACCAAAATTTATGTGTGTATGCATTTTTGAAATTAATTAGGACAAGAGAATCATGTTTTAATTAATTGAATAGTTACCCATTAATACCCTAATTCTTCTAATTTAATTCCACATTTTCGTCCATCTCCCAGCCCAAAAAAACTAATCAGCCCACATCCAATTCTTTACCAATTCCGCCGACCCGGCCCATAATCTTTTATCTTCAAACACACCCACAACCCATAAACCCTTCAGCCCCAACCGAAACTCCCCATTTTCTCCAGCCCAATCGTCCGACCCGGCCCAATCGTTTTTTTAACTCCTATCTTCAAACACACCCCCAGCCCATTTCTTTAACCCCTCTCCCCCAACATACCCCTAAAAAATAAATTCTGAAGAACCCCCCCAGCCCCCATCGACGAACTCACCCCTTTAACCACCAGTCCACCACCAACACCACCCTTTACCCGCCGGATAACCCACGTCGCCGACGCCACCAGTCGCCCATCCCTTCACCCCTGACACCTCATACCTTAAACCATCACCCATCACCTGCAATACCCCTAAAAACCCGCGATTTCACATCGATATCACCCATATGGTGTCCTTCGGCTCGAGACATGCACCTAGCAGCTTTTTACAGTGCTCACCCGTCTCCCCTTTCTGAACCTCTGAAACTGTGAGGATTCATTTTTGGGCCACTGAATCGAGGTACGCATGAAGGTCTGGCAGTTGCTGGACCTTCCTCTCCTCGATTCAGTGGGTAAAACACTGTTTCAAAATCGTTCAAAGTTTAGTCCAGAGGAACAAACCCACATCTCTGTCCCAACGTTTTCTTCCCCTAAATCAGACTGAAAGAGGGAGATTTTTCACTCTTTTCATCACCTCGGTTGTGTCAAACGTCAATGATACTTTCCCCTTCGTTTGATTTTGAATTTCAAGTTGAAACCCCTCAATTCTGGGCTATAAATACACCCATCTAGTTGCATGAGAAAAAAAAGAGAGAAAAGGGTTTTTTTTTTTTCCCTTAAAAGAAAAGCCAAGAACAAGTTTCAATTTTGAAAACTTTGAAGGAGCCCAGAAAAATCAGAAATACATAAAATAGACTTCAAAGCTGCATTGTTATTTTTCTAGTATTGATTCAAATCCAAAAACACTAAGTCTTTCTTCGCTTGGGCATACATACAAAACACATCCGAAGTGGATTCGACGAGTCGAGACGACTTCGCTCGCCACCCAGAGAAGGTAAACACATCCCCTTTTAATTTTGCTGTTTGGTTTAAAGTACGTAACTTGTATGGTGTGTTTATGAGATTATCAATCATGTTTTGGTTAGAGCTAGTTATCATTCGAGCTTGTTAGTTTAACTGTTAAGCATGTTTTAGTTAAATCTTGTGTTGTTTGTGTTCATTGGATCAATGATCAGTGTATTTGAACCACTCTTTGGCTGATTTTTATATATGATTAATTATATAAATGACTATCGTGTTAGTTTAAGATTAGATTGAACCATATATTAAGTCCCTGAATTTATGTAATTTTTATTAAACTGCCCATTGATTAAATATAGTATATTTTAGTTGATTGAAATCATTGTTTGGTATTCACCACTGCAAGCCACCAGCATGATTAGATAGAGAAATGTCCACCGTGATAGTTTAAGGTTTTTTTTTTTTTTGTGTGTTTAATCACATTTGGATTGTTTTAGTTGTGTTAAGTCTATATCTTGTTAGTTTAAGTTCTTGAAGCATGTATTCCTGTTTATGATAGTTCTCATAACTTAATTGAAAGCTTAGGAACTTACTTTGGTGGTATATGATATGTAGTTGATTGGGATTCCAGAACATGCCATTTTGTTTATTTTCTACACTTTTGGACTGGTTGTACATACTTAACTCCTCTACATGAAGTTTAATCTGCTCACATTCCTTCTTAAACCATGAGAGGCATTAGAATATGTTGTCACTATGAATCTTGACTAATATGCATGTGAAATCTGTTACCTTGTGAGTATGGGATAATAAAATGTGGCTAGCATGTGTGTAGTTTTTTTTGGATTTTTTTTTATGATCACGAGAGATTCAATAAATGCTAAAATATGTATATCTAGTTTAATTTCTATGATTGGTTCAGTTTTAAAGGACAACAGTGGTTTGATCAACTGTGCTTTGTTAATTAATCAATTTGTCAATATTATTTGGAGGATCATATATGATCATGTGGTTTACAGTGATAGTCCTTGCTATATTTAATAAAAGATATATAGTTCTTATATGCTTAGGTCAACTCCAACTGCTTTCTATGTTTGAAAAAATGCTATTCATTTGGTCATTTGGGTCATTTATGATGTCCTCACGAATCTGTTAATACTCATTAGGTATGTCTAGATGTGAAACATATCCATGTTAGACTGTCATATTTTTTAAGTCATTTAGTAAATACGCCTCTCTCCCGAACATACTATGTTGTTTGAGCCATTTGTGTCATTCCTAGTCCACAAGTTACTAAAATAGTATTTGTTTAACATATTGTGAACTTGTTCACAAGATATTCCATGTTCCTGATTCCTGTTTTGAATTTATTTAGCTCCTATTAGTTTGTTATTGACTTTCTACAAGCAGCTCTACCTTATTTCAATGATCAAGTATAGGATATACATGAATGAGCTATTAGCTGTTAACTGCCTTGTCTGCAATTATGTGGGTAAGAAATAGAACAAAGATATGAATCATGAGTATTGCTGGAATAATCATAAATGTGTATGCACCAACTTGAGCTATACAAGAGAATGATATTTTGTATGCCCCGTCACTAATATGATAATATGTCCCTCAATTCAATATACCCCTCTCTTCTTTCCAGTTGTGTTGTTAGTATAAGATCTGTTCAGCGTAAATAAATCATTCAAATGACCTAGAAGTAAGTTAAAACCCACACTATCAGTCTTGTTTAGTTTGATTTTTCCTTTTATCATGAATAATATGTTCCAATATGTTTAAAACTAGGATATTTTGGGTTGATACAGATCTGTTAGGATTCATATTTTCTGAATAGTTTACAGATGTTCATTTGGTAGAAATAAATCATTAGTATAATAGATATATGTCTCCTTTGTCTGGATATTCTTACAATTCTTATTTGGTCATCTTGGTTTTGGATATATCTCTGTATATGGTCTGCCTTTAAGGCCCAATACATGATTGAATATTATCTGGAAAATCTGCCTCCTTGTTTTATCTTCTATAATAGAAATCTGAAACTACATGTTTGAAATAACATATTTTACTGTCCGGAAATCACTGTCCTAGGGCCATTTTATTTTAAAACAAAATGGTTCCAATGTGTTGAATTTTCTGTCAATATTTAGCTATTATTTGATGAATTTGGAGTACATACTAATTCCTTTTCCTTTGTTTTATTTTACATGAAATACATTGGGAACAACGGAGGGTCTTACTATGAGACTCCTAGCATCCCTCGTCAAACGAAGACCCGCGTCTGCATTCCTTGCATCCTCCGATCTCTGACCTTCGAACCAATAGAAGGTGATAATATCTTCACCTGCCCTAGTCACTTTATCTCCTTTCTTTAACTCTATCACTTTACTTTTATTTGTACTTTTGTTAACTAACCTTGTACAATTATCTAAATGTGTAGAATAGGTAGACTTAGAATTAATAATTATTAAAGGAGGGTAGTTAAATAATGAAATGTCCCGCTAGTTTAATTTATCTTTAGGCCCGTTAGGTATGTTTAAACTTTTCAAAATAACTTAGTTGTTTTATGCATCATTAATATTATAGAATTAAATAAGTTTTCAGTTTTTATCAAATTCATAAAAAAAAAAAAAATTCATTCTTACAACGGAAATCTTTTCTTATTATTCATTTCAAAACAAATGTCTTATAGATTAATGCTATATACTCCTACTTAAAGACTAAATTTTATACGTAATAGGTACTTTCATAATAAACCATTTTCATGCATTTTTAAACTTTTTTTTTTTTAGGCGAATTTTGTAAAAAACATATATATATATATATATATACGTTTCTCAGTAATTTTATGTTTTTCTAAACATGCATCTTTAATATAATGATTAAGCCTAAGTTTGAACGGATAACCGCAAGTTAGCGGATCCTTTAGGGTGCCTAATCCCTTCCCTTTAGGATAATAAAGAACCCTTACCTAGAATCTCACTTAGCTTTCACAGACCTTTAAATGGAAGTCATTTGTAGTATTTTATGCTACATTTTAGTGTCCTAATTCACTATAATAATTAGGTGGCGACTCCTTAAAATGCAAATTTAGGAATCAACCATATGTAGCAGTAATCCTGTTTCGACTCCGGTTAAAATGGGGTGTCACAAATGCAACTCCCCGAAAATATGTAGGTAGTAATGGATGCAAAAATATATGAGGATGCTAAACTCTCCAATGGACAAAATCGAGTCATGTGCAGAAACAAGGAAGAAATATTTCTAACGGTGTGGCCGAAGCCGATGTGGCTGCCTACGTATCCCGCCGAGGGAATCAGGTCGGAGCGTAGTTCATGCTGCAAAATAAGGATTTTTTATCATTTTTAAAATGATGTGGGACCGAAGCCGATGTGGCCGCCTACGTATCCAGCTGAGAGAATCAGGTGAAGACGTAGTTCGTGCTGCAAAAATAAGAATTTTTTATGATTTTAAAATGTTGTGGGACCGAAGCCGATGTGGCCGCCTACGTATCCCGCTGAGGGAATCAGGTCAAGACGTAGTTCGTGATGCAAAAATAACGATTTTTTTGTGATTTTAAAATGATGTGGGACCGAAGCCGATGTGGCCGTGTTGACACCCAATTTTGACCCTCCCGTCCAGTCATTAACTATAAAATTACACTAATTTTGTAAAATAATTTTTTATGATTTTTATAATAAAATGCAGCGAATAAAACATAAATGCCGGCATAAATAATCAATTTAATAATGGCATCGCGTCTTACGTAGAGTTTTAAGCACTTAGAGTCCCGCGTCCGCATTAACTAATTGTAAGCTTTGTCGTAATTCTTAAATAATTAATAAATGCATAAAATAAATAATTTAGCGATAACGTCGTGTCAGGTAGCATAGCCGCATTTATTAGTAATCATTTGTAATTTAAAATCAATTTTAATCTGATATATGCATTTAATAGCATCGCATTTATAAAGCTTTAAACGATTCTTAAATATCATACTCGCATTTAGCATTTAAATAATTTAATCTAAACTCAATTCAATTTAATTTAACTTCGCAATAATGCAATAATAAGATTTTAATAGCGCCGCATTCTAAAGCATTAAGCATTAATTAAATAACACACCCGCATTTATTTTATAACAATTAGATAATTTAATCACAATTAATTAATTACTTTGTCACTAATTAAAAGCCTAAAACTATTAATTAAATAGCACATTAAACTAATTAACTCCTAAAATTAAATACCTACTTAAAACTAATACCCTAATAACTACCCAGCCCATCTTTTAATCAGCCCACACGCCCCTTATTTCCCGTCGACCCGCGACCCGCGAGGCCCACCCGCAAGCCCACACGCCCCTGCCCTTTATACCCTCAGCACAGAAGCCTTTACCGGATACCATCGTCTCTCCCGCAGAAGCCCAAAACAAAACGCTAACCAGAAACCCTAAACACCCCATCGCCGCCAAGGCACCAAGATTTCTGATTTCGCCTGAGAATCCGGGGCTTTCCCCTTACCCACGCACCCTAGCCAGCCCTTCCTTCCATAACCAAACGAATCTTCCACAAATCCCTTCAAATCATTTCCTCACCATAACCGTTCGAATCACACAAAATCAGTAGCAAATCTCGTCGAATCAGCACCAATATTAGCCCAATCTCAACCTTTATTTACTTACCATAAGCCAGCTAGCAAAATCTTTCCAGAATCGGAAACTTACCATAACCGAATCGCACGAATCAAGCACCAAATCGCGTCGATATCAGCCCTTACTACTTACCTAATAGGGAATCCAAAGCATGGCTATATAAGCACATGCAGGAGAGCATCGATTGAGGGATGGACGGGGACACCAGCAGCAGCAGTTAAGAAACACAATCGAAGCGTAAAGCATCGGAAGGGAAAACGATACCCGCACTTAGCACCGTTTGAATAGGAAGTTCCAACCCTTTTTCTAGTTCCAGCCAAAGAAATCAACGAATAAACTTGTCATTCTATTTGCATCGCAAACCCAAAACCCGTCGAGTGTACCGACGACTTGATACGCTGCCTCGGTTCGCCGCCGGAGAAGGTAAACTTAACTCACACCTGATTTCAGTTTATTCGTATTCTGTTGTTTGCCATCTGTTTTGTATCTGTGTTAAATGTGTTAGTTTAGATTACTGTGTTCGTCGTCGATGCGTGAATATGATGTCTGTTTAATTGATCTGGATGCCTCCCTGTTTTAAATTATCGTTTAGAGCTATATTCATTGCAGTGAGTGGAGATGATGGCGTGTAGTCTTCTTCGAAATATGTCGGCAATCTGTATCGATATGAAAGTTAAAACATGACACATGATTCGGTTAATTGAGATGCGAGTTTATTGTTTGAGTTCTTAATGTATATGTAAAACCAGTTGGGAACAAAGATTAGGAGTCGAAATGTTCTGTTTGGAGGATTATATATATGTTCGTTGGCATCAAGAAAAAAAAATGCAATTCTAGTTGAGTAACTACTGTGTTTGCTGAAATATATCTTCCAAAGCATGTTTGGATCCTTATTGAATTAATAATTAAGGATGAACTTATTTGTAAGTATGTACGCTTTTCTATCAACTGCCCATGTCATAACAACTCTTAAATCTTTGCTTGACTGCATATGGTTTATAGATCTGTAAGAGTATCTTATAAAAAGTCGAATGTATTCCTGCATATAAGTTCCTGTTATGACACACCTATTTAGTTCATGTGTGTAGTACTGTTCTTATAATGACCAAGTATAGTTCTTATACTGTCAAAATGCTTCCTTTAGATCACTTGTGATAAGCCTACTGATTTGTGTAGCTCATTTGTCTATAATTGCATTATCATGTCAAAATCTATAAACACATCTACGTTGCCCTGCCTAAACTTCTAAGTTATGACAGGCGTCATTGTTAAAACTTGAGGAGATTGGTATCCACTCGGTCAATAACACACATGTGATTTAAACCTGAATAATGCTTTGGGATTTAATGTCATTATTAATTTCTGTTTTTTTTTAAAACTTGTTGGTTCTGCCGCATCACTATTGGTCTCTTCTCGTTCAGACACATTTATCCCCTTCATGGGTTATCATGTTTTGTGGGTTCAGTCTGAGACTGAATACATCCATGTGTGTGTCTGGTTTGTTACTATATGTGATTCATGTTAAGGTGTCTGGTAGTCTCTCTTCTTATGTGTCCGAATTTGCTTACTGTGCCTACTCCGTTTTGGTGTGCTAAGGATGTTTATGTTAGCATTCTGCGTTTTGTAGCCAGGTTAACCACTAGACCTTATCTGTGTGTATTGGGTCTGTTGAATTGAGCTTCTGATAAGCTTCTACATCGACATGTTTGAAAGTCATGCTCGCTTAAAGACTGCTAGTTAAAATAAACTGAATTGATTTAAAGTCTGACTCACTGTCTCGGGCCTGCCCCTTTGTGTTTTTTTTTCTTTAGCATTTGCACTTTGCCTATATTCAAGGCCCAATTCCTTAAAATCTTAATGACTATTGTTGGGGCCTGTTTGCTTCTTTCATAATTGCTAAAATGGACTAATGTATGTGTTTAATTTTATAGCATTCTATTATCCAATAAGGTTTGAATATATACTAATCCTTATCTTTTTATATTTTTTACATGGCACGCATCGGAGCAAAATAAAGAGTCTCCCGGCGAGACTCATCATGAGCCACTTCAAATGGCAACCCGCGTCTATGTGCATCCGCATTCGCGTCCCTGCTTCAGAAATTCCTAGAAAAAAACAAATAGGACGCCGTCATCCGTCGTAAAGAGCACTCTTAAATCCCATCCTCTCTTTACTCACTATTCATTCATTTATTTGTTTATTGTAATTTAATTACTATATTTCTGTAATATTTAGGATATCTAGAACAATTAAGTTTCAAACATATAAGTGGGGAAGGTAATTTAAAGTTCACCGCTTAACTTACTTGCCTTTTTAGGATTGTCATGCATGTCTAATTTTGCCAAAAAATAATCTAGCTTGCATCACAAAACCAACAGTAATTAAAACCTAAACCATACTTTTGCATGATTAACAAAGCAAATTCATAAGTAACTAACTTTCCCTTTATTTCCCATTGCCAAAAAAGTATTTTACAAACAACATGAATGCATATTTTTGAACTTTATACTATGTTTATAAATTATGTCAGGCCTATTTATTGCCTTCGCACTATACCCCTGCAATATATATTTTATCTAATATAGTATTTAGGTACCTTAATCGCATATTTTTCAAAACTGACTTTGTCTTTTATACACAAATCTTGCAAAGTATTTTAGAGAATATATCTTATACTTACAAATCTCTTTTTTTTCTTAAATGCTTTTAAACACGCATTTTAATATATAATTACCCTAGGTTTGGCAGGACAACCGCAAGTTAGCGGATCTTAGAGGGTGCCTAACCCCTTCCCTCTAGATTAATAAAGAACCCTTACCCAGAATCTCATTAAGTTTAGCAGACCATTAAAATGGAGTTAATGTTTTACTTCAAACTAGTTAAACATTTAGGTGTCCTAATTCACCCAATTAATTAGGTGGCGACTCCGCGAACCCTTGGCATTCTAGCAACCCTTTAGCATTTTAGCACCTTTCTAGCACCTTTAAGCATCTTCCAACATTTTAAAACCTTTTCAACTATTTAGCATTTATTTTCTTTATTTTTCTAACGCTTTTTTTTTATTAAGCAGGGAGTTTAAAAAATAAATGCCGCGCCCGAAAAAGGGCGCGACAGAAATGGCGACTCTGCTGGGGAATTAGGTTCTTAACCACAACAGACTTAGGGTTATTATTTGGCATTATTTTTCGCATTTAATTTTATGTACTTTATTTTTGTTTGCTTTAATTGCTATGTGCTTTACTGCTTTCCTTAAACTGACATTTCGCTCATATTTCTTCCGCTCTGGAAAATTCACACAATCACACACTCACACGCGGGTGTGCTTCGCGCACCTGCAAATTTCTTTCAAAACACCCACATTTAAGAGAGTTGGTATTCTGCGCGGAGAATCCGGTCCAACCGGTGGTCGCGTAGCCTTCTCACTCGAGTTGTCCGCTCGGGAACTCGTCTAGAAAAGCCAAATCTTAGAAACTTAAGATAGAGCTATACCACCCTTATTTTAGGGCATGCATGCATTTACCTTAGGTGGATCGGTCCTTGGCATCGACACCACAATTAGGAAGACACCAAACTTGTCGACGGGTTTCTCAACCCAACGACCAACCAGCATATTATGTGTAGCGTGGCAATGACAGACAAATCCAAACCCAATCATGACATGCTGAAATTGGGAAAAGTGCACCGTCATTTGGTCGCCATTTCCAACAAAGGCATTATAGTTGGACGACTTGGACAAATCCGTCATAATCTCGCATAAGTGACGTTTAGGCTTACCTCTGGCATAAAGAGGTCCCCCTGCATGTTAGGAAACGTTTGAATGTGCTATGTGCGATATATCTGCTACATACCTGCAAACTATGTGCTTTATGCTAACATCGGTTGTTGCATTTTTTAGAAATTTATCATCCTCCCCAAAGGGTCGGTTCGTATTTGACTCAACAATGTCGGAGCATCCACACTTCACCAGGTCCAAGGCAAGAAATGATGATATGACTGGCTCGGGGGCGTCTGAGCCAAATGGTTTGGGAATTATTCTGTCGGTAAACAGAACCTTCGAAGGAGGAATATCACCGAGAAGAATGTATTGCATACCGCTGCAACAAATTGCTGATATGCAGGTTGAGATGGAGAGGCTACGGAATCTGACCAACCTATCCATTAGCTTGAATACCCCTATGCCAGATCAAAGGGCCACTACTTCACAAACCATCCCGGATCGACCTCCACCACCACATATCTCCCAGAACTCTCCACAAAGGCCACCAGTCACCGAACAAACCGCCCCTCGCCCAGCCAACCCTCAACCCCACCTTCAAAATGACCCTCCTACTACCCATATACCTCACCCCGCCGCTACTTCACCATAATCAGCCCTAATCGCCAAAGCCAACCAATACCCACGCACCACCCATTACTGGCCCAGAACAACCTGCATACTAACTTACGCAATGAAGCCCAGCCTTTTACCGTCCCCGTGCTTCACCAAGAAGGGGATCATTACGAAGAAATGGAGAGGGAAGTCCGAGCCAAAATGGACGAGGACGTGGCCAAAGAAATTCATAGTCTGAAGAAGCGGTTCGGGCATGCGATCGGACAAAGGTCACGAAGGACTAGACTACGAGGATCTTTGCACGCATCCGCACGTGGAACCGCCATGGGTACAAGGTGCCAAGTTTGAACTATTTGATGGAAAAGGAACCCCGTGCACACTGAGGTCATATTGCGACAAGCTAATCGGTAGGGAAGAACCCAGGTCATTATGAAGTTGTTCATTCGAGCTTGGCCGGCGAGGCACTAGATTGGTATACCACCAAGATCCGCGGAAATGGCACAACCGAATGCATTGCCCGAGATTTTGTGGAGCGATTCCATTTCAACACAGAAACCGTTGTAGACAGGTTCTACTTAATGAAGTTGGAGAAGAAGACTACAGAAACATTCAGAGAATACGCCATGAGGTGGCGTTCAGAGGCAGCAAAAGTGCAACCACTCATGGTGGAGAGTGAGATGACCACATTATTCGTACAATCTTTGAAGGATGCAACCTACTACGAGCGGATGATAAGCGTCATCGGGCGGAATTTTGCGGAAGTTATTAGAATGGGCGACTTCGTAGAAGGTATTAAAGCGGTAGGATTACAAATCGGCAAGATTACAGCAACTAATAAGGCGATTCAGTCAGGGGCACTTGGGAGTACTTCACAGAGGAAGAAAGAGACAGTTTCCCCTTCCATGTTTGTACAAGAACGCAAACCCGAAGCATTTATGACATACCAAAACCCATCATACTACCCCAACTACCACACACAGCCTATATATAACACTTCACAAGCACCCGTTTATCCTGCCCCGCATAGATCCACCCATCAAGCCCGCCAATGAATAGAGCACCCAATGCACTCAGAGCAAATAAGAATTCTCAAGAAAACCACCCAAAGTTCGCACCCCACTAGCTGAACCCATACCTCAAATATATGAAAGGTTGCGAGCTGCAGGCCTAATCCAACCGATTCCAGGAAGGATCCCTGACCCTATCCCAAGATGGTATGATGAGAACAAGCGCTGCGTATCACCCAATAGCCCAGACATGACATGAAGGTTGCCACTCCTCGGGACGTAATCGAGGCACCGATCGAGAAGGGTAATTGGCTAAAGGATCATGCCCCAAATGTGCATGATAACCCCTTGCCAAACCACGACCACGTCAATGTGCACCTGATAACCTTAGATGAGGAATACACTCCCCTGCCTATGCCCATTCCGCCCTCGAATCAGTCATTTATCCGAGCATGCACCACGCAGAGGCCAGAAGAGGGAGATAGCAGAGCATGAAGACCCAGCCATCCACGAAGCAGAGCATGAAGGCGTATTGATTGGATTTGCACCCCTGTCTTGGTCCGCCTAGAGCCTGGATAGGAAAAACGATTTATTTTAGCAGAATAATTTATAAACTCATATTTAAGCTTTAATAATGTTTTCTTTCGTTTTGCTTGTAATGAACTACGTTTGACCTGATTCCCTTAGTGGATACGTAGGCGGCCGTCTCGGCTTCGGTCCCACATCTAGAAATTTTAATTTTTACCCAATATTCGCTTGTAATGAACTACGTTCGACCTGATTCCTTCATGGGGATACGTAGGCGGCCTAAATCGGCTTCGGTCACACCATTAGGAAACCTTCCCTTCGCTCTGAAAATAACATAGCCTACAAGCAACTACATTGAGACCCATTTTAGGCCAGACACCCTTTTCAAAACTGGGACAGTGTAGGAAACCAGACAGGGGTTGCAAGTCCAAACAAGCCAGGCACGCAGATATCAAGGAACAAGGCAGCGAAGTCAAATATGAATCGACCCCCCCCCCCCAAAACTCACAAATTTTTCTTTGAGCGCAGGTCTTTTAATATTAATGAAGGTAAAGTGCAACAAAGCGAGGTAAAATACGACGAAAGGTCTCTTCGCAGAAGCAGGAAAAGCAGCAAAGGCAGAGGATGACAACAATCCAAAGTCCGCAGCAAGAGCAGCAGCAGCAGAAAGGGGCATCAACAATCGGCAATCAAAGTTCAGAGTTCCGCAACAAAACCTAGCGCATCAACTCGAGCATAAAGTCAAATTGGCAACCCACGCATCGCACACAACAAAGGCATCATGGCAATTCGTCAGCTGCAACGTTCAGCATGTCCGTGCAAAGACAACATCTCAGGGATGACATCTCTACCCACAAAATTGCACTTCTCATATGTATTTATCATTTCATTTAAACAGGTATACACTAACGTCTTTTCTCAAGCTTAGCTTGCAGGAACATTTATTCTACGAAGCGGCGGCGACACGTCCGGTACGACGTGATCGCAAGTCCACGCGACGCCGGCGGCAACACGCCCGCATAACGACGTGATCAGCAAGTCCACGCAACGACGCCAGCAGCAACACGTCCAGACAACGACGTAATCAGCAAGTCCATGCAACGACGCCAGCAGCAACACGTCCAGACAACGACGTAATCAGCAAGTCCATGCAACGACGCCAGCAGCAACACGTCCAGACAACAACGTAATCAGCAAGTCCATGCAACGACGCCCGGAAGACACGTCCGGCATAACGTGTCGGCAAGTCCACGCAACGACGCCAGCAGCAACACGTCCAGACAACGACGTAATCAGCAAGTCCATGCAACGACGCCATCAGCAACACGTCCAGACAACGACGTAATCAGCAAGTCCATGCAACGACGCCACGGCGGCCGCGTCCGAATAACGGCGTGTCGGCAAGTCCATGCAACGGCGCCGCCGGCAACACGCCCGGTTACGACGTAATCGGCAAGTCCATGCAACGACGCCCGGCGAACACGCCCGCATAACGACGTAATCAGCAAGTCCATACAACGACGCCAGCGGCGAACACGCCCGCACAACGGCGTGTCGGCAAGTCCACGCAACGACGCCAAAGAAGACGGCCCGTCGAACACGTTATCGGCAGTCCACGCAATGACGCCGAACAGCCCGCGTCCGAACGACGTGATCGCGTCCACGCGTGATCGACGCAGCGGCAATACGCCCGCATACGCGGCGTCGCGAAGTCGGCGCAACGACGCCAAAGGCGAACATCGCCCGGCGGACGCGGCAGCGCGATCGAAGTCTACGCAACGACGCCAAAGAAGAACACGGCGTTAACGACAAGCGTCAACGAAGTCAAACGACGCCATCATCATCATATCGCATCTACGGGGCGACTTTCTCGTTCTCAAAATTGCATTTTCTCATTCATGCTTTATTATTACGTCTTAACGGTTATGCACTAACTCTTTCTTGAGCTTTAGTCCACGAGGCAATTGCGGCAAGGACAACGTATCGCATTCACAATCGCAACACGTCGTGCAAGGCGAAATCACGGCATTCGCAATCGCATCAACACGTGCATCACATTTTGCAGATAACCTTTTCTACTCACGTTGCATTACTTTTAAAATTATGCATCATCATTTTGCCTTAATGATTATGCACTAACCGTTTGTTTGAAGTCTTAGCATGCGGGAGCGAGAGCACAACGTGGATTTTCTCTTCTACAAGAAACCGGCAATGTTGGGGCCAACCTTCCCAACGATTGGCGTGGCGGCCTCAGCGTCGGTCCACTCGCTCGCATCACCGTAGAACCCAGCACCACAAGCCATAGCGACACCTGTGTTCAAGCGCTTATATTCTTTTACTTTTTACACCATAGCCCGGTGTCATCATAACTCGACACCGACGGCTTTAAGTCGCGTTAGCGCGCTTGGTGTTTTGACCATGGTAGCCGGTGTCGCCATAACTCGACACCGGGACTTTGAGTCGCGTTAGCCCGCCTTAGTGTTTTGACCATGGTATCCCAGTGTTGTCATAACTCGACACTGGGACAGTTTTTTATTTTTGCGTCAGCCTTGTCTACCGCCAAAGATTTACGCAGTCGAAGATCGAGACAAAATTGGCTGAGTCAACGTCTTTGTCGAAGATTCTTCCATCATCTCCATACAAAGAGGACATTGTTGACACCCAATTTTGACCCTCGTCGGTCATTAACTATAAAATTACACTAATTTTGTAAAATAATTTTTTATGATTTTTATAATAAAATGCAGCGAATAAAACATAAATGCCGGCATAAATAATCAATTTAATAATGGCATCGCGTCTTACGTAGAGTTTTAAGCACTTAGAGTCCCGCGCCCGCATTAACTAATTGTAAGCTTTGTCGTAATTCTTAAATAATTAATAAATGCATAAAATAAATAATTTAGCGATAACGTCGTGTCGTGTAGCATAGCGCATTTATTAGTAATCATTTGTAATTTAAAATCAATTTTAATCTGATATATGCATTTAATAGCATCGCATTTATAAAGCTTTAAACGATTCTTAAATATCATACTCGCATTTAGCATTTAAATAATTTAATCTAAACTCAATTCAATTTAATTTAACTTCGCAATAATGCAATAATAAGATTTTAATAGCGCCGCATTCTAAAGCATTAAGCATTAATTAAATAACACACCCGCATTTATTTTATAACAATTAGATAATTTAATCACAATTAATTAATTACTTTGTCACTAATTAAAAGCCTAAAACTATTAATTAAATAGCACATTAAACTAATTAACTCCTAAAATTAAATACCTACTTAAAACTAATACCCTAATAACTACCCAGCCCATCTTTTAATCAGCCCACACGCCCCTTATTTCCCGTCGACCCGCGACCCGCGAGGCCCACCCGCAAGCCCACACGCCCCTGCCCTTTATACCCTCAGCACAGAAGCCTTTACCGGATACCATCGTCTCTCCCGCAGAAGCCCAAAACAAAACGCTAACCAGAAACCCTAAACACCCCATCGCCGCCAAGGCACCAGCACTTCAGCCCGGATTTCTCGCCTGAGAATCCGGGGCTTTCCCCTTACCCACGCACCCTAGCCAGCCCTTCCTTCCATAACCAAACGAATCTTCCACAAATCCCTTCAAATCATTTCCTCACCATAACCGTTCGAATCACACAAAATCAGTAGCAAATCTCGTCGAATCAGCACCAATATTAGCCCAATCTCAACCTTTATTTACTTACCATAAGCCAGCTAGCAAAATCTTTCCAGAATCGGAAACTTACCATAACCGAATCGCACGAATCAAGCACCAAATCGCGTCGATATCAGCCCTTACTACTTACCTAATAGGGAATCCAAAGCATGGCTATATAAGCACATGCAGGAGAGCATCGATTGAGGGATGGACGGGGACACCAGCAGCAGCAGTTAAGAAACACAATCAGGGGCAGCAAAGCATCAGAAGGGGAAAACAGTCACCCAGACCCTTAGCACCGTTTGAATAGGAAGTTCCAACCCTTTTTCTAGTTCCAGCCAAAGAAATCAACGAATAAACTTGTCATTCTATTTGCGCCATAAACCCAAAACCGTCGAGTGTACCGACGACTTGATCTGTTGCCTCGGTTCGCCGGAGAAGGTAAACTTAACTCACACCTGATTTCAGTTTATTCGTATTCTGTTGTTTGCCATCTGTTTTGTATCTGTGTTAAATGTGTTAGTTTAGATTACTGTGTTCGTCGTCGATGCGTGAATATGATGTCTGTTTAATTGATCTGGATGCCTCCCTGTTTTAAATTATCGTTTAGAGCTATATTCATTCGATGAGTGGAGATGATGGTATGTGAGTCTTCTTTCGAAATATGTCGGCAATCTGTATCGATATGAAAGTTAAAACATGACACATGATTCGGTTAATTGAGATGCGAGTTTATTGTTTGAGTTCTTAATGTATATGTAAAACCAGTTGGGAACAAAGATTAGGAGTCGAAATGTTCTGTTTGGAGGATTATATATATGTTCGTTGGCATCAAGAAAAAAAAATGCAATTCTAGTTGAGTAACTACTGTGTTTGCTGAAATATATCTTCCAAAGCATGTTTGGATCCTTATTGAATTAATAATTAAGGATGAACTTATTTGTAAGTATGTAAGCTTTTCTATCAATCGCCATGTCATAACAACTCTTAAATCTTTGCTTGACTGCATATGGTTTATAGATCTGTAAGAGTATCTTATAAAAAGTCGAATGTATTCCTGCATATAAGTTCCTGTTATGACACACCTATTTAGTTCATGTGTGTAGTACTGTTCTTATAATGACCAAGTATAGTTCTTATACTGTCAAAATGCTTCCTTTAGATCACTTGTGATAAGCCTACTGATTTGTGTAGCTCATTTGTCTATAATTGCATTATCATGTCAAAATCTATAAACACATCTACGTTGCCCTGCCTAAACTTCTAAGTTATGACAAGCGTCATTGTTAAAACTTGCGGAGATTGGTATCCACTCGGTCAATAACACACATGTGATTTAAACCTGAATAATGCTTTGGGATTTAATGTCATTATTAATTTCTGTTTTTTTTAAAACTTGTTGGTTCTGCCGCATCACTATTGGTCTCTTCTCGTTCAGACACATTTATCCCCTTCATGGGTTATCATGTTTTGTGGGTTCAGTCTGAGACTGAATACATCCATGTGTGTGTCTGGTTTGTTACTATATGTGATTCATGTTAAGGTGTCTGGTAGTCTCTCTTCTTATGTGTCCGAATTTGCTTACTGTGCCTACTCCGTTTTGGTGTGCTAAGGATGTTTATGTTAGCATTCTGCGTTTTGTAGCCAGGTTAACCACTAGACCTTATCTGTGTGTATTGGGTCTGTTGAATTGAGCTTCTGATAAGCTTCTACATCGACATGTTTGAAAGTCATGCTCGCTTAAAGACTGCTAGTTAAAATAAACTGAATTGATTTAAAGTCTGACTCACTGTCTCGGGCCTGCCCCTTTGTGTTTTTTTTTCTTTAGCATTTGCACTTTGCCTATATTCAAGGCCCAATTCCTTAAAATCTTAATGACTATTGTTGGGGCCTGTTTGCTTCTTTCATAATTGCTAAAATGGACTAATGTATGTGTTTAATTTTATAGCATTCTATTATCCAATAAGGTTTGAATATATACTAATCCTTATCTTTTTATATTTTTTACATGGCACGCATCGGAGCAAAATAAAGAGTCTCCCGGCGAGACTCATCATGAGCCACTTCAAATGGCAACCCGCGTCTATGTGCATCCGCATTCGCGTCCCTGCTTCAGAAATTCCTAAAAAAAACAAATAGGACGTCGTCATCCGTCGTAAAGAGCACTCTTAAATCCCATCCTCTCTTTACTCACTATTCATTCATTTATTTGTTTATTGTAATTTAATTACTATATTTCTGTAATATTTAGGATATCTAGAACAATTAAGTTTCAAACATATAAGTGGGGAAGGTAATTTAAAGTTCACCGCTTAACTTACTTGCCTTTTAGGATTGTCATGCATGTCTAATTTTGCCAAAAAATAATCTAGCTTGCATCACAAAACCAACAGTAATTAAAACCTAAACCATACTTTTGCATGATTAACAAAGCAAATTCATAAGTAACTAACTTTCCCTTTATTTCCCATTGCCAAAAAAGTATTTTACAAACAACATGAATGCATATTTTTGAACTTTATACTATGTTTATAAATTATGTCAGGCCTATTTATTGCCTTCGCACTATACCCCTGCAATATATATTTTATCTAATATAGTATTTAGGTACCTTAATCGCATATTTTTCAAAACTGACTTTGTCTTTTATACACAAATCTTGCAAAGTATTTTAGAGAATATATCTTATACTTACAAATCTCTTTTTTTTCTTAAATGCTTTTAAACACGCATTTTAATATATAATTACCCTAGGTTTGGCAGGACAACCGCAAGTTAGCGGATCTTAGAGGGTGCCTAACCCCTTCCCTCTAGATTAATAAAGAACCCTTACCCAGAATCTCATTAAGTTTAGCAGACCATTAAAATGGAGTTAATGTTTTACTTCAAACTAGTTAAACATTTAGGTGTCCTAATTCACCCAATTAATTAGGTGGCGACTCCGCGAACCCTTGGCATTCTAGCAACCCTTTAGCATTTTAGCACCTTTCTAGCACCTTTAAGCATCTTCCAACATTTTAAAACCTTTTTAACTATTTAGCATTTATTTTCTTTATTTTTCTAACGCTTTTTTTTTATTAAGCAGGGAGTTTAAAAAATAAATGCCGCGGCCGAAAAAGGGCGCGACAGGCCGCCTACGTATCCCGCCGAGGGAGTCAGGTCAAGACGTAGTTCGTGCTGCAAAATAAGGATTTTTTATGATTTTAAAATGATGTGGGACCGAAGCCGATGTGGCCGCCTACGTATCCCGCTGAGGGAATCAGGTCAAGACGTAGTTCGTGATGCAAAATGATTTTTATGTAATATGCTTTTTGTTGTTTTTTTTTTCTGAAAAAATGGAGGATGACATTACGTTCTGACTCCAGTTGATACCAACAATTAGTATTGTGCATAAGGATGTTCTTTTATTGTTTTCAGTCTAACCGAGATTGACTCTGGTGTAATTCACACAGTTTCAGATAGTACCTCAAACATACCTGAGTGTCGACACACTTGCTTGCATCCAAGGTTTCGAACTACACGTAGCCTCACGTTTCAAATGCCTCACTGAAAGAAGGTCTCATCTCACACATATATTCCAGTATTTTGAATTTTGGGACGTTGAGAGAATTGCGCTCACACTCAAAAAGATGTTCAATGTATGCAATTGTGATACCATAGGCTTGGCCGTCATGTAAGTATCCACTAATGTGAGAACCCTCAGTATAAGATCATGTAGGGCTTGTCACGGGCTTGTAATGTAGGCTTGGTGAAAGGAATGGATATCATTTGGGTAAAAGTGACTAATCATTCCTCGAGAGTTGGACTACGTCCATGCTTGATATTTGTGTGTTTTAATGCTGACTTGCTTTCTTTTTGTCCCAGTTTTTCTGTATTGACTTCTTTTGAATCTTTCATTTGGAGCCCCTTTTTTTTTCCGGGGTTATGTATTCCCCTTTTTTTTTTTTTTCTTATCGGATCTTTTGATTTCCTCTTTATGTGAAGTCGTCTCTGCTTTCATTCTTTGAGACTTTGACAATTTTTGTCTTTGCAAACTTCAGCTAGAATTTTGTCAGCCACTTGCACATTTCTAAAGCACTCGAGGAGGTCGGGCGAGAGAGGATAGTGCGTCGCACTCGTAAAGGTTATAGGTGTAATATGCGGTTGTCAAAAAATAGGTTTTAGGCTCAAAGGGGTGTACTAGGGATAATGTTATTTGGTAGGCTGAAAAGGCTCAAACGGGTCAAAGAAAGCCTACGATCATTTCCCACACCGAGTGTTACTCAGGATTTCGCCTCAACAAACATTCAGGCCAAGTTCTAGATCACAATGCAATGCAATTGAACTTATTCAAACACTCACCACACAATGCATATGAAACGATGAGGTCGGTTTCATTCTTATCTTGGAAACATGCAAGACAATGTCATCTGCGGGTATGAATAAGAGGTACCAAAAGAATCTATGGTTTACCACAAAGTCAACCCATACTGATTATCACTTGTTTTTTTTTTTGTTTTTTTTTTATGCACAACTAAATGTGTTGGTATCAACAAAGTCAAACAATAATACTTACAAAATGTTTTTGTATTTTTTGAATAACATTTTTTTTTTATTTGTATTTTTTGAAGAAAATATACATTTTTTTTCTTTTTTTTTTTTGAATAAAGTGTACCGAACCCGAATAGGGCTGCCTACGTATCCCGCCGAGGGAATCAGGTGCGCATAGCTCGTTCAAATATGGTATAAAATGTATGCTTGAAAAAATTTATCAAAAGGATAGCAATATAAAGCTGTGCAAAAATAAATGATTGTCCACTGTGGACGAATACAAAGTAAAATGAATGCCCGAAAATATGATGAATGAATGCGTTTTTTTGTTTAGTCTTATTTTTTTTGTTTTTTGTTTTTGTGGTGGTGTCGAACTCAAAATGAGTTGCCTACGTATCACACCGTGTGGTGAGAATCAGACACGCGTAGTTCGAAATGATTATGTTAAAATGCATGATATGTAAGAACTATGCAATCAACGCTAGACATATTAATTGAATTTGCAAATATGAATAAAAATATTAAGTAAAGAAGAATTGAGAGCGATGTCTCGTTGAATCTGGTATAAACTGACTTCTAGTAGTCAACATAACTACCGCTCATTTTTGTGATGATTTTTTTTTTTCCGACCGTCCTAGGCTGATTGCGAGGACGACCTTCCTGATTGGTTCGACCGGACTGGTGGTTGATGCTTCACAAAGTCAAGTTGCGCTATTCAAGAGTGATTTACGCAGTAGAAGTCCTGATTGCAATGTGAGAGCAAAAAGTGCAAAAAAAAATGCAAATGCTCGAGCCCGGAATCACAAAAGAGCGATTATTGAATTAAACAATATGTACAGAGTTGCTAGTGACAAACAATAATAAACAAAAAACATGCAAATCAAGCGCGTGCCCTAATATGCTTGGGACCTCTCTTATGCCAGAGGTGAGCCTAAACGCCAAATATGCGGGATTATGATAAATAGGTCCAAGTTAAAGCGCAATATTTTGTTGGAAATGGCGACCAAACGACGGTGCACTTTTTCCAATTTTGACGTGTCGTGACGGGCTTGGATCCGTCTATCATCACGCTACACATAGTATGCTAATGGGTCGTTGGGTTGTGAAACGTCGACAAGTTTGGTGGATTTCTAATTGTGGCGTTAATACCAAGGATTAACCCACCTAAGGTTTATCATGCATGACTTAATAAAAAGTGGTATAGCTCTATCTTAAGTTTTCTAAGATTTGGCTTACTAGACACAATGGTTCCCGAGCGGACTACTCGAGTGAGAAGGCTACTGTGCCACGGTTGGACCGGATTCTCGCGTCTATTACCAACTCTCCTAAATTTGGGTTTTGAAGAAAGAATTTTCTTTGATGCACCAGCGCACCTCGCGTGTAGTGTGTGATAGTGTTAATTTTCCAGAATGGAGGAAATATGAACGAAATGACAATTTAAGGAAAGCAACAAAAGAATGTAGCAATTAAGGTAGTTAATTACAAAATAAAAACAAACAATATAAAATATTTACAACAAATATAAAAGCAAAATAAAGTGCAATATTTAATTAACCTGAGTATGTTATGATCAAGAACCTGATATCCCGGTGAGTCGCCGTCTTTATGCGCCCATTTCAACCGGAGTCGGAAACGGGACTACTGCTACATGGTTGAATTCCTAAAATTGCATTTTAAGGAGTCGCCACCTAATTATTATAGTGAATTAGGACACTTAGTTTATTGCAATAAAAATACTGCAATTGACTTCCATTTAATGGTCTGCGAAATTAGTGAGATTCTGGATCAGGGTTTTTTATTATCCTAAAGGGAAGGAGTTAGGCATCCTTTAAGATCCGCTAACTTGCGGTTGTTCGTTCAAACCTAGGTTAATTATTTATTGCTCTTTTTATTCTACCTATTCTAAGCATTTTACATAATTTACAATTAAAATAAAATACAATGCAAAATAATAAAACATGAAATTAAATACGACATAAAATAAACTCCGGGGCATTCTTTTTGAAATGCATCTCCGGATACCTGCATAAACACTTAGTAAAAGTATTAGTAATAGAATACATAAATTTTAAAATAATAGCAAAAATTAACAAACAAAGCAAATAAATCCGTCTTTTGTACAGGGGAGGCCTTGGAAATCAGACGGGGATTCCTTCATTGGCCAGAATTGCTAAAAATAATAAAATAAATAAAACCTTCGGATCCGCGCCAAAACAGTAATAGTTTTAAACACGGAGGGCTCAGATATGTAAAAATATAAAGTAGGACAGCCTAAACAAGTGCGGCTGCGAGAATTCGCCTTGCCAAGCGCATGTTGGTTATCCGGTGTAAGTGGAAGAAATCATCCTTGCCCAGAAAGCTTCATTTATTTTATTTTCCGTCTTTGCAACTGTGGAGGCCTCAAAAATCGACGGATAACTTTTTCATCGGCCAAAGTAGTATCATGTTCAAATCAGTATACCAACAGTGTAGCAATCTGTTCTACCAGTCTAATAAAATAAAGGGCGTAATTGTCAAAATCAGGCCCCAAAACAGCTAAGCAGTAGCATTTCTTTTTGGAAACAGCAATCACATAGTCTTCAAGGCCAACCAAGATAAACCAAAATTTCCTTAAAGTAAATAACAAAATGGCCACAAATATCTGTTCAAGATCAGTTCCAGTCCAAAAGTAAAGAGACAAAGTTGTCGAAAAAATGCAAAAGAGAAGAAGCGGCGACAACATAGTTATTTGGGCGACAAAATTGTCTTGAAAATATGTCCCTTATACAAAGTCAATGAGCGACCCCGAAAGAAAAGGGCCAAACAGTTCGTTTAACTTCGAAAACTCCGGTGAGATACCCCAAAAACATAAAATCAGTCCAATCAGAAAAATCGACGAACGGCCAACCAAATATAAAACAAACATGGGTCACCAAAGTTTTAGAACTCCAGCCAAGTACCCGAAACAACAACAAACAAAAAAATGAACTTCGTCCAAACCAGAAGCAAACCATAGATACCGAAAAATACAAAATCGAATCGAGGACGCCAGAGTTTCTCAAACTCCGACCAGATAAAAATCCAACATTCAGTCTATAAACCACACCAAACAATAGATAAGCAAAAATAAAAGTCAAGCAAAAGAGTAGCCGGAGTTCAAACTTCGGTCAATGCAATGACACAGCAGTCAAAAAAAATGGGAGGGGGTGTCGCTTCCACGGCGAGGTCGCCGGAGCAACGCCGCTAGTGGTTTGACGGTGGTACAGTGGCGACGGGATGATGGCGAGAGTGGTGACGGGAACAGTGGTGTGGAGATGATGTTGAGAGGTTAGGGGTGAGGGTTGACGTTATGTGGGGCTAGGGTTCGCCGGAGCTGGCGGCGGCGGGAAGGGCGGCGGCGGACAGTGGGAGAGGGCTGAGGTTTTAATGGTGGGCTTGTACGGCTGGCTCTTTTTTTTGAAGTGTGCGGCTGCCCTCCTCTTTAATAAAAGGGGGTAAGATTTATTATATAGGGGTATTTAGGGTTTGGTATTTGGGGGGGGGGAAATGAAAAGTAGGGTATTGTTTTGGGGGGAAAAATGAAAAGTGGTATTTGATTTTAGGGGGGGAAATAAAAGAGGTTGTTTGGATGATATTAAAAATAGTGTTGGCTTGGACTGATTCAAATTGTGTCTTGGACTGGACTGGTTTGACAAAAATGCAAGGCTGGTTAATTATTTAAAAGAAAAATTATTTAAAAATATGCAAGATTATAAAAATGCAAATGCCGATACAATAATACTAAAATTCAATATTCAAGACATGTTTAATGCCTGATTAAAAGTAAAAACAAGATGCCAATTAATTATTTAAAAAGATGCGAATATTATTAAAATAAAAAACGACGGTATAACAATAATAAAAACATAATATTAACAACGACATAATGCTTAATTCAAAAATGAAAGATGCAATGCTATTTTTTGTGAAGAAATAAACATAGAATATTATGTAAAAATATGCAAAATAACGATTAAAATGAGGTGTGCTAAAATACTTAAAATTGCACGAAAATATACAAAAACGGGTCAAAATTGACTGTCAACAATACCAAATATACAAATCCGGAACATTGTTCACTTGACAAAGTCATGTGTGTGTCTAAGAGTCGCGGCCGGGCACTATTTTCGACATCGTTTGACACACCCCATGATCATAGCGGGCGGTCTTCATACGCTGAGATTGTCTCTAAAATCTTCAAAAATGACTGAGGGAAGACCCTTTGTAAAGATGTCTGCAATCTGATATCTGGAAGGGACATGGCGGACGCGTACTTGTCCTTTATCTACCTTCTCTCGAACAAAGTGAATATCCATTTCTATGTGTTTAGTACGCTGGTGCTGAACTGAATTACCAGAAATGTAGATGACACTTATATTATCACAATACACCAAGGTAGCCTTTTCAATAGGACAATGGAGCTCTAACAGTAGATTACGTAACGAACATGACTCGGAAACCACATTGACTACCCCTCTATACTCGGCCTCTACACTTGAATGTGAAAGCATACATTGACGCTTGACAGACCATGAGACCAAGTTATTACCTAAAAACATTCAATAGTCAGACGTAGACCGTCTGGTGTCAAGACAACCACCCCAATCAGTATCTGTATATGAGACTAGTGTAGACGTCGACGAAGGATAGAAATGCAAGCCATACTCAAGTGTTCCCTGAATGTACCTAAGAATGCGTTTGAGCGCATTCATATTTTCAACTATGAGATCATGCATAAACAAACACACCTGCTGTACGATATATGTAATATCAGGTCGCGTGAACGTCAGAGACTGAAGGGCGTCTGCAAGACTACGATAGCGGGTCAGATCCTCATAGGGAGAGCCAGCTGCAGCACCCAACTTGGGTTTAGTATCATTTGGAGTAGAAGTGGACTTACATGATAATATCTCAGTCCTCTCAATGATCTTTGCTGCATACTTACTCTGTGATAAGAACAATCCAGTTGCATGACGAGTTACAGCAATCCCCAAAAAGTAACGCAATGGGACCAAGTCCTTCATGGCAAACTCAGAACTGAGCATTGTCATAATAGACTTTCGTAAAGCATCAGAAGAGGCAGTCAAAATAATATCATCAACATATAATAGAATATAAGGCATGAAAGATCCCTGACGGTATATGAATAATGAGTTATCAGACCTACTGTGAGAGAACTCATAGTCGAAACATAGTCAGCAAACCTCTTATACCATGCACGTGGAGACTGCTTAAGCCCATACAAGGACTTCCCCAATAAATAGACATGATTAGGATATCTTGTATTCCTAAACCCCAATGGCTGATGCATATACACTGTCTCATGAAGATCACCACATAGGAAAATATTCTTCACATCTACCTGATGAATGAGCCATGATTTTGGAAGAGCCAAGCTGAGCACAGTACGAATAGTAGCCGGCTTGACTACCGGGCTAAATATCTCAGCACAATCCACACCAACTTGCTGAGTCTTACTATCACCTATAAGAAGAGCCTTATGCCTTGCAAACGAACCATCAGAATTCTTTTTATGAGCAAAAATCTACATAGACCGAATAATATTAACACCAGATGGACGGGACATCAATTCCCACGTCTTATTATCAATAAGAGCATTATATTCATCGATCATGTCAATTTTCTAATTAGGGTCATTTAAGACAGACACAAGATTACGGGATAAGGGTGATTTAAAAACATTAGAATTCAAATTAAAATGTCTTTTTGGTTTAAAATACCTCATTGACTGCGAGTGATTGGACCTTGACTCTGGGCTGGAGTGGGTGAATTTTGAGAAGTTTGTGAAGTGTCGGAAATTTCCGTCAGAAGCGTATGCGCAAGCTAACGAGCCATTGAAGTTTTAGCCATGCGCTTTCTATGGGTCGCGGCGCTAATGACGGGTTTAAAACTAATTGTTCACTGGATGACAGGTTTTGCGGCGCCTCTACTAAGGGTTGCGGCACTGACAATGTATTTTATGAAAAAACTAAAAAATGACAGAGAACATAGGGGGAGATATAATCATCCAGAAAATCATAAGAACTAGACACAAATTTTTTTACTTTACAAAGTGGAAATTGAGATTCATCAAAAAGAACATGACGACTAATGATGTTTCGTTTAGATGACAAATCAAAGCATTTATAACCACGGTGATTTGACAGATAACCCAAAAACACACACGGGGTAGAACGTGTCTGGAGTTTGTTGATTGTGGTGGATGGAAACAGTGGATAACATAAGCATCCAAAGATCCTAAGATGAGAATACGTAGGAGTCTTATTGTATAAAACTTGAAGAGTGAAGGAATATGTCAAACCTTTAGAGAGAATAATATTAAGTAGATCGGTAGCCATTTGTAGCGCATGATGCCAAAACAATGGAGGGACGGAAGAATGAACCAATAAAGTCAGAATAATGTTATTAATGGTACGAATTTTTCGTTTAGCTTTCTCATTTTGTGAAAACGTATGAGGACAAGAAAAATAAAAATTTATCCCATTTTGAGCACAAAACTCCCTAAACTCTCATTGTCATACTCTTTACCTTTATCATATTGAAAGTTCTTTATTTTCCGTTCGAATTGAGTTATTATGAAAGCTCTAAATTTTACGAAGATGGAAAAAACTTGTGATTTTTTCGCAATTGGAAACGTCCACTAAAAATTTAGAGTAATCATCCAAGAATAAAACATAATATCGATGATAGAACTGAGAACCGGAGATGTCCATAAATCGTTATGAATAATGTCAAATGACATTGAAGTATTAGAATTCGAGGCTACTGTTAGGTGTATTTTGTATACACTTTTTGAGTCATTTTTAGTTAGTATTTTTCTCATTTTTGTTTAAATAAGTGTCGTGTTAGGATCGTTTTTCTTTCTTTTGACTCTCAGCTGTTCAAAAAGGCAAAATGGCGAAAAGGAGCGAAAACTTGGCATAAAAGGAGGGTCCCGGGTAAAAAGGTCAAAAATTGGAGACTCGGACGAAAGTAAGCAGCGTCGTGGCGCCAGTCAGCAACACCGCGACGCCATTTAATCAGAGAGCCGCAGGAGTTTCAGCGTCGTGGCGCGGGAAGGCATTGCCGCGACACCGAGGCGGGTTTTTCTGATTCTGGGCCGAATTTGACACGTTTTCAGGATCCGCAATGCAATTTTTTCCCCAACTATAAAATCCATAAACCCTAACCTTATTAGATATCTGGGATCTTACATCTCACATCATACTTTGGAGAGAAAAAGAAGGCTACAACACAAGATTGGAGACAACTTTGGTTCAAGTTTCTTTTCTTTTCTTTGTTTTTATTTCAGTTTATGTTGGTTTGTATTAGTTCTTGACATGACAATATTTAGGAGCTAATTACTTAATTAGAGCTTTCCTTTTGAATAGCTTGACACTCGTTTTCATGAATTAATATATTAGCTTGGTTTCTTCTTCACTTGATTAAGATTTATTCAATATTGGTGTGAATGCTTGATAGTTAACTGATCACTAATTATCATAATTTATATGATTTCGAATCAAGAACCGAGAGGAGAGATTTGGATATGCTGTAATTGAATAGACATAGATTAAAATCGCGGACGAAAGTACCCCGATACTTGTGTAGCATTGTAGGTTATTATTCTTAATCCTCCTATGTGGTAAAACCTATCATAGAAATATAGAAGGTTTCTGCACTGGGGTTGAGCGATTATATATCCTAACCGGAATATAAGACAGTCTAGTTAACCGCTATCTTAACGTAGAAGAAGAAGTCATTCTAGTTGCATTAAATATTGAAAAGAGTGGATAATTGAGGATATTTAAAACCCTATTTCCATCATAACTGATTTAAACCAGAGTATTATCATAATTAGTTTACTTTCTGCAATTACTTAGTCTTAGTTATTAGATAAAAATACAAACAAATTAACGCTCACCAAATAGAAACTAAAGCTTAGATAATCGGTACTTGATAACCAGTCTATGAGGATGATATTCGGTCTTACAGACTATATTACTTGTAGCGATACGTAAATTTGCGTTAAACATATGGAAATCGCCTAACAGCTACAAATGGTAACTTAATAATTTTTCCTAAAGAACAAGATTGACAATTTGAAGTACTACGCGTACCCTTACAAGAAATAAACTTATTCTTATCTAAAACAGATAAAATTGACGACCCTGGATGACCTAGACGAGCATGCCACAATGAAGGAGCAAAAGCTGCAAAAGTGGATGGCATAGATTGACGCGAGATGATGAGACTCGGTGTGATTGGATAAAATTGCCCCCTACTATCACACCTCATGAGATGACTCTCTGTCTTGAAATCCTTCACAGAAAACCCAAACGGATCAAAATTAATAGAAATCCAATTATCAGTGGTGAATTTACGGACATACGCTAAATTTTTAATCAATTTTAGGGCATGAAGAGTATTTTTCAGGACAAGTGGTGGATGATGAGGGGACAAAGTTTTATTACCATAACCCTTAATTGGAGTAGAACTGTCATTACCAATAATTATTCCATGATTACTGCTCAAATTAGAATAAGATAAGAGAGTACCTTGGTCGGATGTCATGTGGGTAGTGGCACATGTGTTCATGTACCAATTAGGGTCCGGTTGAGTCAATACACGTGTGTGCATCACTACTTCAATGTCGGTCTGAGTAGGGCCTATTGTGTGGTGGGTCTGAGGGGGGCGAGGCACAAGTATTCCGGACTGCTGGGGCTGTCCATACACTAGTCGGAACCCTGGAGACTAACCCGGGAAGAAACTGGGTCGCGACACTTGCACGGGCTGAGACGGATGTGTTGCAGTGCTGTAATGCTGAGCCGCGACACTGTAATATTGAGTCGCGGCGTTGTGCGGAGCTGGGACCCACTGTCACTGTCCAGGGGGCCCCTATGGGCCCCAGAACTGTTGTTGTTGCTGCCTGCTGATGGTTACTTCCGTTGTTGCCGCCACAATTCTTGCCATTATTCTTCCAATTTTGGCACTTCTTACCACCCCTGGTGTTGTGATTTTGAGTCACGTTGACTGGATTGGAAGGGGAAAATTGGAAGAAGCCATCATGACGACAGGGGTTATCGATGCCATTTTAGCCAAACCCGCTTCTTTCAAAGTGAGCATGGAGCGAGCTTGATAGAACTCCGGCAGGGGGTTACTTTGACAAATAACCGAAGCAACCCCTGTATAGGCCTTGGGTAGGCCAACCACCATCTGAAGAACTAGACGACTATTAGAAACAGGAGAACCCACGTTGCGAAGTTGGTCTGCCAAGTCCTTGAGGCGTTTGCAATAATAAGAAACGTTTGGAAAATTCGCCATAGAAACTTGAGAAAATTTCTGCTCAAGGATAACAATGCGAGAATGATTGTTATCTTGGAATATGTCACGCAATCGATTCCACACTGTCATAGCTGTGGAGTTAGGTTCCATAATCGTCTATAAAAGATCCAAGGAGATAGTGACATAAATCCACTAGAGAACCTTGTCATCAAGCATGACCCATAGGTCTGGATCTGCTGCTTTGGTGGGTACAACCGTTGTAGACGTAGACGTCGTATCACCCCCCTCCCCCCGTAGGAGTAGTGGGAAGGATGATGTGATGAAGAACTTTATGTGTCATAGCATGAATCTTGAATAATTCTGCCCACATCCCATATTGGACGTTCTCTAATCAAGAACGATAGGAAGAACGCTCTTGATGTTGGAAACTGTGAGGGCAGGATGAAACGTGTTTTTATCAGTCATGGTGAATAAAACACAAAGATTCGGAGAAGGAAATTTGGGAGAGAGGATTTTTTGGAAGCAAAGAGCCGCGTCTGTGGTTGAAAAACCGAGAGGGAGGCGAGAAAGAAAAATAATTTTTTGAGGAGCGGAAGCAAGGTAAAGAGAACCTAGACTCTTGATACCATGAAAAAATTAATCCCTTGATTATTCTTATTGATTGAAGACATATATACAAGTTACAATAGGAGAATCCTATTCCTACTTTATATCTAAAACACCTATTCTATAAGAAGACTAACTATACAATTATGGTAATATTACAATAGTAATTAAGGTACAAGACTAATTCTAATATATACAAATTCGGAACACTGTTCACGGACAAGAGTCGCGGCGCTGTGTCCTAAGAGTCGCAGCGCTAGGCACTATTTTCAGACATTGTTTAACAGATACAAACACCAAATGCGGTAAGTATTTGTTATTACTAGTCTAGACAAATGAATGTGATTTTTATCGTGGTTTGATATTTATAGCTTATGAAAAATGCCTTTGCGTGATCCACTCGACTAATATGTGAAAATTAATTGTTTTCGAGAAAGCACAAATAATTTTTGAGAGTGCTCGAACTCAATATCTCTGATTAATATATATTTCAATTTTGGATCGATGTATTTTTCTATAGTCCACCTTACTTTCTATGTTAAAGAACCCAAATCAATAAAGAATAATAAATTAACAATGCTATAACAACAAAGAAGCTTAGCTAAGTTTCATATGTGAAGCAAAACTTCAATTCCATGCTAAAGCTATTCCTTTCTTTGCTTGTATATGTATACTTCTTGGCACCCAAATTTAGAATTACAACTACCTATAAAATTAAAACTCTACTGTTCTATTAAATTCAAACTCCAACAAGTCATCAAAATTCAACAATATTATTACTGATAATAATACAATATACCATTCATAAATTACTAAGACAATATGCCAATTTATTCATCTGATTCTGATGATCCACGCCCTTCAACTTCAGCACCCACAAGAAGATTTTTGGCTCATGATAGGCCCATGCATGCAATTCTTGGTAGAGGAAAAGGTATTTCTTTTAATTTTCTTCATTTTAATGTTTATAGAGCGCGCGCACATGGATTTAAGGATATTTTTCGATCTCAACTTTGTAAGAAAAAAGCAAAGTCTGGTGTACGGAGTATACCTGGGTTCACGCGGGGTCAAAAACACACTTCAAGTATAGGCAATCTAGGTATACCATGATGTAAGCATTGTTTTCGCAACTCGAATCCGTAACCTATAAATCACCTCGTGTTGTTCCAACACTCCCTTCAATTATGACGAACCTACACGGGGTGTGAACTTAGCATAACATATACATAAATTGAGGCTTGTTAGGCTAATATAGCACAAAGAAATTCTTAATATGGTGCGATAATATTTTATTTGCGCTAAATCTGCACATGGTTCTCTAAAAAGTTATATTGCATCATTTGCCTTTGCTCTCCAACGAAATATAACTTGATTTTCTTCTTCTTTGTTTTTCTTGGCAGTTGCGGACTTATTATTATGGAGAGATAAGTCATTAACAGCTGCAATTTTAATTGGATTTACAGTAATTTGGTCTCTTTTTGAAGTTATGGAGTACAATTTTGTGACTCTTTTGTGTCACATCTCCATGAGCATGATGTTAATTCTCTTCATTTGGTCTATGGGAGCTGCACTTGTTGATTGGTATTTTTCACTACATATGCTCGAATTTAACTACTATCTATATATTTATATGCTAAAATACGTTTTTGCATAGACCCTTTACAATCTACTCAATGACATATTACCGTTAAATAATCATGGACGTTAGTACTACGGCCTATATCAGATGTGATAGATACTTTTTCAGAAAAATAATATAATAAATATTGTTGATATTCGTGTGTAAATTTAAAAATATCTCTCCTGATAGTGTAAAAAAATTCTTAATTCGGCAGGAACCCTCCTGATTTTCGAGCAATTGTGATATCAGATTCAACATTTAGATGGTTATGTGGGAAATTCAACTCTATGTTAGTGAAATTCTATGAGATTTCATCTGGAAAAGATTTGAGAACTTTTTTCCTGGTACATTTATCACATTCATTAATCATTTTCTTTTATTTTCTATTGAATTTTATTTAACTTCACTCTTTGGTGCCTAGGCAATCATTTTCCTATGGATATTATCAATTATCGGAAATTACTTTAGCTCTCTGAATTTGTTGTACCTAGGTGAGGTTTTGGAATTTGGACCTTTTATTTTTCCTTTATAATATCCCTTCGTTTTATTTATATATACATGTTTCAACTAGACACAAAAAAGTTTTTTGAAGCATGTGTCTTAAATATGATATGACAATTGTGTGACGGGTAAAATGAAAAAAGTTAGTCGTTACCCGCAAGGGTAGCCAAATTGGTGTAGCAGTAGAGCGCAGGACCGCAAGGTCACGAGTTCGATCCCCTGCATAAATCTTCTTGGTTGAGTCTGTCACACATGACTTGCCAAGTATGGTTAATCGGCTGACGTGGTTTGCAGGCTATTGCGTTAGCCCGGGGTTTACCCTGTGCGCACTCGAAAGAGTAGCGGTTGCGGGTTCCTTCGTCAACAAAAAAAAAAGTTAGTCGTTTTCAAATATAGAAATGTGTCATTCTTTTTTGAACGGATTAAGAAGAAAATAATCTCCAAAAAGAATGACACCTTCCTAAAAAATTAAATTAATTTTTTTTTATTTCACCATTAGTGACATGTTTCCGCTTAATTGGTTTATAGGATTTGTTTGCATGACAACATTACCAGCTTTATATGAAAGGTATCAACATGAGATGGATTATTTAGTAAGCCAAGGTAACCAAGATATGAAGAAACTCTACAATAAATTTGATACTGAAGTTCTCAACAAGATTCCAAGAGGACCTGTCAAGCAAAAGAAAAAGTTTTGAGTAATCTTTCAAAGTTGGGGAAAAAACGTTCAAGAAAATTGACTGTGGATTGTGTCTGAATTATGAATAATTGTAATGTAAATACTTCAAGGATGAAAGAATTGTGCTGCTATTGTAATTACTTGTATTTTCAGTACTATTTTATATGAAAGTAATAAGCAATTGTCACTTTATGTGCATAATTGAACTTCTTATTTACCTTAGATATATTAACAGTGTAAAGAAAGAAGAAATATATAGTTGACACTATTTTAGCCATAAATGTATTTGTATATCTATATATAATAAATATTAAAACTCTTAATGAAAATATTGAATTTGTCACTATCACTAGTGTCGAGGTGTTATAAATATTCATTATTTAGAGTCAATTTATCACTTTGGAACCAACTGAGCTACGCTCATGCGGGCTCAATATTCATTATTACAACAAAGAGATTAAGTCCCTTTCTGTCATTGCCTCTACGCATGAAATCATAGACATGTAGGAATGTGAAACTCTTGAAGTTTCGATCGAGTTATCTTTGCATGCATGTGGTTACAATTTAAACCAGATATCCACATGCCACTTGACTTTATTGATGTTTTCGATTTTCAAACTAGCTAGACCGTTTGGTTTAGCTAATTATAAACCGTTGATAAACGTTAAGTGCTGAAAAATATTTCTAATTGGTGTAAATTATTTCACGTTGTCTCCAAAATGATTTGGATGATTTTGGAAGTCTGGTTCGTTTAGCCCATAATAAGCATCCACTGAGTCGTCCTTTTGCTGGAGGTTTAAACGATGAATATGTATTATTTCTTGACTTGTTTACCCAGTACAACATACATGATTATGTAAGATGTTATTAATCTCTCTTAGGGAGCCTTTTCATTAATATTAAAGTATATATAGAGTACAATATTCATCTCTTATATAATAGGAATCCTAAGCCTATACAAAAGAGGAATCCTAATCTTACCATAATTATATTTACACAATATATGGAAATATTTTATTTATGGGTAGGGATACAATTGTTTCTATAATATACATGTTTACACACACCCTCAGTCGGAGCGGGAGGAGGTCGGACGCTGAGACTGGATCTGAAGTCAAGAAATAACTGTCTGGGAAGTCCTTTTGTAAATATATCTGCATACTGATAGGATGATGGAACATGTAACACTCTGACATGGTCAAGTACAACTTTCTCACGAATAAAGTGTAGGTCTATCTCAATGTACTTGGTTCGCTGATGTTGAACCGGATTATGAGACAGATAGATGGCAGAGATGTTATCACAATACACAATTGATGCCCGACGCAAAGGACACTGAAGTTCTAACAGTAAATTTCTTAGTCAACAAATCTCAGCTACTACATTTGCAACGCCTCTGTACTCAGCCTCGGCACTGGAGCGAGATAGGGTAGTCTGTCGCTTGGCAGACCAAGAAATCAGATTATTCCCTAAAAAAATACAAAAGCCGGAGGTGGAGCGTCGCGTATCCGGATACTCTGCCCAATCTGCATCTGTATATGAAAGCAACTTGTTTGGTGTAGAGGCGCATAGGTCCAAACCATAATCAAGAGTGTCCTTAATGTATCGAATGATACGCTTAAGAGCAGTGAAATGAGACTCTCTGGGGGCATGCATGAATAAGCACACCTGCTGAACAACATAAGATATGTCTGGTCTGGTGAAGGTGAGATACTGGAGTGCACATGCAAGGCTCCTATACAGAGTAGGATCTGAGACTGGAGCATCATTCATGACACTGAGCTTAGATTTTGAATCAACTGGAGTAGGTGAAACTTTGCAATGCGCCATCTTAGCCCTGTACACGATCTTCTCTGCATACTTACGCTGACATAAGAACATGTGATTGGCAGACCTGGTCATGATGCACGATTTATGCACACACTAACGCAAGTGCACGTATCGTGACAAGTAATATAGTCTAGGTAAGACCGAATATCGTCCTCAGAGACTGGTTTTCAAGTACCGATTATCTATCCTATGGTATCTATTTGGTTTACGTCAATTGAATTGGAATTCTAAACTAATAATGCAGGAAATAAACTAATTATGAAAATACTTTGATTTAAATCAGTTATGATGGAGAATTAGGGCTTCCAAGATCATCAACTATCCACTCTATTCAATCCTTAATACAATTAGACTAACTTCTTCTTCTACGTTAAGATAGCAGGTTAACTAGACCATTTTATACTCCTGTTAAGGTAATATAAACACTCAACCTCAATGGAGAACCCTTCTACCTTTCGGTGACAAGATTGACTACAAAGGAGGATTAAGAGCAATAACCTATTAAGCTACACAAGTATCGGGGTACTTTCGTCCACGATTTAACCTATGTTTATTCAACTATAGCATATTCACAATCTCCCCTTTCGGCTTTCGATTAGAAATCATATAAGTGATGATAACTAGTGATCAATTAATTATCAAGCAATCAAAACAACTATTGAATAAATCTTAAATAAGTGAAGAAGAAACCAAACTAATATATTAATTCATGAATAGAGTTTCAAGTGAATCACAAGGAAATTCCTAATAAAGTAATTAGCTCCTAGCCATTGTGACGCTAAGAACTAACATAATCTCCATACATGAACTGAAATAAACAAAGCAAAAGAAAGAAAAGAAAATACTCAAGAACGAGTCTCCAAGCCTTCTAGCATCCAAGGATTGTGTTGTGGAATATTTACAAGATGGAATGAAATGGTGGATAAAGAATGGAATGGGTGATGGATTGTGGAATGAAGGATGGATGTAGAATGAATTCTTCTAATGATGTAGAGACTATTTATAGACCAAGAATCCTTTAGGTAAAGGGTTAGGGATTATGTAGGTAGGAAAGGTTATGGAATCCTTTTAGGTAAAGGTTTTAGGAAAAGTTATGGAAAAGGGTTAAGGAATATGTAGGTAGGAAAAGTTATCCCTTTTGGACTCTGAAAATGTGTCAAATTCGGCCCAAAACTCAGAAATCCCGCGTCGGCGCCGCGGCCCTGCAGACTGGCGCCGCGGCGCTGGTGACGACATTCTTCCGGATTTTTCGTTTCTTCGTCCTTTGTTCGTCCGGTCTTCGTCTGATTTCTTCTATATTTCCCGGAACTTCTTAGGCTTCATTTCTTGGCCCTTTTAGTGTGCAATTTCATCTCATTTATGCTCATTTCATCTTGTTTTCGTCATTTCTCCACTTCTGACCGCTGTGACACAAAAGAAAGGAAAACGACCCTAATACTATACTAAACATAAAAGAAATGAGTAAAATACTAACTAAAAATGACTCAAGATGTGTATATAAAATACACCGATCAGGTCACTGATATCCCCAAAAAGTAACTCAGCTTCCCCAAATCAGTCATTGCAAATTCGGACTTAAGCAAGACAATAATCTCATTTTTCAATCCGTCGGAGGAGGCAGTAAGAACAATATCATCCACGTAAAGTAATGAGTAAGCAGTACTACTACCTCGTTGAAAAATGAAGAGTGATGTATCACTCTTGCTGCATACAAACCCAATCTGCAAGATTTACCTGGCAAAACGATCATACCACGCACGGGGGGCCTGTTTCAGGCCATATAATGACTTACAGAGACGACACACATAGTGAGAAACTGCTGGATGGGTGTGTCACGACCCGAACCCGGACCTGTGACCGGTGCCTTAACCCGGGCACCCTAGTGACACAACATCAGAGAAAACCAGCGGAATGTAAACTCAAGATAAACAACCATTAAGATATAGAATAGTCTAGCCCAAAATGGCTAACCCAAAAGTACATAAACCAAACAGTTACATCCTTAACGAACCAAGTTACGACAAGACTACGAGCCTCTAAGAATGAATAACACTATGACGGGACGGGGCCGTCGTACCTGAATGTACAAAATATCAACGACTCGGGGAGAACCGTACAAAAGTCGAGCCTCAGAAGAAATGGAGCTCGACACTGAGTACAAGATCCTAGGAATGAGGATCTACCACTACTTTCACCTGCGGCGTGAGCGGCCCCAGAAGGAAGTCGATACCTGACGTACCAAGTATGTAAAGCGGAAAATACCGTAGTAATATCATAAGTCCAAAATACTGAAGTTATAGATAAAACCAAATTATGTTGCCTTGTGCCTTACTAATAATGAGAGTAACAAGTATACATTTTATAGCATAAAAATAGGAGGCTCATGATCAAAGCAGGTACCTCGCGAAGTAGTATCATTAAGCAATCCTACTCCCGGAACTATTTCACCGCATAGGTCTGTGGACCCGCGTGAGGTCATCGCCTCGTCGTAGGACTATTTCACCCGCGTGGGACTATTTCACCGCATGGATCACGTGGATCCGCGTAGTACCATCGCGTACTCGCGTGAGACTATTTCACCCGCATGGATCCTATGGTCCGGATCCGCGTAGTACAAGCGCGCTCGCGTCATGGGTAGCAAATCCATGGCATAAATAATAACCGGGGTTTACGTACAATATAAATATATATAACATAGCTCATCCGGCTATTAAACATAACATAAGCACTAGGCCTATCACATCACAACATAAGCACTACCGCCTATCATAAGCAAGTTAAGAATCACCTAACTTCTTATTAATAGTATTAATACATCCTCTCATTTTAGTATACCTAAGGCACGATCATGTCTTTTAATAAAAATCAGAATTTAACCCAGTATCATGTACCTCTAACCTTTTAAGAAATAACTCTTTTATACAAAAATTCCAAGATACTAATCACCATAGTATCAAGTTACGATTTCTTTTCAAAGCAAGTCACATTTCCTTTTAAAACTATCTCAAGCTTCTAAATTAAGTGACTTCATTTCTTGTAAAACCTTAGACAATTCATGCCTTAAAACCATTTTCCTTCCACAAGTTCAAATCATCAAAACCTTTCTCCATTAAACTTTATAAACTAATATAACCAACTCCCATAAAGCGTTATATTAGAGTTAAACAATAGTAAAACACATTCCTTAAGTCCAGGATTTTTATACTTTTCTTTTAAAGCGAAGCAAGTATCAAATACTTATAACAAGCGAAGATTTCCAAATCTTGTACGTCTACCGTACTACATGTACAACTAGTCATGCTCGAGAGATAGAAAGCTCCACATACCTCTTGGTCAATCCACAAGCTAAGTCCAATTTACATCGTAGTATGTCAACCTAAAATGACCACAATACGTTTATCAAGCTCTAATTACAATGCAGAATTTTTTTTCCAAGTTAAAGTCACCAATTTCCTACGGAAAATTGGGCAGCGTTTCCTTTGTTTCTACATACATTGCCACCTTTTCCAAGGTCGATTTTTAACGCTCAAATGCCATGTTTAAGGCTCAACAACCAACCAACACCAAGGGGATTACACACCTAAACTTTGGTGTGTAAAAATTCAGCCCCACAAGTTACAACAACTAACCCAACAAGTCTAATGTAGCAATTAGGCAACAACATGCTCATAAAATCCCCCTAACCAATTCTTTCATAATCACACCCCATTTCTTACATGCAACTACTCTAAGTGCATTTTTCCAACTACAAGTTCTTCCTATTAAACATGCAACACCCAATACCAACTTACAAGAGAAGAAATGTTACCTTAAGTTTTAGCCAAACTTATTCCAACACCTTGCTAGCCTTTTTCTCCAAGAACACCACCACAATAGCACTTCTAAGCTAGTCACAAGCTTCCTTCTTGCCTTTAACTTTTCAGATTTTCTTAGGCTAGAACACTTCTTGAGGTTTTAGAGAGAAGGGGGAGCTCAAGCTTTGGAGAGAGAGAGAGAGTAAAGATGAAAGATGGAAAAGTGACCAAGCCTTGGTCAATTATATTGCATGCGTTCGAAAATCGGATGGGGACACTTGTCCCCACTCGACTTTCAAAATAAAAATCGACTTTTCCTAAGTTTTTCGCTGATTTCCGCGCCTCGGCGCGCCGCTTCCGCGCGCGGCTGCGACTGCGGACCTCGGATCTTTAGGCGTCGCGGCCGCTTCCGGCCGCGGCTGGAACTCAGCCTCGCACCGCACTTCACGCGGCCATGGCGCGCTCGTGCCGCGGCTGAGGCCCACGAGCGTGTTTCTCTAATTTCTCGCACGGCCACACGCGCGGCGAACCACGGGGTATAACATTCTCCCCCGAAACATTCGTCCGAATGTTCCTTCTAGCCTTACACAAAACACAATATAAACATATCTTCTTAACTATTCCTTTGCAAATAAGAATGCTCCCCGAGCCACAACATTACTCAAGCATAATCAATTAAATTAACACCAATCAGTAGGAAAAGGGGGGTTACCTGGAGGTATAGGGAATAAGTGTGGGTATTTCTTCATCATATCATCCTCCGCTTCCCACGTCATCTCCTCTCTGTTCTCGTTCGCCATAAAACCTTGACGAACCCACCTCCTTCGTCGAGTCGTCTAACTTGACGATCGAGTATCGCTATGGGACTCTCCTCATACGACAACTCCTCTGTCACTGGATATCCTGAATCGGGTGCACTCTGAAGCGGATCTCCAACGCATTTCCGTAACATAGACACGTGAAAAAGCGGATGTACCGCCTCGAGATCGGACGGCAGATCCAACTCATGGCAACCTTGCCCACTCTTCTTGGACAATCGTCGGCCCGATGTACCTTGGGTGAGTTTCCCTTTCCTCCCAAATCTCATCACACCGCCGTGGGTGACACTTTCGAAAGACCCAATCACTAACCTCAAACTCTAAGTGTCGACGCCGATGATCTGCGTATGATTTACTGCCGACTGGGCTGCCGATAACCGCTCTGGATAAGCTTCACTTATCCGCTGCACGATGAACCAAATCTGGCCCGATTAATCGCACTTCTCCCACTTCAAACCAACCTATCGGTGACTGCACTTCCTCTCGTATAAGGCCTCATAAGGCGCCATCGAACACTAGAATGGTAGGCTGTTGTTATAAGCAAACTCCACAAGAGGTAAATGATCCTCCAGTACCCCGAAATCAATAACACAAGCCCGCATATCCTCGAGTGTGCGGATAGTGCGTTCGGCTGTCCGTCCGTCACGAGGATGAACGCCGTCTTGAGACTCACTGTGTCCCTAATCCCTTGGAAAGACCTCCGAAGTTAGCGTGGCCCGGGCTCCTCTATCGATATAATCGACACGGGACTCGTGCAATCTCACAATCTCTCTAATATATAATCGGCATAGTCCTCGGTGGCGTCGTCATTTGGAAGAAAGTGGTGATTTCGTCGACTGTCACAATAACCCAAATGGAATCATGTCTCCTGCAGGTGCGAGGTAACCCTGTAATAAAGTCCATGTTGACCACCTCCCTTCCACGGAATATCAATAGCTGTAATAGCCCAGACTTCGTGCTCAACCTTAACCTGGCGACAATTAGGACCTTTGGGCAACAAAACCGCCACGTCCTCTTCAAACCATCCCACCAATACACGCACGAGGTCATGGTACATCTTAGTCGACCGGATGAATCGAATAACGAGCCGTGTGCCTCCCGAATCTGGCGGCGAAGTCTGTCACATCGGGAAACACAACCGACCTCGAATCTTAGCACCCATCGGTGCTACCTCAAATAGACTCTTCTCTTCTGAGAGGCTGCGTCTCGATGCCGTGCAAAATAGGATCCTCATCGCCGCCTCTTCACCTCCTCGACGATGGAAGACTCGGCGACCTCTCGAACCCAATTCCGTTACTAGCGGAATCAACCAAACGAACCCGAGGCTTGCTGGCGATGTAACTCTCGGACCATATCCCTTTTCTATGCGAACATCGGATAGACTACCCATCGATCTGCGACTAAGGGCGTCTGCAACTACATTGGCCTTCCCCGGGTGGTATAGAATATCAACATCGTAATCCTTAAGCAGCTCCAACCACCGTCTCTGCCATGAGTTCGGCTCCTCGGTGAAGATGTCTTGGAGACTCTTGTGATGCTGTAAATGTCACATGAACTCCATATAAATAATGTCTCCGGATCTTGAGGCATGAATCGCGATGCCGGCTCCAAGTCATGTGTGGGATAGTTCTTCTCATGTTTCCTAAGTTGTCGGGATCATAAGCTATAACCTTGCCGTCTTTGCGTCATCACGCACTCCAAGCACTGACGGCGTCACAATAAACCACATATCCATCTAAACCCTGCGGAAGTAAGAAGCGGGCGGTCGTCAACTTCTCCTTTAGCAACTGGAAACTTTCCTCACAAGTATCCGTCCACGGAACATAGCGCATACGAGTCGGCTTAGTCAAAGTCTTTGAAATAAACAAAGCGCTCCACAAACCTCAGATAATAACTGCAAGGCCCAAAGTTGCGCATACGCCGGTGTAGTGGGACTAGGCCAAGTCTTGGCGCCTCAATCTTTCTTTGTATCAACCGAATACCGTCGGTTCAGATAACATGTCCTAAGAAAGCCAAAGCGGCCAAAACTCGCATTTGAGAACTTGGCATACTGTTGCCGGTCACGAGGACTCCGACACCGTCGCCAAATGATCTATATGCTCTGCTCTGTGCGCGAATACACGAGATATCATCGATGAAAACTATAACGAACATATCAAGAATGGCACGAACACCTATTCATCAAATCCATGAATACCCATTTGGGCGTTGGTCAACCCGAAAGACATCACTGAACTCATAGTGCCCATACAGGGTCTGAATGCGATCTTGGGATATCTGCCTCTCTAACTCGCACTTTGATGATAACTTGAGCAGTCTATCTTGGAAAAACATCTACGCACCTGGCAATGGTCAAACAAATCATCAATCACGGGAGGATATCTATTCTTGATAGTTACCTTGTTCACCGTAATCAATACACATCGCAACGTCCATCTTTCTTCTTTACAAATAACAGGTGCTCCCGAGGGAGAAACACTTGGCCCGATAAAGTCTTTTCCGGCCAAATCTTTCATTGGTCCTTGATTCCTTCAACTCGGCGGTGCCGTCACGTATGGCGAGATAGATATCGGTCGAGTGTCGGTGCCAAATCGATGCAAAACTCAATCTCCTCTCGGAGGATACGGAGCTTCGTGCGGGAAAGCGTCGGAAACTCTCTAACCATGGGAATCGAAGGTCGGTATCTCGACCCTCGATGTCGAATACGAACGAATGGTAAATATACCCTTTCCGTACCATCTTCTTAGCCTTGAGGTAAGAAATAAGCCTACCTACGGCGATGCGAGATTCCCTTCCACTCGATAGGCTCGCCAGAAAGCGGAACCGAACTAACCTCTCTGCGGTCCATTGGCATAGCAAGACGCTAGCCAATCCATACCCATAATCACATCGAAGTCTGCATGTCAACTCTATCAAGTCGGCTAGAGTCGGCGACCATCTATAGTCATTGGGCAAGCCTTATATACATTCGGCTAACAGCCGGCCGGCGTAGCCACGCCGAAAGGATTCTATGGACTCGGGCTCATCCACTATTCTACCCGAATATGAGGAGATATATGGGGCGGTAGAACACGGATCTATCAAAGCATAAACATCACAAAGAGAAACCAACAATGTACTGTGGCGACATCGGTGGCGCCTCGCAGTCTGGCGGTGGGACATAGCATAAATGCGGTTACGAGGACCGGCTGAGCTGGAACCTCTACCACGACCCTGCTGCGGCACATGCGTCGTGAATACCACGCCTCGGCGCGTCGCCATCGACGATGAAGTTCCGACCGCGACCACTGCCGGTGAGCCATCATATTCCGCCACTGCGGGCGGACAATCTCTCTCAAATGGCCTGCGCCGCGAGAATAACAAGCTCACGGAGGAACACGACACCCGTAATGGCAATCACCACATCGACCACAGAGGCATAGGTGGCCTCATCGGCGGAACTCGTCCTGCAGAAACCGAAGCCACGGAACCTGTCTGCTCCTGAATACTCATGCGTCCGAAGATGGTGGAGCGCTGCGGGCCGGTGTGGTGCAAATCTGTTTCTTCTTTGGGGTTGTCTACCCTAAAACTACGAGAGGACCACTGCTGTCTGGCCTCCTGGCGATACACTGTCGATCCGTCGGCCCTGCGTTCCTCGCACGAGAGCATGTGCTGCATCTGGGCAATGTCCGTGCGGTGGAGAGCCACCCCGAGCAACTCGGCCAAGTGATCATCGAGTCTGTGACATAGCGGTGCACCTGTCCTCGTATGCGCTGCAATGCGGGCACATACCTGATGAATCAAACTCCACGTTGTATTCGGACCGTCGCCCGTTACGTCTCGGCGTCAAAAATCTATCGGCGAGCCCTCGCCATCTGCGGTGGCAAGAAATGGCCAAATGCGCCTCGAGAACTCGTCCCCAAAGCATTTGGATGCGCATGCTCCCGGGGCAGTTCCGCGAATCATACCGATCAAGCTGCGGTGTCCGCGGCCGTCACGAACCTAATACCACGACTCGGTCTCGAAGCCCCAATCACCTCACGATCCTCTGCAGCGCCGGATAAACTCCTGCGGATCATCCTCGTGCCTCGACCCATAAAACTCGGTGAGGCTGCGGCTCAAAAGTCTCGATCTCGCTAGCGACTCTGGGTGAACTACGAGTCTGGCCGGAGCTGCTGTCTCAACCTATCCTCGCATGTCGCCACGATCACGGCGATGGCGAACTATCTCCTTGTAGCCCATATCCTCTGCCAGGCTGCTGGGTGGAGGCTCAGTCTGCGGTCTCGGCGATCATTTCTTCCGCCTCGACTCTCTTTGGGGTTGGCGGCGTCGTAGAACTTCGCCGTCGAAACACCTCGTCTGTAAGGGCCAGGGCACGTGCCACTGGTGACCCTCGGTGCACTCTGGTAGTTCCCTCTCTTGCCTTGCCCATTTGCGGTTGCCTGCGCGGAGACATAAGCGTCACGGAAAAATCGTCGGAGGAAAATTCAACCTATAGCACACTCTATTGCACGATCTTAGAGTGAAAGAATGGGAACCAATCCTAAATATCCTGCGACCCACGATTATAGATGTGGTGCCTGACACACAGATAATCAAGACTCTACTAGATACGGCTGTAGACTCTTTCAGAGGATTAAGCGCTCACGATACCACTTTTGTCACGACCGAACCGGACCGTGGCCAGGTGCCTTAACGGGCACCCTGGTGACACAACATCGGAGAAAACCAGGAATGTAAACTCAAGATAAACAACCGTTAAGATATAGAATAGTCTAGCCCAAAATGGCTAACCCAAAAGTACATAAACCAAGCGATTACATCCTTATGAACCAAGTTCGACAAGACTACAGGCCTCTAAGAATGAATAACACTATGGCGGACGGGGCCGTCGTGCCTGAATGTACAAAATATCAACGACTCGGGAGAACCGTACCAAAAGTCGAGCCTCAGAAGAAATGGAGCTCACGACACTGAGTACAAGATCCACAGGAATGAGGATCTACCGCCTTTCCACCTGCGGCATGAGCGCGACCACGAGAAGAAGTCGATACCTGACGTACCAAGTATGTAAAGCGGAAAATCGTAGTAATATCATAAGTCCAAAATACATGAAGTTATAGATAAAACCAAATTATGTTGCCGTGCCTTACTAATAATGAGAGTAACAAGTATCATTTTATAGCATAAAAATAGGAGGCTCGTGATCAAAGCAGGTACCTGCGCGTAGTATCATTAAGCAATCCTACTCGCGGGACTATTTCACCCGCATAGGTCCCTGTGGACCCGCGTGAGTCATCCGCCTCGTCGTAGGACTATTTCACCCGCGTGGGACTATTTCACCGCATGGATCCTGTGGATCGCATGAGTACCATCGCGTACTAGCGTGGGACTATTTCACGCATGGATCTATGGTCGGATCCGCGTAGTACAAGCGCGCTCGCGTCATGGGTAGCAAATCCATGGCATAAATAATAACCCGGGGTTTACGTCTGATATAAATATATATAACATAGCTCATCCGGCTATTAAATATAACATAAGCACTACCGGCCTATCACATCACAACATAAGCACTACCGGCCTATCATAACTTAAGCAAGTTAAGAATCACCTAACTTCTTATTAATAGTATTAATACATCCTCTCATTTTAGTATACCTAAGACACGATCATGTCTTTTAATAAAAATCCGGGAATTTAACTCAAGTATCATGTACCTCTAACCTTTTAAGAAATAACTTTTTTTATACAAAAATTCCAAGATACTAATCACCATAGTATCAAGTTACGATTTCTTTTCAAAGCAAGTCACATTTCCTTTTAAAACTATCTCAAGCTTCTAAATTAAGTGACTTCATTTCTTGTAAAACCTTAGGCAATTCATGCCTTAAAACCATTTTCCTTCCACAAGTTCAAATCATCAAAACCTTTCTCCATTAAACTTTCGCAAACTAATATAACCAACTCCCCATAAAGCCGTTATATTAGAGTTAAACAATAGTAAAACACATTCCCTTAAGTCCAAGGGATTTTTATACTTTTCTTTTAAAACGAAGCAAGTATCAAATACTTATAACAAACGAAGATTTCCAAATCTTGTACGTCTACCGTACTACATAGGTACAACTAGTCATGCTCAAGAGATAGGAAAGCTCCACATACCTCTTCGGTCAATCCACAAGCTAAGTCCAATTTACCGCACGTAGTATGTCAACCTAAAATGACCACAATACGTTTATCAAGCTCTAATTACAATGCAGAATTTTTTTTCCAAGTTAAAGTCACCAATTTCCTACGGAAAATTGGGCAGCGTTTCCTTTGTTTCTACATACATTGCCACCTTTTTCAAGGTCGATTTTTAACGCTCAAATGCCATGTTTAAGGCTCAACAACCAACCAACACCAAGGGGATTACACACTTAAACTTTGGTGTGTAAAAATTCAGCCCCACAAGTTACAACAACTAACCCAACAAGTCTAATGTAGCAATTAGGCAACAACATGCTCATAAAATCCCCCTAACCAATTCTTTCATAATCACACCCCATTTCTTACATGCAACTACTCTAAGTGCATTTTTCCAACTACAAGTTCTTCCTATTAAACATGCAACACCCAATACCAACTTACAAGAGAAGAAATGTTACCTTAAGTTTTAGCCAAACTTATTCCAACACCTTGCTAGCCTTTTTCTCCAAGAACACCACCACAATAGCACTTCTAAGCTAGTCACAAGCTTCCTTCTTGCCTTTAACTTTTCAGATTTTCTTAGGCTAGAACACTTCTTGAGGTTTTAGAGAGAAGGGGGAGCTCAAGCTTTGGAGAGAGAGAGAGAGTAAAGATGAAAGATGGAAAAGTGACAAGCCTTGGTCAATTATATTGCATGCGTTCGAAAATCGGATGGGGACACTTGTCCCCACTCGAACCCTTTCAAAATAAAAATCGACTTTTCCTAAGTTTTTCCGCCTGATTTCCCGCCTCGGCGCGCGGCCACTTCCCGCGCATGGCCGCGGCTCTGCGGACCACCGGATCTTTAGCGCGCGGCTGCTTCCGGCGCCGCTGGAACTTCAGCGCCTCACCGCACTTCACCCGCCGCGGCTCTGAGGCCCCTGAACGTGTTTCTCTAATTTCTCGCACGGCCCCACACGCACGGCCCGAACCACGGGGTATAACAGGGTGAATCCTGGCGGCTGATGCATGTAGACTGTCTCTCTCAGATCCCCAAGTAAGAATGCATTCTTCACATCAAGCTGATGGATCGGCCAGTGTTTGCCCATGACAATGCTCAAAATTGTGCGGATGGTAACCAGTTTAACAATCGGGCTGAAGGTCTCACCACAATCAATACCCTCCTGCTGATTTGTGCCATTAGCCACAAGTCGTGCCTTATACTTCTCAAGATCTCCACTGTCTCTGAATTTGTGACGAAATCGCCACAGAAAACGAATCATATTCACCCCCTCAGGTCTAGGTACTAGATCTCATGTGTGCTGTTTAGTTAAAGCATTGAATTCCTCAGACATAGCCGCATTCCATTAGGGTCTTGTTTAGACAATATAGAGTTCTTGGGAATTGGTGAAATGGTTTGGGCAGACAAGTTAAATTGGACTTTGAGTTTGAAGATTCCATATTTTGCACGTGTTTCTATTTGGTGAGTGGGGATAATGGGAGGCTCCAAGGCGGAGGGATTTGTTGAATATGGAGAAGGAGGGACTGACGCCGTATGAGGCACCGCGGTGCCTAGATCAAGAATCGCGGTGCTGGAAGGAGCCGTCGGAGGCGTCGTGGTGCCGTGATCAAGGGCCACGGCGCTGGAGGACTGACAGACCTCTCTGAAGTTTTAGCGCCACGGCGACTCAGCACTTGGCAACGGCGCTGTCGGCGGTGAGGAAGGAACCTGTTCGCAGGAGTTGGAGCTCCGCGGCACTGACCCTGAAGAATTGTTATGCTCTAGTTGCCTTAGGATAATGGGAGAAATGGCAGGCTCGTCAAGAAAAGAGTAATCTGTTTTTTGGAACTGTTTAAGATTCGAAAACGGGAATGTGATCTCGTCGAATGTGGCGTGACGAGAGATGTGGATCTGATGAGTGGACAAGTCATAGCATAGATAGCCTCTATAGTTCGACGAGAAGCCTAGGTAGACACAAGAAGTGGACCGGGGGGCTAGTTTGTGAGGGGCAGTAGAGGCAAGGTTAGGATAGCATAGACAATCGAATATTCAAAGATGATAATAAGATGGGACTCTATAATAGAGAATTTCGGTAGGGGTCATATTGTGAAGGGTGCTAGTTGAGAGGATATTGAGAACGTATTCTGACATTTTAGCAGCATAGACCCAGAAGGATGGAGGTAGGGAGGCATGAATCAATAGAGTGCAAATCATATTGTTAATGGTGCAGATGATTCTTTCAGCTTTACCATTTTGAGGGGAGGTGTGAGGGCAGGAGAAGCGGAAAATCATGCCATTATTAGTACAAAAATGGTGAAACATAGAGTTGTTGAATTCACGACCATTATCCTGAAAATATTTTATACCTTTTTCAAATTGTGTTTGAATGAATGTTCGAAACTCAAGAAATTTGATAAACACTTCCGATTTAAATTTGAGAGGATACAACCAAACAAAGTGAGAAAAGTCATCTAGTAGGATAAGATAGTATTTATGACTGAGAGAACTAACAACATGTGATGTCCATAAATCGGCATGTATAATATCAAAGGGTGCAAAAGTAACACTAGTGGATGACTTAAATGAAAGACGAGTATGTTTGCTAAAGAACAAGAAACACAGTTTTGGGCAAGCTTCCCATTACAAGTAATGAAATTATTGTCTCTAAGAAAATTAAAAACTGGGGCTCTTAGATGACCAAGCCTATTATGCCATGCGGAAGAAGAAATGGCCGCTAGAGAGACGGGAGAGCTAGATCTGGAAGCGGAGGTGGGAGTGAATGGATAGAGATCCCTCGTGCTATTGCATCTCGTAAGAGGTGTCCCCGTATGAAGATCCTTCACAGTGAAATCATAAGGGTCAAAATCAACGGAGACAGAGTTATTACGAGTGAATTTGCGGATAGAGATTATATTATTAATCATATGTGGGGCATATAGGTTATTTTGAAGGGGGAATGGATTATGAGGTGGTGTGTAGGATGTACCATAACCCTTTACTGGAATGTGGTGGCCCTTACCAGTATCATGAGTGAGGATGTTTTAAACCAAACAGTTTGGGAATATTACCTGCAGACCGTGTGAGGTGAGAAGTGGCTCCGAAGTCCATGTACCAGTTGTTGTCAGGTTGTTACATATTGAGACAAATGAAGGCCTGACCCAACTCAGTGGGTGTCATGCTGGACGAGGACTGCTGGTGTTAGGCTGCTATGGCGGCCTTGGCGGCTGTCTGAGTCTTGTTGGGGCACCGCAAAGATCGAACTAAATTTGCGGGCCCTATTGTTGCTGCTGCTGATTCTGATTTCCGCGACCCCTGCCACGACCACGGCTTCCTCTGTCGCGACCCTTGCCACCGCGTCCCTGTTTCGGTTGAGAGTTTTCTGGCGGCGGTGGATCTTGAGGGTGTTTTTCGACAGCTAACGCCTTCTGAGTGTGCTCATCCTGCTTATCACGGCGAGTCTCTTCGAGCAACAACTGCGAACGAGTTTTGTTAAAATTGGGAAGCGGATCTGCCTGTTGAATTATGGCGGCTAATGTATCATAATCGCTTTTGGGAAGGCCTGCAATCAATTGCAACACCATCTTAGTGTCTGAAACAGGCGTGTCGACGTTGGAGAGTTGATCTGCCATTAGTTTCAACTGTCTGCAGTATTCAGTCATGTTGGAGAAATTTTCAAGGCGTGTATTATTAAATTGTTCCTCCAAATACACCGCACGAGTGTGTTTATTATCTTGAAAGATTTCCTCCAATCGGTTCCATAAATCACGGGCTGTGGCACCAGATTTCATGATAGTAAGAAGAAGATCCTGAAAAATACTACCATAAATCCACTGTTTGACGTCGGCGTCTAGACAACGTCAAGTAGACTCATCAACCTCCGGAGGGCGCGGAATTGTGTCGTCGATGTGGTCAAGCACGTTATAGAGACATGCATGATTACGGAACAGTTCAACCCAAGGAGAATACTGACCTTTTTCTTGATCAAGAAGAATGGGAATATAATTCTTGATATTGGTAACAGTGAGGGCGGGATGAAAAGAGGATAGCGATGTGGTGGTGGTGGGATTTGTGGAGGTAGATGCGTCAGAATCAGAAGTGTAATCCTGAGTATCCATTTAGAAAAGAGGGAAAAGAAGAAGAAAAACCATGAATTTTGGGAGGAGGAGGAGGCGCCGAGGTGTGGCGGTTCGCCTGAAAGAAAAATTCTAGGGTTTTGTGTTAGGCTCTTGATATCATGTAAGATGATATTAATCTCCCCTAGGGAGTCTTCTCATTAATATCAAAGTATATATAGAGTACAATATTCATCCCTTATATAATAGCAATCCTAAGCCTATACAAAAGAGGAATCTCAGTCTTACCATAATTATATTTACACAATATATGGAAATATTCTAATTATGGATAGGGATGCAATTGTTTTTATAATATACATGTTTACAGATTATGTTGAACCAAGAAAATTTGTTGAAGAGGTGTCTATGTGGATATACCATTAGGGGTGAGCGGATTCGGACACTCTATTTTTTTTTTGAACTACCAGGACCCTACCCAGTAAAAGATCGGTTCCTAAATTTACTATTCGAAATCTACCCGTAGCAATCATTACCCGGAACCTACCCGAAACTTACCTGGACCCTGCAGTTCCGAGTAGGTTCCCGAATACCCTATAAATTTTTGTGTTGATTAAAGAGATATATCTGATTATCACAAGCAATTAAGTAAACGACCCCTCAAGGATAGAATTGGTTGTATACAAACTTAAGTTTTTCAATATGCATCACGTGCTGGGTATTGCGCCAACAATGGCTTCACTGGAGTACCATTCAAATTGTGGCACAAACCAAATGATTAATGAGCAGACTATACTTTTTGTCCAGTTAAAGGGCAGTTTTTTCGGAAATAAAAAAGAAGACAACGAGAACTGACTTTTTATTCAATATATACGGAAAAACGTATATATTTCCTTATAATAATTAGTGGACAGGTCCCTTTCCTCCCTTATAATAATTACTACCCGGACCCTACCCGTTATTATAATATATCTATCCGAAACCTACCCGTTAGTGTCGATTTCGATCGGATACCTGGGTACCCTGTATCCGTGCTCACCCCTATCTATCATGCAAGTGTTTTTTGTAACAAAACTTAAATTAGTTTATTCTTTGAAATATTCAATCAATTATTAGATTCCAATGACATGGTACTGCGGAGAAAACACTTCTTTGAAAAAGAATTCGACCACTAGAAGGAAATCATGGAAACACTTCTCTTAATAAAAATGTACATTGCTTATCCAATTCACTAAAATTTAAACAGATTCAATGAATAATACGTATTCATACCAAATATTTACACTAAATCAGTTTAAATTGTCATGATTAAGTGATTTAGTATATATTACTCCAATTATAATTAAGTGATAATTGTGTAAGTTTAAATACATATATTTTTTTTTTGTAAATTCGATACAAATAAAGTTTTATCACTTTGTATTTTGCAAAATTGATACAGCTACAACACGCTTTTAAGCCAAAATCACACTAACATATTTACTTGTCCCTTCAATATAACAAAGAGCCAATTAAAGACTAATTCCACCATATACCTTCCAGAAGAAGAAAAAAGGAACGGTTGAAAATAAAGAAAAAGATTTAAAATAGTAAATTATGTGAGTTACAATTGTGGTACAACAATTACAATAACTGAACGGTTACAAGGAAATGAGAATGTAAACAACAACAACAAAGATGGAAATCTGGAAAAGAGAACTAGAACAATGAGTTTTCTGAGTCGAGTAATATTCACTCTGTCCTTAATTAAGACTATATTGTCCCGTATAAATCTTTTAACGGTAATTGACAACTTGTCTCCCAAGATAAAACAGCAACAAATAATTGGGCAAAGAAAACTCAAGAGTTTACTATAAAAGAAGTGTCTTTTGAGTGTATGGAAGATAGCAAGAGAGGAAGAAGTAATCTGAAAATCTGATTTTCAAGTGTGTTCTTCAAATGAACTTTGAGTCTCAATTTATAGTATGTAGAAGATGACTTCCCAACTAGCCAAGTAATGGCATTCAATAGCCATGTAATGACACTAATCGTGGGGGTGTAATTCAGTCAAATAATGGTTGAATTCAAGTGTCAAATCGTGGAGAAGTAATGCTCCAAGACCAGCCCAAAAGTTAGAATTTTTTGGTCTTCCGTCGAACTCACTGCCTGTCAGGCGTCGCGGCTCTTCCTGGAGGCGTCGCAAACTTCCAGTAGCTCACTGCCCAAGTAGCGTCGCGGCTCTGGCTGGAGGCGCCGCGGCTCCGACGGTGTTGCGTCGTGGTCCTTCACGGCTCCGCGGTGATTTCTGACTCGTTTCATCTTTTGCACATCGTACACTTCTTCCTTCATTTACCAACGTGAAACATTCGTCATTTGGCCAATAACCGCCTATCATTTCATGTCTTAAACATTTCGTATACGTACCAATATCTCTTTCACTAAGGAAATTTACGATTCTTGGTATAACGTTTGCACGTGTGTGGAAATAACGTTTCCGACGTGCGGGGCCCCAATTATTCGTGTCATAAATAATAGAATTAATTTTATTCACGTTAATAAATTTCCAACAGATTCAACTCTGGTTCCAAACTTACAAAGAAATATATATCATCTTGAACATTTTGACAGTTTTAACAGTATGTCTAGCTAATTAAATAGTAGTACTTGCCTCTTTTTAAATTTTCATACAGTGTTAGATATTTGTTTTGGGATCAAAATAAACTCGATTCACTCTGAAAACTCCCATTTTGAGGGGTAAAATGTTCCTTATCAAGGTCACTCTATTCCCAGAACTCGAATTCGAAACTTTTAGTTATAATTGCACTAAACAATTAGATTTCAATATTTTAGTGAGGTGGTATTATCAATTTATGTCAACAATAAACAATAAGGTTGAGTAACAACTTAAAATAGTAAGTCCATGTCTATCTGTCATTACAATTTACAACAATATTAGAGATCATCTCATGCATATAAAGGTTAATTACGATCGAGTTATCTTTGCATGCATGTGGTTATAATTTAAACCAGATGTCCACATGCCACTTGACTTTATTGATGTTTTCGGTCTTCAAACTAGCTTAGCCTGTTTGGTTTAGCTGATTATAAACAGTTGATAAACTTTAAGTGCTGAAAAATATTTCTAATTGGTATAATTTATTTCACGTCGTCTTCAAAATGATTTAGATGATTTTGGAAGTCTGATTTGTTTAGCCCGTAATAAGCATCCACCCAATCGGCAGCGATGAATATGTATTGTTTCTTGACTTGTTCACCCATTACAACATACATGAATATGTTGACCCAAGAAAATGTGTTGAAGACGTGTCTATGTTGATCTACTGTGCAAGTGCTTTCTGGAACAAAACTAAAGTTAGTTTATTTTTTGAAATGTTCAATGAATTATTAGATTTCAATGACCTGGTACTGCGGAGAAAATACTTCCTTGAAGAAGAATACGACGACGGAAAGGAAATCATGGACATATATGGACTATTTGAAATACAACGCTGTCTTAACTATGAGTCCAGAGCAAAAACTACGAGAGGCCGAACTTACCTCTATATTTTTTCTTTGTAATCATAAGATTTCTAAGGAATTACAACGTCCATCACAATCAGAATTATGATACTAGAGATCACAGACATTGTAGTGTTAATAGGGTTTTACATGAAATTTTGGAGGTCTTTTCTAGTTTGTTTGACTTTACTTATGGCCAGCTTTTCTCAATCCTTAAGAACGTACGACTTTCTCCGTAGGAAGGACCCGTGGACCATCGAGGGATACTTTATGGTGATTATTTTTGTAGGCTCCCCTCGATTTTTGAGCTTGATAAACCTTGATAATGGTTTAAGTGAGTTGTTTCCAATCCAATTACTTTTTTGTTTATTGATGGACCTAGCCGGCATTATCTTTTTATAATAGATGAATGGATTCCTACTTAATGCATTTCGTATATTTCGATTGTTGAAAAAAATTATCTTTTTGTAATATTATATCGTTTTTGCTTGGAAACAATTTTTTGGCTTAAAATTTTAATTTTTTTTAATTGGTGTAATTTATTTTATGAATAAGCAGCTATATTTTATATAGAACTATAAATAATCCGTCGATGTATTTGATAAAAAAAATGTTGATAAGCTATTTTTTAGAATGACTAAAATACCCTTAATTTTTTGGTAAAAATTTAAAAATATTCGTGTAACGAAAAAGAAGAAACACTGACACATGGTGAAGAGTAAGTTAAAGAATTTTGTTTTGGAAAATATATTTTGAGAATTAGAAAAAATATTAAGGATAAAATAGTAAAAGAGTTAGTCAAATCAATAGTGGTTATAAGCTGAAAAGAATGACCAATTTATGACTTTTGGCTGATTTTAGCTTCAAAGAATGTAAGAAATAATTCTTCCTTATTCTTATTAATGAAAGACATATATATACAAGAAAGGTCATCTTCCTATTCTACCTAGAAATTCATATTCTATTTGAAGACTAACTTTACAATTATGGTAATATTACACTCCTAATTTAAGGTACAAACTTAAGTCTAATATTTACCAAATACATAAGGAAAGGGGAAGGGCCCCACACGGTACATGAGCCACACGGCTGGACCCACTGTTTAACATACCCCATGATCATGGCGGGCGGTCTTCTGTTGAGGCCGTCTAAAATCTTCAAAAAGGACTGAGGGAAGACCCTTTGTAAAGATGTCTGCAATTTGATATCTCGAAAGAACATGGCAGACGTGTACTTGTCATTTTGCTACCTTTTCTCAAACCAAGTGAATATCTATCTCAATGTGTTCAATACGCTGGTGCTGAACTGGATTACCAGAAAGGTAGATGACACTTATGTTATCACAATACACCAAGGTAGCTTTCTCAATGGGACAATGAAGCTCTAAAAGAAGATTTAGTAACCAACATGATTCGGAGACCACATTATCTACCCCTCGATACTCGGCCTCTGCACTTGAACGTGAAAGCGTAGATTGACGCTTGGTAGACCATGAGACCAAGTTGTTACCCAAAAATATACAATATCTAGACGTAGACCGTCTGGTGTCAGGACAACTACCCCAATCAGCATCTGTATAGGAGACCAATGTAGACGTCGACGAAGGATACAAATGCAAATCATACTCAAGTGTTCCCTGAATGTACCTAAGAATGCGTTTGAGTGCATTCAAATGCTCAACTTTGGGATCATGCATAAACAAACACTCATGTTGTACGGCATATGTAATGTATGGTCGTGTGAATGTCGAACCGAAGCGCGCTGAGACTACGATACCGGCCGGATCCTCATACGGAGAGCAGTGCGGCAACTTGGGTTTAGTATCAACTGGAGTAGAAGTGGACTTACAAGATGACATCCTAACCCTCTCAATGATCTCTGTTGCATATTTTCTCTGTGATAAGAACAATCCACCTGCATGACGAGTTACAGCAATCCCCAAAAAGTAACTCAAATGGCCCAAGTCCTTTATGGCAAACTCAGAACTGAGCATTGTCATATAGACTTGCGCAAAGTATCAGAAGAGGAAGTCAAGATAATATCATCAACATATAACTTAATATAAGTCATGGAAGATCCTCGACGATATACGAATAATGAATTATCAAACCTGCTGTGAGAAAAACCCATAGTCGAAACAAAATCAGCAAACCTCTTATACCAAGATCGTGGAGACTGCTTAAGCCCATACAAGGACTTCTTCAATAGACATACATGATTAGGATATCTAGTATCCCTAAATCCCAAAGGCTGATGCATATACACTGTCTCCTGAAGATCACCATGTAGGAAAGCATTCTTCACATCTAGCTGATAAATGAGCCATGATTTCGAAAGAGTCAAGCTGAGAACAGTAAAAATGGTAGCCGGCTTGACCACTGGGCTAAATGTCTCACCACAATCTACACCAACCTGCTGATTCTTACCATCACCTACAAGTCTAGCCTTATGTCTTGCAAATGAACTATCAGAATTTTCCTTATGAACAAAAATCCACATAGACCGAATAATATTAACATAAGATGGACGAGGTACCAACTCTCACGTCTTATTATCAATAAGAGCATTATATTCCTCGGTCATGATAATTTTCCAATTAGGGTCATTTAAAGCCGACACAGGATTACGGGGTAATGGAGATTTAAGAACATTTGAATTTAAATTGAAATATATTTTTGGTTTAAAAACACTCATTTGACTACGAGTGACTGGACCATGACTCTGAGCTGGATTGGGTGAATTTTGGGAATTTTCAGAAATATCTGGAAGTACCGTCGAAGGCACCGCGACTCTAGGGACTGGCGTCGCGGCGCCAGAAGTACTGCAGGGCTCGTAGGAATTTTGGCGCCACAGCGCCTCTATGCAGGGCCGCGGCGCTGAGGGAGGGTTTTGGGAAACCAGCGTATTTTCTGGAAAACCTGAAAAATGTCGGAGAATATAAGGGGAGATAGCACCATCCAAAAAATCATAGGAACTAGACACGGGTTTTTCTACTTTAGAGAAGGAATATTGGGATTCATCAAAGAGAACATGATGACTAATGATGATTCGTTTAGAGGACAAATCAAAACATTTATAATCACGGTGATTTGACGGAAAATCCAAAAATACACAAGAAGTTGAACGTGTCTGAAGTTTGTTGATTGTATTGGATGAAAACAGTGGATAACATAAGCATCCGAAAACCCTAAGATGAGTGTATGACGGAGTCTTATTGTATAACACTTTTAGAGGGGATGAATATGTCAAGTCTTTAGAGGGAAGAATATTTAGTAGATCGGTAGCCATTTGTAGTGCATGATGCCAAAAGAATGGAGGAACGAAAGAATGAACCAATAATGTGCGGACAATATTATTAATGGTACGAATTTTTCGCTCAGCTTTCTCATTTTGTAAAGACATATGAGGACAAGAAAAACGAAAATTTATCTCATTTTGAGCACAAAACTCCCTAAATTCTCCATTATCATATTCTTTGTCATTATCACATTGAATGTTTTTTATTTTCCGTTCAAATTGCGTTCTTATGAAGGCTCTAAATTTTATGAAGATGGAAAAAACGTAAGATTTTTTCGCAATTGAAAACGTCCATAAATATTTAGTATAGCCATCTAAGAATAGAACATAATAACGATGACTCATAGAACTGAGAACCGGAGATGTCCATAAATCACTATGAATAATTTCAAATGGCATAGAAGTATTCGAATTTGAAGCTACAAATGGTAATTTAATAATCTTTCTCAAAGCACAGGATTGGCAAATTGGAGTACTATGCGTACCCTTACAAGAAATAAACTTATGTCTATCTAAAGAAGATAAAATAGACGACCCGGATGACTGACGAGCGTACCACGAGGAAGGAGCAAGAGGCGCAAAGGTGGATGGCATAGCTTGGCAAAGATGCTTGGACTTGGTGTGATTGGATATAGGTACCCCACTCCACATTATTCACCTCATGAGATGACTCCCCGTCTTGAAATCCTTTACAAAAAATCCAAATGGATCAAAATTAATAGAAACCCAGTTATCAGTTGTGAAATTACGGTCAGATACTAAATTTTTAATTAATTTTGGGGCATGAAGGGTATTTTTCAGGACAAGTGGTGGATGAGGAGGGGACAAGGTTTTATGACTATAACCCTTAATTGGAATAGAATTGCCATTACCAACAGTTATACCACGATTAGTGCTCAAATTGGAATAAGACGAGAGAGTACCTTAATCGGATGTCATGTGGGTAGTGGCGCCGGTGTTCATGTACCAATTAGGGTTCGATTGAGTTAAGCCAAGTGTGTGTATCGCTGCTTCAATGTCGGTTTGAGTATGTCCCACTGCGTGGTGAGCCTGATGGGCGCGAGACCCAAGTATACTAGACTGCTGAGACTGCCCATACGCTAGTCTGAACTCAGGAGTCTGGACTGGGGAGAAGCTGGGTCGCGGCACTGTGAGGTGCTGGGACCCACTGCCACTTTCCAGGGGCCCCTGTGGGCTCCACGACTTCTGTTGATGTTGTCGGTTGTTGCCGCCACGATTCTTGTCATTATTCTTCTTATTCTTGCCTTTCTTACCACTTCCGTTGTTGTGACTTTGGGTCATGGTGGCTGGATTGGAAGGAGAAAAATTAGGCGATCGCGTCATACCGTGACTACTCCCAATCGTTGCTTTCTTAGCGAGCGAACCTTCCAATGTAAGCGTGGAGCGGGCACGATAGAACTACGGCAGGTGTTACTCTGTCCGAATAAGCAAGCGACACCATTATAGGCCTCGGCGGGCTGCGACCATCTGAAGAACGACATTTGTTAGAAATAGGAGAACCCACGTTGCGAAGTTGATCCGCCAAGTACTTGAGGTGTTGGCAATAAGAAGAGACGTTGGGAAAATTTTCCATAGCCACTTGCGAAAATTCCTGCTCAAGAATAACAATTCTAGAATGACTGTTATCTTGAAATACGTCGCATAAGCGGTTCCACGCCGTCATTTGTAGAGTTGGGTTCCATAATCGTCGTAAGAGATCGATGAGATAGTCATAAATTCATGAAGAACTCGAATCAGCGTGTCCCGTAATGCAGGTGCGCTTGAGTGGGCACATTAGATGTAGACGCCTTATCACCCTCTTTTGAAGGAGGATGAGGGATGATGTGGTGAAGAACTTTATGTGCTTTAGCATGAATCTTGAATAATTCCGCCCATGTCTCATATTGAACGTTTTCTAGGTCAAGAACGATAGGAAGAACGCTCTTGATATTAGAAACTGTGAGGGCATGGTGAAAAGTGTTCTTATCGGCCATAGGGAATAGAACAACAAGATTCAGAGAAGGGAATTCGTGAGAAAGGTTTTTGGAAGAGAAGAAACTCGGTTTTTGTGAAAGAAGAAACACACACAAAAATCAAGAATTTTAGGGCAAAATTTCGAGAAAGAAGAAGAAATTTTGAGGAGCGGAAGCAGGGTAAAGAGAACCTAGACTCTTGATACCATGAAAGAATGTAAGAAATAATCCCTTCCTTATTCTTATTAATGAAAGACATATATATACAAGTTACAAGGAAGATCATCTTCCTATTCTACCTAGAAATTCTTATTCTATTTGAAGACTAACTTTACAATTATGGTAATATTACACTCCTAATTAAGGTACAAACCTAAGTCTAATATTTATCAAATACATAAGGAAAAGGGAAGGGCCCCACACGGTACATGGGCCACACGGCTGGACCCACTGTTTAACATAGCTTATAAACATTTGTGCATATCAAACACGTGGATAAGCTAAAAATGCTTATAAACTAGTTTGACTAACTTATAAGCTTAGCCATGCCCTAAATATGGTCTATGAAAGGGTTGACTTTCCACCAAAACCCTAAATCGAACCTCTAATCTTTATGAAGGGTCAAATAAAAGGTAAACATTGGATAATCCCCCACACGTGCATGCTGATTTTTTATCAAATAAAAGGGAAACAATCTTGAGCCGAGTGTCTCGAAAACAACCGCTCTATCTATTAAGGTAGAGATAAGTTTTGCGTATACTTTATCCTCTTCAGACCTCACGTAGTGTGATTTGACTGGGTATATTGTTGTTGTAGAAGGGGGGAAAATCACAGTGGGATTGTGATGCTTAACCCAACTATCTTTATTTATTTATTACTCCTTAGCTTTACTTAGCTTTCCAATCACATTTGTATTGTGTGAATCACAAACAAGAATCTGCTAACACTACATTTAGCCATGTGCCCAAGTATTCTACTGTTTGGATAAGCACTGCGCAAAAAAAGTCAAGAACCCTTTACCCAAAACACTAGGTAGTTTATTTTGACCACTCATTATCAAGTCTCAACCATCTTTAAAAACCACCACTCGATAAGAGAAGTGATAAGAAATCAGTAGAAAAGCTCTTATCAAAATAGACAAAAATATGATTAGGGAATTGAGAGCAACAGTTGGAAGCAGCTGGGAAGGAATAAAAGGTGTTGAAGATATAACAAATGTTGGCTTTTGGGATATGTGGTTGATGATTTTGGTTTGCTTGTATATCATTTCAACAATCATCTTCTCTTGTGCAGATGGTATTTCTAAAGAGAAAGCAGAATCAACTCATACTGATAACTATGGTGCCAGATGTGGTGCAGGCTGTGGCGCCTGAATATTGAGAAATGGAAAGTGAGGAGAAAGGAAATAGTGAGAATTGAATCCACGTCTATTATGTGGAAGCTTACTCCCACTGATACCACTAGACTATAAGTCATACGTTCTGCTTGTAATGAGGCTGGGTTTCTTTCTGGAGGGTGGTTGGGGAGGGGGCGGGCGATAGCTCAATTACATTTCATTGTAATACTTGGATGGCAATGTTCAATTGTACAATTCTCAGTCAGCTATATTTTGTGAGTAGAATGCAAGGAATACCTCAGCAAACGTCTTAATGAAGAAAAGGAATAGCATTAATTTAATATACAAATTTGGAAAGAATACTCATATCAGAGTATAACAATTCCTCACATTCTCAGGTCTGTTGATACTGGAAAGAGCAAACAATGAAAAATGGATAAACCTTTCTGTTTTTTATCCATTTTGGCACTTTATTTTCATGTTACATATATAGAACTAATTGTTTAGACGACGCTAAGTACCAATACTGATAGGTCGAGTGAAAAAGATGCAAATAGCTTACAAGGACCCTTGACTCTTCCGAATTTCGGTGGATGATATATCCATACAGAATTTCTCAACTGGTATAGGTACAAACATGTCTTTAAGCTCTGCTGGAATGTCGAAATCCTCAAGAACCTAGAGAAATCACATGAAATAAAATTCATAAGAGTTTCGAAAGCTAAAATACATGAAGGCTGCGGAGAGTTTGCTAGTGTACCTTGAAAGTTCCATTAACGTTTCGACCACCAACTAGGAAAATACATCCCGTGTTTTTACAACCCAGAAGTATCTCCAACATCTTTTCGCCATCACCATAATACTTTGGCTGGCAAAAGAAACTTGCAAAGATCAATACATACACTTTGGGAGCCTTCCTATTCAATAGCAGCTTATTTCCCCATTTATCAGCAAAAGTTGATTATGCAAAAATCAGAAGTTAATCACAAATAAAGATCACATTTGCTATTTCCGAGTACATGTCTTTGTTTCATCTCCTTCATGCCAACTTATTCTTATAGTTGAGTGGGTGTTAATGTTTCTATACATAAATATAACTTTGCAACAGGTGCTAGTTCAGTCGGATAGATGGATTCTATCACAAAATTCGACACAAATTATCTTCCTCCCAATAATTGTATTCCCAAATTAAGTAGACAAGAGCATGAATTGTAGTAAAAGAAAACACGATTAGTTTTAAGAAATAGTCCACCATAAAGAGGTTGGAGCTTGGCTGAATGTATGATATTACAAAACGGAAAGCAGAAGAGTTAGCGAATATATCAATATGGATCGTGTGTTGGAGAGGAGAGAGAGAAAGAGAGAGAGAGAGAGAGAGAGACTACTAAATTCTTGATCTCATGTAATTACAATCTTGTGGAAACAAATGAAAGAACCTTACATTTACAAGTCTTGCAACTGTGTCTGCACCAATGACAAAAGCACTGCCAGGAAAAAGTTCTGCTTTCTTGTAAAAATATGGCTGGTTAGACACTATGACCGTCTTTCCTGCATTTCAAAGGATGAAGCATTCAAACGCCAGCATAATTTGTATAAGAAAGTAGGGTAAGAATCTAATGACATGGTCTTTTCTCTTCTCAGATAACATTAAAATTGAAATATTACTTTTGTTCGTACTCGACTTTCAACCTTTTAAGATTCTTAGTTGAACCCATTGTATTTTAAAAGTTATGGGTTCATATATACTATTTATTACAAATTTAATAAATTTTTATACATAAATTTATGCCGCGTCGAAAGTTAGGGGTTCAATTGAACCCCCACCTTTAATGCTACATACGCCCCTGTACTCAGATATGAAACTAGTATGGATAAACTGTAATGGAACCATATACTTCTCTCAAATTTCTTTTTTCTTGTCTTCCTATTTGTATTGTGTCAAAGATGGAGAGGGATCTTCACAGATCAGTATTTGGCAGGAAATAACCTCAAAGTACAGTTCAGCATTCGAAGCCTTTGAGAAGTTTTGGCAAAGAATTAAAAAATCAGGTCATTTTAGCGTTTCTCAACCCTTTACTTTCTGTGAGCTCACAATTTGATTTAAGGAAAAGATAATGTTGACTTGTTCATTGGTTCCTTATCAAGGATATGCTGAAAGCTAAATAGAGTTTTCCCACTCTGGATAATAGAACCAGAGGCAAGCACGACAACCACGCCATTCTACTATCAACTTACTCTGCTATAAACTTCTTCTCTCCTTTTACTTCTATCAAGATTTAGATGTCATCAAGCTCAGAATCATTTCATCCAGTAAACTGATCTGAGGTTTGACTGATCAAGCTAAATTTCATGACTAGCCTAGACCTTGCTTTGCATTAGATATCAGTTATAATACCTAAAGATTAAAATAATTAAGATGTGCATAAAACATCATATATGTAGGGTCTTACCAACTTTTTCAAATTGCTTAACACGATCTTTGATTTGAGATATTGCCAATCGAGGTTTGTCTGCATTGACAGCTGACAACTCAAAGCATGGATATCCACCACCACAAGTGCTGCATGAAATAAATAAATGAAGTGAATGATATTCCATTAAAAGCATATATTTCTCTCTGCATGTAAAGCCTTCGAATTCAAAGCTCAAAATGTGCTACACATCTTCTCTTTTCTTTTTCTTGTGAAATTTGAAGGATAAAAGTATGGCATTCTGCAGAGAGATGTACATCCTTAAGAGATAAACAAATCTTTTTCAATGTGTATAAGAAATCAATCTTCTCTATGGTTGAAAATTAAGTTTGATGTTAGAGATGTGTACCTAGTTGCAGTTTCCAAGAGCTTAAGATGACCATCATGCAAAGGATTAAAGGAACCAGACAGGATTATTTTCCTTTCTGCATCTGACGTGTCTGCAAAATTCCTGTATCAACATATGTAGTGAATCTTTGGCTTCTGAAAGTGACTATGTTGATTTCATTAGCACATACCGCTTGAGAAAGGATACACTTTGAAGCCTATAATTCCACAGAGAAGTTGCTCTAGCTCTTCATCCTCATCAAACTGCTTTTCAGATTCATCTGGAACTTCTGTATCAGTTAACTCCGGAACAAAAGTTCCTGCAACCTTGCTAGCATTTGCAATGGCCTGAAGCAGATAACAGAAGCTAATATAATAATATATGGGATAGATTAGATAAAAGATCCAGCATGGAAGGATTAGCAAGTAGTACAGCATAATGAGTTAAAAAGGATCTATAGATAGTTTAAACAGCAGAGAATGATTACAGCGCTGATTCCTGTTCAGATAAGATGATACTTCAGGGAAGTGGTAAATTCAATTTTGTGACTAAAATAGGACAAGGTGCAACATACAGAGTTACATTTTACCTATCTACAAACCCACACTTCGAACTACATCTCTGTAATTTCCACAAAAGTTCAATGGCGCTCAAACAAGCAAACGACACATTCACAAAGTTCAACTTAATAGACTAACTCAATATAGCCGCACAACCTAAGAGAAAATATTGTAATCTCTCTAAACAAACAAGCATGGATTAATTGATAGAGGAAACAAGTCCATTCAATGTAACCTTCCACAACTCATTTAACTTAAACCCACCCAATATCAAGATAATGCAATAAAGTTTGGGCTTCTACTAGCAAACACTATCTGGAAATGTTTAAGTTTTGATTATTTTGTATATAATACATTAAGGAGCATAGTTAATAATTATAACACTATACTATAATAAGTAGCATCTTGCATTGGCTTTGAAAATTAGGAAAAACCTAAGAAGTGGAATTGAAAGCTTCGAAAAGCTGGAAATATTTAAGTTTTGATTAATTACATTAAGGAACACAGTTATACACATTCATAGAACACTATAATAAGTAGCATCTAGCACTGGCTTTGAAAATAGGGAAATACCTAAAACGCAGAATTGAAACCTTTGAATTTCCAAATTGGGCATGCACTTCTACATTTTGTTTACTGATATGTACATTTAGTTGATGTAACCAGTGCAGTTCTATGTTGAAATTGTACAATTACCAAAATGGGAGTATGAAATGTTCTAATTCCTCTTTTGGAAATTCTCCCGAAAGTTTATACACACCTTGATTAAGTATTGACTCGAGACTGCATCTTCCTGCTCACGAGTTCGCAGACCCTGTATATATTCATTCAGTTTAAGCAATATCAATACTTCAGCCACTGCAATCCACAGATCCTAATAAAAAGATGGTAAAGATGACAAAAGGAGAAACTTGCATGAATAATACCTTAGTCAAAGTAACGGTCGAGGACCAAAGCCGGTCAGATGTTCTGGTTGACAAGTGAAACCTACTCATAAAGCACTAATAAGGCTCAGCAAGAGATCCAAATTTTGAAGTACAACTGAAAGAGTGATACGTTCACAAATCAAAATGGCAATGCTAGGGACACCAATTACTTGGTTCAAAGGCATCTTTTTAGAGTTCCAAACATGGTCCTTGGGCGTCTTGAAGTGATGCAGACTTTTAAAACTTAATTATAGCGACAAAGGTTGGTGCTTTTGTTCTTCCCTTTAAGGGGTAAAACTGAGCACTGAGATGAAATGATTCTAATATAAACACAACTCAAATGCATTTCCCGAAAGTAGAATCCTTGGGTGTTCTTAACGTCCATGCATATAATATGTGAACAAATTTTTGTGCTCTGTTGACAACAATTGAAAAAATAGGGTGTGCATGAAGTATTAACAAAAAGTTCATCAGCCACAACCAAATTGTACTATCCCTGACTGCAGAATCTTTTGTCATGTCTCCAACAAAAGAGAAAAGCAGTTACTTTCACCCACATCCTAAAGATCAAGATCAAGGAGGAAGTGATGTCACTAAATCCATCTTGTGTTTGGATGACTACCCTTTGGTTGACCAGCTCCTCTTTTCAAAGAGGAATAAATAAACGCAATTTAGCATATATTTTGTTTTCTCCCTTAATACAATCCATTTAATGTTGTAACAGAAGTGAATGGTAATCAGGATAGTTACATCTGTATATAGAATAGAAACCTAACAAGAATCATTCAATGAAAACCAGTTTATACCCCTGCTAGTAAATCTAGGAAACATACACAAAAAGACAAAACCTGAGTGCAAGTTGCTCCTAAGGGAATAAGAATCTGAAAAGATATATCAGGACAAACTAACTGATGCAACAAGAATACCTATGATCTCCACGTTTCGGACGTGCACTAGCCAAGGCACCAGTAAAACCCACACCTAAAGCTGGTGAACCTGTACAATCAAACAAATTGAAAGCATGTCAATTAAATATAACAACACATATCAAAGAATAAAATGCTACTAAATAATAAATGGTGAATCTTTGTAACACACATCTAAGTGTAAATAGTCAGATGACTGTACCTCTTGCCTTTAAACATCTTCAGTAGCAAGCACCTAATTTCACACACTAGAATGTCTATTATAGCTTGTCATGATAGGAAAACCACAAACCTTCATCGTTTGGCCATGGCATACAGATTATTACCTCCACATATGTCAAATAGACCACTCATGATTAATCAAGCAGTCATCTAGTCTAGGATATGAGCCGTATGTTCAGTCTCTTCCAACCACTTCGATTTGAGACTAGAAAGTTTCATCTCCTAAATCAGTTCTCAACACACTTAACTATCAATCAACTAACATCAACCCTAAACTAGTTAGAGTCGGCAAAAGATGCAACACAAGGACTCCCTACGAAGTTACACATCCTAGTACTATGCTCGCACAAAAACATTTAGCTTCCGAGTTCTGATGTGATTCATTGGATCATTGTTGGTATGATCCCATCACTCACATATATAATCTATTTACCTGCCTCCTTTATGCTTGGAAGTGGCTATGCTTTGAAAGCTCACATAGACAGAGTTCTCTCAACTCTCTTAACTAAACTTGAAAATTTCTAGAAATGCGTGGCCATATTCACTTAGCTAAGAGATAAATGTACAAGATAAAACCGTAAAAATCCACAATCAAACGACAAAATTCCAATAGACTCAAAATCACAACCTGGTTTAGAAAGCTTTAATGCTCTATTATAAGCCAACAACGCCATTTCCTCCGCTGTTTGCATACTAGCTGCTTGAGCAGGAACCTGTTCCACAAATATTTAGCAGTGAACTCGCAATAATTCCAAAATCAATCAATAAAAAGTAATAGAAATATGACGTTTGAACTTGAAAATTAAACGACCTTGCCAAGTAATTGAATCATAGACATTCTAGAATAAGTAACTACAGATTCAAGCACAGTGTTCGATGCTCCTGGAACTGACATCAACCACCCCAACGCCTGTTCAAATTCGTAAACATTTCATCAAAATAAGTATGCTACCGATCAGTTAATAATAACCTAAAGTGATATCTGCATATTTCACATGATCGATAACTTTAAGTTGTGTACAAATCATCAATTAATTTACATAAAACAACAAACTGTTCAAATTCGTAACACTTCATCAAAAACACTGCTATCGATAAGTTAATAATGATAACATAAAGTGATATCTGCATATTTGACATTATCGATAACTTTAGTTTCTGTACAAATCATCAGTTAATTAGCCTAAAACAACAAACTGTTCAACTTCGTAAACATTTCATCAAAAAACTGCTTCCGATCAGTTGACAATAACATAGAGTAATATCTGTATATTTGACATGATCGATAACTTTTAAGTTCTGTACAAACCATCAGGTAATTAACCTGAAACAACAAACTGTTCAAATTCGTAACATTTCATCAAAAAAACTGCTATCGATCAGTTGATAATAACATAAAGTAATATCTGCATAATTACATGATCGATAACTGTACATCAGTTAATTTACCTAAAATAACAAACAGTTCATAACAATGAGTAACAAGTATATATATAGACCTGAGAAGCTCCGCCAGAGAGATAAATGACAGCTTGAGTAGGTGAAGAATGTATAGCTTCAATAAGAGCTCGGAGACAACTGTCGGTCATCGTCACCGTTGCCGTCGCCGTCAATGGACGAATACGATCTGTTCACTTTTCCGTCAAACTGATTTCGTCGAAACGGCGTCGTTGCTGGAACTAACGGAATTTGAAAAAATGATGTTAAAGTTCGTTGACCCGTATTGTAATTAATTCTTAATTTTTTGTTTTTGGTTTAATAACCCAAGGATAATTAAGGAGTAGCACTTTTGATCCTTAATTATTGATAAATTAGGATAAGGCTTGTGCTAAGGCTGATCCTTATTAAAACTAAAAGTATTAAGAAATTTCGAATGATAGCAAAAGTCTCTTTTTTTTATCATTTTATCTTCTACATGTTTTTCGATATCTTTTATGATATCGATATCATTCAGAATTCGATATCATAACTTACTCATTTTGTTTGTCTTACTTTACTTAGGTTTATGCTTTGTCTTGATCCAAGGGTTTCTCAAAAATAACCGCTCTACCTATTAAGGTAGAGATAAGATATGTGTATACACTACCCTCCTCAGATCTCATATTGTGGGATTTCACTGGGTATTTAAGAATTTCTTTGATGTGAATGTTTTTTAAAACCATCATCATTAAGATCAATGGTTAATTTAAATAAGTTGAATCCATTAATAAGAAATAAAAAAAAGTATGAAGTCAAAATCAAGTAATAACCCTTGATTAAAAATTGTTAAGCATAATGTTTTCCAATAAACTTTCATCCAATTAAAGTTCCTAATATTCACGATAATAGACGAATTATTCTGGTCCTTTAAACACTAAATAGAAATATCAATTAATTAATTGACTGAAATTCCAATGACAGTCACTAAAGAAATGCTTCAATTAATGACTTGTAAATTAAATTAATGACTAAAGAAATGGGTTGTGAATATGAATAGGTCCTTTGATCACGCAAGATTATGAATTTGAATAGGTCATTTGTGAATATTTTTGTAGTATAGAATATCAAAAGGGTAGAAATAGATGAGATTCGGAAAAAGAACGGATCATATTGAGTATTACGTATGTAGGCCCTATGTATCTTGTTTTTTTGTCTGGGATTTTTCAGCGACTTTAACCCGTGATCTCCTCATCACATCCAAGAACGGAGCTAGAAGGTTACTTACCTGTTTGACTGAACTAATTAAATTCATTCCAATCAAGAGTTTCAGTTTTAATTTGTTACTCTAATAACAATATCGTTTTGTATTTTATAACTAGGCCTTTTTTAGGTTTTTTCAACCGGTGTTCGATATCGGCTCGTAATCTAAGTTTGTTTCGGAAGTTCCAACTTTGTGATAAAGTGTTCCCTATCAAAAGGTAATTAATTTCATTATCAGAATTTTCACTAAGGTGATTCATAATTTCAAAATATATAGAAATAAATACACGAACAAGCTATGAAAATTTAACATTACTAAATATTCTGTTACACCCCGTAATTTCAGGACGTGTATACGAGAATAGACGTGAGAACACAAGACTTATAAATTTGAACGAAGGAAAGATTTGATATTCTTAAGGAAAAGTTTTCCGAACCTCGGGAAAGGAAAAATTGTTCTTTAATGAGAATTGGGTTCCCGAATTTGATATTTGAGACTTATAGAATTTATCAAAATTTCGGGAGATGAAATATTTTAGACCAACCGGAGGGCGACACGTGTCACCCTCCACATGCCCATGTGGGACGAAATTGTTGACAAGTCAAGAAGACAAGTGGAGCTTGACATTATTGATCACATCCTAGCCTTCCATTTGGATTAATCCTAACCCTTGGTCTCATTATATATCTACTACTACTACTAGTGCAAGACTATTCCATACTTAGAAAAAAATTGGCAAGACTTGTTGTACTCCATTAGAGCTCTCAGCCATAGCAAGAAAAGAAGAGGAAAAATTTTGCAATCTTGCTTCATAAATCCCAATATTCAAACCCAAGGTCCCTATAGGTATTCTAAGGATATCCTAATACAAAAACTCCGGAAAAAATACGTTTCTACGTTAGTCGCAACATGAAACCCTAAGGGGGTTCTTCATAGTTTTGGTTAGAACTTGAGGAGGAGTTATTCATGAGCTTCTAAGGATTGCTTGGAGCGTATTGGAACGTAAGAAGATGAGCTAAAAGTTGCTAAGGATCGAATTTTACGCTTGGACATTATTAGGGCTTATTGAGGTAAAATATTCGTCTTCTTAATGTGATTAAAGATTACATGTTATAGTAGTTGATAAATGAGCATGTGATATATAGATTGAAGTTTGAAAAGATTTGGATCATGTCGACATGTTAAAAACCGAAAATGGACAAGTTAGCCATTTATGTTGTAATCAATTTGGTCGATAATTACAATCGTCGCATGTTAAGAAAGAAAGGATTTATAGTTGTTATAATTGTTATAGGGTATATAACATATTAGAATAACAACTTGGATTGAAAGGAAATTGATATCATTGTGGCATTGCTTGCAGCCGAGAATGGCTTTGGATTAATGGACAGTTTTATATTGATTGTGGGACAGAATTTTACACGTCCGGCTAGGCGTGTAATCCCCTTGGAATTTCTGAATTGGTGAGCCTTAAATGTGGTATTTGGTTATTGATTTTCGGGCCTTGAAAAATGTGCAAAAGTACGTAGAAACAAAGGAGGTGTTGCCCGATTTTCCGTAGAATAAGCGTCCTTATACTTAGAAATATTTTACGTTGAAAGCTAGAAGTTGATAGGCGTATTGTGGTCATTATAGGTTGACATTCTACGCGCGGCGTATTCAACTTGGCAAGTGGATCGAGCCGGAGAGGTATGTGGAACTTTCCCTATATTCTTGAGCATGAGTTTTATAAATGTATAGTACGGTGGACGTACATGGTTAAAAATGAATTCGGTTTCATTTGGTATCCTTGCCTTGTTTTCGAAAAGTATATGTAACTAGATGTTAAATGGAAAGTATTGATTACTTGAATTATTCTAAAGTTAAGAAACTTGATTTCTAAAGTTAAGAAACTTGATTTCTAAAGTTAAGAGACTTGAAGCATTCTGAAAGTTATATGACTTGATTTGAAAGTATATGATACTTGGTTTTAAAAGTATAAGTCTCTTGGTTATAAAGAAAGAATGAATTTGTCTAAAACATAAAGAGTTATAACGGCTTTATGGGAAGTTAGTTATAACGGTTTTATGAAAGGTTAAAGATGTCTTAGTTTCTAAAGCATAAAGTTAGTCTAACGGTTTTATGGGAAGTTGGCTATAACAACTTTATGGGAAGTTAAAGAAATGGTTTTCTCTAGTAATGTAAACAAGGATAAATGACTTGAAATAAAGAAGGGCAATTTGATTTAAAGACATCAATTGCTTAAAGTTTTAAAGTAAGGATCACTTGATTTAGAAGCCTAAAAATGTATTTCTAAAAGTGTAGTAACTTGTTTGAAATGTAGACAAGTCTTGATACTACGGGTGTTAGTATCTTCGGGGATTTTATACGAGAAAGAGTTTTAAAAAGGATAAAGGTACGTAGTACTTTGGGTTAAATTTCCGGATTTTTATGTGACACGAAAGTGCCTTGAGTTTATAAAATGAAATTCATTTCTGTATGATAATGAAAGTCTAAAGATTTTATGAACTTGCCTATGCTTGCTTGCGATAGCCTCTGAGTGCAAGTATTATAGTTTTACGCTGCCGTGACTCTCAGTTGGAGGGCCGGTTGTCTTGTTGTGAATTTACTTAGATGTACCGACAGTGATGGAGGATTCCACGGGTATGCTTCCATTGTGATTGATCCATGGACATGCTTATACGATGAGGGATTCCGGGGCATGCAACCATGATGCGGATTAAATTTCCAGATGCTATTATTACTTTATGGACTAGCTCCCCATGAAGACATGTACCGAGATGAGGGATTCCACGGGCATGTTATATACTATTATTACTCCATAGACATGTTTATACGATGAAGGATTCCGGGGCATGCGACCATGTTATATACTATTACTCCATGGACTAGCTCCCCATGAAGACATGTACCCGAGATGAGGGATTCCACGGGCATGTTATTTATTATTATTACCCCATGAATTAGCTCTCCATGAAGTCATGTACCCGAGATGAGGGATTTCACGGGCATGAGATATATATATATTGCATATGTGCACGCCGACAGTGAGGTAGGATTCCACGGGCGTGTTACATGGATATATTTTACACTTACGAATGTCGGCAGTGATGGAGGATTCCACGGGCACGCTTTGATGTTTTGCGGGCTTGAGACCCTTACTGGACGGTGTGATGATTTGAGAGCTTGTGTCCCTAGCTATGGTGTGACTATTGTTTATGTGTTGAAATAGTCTTTAAAAAGGAAAAAAACTGACTTTCATTACTTTCGTTTCGGCAAGGCACGGTGGTACTGTTAATTTGATTTTCATACTTGTCTCCAACTTTTGATATCTAGACTTTATGATTTAAATTACGATTTCGATTTACATACTTGGTACATATTTTGTACCTTGACTTTCGTTAATGCTCATGCCGCAAGTGTACATAACTGGCGATCCTCACTCTTAGGATCACTGTTCAATTCTTGGAAAGCTCCATTTCTCGGAGGCTTTGTCTTTTGTCGATTCCACGAGGTTGTAGATTTATGTACATTCGGGGTATGGCGGCCTGTCAAGTCCACGTTGTTATGTCAAAACTCTTAGAGTGCATAGTCATATCTTGTGGTCGGTTTGTAAAAAAAAAAAAAAAGGTAATCGCTTTTTTTTTTATATATATATATATATATATATATATATATATATATATATATATATATATATATATATATATATATATATATATCCAGGGAGGTAGCCTCATCGACTAACCTGTTATTTATTTCTTGTTGAGTTTATGTATGTTCGTGATTATATCGATGTATACTGTAAGTGCGGGTAGGGCACGATCGCGGGCAGGTGGTCGTGACAAAAGTGATATCGAGCGATTAGTCCTCGAAAGTGTCTACGACCGTGTACAGTAGAGTCTTGATTATCGGTGTGTTGTGCACCACATCTATAATCAGGAGGCTACAGGACATTTAGGATTGGTTTCCATTCTTCTCACTCTGAGATCGTGCGATAGAGCTGTGTTGTTAGGGTCGTCTCTCCCTAACGAGTTATGTTGATTGCAGCTATGAGAAAGATAGCAGTGACCCAGGAAAGATTATGTGGATTGCGTATCCAGGTTGGTATAATGACATACAACTATACGGGTTTATGTATGAGGGTCAGACGCGTGTTGCCTAGAATGATTTTAGATTACCAAGAGTTGGTAAGGACTAACTAGATACCAGGAAGATATGAAACAACTTAATAAATTCCCATCAAGGTTTACGTGCTAATTTGAGATAATTAGGAGATGATGAGCTGTCTGAGAAGGTAATGAACCCTTAATAAATCATGTTAAGGGACTTAATGGAAGACGATGTTAGTAAATTAAGCTACGTGGTATGCTTAAGAGGATTGTATGGATGAGATCCGTATGGAGTAAGTAATTGTTGTTGTGATCAAGACAACACGATTATGGTATTATGAGAAGTTATTGTACCCGTTTATGGGGGGACTGATAAGGTAGGCTTGGAGCATGGAAATTGCGAGCCTAAGAATATTGATAACCGCCGAGACCTTAGGTATATAATGCCTTCTCGGGCAATAAGATTTAATTCAGACTAAGGGTAAGAGTTAAGTGTGATGGTGGGTCGGGTTGATGACCTATTATGGGTCGCCCCATAGCCTGAAATGGAGTTGGATCAATTGGTAGTAGTCCTGCTACGTGACAGGGTCACGAGGGTTCAAGGCCCAAGTCTAGTTAATTGTTTTACGGGTTCGTGGACGCGTTCCATCGGAATCGGGTCGTGAGAGCCGGAAATGGCCTTATATTGTTTAGAATAGTAACTCCAAAGATTGGAGGCCAGAATCAGTATGGAGGTTATGTACGTATGCTACAATAAGTTGGGAAGTACGGGAAGAGTGTGATCAGTAAGAAAGAGAGCAACCAAGTGTAAAGGAATAGAGCCTGAATCCATAAGAACCTTTTGAGGTAGCTACACCCGTGAGTGATGGGTGGTAGCCGAGCGGGTATATAATAATTGCCCGGTGACGATACAGTCGTCAGACCCTAGCAGACCTAGTAGAGCTGGATATGACAAACTTGGAGGTCATTATGGGTACAGACTAGTTGGCTTCTTCTTATGCCAACGTTGACTACAGGGAGAGATTGGTTCGATTCCAGTTTCCCGGCGGGCCGTTTATCGAGTGTAAAGGAAGGGAAGTGACTGTAACAAGTGAATTATTGTTCCTTCTTTGACATCATTAATTGAAAAGTCTATGTGACTTGATTTTGGTAAGTCTGTATGACTTGTTCATTAAGATAAATTGATGTAGAAAGTATGGAATAGTTGAATTTGAAGAAGTTAGAAATGGAAATGAAAGCGTGCGGTCATTGAAAAAGTTCATGTTAAGTGCCCTTGGAGATACTTGGAATTGGTTTAGTGTGGCAGTCAGGGCCACGACATTCCGAATGGTTTCAGGAAAAATGCGCGAGGCAGGAATAAGATAAGTGTGAGTACTACCTGTGGAAAACAGAAGACATCGTTGGAAGTTTTTTGAAAATCTATACGATTATAAGGTGGCGCTTGATGATTAAGATTATGAAAGGGAGATAATCTCTCTCCCCCACGTATAAGGATAGTTTTACGTATTATGGGGTTATGTGTACCCCTGTTGTTAGGCGAAGGATATGAGACTGGTAAGGGCTTCGGTGTCGTCATGCCATAGGTTACAGTTTTAGGTAGCCATGGAAAAAGTATTGTGTTGGGGTAATTGAAGGCGACATTAGGAAATGGTCAAGGACGTGTCGTAAGGATATGAATGCTGGTAATAAGCATAAATGGAAATGTACGACCGAGGATCAAGATAGAAATATTTTGAGCTAATAAAATTAATATAACGAAGGGTGGCAAATCGGTAATGACGGGCAAGACATATGATATACGGGGAGATAAGAGACCCCAGGATAACTTGAAATGGAAAAATAAAGGTTAGACGAGCAGGCACTCGAACGATGAGAGACATAAGCATGACAAGATGAGAAATCTTGGCGAGCCATTGGATTACGTAATACCATAAATTGAGGTTTTGGTTATACCCGAATATTCCGGAATTGTGAGAAAGGCTTCCAGTTATTGGGAGATAAGCCGACTACGACTACAGTTCTAACCCTTCCTGAGGGACTCGAGTTAGGTTGTTATTGTAACACTTTTGAGTGTTGGGCTAGGTTGTGGGCCGGTGTTATGGATTTCAGGGGTAGCTGGGAGGATTATTTGCCTCTTGTTGAGTTTACGTATTATAACAGCTACCATTCCAGTATTCGGATGGCACATTATGTGGCCATGTGTGGCACGAGATTATGTTGAGTATAGTTAAAGGAGACTATGTCGCTATCTAATTAGATTGACTACGAAAGAACATTCGGGGACGAATGTTTCTAAGGAGGAAAGAATGTTACACCTCGTAATTCCAGGACGTGTATACGAGAATATACGTGAGAGCACAAGACTTATAAATTTGAACGAAGGAAAGATTTAATATTCTTAAGGAAAAGTTTTCCGAACCTCGGGAAGGAAAAATTGTTCGTTAATGAGAATTGGGTTCCCGAATTTGATATTTGAGACTTATAAAATTTATCGGAATTTCGGGAGATGAAATATTTTAGACCAACCGGAGGGCGACACGTGTCACCCTCCACATGCCCATGTGGGACGAAATTGTTGACAGGTCAAGAAGACAAGTGGAGCTTGACATTATTGACCACATCCTAGCCTTCCATTTGGATTAATCCTAACCCTTGGTCTCATTATATATCTACTACTACTACTAGTGTAAGACCATTCCATACTTAGAAAAAAATTGGCAAGACTTGTTGTACTCCATTAGAACTCTCAGCCATAGCAAGAAAAGAAGAGGAAAAAATTTGCAATCTTGCTTCATAAATCCCAATATTCAAATCCAAGGTCCCTAAAGGTATTCTAAGGATATCCCAATACAAAAACCCCAGAAAAACTATGTTTCTACGTTAGTCGCAACGTGAAACTCTAAGGGTGTTCTTCATAGTTTTGGTTAGAACTTGAGGAGGAGTTCTTCATGAGCTTCTAAGGATTTCTTGGAGCGGATTGGAACGTAAGAAGAGGAGCTAAAAGTTGCTAAGGATCGACTTTTACGCTTGGACATTATTAGGGCTTATTGAGGTAAAATCTTCGTCTTCTTAATGTGATTAAAGATTACATGTTATAGTAGTTGATAAATGAGCATGTGATATATAGATTGAAGTTTGAAAAGATTTGGATCATGTCGACATGTTAAAAACCGAAAATGGGCAAGTTAGCCATTTATGTTGTAATCAATTTGGTCGATAGTTACAATCGTCGTATGTTAAGAAAGAAAGGATTTATAGTTGTTATAATTGTTATAGGGTATATAACATATTAGAATAACAACTTGGATTGAAAGGAAATTGATATCGTTGTGACATTGCTTGTAGCCGAGAATGGCTTTGGATTAATGGACAGTTTTATATTGATTGTGAGACAAAATTTTACACGTCCGGTTAGGCGTGTAATCCCCTTGGAATTTCTGAATTGTTGAGCCTTAAATGTGGCATTTGGTTATTGATTTTCGGGCCTTGAAAAAGGTGGAAATGTACGTAGAAACAAAGGAAGTGCTGCCCGATTTTCCATAGAATAAGCGCCCTTATACTTAGAAATATTCTACGTTGAAAGCTAAAAGTTGATAGGCATATTGTGGTCATTATAGGTTGACATTCTACGCGCGGCGTATTCAACTTGGCAAGTGGATCGAGCCGGAGAGGAATGTGGAACTTTCCCTATCTTCTTGAGCATGAGTTTTATAAATGTATAGTACGGTGGACGTACATGGTTAAAAATGAATTCGGTTTCATTTGGTATCCTTGCCTTGTTTTCGAAAAGTATATGTGACTAGATGTTAAATGGAAAGTATTGATTACTTGAACTATTCTAAAGTTAAGAAACTTGATTTCTAAAGTTAAGAAACTTGATTTCTAAAGTTAAGAGACTTGAAGTATTCTGAAAGTTATATGACTTGATTTGAAAGTATATGATACTTGGTTTTAAAAGTATAAGTCTCTTGGTTATAAAGAAAGAATGAATTTGTCTAAAATATAAAGAGTTATAACGGCTTTATGAGAAGTTAGTTATAACGGCTTTATGAAAGGTTAAAGATGTCTTAGTTTCTAAAGCACAAAGTTAGTATAACGACTTTATGGGAAGTTGGTTATAACAACTTTATGGGAAGTTAAAGAAATGATTTTCTCTAGTAATGTAAACAAGGATAAATGACTCGAAATAAAGAAGGGCAATTTGATTTAAAGGCATCAATTGCTTAAAGTTTTAAAGTAAGGGTCACTTGATTTAGAAGCCTAAAAATGTATTTCTAAAAGTGTAGTGACTTGTTTGAAATGTAGACAAGCCTTGATACTACGGGTGTTAGTATCTTCGGGGATTTTATACGAGAAAGAGTTTTAAAAAAGATAAAGGTACGTAGTACTTTGGGTTAAATTCCCGAATTTTTATGTGACACGAAAGTGTCTTGAGTTTATAAAATAAAATTCATTTCTGTATGATAATGAAAGTCTAAAGATTTTATGAACTTGCCTATGCTTGCTTGTGATAGCCTCTGAGTGCAAGTATTATATTTTTCTGCTTAGTGACTCTCGGTTGGAGGGCTGTCTTGTTAATGAATTTACTTGGAGCGTCTGAAGCGGTGATGGAGGATTCCACGGGTATGCTTCCATTGTGATTGATCCATGGACATCTTATACGATGAGGATTCCGGCATGCAACCGTGATGCGGATTAAATTTCGGATGCTATTATTACTTATGGACTAGCTCCCGTGAAGACATGTATGCGAGATGAGGATTCCACGGGCATGTTATATACTATTATTACTCCATGGACATGTTTATCGATGAAGGATTCCGGCGTGCGACCGTGTTATATCTTATTACTCATGGACTAGCTCAGTGAAGACATGTACGAGATGAGGATTACAGGCGTGTTATATATTATTATTACCTCGTGGATTAGCTCTCCATGAAGTCGTATACCGAGATGAGGATTTCACGGGCATGATATATATATATATATATATATATATTGCATATGTGCACGACGGTGAGGTAGGATTCCACGGGCGTGTTACATGGATATATTTTACACAACTACGGTGTCGGCGGTGATGGATGATTCCAGACGCGCTTTGATGTTTTGATGGCTTGAGACCACTTCGGGTGTGTGATGATTTGAGGGCTTGTGTCACAGCTATGGTGTGACTATTGTTTATGTATTGAAATAGTCTTTAAAAGGAAAAAAGCGACTTTCATTACTTTCGTTTGTGAGGCACGGTGATCGTTAATTTGATTTTCATACTTGTCTCCAGCTTTTTATATCTAGACTTTTTGATTTAAATTACAGTACTTTCAGTTTTACATACTTGGTACATATTTTGTCTTGACCTCGCCGGGTTGCGTTAAATGCCGCGAGTTGAGTCGTAACTGCTGATCCTCACTTTAGGATCATTGTTGATTCTTGAAAGCTCCATTTCTCGGAGGCTTTGTCTTTTAGTGAGTTCCACTGGGTTTTAGATTTATGTACATTCAGGGGTATGACGGGGCCTTGTCCCGTCACAGTTGTTATGTCAAAACTCTTAGAGGTCTGTAGTCATATTTTGTGGGTCGGTTTGTAAAAAAAAAAAAAGTTAACTGCTTTTGGATTTCCTGGGAGGTAGCCTCATCAACTAACCTGTTATTTATTTCTTGTTGAGTTTATGTATGTTCTGTTGATTATCTCTGATGTATACCTGTAAGGGTGCCTGTGTAGGGCACGATGCGAGCAGGAATTGGTGTCGTGACATATTCATTAAAAAATAAATTAACTTTGTATATATACTATACAATGTAATTTTTTGGTGAAGAGAGTTCGGAGTTCTCTTGTGTTTCCCAAGCTTTACTCAACAACAATAACATACCCAAATATTATTGTAAGATGATATTAATCTTCTTTGGGGAGTCTTTCATTAATATCAAGGTATATATAGAGTACAATATTCATCCCTTATACAATAAGAATCCTAAGCCTATACAAAAGAGGAATCCTAGTCTTATCATAATTATATTTACACAATATATGAAAATATTCTAATTATGGGTTGGGAATACATTGTTTCCTATATTTATACGTTTACACACCCCCTCAGTCGGAGCGGGGGGAGGGCGGACGCTGAGACTGAATCTGAAGTCAAGAAACAACTGTCTGGGAAGTCATTTGGTAAATATGTTTGCATACTGATAGGATGACGGAACATGTAACACTCTGACATGGCCTAGAGCAACTTTCTCACGAACAAAGTGTAGGTCTATCTCAATGTTCTTGGTTTGTTGATGCTGAACCGGATTATGAGACAAATAGATGACATAGATGTTATCACAGTACACAATAGATGTCTGACGCAAAGGACACTGAAGTTTTAACAGTAAGTTTCTGAGCCAACAAATCTCAGCTACTACATTTGCAATGCCTCTGTACTCAGCCTCGGCACTGGATCTAGATAGGGTAGTGCAGCCGCAGCGGACCAAGAAATCAGTTATCCCTAAAAACACAAAAGCGGAGGTGGGCGTCAGCGTTCGGACACCCCGATCTGCATCCGTATATGAGAGCAACCTATTTGGCGAGAGGGTATAGGTGCAAACCATAATCAAAGTACCCAATGTATCGAATGATACGTTTAAGAAACGATGAAATGAGACTCCGTAGGGCGTGCATGATTAAGCACACTGTGAACAGCATAAGCTATATCGGCACAGTAAATGTGAGATCTTGAAGTGCACTGCTAGGCTCCTATCTGAGTAGGATCGAGCACAGGCATCATCCATGTGAGCTTAGATTTTGAATCGACTAGAGTAGGCATAACTTTGCAATTCGCCATCTTAGCTCTGTACACTATCTCATCTGCATACTTACGCTGACACAAGAACATGTGATTGGCAGACTTGGTCGCTGATATCCCCACGAAATAACTCAGCTTTTCCAAATCAGTCATTGCAAATTCGGACTTAAGCAAGGCAATAATCTCATTTTTCAATCTATCTGAGGAGGCAGTCAGAACAATATCATCCACGTCTGATAATAAGTAGCGATGTTACTACCTCGATGAAAAATGAAGACTGATGTATCACTCTTGCTGCATACAAACCTAATCTGCAAGATATACCTGGCAAAGCGATCATACCACGCACGGGGGGCCTGTTTCAGGTCATATAGTGACTTACGGAGACGACACATATAGTGAGGGGCTGCTGGATGGGTGAATCCAGGCGGCTGATGCATGTATAGTGTTTCTCTCAGGTCCCCATGTAAGAATGCATTATTCACATCAATTTGATGGATCGACCAGTGTTTGCCCATGGCAATGCTAAAAAATGTGTGAATAGTAGCCGGTTTGACAAATGTGATGAAGGTCTCTCCACAATCAATGTCCTTCTGCTGATTTGTGTCATTAGCCACAAGACGGACCTTATACCTCTCAAGATCCCCATTGTCTCTGAACTTGTGACGAAAAAGCCACATACATCGAATTACATTCACCCCCTCAGGTCTAGGTACTAGATCTCACGTGTGTTGTTTAGTTAAAGCATTGAATTCATCATACATAGTCGCATTCCAATTAGGGTCTTGTTTGGCCAATTTTGGGTTCTTTGGAAGTGCAGAGATGGTTTGGGTAGACAAGTTGAAATGGACTTTGGGTTTGAAGATTTCATGCTTTGAACGAGTTTCCATTGGATGAGTAGGGACAGTGGGTGGCGGAGTGGTTTCTAAGACGGTGGGTAAGTCGGATAAGGAGAAGGTGGGGGTGAAGCCGTCGGAGGAGCCGCGGCTCCTGGATCGAACTCCGCGGCGCTAGAAGATTGACAGGCTTCTCTGAAGTTTAGGCGTCGCGGCGCCTCAACACGAGTCGCGTGTGCTCGGCGGTATTCACGAAGATTGTTCCTTTGGAAATCGGTAGCGGCGCCTCCCGGGGTCGCGGCTCGGCAGCGGAGCAGGGCGTGGTGTTCGAGGATGAGGGGAGAGATGGCAGGCTCGTCAAGAAATGAGTAGTCTGGTTTTTGGAAGATTCAAAAATGGGAATGTGGTCTCGTCGAATGTGACGTGACGAAATATGTGGATTTGACGAGTCGACAAGTCATAGCATAGATAGACCCTATGGTTTGGTGGGAATCCTAGGAAGACATAGAGAGTAGACTTAGGAGCAAGCTTGTGAGGGGCCGTAGAATTGAGGTTGGGATAGCACAGACAACCGAAAATCCATAGATGATCATAGGAGGGGACTCTATGGTAGAGGATTTCGGTAGGGGTCATATTGTGAAGAGTGCTAGTATGAAGAATATTTAGAATGTATTATGACATTTTAGCAGCATATACCCAGAAGAAATGAGGGAGGGAGGCATGAATCAATAGGGTGTGAATTATATTGTTAATGGTACGTATGATTCTTTCAGCTTTACCATTTTGTGGTGAGGTGTGAGGGCAGGAGAAGCGAAAAACCATGCCATTATTTGTACAAAACCGGTGAAACATATAGTTATTGAATTCACGACCATTATCGCACTGAAATGATTTTATGCTTTTCCAAATTGTGTGTGGATAAACTTTTGAAACTCAAGAAATTTGGCAAACACTTCTGATTTAAAATTAAGAGGATATAACCAAACATAGTGTGAAAAATCGGCAAGCAACACAAGATAGTATTTATGACCGAGAGAACTAGAGATAGGAGATGTCCATAAATAGGCGTGTATAATATCAAAAGGAGCAAGTGTAACACTAGTAGATGATTTAAACGAAAGACGAATATGTTTGCCGAAAGAGCAAGAAACACAATTTTGGGCAAGTTTCCCATTACAAGCAATGAAATTGTTGCCTTTAAGAAAATTAAAAACTGAGACACCTGGATGACCAAGCCTATTATGCCAAGTTGAAGAAAAAACAGTCGCTAGAGTGACGGGAGAGCAAGATCTGACAGCGGAGGTGGAAGTGAATGGATAGAGATCCCCCGTGATATTGCATCTCGTAAGAGGTGTCCCCATATGAATATCCTTCACAGTGAAACCAAAAGGGTCAAAATCCACGGAGACAGAATTATTATGAGTAAATTAGCGGACATATATGAGGTTCTTAATCATGTGTGGGGTATATAGGGTGTTTTTGAAGGAGAAGGGTGGATGAGGATGTTGTGTGTATGAGGTACCATACCCTTTAACTGGAATACGTTGTCCACTACCAATTGTAACATATTGAGGATGCTTTAAACTAAACAGTTTAGGGATAGTACCTGCAGATTGGGTGACGTGAGATGTGGCGCCTGAGTCCATGTACCAAGTATTGTCAAGCTGTTGCATGGAGTGGGTGCTGAATGTCTGTCCCAACTCAGTGGGTGTCATGCCAGATGAGGGCTGCAAAACCTGACCTTGCATGAGGTGGACATGTTGCGAGGCTGGAGCGGGGCCCAACAAACCAGGGTAAGAATACGGATTGTAGGGCTGCTGGTACTGGAATAGACTCGGTGTCGCGGCTCTGAACTGGGGCAACACGGCTCTGTACTGGGGTGCCGCGGCGCTGTGTGCAAATTGCTGAGAAGTCGCGGCCCAGTTGTTCTGCGATCCCTGTTGTTGTTGCTGCTGCTAGTTCTGTTGACCGCGACCCTTGCCACCACCACGACCTCCCCTGTCGCGGCTCCTGCCACCCTTTCCACCGCGTCTCTGCTGCGGTTGAGAGTTTTCTGGCGGCGTTGGATCTTGAGGGCGCGTTTCGACCGCTAATGCCTTACGGTATGCTCGTCACCTTACGTCGAGTCTCTTCGAGCAACAACTGCGAGCGAGATTTGTTAAAGCTGGGTAACGGATCTGCCTGTTGAATCATGGTGGCCAAAGTATCATATTCGCATTTAGGAAGGCCAACAATTAATTGTAACACTAGTTTGGTGTTAATGTGAGCTCGTCGGCAAAGAAGTTGATCGTCGATAGCTTTAACTATTTGCGATCTCGGTCACATTGGAAAAGTTTTCAAGGCGTTTATTATTAAATTGCTCTCTAAATACCAAAGACGCGGGTGTCTTATTGTCTAAAAATTCCTCAAGCGATTCCATAACTCGAGGTTGTGGCGCGATTTCATGATAGTAAGAAGAAGGTCCTAAAAATACTACCATAATCCCTTTGTTTGTGGCGGCGTCTGAGGCGGCGCCAGTAGACTCATCAACCTCCGAGGCGCGGAATGGTGTCATCGATGTGATCAAGCACGTTATAGAGACATGCGTGATTACGAAGCAGTTGACCAGGAGAATCTTATCGTTTTCTTTATCAAGAAGAATGAGAATAGAGTTCTTGATGTTTGTAACAGTTAGGGCTGGATGAAAAGAGGATGACAACGTGGTGGTGGAATTTGTGGAGGTAGAAGATTCAGAAAGTGTGGAAGATTCAGGAATAGCCATTTAGAGAAGAGATGAATGAAGAAGAAAACCTAGAATTTGTAGGAGGGGCCACGGCGAGTTCCGAGGGGAGGGGGGTTCTCGGCGGCGGTAGGAAGAAAGAGTTATAGGGTTTTGGGTGTTTGACTCTTGATACCATGTAAGATGATATTAATCTGATACCATGTAAGATGATATTAATCTCCCTTGGGGAGTCTTTCATTAATATCAAGGTATATATAGAGTACAATATTTATCCCTTATACAATAGGAATTCTAAGCCTATACAAAAGAGGAATCCTAATCTTACCATAATTATATTTACACAATATATGAAAATATTCTAATTATGGGTAGGGAATATATTATTTCCTATATTTACACGTTTACAATCATTTCATAAATGAGATTTGGGGAGGGTGATGTATACGCATACGTTACCTTTATCTTTATGGAGTATATAGGTTGTCTCCGGTAGACCCTTTGTTTAAGAAAATCGTTTTTTAAAACAGGTTTGAAAAGAATACAAGAGTAAAGGTCATTGTTGGGAAAGAACTAGTGTTTGTTGCTCTATTTTAATCTAAAGTTGTGGAGCAATATAAAGTAACAAAAAAGAACTTCCACTAACTAAATTAACTCTATTTTATTTCATTTTCTACTGTACTGTGACAAGTTAGTATTATGGTAGTTCACGTATCAATTTTTCTTTGTTTTATCGTTTATTTTCACTTCTCACGAGAACTTGAGGCTCTCTCACGATATGTTAAAGGTGCCACGTAGTGGGCCTGGCTGAACCGGAACGGGCCGGTTCACTCGTGGGTAGTCCGGTTTGCTACTTTGGAGCGTAGTTGTCCATTATCGGTTTAATTAATTAGATAAAAAAAATTACGATTGTTAATAGAATAATCGATGGAAACAAAAAAGAATTAATTGAATTTCGAGTGTTTCTCATGGAAAAGGGAAATGTTACTTGAGGCCAGGCTGGCCAGTGGGCCGGGACGGGCCCACCGGGATCGGGTTTGGCGGGGTCGGGCGGGTCGGGGTGAGAAAGGCGAGTCGGTAGGCGGGCACTGGAGAGTCGGGTCGCGGGACCATACCATGTCCGTCCGATCCGTCCGTTGGGTAGAAGTCGGGGCGGGTAGGGGCCGGGTCGGGTCGGGACGGGACGGGTTGGCGTTTTTTTTTTTTTTTAATTTTTTCACTAAATTAAAAATAATAAATTACTAAGTACTAACAAAGTAACATTAAGTATAACATATACTTGTCATATTATAGACTTATAGTATTATAATTTATAATATATTTATAAAGTATAAAGTATAAACTATAAACTATAAAGTATAAACTATAAAGTATAAAGTATAAAGTTATAATTTATAAACTAAATAATTAAACAAAGACAAGAATAGTGTAAAAAAACATCCCAATTTGTTTTTGTGCCTTTTATATTATTAATTTCATTGAAATATCAAATATACAAGATTCAAAATTACATTGTAGTGTCTTGTTGTTGAAAAAATTGCAAAAGAGTGAAAGACATAGAAAAATTTAAAAATTGCAATGAAATAAATTACCAATTTGAAAATATTTTTCTAATTTCTTTATAATTTCTTGTGGTTCTTGGTTGGAATTGGTATATCTTGATCAAATTGTTCTACGTCGCTACTCGTATGCCTTGAGATAAAATGTCGTTATAGTTGTCGTCATCTTAACGTTAATCTACGGTTGTGCCTCGCCTCGCTCGCTCATCGTATCCAATCTACGAATAGTCCGCCATCTCCAAGTGTCTCGGCTAATGAGTGTCTGTGCTCTCTATTTGAAATCTGCTGCGAAAAAGCGCTTTCGAAGCGGTGTGGCGGCAGATGTTCAAAATATCTCGGGCCATCATTGAAAGTGTCGGAAATGTCTTCTCATTCGCTCGATATTTCAAGAAGTCTTCCTTTCCTTCATTGATAAGCGCTTGGTAAGGTAAATTACCTGCAAAACAAAAACATCGAACTCACTAATTTGGTTAGCACTTGCTACCACCGCACATTTTATTTACGAGGCTTTCAATAGAATTAATATTAGGCCTAGCCACGAAGCGCTTGTCGTTTTTAGGTTGTGTTGAAGAAGAAGATGATACAAAAGTCGGTTGGTTACTAGCACTTTCTTCTTTGGTAATCTTAGATATACTTTTGCATTCATCTTCTACGCTATTCAACACTTCTTAGCGTTAGTTCAATAGGTGGTTCAACATTTAAATTTTTGGGAGTTGGAGGTGGTAGTGCGTCCATACATGTATATATATTTTCAATAAGACTTTTACAACCCTCTACTTTAATAGTCGGGTTTAATACTGACCAATAATATAAATAGGGAATAGGAATAAAATATTTTTAATTTCATAAACATTTTTAATAATTTGCGATATAAGCGGGTTTTCCATATATTCTTTAAGAAGTAAAAATATTATAGCTATATAAAACAACATAGTTGAAATAGTAGGATAATATAAAGTAGAAAATTCTTTTGTTGCTCGTTGAAAATTTTCTAAAAATACAATAAGTTCTCTAATTTTCTCCCAATCGGTATCCTGATCATATCATTTGGATTTTGATTATGGCGTTAAAAATAAAGTAATAGGTTTTCTATAGTCATAAGCAACAACTAGTTGGTCATATAAAGAATTCCACCTAGTTGGTACTTAACGAAATTTTTACGTAAGATAGTCCACAATCGTGGCAAGTTTTTATATTCTTTTCTTTGTTGAATTCTATTATTTTTAAAAATAAAGTGTATAGCAAATTGTATTTTTCAAGAATATCTTGAAAAAGTGAAAGACCATCCTTTACAACTAAGTTATAAATATATGGCACGCATTTGATATGAAAATGTTTTGGAAAAGACGGAGTTAAAACATTTCTTAAAATACTAATAAGCGTAATTGTTAGAAGATGCATTATCTAATGTAATACTCATAACTTTATCGGTTATTCCGTAATAATCGCGATGAATAAATATTTTACAAATAAACTCACCAGGTGTGCCTACTATCTATATATCTATATGCTAAAATATGTTTTTGCATAGACCATTTATAATCTATCCAATGACAGGTTACCGTTAAATAATCATGGCCGTTAGTACTACGACCTATATCAGAAGTTAAAGCAACTTTGCAATTTAAATGATATATCAAAAATGAGAGGACGTTTGCTCACCAGTTTTTTCAATCATGTATTGGGCATGCAAGGCTTTGTGTTTTTGCAACAGGTGTCTTCCTAAACCCCCCGTCCCACCATGACTTTGTCCAGTTTTAAAAGAATAAACATTTTTACAAGTTTTACATACAGCTACTTGATTAGCTACGTCCCTGTCAAAATATTTCCATACAACTGATTTTAATGGTCGTTTTGCCGGACCTCGTCTCATAGTAGGGGGGATAGGAGGCATTTCACTAGTGGGTGTATCATCATCTTCATTAATAGGTGTATCATCAACTAGAGTGTCATCTAAATTAAAATCTTCTTGATTTCGGGATAATCATTTGTGTCAAGATCATATGGTATTTGAAACATTTGGGATCTATAAAATCATCTTGTCTAGGAATAGCTGGAACAGGAATACTAGAAGAAGTACTCTTGCTCTTGTTACCCGCCCTACTAGAAGAAGCGACCACTTACCCAGCGTACCTCTTAGTCCTTTCATTTTAATTATGCTAATAAATAGTTAAAGATAATGAAATTAAATGTGCTAAATGAAATAAAGACAAAATAATAATTTAATGAGAGAGCGAATGTACCAAGCGCTGACGTAAGTCGGCGTGTAATCGAAGGTTGAAAATTGAAACTTTGCTCGATAGATAATCCTCAAGCTAGTTGCCAACTTAATCCCGATTCTCAAATTAATAAATAGATTGAATATGTAGACAATGTTGTATAGAGAATTAGAGATTGATTGAGAGATTAGAGAGTAGAAAGATTTGTGAAAATAATAAGAAGAGGAATGAGGTATTTACAGGGGTTAAAAATAAATATAAAGGGGTAGGGGTTGGGGAGGAGGCCTAAAATGGCCGTTGTCAATGACAAAATGTAAAATGGCCGTTGGACAACGGCTATTTTGTCAAAGTCAGTGGGGCGGGATTTGGGGCGAGGTCGGGCGGGGTCGGGCGGGGTCGGGGCGGGATCGGGGCTGGCGGGTCGAACTGGCGGGACCATAAGCCCATCACTTGGTTCGAGCCAGTCCACTTTTTATCTGGGGTGTCGTGTCGGTCGGGGTCGGGGTGAAGTGGTCGGGGCCAGGGCGAGTGGTCGGCGACCAGCGACCCTACTTGAGGGTGAGGTGTAATCCTCATAAATTTTATTTTATTTTAAATATTATCAAAAAAAATATATATGTAAATTTCACCATAATAACTTGTCTTGAATTCATAGTAGACTATGAATAATACATCGTCAAGATTGAAGAATCTATTCGGTGTCACCTGGTTCGACCATCGTCCAGGCTTGCTACAACAACTGAACTTATCATTGGTGCAAATTATCACTTCCTTCGTCCTCCATTTTCAAAGCATGCCGTGTGTCGTACCGATTTTCACAGTATACAGTAACGATTCAAATGAAAAATAGAACACAAGCAAGTATATATAATAGTTGTGTAACATACAAAAAAAAAGTTGCCAAATTTGATTTAACTATATATCTCGGCATGCTAAATATTAATAAATGATTCTTTATATAGAGCACAGGGCAGGCCAGAGGGCCAAACCACTAATGGGGGCTTTAGGTCCCAAAAATTTTGGGATCCCATTTTTTTCATTAGGTGTTTGTTATATGTATTAAACTTTTTAACTAATTTAATTTCGAGATACATTAAGAGGGAAGTGCTTTCTGGCAAATTAAGGGAGAATGATGCCTAATTTTTATCTATAATAGATTTATAGGTTAATTTTTTTTTAAATTAAACAGAAAAAATAATGCATCAGGTTAAAGTTGACTTTAGGCCACCAATCTTATTGAGCCGCCCCGATAAAGCAATTTAATATATAATTTTGAATTAAGAGGCAACAAGTTATATAAGTCTCGTTGGACACTAAAACGAGATATTTATAAAATAAAATGTTTAGATCCACAAAATAAATAATCTAAAGAATAAAGTACGCAAAGAGCATTTTAGCGTATGATACGAGCATCATAATGTGTAAAGAATTCATTAGATGGATTGTTCAACCTATCGAAGTGTTACTCCCATCATATACCTGTCTAACGGTCCGGGTTGACGATAAAAATCGGTCGAACAGGACGGTAAACTTATCGGGTTGGGGTTGGGTTGGCTGAACCGCATGAGTTATATAAAAACCCGATAAGGCCCAAAGGTTGGGCAGATAACGAAAAACGGTTACATTCTTTGGTTAACAGTCGGGCCAGACCGTAACACATAAATTTAAAAAAATTACCAGTTTTTCGACCCAAGCGGTAATGTTCTGGTTGGGAGAAGTGGGGATGACGGTCATTTCGAGTTTGTTGGGATTTTTAATTACATTTTTACCCTTTAAAAATCTATAAATTCTCTACATTTTTTTCATTTTTATCACACAACAATTCTCTTAATTCTCTTATTCTCAATTTCTCATACTCTCTTAATTATCTTTATTATCAATTTTCAAGTTATTATTATTATTAGTTTTCAAATTCAAAATAGCAAGACCTTGAGACTTGAGCTTCGAGTTTCAATTGAATTCTGAATCCCGAAGTTTGATACACTCGTTTCATTCTCTAATTATTTTATTAAATTGTCATATTTATTTGTTGATTATTTAAATATTTTATAATGTCTTCGCTAAGGGCAAATTTGTCGGGACTTCGCCGTAAATCTAGTTCAAGGGGTAAAAAATCTATAGGTTTTTCATCATCTAATCAAAATATAGATTATGATCAAATGCAAGAAGATTTTGGAATAGAAGATAATGAATGTGATGACGTTCAATTAGATAATATTGTTGAACTTGAAGAAAATGAACCTCCTACACCTACTAGTGTTCCTTCTGTCAATGTTGGTACTGCTAGTGGTAGTCGTAGACTTCCTTTACCAGAACCAGAAGTAAGAAAAAAAAGGAGTAAAGTGTGGCTCTTTTATGATAAAGTTGTGGGCACTGATAGAGTTAGTTGTAATATTTATGGGAGAACTTATAAACATAAGACGGGGGGTGGTGACGGGGGGACGGACACTATAGGTAGACATAAAAAACGACCATGCGACACAATGGAATGTTATCTCTGATTTAGAACCCGCTCAACAACAACTTAATCTATTAACAGGGGGAGTGACTAAGTACGATCCAAAAAATGATCGCATTGAATTAACAAAAATGACTGTCGGCGGTTGTTTACCTTTTTCTTTTGCTTCTTGTTCATATTTAATTACGTATATTCAAAGAGTATATAATCCTTTTTTTAAAGGTGTTCCTCGTAGTACTACTAGAGCCGATATTTTTAGACTTCATAATGATTATATTATTATTTTTGCAATATTTGTTTGCTAACCTTCCATGCCTAGTTAGTTTTACTTCAGACATTGGACATGCTTTAAACGGTTATGATTATTTAACAATTACTTGTCATTGGATTGATGAAAATTTTAGAATGGAAAAACGTATTATTGCTTTTGCGTATGACGAGGATCAAAGTCATACTGGAAAATATATAAACGAAACTATTTGTTCTTATGCCCAAAAATATAATCTTTATAATAAAATACTTTGTGTATCATTCGATAATGCATCTAATAATACTGCTGCTGTAGATCTTTTAAAAGCGGAAGTACAACCACCACTTCCTCATATATTTCATGTTCGTTGTGCTTGTCATATTTATAATTTAATTGTTAAAAATGATCTTGATTTATTTGCACATGAAATAAAACTTGTCAAAAGAGCTGTTGGAGTTATTCAGGGTAATAACAGGAAAAATAGAATTATAGAATTTAAAGAAAAATGTAAACAATTTAAATTGAGACCTAAATTCATGTCAGAGGAGATTATTACACGGTGAAATTATACTTATTTATTGTTAAAAGAATGTTATAAGTATAAAGACCCCATAACACATGTTGCAAATACGCATTGTAAGAACGTGATGTATATGTTAACCGACGAACATTGAAAATCAATTGGTGAACTTTTAAAAAATTTACGTAAATTTTACACTGCTACTGTTGAATTTTCAGGATCTTATTACCCAACAGTTTGTAATGTTTTAGCTCATATAGCTGAAATTTCATATTAACTTTATAGTTTAAAATCAAATGTGAAATATAAAGATGCGATTACAACATGTTTGAAAAATTTTAAAAATATTTTTTCATATTCTGATATTTATTGTATTTATGCGATCTTAAATCCTTCTATTAAAAAGTAGATTGTCATAATTTAATATGTAGTTTATATACTTATATGGAAGTAGGTGCAGCGAAACTCGTCTTCATTTGATTGCATAAGTAAACTTTGTCACGACCGATCTCGGGCGTGGTAGTGCCTACGGGCACCCAGTAGACATACATCAGTGATCGCGGAATATAAAAACAAGACATGAAACAATTATAGAATGAAACGGTTTATCGAGAGAAGATTGCCTTTCGGCGTGTATATATACATAAAACTTGAACCGACGATTCATCCACACTGATTACAGCGCGCGGTACTACAGACCTCTAAGATTTTTACAACAACTATGGCGGGAATGGGGCCCGCCATACCCACGAATGTACAAGAACTTACAAACTCGGGAAAACATGCAAAAGATAAGCCTCCGGAGAAAGCGGAGCTTCCGATATCTTTGGCTGTGATCCAAGAGTGAGGATCAGCGATGTACCTCTACTGCGGCGTGAGCGCAACCCGAAGGAGGTCGATAACAGTACCAAGTATGTGGCGGAAATCAGAACGAAATCATAACGATCTAAAATAAAGCAGGAGACATGTATGATAACAAACTACAATTCACAACATAAAGCGATCGTGTCAAGTCGGGGACTCACGCCTCAAGTCATCCACCGTGCGTGGAACTCCTTCCTCCTGTCGTGATCTAGGTATAAATCGTGTGATCGTATAACATGTCTCGGCCCCGTGGGACTCGAGGTGGAATCGCGTAGTCACATTCGGTTAAATCATGAACTCGGTGCGGATCGTATGGAATACATTCGGTCCATCTCGTGGACTCGGTATCAAAGCGTGTGGAATACATTCTCGGTCCGTCCGTGGACTCGATATCAAAGCGTGTGGAATACATTCCCGGTCCATCCCATGGACTCGGTATCAAAGCGTGTGGAATACATTCGGTCCATCCGTGGACTCGGTATCAAATCATGTGGAATACATTCGGTCCGTCGTGGACTCGGTATCAAATCGTGTGGAATACATTCGGTTCATCCCGTGGACTCGGTATCAAAGCGTGTGGAATACATTCGGTCCATCCGTGGACTCGGTATCAAATCGTGTGGAATACATTCGGTCCATCCACGTGGACTCGGTATCAAAAGCGTGTGGAATACATTCGGTCCGTCCCGTGGACTCGGTATCAAATCGTGTGGAATACATTCGGTCCATCCCGTGGACTCGGTATCAAAGCGTGTGGAATACATTCGGTCCATCCGTGGACTCGGTGTCAAATTAACATAACATTTAAACTCTCTTTTAAGACAGTTAAGATAATACCATACTTTTCTTTTAAATCACAAACACTTTCCTTTTTTAAAATCAAGTAACAACATTCTTTTCCAAAAGTTCAAGTTGCCTAATTAAAATATACTCAAGTCTTTTACTTCCGAAAGATTTCATAGTTCATAGTCTTAATCAAATAACGCAATCTCTTTTTAAAATAATTGAGTAGCATATACCTTATGTGTGAGTAGTTATTCTTGTTTATAACAATCTTATTAAAGCAGTTATGATCTAGAAAATGTAATACAATTTTGTCTTATCTTAGCTTATGCGGATGGAGGTTTCTCTTTGGTTTTAATATAGTTAATTAGTCAATACATTTTCCTTTATTAACGCTGCAGTGGTTTGTTCGATACTTATTCTCATTTCCGAAATCAGTAAAACATTATTCTTTAAAAGCCAAGTACTCATTACTCACGAATGAGGTTTCACAACTTTTTAACAAAATTCATAGTCCTTAACATTTCATAAAACGTCATTTATAAGTTAAGTCTCTTATCTTTTAAGATCAAGTCTCTTAACTTCTAAAATCAATAAACCATTCTTTTACCTACATAAAGTCGTTATAACTAACTTCCCATAAAGCTATTATAACACCTTATGTTTTAAACCAACAAAACTCATTTAGCACGTATCGTCTGCCGTACTACATAGTTTACAAAACATCATGCTAGAAAGGATAGGAAGAGGTTCACATACCTCGCGACGATTATCGACAAATAGCAAAGCGCTCACCGTACTATAACCGCTAGCCTTGTCCACCCTCAAGTAGAACACGCTACTCGCGGAACTTCAACCTATAATGGCCATATCGTCTATCAGCGTCTAGACTACTCTGTAGAATATTCTAAGCGAAGGTTCTCTATTCTATGGAAATTTGGGCGTTTCCCTGCATCAACTACCAAGTCTCAGTAAATACGATCACATGTAAATCTGATTCAATACTCTTTTCTTATACCATCCTTACATATATCTTATACTCATTTCTATACTACTACAGTATGTAATTTCCAATTACAATAGAAGGACAAAGATATTTACCTCGATAAGCCCAAAATTATCCAAGTTTTAAATGTCGATCCTGAACAACGTTGAGCTCCTAATTTGCACGCTCCGATAGCTCGAGAAACCCTTAGAAGTTTCTAAACAACCACCTAAAACTTCAACCAACTATGAAGATTTTCCTTAGGGTTTCGTTTTGCGACTAATGGATATAAAGTAGTATTTCTGGGCTTTTAGTATAGAGGTAACTTTGGAATACTACAAGGTATAAGACTAAGGTATTTTGGCATAGTAACAATACTAGAAGACAACTTTTCTACCAAGGGGGTATTTTGGTGAGACAACTAGGAAGAGGGGAGAGGGTGCTTGGACAGCTTCCAAGGGCGGCTTGGGAAAGCTTTACCACAAAGGGGAAGGATTTTAAGACTTGGAAATTGTTTTGTGGATGAAGAAGTCTTGCCTGAGAGGGTATTTATAGAACCACCAAGGGCGAGATTAAAACAAATGGAGGGTGAAGATTTGGATCCATGTGAAGAGTGAGGTCTTCCAACCAAGTGTCCACCACAAAGTTGGGACATATGTCCACTGACAACCTTGGGACATATGTCCCCATGACAAAACCATGTGGCCTTCCACTGCACAAAAACGCGTCCTACTACCCACTCCCAAAGAAATATCTTCCAAGACTTGACCATTTGACGCATCCACTTGGCCAACATTTTCGTCGACCCATGCCAACTAAGGGTGACACGTATCGCCTCCTATTGATCCAAAATATTTCGTCTCGGAAAAATCCGTGTCGGTTAAAATATTAAAAACGTAGAATTTCCTTCACAAGGTTCGGAATCTTTTCCGTCGAAAGTTCACAATTTCATCCTTAACCTAATTAGGGCTTGAATATATTCGTACGTACGTCCTCGCATACATACTCTGAAAATATGGGGTATAACAAACTTGATACTAATTTAACTACATTATATGAATATTAAGTTACATTACATGATAACAACAACTCTGCTACTAATATTTCTTCTAGTTCTGCTTCTGTGTCTACATCTTCAGGATTCAATGAAGATGACGATGATGAATCTTTAGACATATGGAGCACTTTTACAACACAAGCAACCACAAGTCGATCTTGCGATGAGATGCAATTTTATTTGCAAAAGTCAGCGGAGCCGAAGAAAAGTTTTCACCCTTTACAATGGTGGCAAGATAACAAAAGGCAATTCCCGGTACTTGCAGCGATGGCACGAGATGTTCTTAATGTGTCGATCTCAACAGTGGCTTCTGAAAGTGCATTTGGCCAAGCACGAGATCAAATAGGAGACACACGTCACTCATTGGGTGGAAGCACATTAGAAGTGTTAGTCTGCTTAAGGGATTAAATCAGATCAGAGAGAAGAAATCAAGGATGTGTAGACGTTAATTCTCCGAAAGATGAAGAAATAGGCAATATTTTGGAAGGCGGGAGCGGAGGCGGGACTGGAATTAATACTCCAGATTTAGAAGCTATGGAGTATAACCAATTCAATCAACCTATAGATTACGAAGAACTTCCAAGATGGATGCATAATACGTAAATAAAATTATTATTACTTCATTATGTACTCTTATTAACATTATGAAAGTTCAAAAGTTTACATCTTATCATTAGTTTTAATTTTACTATCTATTTAGTTATTAATTTGTTATTACTTATTTGTTAACTTATATCTACTAATCTAATAAATTAATAAAAGTATAATTACAATATAAAGTTATAAACTATAAAGTATAACTATAACAGTACTATAAAATATAAACTATAAAATAAAGATAAAGTATAAACTATAAAGTATAAAGTATAAAGTATAAAGTTATAAACTATAAAATAGAAAGTTAACTTTAAAACTTCAATTCTAATATATAAAACTATATTATATATTATATTATTATATTACATATTTAAATTGAATTTAGTTTACATTGTAGAAAATAAATAGTAGAAATTAAAAAAAAAACGATCCAGATAGGCGGTTCAAACGGACCACACGGGCGATCAAATCGGTAATGAAGCAGGACGGTTGACCAGTAGTCAGTGAAGCTGGCCGGTAACAATCCGGGCTGGTTAAACTTCGGTAAGAAATTATCGGTCGGGCCGGTTCGGCCGTTAAACGAGTTTACTCCGTATAGAACATTCTGGTCGGATATTCCGATAACTACGAAACGATGCATCCGGACCGATATTCGGACCGAAAAGTTAACGGTCGAATCGAGTACCAAACATTACGGATCGATCTGGTAGGCGTAACGATAAAATATCTGTAACACCCACGGCCACTCCACGGCCCACGATCGGTGTATTTTATATACACCTTTTGAGTCTGTTTAGTTAGTCTTTTGTCCCATTTGCACATATAAGTGTCGTATTAGGATAGTTTTTCTTCTATTGAGTCAAAGTGGTTGAAATGGCCAAATGGCGGAAAAGGAGCAAAAAGGGCAAAGAGGAGATGCGGTAGCAGAGAAAGTGGCGAACAAGGCTAAAATCCGGACCAGTAGCGGCCTCACTGCAACAGCGAGGGCGGCGCCGATTCGAAGCGAAGACTTCAGCCGCGGCTCCGCAAACGGCGAATCAGTCGCGGCGCTAAACATCCGGAGAGCTACTGAAGATACTGTGTATGGCGCCCTAAAACAGCGAATATCGGGGCGCGGCGCCAAAACACCGACGGATCGCAGAACTTCCGTGGCCATGGCCGCGTAAAATTAGGTCTTTTGGACGAATTTTTGGGCGAACTGCGAGGAAAAGAAGGGAGGCGTTTTAAACATATATAAGGAGAACCTAGGCGATTTTGGGGGTTCCTTTCTTGCACAACTCAAGATTTTCTTGCTAGGAGATTGGAGACCTAAACATTAGTAATTTCTTTCCTTTTCTTTTCTTTAATTCGGTTTTGCATGATGAACTTTGAATTAGTTGTTGTCATATTCATGGCTAGGAACTAATTCTCTTATAGGGTTTTCTATGTTGAATTTCTTGAACCTTATGTTATAAATTAATGCATGATTGTGGTAATTATTCTTATTGAGAGATCTATCCAATAATTGAGTTGAATTCTTGGTAGCTAATTGACAACTAGTTATCACTATATGATTTCTAATCAGTTACGAAAAGGGGATTGTGAATATCTTGTAAGTTGGATAAACGATCTTGAATTGGGGATGAAAATACCTCAATTAGATTTGTAAGCGTTGATGAGAGGCTTAACAACCCTAATTTTGCGCATTGTGCGTGGTCAACTAGGTTTTGTGCTTAATCCTCCTATAGCGTTACCCTTTATCGTGAAAGTTAGGTAAGGAACAATCTTGGGGTTGAGTGTTTATATAACCCTAACGGGAGTATAAAGCGATTTAAATAAACTGCTTTCTCGAAAGAAGAATACCATAAGTAATGCATTAGTAAGTAACATAAGCGGATAGTAAGGATACATGAAGCCCTATTCTCATCACATCCGAATTAAATCTTTATATTTAATTAGCTTTCATAACTCTTAATTACAAACCAAACAATCAATCATTAATTCACCAAATAGATACTAGAAAATAGATAAGCGATACTTGGACCCTAATCACAGAGGGCGATATTCGGTCTTATCAAGACTATACTCGCGATACGATAACGTGCACTTGCGTTTAAAAGTGTGTGCATATTACGCGCATCAAGTTTTTGGTAGCGTTAGTTGGATTAGGCAATAGTTCAATATCAAATTATCTATTTTTAATTTCTAATTTGGTTTTAATTTTTTTTTCATTTTTATTTTTAGTTTTTACGAAAATTCAGGTTGCCGTGATTTGTTTTTACATTTTGATCTATTTGCAATCGGTTTATGCGAAGGAGAAGAGGAGCGACACTCTTGTTCCCTTCAATCACGAGATTGAGAAAACACAAAGCGAGCGAAAGAATCAACGAATTGCAACTTTGATAGAGATGGGCGGTAATCTAAACAATAACGGGATGAGAGAAGGGTTAGGTGAAAATCAATTTAACCCGGAGATCCTCGGCAAGTGTCGATAGATGTGGAGGATAGAGTCGAATCGGCGAGAAAGAAGTTTGGGAGATTATGTGCTACGAGTGAATGGAGCCGGACTTGCATTAGGCTCCTGCATAAGGCCAACAATTTTGAGATAAAGCCGTGATTACGAGCATGAGTACAGCGTGCAATTCGGAGGACTACCGTGAGGATCCGCACGTACATAGCTAATTTCTTGGAGCTATGTGCCACTTTCGAATATAACGGCGTTCACTGATGATGCGTCGAGTTGAGGCTCTTTCCTTTCTCACTCGAGGATAGAGCAAAAGTATGGTTGAATTCCACGCCCGGTAGATTCGATATTCGCATGTACGACACGTAAATTTCTAGCTAAGTTCTTTCGCGCTTGTAAAGCGACAAAATTGAGAGGGAGTTGAATAACTTCTACCAGTGATGGAGAGTCATTATGAAGCATGGGAAAGGTTCGAGGATCTACAGAAGTGTCCACACGTTGCATTGAGTTGTGGAACTTGGTCCACATCTTACCTGTGGTGGCGATCTGACGGAACCATCATAGATGCTGGCCAGTGGAGCATTCATGAGAAAGCGACCACGACGCTCATGAGTTATTAGAAGATATGGCCACTAACAACCGTATCGCGAGGAGAGGCGACTAGTGGAAGAAGAAGCGTGGGGTCCAAGTAGATCTTATTCTTTGCGCTTGAATGCCCAGTAGCTCTTCTAGCGAAACGATTCTGCGGCACGATGTCGATGAATCTTTGTCTGAATGCCCAAAAGTGAGATATGTGGCGGCCCACATACATTTGATAGGTGTCCTTGTGGATCCCAACAACATATCAATGGAAGCGGCGAGTGTCGAGCGATGAAGTAATTATCGAGGCAATGAACAACCCCTACTCCAACACTTATAATCCGAGGTGGAGAATCCCAAATTTCTCATGGAGAGATCGGGGCGATGGGAGCGATGCAGGGGCAGCAGAACGATGCGAGGACAGCGAGAACCAATATCGAAGCGGCAGAATCGGTATAGGCGATGTCAAAACCAGCGATGCAGAATCATGACCGCTTCACTCAAGCCCAGCCTCAGCAGCAGCGCGATCGCGATTCAGCAAAACGAGCGACGATCCGAAAGTAGCGTATGGCGTTGGCAACGCCCGACGCGATTTTTGGCGAAGCTAGAGCCTCGTTGAAATTTGGAAACACAAGTAGGGCGGCTAGCAAGCGAGACAAACATCGAGCCACGAGGCATTGCCAAGCAATACTGAGAATCATCAGGAAGCGGTGTAAGCGATGCGGTTGAAAGTGGAAAAGCAGTTGGGCGGCGACCACGGCCCGATAGTTGAGAGAAAGCGAGAATTAGGAAAGAGAAGGTGGCTGCCCTAGCCCGGTGATAGAAAACTCGGAGAAGGAGTATCTGAGAAAAGATTCCTTTTCCCGGAGGTTCTGAGAGGAAGGTGGTGGATAAACAATTCTCCAAATTTTTGGAAGTATTCGAAGTTGCGTCAACATACCGCCATAGAAGCATTAGAGCGGATGCCATCCTATTTGAGTTTATGAAAGAGATATTGGGGAAAAAGAAGAAGGTGGCGGAATATGAGGTAGTAGCACTAACAGAGTGTAGTGCTATTACGCAAGAAGTTGCCACAAAGCTTAAGGACCTGGAAGCTTCACCTTGCACGATAGGCGGGGTGCGCTGCAATGAGCTCATGCGATTTGGGGCGATATAAATCGATGCCCTGTCGGTTTTAAAAGGTTGGAGTTGGGAGAGGCCAAACAAACCACTGTTAGTCTGCAACTAGCCGACAGGATAGTGGTTCACCCGCGGGGCAAGATTGAGGAAGTGATTGTTAAAGTAGGAAAGTTCTTCTTCCCGCAGATTTCCTAAATCCTTGATATGGAAGAAGATGCGGAAATCCCTATCATATTGGGGAGGCCATTCCTAGCAACGGGTAGAGCCTTAATTGACGTTGAAAGAGGAGAGTTAACGCTAAGGGTGGAGAATGAAGAAATGGTGTTTAAAGTGTTTAAACATGTCATCGAACCACCACCCATGAGTAGGTGTTTTGCAATCAACACCATGAGCCCATGCGAGCCACTTACGGTCTGCAAAGAGTGATGAGCCCGAAAGCGGGCATGGTTTCTTTGAAATGACACTAAATGAGGTAAATGTCCCGGAACTCCCTACTACTGATAATGCTAAAAAGAAAAGAATAAAAAGGAAACGCCAAATGTGGCGGAAATGGATTGGTTGGGGACTTAATCCACCCCAAGGCTATTAAGTCTAAGGAACTTGCGTCATTAAAAAGGCGTTAAAGACAGCTACTTGGGAGGCAACCCAATGTTTTCAATTATGTTATTTTAATTTCTATCATTAGTTTAATTTTATTTTGTCTAAAACGATCTCGCGGTATTGGATCTTGTTGTTTGTGTGATTGTGCACAGTGAAATTAAGCGGGACGGCGAATGAAAGCAGGATTTCGAAAAAGCGGAGTAAGCGCCCGCGAGCAGCGGCGCAAAAGATCTGAACAGCTCGGAAGTTTAAAGAGCCGCGGCGCCGAAGGCGGCGGCGGTAATTCGAAAGTTGGCGAGTTTGCGCGCGGCACCAGAGCGAAGCGGCGCGAAAATCCGAAGGCGCGAGATGATTAGCGCGCGGCTAAAAGCATGGCGCGGCCGGAAAATCGAACTTAAAGCGCCCAATCAGATCTTTCCCAATTCCAACTTCAAAACCTAACGCCTCTCCAAAACCCACGAAATTTCAGAAATTCTCCCACAAATCCTCCACAAATCCAACCCAACCACAACCTAAACTCTTAAATTCCCAAAAACCCCCAACTATCTCAAACAACAAAGCTCCATTCCATAGCCTCAACCCACTGTGAAAGCAAGAAAGCTTGAATCTTCTCATCAAAAGGTAATCCATATCCTTGTTCTTGAATCCTTTTACTAAAGTCATAGGAGGTAGTAGTTTGGAGAAGTATTATAGTTGGAGTAGTTCGGAGGCTGAAAAGTGATTGTGAAGTTGGAGAAAGGAGTAGAAAAGAAGGTTGTGGGTATTGAGTAGAAAGATTGAAGTTTGGGGTGTTGTTTTTCATTTGCTAGTTGTTGAGTGTGTAGGAGGCGTTGTGCCACTAAGTTAAAAGCTCGAGCTGTTTTAACCATGGCCACGGGAAGAGAAGAGGCTCGCATCCACCCCAACACCCGTCTGATGAAAATAGGTTTGTGAGTTACGGGCCTACCAAAGATACAAAAGACTTGATCTAGGGCAGTAATTCCGAAGGGAATGGATTACCAAAGGGGATCTATGGGGAGGAAGACGTTTATGAGCTCATCAGGCGATGATTGAGCTAAGGGTGGAAGAGATTTGTCAATCAGGAGAAGATAACACCGATGAATACAACAAGTGCGGGAATTTTATGCAAACTTTTCGGAGAAGGCGAGAAGGGGTGCTTTGTAAGGGAAATTATATGCTGTATTTGCGAAGCGATAAATACAACGCTAAAAGCAGTTGATGTTGAAGAAAGTAGTGATTGGAACCATTTTAGAACATGGTCTAGGAAGCGGCAACAACATCATTTGGAATAACATGCGAACACGATGAGCTACCACGAAATTTCTTTTGAGATTGGAAGAAATGGATCTGAAACCGGCGGTGTCGATTGACAAAGCGACCAAGGTGTGGCTATACTTCATCGCGCCGCGTGATCCCGTCACGCGCTTCACGAGTGCGGAAGGCGAATTAAGCTAGTATATGGAATCATGGCGGGAAAAGCAATTGATGTGGGGAAAGAGATAGTGCGAGCATAGAAGAAATCAGCGAGTTGGTGACAGCGGTGGATTGGGACACGGTTCACTTATTACCGATTTATGCCACGTAGTGCGGTCCCACGACTACAGCGAATACTCATGAAAGAAACCATTGCCGGTGTCACATGGGATAGTGCACTCTTTCCCAGAACCCAGCCCGGCGGACGGAGAGCACCGCGGCGGCGGCAGCGAGCAACCATGGATGAAGATGAGCACGAAATAGGGGCTCGATATGAGCGAGACCCGGCCACCGCCAACCACAAAGCGAACCTTGAGCCTGATGGGGCAATTATACCAACACGAGAAGGAGATGATGCGGACCTTGCACAAGCGATAGTACAAGGGCAAGAAACAAGGCAACAAATCGGCCAGTGAGTGTCTTGTTCAACCAATAGTCAATCGTTATCCGCCGCCACCACCATTTTAGCCAAAGTGCGTAAGTGTCTTTTCTTTTATTTTCTTTGAGTCTTACACATTGGGGACAATGTGTGATTTAAGTTTGGGTGTTTTATTTGTGTGTCATGTTATGTTTTAATTAAGTCTTTTCTTTGTTTTATGTTTATTTTGAGTCACCAATTTTTTTTTTTTGAGTCATAATTGCTGTCAAAGATCATATATCTTTGTAGTTGCTAGAAACACCTAGTGAAGTAAGGTGGAATAATGTAAAGGAATTGAAGCAACTATCTAAACACTTAGGTTAGATATGCCAAAACTCACGAATCTGTCTATTTGGAGTTTCTTACTTGAGTTATGCATGCTAAATGATAAATGCTTATGTGTTATGATTGCTTGCTATTTGAGCGAAATAGTTAGGATATGTATGTTAGGAGATGACTCGGACATTTCTTTGATAGCCAATTCTTACCATTCTTTTATATCTGTACTTTAAAAATATCCTAGTCACCCATTGAGCCTAAATTTGAAACTTCTTCTTTGACACCTATGTTCCACAAATTGTACCATAAGTGCAAATATGAAATAGTGGAATCAATTGTGTTAAAAAAAGAGACAAAAAGAGTGAATGAGTTTGTTGCACCCCAATAAAAAGTAATAAGAAAGAGGCAAAAGCCTAAGTTTGGGAGTGCGTATTAGTATAATACACTTCACTCTCCCAAAACAAAAGAGGAAGGATAGAATTGAAGTGAAGGAAAGAATCAAAGAAAAAGGGAAAAATTGAAAAACCAAAGAGCTTATGGTGCAGAAAAATGAGCCTAAATGCCTATCTTTACCAACCCCTACCTAAGCCAACATTACAACCCTCAAAGTCACGAAGATCTCTTTTGTGCATATCCGAATTAGTGGAGAATAGCAAGTAAGCATGCCATAGGAATTCTTGAATTTATATGCATGATTTAGTATATGGACTTCCATTTAAGCATGATAAGTATGAGTTTGCGAAATATCTAGCTCGATGTGTTGGAATTCCATGCTATATGTTCTGCGTATTATTACGCTAACCTTCGTTTTTCTAGTTAACATCTATGCGGCAAAAGTGATTAATGGAGAGTCCTTTATTTTCATTCTTTTGAGTCTTTTATTGTATTTCTTTCTATCTTTGCTCGAGGCGAGCAAAGGTTATGTTTGGGTATTTGATCGGTGTATTTTATATACACCTTTTAAGTCTGTTTAGTTAGTCTTTTGTCCATTTTGCACATATAAGTGTCGTATTAGGATAGTTTTTCTTTCTATTGAGTCAAAGTGGTTGAAATTGCCAAATGGCGGAAAAGGAGCAAAAAGAGGGCAAAGAGGAGATGTCGGTGAAAGCAGAGAAAGTGGCGAACAAGGCTAAAATCGGACCAGCGCGGCCCTCCTGCGACAGCGGTAGCGGCGCCGATGTCGAAGCGAAGGCTTCGGTCGCGGCTCCTAAACGATAGATGCAGGGCGCGGCGCTAAACATCCAGAAGCTACAGAAGATACTGTGGCGCGGCTAAGACAACGAATATCGGTAGCGGCGCCAAAACACTGACGGATCGCAGAACTTGGCGCCCTTGGCCTGCGAAGGCATGGCGCCAAGCAGCGTAAAAATTAGGTCTTTTGACGGATTTTTGGGCGAACTGCGAGGAAAAAGAAGAGGCGTTTTAAACCTATATAAGGAGAACCTAGGCGGTTTTGGGGTTCCACTTTCTTACAACTCAAGATTTTCTTGCTAGGAGATTGGAGACCTAAACATTAGTAATTTCTTTCCTTTTTCTTTTCTTTAATTCGGTTTTGCATGATGAACTTTGAATTAGTTCTTGTCATATTCATGGCTAGAACTAATTCTCTTATAGGCTTTCTATGTTGAATTTCTTGAACCTTATGTTATAAATTAATGCGTGCTTGTGGTAATTATTCTTATTGAGAGATCTATCCGATAATTGAGTTGAATTCTTGGTAGCTAATTGACAACTAGTTATCACTATATGATTTCTAATCAGTTACGAAAAGGGGATTGTGAATATGATGTAAGTTGGATGAAGCGATCTTGAATTGGGGATGAAAATACCTCAATTAGATTTGTAAGCGTTGATGAGAGGCTTAACACAATTTTTGCGCATTGTGCGTGACGGTCAACTAGGTTTTGTGCTTAATCCTCATGGCGTTACCACTTATCGTGAAAGTTAGGTAAGGAACAATCTGGGGTTGAGTGTTTATATAACCACTGGAGTATAAAGCGATTTTAAACTGCTTTCTCGAAAGAAGAATACCATAAGTAATGCATTAGTAAGTAACATAAGCGGATAGTAAGGATACATAGAAGCCCTATTCTCATCACATCTGAATTAAATCTTTATATTTAATTAGCTTTCATAACTCTTAATTACAAACCAAACAATCAATCATTAATTCACCAAATAGATACTAGAAAATAAATAACTGATACTTGGACCCTAATCCTAGAGGACGATATTCGGTCTTATCCAAGACTATACTACTTGATACGATAACGTGCACTTGCGTTTAGAAGTGTGTGCATATTACGCGCATCACCCCCCTCCCCAGCCACCCCCCAGCCAGCTCCGGACGTATTGTAAATTAGTGGAACTTTAAGTGGTTATAACTTTGCGCTCGGACGTCCGTTTGACCTAATTGTTTTTTGATTTCGCGTATTTTTGCGATACAGGGCTAGACAAACTGCCTTAGCAGTTTGGAGCAGTCAATTTCTCAAAAAACGCCCGTCTTGCCAATCAATTTTACTTTTTCCCCAAATCGTTACGTTTTTTTTTCAAAGCTAAATATCTCGCGATATACAATAGATTTCAACGTAAAAAGTTCGTGGTAATGTGTTCGAGAATGTCAATTTCAGTATTGAAAATTCAATTTTAAAAAAAACAAAAAACAAATTGATCCCCGGATCCGGAACCGGACCGATAAGGTTTCGATCCGGTCCCGGATCTGGACTCTGGACCGAAACCTTATCGGACCGGACCGATAACACCCCTACTCCCATGAGACATTAAGAAATTACTTCACCTCATGGCAGGCTGTCTCAAACATTTTGAGGGTCTTGTTCTAATTCGTAAAAGCGGACCATTAATATAAGTAAATATATAATTTTAATAATTAAAAATTATTTTAAATTTTAAATAACAACTCAATACAACTTTAAGTTAATTAAACCCTGCTTTAATTGGGCTAAGACCTGCGAATTATGGACCTTTACAGTAAATTTTGGCTAATACTACTTAATAAAAAGTGAAAAAAGGAGCCCCTAAAATTTGTCATTTTTCGGAGGCCCTGTGCGGTAGCACATCTCGCACGGATTCAAAGACGGCCCTACTCATGACTAAATTCAATTTCGTCTGAAATAAAGAAATGAGTTATTTTATACAGATATTAACATAAAATATTTTTTCATATCAACGTAGTTTATTTATGAACAGTTATTATTAACTATTCTTTAATAATTTAATGGTGTACATTTATTTTGATACTATCATAAAGAAAAAAGGTTAGGGCATGAGGGTGATTTTGGATCAAACAAACATGTGGGGGTGATTAACAGTCAGTCAAACTGCATGCTTCATAGAAATCTGTTAATTATCATTTCATTTACTAATTAACAATGGATTAATCTGTTTCTCCCTCAATTGTCCAACAATATAAAGACAGTCCTCACTGTCAAATGTGGTCACTTTTTTTACCGACTTTAAATCCTGGCCCTACATCTCTTCTTGTAATTCTAACCCCTAAAAAACAAAAAAACAAAAAGTGGTCCTCAAGTTTTGTTTATTAGCTAGCTAGTTTGTCAATTTACCACTTTTCTTGTTTCAAAAGGTGGATTTTCTACCCCACACCCGGTATTAAATCATGATGACTTAGTTAATTCACAAAAGCTAAATTCGTGCGCAAAATCTATACTACTCATGACATAACTTCAATCTAGCTTTTGTGACGGTTTTATTTTTTGCAGAAGATAGTTCTATCACTTGTACATATTTCCAATTCTAGAAAGAAAATAATCCATTTGTTTTATTATGTAGCGGAATTTGATCAAATATATAATTTAATGGGAAAAAACTATTTTGAAATTAATGATGTTACATATGTCATGAAAATTCAGTAATTATAAAAGTATGTCATTAAGAGTAAAAAATTAATAATAGTGGACTAATGATTTTAAGTTATATATCATATTGTTTTTAACCTGAAGTGTCTACTTATCATAAAAATGTGCTAATTAACTCAACTTATCTGTAGGTTAATATTCTTATTATTTCCATTTATGTGTCATGTTTTACTTTAATTAAGTGATTATCAATTTACTCTGAATAAACGCTAAAAAGTTCATTTATATAAAGAAACTGTTCCATTATGAATTATATATAGCTAATCGTGCATGTATTAATTAGATGACATTGCTGATCACAAGTCCAGATAAAAAAGAAGAGATGTGGTAGGTGGACAACCACCATTAAATTTATCAATGATGAATTGTTATAATACAACAATATATCGAATATATCGAGTGTAATCCCACAAAGTGAGGTCTGTGAAGATTAGGACATACACAAATCTTATCTTTATCTTTGTGAGGTAAATAAGTTGTTTCCGATAAGCCCTCGACTCAAGAAAAAAATTGTCGATGCAGGATTGCAAGGAAAATAAGACAAAAAAATATCAAGATACAAAACAAATGAAACAACCCATAGTAATACACACAAATAGAATAGAGATCTACGCGATACATAAACAATACTACTTGTTGAACCTTGCCATTAATGAGTCTATCGGAACTATCCACAAAGAGTGACCATTGATATACACATACACTGACATCTGACTGCACATGCAAAGCAAGGAAGAAGTAGAACAGAAGGGAGAAGATGAAGAAGACTATTAGGGTTTTCTACCCTTTACACATTTCAGAAAAGGTGTTCGAGATACACAGCAAAACATAATGATCTGTCTAGGTCATGAGATAAGACTTTATAGCCATATAGAAAATAAAAGGCCCTTATGGGCTGTCATACATTTCAGAAATAAAGGGCATACAGGTGTTATCTTGGGCTCCTTAATGGGCGATACTATGACCATTCCTTATTTACTTTAACAGGCTCCCTCAAGCTGGATGTTGAAAGATATTCAGCAATCCTAGCTTGGAACAAAGATGAAGATGTTGATATCTATTTAGCCCTTTTGTGGCGAATCTGTGGTCATTACTGCAGTAGGAACATACTCAGTTCTCACCACTCCTTTCTGGATCTTTTCCCTTATGAAGTGTAGATCAATCTCTATATGCTTGGTCCTTTCATGAAAGACTGGGTTTGCTGCTATTTGTATGGCTGATTTGCTGTCAGTGAAGATTGTGACTGGTTGTCTAACAGTGAGGTCAATATCTCTTAACAGTCCAACAACCCAAGTTATCTCAGCAACAGCACTGGCAAGGCTTCTGTATTCAGACTCTGCAGAGCTTCTAGAGATAGTAGACTGCTTCTTGGACTTCCAGGAAATGAGAGAATCACCCAGTTTCACTAGATAACCTGTAATGGATTTTCTTGTGTGTGGGGCACGTGATGCATCACGTAGCGATTAGTGTATTTTGTTGACTACTGACATAAGTACCCCTTGTCTGGTGATTCTTTAGATACCTTATTATTCTAAGCGGCGTTTAGATGAGGCTTAGGTTGTTGCGGCGAGAGTTTGGACACTATATCTTATGTCGGTCTTGTAATAGTAAGATATAGTAATTTACCAATCAATCTTTGGTAGATCCTAACATTTTCAAGAGTTAAATGATGGTGGCGATATTAACTTCGAATATTCTCACGCTTAGCGACTAGTTCATCATATTCTTTAGTAGTCATTTTGGTATTACAATCAGTAGGTGTGTTAATAGGCTTAGCCTCAGCTAGTCTCGATTACGAAATCACTCAATGCATATTTCCTTTGATGCATTAGGATCCCTTTATTAGATCTAGTAAATTCAATTCCTAAGAAGTATCTTAATTATCCTAGGTCTTTCATTTTGAACACATCTTGAAGAGACTGCTTTGTCTCTGTTATCAGCTTCACATTATTCCCTGTAACTAACATGTCATCTACATAGACTAGTATAATAATAATATTCTGACTGGTCTATTTTATAAAAAATGAGTGATCATAGTGAGACTGCCTGAATTTCATTTGAATCAAAGCTGCTGTTAATTTTGAATTTCATTGTCTGGGTGCTTGTTTGAGCCCATACAAGGATTTATGTAGTCTACACACATGTTTCCCCCCTTGACTAATGAATCCTTGTGGGAGATTCATATAAATTTCATCATAAAGATCCCCTTGAAGAAAGGCATTATACACATCCATTTGATGAATATGCCATCCTTTAGAAGCTGCAGTAGCTAGTATAGTCCTAACAGTGACCATTTTCACTCTTTTGGAGAAGATTTCTTGATAATCTATTCCTTCTTGTTGATTGTAACCTTTAGCAACTAACCTAGCTTTTAATCTCTCTATCTCACCAGATTCTTTGTATTTTATTTTATAAATCCATTTACATCCTATTGGGTACTTTCCTGTAGGTAAGGGAACAATTTTCCAAGTTTGATTATCTTGTAAGGCTTTTATTTCAGCTTTCATGGCTTCCACCCATCTAGGATCTTTTGAAGCCTCATTGTAGTTTTGTGGTTCTGTTATTTCAGAAAAGAAGTTAGAAAAGCGATATCTATTACTTAGGTGTTCATAGTGCATATAGTCCTGAATAGGATAGAGGACATTGTTAACATTTAAAGTAACAAAATCTTTGAGCCATATAGGAGGTTATGCAGGCTCTTAGATTTTACGATCTTGTTGTAGTTTAGTTCTTTGTTGATTCTCAGAAAACTCAGAGTTATTACTGTTATTATCAGTATAGTGAGGAGTTTTATCAGTAGTGGAAATGGTGGTAGTATTTGTGGTTTCTTTTTTAGATTCAATTAGAGTGTTCTGAGTGACAGGTTGTGATATAACATTTGGTTGGGTTATGTGGATATTCTCTTTCAGATTAGTGAAAATAGGTACATTGTCTATATCTTTCTTAAAGGGATACTCTGTTTCCCTGAAGGTAACCTTCCTACTAACAAGAAATACTTTAGCATTCATGTCATACAGAATGTATCCCTTTTGAGTCTCTGAAAAACCCATCAAAACCAAAGATTTAACTCTGATTGGAGCTTATCGGTGTGATTAGGTCTTTAGCAAAACACAGGCGACCTATGGTTACGATGTGACCTATGGAAGGCTTTTTATGCGTAAATGCTTTCATAGGGTGTCTTTCGATAATGGAAGAAGACATTACATATATCGTATCTTCTTTGCTCTTCTGCATAGACCCCAAAATTTGATAGGAATATTGGTTTGAAGTCTTATTGCTCTAGTTACCTCTAGAATGTGTCTATGTTTTCTTTCAGCTATACCATTTTGTTGGGGTGTGTAGGCACAAGATCTTTGATGGATTATCCACAGCTTACGAAAGAGGTCTCTGAGATGTCATTAACAAACTCTGTGTCATTGTCAGTCCTAACTACCTTAATAGTTTGGTTGAATTGAGTAGACACATAACTAAGAAATTGCTTAATAACCACACAAGTTTCTGATTTTAATTTCAAGAGTAAACCCAGTCATTACGGAATAGTCATCTACTATAGTTAAGAAATATTTTTGCCATTATGTGTTTCTATCTTGTAAGGACCCATACATCCATATGCGCATATCAAATATAGATTTACTACAAGTATTGCTATTGGTAAAAGGTTATCTATATTGCTTTGCAGGACACATTACAAGTTTGTATTGTTTTAGCTATACTATCAGCACTAGTAGCAATCAATTGACTTAGTACCTTACTAGAGGTGTGGCCAAACCTTCTATGCCACAGGTTTATATCGAACACGCACTTTCTTTAGCTTATGCAGTTAGTGCGGACTTAACAGATCCTGTATGGTTCCTAAAGCTAGTATATAGAGGCCATCATGAAGTTTACCAATCTCCTTCACCTTCCCAGTGTAGAGATCCTGAAACAGGCAAAAATCAGGATAAAAAATAGCAGCACATTTTAATTCTCTAGTGAGCTGTGATACTGACAACAAGTTGTGTTTAAAATCAGGAAGATATAAGACATTATTCAAGGTGCTTCTGGTAGACAGATTACTGGTACCAGTGTGTGTGACCTTGGCAGTTTCACCATTTGGTAGAAATACATTCTTAGTGCTTGCATTATTCTCACTTAGTTTGGTTACTTTATCTAGCATGCCTAAATCAGATACCATATGGCTTGTGGCACCTGTATCTATTATCCATTTCTTGTTTATATCAACAACATGTAAGGCTTTGAGTTTAGTCATACCTGCAGTGTTTGCTAAAGAATTGTCACCTTGAGAGTCAGTATTCATAGTAGTCGTCCTGCATTACGATTTAGCGACTGAGTCTCTGTTCATATTGGTCCTGTGAGAACAACGGTGCTCACTCCGATTTTCAAGTTATTTCCGGTCTTTCAGTGCGACCCACGAGTGTTGTGTTCATCATCATCGCGAGGCATTGTTCATCGCTGCGTACTCCTTTCTTTTTACTGAAGCACAGTGGATAACCAACTATCCTATAGCAAAACTCCTTTGTGTGTCCCCTCATTTTGCACACATCACAAAATAGATTTGTATTTCTTTTGAATTTTTCCTTAGCTGTAGTTCCTATCTTGGAATACATGCCTGAACTGTTATTCTGTCCCATATTGCTGGGCCCAACCCCAAGTAGACCTACAGACTTGACACTTATACCCTTTTGATTTTCATCACTCACAATCATAGAATAGGCTTTGTTAACAGTGGGGAGTGGTGTCATGAGTAAGATCTGAGATCTAGTCTGCATATAGTTTTCATTTAGGCCCATGAGGAATTGGTACAACTTTTGTTTTTGTAGGTAATTTGTGAAGTCTTTGGAAATAGGGCATGCACAGTTAGGGGGTGGCACTAAGGCCTGATATTCTACCCACAGGGTTTTCAACTTAGTGAAATATTCTGAAACACTATTATTTCCTTGTGTTAGAGTGGCAATTTCCCTATGCATGTCATATGTTCTTGATTCATCTATCTTATCGAACCTTTCCCTCAAGTCTTCCCATACCTCTAAGGCACATTCTGCATACAAAACCCCACTCAGTAGACTGCTGGACACTGAGTTCATCAGCCATGCTTGGACAATAGCATTGACTCTGTCCCATTGGTCCCAAAGTTCCATTTCATACTGGTCCTTTACACACCTTCCATTTATAAATCCCAGTTTGTTTCTACCAAACAAGGCTATTTTCATGGATTTGCTCCACACAGTATAATTTTCAGATCCCAAGAGTTGAAAAGATATTAATGATGCTTCACTCACATCAGAGGCTTGGAGAAAGAGAGGGTGGTTATGGTAAAAAACAGAGGTGACAGAGGAAGTTGTGGGTAGTGTGTTGCCCTCAGGAAGAGTTTTGTGTGGAGAGTTGTCTCCTGAACTGGAGTCGGTGCCCATTTTACCGATCTGTGATTCTTTACAACAAAGAGTATTACACAAGCTTTAGATCTAGCCTGTGATTCTTTACAACAAGGAGTATTCCACTAAGCTTCAGATCTAGCTTCAGATCTGAAATCAGTGGAGATTTTTGTATTTCCAAGACTATCTTAGTAGTTGAAACTGAGGAAGGGTTTCAAATCTTTTCAGGTAAGGAGCCCAGAAACTTGGTTTTTGACAGAAACTAGGGTTTCGACCCTCTATAAGTTTCAGACTTTTTCCTGATATCGACCTTAACCCAGAACCAGGGTTTCGCTAGAACTTAGGGTTTCGACTCACGTTTAGTCTCAGATTTTTTCCAATAATGAACTACGAAAGGAATTACAGACAGAAAATAACAAGATTTTTCCTTACAGTGTTTCAGTGATGCGAATCTTTTGACCCCTCGATCATCGGCTTTGATACCATGTTGAACCTTGCCATTAATGAGTCTATCAGAACTATCGCGAAAGTGACCGTTGATATACATCTGTTGACATCATTTGCGCATGCAAAGCAAGGAAGAAGTAGAACAGAATGGAGAAGAGGAAGAAGACTATTAGGGTTTTCTACCCTTTACACATTTCAGAAAAGGTGTTCGAGATACACAGCAAAACATAATGATCTGTCTAGGTCATTAGATAAGACCTTATAGCCATATAGAAAATAAAAGGCCCTTATGGGCTGTCATACATTTCAGAAATAAAGGGGCATACGGGAACATTTGTATTGGGCTCCTTAATGGGCGATACTAACACTGTTCATATTTATTTTAACACTACTAAAAAAGGAGAAGAAGAAATGAAGAGGCTAGCCCCCTACTTCTCCCACACGATGCGGCAAAATCTATACTACTCATTAATCTTCTACCCTAATTCTCAACCTCCAAATCTTCTTATCTAGGGTCATTTAATCGGCCAATTGAAGTTATGCCATGCCATGTCTATTCACCTCCCCAAGTTCTTCTATGATGAATAGTTATACTCCGTTTGTCTCAAAAAAGATTATCCTACTTATTAATTTGTTAAAAAAAGTATGTTTAGAAATAATTTTAACTTTATAAGATGATTTACAACTATATAAATATTTAAGACTTATTTTAGATCATACATTTCATATTTTTTACTTTATTTATTATACTTAGATAATTTTTTTGAGACATAGTAATACAAATATTATTAGGATACGTCCACTTAAGCACCCGTTACGTCAACACTCGAATGTGATTGAAATTATGCAAAAGTAATTCTTTTTACTCTTTTATTTTCAACTCTTCCAATATTGTTTTACTTACATTTACCAAACATTATTGGCTTATAGCCCAAAAAAGGAAAACAAAATCTCACGATAATAAGACGAGAAACAAGAAATTGTCCCACTACACTGATACATACATTACATTATACTATATTATATACTAAAGCTACTTTTTCATTTTTTCTTCTGTTTGTTTTCTCTAAGTATAAGAAAATATATATATCTATTTTCCCAACGTCTTTCTTTGCTTAACTCAACTCAACTTTACTCTAACCCGCAAGGTAGCTAAGTTGGTGTGCGATGAAAGCAGCGGGATCGCTTAGTCGCGAGTTGAGCCTGCATAAATTTTCTTGATTGAGCATCACGCGTGGCTTGCCAGTGTGGTTAATCGGTGGCGTGGTTTTGCGTCTTGTGCGTCGTGGAGTTTCTGTCTTGTATTTCGAAAGAGTAGCGAGTTCTTCGTAAAAAAAATAAAAAAAACAAAAAAAAAAAACTCAACTTTACTCTTTCTTCAATACACACACACACGAGTACAGACACAAAGTCTAAGCTTTCACACTTTCTTTCTTTCTTTCTTTCTCATAAGCTCCATTACTTAGCTTTCTCTGAACTATCTTCTTGATATTGTGGTGTACAAAGGTTAGTCTTTAAGACCCTTTATTTCCCTTTTCTTGTTTTTTTAGTTTGTCAAAAATTAATCTGTGTTTGAACATTTTCTTGCTTAGCTGAAATCAACTTTTAGCTTCAATTTTCTAACTTTCTTTGTATTATCTTGGTTTTCTGGTGTTCAAAGGTAATATCTTTGATACCCTTTTTCCATTTCTTGTTTTTTTTTTGTTTTATCATTTTTTGGAGGTAAAAATGCAATCTTTTTTGTGTTTGAGCATTTTCTTGCTTAGCTGAAATCAACTTTTAGCTCCAATTTCTATCTTTCCCTGTATTTTCTTGGTTTATTAGTGTACAAATAAGATCTTTAAAACCCCTTTTTCCCATTTTATTGTTTATAAAATGCAATATTTTTTGTGTTTTTGCATTTTCTTGATTTTGTGTAGTTTTCATGTTTTAGTGTGTTCTTTGAATGATGAAGGGATAGCTCTTTGGTCATTCAAAAAGGGTATTGGAAAAGACCCTTTAGGGTCACTAAACAATTGGAATTATTCAGATGAAACTCCTTGTTCTTGGAATGGTATAACATGCAAAGACCTAAAAGTTGTATCTGTTAGTATACCAAAAAAGAAACTCACTGGTTTTCTTTCTTCTAGTCTTGGATCTCTTACTGAACTTAGACATGTTAATTTAAGGAGTAATTTGTTTTCTGGTAGTTTGCCTGTTGAGCTTTTTGAAGTTCAAGGTTTACAAAGTTTGGTTCTTTATGGGAATTTATTCTCTGGGATTATACCTTATGAAGTTGGGAAGCTAAATTACCTTCAAACTTTGGATTTGTCACAAAATTCCTTGAATGGGTCTGTTCCTATAACATTGCTTGAATGTAAGAGATTGAAGGTTCTTGATTTAAGTGTAAATAACTTTACTGGTATTTTACCAGAGGGGTTTGGGGGTAATTTGTCTGCTTTGGAAAAACTTGATCTTGCATTCAACAAATTTGATGGTCCAATTCCAAGTGATTTAGGAAACTTGTCTAATTTGCAAGGAACTGTTGATTTGTCTCATAATTCGTTTAGTGGTTCGATTCCGCCAAGTTTAGGTAATCTACCTGAGAAGGTGTATATTGATTTGACTCATAACAATTTAAGTGGTCCAATTCCACAAAATGGTGCTCTGATTAACAGAGGTCCTACTGCTTTTATTGGAAATCCCGGGCTTTGTGGGCCTCCGTTGAAGAACCCGTGTTCCGCGCATAGTGAAGCAAGTTCACCGGGCTCAGAACCTTTCTTGCCTAGTAACTTACCTCCGTTAGACGGTGCTGGAGGTGATGGGAATGCTAGAGGTTTGAGTAGAGGTGCTGTAATTGCAATAATTGTGGGGGATGTCGTTGGAATTTGTATTATTGGCTTGTTGTTCTCGTATTGTTATTCGATAATCTGTGCGTGTAGGAGGAAAAAAGATGAATCCAGCTTTGGTTTTCAGAAGGGGGGAGGGAAAGGAAGAAAAGAGTGTTTATGTTTTAGGAATAATGAGTCGGAGACGTTATCGGAAAATGTCGAACAATATGATCTAGTGGCACTAGATAATCAAGTGGCGTTTAATCTTGATGAACTTCTCAAGGCATCTGCCTTTGTACTTGGTAAAAGTGGTATTGGCATTGTGTACAAAGTTGTGCTCGAAGACGGGCTTAACTTGGCTGTTAGGAGACTAGGCGAGGGTGGTTCACAAAGATTTAAGGAATTCCAGACGGAGGTGGAAGCAATCGGGAAACTGAGACATCAAAATATAGTGACTCTTTGTGCCTATTATTGGTCCGTGGACGAGAAGCTACTGATATATGACTTCATTCCGAATGGAAATCTTGCCACTGCGATTCATGGTAAGCTTCAAACTTCGAATGTTTCTTTCTTGTTTGTCGGTCATAAAAAAGGGCAAAAAAGTACGCCTCAACTATTCGCAATAGGTCAACTTTACACTCTGTTACGTTTTTGGCTCAAAAATGCCCTTGCCGCTAGTCAACTAGTTGGAGGGAATTTTCGAAGCTAGTTGACTGACGGTGAGAGCATTTTTTAGCCAAAAAAACTTAACGGATGTTAAAATGACCTATTTAAAGTAGTTCAGGGGCAGTTCTGGCCCTTTTCCCTTTTTTCTTTAACTTTTGTAGTTGTTTTATGCTTTCATAATTATTAATTTTTTAACTTGTCTTTAGGAAAACCTGGTACGGTGTCATTTACACCTCTGTCGTGGTCGATTCGACTGAAAATAATGAAGGGAACTGCCAAAGGGTTGGTCTATTTACATGAATATAGTCCTAAGAAATATGTTCATGGTGATCTAAAGCCATCTAATATATTGCTGGGGCACGACATGGAACCCAAAATCTCCGACTTTGGACTTGGACGTCTTGCTAATATAGCCGGAGCGTCCCCTACTTTGCAATCCAGCCGCCTGGCCCCACAACAAAGTAAGCAAGGCAGTGCAACATCGGAGTCCGGGACGACAGTTACATCAACGACGACATCCGGTTCTTGCTACCAAGCTCCCGAGGCGTTGAAAGTGGTGAAACCGTCACAGAAATGGGATGTTTACTCGTACGGTGTGATCTTGCTGGAAATGATCACAGGAAGAACTCCGATTATCCAAGTAGGTTCTACGGAAATGGATCTTGTGAACTGGATTCACTGGTGCATCGAAGAGAAGAAGCCACTTTCGGATGTATTGGACCCGTATTTAGCTCAAGATGCTGATAAAGAAGAGGAAATGATCGCGGTTTTGAAGATAGCAATGGCGTGCGTCCACAGCAGCCCCGAGAGGAGACCTTCCATGAGGCACATATCTGATGCATTAGAAAGATTGCCTGCATCGTCTGAATGAAAGATCGAAAAATGCCCGAGATGGTGCAGAAATATTTATTCACTAACAGTAGTAATCTCCACTTGTTTGTGAAGGGAAGTCTGCTTGAAGAGCATGCCAATTTTTTTTATTACCTGTTTCTTGTTTGTTAATGCTTGAGAATATTAGCTTCTTGCTCTAAATTCAGGCTTTTTGTTGTCTATTTGTTGTTCCTTCTATTGATCAAGAACATAAATTATTGTTTTCTCTTTATTACTACTACTATAGTACTATTCATCTTTGTTTGTCAATTATGTAAATAACAATGATTGTTAGACCTTAGAACAATAATGAAATGTTGTAGCAATAACTATATGTTTCTAGTCTGCAAAGATTGGTACTATTTTTGTCAATATTCTTTGTCAGTAAGTGAAATTCTTTTACCAAGGGATTAATGTCTTGTAGTGCTAATAAATGCATCTGCCACAGCTGCATGATTGACATCTCTGTGTATTTTACTTGAAACAAAGTTTCTTGGCTGATTGCTTATTGTAACTGAACTCTGTGAGTAGATGGGCCCAATTTGATAATTAATTCATCCCATTTATATGACACGTTTTTATTTTAATTAATCTGATACATTTTCTTATTTGATAATAATTTAATTTTTAATTTTATCTTTTACATTTAACGAGATAATCTATAATCATATAAATATCACTGACTTGTTTTACATTATAAGATTCAAAAGTCTTTCTTTATTTCTTAAATTTAATGTTCAGTCAAATTATATCACATAAATTGAGACGAAGAAAATATTAATTTTATTATTTGATTTAACTTCTATCCACTAAAAAAGGTAGTTCAATGCACTAAGGCCTCTTATATATGCATGAGTTTCAAGGAAGGGCCAAATCATATCAGATCTATGCAGTCTTATCTTATATTTTTATATGTGTTGTGTAAAAATCTATTTGATTCTTGATTTTTCCTATCTAGGTACATCAAACAAGTTGTTGGTTCTTGATTATGTCACACTACCAAACCCATAAAGGAACAAGTTAATTATGGTAAGATTTCACCCAGCTAGCATATCTCAAAACATTTTGCATTCTTAGTTGTAACATCATAGACCCTTTGAGAAGTTAGAGTTAATGGGTTCAGAATACTATATTGATAGAATTTCGGTTGAATATATCATTTATCGTCAGAACTGAGATCACAAAGTCCTGTGACACACCCGTTTACTTTGATATATTGAAAAAGGTTGGCGTGGTCACACACTATAGTCTACAGAGCACATCAACATTGGCCAAAAGACAATGTGTTACATATACACTGAAGCCTATTGACATTTAGTAGGTAGCAATGCACAGAGACAAAGATTGGTACTATTTTTATAGTACTTGTTAGCCCAAACTTCCAAAATATGTTTTTTTAAAATAAGTAATTTTTATTAGAAATACTTTTCAAAAAAATATTGTTGGATAGTAGTAATTTGTGTTTCACTAATTAATTTTTGAAAAATATATTCATCAATATTAGACAACAATTTTTGTTTGGCCAAAGTTTAAAAAAAAGTTTTTTGAGAATACTTTTTTTTTTTTTTTTAAGAAACAACAACACAACTCAAAAAAAAATTTTATTTTTTTTAAAAAAAAATTCTTTTATTTTTTCTTTTCTATATATATCCCTTCATCGTTATTAAAACATAGGTCGTCTGCAGGTGGAAACAAGAAGAGAAAGAAGAAGATAGAAAAGTTCGGTCCCAGTTGGTCTCATCTATGGATTTTCTTCCCCTATCCTATTGTCGAGAGGAATATGGCCATACCCTGAGGACTATCACATCAGCAAGTCAACTTTCTAATCAGATCCTTCCTGCGCTTCGGATATGAAGAACTCGATTTAGGAAAGATGAAAAAACAAAGACCCCTCTTTCTCCAGAACTTGGACTCAATCCACATCCCTTCACTACAAGAAAAAGGACATACAGTGACGATTAAAAACTGTCATCGGAGGGGGTGCATGACAGTTTTTGTAAGTGTCATTGTAGCATGTGTCACCGTAGATCCTTCATCGATGACAATTTAACATAGTATGTGGATTGAGTCACGAGCATAAACAGTCACACATTTGGTCGTTGACTTTGACTATTTTCCGCTTTTTTTCCGGAAAAATTCATTTTGGCGCATTTTTTTATTCAATAATTAATTTAAAAAAAATTCAATAATAGTAATATTGGTGAAAATAACATATTGTAACTAAAATGTAACTAATTAATCAAATTATTTTAATACATAATATTAAAACATTTATGAATTATTTTACAAAACAAAATGTTTTCAAAATAAAAGAAATGCATGGTCTCGATCAAGACCAACAAGAAGGCCGAAAATACAACGTCTTCTTGAACCTTCAAGTAATAACTCCAACACCATTCGTCCCTAACAATCTCCAAGACATCATAAATGGAGGTATTACTTCAAAAATTAAAACTAAGAATCACTCACTTATTGCCCTCGTCGCGCCCTGTCCCCATTCCATCTGCATCAGCAAAACAACATTTGAAGTGACAACACATTACTTAACAAAGAAGGCAATGAATCTTATTTTTCAGTATCAATTCATAAGTGGTTAGTTCAGAAAACATTCTTTTCATCAGAATATTACAGAAAAAATACATATGGAAACAATTTTAAGTATTACTACCAATTGAAAAAATACAAAGGAAAAACATTCTGAAGACTTGCAACATAGAGAAAAACACAATTTTGAATAATGAATGGAAAAACTTATGGAAACAAGTCTACTTATCAATCAAATGTGTATTGCTACTTAAAGGAATTTCAAAAAAGGAGGACTCTTTTAAGTATTACTACCAATTGAAAGAGATTTCAGTTTCTTACAGTGGTTATTCTCGCACACTAGACTTGCAGGAAGATCCCACAATGCAGCCATATTCAAAGCCTCAAACAACTGTCCTTGATTAGCGCACAGTTGCTTCAGTTCCTTTCTTCGCTGCTCCTCAAGAGGATCTGGACTCTTTATTACTCTCTTCGCACACGCCTAAAAACAAAACAAACCACATCAAATAAGAGTCTATGGAGCTAAACAAACTCCCATAGAAAATTAGCATTGGAAGAAGTTTTACCTATCTTGCGCATGCTGTGAAGGGAAAGTAGGCATGAATTCTTTAGACTTGGGGAGAGGAACTTCACGAAACCAATCAGCAGTTATTCTCTGCAATAGATAAGTGAGCTGAGAGCATTGACGACTAACGAATGAGAAAAATAAACAGTAAAAGCAAAGTTATATTCATCATAGAACCAGAAAGTTATATGCATCATGCCTTCACTGTCAATATACCATATATTTATTCAAAACCAAAACTGAAGTAAGTAGAAGCATAAACAACAAATTTGTACCTAATTCCAAAGACTGTATCCATGTACTTAATCATACTTAAACATATATGTCTGCACCAATAACAAAGATCCAAGTTAAATCCCTCACAAATCTAAAATCCTAATCTAAAGTACTTAAAACAGGCTAATCAAACATGAACACTCAAATTAAACACTTAAACTAATCGCACAATTAACAAAACAACTAAACTAAGCACATAATTAACAAAAAACAAATAAACTAAACAGATAATTAACAAAGCAGCTAAAGAATGTGATATTTAACTAAGAGGATCTCGTAATTACCTCTTTGATGCACAACCGTGAAGAGAATCCAAAGTGGATGTCTTCTCCAAATCCACAAGCTCAGACCACACAAGAAAAGAAATTGAAGATTTTAAACTATGAAACCTTAGAAAATTTCTAGGGTTTCGAATTTGCTTAAACCCATCCAACACTCAAAACGAACCAACAAAATTTTAGACTAGTGAAAACCTTGAGGAAAATATTTTAGATAGTCGGATTTTTTCTCAAATGTGAGAGTTTTGCTGTTATACCACACACAAGACCTTGTTGAGCAATAAGAGGTAGGGTTATTTATATAGGAACCCTTGCCTGAAATGGAGAAGACAAGGACCATTAAGAGTCTTGCCTGAAATAGAGACGCAAAGACTGGGATAAAGCACCTCATCTGCAACTTTGTCATAATCGACAAGTGTGACTTCGAAAGAGGAGAGAGAGGAGTGTGAGGACGGCGCAACTAGGGTTTCTCAACTCTTGGCTGCGTTTTATTGAAATGAGAGGGAGTGAAGGCATTTTGCCATTTAAACGTTAACTGGGCCGGGTCTTGGTCCATTATTTGGACTGGGCTCAGCTAATTCAAAGACGAATTGGACCATTAAAAGGGGTGGGGTAATTACAGATAATTTTATAATTGTGGCCACAAGATTAATTAAAAAATAAAAATATTTAATATTTTATAGGTTCCGGATATCGGTTTCGGGTACCCTGTCTTTATTTGTCGGAATTGGACTCAATCGAGATTTAAAAGTATAAGGTCCAAAACTAATTTAAATAAAAAAGGTTGGGTATTGGGGTTGGGTCGGGTCAACTAAAAAAATGGGTCAACCCTATAAAACCGTCACACAATATGTGACGGTGCAAATACCTGTCATATAACTGTTATAAATTTATGACGGTTTAAATAACTGTCACACATATGTCATAAGTGTCATTGTTAAGAAGTCTGGAAAAAGCTACACTATGTGTGATTGCAAACCGCCACATTCGATCGCCACCGTATGTCATTTTTCTTATAGTGCTTTCTTGAACCTTCCAGACCGAACTCAATTCAATAAAATTTCCCCGTTCGATAGGTGTTATATTGTTAGGCGTATTTTGTATACGCCTTTTGAGTCATTTTTAGTTGGTATTATACTCGTTTTTGTTGTGTTTAGTATAGTAGTAGGTTTGTTTTTCTTTCTTTTGAGTCACAGCGGTGCAAAAAGGTAAAATGGCAAAAAGGAACGAGAAATGGGCAGAAAAGGTGCTCCTGAGGCGAAAAGGACGGAAGTTGGCAACTCAGAGCGAAAGAAGTCGACCGCCATGATGCCGTGACGAGCAGCGGTGCCATATTTATCTAGGAGCCACAAGACTTTCAGCACCGCGGTGCTATCGAAGCGATCTGGCGGTGCCGTTTGTCTTGGAGAAAATGTAGGAGTTTCAGACATGCGGTGCCAACGCGAGAAATTTCAATTTCGAAGGCAAATTAGCTAAGGGCAGATTGATCCATAGGGCATGAAAATTAGAGGATATTTAAGCCCTAGGGATTAATGCCATGAAGAGGTTGGTCATTCTACAACAAAACACAACACAAGACACGGATTAAAGGCTACAATTGGAGACTTGTTCGCAGTAATTTCTTTTCTTTCGTTTTAAATTCAGTTTATGTATGGATTTTGTGTTAGTTCTTAGTGTGACTATGACTAGGAGCTAAACACTTTATTAGGGTTTTTCTTATGAATCGCTTGAAACTTCTATTCATGAATTAATGCAGTAGTTTGATTTTTTCTTCACTTGATTAAGATTTAGTCAATAATTGGTATGAATGTTTGATAATTAATTGATCATTAATTATCATAATATATATGATTTCGAATCGAGAACCGAGAGGAGATATTTGGATATGCTGTAATTGACTAGACATAGGTTAAAATCGCGGACGACAGTACCCCGATACATGTGTAGAATTATAGGTTACTGTTCTTAATCCTCATATGTGGTAAATCCTAACATAGAAATATAGAAGGGTTATGCACTAGGGTTGAGTGATTATATGTCCTAACCGGAATATAAGACAGTTTAGTTAACCGCTACCTTAACGTAAAAGAAGAAGAAGTTATTCTAGTTGCATTAAGGATTGAATAGAGTGGATAGTCGAGGATTTTGGAAGCCCTAATTCATTCATAACTGATTACAACTTAGATAGTTCAGTAAATCTTGCAATTATTCTAGTAGTTAAATAAAAACCCAACTCAAATATCGATTGCCAAATAGATAACATAAAATAAATGAATGGTAATTAGAAACCAGTCTAGGAGGATGATATCCGGTCTTATCAGACTATATTACTTATCAACGATGCGTGAGCATTCGAAATATCGCTAACAAGTTTTTGACGCCGTAGCCGGGGACTGACGTACATCTAATATCGAATCATCTGTTTTTATTTCTACTTTGGCTTTATTTTTATTTTAATTTTTACTGTTAGAACCGTGTGCCTTGATTTGGTTGTTGATTTTGATCTATCTCAGGAACTCAATTTATACGAAGAAGAAGAGGGGCAGACACACTTGTTCCCTTCAATCTTGAAATTGAGAAAATCTGCAAACAAAACAGGCGCAACAAAAGGATATATGAGTCAGTGACCATGAACAACGAACCAAATCAGAATGGGGCGGACAATGAGGTTCCTGAGAATGCCGGAGAGCCAATACATGTCCCAACAGAGAGAAGTTTGGGGGACTATGTTCTTCCCACGGTCACAGGTGCACAGACTTGCATCAGGCTCCCAACTATAGGGGCCAACAACTTTGAGATCAAGCCGACCATCACGGCGTGGTCGAACCACGGTCTGATTTGGTCTGAAGCGGTGTCAGCGGTGTTGTTGAGGAGTGGAAGCGGTTGGGCGAGTTGCTCCCGGCCGCGATGGTAAGTGAGAAGGAGTGTGAAAGCGGTGAGGTAGAGAATGAGGGTCACCGAGGACCTCTACAGTTGAGCGACTCGCGAACACGCTTTGAGGAATACGTTGATAGAATCACTTACCCCAGAGGTTACAAAGAAGGCAATTGACAAGCAATTCTCTAAGTTTTGGAGGTGTTTAAGAAGTTTCACATAAATATCCCGCCGTTGAAGCACTAGAACAGATGCCATACTTTAAATTCATGAAGGAGATACTTGGAAAAAGAGAAGGCTAGCGGATTATGAGACATAATCTTTGTGAGAGGAGTGCGGTGTCATCCTGCAAAAAGCGCCTCTGGGTGAAGGACCAGGAAGCTTCACCTGCACTATTGGTAAGGTGGCATGCAAAAAGCGCTGCGTGATCTGGGTCGATGTCAATCTCGTACCTGCATGCATTTTGAGATTGGGTTTGGGTAAATCCAAATCAACCACGGTGAATTTGCGGTTAGGCGAGGCGTAGTGCGCGAGGCATAATAGAAGATGTACTGGTCAAGGTGGGAAAGTTCTTCTTCCCAGTAGACTTCCTCATTCTTGATATGGAGGAAGATGATGAAATACCCATCATTTTGGGGAGACCATTCCTTGCAACCGGGAGAGCCCTGATTGATGTAGAAAAGAGAGAACTGAGACTAAGGGTTCAGGAGGAAGAGATGGTGTTCAAAGTGTTCAATTCCACCATTGAATCCCAAGACATCAACAAGTATTTCGCAGTCAGCACAGCTGACACATCAATTCAGCCAGCACAGGCCAAAGCTGGGGAGATCATTCATACAACGGTGAACTTACAGGTCACCAAGAATGATGAAACAAAAATGAATGTCATGGAAGCCGTCGAACAGGTAAATGTTACTGAACTCCCTCTTGTGAAAACGAAAAACAGAGTGACAAAGAGGAGGATGATTTTAAAATGGATAGATAGTGGGGTTAAAATACCCTAATTATTTAATAAGTAACATACGTCCGGCTACAAGACGTTAAAGACAGCGCTACTTGGGAGGCAATCCAATTTTTAAATTACGCAATTGAGTTTAATTAGAACAGTCTCACTTTTGATATTTTTGTGGTGTTGTGATGACAGTGGAGGAAGCGGAGACTAAGCACGAAGAAGAGGATGAAAAACACAGAATCGGGGGAACACCGCGGTGTCAATTGTTCAGAGGGGTCGCAGGAGTTTATGCACTGCGGTGCCATTACGCAATACCGCGGTGCCGAATAATCAGAAGAGCCACAGTACTTTTGGCATCGCAGTGCCATCAGGCAATACCACGATACCGGGATGGGATTTCCAAATTAAAAGCCCTAATCCCCCAAATCTCTTTCCATACAAACACAAATCCTTCCTCTCTCTAAAAAGTCTGAAAATCCCTTTCTCTACCCATAAAAATCTCCCACAAACTTCCTCAAATTCTTCCAAAAATCCCTACACAAACCCTCACATCTTGCACCACCATCATTCCTTCCAATTGGGTCAAAATATTGGTGAAGAATAACTCTTCAAAAATGTAATCTTCATCATTGTTCTTGCAATTTCAAGGCTAGTAGGGAAAGTAACTTGCAAGTTTGGGGGTGTACGGGCTTTGTTGGTAGGGCGTTGTGTAGTTGTGGGTGTGTGCTGCAGTGGTTGTTTGTTGTTTGTTGTGTGAATTGAGATGTATTATGGTGTAGTTGTTGTGCATTGCTGTTGTGGTCCGATTTTGCTTGGTTATTGTTGTTGTGTGGTGTGAGAGTTGTTAGGAAACCTCAAAGAAACAAAGGAAACACTGCTGAAAATTTTCCAACAACCTTCACTATGGCCTCTAGGAAACGAACTTCAAGAGCTTCCCCATCTTCATCAGCCCCAGAATATGATGTGACTCGATTCGCCAACAAATAAGCGGAGGATCGATACCACAAGATTAGTACTAGGGCATTGATACCAGAAAGAGGCATGGACTACCAGGCCATGCCATTTGATAATGATGATGACTACGAGCCTATTAGGGCTATGATTGAGGCAAATAGGTGGAAAAGGTTCACCAATCCGGAGAGGATCCCACTTCAGAATTCTAGCCTTGTGAGGGAATTCTATGCAAATTATCCCGAGCAAAGGGATGGGAGATGCTTTGTTAGAAGGAAATATGTGCCCGTGAGTTCTAAAGTTGTGAATGTGCTACTAAGAACCTATAATGTTAATGACCAAGGATATAATCCAAACCACTTCAGAAGTTGGTCACGAGACGTCAACCATATCATGTGGGATGTAGTTGCGGGGACATTGTGATACCCACGCGCTGAGTTTAATTTTGCCCGCAACAGATTCAAGAGACTTTCCTGGTGCCAGTTTAACAAAACAGCCAGAGGATGGCTATATTTCGTAAGTGCTCGCTTGATTCCTTCAAATTATTTCACCAATGTGCCCACAGACATAATCAACCTCATCTATGGCATCATGATGGGCATGACAATTGATGTGGGAAGAGAAATAGTGCAGAGCATAAGGAAGATTAGTAGGCTGACTACTACTGGCGGATTGAGACATGGTTCACTCATTACTGCCTTATGTGATAGGCATGGAGTCCCAACATTCGTCACTGATATCCTAGAGAAGAGTCAGTCTGTTGTGACCTATAGTTTAGTGCACTCCTTCCTTGACTGACCCGGGACCAAGCGAGGAAAAGGGCACATCGCCAGCGATGAAGCCGGCCGTGAATGAGGAAGAGCACGAGGCAGAGAGCACACAAATGAAGCGACAGCGGCCATCGCCTCACTGTCCTTATAGCCTCCAATGCCAATGATGGAGCAGATGCTCTTGAACCAACAAAGGATGATGCGGAATCAAGAGCAAATAATGCAAGACCATAAACACCTGACCCAACGTGTTGATAATTTGAGTTCCATGTTCACCCAATGACAATGCAGTATCCGTCGCCACCACCATTTTGAGCCGCTGTAGGTTTGTAAGTCGTCCCATTTTAATTTTCTGAGTCTTTTACACATTTGGGACAATGTGTAGTTTAAGTTTGGGGGGGGGGGGGAGAGTTCTTATTTTATTTTATTTTATTTTTGAGCCTTTTGTTGTTTTTGTGTTTTATGTGAGTCAACATTTTTTTTGGTTGTATGATCATGCATGCTGTGCTTATTTGGAACGCCTAGTGAACTAAGTGAGATAATGTAATGGAATGAGAAGCTAAAATCTGTGTGCTTAAGTTAGATATGTCAAAAATTTATGAAAATCTGATTATTTGGAATATTTGAGGCTTAGCCTATGCTTTGTCAAGTGAAAAATGTCTGTGAAGTCTGCTTGCTTGTTATTTGAGGCGAAATAGCTAAGATGTACATGTTAGGGAGATGATTCAGACATTTCTTTGCTAGCCCTTCTTATCATTCATTGCCTACCTTGCACTAAATCGTACCACTAGTCAGCCCCGTTGAGCCTAAAATAAGTTGTTTTTTTTGACACCCCATGATTTCCTCATGTGACATAAGCAGTAATTGAATAAAGGGATGAAAAATAGTGAAAAAGAAACACAAAAATAGAGTGAAAATTGACGCACCCCAATGAAAAAGAACGTAAAAGCTTAAGTTTGGGGGTGCATATATGAATTGATTCATGCTCTCAAAATGAGAAAAGGAGAATGATAAGTATGAACTGAAAAGAATACCAAAAAGAAGGACAAAATGGTTGAGTAAGAAAAATGCTTATGGTACGTAAATTGAGCCTAAATGTCTAATCCTAAGCCTACATTACAACCCTGAAAAGTCCTGATGATCTCTAGAATGTATGTCTATGATTAGTGGAGAATAACAAATAAACAGACCCGTAGAACTAAATGAAATTGACATGCATAGGTTAGGTATTCATGCTTCCATTACTTATGATCGAGATGAATTTGCGAAATATCTGACTTGAAATTCTAGATTGCTAAATTCATGCTATATATGTTCCTACATATTATCCCAACTGACGTTCATGTGTCTCTAAGTAACCTTGTGCAGCTGCTTGATTTGAGTCTTTGAGTCTTTTATTTTTGTGTCCTTGTTTTTATTTTGATCGTTGCTCGAGGGCGAGCAAAGGTTAAGTTTTGGGGTGTTTGTTAGGCGTATTTGTATACATCTTTTGAGTCATTTTTAGTTGATATTACTCATTTTTGTTGTGTTTAGTATAGTAGTAGGTTTGTTTTTCTTTCTTTTGAGTCACAACGGTGCAAAAAGGCAAAATGGCAAAAAGGAACGAGAAATGGGCAGAAAAGGTGCTCTCGAGGCGAAAAGAACGAAAGTTGGCAACTCAGAGCGAAAGAAGTCAGCACCGCGGTGCCATCAGACAGAACCGCGGTGCCATATTTACCAATGAGCCACAGGAATTTCAGCACCGCGGTGCCATCAGACAGAACCGCGGTGCCATATTTACCAATGAGCCACAGGAATTTCAGCACCGCGGTGCCATCAGCGATCTTTGCGGTGCCATTTGTCTTGAAGTTGCGGGATTTTCGCACGCGGTGCATTATCTGTAACCGCGGTGCCCAGCGGAAATTTCTTCGAAGCAAATTTACTAAGGGCAGATTGGTCCATAGGGCATGAAAATTAGGGGATATTTAAGCCCTAGGGATTAATGCTATGAAGATGTTGGTCATTCTACAACACAAGACACAGATTGAAGGCTACAATTGGAGACTTGTTCACAATAATTTCTTTTCTTTCGTTTTTAATTCAGTTTATGTATGGATTTTGTGTTAGTTCTTAGCGTGATTATGGCTAGGAGTTAAACACTTTATTAGGGTTTTTCTTATGAATCGCTTGAAACTTCTATTCATGAATTAATGGTAGTTTGATTTCTTCTTCACTTGATTAAGATTTAGTCAATAATTGGTATGAATGTTTGATAATCAATTGATCACTAATTATCATAATATATATTATTTCGAATCGAGAACCGAGAGGAGATATTTGAATATGCTGTAATTGACTAGACATAGGTTAAAATCGCGGACGACAGTACCCCGATACTTGTATAGCATTATAGGTTACTGTTCTTAATCCTCCTATGTGGTAAATCCTATCATAGAAATATAGAAAGGTTCTGCACTGGGGTTGAGTGATTATATGTCCTAACCGGAATATAAGACAGTTCAGTTAACATGTATATCTTAACTATTTCGTTTCAAATAACAAGCAAACAGACTTCACAGACATTTTTCACTTGACAACGCATAATCTAAGCCTCAAATATTCCAAATAATCAGATTTTCATGAATTTTTGACATATCTAACTTAAGCACACAGAATGTTGCTTTCAATTCCATTACATTAACACACTTTATCCATTCAATGTCTTTAGCAATTACAATATGTTAGATTCATAAAAAAAAATTGACTCACAAAACACATAGAACAAACAAAAAGACTAAAAAACAGACACACAAAACAAACTAAGATCCCCCCAAACTTAAACGACACATTGTCCCTCATGTATGAAGACTAAAAATAAGGGACAACTTACTGACACAACACAGCGATCATAACGGAGGTTTGGGATGAGATTTTGGAAATTGCACATCTTTTGGGCTCTCTGAAGTTTTAGCGCTTTTGATTCTTTCCCTCTTAGGGTCAGTCCCTAGTCCACCTGCCATCAAAACATAAGACAAAACCCAAGACCGTGAGACTGTTCAAGATAAAATAAAATAAACTAAAACAAAAATTAAACTAACATAATTAAAAACATTGGATTGCCTCCCAACAAGCGCTGTCTTTAACGTCTTTTAGCCGGACGCATTTAACCTTTACTAGTGCCCATTGGATCCTTTTGCGAATTGCTTGCAATCCGCACAGTCATTGTTGCAGGTCTCACTTTTCCTACAATACTTTTTTCAAACAAGGGTTTCATATCTAAGATTATCCCCCAATTACACAAGGCAGACTTGTCTTCTAGGCTCTCTATAATGTAGGGATCAGTGAAACTCCTTACATCTCTCAACTTTTAGGGGTGCCCTTGAGGGTATGGACTTTCTGGTTGGGGCTCAACAATGGTAGTTGGTGGTGTCTCTTGTATAGGAAAAAGAAATTCTAAGGAATCCAAAAAGGTGAAAAGTTGGATCTTAGTAACCTCTTCTTTCTCTACACCAACTATCTCTCTCAATTCATTATCATTCTCAACAGCTTGTTGTGGTTCAGGTTCCTCACTCTGCTTATCACTCCCAACAAATATGTCGCTAGGCAGATTTTCTTGTGGTACGTTTCTCACCATATCCATCAACTGCCCTATTTGTGTCTCCAAATTTTTGACGGACACTTTTGTCTCAGTCATAAACTGAGTCTGGCACTTGGTGATCATGAGTTTGGTTGCCTGCAACTCATTTTGATCTTCTTGTGGAACCTGTGGGTTAGGCTGTTGTTGATGATTTCACTGCCCCTGATAGTAGTAGTAGTTCATTTTTTCAACTTTACCTACAAAATAAGAAAAACAACAAAAAGTGATAAAAAGATGCTCGCAGAACAAGTTAGAAACTTGTTCCCGGAGCAACCAAATTAGAAATAAAATAACATAACCGAATATATACAAACCAAATTAGAATTAAGATTAGATAATTCGATATTGAAAGTACGTCAATCCCCGGCAAAGGCGCCAAAAACTTGTTAGGCGATTTCCACGTGCTCACGCTAGTGTACGTATCGTCACAAGTAATATAGTCTGTAAGACCGAATATCGTCCACAGAGACTGGTTATCAAGTACCGATTATCTATTCTATGGTTTCTATTTGGTGAACATTAATTTGTTTGTATTTTTATCTAATAACTAAGGCTAAGTAATTGCAAAAAATAAACTAATTATGATAATACTTTGGTTTAAATCAGTTATGAAGAAATTAAGGCTTACAATATCTCGACTATCCACTCTATTCAATCCTTAATGCAACTAGAATGACTTATTCTTCTACGTTAAGATAGCGGTTAACTAGACTGTCTTATATTCCGGTTAGGATATATAATCGATCAACCCCTTGCAGAACCCTTCTATATTTCTATGATAGAATTTACCACATAGGAGGATTAAGAACAGTAACTTATAATGCTACACAAGTATCGGGGCACTTTCGTCCGCGATTTTAACCTATGTTTATTCAATTACAGCATATCCAAATCTCTCCTCTCGGTTCTTGATTCGAAATCATATAGATTATGATAATTAGTGATTAATTAACTATCAAACATTCATACCAATATTGAATAACTCTTAATCAAGTGAAGAAGTAACCAACTAATGCATTAATTCATGAAACGAGGTTCAAGCGATTCAAAAGGAAAGTCATAATTAAGTTATTAGCTCATAAACATTGTCATGTCAAGAACTAATACAAACCAACATAAACTGAAATAAATAAAAGAAAAAAAACGAAATTTGAACCAAAGTTGTCTCCAATCTTGTGTTGTTTTCTCCTTTCTTGCCTTTCCCAAAGTACAATGTGGAATTATGTACAAGATGCTCCCCTTAGGTCAGGGTTTTAAGGATTATATACTGCAAAAATCGTGTGCCCTGGACCCTTCTGCCCCTGACCAATTTCGCCTCGGATCTGGAAAACGCGTCTCGGCACCACGGTCCTGTAGAATGGCACAATGTCGTAGAAATCTGCGACCTCTCGAATGTCGAGCGGTGGTCTTGTGGTGGCATCACCGGTGATCTGCGACGTCCCATTCCTAGATTTTTTTTTATTTTTGTCATTTTCTTGTTCGGACTTCGTCTGATTTCTCCTATGTTTTCCGAGACTTCTTATGCTTCATTTCTTGGCCCTTTTAGTGTGCAATTCCATCTAAATCAAGCTCATTTCATCATCTTTTTGCCATTTCTCCATTTATGACCGATGTGACTCAAAAAGAAGAAAAAACAGACCTAATATTATACTAAACACAAACGAAATGAGTAAAATACTAACTAAAAATGACTCAAAAAATGTATATAAAATATGCTTAACATATATATAGTGAAAAATTTACCTAGTAATCGACATTCTATAAGCAACTTTTTTATTATATATATATAATAACCATACCCAGGAAAATCTCGCGTCTAAAATATATATATAATACTTTGAACTTCTTGTAAGTTTAACCAAATAAAAAACTATCATTGTGGTTGAAGATGCAAAAATCTGAAGGGTCTATTTGGATATGGTTGGTTTTAATTGAAACTTTATGGCTGGAAACCATTAAATAAATGGATCTTCTATGTGTATATATTCTTGGTCTTGATTTCTCTTATATACTTAAATTGCATAATATTTCACTTTTCAATAAAGCTTTATTGTCGGAATGTAACTTGTCAACTCAATGCACTATCACGAGCTCTATTCTTTTCTACTATTTCTAATCATGATTGCGCTATTCATGCCAACTAGAATGGAGAATTGGTACCTTACGTATTTTGGATTTTGAAAAGATGTTTAAGTTATATATATGGATAGTGTAATTTTTTATACTCAAGATTACACTATTCTTCTTCCTTCCTCTCTTCTCTAAATGGATACTCAAGATTCTTCCAATAATTCTGACGCTTCTACCTCCACAAATCCCACCACCAAGTCGTCACCCTCTTTTCATCCCGCACTAACTATTACAAACATCAAGAACCATATCCCCATCCTTCTTGATCAGAAAAACAGTCAGTATTCTCCTTGGGTTGAACTGTTTCGCAATCATGCATGTCTCTACAACGTGCTTGATCATATTGATGACACCATTCCGCTCCCTCCGGAGGTTGATGATTCTACTTGGCGTCGTCTCGACGCCGGCGTCAAACAATTGATATATGGTAGTATTTCTCAGAATCTACTTCTTACTATCATGAAATCTGACTCCATAGCCCGTGACTTGTAGAATCATTTAGAGAAATTTTTCCAGGACAATAAGCACACTCATGCTGTGTATTTAGAGGGACAATTTAACAATACACGTCTTGAAAACTTTTCCAATGTGATTGAGTACTGCAAACAGTTAAAGCTTCTGACGGATCAACTTGATGTTGTCGACTACTTTATTCGCGACACTGGCCCAATTATTCTGATTGATTCTTGGCCTCCCTAAAAGAGAATATGATACATTGGCCACCATGATTCAACAGGCAGATTCGTTACCCAGCTTTAACAAAGCTCGCTCGCAGTTGTTGATCGAAGAGACTCGACGTGCTAAGCAGGATGAGCACAATCAGAAGGCGTTAGCTGTCGAAACGCGTCCTCAAGATCCAACACCACCAAAAAACTCTCAACCGCTGCAGAGATGCGGTGGAAATGGCGGCAAGGGCCGCGGCAAAGGAGGTTGTGGTCGTGTAAAGGGTCGCGGACAACAGAACCAGCAACAACAACAGGGCGGAGAATCGATTCGGCGCGGCTCAACGATACCGTCTGGCGCGCGGCGACAGTTCCAGCACCATCAACCCTACAACCAGTTCTCCCACCAGGGAATGAAGAACAACCCAAGGAATGAAGCCCAAGAAGTGTCAAGAAGAACAGAAGAAATCTGGCAGATTCTGGACAAAAATCAAAGAGGCACCGCGGTGCACTGCAATAACTGCCGTGGTGCCATTGAACGCATGATCGGAAAATTAGCACCGAGGCGTAAAAATTGCCGAAAGTCCGAAATTGAAACACCGTCGAAGGCACCGCGGTCCTGGCTAGAGGCACCGCGGTGCCATATGTCCAGTGAGCTACAGTGATTTCAGAAGAATTAGCACCACAGTTACTGCCAACAGAACCGCGGTTCCGACACGTATTTTCAGAATTTCTGAGCCAAATTGGACAGGGTTTTCATGGTCCGACCAATTTTCTCAAGTATGAAATCCCTAAACCCTGCTCATATACCATATCTTATACGAGATACCTAAAATCATACTTTGGGAGGCAAGACACAATTGGAGACTCTTGTTCAAGTTCTTTTTCTTTCCTTTGTTTTTATTTTAGTTTATGTTGGATTTGGTATTAGTTCTTGACATGACAATGTTTAGGAGCTAATTAGTTTAGTAGGGTTTTCGTTGAATCTTCTTGAAACTCTTTCATATAGTTAATGCATTGATTATTGATTTCTTCTTCATCATATTAAGATCTATTCAATATTGTTATGATTGCTTGATAATTAACTAGCTATTAATTGTCATCACTTATATGATTTCGAATCAAAAGTCTGAAAGGTGAGATTTGAATATGCTGTAATTGTCTAGACATAGGTTAAAATCGTGGATGAAAGTACCCCGATACTTGTGTAGTATTTAAAGGTTATTGTTCTCAATCTCCCTGTGTGGTAAAACTTATCATAGAAATATAGAAGGTTTCTGCACTAGGTTGAGCTCTTGTATGTCCTAACTGGAATATAATGACAGATTAGTTAACCTGTTATCTTAATAAGAAGAAGAATCATTAGCATTGCATTAACACGTGAAAGAGTGGATAGTTGAGGAGATTGGAATCATATTCTCTTCATAACTGTTATAAACCCAAAGTATCATAATCTTTAGTTATTTCCTGCACTTAGTCATAATTCTTAGTATAATTCTCAAACTAAAAGAACGTCAACCAAATAGATACCATATGATAGATAATCGGTACTTAATAAACCAGTCTATGTGGACGATAAATTCGGTCTTACAGATCTTTATTACTTGAACGATACGTACACTTGCGTAAACACTTAGAAATATCGCAACAAGTGTTTGGCGCCATTGTCGGGGACTGGCGTACTGTTAATATCGATTTATCTATTCTTATTTCTAATTTGGTTTTTTATTTTTATTTTTGCTTTAGTGTTGTTTGCCGTGACCTGTTTATTGTTTTTTATTAGTCTCAGAAACTTAGTTTATGCGAAGTAGGAGAGGAGCAGACACTCCCATCCCTCTGAACTCTGAGATTGAAAGATTGTGCAGACAGAACAAGAAAGAGAAAAGAGCAACTGATTTGTTAGCAATGGAAGATCAGCGAAACAATAATTTGGTCGATGATGAGTTACCGCCTGTCATAAGACAAGTCCCTACAAAAAGAAGCTTGGGGGACTATGTGATGCCAACTATTACAGGGGTGCAGACTTGCATCAGGCGTTCAGCTGTTGAAGCCAATAATTTTGAGATCAAACTAATAATATTGCACATGGTCCAAGGTTCAGTCCAGTTTGTATGATTACCAACATAAGATCCCCATCTGTATCTAGCAAACTTCCTGGAGTTGTATGCAATATTTAAATACAATGACGTTACTGATGATGTCATTCGGTTGAGGCTCTTCCCATTCTCACTCAAGGAGAGAGCAAAGTGCTGGTTGAATTCATTACAGGCAAACTCTATCACTACATGACAAGACTTAGCCCAGAAGTTCCTTGTCAAGTTCTTCCCTCCATCCAAAGCAGCAAAGCTCAGAGGTGAGCCTAATAATTACTATCAGATGGATGGAGAGTCACTATATGATGCATGAAAGCGGTTCAAAGATTTGCAGAGGAAGTGCCCATATCATGAGATTGAGAAGTGGATGCTAGTCCACATATTTTACAATGGGCTGAGTGATACAACTCGTACCATCATTGATGCTGCAGCAGGAGGTACGTTCATAAGAAAGAGTGCCAATGAGGCACATAATTTGCTAGAGGATATGACCATAAACAACCATTAGGAGGCCGATGAGAGAGCAATGAACAGTAGGAAGATGGCTGAGATTCATGAGCTAGATGTTATCACTGCATTGACTGCGCAGGTAGCTACTTTGACAAAGTAGATGCAGTAGAGTACCATGTCAGTTAAAGCGGTTCAAACACCAGTGAGATGCGAAATTTGTGGGGGTCCCCAGACCTTTGATACGTGTACAACAGTGGACCCAAATAATATGCCCATGGAGTAGGTTCAGACAGTGGGGAATTTTCAGAGGACCTACAACAATCCATTCTCCAACACATATAATCGGGGTGGAGAAATCACCCAAATTTTTCATGGAAGAATGAACAAGGGCAGCAACCACAATTTCAGGCATCATCCTCACAGTAGTTCAGCCCACCAAACCCACAAGGGAAGTCAGATGAAATAAGAGAAATAAGAGCAGCACTGATGACCTTGGCTAAATCCCAGACAGAATCCAACAACTCCCAGACTCAATTCATGAAGGAGATCACCCAGTTCATGATCGAGACTAAGTCATCCATCAGGAGTTTGGAAACACATGTGGGACAAATGACAAACACGTTAAATAATATAGAGCAAGGTAACCTTCCTAGTAATACAATGATGAATCCAAGGGAGCAATGCCAAATAATCAGTTTGAGAAGTGGGAAGCAGTTAGAGCAGAGGGCACCCCAACCAGTGGTTGAAAAGGAGAATGATGTGGGGAAGACAGTTGAGGTAGACAGAAGGGGGTTACTGATGACAGCCCTATTTTAGAGAAGGATCCACCTGCAGTGATGAGGGAGTATACAGACAAAATTCCTTACCCTCAAAGACTGTAGAAGAAGACTTTGGATAAGCAGTTTTCAAATTTTTTTGAGGTATTCAAAAAATAGCATATCAATCTTCCATTCAATGAAGCTTTGGAGCAGATATCAACTTATGTGAAATTCATGAAAGACATCCTATTTAAGAAGAGGAAGCTGACAGAATATGAGACAATGGTGCTGACAGAGGAGTGCAGTGCTATATTGCAGAAGAAACTTCCCCCTAAGTTGAGAGACCCAGAGAGTTTCACCTTACCTTGCACCATAGGAAGTGTTACATGCAAAAGGACTTTATGTGATTTGGGAGCAAGTATCAATCTTATGCCCCTCTCTGTGTTCAAAAGACTTGATTTGGGATAAGCAAGACCAACCACAGTCACCCTGCAGCTAGCTAATCGCTCGATTGTGCATTCCAATGATCATTGGAAGACCATTCCTAGCCACAGTGAGAGCCCTCATTAATGTTGAAAAGGGAGAGTTAAAACTCAGAGTGCAAGGTGAGGAGATGATATTCAAAGTTTTCAAGCAGTTCACTGAACCTCAAGTCGATGCTAAATGTTTTGCTATTGGGGTAGTTGATAAGGTTGTGCCTAAGAAAAGCCTCATAAGTACTGATGCTCGTGGAGTATCACCAAAGCAGTAGGGAGAACCTGATGGTAAGATTTCTGAACTAGCTATCGATGAAAATGAATTGAACTCCTCTAAAATCAGAACTGTGAAAAAGAAGAGTAGAAGGAGAAAGAGAATGGTGCAGAAATGGATATGCGGAGGAGACACTCTACCCCCTTGATTTAGTAAGTAACCTGCGTCCGACTACAAGACGTTAAAGACAACGCTACTTGGGAGACAACCCAATATTTTAATTATGTTATTTAAATTTTATTTTAGTTTGTTTTATTTTGTCTTGAACAGTCTCACTGATGCGCGATTTATGCGCACACTAACACAAGTGCACGTGTCGTGTCAAGTAATATAGTATAGAAGATCGAGTTATCGTCCTCAGGGATTAGTGTTCAATTCTCAAATTTTATTCTATGGTATCTATTTGGTAACCGATGATTGATAAAGTGTTTATAACTATAATTATGAATGCTAATTAAACTACTTTGTTTTACTTCAGATATGTTGGAAATAAGACTTTCAAATCTCCTCAACTATCCTCTTATCTTACTTGTTAATACAATTAATTATGGTTCTTCTTCTATTTTGTGATAGCAGGTTAACTAAGCCGTTTATACTCCTGTTAAGGTAATATAAACACTCAACCCCAATATAGAACCCTTCTACCTTTCGGTGATAAGATTGACTATAAAGGAGGATTAAGAGCAATAACCTATTAATACTACACAAGTATCGGGGTACTTTCGTCCACGATTTAACCTATGTTTATTCAACTATAGCATATTAACAATCTCCCCTTTCGGCTTTCGATTAGAAATCATATGGATTATGATAATTAGTGATCAATTAATTACCAAACATTCAAGATAATTATTGAATAAATCTCAACAATGATAAGAAGAACCAAAAACATGAATTTATTCATAATAATAAGGTTCAAGTGATTTGACATGAAAAACCCTAGATTAAGTTAGTTCCTAGCCATAGAAATGACAAGAACTAAACTAATATCCAACATAAACTATAAAGAAATAAAACAAGAAACAAGAAATTACTAAGAAGTGGTCTCCAATCTTGATCTCCAAAGTTGTGTGAATTGGAAAGGATGGGAACTCTCAAATCTGACCTAAAGGCTGCTTTTTATAGCCTCTAAAACGTTTTCCAGGTTTTCCTTCAGGCCTTGGCCCATTCCCATTCGAATCTGCCAGTTTTCCCGCCTCGGCGCGCGGCCCTGCAACTGGCGCCGCGGTGCCGAAACTCCTGCACGTCTCTGTAAATTGGGCGCCGTGGCGCTCTGACTCTGCTGGCTGGAGGCGCCGCGGCGCCTCCCTGTTTCATGCACGGTTCGCCAACTTTATCGTTTTTTGAGCTCTGGAACCTCTGTTTCTGCCATCTTTTTGCTCCTTTTCCACCAATGAGCAACTTTAAACCAATATGACTCAAAAGAAAGAAAATATATTCTAAGACGACACGTATTTGTACAAAAATGGGCAAAAGACTAACTAAAAATGACTCAAAAGGTTTATATAAAATACACCGATCAAACACCCCCAAACTTAACCTTTGCTCGCTCTCGAGCAAAGATCAAAAGAAAGAATTTAAAACAAGAGGAAAAAGGAAATAGACTGACTCAAAGACACTGATCACTTTGCTGCATCATTGTTACTTAGAAAAGCATGAAGGTTAGCAGAATAATATGTAGGAACATATAACATGAATTTTTAGCATTCTAAACAGATTAAGTTAGATATTTCGCAAATTCAATTTAATCATGCTCAATGAAAGTAAGAATACCTAACTATGCATGTCAATTTCAAAATCTTATGACATGTTTACTTGTTATTCTCCACTAATCATAGATACACATGTAAGAGATCTTCAGGGCTTTTCAGGGTTGTAATGTAGGCTTAGGCATGAGTAGGTAAAAATAGGCATTTAGGCTCATTTTATGTACCATAAACTCTTTTTGCTTTTCAATTCTTCCATTTTCTTTTGATTTTTTTTCTTTCTTCGCTTCATACATATCTTTCCCCTCTTTTGTTTTGAGAAAGTGAAGTGTATTATGGATAACAAGCACCCCCAAACTTAGGCTTTTGCCTATTTATTATTACTTTTTCATTGGGATGCATCAAAATTGTTCACTCTTTTTGTCTCTTTTTAACACTTTCTATTCCAATCACCAAATATTTTCACTTATGGCACAAGTGTGGATTTATAGGGTGTCAAAGAAAAAGTCTAATTTTTAGGCTCAAAGGGGCTGACTAAGGATATTTTTGAATATCAGGGATAGGCAAAAATGGTAAGAAAGGGCTAACAAAGAAATGCCTGAGTCATCTCCCTAACATGCATATCCTAACTATTTCGCCTCAAATAGCAAGCAATCATACACATATGTTTAATCATAAACAATGCACAAGTCAAGCAAGATACCTCAAATAATCTGATTTCATGAATGTTTGACATATCTAACCTAAGTGTTTAGATGGTTGCTTCTAATTCCATCACATTATTCAACCTTACTTCACTAGGCGATTCAAGTAACTGCAGCATGCATGATCTTTAAAAAAAAATTATGACTAAAAAATACTTAAAACAAATCAAAAAGACTCAAGAACACTAAGACAAATAATACACCAAATAACTCACCCCCCCCCAAACTTAAATCACACATTGTCCCCAATGTGTGCAAGACTAAAAAAAAAGATAAAAAAAAAATAAAAAAGATAAAATAAAAGAAACATGACAACTTACAAACTTGGTTTAAAGTGGTGGTGGTGGCGGTGGATAATTCATGGACCACTGGTTGAACAAGGAACTCATCTCATCAAATTTCTGGTGCAACTGTTGTTGCTCCTGCCTTAATTCTTATTGTCCTTGCCTCAGGTCCTGTTGACCTTGTATCATTATGTCAAAGTTCTGCATCATCCTCATCTGGTTCATGAGCAACTGCTCCATTATAAACCTGGAGGTTAGTGCAGGGGTTCTTCTTTGAGCGCTTCTGCCCGTCTTGAGCCTGCATCTCGTGCTCATCTTCATCTATGACAACCTCTGCTCTTTGGTCTCCTTCGTCTTCTTCTTTGGAGGAGTGGAGTGCAGGAAGGAATGCACTATCCCAGATGACACAGGAGGTTGGACTTTCTCATATGTATCAGTGGGTAGGGTTGGGACCCGTATGCGGAGCATAAAGCGCTAATAAGTGAGTCATGTCCCAACCCGTATGCGTTACCAACTTCTTTGGTTTCTCCGATGTTTTGCAATATTTCCTTCCCAACGTCAATCGTCCTCCCTGACATGATTCCATATATCATTTTTATTCTATCTGCTGGCACTCTGGTGAAGTCGTCGATGGAAGATGGCGGTGACGAAATATAACCAACCGCTTTTGTTTCTTTGAGCGACATTTGCTTAGTCCTCTTGATCCATTTCTTGCAATATCATACTCAGCCCCAGGGTAGCTTACTGTGCTTGCGACGACATCTCAGTCAATGTTGTTGGTGTCTCTAGACCAATTTTTGAAATAGCTCAGATCGTCACCTCTTTCTTCAACATCGGCTGTTTTTAATAGCACATTTACCACTTCTGTCGTCACAGACACATACCGTCCCCTCACAAAGCATCTATCATCAACCCTCTCTGGAAAGTTAGCATAAAATTCTCTCACCATTACTGTGTTCATCGGTGCTATACTCTTTCTGGGTTAACAAATATCTTCCACCCCATGACCTCTATCATCGCCCGAATAGGCTCATAGGCATCTCCCTCCTCAAATGACTCTTTTTGGTACTCCATTCATCTTTCAGGGATCAAGGGTCTAGTACTAAGCTTTTGGTATCTATCCTCAACTTTTTGGCTGACAAACTTAGTAGTGTCATATTGAGGGACGGAAGTGGATGTGGAAGCTCTCCTCTTCTTGGAAGACATTTTTAGATAACGTGGCAGTGCTTCCTTTGTTTCAACGATATTACCGAACACTATCAATTAATAACCAACAGCTACAACACTTATCAACCCCCACACTTCACTCAAAAAGCTCCGGCACAACACCCCACGCTCACTTCGTTTAATCTCGAAATCTCACACCCAACTTCAACACACCACACACCTTCCACAAATAAAGCACCTCCTCAAACCTACTACCTCCTCTGATTATATTGAAGATTTCAAGAAAAGATAAAGGTTACCTTGGACGGTGTTCTTTAAGATTTTCCTGTTCCTAATAATGTTTTGAGGCAATGGAATGAGGGTTGTTGTTTAAGATGGTTAAGGGTTTAAGGAATTTAAGAACTTTGGTTGTGGTTGGGTTTAGTTTGTGGAAGATTTTTAGGTAAAGGGTAAATTTCGTGGGTTTTGGAAAGAGCGAAGGTTTGGGTTTTTGAATTGGAGGTAGGAAAATCGGATTTAGGGCTCCTTTAAACTTCAGAATTTCAGTGTGGCGCGCTGACATGTGACTGGCCTGCGGCTGAACTCTGCAATTCTCTGAACTTCTAGCGTCGTGGCGCTCTGATTTGGCGCCGCGGCGCTGAGCCGATTTTTCTTTTTTTTTTCCTTTTGATTTCTCAGTTTTTCGTCCTCCAAATTCTTTGCCCTTGTACCTGTCATCACAACATATAAACAATACCCTCCGTGAGACTGTTCTAAGTAAAAAAAAACTAAATTGCATTAAATTTGAATAAAATAAAATAACCTTGGGTTGCCTCCCGAGTAGTGCTGTCTTTATCGTCTTTTAGCCGGACGCAAGTTCTTTACTCAAGAGGCATGGGGTAGATTAACCCCACAGCCTATCAATTTCATCAACATTTTTCTCTTCCTCCTTCTGTTTTTCCTTTTTTTTTTTTCAAGAGGAGGTTGAGTATCACTTACCTGTTTTGGCGGGCTTATCTCCTTTGTTGTGGCTTGCGCAGGCTCAACCGATGTGCTGACAGTGCTAATTGCAAAGCACTTGCTCATGACTGGGGGTTCAATGATGTGTTTGAACACTTTGAACACCATCTCTTCACTTTCCACTCTAAGTGTCAGCTCGCCCTTCTCCACATCAATTAGGGCTCTCTCGGTTGCCAAAAACGGTCTTCCCAATATGATGGGGATCTCATCATCTTCCTCCATATCCAGGATGAGGAAGTTCGCAGGAAAGAAGAATTTTCCCACCTTAACTAGGACATCTTCAATCTTTCCCCTGGGATGCACGGCTGTCTGTCTGCTAGCTATGAGCTCACAGTGGTTGGTTTGGCTTCACCTAACCCCAACCTTTTAAAAACAGACAAGGGTAAGATTTATGCTAGCCCCCAAGTCACAAAGGGCCCTATTACATGTTACTGTGCCAATTGTGCAAGGCAGTGTGAAGCTCTCTGGATCCTTGAGTTTAGAGGGCAATTTCTTCTGGAAGATGGCACTGCATTCCTCTGTCAGTGCCACCATATTGTACTCCGCCAACTTCTTCTTCTTCCTAAGAATTTCCTTCATGAATTTAAAGTAAGTAGGCATTTGCTCCAATGCCTCAATGAACGAAATGTTGATGTGTAACTTTCTGAATATCTCCAAGAACTTGGAGAATTGCTTATCAACCATTTTCTTTTGCAACCTCTGCGAGAAAGGAATCCTCTCAGTGTACTCCTTTAATGGGACTGTTGGAGCTTTCTCTAATATCAGACTGTCTTCAGTGGCCCTCTCCCTCTCTGCATCTACTCTCTGTTCAACCACAGGCTGGGGTGTAAGCTGTTCTAACTGTTTTCCACTCCTCAATTTGCCTGCAACCTTGTTCTCTGGGGTTTATCTCTGTATTGCTAGGCAAAGTGTCCTGTGGCCTGTTGTTTGCCATCTTCGCTAGTTGTCCCACCTGTATTTCCAAATTCCTGATAGAGGATCTAGTCTCTGCCATGAACTGGGTCTGTGAGTTGGAGAGTGTCAACAAGGCTGCTCTCAACTCATCTGGCTTCACTTGTTGAGCAGGTGCACTGAATTGTTGTGAAGATGAGGCCTGAGTGAATGGTTGCTGATTTTGGTACTGGCCTCGAAATTGGTTCTGCTGCCCTTGATCACCCCTCTATAAAAAATTAGGGTGATTCCTCCACCCTGGATTGTAGGTATTCAAATAGGGGTTGTTCTGGGGCCTCTGATAACTCCCTACTGCTTGACATTCTGCTTGCTCGATCGAGATGTTGTTAGGATCAACTGATGGGCACCTATCAAAGGTATGTGGACCTCCACACATCTCACAACTCAAAGGCATCTGGACTGCATTCACTGACACTGTGTTTTGTTGCAGTTGCTTGGTCAGTCTTGTGCATTTAATGTTGTGATGGCATCAATCTCATGGGCTCCTATTGCTCTTTTACCACTCACCCCTCTGTCCTCTGTTACATGATTATTGGTGGTCATGTCTTCCAATAAATCATGAGCTTCGTGTGTGTTGACACCCAATTTTGACCCTCCCGTCCAGCCATTAACTATAAAATTACACTAATTTTGTAAAATAATTTTTTATGATTTTTTATAATAAAATGCAGCGAATAAAACATAAATACAGGCATAAATAATTAATTTAATAATGACAAGTTTTAAGCACTTAGAGTTTAATTAACTTTAAACTTTGTCGTAATGCTTAAATAATTAATAAATACATAAAATAAATAATTTAGCGATAACGTCGTGTCGGGTAGCATGGCGCGTTTTATTAGTAATCATTTGTAGTTTAAAAATCAATTCTAATCTGATACATATGCATTTAATAGCACCGCATTTATAAAGCATTAAACAATTCTTAAAAATCATATTTGTATTTAGCATTTAAATAATTCAATCTAAGCTCATTTTAATTTTAATTTAACTTCGCAATAATGCATAACAATAAAATTTTAAATAATAGCGTCGCGTCCTAAAGCATTAAGCATTAATTAAATAGCACCTAAAACTAGCACTAATTAATTAACTAATTAAATACCTAACTAATACCCGATATAATACCACCAAATTTCACAAAAAAAAAACACTGCCCAAACCGACCGTCGCGCGGCCGCCCACCAGCCTAGCTGCGCCCACACCATCCTGCGCCGTCTCCCCTTTTCTAAACACAAAACCCATAGAACCACAAAAACAGGCAACCCGCCTTGCTGCGCCCGCCCCCCCAGAATTCACGGGATATCACTTACCTACCTTCCTTTCCCTCACCGCTTCCACTTTTTCGTGAAACCCAAAGCGGTATAATATACAGCCGATAAGGTAAGGTGAGGCGAGACGCGGCGCGGTTAAGCGCGCGCCGCGCGTCGACGACACGCGAGAAGGGGGCTTTCGACGAAACCGCAGCATCGCGTGAATAGAGCTTCTTTGACATTATTAGATGTTTGTTTGGTTTGGGACTCTTTTGTCGATTCAATATTGTTTTTTTGTTTCATTAATTAGATCTCGTAAGCTTAGATCTCTCTACAGGTCGAGGATATTTGTTTATTTGTGTATGTGTTGATTGCCCCAAAAGTATGATTGATATATTTGCATAAGTTCTATAGAGTGGCAAGTTGTTTTACGCAAACGCATTTTATATAGATTTAAGTGGACCTGGCGACTCATCGTGGATTAGAAACAATATAAATTGAATTCTATTTGTTCATTAGATTTTCTGTATGATATATCCCCCGATGTGGTCTTGTGGGACTGATTTACTTGAACCGTACTCTCATCATGCTTCATATAGAGTTGAGAAGGGTTTTTATGTCTAATGTGAATCCTATGTCCAGCCGTAGATTCCGTGATAATTATTAGGTTAATTTTTAGGGCGTCTGTTTGAAAAGAACAGTTATGGGTAAATCTATTCTTTTTTATACAAATGACTTGTCATACATGTAGATTTGGCTCTGTTTGCTTTCAGTCGATAGATATATATATATTAATATCTTGTATATATATATATCAATCTCTGTTTGGGCTATATGGAGAGCCGCTATTTGTATGGATTAATAAATATTTCTTTGTAACTAATAGGAGGCATAGAATTATTAGCCCGGAATAATAAATTGGGTGGGTAGTTCTAAAATCGAACACTTTAAGTTACTTGTCATGCGTGTCTAAAGCTTTACTAAATGATTCAACTCATGACTAACATGATAGAATAAATTAAGTACTTTTATTAGCACAATATGAATGTCGAATATTTATCATAAAATTACAAAAAATTACCTTTTGCACTCAAATACATCATTTGGATTTTAAAAAGCATATCTTTGATCATAAAATATCTATAAACAAATGTACACTTTTATATTTTATAACATCAGCATTACAAATTTTATTCATTACATCGCATTATTCTCTAACATAATAATTACCCTAGGTTTAGATGACAACCAAGAGCTTAGCTTTATCTTAGGTGCCACCCCCTTCCTTCTAGATAAATAAAGAACCCTCACCTAATCTCATTAAGTTTAGCGGACTAAAATGGAGTTAATGTTTTACTTTAAACTAGTTAAACATTTAGGTGTTTTTAGCATTCTTTTAAAACATTTTATTATTTTGTTTTCTAACCTTTTTATTTTAGCGCGAAAAATGCGTCTTGTTTTTCTCATGAAAGTTCCACCTGCGGTTGCGTCAATGATCGTTCTGGTGGTTCCGCTTAGCCCATTGTAGAAAATATGGACCAAATTCCATAACTCAATGCTGTGATGTGGACACTTCCTTTTCAAATCTTTGAATCTCTCCCAAGCCTCATAGAGTGACTCTCCATCAGCTTGATAAAAATTGTTCAATTCCCCTCTCAACTTAGCGGCTTTGGACGGTGGAAAGAACTTTGCTAAAAATTTCTGTGCCAGCTCTTGCCATGTGAATATCGAATCTATGGGCAAGGAATTCAACCAAACTTTCGCTCTATCCCTGAGTGAGAAGGGAAAGAGCCTCAATCGGATGGCGGCGTCAGTAACGTCATTGTACTTGAAGGTTGCACACAACTCCAAGAAGTTCGCTATGTGCATGTGAGGATCCGACGACGACAACCCTCCGAACTGAACAATATTCTGCACCATACTCAGGATCGCAGACTTGATTTCAAAATTATTCGCTCCTATTACTGGGAGCCTGATGCAAGTTTGTGCTTCATTCACCCTTGGCAGCACATAATCTCTCAAGCTTCTCTCAGCTTGGACCTGGACCCTCTCTTCTACATCCATCGACAATCTCCGGGGCATCCTTTGGTTAGGTTGATGATCACCTAACCCTTCGTTCATTTCATTGTTGTTCTGTAAACCCCCCATCGCTATTAAGGCCAAAGCTCGTTGGTTTCTCCCATTACATTTGCAAGTCTTTTCAATTTCCGGGTTGAAGGGAACAAGTGTATCTGCTCATCTTCTTCTTCGCATAAACTAGATGTCTGCAACAGATCAAAATCAACAAACGGATCACGGCACACTGGTTTTCACGAATAAAATAAAAGCTTAATAAAAAGAAAAATAAAATAAAAACCAAATTAGAAATTAAGAATAGATAAAATTGATATTGAACTACGCCAATCCCCGGCAACGGCGCCAAAAACTTAATGCGCGATTTATGCACACACTAACGCAAATGCACGTGTCGTGTCAAGTAATATAGTCTAGAAGACCGAGTTATCGTCCTCAGGGATTAGTGTTCAATTCTCAAATTCTATTCTATGGTATCTATTTGGTAACCGATGATTGATAAAGTGTTTATAACTATAATTATGAATGCTAATTAAACTACTTTGTTTTACTTCAAATATGTTGGAAATAAGGCTTCCAAATCTCCTCAACTATCCGCTTATCTTACTTGTTAATGCAATTAATTATGATTCTTCTTCTATTTTGAGATAGCAGGTTAACTAAGCCGTTTTATACTCCTGTTAAGGTAATATAAACACTCAACCCCAATATAGAACCCTTCTACCTTTTGGTGATAAGATTGACTATAAAAGAGGATTAAGAGCAATAATCTATTAATATTACACAAGTATCGGGGTACTTTCGTCCACGATTTAACCTATGTTTATTCAACTATAGCATATTCACAATCTCCCCTTTCGTCTTTCGATTAGAAATCATATGGATTATGATAATTAGTGATCAATTAATTACCAAACATTCAAGACAATTATTGAATAAATCTCAACAATGATAAGAAGAACCAAAAACATGCATTCATTCATAATAATAAGGTTCAAGTGATTTGACATGAAAAACCCTAGATTAAGTTAGTTCCTAGCCATAGACATGACAAGAACTAAACTAATATTCAACATAAACTATAAAGAAATAAAACAAGAAACAAGAAATTACTAAGAAGCGGTCTTCAATCTTGATCTCCAAAGTTGTGTGAATTGGCAAGGATGGGAACTCTCAAATCTGACCTAAAGGCTGCTTTTTATAGCATCTAAAACGTTTTCCAGGTTTTCCTTCAGGCCTTGGCCCATTCCCATTCGAATTTGCCAGTTTTCCCGCCTCGGCGCAGAATCAGCTGGCGCGCTGAAACTCTGCGTCTCTGTAAATTGGGCGTGGAGCTCGACTCTGGCTGGAGGCGTAACACCACCTGCTTTGCAGTACTGCGCCAACTTTATCGTTTTTTGAGCTCTGGAACCTCTGTTTCTGCTCTCTTTTTGCTCCTTTTCCGCCAATGAGCCACTTTAAACCAATATGACTCAAAAGAAAGAAAATATATCCTAAGATGACACGTATTTATACAAAAATGGGAAAAAGACTAACTAAAAATGACTCAAAAGGTGTATATAAAATACACCGATCACTCATGTATATAAAATACACCGATCACTCACGATATGATATGTTAGTATTTTTGGATGACAGATAAAGGGCAGGACTCACTCCGATGGGCGAATGGTTAACAAAGCAAAAAACTGAAGACATTGGAATTTTTCGAGAATTAGCACCGCGGTGCATGAAGCAAGGACCGCGGTCCCTCACGGGCAGTGTGCACAGTAATTTCTCATTCATCCCAGACCTCTATTATGACCGATGTGTTGTGTCAGTAAGTTGTTCCTATTTTTAGTCTTCACACATTGGGGACAATGTGTCGATTAAGTTTGGAGGGGTGTCTTATTTTGGTTTTGGGGTCTTTTTGTTTTCGTCTTGATGTGTTTTATGTGTTTGTGAGTTATAATTTTTTTTATGGATCATGTATGATGTAGTTGCTAAAGATATTGAGTGGATAAAGTGGATAATGTAATGGAATTGAAATAAAAAATATGTGCTTAAGTTAGATATGACAAAAATTCATGACATCTAATTTTTTGAGATATTTGTGCTTAGCTTATATATGTCAGTTATGGAAAGAAAGGTTGAAAAATGTCTAGAAAATCTGTTTGCTTGTTATTTGAGACGAAATAGTTAAGATTTACATGTTTAGGGAGATGATTCAGACATTTCTTTGATAGCCCTTCTGACCATTTATTATCTACCCTGACATAAATTGTATCACTAGTCAGCCCCTTTGAGCCTAAAATAATATCTTTGTTTGACACCCTATGATTCCATGTTGTGCCATAAGTAATAATTGAAAAGTTATTGGGATGAAGAGTGTTGAAGAAAGCAATAAAAAGAGAGTAAAAATTTGATGCACCTTAATAAAAAATATGCAAAAGCCTAAGTTTGGGGGTGCTTGTTATTTATAATGTATCTCATTCTCTCAAAAGAAAAGAGGGGAAAAATAGGTATGAGACTGAAAAGAAAAGTCAAGAAGAAGGAAAAATGAGTTTAATGAAAAGTCTTATGGTATGTAATTGAGCCTAAATACCTACTTTTACCTACCTCTGCCTAAGCCTACATTACAACCAGTGAAAGTCCTGATGATCTTTAATATGTATGTCTATGATTAGTGGAGAATAACAAGTAAAAAGATCTATAGCGTTTGGAAAAGATGGAATGAGATTGACATGCATAGGTTATGTATTTATATTTCCAATTGATCATGATCTAAGTGAATTTGCGAAATATCTAACTTGAAATTCTAGATTGCTAATTATTCATGCTATGTATGTTCTAACATATTATCCCAACTTTCATTCATGATTTTGAAGAAACATTGCTATAACTATTTGATCCATTTCATAGAGTCTTTTATTTAACTTTGTTTTCATTTTTGTTTTTGTTTTGTGCTTTACTCGAGGACGAGTAAAGTTTAAGTTTGGGGGTGTTTGTTAAGTGTATTTTGTATACACTTTTGAGTCATTTTTAGTTAGTATTTTACTCTTTTATTTTGCGTTTAGTATAGTGTTAGGTGTGTTTTTCTTTCGTTTGTGTCACAGCGGTCATAAAGGAGAAAATACTACTTTTGAGGATGAAATGAGCTTAACTGAGGATGAAAATTGCACAAGCACAACCCAAGGAATGAAGCCCAAGAAGTGCCAAGAAGAACAGAAGAAATCTGGCAGATTCCGGAAAAAAATCAAAGAGGCACCGCGGTGCGTGGCTAAGTAGCACCGCGGTGCCATTGAACCGCGGTCAGGAAAATTAGCACCGAGGTGTAAAAATTGCCGAAAGTCTGAAACTGAAACTCCGTCGAAGGCACCGTGGTCCTGGCTAGAGGCACCGCGGTGCCATATGTCCAGTGAGCTACAGTGATTTCAGAAGAATTAGCACACGGTTCCGACACATATTTTCAGAATTCCTAGACCGAATTGGACAGGGTTTTCATGGCCCGAAAGACAACTTTTCTCAAGTATGAAATCCCTAAACCCTGCTCATATACCATACCTTATACGAGATACCTAAAATCATACTTTGGGAGGCAAGACACAATTGGAGACTCTTGTTCAAGTTCTTTTTCTTTCCTTTATTTTTATTTCAGTTTATGTTGGATTTGGTATTAGTTCTTGACATGACAATGTTTAGGAGCTAATTACTTTAGTAGGGTTTTCGTCGAATCTTCTTGAAACACTTTCATATAGTTAATGCATTGATTATTGATTTCTTCTTCATCATATTAAGATCTATTCAATATTGTTATGATTGCTTGATAATTAACTAGTTATTAATTGTCATCACTTATATGATTTCGAATCAAAAGTCTGAAAGGTGAGAATTGAATATGCTGTAATTATCTAGACATAGGTTAAAATCGTGGACGAAAGTACCCCGATACTTGTGTAGTATTTAAAAGTTATTGTTCTTAATCCTCCTGTGTGGTAAACATATTATAGAAATATAGAAGGTTTCTGCACTAGGTTGAGCTCTTGTATGTCCTAACCGGAATATAATGACAGATTAGTTAACCTGCTATCTTAATAAGAAGAAGAATCATTAGCATTGCATTAACACGTGAAAGAGTGGATAGTTGAGGAGATTGGAACCCTATTCCCTTCATAACTGTTATAAACCCAAAGTATTATAATTTTTAGTTATTTCTTGCACTTAGTCATAATTCTTAGTATAATTCTCAAACTAAAAGAACGTCAACCAAATAGATACCATATGATAGATAATCGGTACTTAATAAACCAGTCTCTGTGGACGATAAATTCGGTCTTACAGATCTTTATTACTTGAATGATACGTACACTTGCATAAGCACTTAGAAATATCGCAACAATACTACCACTCAGACTACGCAGCCCATAAATGTCCCCACTCACCCAACGGAAACTCGTGCCAAGCATGAAATCTTCAAACCCAAATTCCAATTTAACTTGTCTGCCTAAACCATTTCTCAAATTCCCAAAAACCTTATATTGGCCAAACAAGACCCTAATTGGAATGCGACTATGTCTAAGGAATTCAATGCTTTAACTAAAAAGCACACATGAGATCTAGTACCTAGACCGAGGGGGTGAATGTGATTCATTGTCTGTGGCTATTTCGTTACAAATTCAGAGACAGTGGAGATCTTGAGAGGTATAAGACACGACTTGTGGCCAATGGCACAAATCAGCAGGAAGGCATTGATTGTGGTGAGACCTTCACCCCGGTTGTCAAACCGGCTACCATTCGCACAGTTTTGAGCATTGTCATGGGCAAACACAGGTCGATACATCAGCTTGATGTGAAGAATGCATTCTTACAAGGGGATCTGAGAGAGACAGTCTACATGCATCAGCCGCCAGAGTTCACTCATCCAGCAGTTCCTCACTATGTGTGTCATCTCCGTAAGTCACTATATGGCCTGAAACAGGCCCCCCCGTGCGTGGTATGATCGCTTTGTCAGTTTTATCTTGCAGATTGAGTTTGTATGCAGCAAGAGTGATACATCACTCTTCATTTTTCATCGAGGTAGTAGCACTACTTACTTATTACTTTACATGGATGATATTTTTCTTACTGCCTCCTCCGACAGGTTGAAAAATGAGATTATTGCCTTTCTTAAGTCCGAATTTGCAATGACTGATTTGGGGAAGCTGAGTTATTTTTTGGGGATATCAGTGACCAGGTCAGCCAACCACATGTTCTTGTGTCAGCGTAAGTATGCAGAGGAGATCGTGTACATGACTAAGATGACGAATTGCAAAGTTTCACCTACTCCAGTTGATTCGAAATCTAAGATCAGTTTTATGGATGATGCTCCAGTCTCCGACCCTACTCTGTATATGAGCCTTGCAGGTGCATTTCAGTATCTCACATTTACAAGGCCAGACATTGCTTATACTGTTCAGCAGGTATGCCTATTCATGCATGCCCCCAGAGAGTGTCATTTCACTACTCTTAAGATATTTACCAAAGGACTTTCTAGACAGTTATTTCTTGACTTCAGATCCAGTCTCAGCGTCCGACCTCCTCCCGCTCTGACTGAGGGGGTGTGTAAACGTGTATATAGACATTATTCCATCCCTACCCCATAATTAGAATATATTCCATATATTGTGTAAATATAATTATGGTAAGACTAGGATTTCTCTTTTGTATAGACTTAGGATTCTTATTGTATAAGAGATGAATATTGTACTCTATATATACTTTGATATTAATGAAAAGACTCCCCAAGAAAGATTAATATCATCTTACATTTCTTAATAATTGGTGCAAAAAGGGAGTATTTCGTCTAGCAAATAGTTTAACCAACTAAAAATAGTACTCCAAAGGATGATCTAGCATAAGGGTCTCAAATTAATCAGCTTTCATTTCAATTCAAGAATTTATTAATTACTATTTTTCTAAATAGAAATTGTAAATGTAAAAGGAAAATGGAGTGTACATTTTTATATATAGAAAAATTTTAACTTCAAATTTAATTATTTCTTTTAATAAAATAAATTATAGTTACACAAATGTGTAGACTTATTCTAGATCATAAATATCAAAGATTACTTTTAAAAAAATTGTTCAGTCAAGTATCATCACATAAACAAAAATGAAAAAGGGAGTATACATTATAGATATTCAATGTACCAATGTTTCTACAAAATCAATCAAAGGGTTGACATATCATGTAGATTTTTAGGGGAAGAAAACACATATAGTTAGGTAGTGGAAAGTGATCCACAAAGAATGGGCCACATTCGAATTGGGAAAATGTCTCCTCAAAAGACTTCAATTGCTATTTTCTCTTAACTAATTAGAAAATTAGGGTAACAAAGAATCAAAAGACTTGTAAAAGTGAAACAAGAGGCATATATTAATTACAGCTTGCTTCTCATGACATTGTCCATTGAAAAAGAGGCACACTCCTTTTTTGCTACTCATTTAATAGTTAATACACAAAATTATCTAGCTAGCTTTCATAGTGAAATCTATTCATGCATCATTGTTGTCCTAATTAATGAGTGTACTAATTAAGGAGCATACAACACTAACATCTTGCATAGGGTATAATATGAGCGGCTTGATGAAATTAGTGGTCTAAAATCCTAATTTGATAAATTTAGTCTTATCTTTTTCTTTTTCTTCATAAAGAAAGTGTCTAAGTTATCTTTATCTTGTGTGCGCCTCAATCATTCAATCATTCATCTGATACCTGCTATCTCTCGTCAATAGAGATATCAAGTAGTAACTCTATATACCTCACTATGGCTAAGATAATTATTTTTATTAAAGAACATTAGGGTTACAATAAATTCTTTTTTCTTTCAAATTATCAGTCTAGTGATGTCAATTCTCTACCACTGATTAGATTGTCAAAATAAAATTTCATTTGAATAGTTTATGCATTGAAAAAATGACTTGATTCACTATGTTTAAAAGATAATTAACTCTAAAAGTGTTTTCGATATTGTCGTCACCCATGTCTACATATTTGCATGTTTATTAAGTACGAAAGTTAGGTCCACTTAAACAACCTCAACCGAATTCTAAAAGAAAAGAACTATTTGGAACCTTTTATTAATGGTAGTTACATATAAAAATTAGATATAAAATATATAATACTAGTAAATTTTGAGGCCTGCATCTTATTGGACATAATGAATATTTTGCATGGAAATGGTTACTTAATTAAAGGGAGGGCAAATGAGATTCCAAGCTGCAAAATTAAGTAAAATACTTCTTGTTAAGAGTCTCACGTCGAAATGGAATGAGAACATGAACTTCTTATATGAACTTGGACAATCATCAGTTCATATGAACTTAAACAACCCTACAAGCTAGCTTTTGGATGAGGGTTGTCCAAGTCCATATAAAGAGTTCATGTTCCTATTCCATATCTGATGTGAGACTGTTAACACTTCTGAATACAATATCAAACCAACTCGTAAATAATACAACTAATTGTCAGAAAGATAAATGTAATTACTAACATATCAAAGCTTTAACAGAAATTAATACTTAATTTCTTTCTTTTTCTTCTGCTAAACTGAGATTTAACATGAGTATCAAGCAGAATTTAGTAATGCAAATGAATTTGCGATGAATGCTTCATCTTTCCTCACAATTCTTAGCCTCCTCACGCGATCTGCAAACTCGCTGTTCATGATAATCATATAAATAACATAAGTGGTTGGTACTGACGAAGCAAAAGATATTTAAACGATCAGGCTAGTTATAAAGTAATTAAGCTAAATCTTTGTGGTAACATTAATTGGAACCTGATAAATGAATAGTTTGACTTTGTTGTTTGTTCTCTTATAATTTACTTAAAAGGGAAAAAATAACCTTATATATACAATGTAATTTTTCGTCGAAAGGAGTTTGAATGAACCCCGACCCCTTATTGGTTCTGCGCCTGATTTTATTAACTCGCCCAAACTTATAAACTTGATAGATCATATTTTTATAGGTTAATTTTACCACTTACCACCCTTAGGCCTAAACTACATATACACATTGATAATATAAAAAAAAACTTTAATACAATCAGACAAATTATTTTATTCATAAAGGGTAAAGATAACTCACTTCCATGGAACATCTCCAACAGTCCTCCATTGCTCATCCCTGTCCTTGTAAAATAAGGAGAACTCTGAACTATCTTGGAAAAGACTTAGCCCATCCATAGATTGTTTTCCTCCACAACCAGAGATATGTTTCAACGCTTCATTCATTTTCAAGAACAATTTTACATTATTATAATTTAAATTGCTAATAAAAATTGTTTTGTCTCAATTTCAGGTTATAAATTTTATTATTATAAACAGTTACTTACAATAATTAGGCAGGTAACAAAATTAGCTTATGAAAACATGACCCTCTACCTTCCTAACTCGATCGCCCAAGTTTGAGCAGTTTATTTATCTACTCATTTATTAACTCAACCCGTCGATCTTAAAGTTTGGCTGAATTGGACAAATTAATATCTCACTAAATCACATAATAGTGAAAAAATATTATACTACAAACAATATAAATAAACTTTAGCTAGTTAGTAGTATGATTTTCTTATGAGAACTTTGGTATATTGAAACATACCGAACATGTGTTGTAGTTGAATTGCAAGGCTAGAATAGCATGAATGTTCAACAATGCAAATCTTCCTTCCAACAATTACTCCATCCATGTTAACTTTCACATATGACAAGTTCTTTTTGCTTTGAATCCCTTCAGCTTCATCATCATAATTAATTTCCATAAAATTTGTAGGATATTCACTTCTTGGATTATTTCCTAGTTGTGGCTGCCAATCTATCAGCTCATCATAGTCACCTGCATGCATCACTTAACAATAAGTCCATTATTAAATTTCAAGAATTTAGGTTGTATATACATTTAACAATATAAAGAATTTCTATATGCTATAAATAAAGTTTAGTAGGTGATATATATATATAGTAGGTTTGTAACTACTTTATTAGGTTATCACTTAATGTCTATCATATGAATTTCATTACAATTATATATAGTATAAGTGACTTGGTTGTGTAATCAATAATTTTTACATCATCGCGTACATAGAATTTAATTTAAGCTCTAATTCTAAAATTGTCTTGATCAAATCCCAAATTTGAACTATATTGGTTCAATCATTAAGGTTCTTAGCATTGAATTCATTATAATTTAAATTATGGGTTAAAACCTACTATTGTAGCTATTTTAATGAATTTCATATATAAATTATATTTCACGTCGAAAATATTTGATTCAGATGAACCTGTTGTCTGAACGATGCATTTTGGTCTTAATAAACTATTCCCTCAATTTCAATTTATGTGCCTTTATTTGACTCAAAATAGAATTTAGACAGGAAAGAAAGACTTTAGAAACTTGCCGTTTCAAAAATGTCTAGAAAAACATTCCATTAAAAATAAAATCAAATAATTAAAGTTAAATTATTGTCAAATAAATTGTACTCGTGAATCTGATAACTTCCCAGAGGTATACAATGATTAAAGCAAATACTTCATAAACAAAAGATGAAATAAAATTGAAAAGTGGGAAAAAATAAACATACCATGAGCAGATGGATAATATGCCTCAGGCTGCAAAGCTCTAAGGCTAAGCCCCAAATCAATAAAGTTACCATCCTCCTTATTATTTCCTTGATAATAAACAGAAGAAAGGGTAGCATGGTTTAGAATATAGTCAGAAGAATTAGAATCCATTGGTCCCTTTTTCACAAAACAAACATTGCTATGTCAATGTAGATATATAGAAGCAAGAGATGCTTGAAACAAAGAGGAATATAAACTTTATATAGTATATGCTTGGTTAGTGGCACATCCAGAATTTAGACGTATCGGGATTAAAATAAGTGACATATATTGGTGTAAGGTAAAATTGTCACCTATAGGTCAATGGTACGAATCATAAAATCAACCATTATTGTGTGCGTCAAGGCCCGGATAAACTGCTTACATCACACTTCATTTGGATGCACTTTATTTTTCACGACCCTACGTGGACGAATTATGCTTCGAATCACGAAATCAGACACTAATGTTTGCGTTAGGGTAGACTGTCTACGTCACACTCATCCTCTTCGAGACGGCCCTTCTCCGAACCTATGCTTATTTTTCCGAGATATTCCAATTTATACGTGTACAATTTGAGCAAAAAATAATAAATTCACTTGAACTCACAGAACGCACTCCGTCAGTCCCTTGTACTTTTGATGTCCATGCAAAACAAAACACATTTCTGCAAGAAAAGAAATAAATATAGCTAGGACAAAAGAACAAGATATGGGCTCAAAATATTTTGTATTTCTTTTCTGACATTTATAACATGGAAAATCTCAATGGATAACAAAAGAACAAGATATGGGCTCAAAATATCCAACAAAAGTAGGTTTCATATTTGATGTTTACTTGCAACACTACATAGATCTTTGCCATATGTTCTTCTTCAGGCTTTAAATCTTGATTTTTACATTAAAATTTTGATGTCCAGAAGCTGAATGAGATCAGAGAAAGAAGGTGGCACTATTTCAATGTGGAATGTAAAGTGTGTGCCCATTCTAACGGGGTATTTTATTTCTTCAAGTCCCACAGCTTTAAATGTGCCTATTCCTTCGATACCTTTCCACGGAAAGAGGGGAAATTTAAATGGTTGGAATGCCACTGAACGTATTGATTAGTAGCGGATCCACCTTTATTCAAAAGGAGTCCATTGACATTCCTTTGTCGGAAAACTACCTTACATGTAGGTCAATATTTTGTATGTATATATACTATACAATTGAATCTCTATTGGCTACCTCGTGTGTTTATTTTTTTATATTTTAAAGGAAAAAAGTGTAAATATAATTTTTAACTTTACGATTTAGAACAGATATATTCCCTGTTAAAAAATTGATGGATATATATTTATGTCGTTATAAATGATGCAAATATAACCCTGCAGTAATAAAATGGTGCAAATATATTCTTTTGTCGACATAATTTTTTTTTAAATCATTTATTTTATTTTAGAATTAAAAAAAGGCCATGGCGCTTTTAAAAAAAGTCTTCCCATTTTTTTAGTAGACATATTTTTCTAAAGTCACATGGTAATTTTTTTCTGGTGGATCGAGTCTAATTTGTTTTAAAAAATATCTTCGTGACTTTAAAAAAACAAGTCTATCCATTTTTTAAAACGAACCAGACACATCCAACCAGGAAAAAAAATTATCATGCGGCTTTAGAAAAATATGTCTACTCAAAAAAATGGGGTAGACTTTTTTAAAGTCTCGTGACATTTTTTTAATTTAAAAATAAGATAAATGATTTAAAAAATAATCGTCAGCAAAAAAAGTATATTTGCACCATTTTTAATGGGTTATATATCCATCACTTTTTTAACGGGGAATATATCTGCTATAAATCACAAAGTTGAGAGATATATTTGCACCTTTTTCCTATTTTAAATTTTCTTAGTGAAAATTCTTAACTTCTTCACAGCTAATGACTATTTGAACTAATGGGTTTAAAATCTAATATTAATACGAATTTAATAGATTTATCAACAGACATTGACTTCTGCCAAACCCGTAGCTAAGAATACTATGAATCTGTCTCTATCGTTGTTTCTCTTATATCCTTTTTATTTATCATGACTTGGTGTTTTATGTGTGTAGTGTTTTTGTGTGCTAATATTATGCATCTCCCCTTGTCCGTGTTTATCTTCTATCCTCGTTTAGTTATCGCGTCTTGCTCATTATATTTCCCTTTATTTATCGGAATATTATTTTGGTGTGTTAATATAAACGTGTAATGACCAATAAAACAATCTCTATTCATAATTAGAATATATCTCATATATTGTGTAAATATTTAGTGATATATAATTATGGTAAACTAGGATTTCTCTTGTAATTAGGACTAGGATTCTTATTGTATAAGGAATGTATATTGTACACTATATATATTGATATTAATGAGAAAGACTCATCAAGGAAGATTAATATCATCTGACATGGTATAGGAGCCAAAACCCTAGAATTTTTTTTACTCTAAGTCGCAGACTTCCTGATCCGCTGCGGCCCTCTTCCATTCCTCTCTTATCTAAAGGATCATCTTGCCTCTCCCACACTTTCTGATGTTTCCGCTTCCACAACTTTCATGCACCGCCAACCCATCACCATCTTTCCATCTGACTCTCGCCGTCACAAACATCAAGAATTTCATCCCTCTCATTCTTGATCAGGAAGATGGCCAATACTGGTCGTGGGTCGAACTCTTTAAAATTCATGCATGCGTTTACCATGTTCTTGATCACATCGACGATTCTCGCACTTCGCCGAGATTGATGACGAGCATGGCGTCGCTTGACGCGGTTAAACAGTGGATATATGGTACTATATCCAAAGATCAACTTCTCACCATCATGAAAACGGGGGCTTTTGCCCGCGAGTTATGGACAAGATTGGAAGAAATTTTCCAAGACAACAAACACACTCGCGCAGTGTACTTGGAGGAGCAATACAATAACACACGTCTGGAGAATTTTTCCAATATGTCTGAATACTGTCGACTGTTGAAACTAGTGGCAGACCAATTGTCCAATGTTGGTTCTCCCGTGTCCGAAACAAAGATGGTGTTGCAATTGATTGCAGTCTTTCCTAAAGGGGAATACGACACCCTAGCTACGATGATTCAGCAGGCTGACCCTCTTCAAAGCCCGCTCGCAATTACTATTGGAGGAAATCCATCGTGCTAAACAGGATGAGCACAATCAAAAGGCGTTGATTTTCGAAACGCAACCCCAAAGTCAAATTCCCGCCGGCCAAACCTCGCCGGAAAATTCTAACCGCGCAGGTCGCGGTGACAGAGCGTGCGGTCGCGCGGTAGAGGAGGTCGGTCGTGGGTGGATCGCGCCAATAACCACCGCAGCAGCCATCGCCCAGCCCCCAATTGGGCTGCGGTGCCTCAACAGTACTAGCAGAGCGCCGCGACGCCTCAACAGTACCAGCAGCAGCCCTTCAACCCGTATGCTCATCAAGGGTTGTTAGGCCCGACCTCTGGCCAACCCTGTACTCAAAGAAGAAGCCCACTTTATACAAGGCCTCCAAGCACTTCGCCTCCCAAAGATGGCTCCCACAAATTTGGGTCATGCCTTCAGTAGCCTAAACTTGCAGACACCAGACAACACTTGGTACATGTACTCGGGAGCCACATCTCACCTCACCCGGTCTGCAGGTAATATATTCAAAATGTTTAGTTTAGAGCATTCTCAATATATTACAGTTGGCAATGGCCACCGCATTCCAATACAGGGCTATGATACATCATACACACAACCACCTTATCCACCATTCTCCCTTAAAAATGTCCTATATGCCCCACACATCATTAAGAACCTAATTTATGTCCGCAAATTTACTCGTAATAATTATGTCTCTGTTGACTTTGACCCTTTTTGTTTTACTGTGAATGATCTTCATACGGGTACACCTCTTATGAGATGCAATAACACGAGAGATCTCTATCCATTCCCATCCACCTCCGCTTCCAGATCTTGCTCTCCCGTCTCTCTAGCGACTATTTCTCCATCCACATGGCATAATAGGCTTGGTCATCCAAGAGCCCCAGTTTTTAATTTTCTTAGAGACAATAATTTTATTCCATGTAATAATGGAAAACTAGCCCAACACTGTATTTCTTGTTCTTTAGGCAAACATACTCGTCTTCCGTTTAAATCATCTACTAGTGTTACTTTTGCACCGTTTGATATTATACATGCCGATTTATGGACATCTCCTATTTCTAGTTCTCTCGGTCATACATATTATCTTGTGTTGCTAGATGATTTTTCTCACTACATTTGGGTATATCCTCTTAAATTCAAATCGAAGTGTTTGCCAAATTTCTTGAATTTCGAACTTTTATCCAAACACAGTTTGAAAAGGGTATAAAATCTTTTCAGTACGATAATGGTCGTGAATTCAATAACTCTATATTTTCACCGCTTTTGTACAAATAATGTCATCATTTTTCATTTCTCCTACTCTCACACTTCCCTACAAAATGGTAAAGCTGAACGAAGCATTCACACTATTAACAATATGATTCACACTCTATTGATTTATGCCTCCCTCCGTCCTTCTGGGTATATGCTGCTAAGATGTCAGAATACATTCTAAATATTCTCTCAACTAGCACCCTTCACAATATGACTCCTACCGAAATCCTTTTGTTGACAGTCAATTTTGACCCGTTTTTTGTATATTTGTTGCAATTTTAAGTATTTTAGCACACCGCATTTTAATCAGCATTTTTTGCATTTTTATCTTTTTATGTTAAATTAAGCATTATGTCTTTGTTAATATTATGTTTTTATTATTGTTACACCGTCGTTTTATTTTAATAATATTTGCATCTTTTTAAATAATTAGTTGACATCCCATTTTTTTGCTTTTAATCAGACATTAAACATGTTTTAAATATTGCATTTTAGTATTATTGCGTCGACATTTGCATTTTTATAATTTTGCATCTTTTTAAATAATTTTTCTGTTAAATAATTAACCAAATTTTCCATTTTGTCAAACCACCCAAGACACAATTTGAATCAGTCCAATCCAATACCATTTCTTTTTAATTTCACCCAAACAATACCACACTTTTATTTTCCCCCCTAAATTTCAAACCCCACTTTTCATTTCCCTCCAAAAAACCAAACCAAACCCTAACCTAATTCTACCCTATAAATAAAACCTTATCCCTCCACTTTCCCCCCAACACATTTTATCAACCCCAGCCGCCCAACATTTAACATCAGCCCACCCCACTCTCTGTTCACTCACCCCAGCCGCAACATTCCCTATCCCTCACCCCAGCCCTCTCTCGTCACTCTCCCTCAACTCACACGCTGCCCGTCGCCGCCGCCACTCTTCGCCGGAGTTCAACTCCGGCGACCTTCCCACATCACCGGCGAAACCCCCAACAAAAACCCACCCCAGCCCACAACAAATCAGAGCCCTCTCTCTCTCATTTTTAAACCTAGCAGCCCACTGCCCTCGATTCACTTCCCGTCGCCGCCAGTCGCCGCCGCCTCACTTCGCCGGAGCTCCAAGCTCCGGCGAACACCCTCACAGCCGCAACACACAAATCTGACCCTACCCCTTACCCTTTCCCGTCACCGCCACCCTCACCTCGCTCTCTCGCGCGCCAGCCTCCGCGAGCCTCAACCCCAACGCAAGCCCATTCCCTCAACTCCCACTCCCTAACTCCCTCATCCCTCCCTTCTCCGCAGCCACTGTTACATGCCGGAGCTTGGTGCTCCGGCGAACTCCCAGAACTCTCCTGTCGCCGGCGCAACCTTAACACCACTGAACCACCACCACAACCTCACCGTACACCCCATCACCAAAACCCTGTCGACCTCACACCACTCTCTATCACACCATCGAAACACTACCACGACGATGTCGCCCAGATTCTTTCCACGGTGACGCCGTCCGTCTTACCCTTTTTTGCTCACTGTTCGTTATGCGGAAAATATTTCGGCAACTACCACTGCTTTGTTTTGTATTGCTAATGTTGGCTGATATATTTTATGTTTGTGGGGACTGATTCATCTTTATTTTTTGACGTCTTCTGATGGGTACTAATGTTATCCGACGTTATGTTGTATTTCCAGTTTCGGTGACAGTCTTCCGTCGACCACTGTCTCAATTATTTTTTTGTTGTTTTTTTCGGAAAAAATATATTCTGGTGTATTCCTTTGTGTTGGTTTCACAGCTGCCTTGTCCCGTTGTTTGAACTGATTTAGCCTTTTTTTTATAAACTCCAGTGAACCCCTTTATCATCATTTTGACTACATTTACATTTTTCTTCATTTGAATCTGGTATCTGGGGTTTGCTTTTGCAATAGACTGATTTTGGTATTGTTTCTCAGATCAAAAATCCGGGGCCATCGTAATCGATTCAAATTTGCGGGCTGTTTGGTCCATTTTGTTATTTATTTTACTGATTTGAACATTGATACTACACTCTGGCCGATGAAAAAGTTATCCGTCGATTTTTGAGGCCTCCACAGTTGCAAAGACGGAAAATAAAATAAATGAAGCTTTCTGGGCAAGGATGATTTCTTCCATTTACATCGGATAACCAACATGCGCTTGGCAAGGCGAATTCTCGCAACGCACTTGTTTAGCCGCCCTACTTTATATTTTTACATATCCGAGCCCTCCGTGTTTAAAACTATTACCGCTTTGGCGCGATTCAAGGTTTTATTTATTTTATTATTTTTAGCAATATTGGCGATGAAGGAATCCCCGATTTCCAAGGCCTCCTGCATAAAAGACGAATTTATTTGCTTTGTTTGTTAATTTTGCTATTATTTTAAAATTTATGTATTCTATTACTAATACTTTTACTAATTGCTTATGCAGTATCAGAGATGCATTTCAAAAAGAATGCCCCGGAGTTTACTTTATGTCGTATTTAATTTCATGTTTTATTATTTTGCATTGTATTTTATTTTAATTGTAAATTATGTAAAATGCTTAGAATAGGTAGAATAAAATGAGCAATAAATAATTAACCTAGGTTTGAACGAACAACCGCAAGTTAGCGGATCTTAAAGGATGCCTAACCCCTTCCCTTTAGGATAATAAAGAACTCGATCCGTAATCTCACTAATTTCGCACCATTAAAACGGAAGTCAATTGCGATTTTTATTGCAATAAACTAAGTGTCCTAATTCACTATAATAATTAGGTGGCGACTCCTTAAAATACATTTAGGAATCAACCATATGTAGCAGTAATCCCGTTTCCGACTCCGGTTAAAATGGGGTGTTACAGCATGGCGACTCTGCTGGGGATATCAGGTTCTTGATCATAGCAAGCCCAGGTTAATTAAATATTGCGCCTTATTTTGCTTTTATATTTGTTTGCTTTTATTTGTAATTAACTATTTTAATTGCTACATTATTTTACTGTTTTCCTTAAACTGGCATTCCGCTCATATTTCCTCCATTCTGGAAAATTCACACTGTCACACACTACACGCGCTGGTGTGCTTCGCGCACCCGCAAATTTCTTTCAAGAACACCCAAAATTTAGGAGAGTTGGCGCTTGCGTGGAGTTAGATCGGTTCGTCTGATCAGCCACGTAGCCTTCTCACTCGAGTTGTTCGCTCGGGAACCATTTTGTCTAGTAAGCCAAATCTTAGCAAAATTAGGATAGAGCTATACCACATTTTTTAAGTCATGCATGCATACACCCTAGGTGGGTCGATCCTTGGTATCGTTTCCACGATTAGGAAATCCTCCAAACTTGTCGACGGGTTTCACAACCCAACGACTCATTAGCATACTATGTGTAGCGTGATGATGATAGACGGATCCAAGCCTGGTCATGACACGCCAAAATTGGAAAAAGTGCACCGTCATTTGGTCGCCATTTCCAACAAAATATTGCAGTTTAACGGCTTGGACCTATTTATCATAATCCCGCATATTTGGCGTTTAGGCTCACCTCTGGCATAAGAGAGGTCCCAAGCATATTAGGGCACGCGCTTGATTTGCATGTCTTTTGTTTATTATTGTTTGTCACTAGCAACTCTGTACATATTGTTTAATTCAATAATTGCTCTTTTGTGATTCCGGGCTCGAGCATTTGTATTTTTGCACTTTTTGCTTTCACATTGCAATCAGGACTTCTACTGCGTAAATCACTCTTGAATAGCGCGACTTGGACTTTGTGAAGCATCAACCACCAGTCCGGTCGAACCAATCAGGGGAGTCTCTGACTATACGGTCACACCCCTTCATTTTGTTATTTTATCATTTTCCACTCTCACATATTTCTCATATTTTTGCAGGAAAACAGTCCTCGCAAATAGTCGAGGGCGTTCGAAAAAGAAAACAAAAAAAAAAAAAAAGTCATCACAAGAAGCGAGAATTATGTTGACTAATAGAAGTCGGTTATACTGATTCAACGAGACATCGCTCTCAATTCTTTTATACTTTGTATTTTTATTCATATTTGCAAATTAAATTAATATGTTTAGCGTTAATTACATAGTTTTCGTGATACCATGCATTTTACAACATAATTATTCGAACTACGCGCGTGTTCGATTCTCACCGCACGGTGTGATACGTGAGGCAACTCATTTTGGGTTCGACACCACAAAAAAAAAAAAAAAAAAACACATTTCTCACTCATGATCTCATTCATCATGTTCTCGCATTCATTTTACTCTGTATTCGTCCACAGTGGACAATCATTTTCTTTTGCATAGCTTTACATTACCATCCTTTCATTGATAAATTCTTTTCAAGCATGCGTTTTTAAACATATTTGAATGAACTACGCACACCTGATTCCCTCGGCGGGATACGTGGCAAACATTCGGTTCGGTACCATTTAGTCTAAAAAAAATACAAAAAAAAATACTTTATTCAAAAGAAAGAAAAAATGTATATTTTCTTCAAAAAATACAAAAAAAATGTGTTATTCAAAAAATACAAAAATATTTTGTAAGTATTATTGTTTGACTTTGTTAATACCAACACAGTTACAAATGTGCATAAACAAAAAAAAAAAAAAAAAAAAACGAGTGATAATCAGCATGGGTTGACTTTGTGGTAAACCATAGATTCTTTTGGTACCTCTTATTCATACCCGCAGATGACATTGTCTTGCATGTTTCCAAGATAAGAATGAAACCGACCTCATCGTTTCATATGCATTGTGTGGTGAGTGTTTGAATAAGTTCAATTGCATTGCATTGTGATCTAGAACTTGGCTTGAATGTTTGTTGAGGCGAAATCCTGAGTAACACTCGGTGTAGGAAATGATCGTAGGCTTTCTTTGACCCGTTTGAGCATTTTCAGCCTACCAAATAACATTATCCCTAGTACACCCCTTTGAGCCTAAAACCTATTTTTTTTGACAACCGCATATTACACCTACACCCTTTCTGAGTGCGTACGCACTATCCCTCTCTTGGCCCGACCTCCTCGAGTGCTTTAGAAATGTGCAAGTGACTGACAAAATTCTAGCTGAAGCTTGCAAAGACAAAAATTGTCAAAGTCTCAAAAACCAAAAGCAGAGACGACTTCACACAAAGATGAAATCAAAAGCCCCGATAAATAAAAAAAAAAGAATATATGACCCCAAAAAGGGCTCAAATGAAAGATTCAAAAGTAGTCAATACATAAAAATCGACAAAAGAAAGCGGTCAAGATTAAAGCACACAAATATCAAGCACGGACGTAGTCCAACGCTCGAGGAGGGATTAGTCACTTTTATCCAAATGATATTCATTCCCTTTCCCCAAGCCTACATTACAAGCCCGTGACAAGCCCTACATGATCTTATACTGAGGGTTCTCACATTAGTGGATACTTACATGACGGCCAAGCCTATGGTATCACAATTGCATGCATTGAACATCTTTTTGAGTGTGAGCGCAATTCTCTCAACGTCCCAAAATTCAAAATACTGAAATATATGTGTGAAATGGGACTTTCTTTCAGTGAGGGCATTTGAAACGTGAGATTACGTGTAGTTCGAAACCTTGGATGCAAGCAGGTGTGTCGACACTCAGGTATGTCTGAGGTACTATCTGAAGCTGTGTGAATTACACCGGAGTCAATCTCGTTTATACTGAAAGCAATAAAAGAACATTCTTATGCACAATACTAATTGTTGGTATCAACTGGAGTCAGAACGTAATGTCGTCTTCCATTTTTTCAAAAAAAACAACAAAATGCATATTACATAAAAATCATTTTGCATCACGAACTACGTCTTGACCTGATTCCCTCAGCGGGATACGTAGGCGGCCACATCGGCTTCGGTCCCGCATCATTCTAAAATCTTAAAAATCCTTATTTTGCATCACGAACTACGCCTTGACTGATTCCTACGGATACGTGGCGCCACATCGCCGGTCCGCATTATTTTAAAATCATAAAATTCTTTTTTTGCAAAGATGAACTACGTCTCGACCGATTCTCTGGCGGGATACGTGGCACCACATCGCTTCGGCCACACCGTTAGAAATATTTCTTCCTTGTTTCGCATTACGACTCGATTTTGTCCATTGGAGAGTTTAGCATCCTCGTATATTTGGCATCCATTACTACCTACATATTTTCGGGGGGGGGGTTGCATTCTCATCTACTCAATTGTACATTGTCCATATTCTCGCATTAGCTTTTCATTCATTATAAAAAATAAAAAAATAAAAAAAATGCTTACCTGATCGCCTTGATAGCGTCAAGATGCAACCTTACCCAGTTCAACATCTTCATTACCAGAAACTGGGACATTTTAAGGAATTCAATGCAAGAAAATGGCAATAGATAGGAAAAAGCAGGTCAACTAGGTCTTCAGTGCAAACCAAGAATGCAAGCGTCAAGAGCCAAAGCTACAGAGTCGACGCTAATCAACCACTCATTTCCTAAAAAACACACAAGTTTTCTTTGAGTGCAGGATCTTCATATCAGCAAAGCGGCGTCACAACAATAAACCCATGCGGGTCACAAATGCACAACGTCTATGCAATGACGCTATCTCAACCCAGACGGGTCACAAAGCAGGTACGCCCCTAAAACGACGCCATTTTATTTTAAGCCTATGCAACGGCTTCATTCATGTTTCGTCTATGCAACGACGAGCATCTGCATCGCGTCCATGCAGCGACGCCTTTTCATTTTAAAAGCCCATGCAACGGCTTCATTCATGTTTCGTCTATGCAACGACGAACATCTGCATCGCGTCCATGCAACGACGCATTTTCATTTTAAAAGCCTATCTGGCGGCCATTCATGTTTCGTTTATGCAACGACGAGCATCTGCGTCGCGCCCACGCAACGACGCTTTTCATTTTAAAAGCCCATGCAACGGCTTCATTCATGTTTCGTTTATGCAACGACGAGCATCTGTGACGCGCCCATGCAACGACGCTTTTCATTTTAAAAGCCTATGCAACGGCCATTCATGTTTCGTCTATGCAACGATTTAGCATCTGCGTCGCGTCCACGCAACGACGCCTTTTCATTTTAAAAGCCCATGCAACGGCCGTTCATGTTTCGTTTATGCAACGACGAGCATCTGCATCGCGTCCATGCAACGACGCTTTTCATTTTAAAAGCCTATGCGCTTCATTCATGTTTCGTCTATGCAACGACGAGCATCTGCATCGCGTCCATGCAACGGCGCCTTTTCATTTCATTTTAAGCCTATGCAACGGCTTCATTCATATTTCGTCTATGCAACGACGAGCATCTGCATTGCGTCCATGCAACGACGCCTTTTCATTTAAGCCTATGCAACGGCTTCATTTATGTTTCGTCAATGCACCGACGAGCATCTGCATCGCGTCAAAAACGACGCCATTTCTTTTAAGCCTGCAACGGCCGTTCATGTTTCGTCACGCAACGACGAGCATCGACGCGTCCATGCAACGACGCCTTTTCATTTTTAAGCCTATGCAACGGCTCCATTTATGTTTCGTCTATGCAACGACGAGCATCTGCATTGCGTCCGAAAACGACGCCATTTCATTTAAGCCTATGCAACGGCTTCATCCATGTTTCGTCTATGCAACGACGAGCATCTGCATCGCGTCTATGCAATGACGCCATCAACATCTACAATAACTTTGTCTTTTTCAGCACCACATCACCTGCAACCCAGTGTCAATCATACTTCACATCGACATTTTTAATCGCCACACTTTGCTTTTTAATTTTTGCATCACAACGACCCAGTGTCATCATGATTTAACACTGGGACATTTTTGGATCTGCATCATCCCTATTTTGAGTTCCAGTTTATAAAACAGGACAAAATTGGCTACAAGTCAACATCTTTGTCCGAAGACTCTTCCATCATCTCCGTACAAAGAGGGACATGCTGTTGACAGTCAATTTTGACCCGTTTTTTGTATATTTGTTGCAATTTTAAGTATTTTAGCACACCGCATTTTAATCAGCATTTTTTGCATTTTTATCTTTTTATGTTAAATTAAGCATTATGTCTTTGTTAATATTATGTTTTTATTATTGTTACACCGTCGTTTTATTTTAATAATATTTGCATCTTTTTAAATAATTAGTTGACATCCCATTTTTTGCTTTTAATCAGACATTAAACATGTTTTAAATATTGCATTTTAGTATTATCATAGGCGACATTTGCATTTTATAATTTTGCATCTTTTAAATAATTTTTCATAAATAATTAACCTAATTTTCCATTTTTGTCAAACTACCCAGTTAAGACACAATTTGAATCAGTCCAATCCAATACCATTTCTTTTTAATTTCACCCAAACAATACCACACTTTTATTTTCCCCCCTAAATTTCAAACCCCACTTTTCATTTCCCTCCAAAAAACCAAACCAAACCCTAACCTAATTCTACCCTATAAATAAAACCTTATCCCTCCACTTTCCCCCCAACACATTTTATCAACCCCAGCCGCCCAACATTTAACATCACCACCCCACTCTGCTCACTCACCCACCCGCAACATTCCCTATCCTCACCCCTCTCTCGTCACTCTCGCCAACTCACACGCCGTCGCGCGCCACTCTTCGCGAGTTCAACTCCGGCGACCTTCCCACATCACCGGCGAAACCCCCAACAAACACCCACCCCACAACAAATCGTGAGCCTCTCTCTCATTTTTAAACCTAGCGTACCCGCTCGATTCACTTCCTGTCGCGCCGCCGCCTCACGACGCCGTAGCTCCAAGCTCCGGCGAACCCCCTCACAGCCGCCACACACCAATCTGACCCTACCCCTTACCCTTTCCGCCACACCGCCGCCTCTCTCTCGCCACTCCGCGAGCTCCGTGAACCCCAAACCAGACAAGCCCATTCCCTCAACTCCCACTCCCTAACTCCCTCATCCCTCCCTTCTCCGCAGCCACTGTTACATGCCGGAGCTTGGTGCTCCGGCGAACTCCCAGAACTCTCCTGTCGTCGGCGCAACCTTAACACCACTGAACCACCACCACAACCTCACCGTACACCCCATCACCAAAACCCTGTCGACCTCACACCACTCTCTATCACACCATCGAAACACTACCACAACGATGTCGCTCCGGTATTCTTTCCGTCGAAGTGACGCCGTCCGTCTTACCCTTTTTTGCTCACTGTTCGTTATGCGGAAAATATTTCGGCAACTACCACTGCTTTGTTTTGTATTGCTAATGTTGGCTGATATATTTTATGTTTGTGGGGACTGATTCATCTTTATTTTTGACGTCTTCTGATGGGTACTAATGTTATCCGACGTTATGTTGTATTTCCAGTTTCGGTGACAGTCTTCCGTCGACCACTGTCTCAATTATTTTTTGTTGTTTTTTTCGAAAAAATATATTCTGGTGTATTCCTTTGTGTTGGTTTCACAGCTGCCTTGTCCCGTTGTTTGGACTGATTTAGCCTTTTTTTTTTATAAACTCCAGTGAACCCCTTTATCATCATTTTGACTACATTTACATTTTTCTTCATTTGAATCTGGTATCTGGGGTTTGCTTTTGCAATAGACTGATTTTGGTATTGTTTCTCAGATCAAAAATCTGGGTCGGGTCAGTTCAGGCTCGATTTCTGAAATTTGCGGGCTGTTTGGTCCATTTTGTCATTTATTTTACTGATTTGAACATTGATACTACATACTGGCCGATGAAAAAGTTATCCGTCGATTTTTGAGGCCTCCACAGTTGCAAAGACGGAAAATAAAATAAATGAAGCTTTCTGGGCAAGGATGATTTCTTCCACTTACATCGGATAACCAACATGCGCTGGTGGCGAATTCGCAGCCGCACTTGTTTAGGCTGTCCTACTTTATATTTTTACATATCTGAGCCCTCCGTGTTTAAAACTATTACTGTTTTGGCGCGGATTCGAAGGTTTTATTTATTTTATTATTTTTAGCAATATTGGCCGATGAAGGAATCCCCGTCTGATTTCCAAGGCCTCCCCTGTACAAAAGACGGATTTATTTGCTTTGTTTGTTAATTTTTGCTATTATTTTAAAATTTATGTATTCTATTACTAATACTTTTACTACTGTTTATGCAGTATCCGAGATGCATTTCAAAAGAATGCCCTGAGTTTACTTTATGTCGTATTTAATTTCATGTTTTATTATTTTGCATTGTATTTTATTTTAATTGTAAATTATGTAAAATGCTTAGAATAGGTAGAATAAAATGAGCAATAAATAATTAACCTAGGTTTGAACGAACAACCGCAAGTTAGCGGATCTTAAAGGATGCCTAACCCTTCCCTTTAGGATAATAAAGAACCTCGATCCAGAATCTCACTAATTTCGCACCATTAAATGGAAGTCAATTGCGATTTTTATTGCAATAAACTAAGTGTCCTAATTCACTATAATAATTAGGTGGCGACTCCTTAAAATACATTTAGGAATCAACCATATGTAGCAGTAATCCCGTTTCCGACTCCGGTTAAAATGGGGTGTTACACCTTTATCGCAGAGTCCCCTCTTACGATCATTTACGGATATTCGGTTGTCTATGTTATTCTAACCTTGACTCTACCGCCCCTCACAAACTAGATCCCTGGACCAATCCATGTGTCTACCTAGGCTTCCCGCCGAACTATAGAGACTATATTTGCTATGACTTGTCCACTCGTCAAATCCACATTTTCCGTCACGTCACATACGATGAGACCACATTCCCATTTTCGAATCTTTAGAAATTACAAAAATAGGATTACTCCTTTCATGACGAGTCTGTCATCTCTCTCATCATTCTCAATCACTACTATCATCATGCCACATCATCACGTAGCACCATGGTGCCACCCATCCAGTGACCAAAGTGCTTACATACCGTCTGTCACGCCCTTTTTCGACCGCAACATTTTATAGAAAACTCCTATTTAGAAAAAGGTTAGAAAAATAAAATAATAAAATGCTAAAGTGTTAAAAGAGTGCTTAAAGGTATGTTAAGTAGGTGCTAAATGCTAAAGGATGCTAAAGGGTTCGCGGAGTCGCCACCTAATTAGTTTGGGTGAATTAGGACACCTAAATGTTAACTATGTTAAAGTCAACATTAACTCCATTTTAATGGTCTGCGAAACTAGTGTGAGATTCTGGGTAAGAGTTCTTTATTAATCTAGAGGGAAGGAATTAGGCATCCTCTAAGATCCGCTAAGTTGCGGTTGTCCTGCCAAACCTAGGTTGATTATTATATTAAGAAAATGCATGTTTAAAAGCATTTAAGCAAAACGAGATTTGTAAGTATAAGATATATTCTCTAAAATATTTTTTGCAAGATTTGTGTATAAAAGTCAAAGTCAGTTTTGAAAAATATGCAATTAAGGTACTTAAATACTATATTAGATATATGTTGCAAAACCCATTATGACAAAGTATTTGATTATGAAATAAGGTGTAAAATGGATCATGCTAACAAACCCTTGATTTAAATAATTATTCTTACGTGAGCGCTAATAAGAATTTATAGCAAAAAGGGTTTCTCATGTTGAAATAATATATTGTCTATCTAAATAATTATGCAAATGAAAATTATTAAATGATTCCCTATAACTTAAGAAGGGGTCGGCTACCTTTTAATCTATTGCTTCCATGTTTAAATACTCCAAGTGTCCTACTAGTAGCATAATGTTAGTCAATTATATTACAATAAATAAATGAGGAAAGGGGGATCAATAATAAAGACTCGAAGAATGGCGGTGTCGTTCCGCCGGTAGTTTGGGGTTTTCTATGCGGAGATAAATGCACATAGATGAGGGTCCTCGCGTTTGTTGCGACGAGTCTCGTATTGAGACTCTTTCTTTTGCTCCAAGGCATTGCGTTTCATGTGAAAATAAAAAAAGATAAGGATTAGTACATATCCAACTTTATCAAAAATAAAGTCTAAGCGCATAATTTAATTTAGACAAAACCAGCAAATAAAGTTGTACAAGTCAATAAAATGACACAACTATATGAGACTACAATAATCAACACGTAAGATGAGACAGTAAACTGAATGGCCTTAGCCCAAACACGCCAGATAGACAATGTAGAGGTAAGACCGAGGCTTATGGGCCCCGGACAGCCCAATGTATATGCGTCCCAACAATACGGGAATTCCTGAGTGTGGGCTAAGCCCAATGGACATATTTCTTGGATGGCTGACATACAAGATATAATCTATTATACATTCAACATACATATGCAAGCAGAAATGGACAATACACTGTCTATATGGAAGGGTATATCAGTGTACTTTCAGAGAAAACGAAGGAAGAGAAATAGGCAGACGAACATTTTATCCAAATGATATGCAAATATGCGGTGGTCTAATGGCATTGCCTTAGATAACCTACCATTTTATCAAATAGAACTACTGAGTTAACACATAGGACTGGGCAAAGAGAAATGAATTCTTCTATATTTAGACAGGACATAACAGATATAGGAATGGACAAGCAGAAGGTAACATGTTCAGATGGGCAGAGACCCATTTAATCTAAACCAAACATACAATTATACACATGCATATCACGATATGACATTCATAAGCAGTATTCAGAGAACCCGACAAGCAAGGACACACATTACAATAGGCAACTTAGACATGAAGATCCAATTTAAACAATAAATAAGAACTCAACCCTTTCAATGATCTCAACTGCATACTTTATCTATGATAAAAACAATCCACTTGCATGACGAGTGACAACAATCCCCAAAAAATAATTCAAGGGTCCCAAGTCTTTCATAGAAAACTTAAAACTGAGCATTGTCATGATAAGCTGACGTAATTCATCGGATGAAGCAGTCAAGATAATATCATCCACATATAAGAGTATATAAGCCAATGACGAACCACGATGATATATGAATAATAAATTATCAGACCTGTTGTGAGAGAACCCAATAATCGACACAAAGTCTACAAACCTCTTATATCATGCCTGTGGGGACTGCTTAAGCTCATATAAGATTTTTTTTCAACAAACAGACATGATGCGGATATTTGGGATCCCTAAACCCAAGGGTTGATGCATATAAACTGTCTCTTTGAGATCGTCATGTAAGAAAACATTTTTCACATCCAACTGATGAATGCGTCATGCTTTCGAAAGAGCCAAAGTGAGTATTGTGCAGATGGTAGCTGGCTTGACCACCGAACTAAAAGTCTCACCACAATCAACACCAACATGATGATACCATCACCTACAAGATGAGTCTTATGCCTCGTAAAAGAACCGTCAGAATTGTCTTTATGAGCAAAGATCCACATAGACCGAATAATATTAACACTAGATGGACGGGGCAATAACTCCCAACGTCTTATTATCAACGAGAGCATTATATTCGTCAGTCATAACAATTTTTCAATTCGGATCATTTAAAGCAGACACAGGATTATGAGGTAGTGACGATTTAAGAACAATAGAATTTAAATAAAATGTCTTTTTGATTTAAAAAAACCCCGTTGACTTTGGGTGACTGGACCAAAACTCGGGGCAGAATTGGAGGAATTTTGGGATGGACCGGGACACGTGACGGACTAGCCAGCAGCTGGGCTGGCCGCCCAACACGGTAGATCGGAGCAATTATCGAACCGATAGTCTCGATTGGCCGCAATCCGTCCCAGATTTTAAATCGGCCAGAATATTACCGGGTACAATAAGTTTCGACGCAAGTGGTTCCAGCTGGCGTTCCGGTAGATTTAAAGTGGATAGTCCGATAAATGGTGAATAATATACGAAGATAGACCATCATCCAAAAAATTATACGAATTAGACATAGAACTACTCAATTTAGCAAACGGTAATTGAGACTCATAAAAAATAACATGCCGACTAATGATGATTTTATTGGACGATAAATCAAATCATTTATAATCACGATGATTAGATGGATAACCCAAAAACACACACGGGGTAGAACAAGCCTAGAGTTTGTTAATTATAGCAGATGGAAACAACAGATAACACAAGCACCCAAAGATCCTAAGATGTGAATACGAAGGAGTCTTATTATATAAAATTTGTAGGAGGGCGAACAGGTCAAACCTTGGAAGGAAGAACGTAGAACGTTAAGAATATCTGTAGCCATTTATAGAGCATGATGCCAAAAATATGGGGGTACGGAAGCATGAATCAATAAAGTTTGAATAATGTTATTAATGGTACGAATTTTGCGTTCGACTTTTCCATTTTTGTGAAGACGCATGAGGACAAGAAAATGAAAATTGATCCCATTTTTAGCACAAAATTCTCGAAATCCTCATTGTCATATTTTTTGCCATTATCACATTGAATATTTTTTATTTTCCGTTCGAATTGAGTTCTAATGAATGCTCTAAATTTTAAGATGGGAAAAAATTAAATTTTTTTCGCTATTGGAAAAGTGCATAAAAATTTAAAATAATTATCCAAAAATAGAACATAATACCGATGACCCATAGAACTCAGAACAGGAGACGTCCATAAATCACTATGAATAATATCAAATGACATTAAAGTATGAGAATTAAACTCCAGGAGACGTCATCTATTTTTCAGAACAGGAGACGTCAAATATTTATTTAAATTTTCAACACAAATTTATGTAAGAAAAGTAACTATGAGAATTTCATCTATTTTTTAAACTTCTTATATAAAAAATTCTCAAGATTAAAACTTATAAATCTCAAAACATTTTTACTATAATCTAAGAAAAACGGCTACCATAAAAAAATAATACTAGTAAAGGATTATAAGTCGGCAACAATGGAAATATTTCTTAATTGTAAGAAGAAAAAAAAGAAGAGGAGAGAGATTTTTTTTTAAATCCAAATCAAATCAATAAATATGTGGTAAGAGTCCCGCATCGGATATGAAATGAAAACGGTAAGAAATAACTCCTTTATTATTTTCATTGATAATGATAGGTATATATACAAATATACAGTTCCTAAATATGGTGAATATAAGAAAATAATTATACATTTTCCTACTCTAATTCTAATACATTTTTCTAGTACAAGACTAATACCATAATTATACATGAATTACAATTTGTGGAGTTCAAATTGGATCATGATATACACGTGTATATCGGTCTTTTAGGAACATAAATTTCTTATATGAATTTAAACAATCATCACTTTACAAGTAATGTCATTTAAAAAATATAAATTAATCAAGTGGCATTACTCCTTAATTTATTTTCCGTTAAAAAAAATAATCATTAATTTGGTGATACGTGACATTACAGGATGTTAAGCTTTCACTGTTTAAAAATAAGAGAAAATTTATTTTATTTTGCATAGTTTAGGGGCAAATTTGACCCAACTGTAATGTCGATGACATATTTAACCCTAACTATTAATGAAAGAACAAATTTATTCCATTTTGGATAGTTCAAGAACAAATTTGACTCTTTACTCTATATACAATTCTATATACATAAAAAAAAATGAGGCACCCGCATGAGTGTAGCTCAGTTGGTTCCAAGGTGACAGATTGCTCTCAAGAAGGTAGGTTCGAGCCCTGGCAGCCGCAGTGTGAAAGTTTCATTTCTCCTTTGTAGGGAATGATTCGCTGGCACTGACATCGCGTGCCTCCCACCAGCTGATCGAAGACTGTAATTTATCTTTCTCCATCAATCTCTGTCAGGTCGAGGGGTGGGGTCCTGTGAGCGAGGGATTTCAACTTTTGCTCCCAAAAAATGAGGTGTCCCTTTCAAACATTCAAAGAAAATCATAAATGCTAGTAGCTATAACTGCAGATTCATCTGCCCCTTTCTCTTAGCTGTTGGAATCCTAGCATGCATGTTTACGTCTAATGTTACATCAAACAGAACCTGTTTTCTTTGAATTTTTTGAAAAATTGATGAAGACAGATTCCTTGATCTTCTTGAGATATGCATTGACACTGTAAATAATTTTTAGATTTTAATATATTTTAACATATGTAACAGATTTATGTAATTATGCTTCTTATTTTTTAGGTTACTAATCTCATTTATTATGAAAAGTTACTTATAGTTTCTTTATTTATTATGAAAAGTTACTTATAGTTTCTGTTTTCTCATGATAATTACTCATTTATTATGTAATTATGCTTCTTTTATCTCTTTTTACCTAGAAATAAAGAAAATTACCGGCTACATGTTGAGGGTAGTTAGAACAATAGTAGCATTTCATTTTTATTATTAGTATTTTACCATTCTACCCTCTACCTAGTAGTTTACTATTTTATCCCTCTCTAGTAAAATAGTCTATACATGTAACTGACGGTTTTGTTTTCTTCTTCTCCAATACAGAAATAAGAAAGGTTCCAAAAACTTCTTCCCCTTCCATTTCCCCCTTCACCATTGTTGTACATAGAAATTTTGATTCTTCTTCCCAGCTGCGTTTTAACATGGTATCAGAGCCAGCGCAGTGAAGAATCGAGAAATTATGAACACGCAAAGATTCGACATGACTCAATAAACTTTACGAAATTCGATCTGCTTTTGAATTTTTGAGTTTTCGAGGTTACAACGCCGCTCTTTACAATTTCATTGATTGAGCAACAGATGGAGAACGCCAACACGCTTACAGATTCAAATGATGACAAGAGAAAACATAGCAGATCACAATCATCCTCTCTTCCTGTGAGCATCGCATACGCAGAGCAATACAAGTGGAGATTCAACCGGTGTATGGAAAATTATACCTCCGTGTCGATCTACGGTTGGTTCTATTGACGAAGAACAAAATCGATTCATAGATGGTTCAATTAAGCGAGATACATTCTGTCCCTAACTGAGGCATGTGGGATCGATGTAATGCCGTAGTTATCTCTCGATTATGAAGAATGTTAGTAAGAATCTATCGAGCGTATATCAGATAGTCGATCGCCATGCAGATGGAAGGATCTAAAGGAGAGGTTCGATAAAATAAACTTATCTAGTGGTTTATCAACTCAAAAGAGAGCTCACAATGTCGACTCGAGGAGTTTCACCAGACGAGTTATTACTCTAGATCAAGGATTTATGGGACGAGATCGACTCGATAATTCCTCCACCAATATGCGATTGTACAAGTCCAAGAGAATACATAGAGCATTTGTCTAATCAAAGGTTATTGGAGTTTCTAATGGGACTGAATGCCGGTTATAATCAGGCAATGAGCCATATACTTTTGGTGTCTCCTACTCCTAGTGTAAATCAAACTTACGCAATGATTGCACAAGACGAGAGTCAAAAGCATATAACAGAAGGACATTCCTATGGAGGAGAAAATACTGAGAACATTGCACGCGATCGATTCTCGTAATAAACAAAGAACAAGAAAATGTCATATGCTTTCTGTGACTATTGTCAAATGAAGGGACATACTAGACAAGGATGTTTTAAGTTGATGTATTGTGATTACTGTAAAAAACAAGGGAATGTCAAAGAAAAATGCTATGAGTTGATAGGGTATCCATCGGATTATAAGGGAAGAAAGAAGGTAGTAAATATAGCTATGACAGGTATGCCACAGTTGGAAGGATATGGAGGATGCAGACATCTATCCCAGGACCAACATGAGCACCTTAATTACTTGCTGAGGATGTGCACTCCAGAGAAGCTTGAGGAGATAAAAGCCATGGTGTATCCAGTGGAAACAGGACCACAATATGGTCCTCCACCAGTTCATAAAGCTCATATGGCAGGTAAACTTGTACTTGACAAAGAAAGTTCCTGGATAGTTGATTCAGGAGCAACTAACCATATGGTAAATGATAGAAAAATGATTGAACAACCTGATACATTAGAGAATGCAGAGAGTTCGGTACACATCGGTGACATCGCTTGATTACACTGGGAACTGCAGGCTAACTGGAGGTGACATTATAAAACATGTGCTATGTGTACCAAGCTTCAAGTTTAACTTGCTTTCTGTTTCGAAGCTAACAAAAGAACTGAATTGTAGTGCAAGGTTTTTTCCTGACTTCTTTGTGTTACAGGATCTCTTCACTGGGAAGGTGAAGGATATTGGTAGAGAAGTAGATGGTTTATACATGTTGGAGTCAAGAGGAAGGAGTCTAGAATATATGAAGGCAAAGGCACACAGTCTGATGGTAATGAGAAGAAGAGAATCAGAGCTTTGCACGTAGGCTAGGACGTGCCCATGAGTGTCATTAGAAAGATAGATAGTTTCAAAAATAAGTCTAACTTCACCATACAACACTGTGGAGTTTGTCCCATGGCAAGACAGACTAGGATGAAATTTCCTGTGAGTAGTAGTAGAACTGATAGTGCATTTCAATTGTTACACCTTGATGTATGGGGACCATATATGATTTCCACTTATACTGGTATGAGATATTTTCTAACTGTTGTTGATGACTATACTAGATGGACTTGGATTTTTCTGCTTCATGTCAAATCTGATGTTGTTACCATTCTTAAGAATCTTAGCATAATGGTCAAAAATCAGTTTGGAGCATGTATTAAAGGTGTTAGGTCAGATAATGGTTCAAAATTCTTTAATAGATCCTGTAGTGAGTTGTTTACACAGCTGGGAATTGTGCATCAAAGTTCATGTCCACATACTCCTCAACAAAATTGAGTAGTGGAAAGAAGACATAGACACATACTAGAAATTGCCAGGGCCATCAAATTTCAGAGTCATATGCCATCTAAATTCTGGGGAGAATGTGTGGAATCAACTGTATATGTGATTAATAGGATCCCATCTGTAGTATTAGGTGATGCTTCACCATATGAAAGATTGTATGGAAGGGTTCCTAATCTATCACATCTGAGAGTTTTGGGATGTCTGTGTTATGCCACCAACTTGCAGAAGAAGGACAAGTTTGACACTAGGACCATCAAATCAGTGTTACTGGGATACTCATCTAGGCAGAAAGGCTACAAGTTATTTAATCTCACTAATAACACTATTTTTGTGAGCAGAGATGTGGCATTTTATGAAAACATCTTTCCCTTCAGAACTCAGCAGCAGGACACCACTCCAGAAGTTGGCAGCTTTATTCCTACAGTTTCTGAAGAGCATGTGGATGAGATGTCCAATGAAGGCAGTAGAAACCAACAAACTGTTGAGTCAGATGGAGCAGACAGGTCAACAGCTCAGACTGAAGATACAAATGTAGAAGGAACTAATTGTGGAGACTCAGCAGATAACTCAGAATTCCTTCCTGCCTCAGCAGACAACTCAGACTTCCTTCCTTCTGAATCACCAATCGCTCGCACTTCAAGGTGAGATTCGACAGAGCTAGAAGACCCCCATCATGGATGAAGGACTTCATTCAGCCTGCAGCAGATTCAAAGGGTATGCAGACATGCCTATATCCACTGTCTGCCACTCTCAGCTATGCAGGGTTATCCTCCACCTATCACATCTATTTAGTCAAGGAATCAGAAGAGTGTGAACCACAGTCCTACAGTGAAGCAGTGAAAGACAACAGATGGGTAGAGGCCATGAGGTCTGAAATTCAGGCTTTGGAGGACAACCATACCTGGGATATAATGGATCTCCCTGCTCAAAAGAAGGCTATAGGTTGCAAATGGGTGTTTAAGATCAAGTACAAGACATCTGGTGAGATTGAGAGATTCAAGGCAAGGCTTGTGGCAAAGGGCTACAATCAAAAGGAAGGCATAGATTATTAGGATACTCTTTCCCCGGTGGCAAAAATGGTAACTGTCAGGTCTGTCATCTTAGTTGCTGCTTCAAAGGGCTGGAATATATATCAAATGGATGTCTTCAATGCTTTCTTGCAAGGGGATCTCACAGAGGAAGTTTATATGACACTCCCACAGGGCTTACTAGTCAGCAAGGAAAAGTTTGTAAGCTGTTGAAGTCCCTCTATGGACTGAAACAGGCTTCTCGACAGTGGAACATAAAGCTCACCACAGCCTTACTCTCTTTTGGATTTGTCCAGAGTCATCTGGATTACTCTCTATTCACCAAGAGGGATGCTCACAGATTGGTGGTGGTACTTGTTTACGTGGATGATTTGCTTATCACAGGGAATGATGCACTCCTCATCCAGGAGACTAAATCTTTGCTTCGACAAAACTTCAAAATTAAGGATTTAGGTGATTTGCGATATTTTTTGGGGCTGGAGTTTGCCAGAAATACAACTGGGATTGTGATGCATCAGCGTAAATATGCATTGGAGTTAATTGCTGATTTGGGCTTCACAGGAGGAAAGCCTACTGGTTCTCCTATGGAGTTGAATATCAAGCTTACTTCTTTTCTTTATGATAAACATGTCACTACTGATTCTTCTGCTGATTTGCACAGTGATCCACTATTAGACGATCCAGTCAGCTATCAACGATTGATTGGTCGCCTTTTGTATTTAACTCATACTCGACCAGACATTGCCTTTGCTGTCCAGAATCTGAGCCAATTTCTGCAAGCTCCCAAGGCATCTCATCTTCTGGCAGCACAGAGGGTGGTGAAGTACATCAAACAGGCTCCTGGATTGGGGATCTTCTTGTCCTCTGGAAGTTACCGCTTATCGCTATCGCGATGTTGATTGGGCTTCATGCCTCAATACTAGAAGATGCATTCACGGTATCCGGTCTTTGGAGCCTCCCTCATCTCCTGGAAATCAAAAGCAATGCACCATCTCCGGGAGCTCGGCTCGAGTGACAGAGTATGGCCTGCGTGGCAGAAGTGGTTTGGTTGTCTGGTTTATTCGCGGATCTTGGTGTTTCATTGCCTTTGCCTATCCCCTTGTACTGTGACAGCAAATCCGCTATCCAAATTGCTGCAAATCCTGTTTTCCATGAGCGTACGAAACACATCGACATTGACTGCCATTTTATCCGGGAGAAAATACATCAGGGACTGATTTCCACTGTCTATGTTCCCACTGAGGATCAACCCGCTGATGTGCTAACGAAGGGACTCACCCAGAGTCATCACTCCTATTTGTTATCCAAGCTCGGCCTGAAGAACTTATTTTCAGTACCTAGCTTGCAGGGGGGTGTTGAGGGTAGTTAGAACAATAGTAGCATTTCATTTTTATTATTAGTATTTTACCATTCTACCCTCTACCTAGTAGTTTACTATTTTACCCCTCTTCAGTAATTTTCTTTTGTAATAGAAGGGTCGGAGTGATATTTATTTTGGTTTCTCACTCAGTGTCTGATATTTATATTGGAGCCTTGATTATTTGGATTTGCACGTAAAGCTATTTAAAGAAAAAAACGCTTTCTATCAGGATATTTTGCATATCTAAAGCTCCAACCTGTGACTTCTAATTAATTAAAGATAGAATGATCTTATTTATCTCACCACAATTTTTGTCGATAGAATGATACTTGTTAATTGTTATGACCACTGGGTAGTTTGTTCATATAGTACAACCTAATACTTTCTCAGAATAGATCAGAGATAAATTCTCATCGACCTTCTCAAACTGTTGTGAATTTATGCCTGAATTTTTAGAAAGTTACCCTTTCTTCTTCTTTTTTCATAATCTATATATGATATAATATAAAGGAGTGAATGACTAAAGGTTATCTAATTATAATTATGAATTCCACTCCAAAAGAGTATATAATTATGAATTCAACTCCAAAATAGTACTGAACAATGACTAAATTGATTACAGATGTTGACAGCAAAGACAAAAGAGTAAAAAGAAATATATCATATGTTATTATCTTTTTATTTCCCCCATAATTCAAATTTACCACAAAACAAAGTTAGCAATAAAGCCTTAGACAAATTGTCTCTCAAACACATTGACGAAGCCAACAAACAAATTCTAGTGGGTAATTTACTAAACGGCCACAAGTGAAAATTTCCCAATTCGACAGAGGGAGCACCTAAATTCAAATATTTCAAAGTATACAAATAATTGAAAACATTTGAAACGATGATTCATATGTTCTCTTCTTCCTTGTGATCTCTCTAAGTTCACATTATCACAGCTCACATTACATTTTCTTTAACACCATGCCTATATCAACAATTGATCATTCAAGATTCAAAAAACCAAGAAACAAACCAAACTCAACCAACACAAATGAGTCAAAAACTTGTATCACTACAAATCCTAAAAAGAAGAAGAAATTTATGTCTGTGAGCTTTGGAGGGCTAGGATGTATGGGAGAGTTAAATTTGTCGCCGGTGTCGGCGCCGGAAGTTATCAGATCAGCAGCTCAATGGGAGAGTAGTAAGCAAATAAGGAAAAATACAAGGAGAAAGATGACAACATTGTCAACAAGTACTAGGAATTCAACTAATGTTGTTTGTTGTGCTCCTCCTGGTATTGGTTCTGCTTCTGATGTTGATCCTAGGCCAAGAACTTCTCAAAAATCAAATAACAGAGAGGTAAAGCCCCTTATTATTATGGATTTTAAGTTATATACACTCAGAATAATTTTATAGTATGTTATATCAACTGATACTTATTTAATAGAGTTACCTATATTCGCTGTTTGGATGGTAGTTATCCATGGTTTCATAATGTACAATATCGTATTGTATTGCACTATATTAATAAATATAATATTTGAATAAATTGTATCATTTGTTATATTTTAGTAATATTTTTATCGTTTAGTTTAAGTATGATATTGTATAATACATGTAAGTTTACTAAAATACATTTAACTCTTAATTACAAACTAATTTATATATGGAGTATTAGTAAAAGTAAGGTAAAGAATAAAAGATAAGTAGGTGGTAGGGGTGTGTGTGGTTGGGTGTTGGTGGAGGAGTGGGTAGTGTTGGGGTGGGTTTGGGTGTGATGGAGGGGGTGGATGGGGTGGATGGGGTGGGAGTATAATGACTAAATAAAATACGTAATCACACAAAAACCATAAAATTTGTGGTTAATAAAATTAGGTTTTTTCATGATTATATAATCACAACCTTAGAATAGATTTACAACACCATATAACATAATTTTTAAAATAATAAAAATAAATAAGATTTCTCAAAAAACAATACAATAACTTAGATTTGTGTACTTGTTGTAATTGTGACTTGTTTAGAAAATAATTTACCTGTTAAAAGGAATGGGATTACTTGTCTCCTCTGATGCCTCTGGTTGCAGGAATATGACAGACCTGCTATGGTATTATGTTCTTGAAACGAAATTAGCTTTAAATCATCAAAGAATTGTGATGGAGTAGTAAATATTTCTTCGTCCTTAGCGATAAGTCTTGAGTTCGATCTTTGGGTATAGAGTCTGCTATTATAGGAAGAACTTTATCAATGTGGTTTCCGGTGCAAATCAATTTTTAACGGACTCCAATGCGGGTACATAATATCGGATGGAAAATAAATAAATAAATAAATAAATAAATAAATTAGTTACTCAAGATATCAGTTTGGGATCTTTAGGCAAAAAACTGGCCGGATTTAATTTATATTTTTCCTAGTCAATATACATAAATTAGATATTGATTATACACATATTCTACATCCACCGATTATTTTTAATTTAAGCAATTGGATGCGGCGGCTACTTAGATTAATTCTTCTTTCAGTCAGTTTTAAGGACTCTCATTTTACACTCATAACATCTTACTCCTTATCTGTCTATTTTTTGTACCAAATATCTATAGCTACCATGTTGTAAAATGAGTGATCAAACTCAGATTAGCTACCAAAATTCTCTGTTTTTGTAGATTAAGTTCAACATTAGTTTGCTTATTCTTTGTGTAAGATGATACTAATCTTCCTTGAAAAGTTTTTCTCATTAATATCAATATATATAGTGTACAATATATATCTCTTATACAATAATAATCCTAGTCCTAATTTCAAGAGGAATCGCAGTTTACCATAATTATATATCACTAAATATTTACACAATATATGAGATATATTCTAATTATGGGTAGAGATTGTTTTGTTGGACACTACACGTTTACAAACCCCCTTAGTCAGAGCGGGAGGAGGACGGACGCTGAGACTGGATCTGAAGTCAAGAAATAACTGTCGGGGAAGTCCTTTGGTAAATATGTCTGCGTACTGATATGATGAGGGCACATGTATCACTCTGACATGTCCTAGAGCAACTTTCTCACGAACGAAATATATATCTATCTCAATGTGCTTGGTTCGCTGATGTTGAACCTGGTTGTGAGAAAGATAAATCGCAGATATGTTATCACAGTACACAATAGATGCCTGACGCAAAGCACACTGGAGCTCTAACACTAAATTTCTGAGCCAACAAATCTCGCCACCACGCCATAACGCTCAGATCGCTTCTGCATTAGAACGATATGGTGGCACCGCCGCGCGCACCATGAAACCAGATTTTCCCCTAAAAAAACACAATAGCCGGAGGTGGAGCGTCGCATGTCCGGACACCCTGCCCAATCTGCATCCGTATAAGAGAGTAATTTGTTTGGTGCAGAGGGGTATAAGTGCAAACCATAATCAAGCGCACCCTTAATGTATCAGATGATACGCTTAAGAGCAGTGAAATGACTCTCTGGGGGCATGCATAAAGAGGCATACATGCTGTACAGCATAAGCAATATCTGATCTGGTAAATGTGAGATACTGAAGTGCACCTGCAAGACTCCTATAAAGAGTAGGATCGGAGACAAGAGCACCATCCATAGCACTGAGCTTGGATTTTGAATCAACCAAAGTGGGCATGATTTTGGCAGTTCACCATCTTAGTCCTGTACACAATTTCCTCTGCATACTTACGATGACACAAGAACATGTGATTGACAGACCTGGTCACTGATATCCCCAAGAAGTAACTCAACTTGCCCAAATCAGTCATTGCAAATTCTGTCTTAAGTAAAGAAATAATCTCATTTTTAAACCCATCAGATGAGGCAGTAAGGACAATAACATCCACATACAGTAGTAAGTAAGCAATGCTATTACCTCGATGAAAAGTGAAGTATCACTCATGCTGCATACAAACCCAATCTGCAAAATATACCTGACAAATCGATCATACCACGACGCGACGGCCCGCTTTTTGTGCCATGAGTGACTTACTTGAGACAACACACATAATGAGGATCTGGACGGGCGAACCTGTGCACCATGACGTAGATCAAGCTTCTTTCAGGTCCCAATGTAAAAATACATTTTTTCACATCAAGATGATGTATCAGCTAATGTTTGCTCATGGCTATGCTCAGAACTGTGCGAATGATAGCCGGTTTGACAACCGGGCTGAATATCTCACCGCAATCAATGCCCTCCTACTGATTTGTGCCATTGGCCACAAGTCGTGCCTTATGCCTCTCTAGATCTCAAATGTCTCTGAATTTGTAGCGAAAAAGCCACATACAACGGATCATATTCACCCCCTCCGATCTAGGTACTAGATCCCACGTGTGTTGCTTAGTTAAAGCATTGAATTCCTCATACATAGACGCATTCCAATTCGGGTCTTGTTTGGTCAATTTGGGGTTTTTGGGAATTGGAGAGATGATTTCGACAGACAAGTTAAATTGGATTTTTGGTTTGAAAATCCCGTATTTAACACGAGTTTCCATTTGATGAGTAGGGACAATGGGTGGCTGTAGCGGCTGAGTGGCAGGATCCGAGACAGATGGTATGGTCGGATATGGGGAGGGTGGTGGAAAATCCTTAGGAGCGCCGTGCGCGATCTGTGGTCTCGACGCCGAGGCCCAAAGGTCTACTGAAAGCCGGCGAGTCGCGCGACGACGCTGGAAGCACTTTGTTCACTGGAGCTTAGGCGCCGCGGCGCTGACGACGGTGTAGAAGCACTTTGGTCACTTGAAGGTTAGCGCCGCGGTGCCTCCACGATGGGCCGCGACGCTGACGACTGAGAATGATGGGAGAGATGGCAGACTCGTCAAGAAAGGAGTAATCCGGTTTTGGAATTTTCGAGGATTCAAAAATGGGAATTTGGTCTCGCGAACGTGACTGGAAATGTGTATTTGACAGTGGACAAGTCATAGCAGAGATAACCCTTATGGTTCGACGGGAAGCCTACAAAGACACATGACGTATGTATTCTGACATTTTTGCGGCATATATCCAGAATGACGGAGGAAGAGATGCATGAATCAATAGAGTACAAATCATATTGTTAATGGTGCAAATGATTCGTTCAGCTTTACCGTTTTATAGGGGAAGTGTGCGGACAGGAGAATCGAAAAACAATGCCATTATTTGTACAAAACCGGTGAAATGTGGAGTTATTGAATTCACGACCATTATCGCACTGAAAAGATTTTATACCTTTTTCAAATTGCGTTTGGATAAAAGTGTGAAACTCAAGAAATTTGGCAAACACTTCCGATTTGTATTTAAGAGGATATACCCAAATGTAATGAGAAAAATCATCTAGCAACACAAGATAATATTTATGACCGAGTGAACTAGGGATAGAAGATGTCCATAAATCGGCATGTATAATATCAAAAGGTGCAAAAGTAACACTAGTAGATGATTTAAACGGAAGACGAGTATGTTTGCCTAAAGAACAAGAAACACAGTGTTGGGCTAGTTTCTCATTATTACATGGAATAAGATTATTGCCTCTAAGAAAATTAAAGACTGGAGCTCCTGGATGACCAAGACTATTATGTCACGTGGATGGAGAAATAGCCGCTAGAGAGACGGAAGAACAAGATCTGGCAATGGAGGTGGATGAGAATGGATAGAGATCTCCCGTGTTATTGCATCTCGTAAGAGGTGTCCCTGTATGAAGATCTTTCACAGTGAAACCAAAAGGGTCAAAGTCAACAGAGACAGAATTATTACGAGTAAATTTGCGGACAAAAAATAGGTTCTTAATGATGTTTGGGGCATATAGGTCATTCTTAAGAGAGAAGGGTGGATGAGGAGGTTGTGTATAGGATGTACTATAGCCCTTTATTGGAATGTGGTGGCTATTGCCAACTGTAATATATTGAGGATACTTTAAACTGAACAATTTGGGAATATTACCTGCAGACCGGGTGAGGTGAGATGTGGCGCTGGAGTCCATGTACCAATTGTTGCCCGATTATTGCAGATTGAGGCTGCTGAAAGCCTGACCCAAATCAGTGGATGCTATGCCGGATGCGGGCTGCTGAAACTGACCTTGCATGAAGTGGGCTTGCTGTTGGTACTGGGCTGTCCAAGGGGCTAGAGTGGGGTCCAACATCCCTAGTTGAGCAAACGGGCTGCTGTTGGTACTGGAAGTGCGGGGGCGCCGCGGCGCCGTGCTGATACAATTGAGGCACCGTGGCCCAATTGTACTGGGAGCCGTGTTGTGACTGTTGTTGCTAGTTCTGCTGACCGCGATCCTTTCCACGACCTCGCCCTCTACCGCCACGCGCTACTACCGCTGCAGCTCGCGGCTGCGGTTAAGTTTTCCGCGGGTTGGCCGTCGGGAGTCTGATTTTGGGGTTGTGTTTCGACAGCTAACGCTTTTTGATGGTGCTCATCCTGCTTAGCATGGCGGGTTTCTTCGAGCAATAACTGCGAGCGAATTTTGTTAAAACTGGGTATCGGATCCGCCTGTTGAATCATGATGGCCAAAGTATCATATTCGCCTTTGGGAGGCCTGTAATCAATTGTAACACCATTTTAGTTTCCGAGACGGGCGTGCCGACGTTGGAGAATTGATCTGCCATAAGTTTTAACTGTTTGCAGTACTCAGTCATGTTGGAGACGTTTGCAAGACGTGTTGCATTAAATTGTTCCTCCAAATACACAGCGCGTGTGTGTTTGTTGTCTTGAATGATTTCCTCCAAACGAATCCACAATTCGCGGGCTGAGGTGCCGGATTTCATGATAGTGAGAAGCATATCCTGACAAATACTTCCATATATCTACTGTTTGACGACGGCGTCGAGACGAAGCCATGCAGAATCATCAATCTCCGGGGGCGAGGAATAACGTTATCGATATGATCAAGCACGTTATAGACACATGCATGAATGCGAAACAATTCAACCCATGGAAGAGTACTGACCGTTTTCTTGATCAAGAAGTATTGGAAGACAGTTCTTGATGTTGGTAACGGCTAGGGCTGGGTGAAAAAATGGTTACGGTGTGTCAGGGGTGATAACGGTGGAGGAGGAGGCTGTAGGAGTTGTAGGAGGAGTCATGACAGGGGATATAATTTAGTAGAGAAGGAAAAATCCTAGATAGAGGAGGGTGGCGCCGCGGCCGAGAGAGAGGGGGGGGGGGGCGCAAATTATTTTTAGAGAAAAACTAGGGTTTTGGCTCTTGATACCATGTAAGATGATATTAAATCTCCCTTAAGTAGTCTTTCTCATTAATATCAATATATATAATACAATATACACCCCTTATAGAATAAGAATCCTAGTCCTAATTACAAGAGAAATCCTAGTTACCATAATTATATATCACTAAATATTTACACAATATATGAGATATATTCTTATTATGAGTAGGCATTGTTTTGTTGGACACTACACGTTTACACTTTGTGTCTTTCTTACAGTTTCTAATTCTACCTGTGTAGACATTTAAATCAGCAGTAGTTCTGTTCTACTACTTCCCTTTTAATGTCCCAAATTCACTAATAGAAACTTAGTAAATTGTGTATGATTTTAATTGCATTTGGATAGCACTCACGTATCGCGAGGAGAACTGCAAATGGTGAAGAAATTTCTAGGTCGCATATGTCTAATATAAGACATCAATGCCCCCGTTCTCATCATCGTCCTCATGTAAGTAAAAGAACTTATTCACATCCGGTGTTAACACTAACAATGTCCCTATTTACTCACTTCAGAGTTTTTCGTATGATCAATTTTTTTCGTTCGAGTATTGCAGATTATGATCCTCAGACAGAACCTGCAATTTGCTAGAGACTTAGAAGGGGATGATCAATATGGATCCTGGAGACTAAATGTAGATGATATGTCATATGAGGTTCGTCTTTCAAGTACACTGACAATGTAAAAATTCTTGACGCTAACGATAAATATAAGTTAAGTTCTTTACAATATACATTGTATGCAAGAAGAACTGATTTAGTCTTTTGTTTTTTCTTTTTTTTGCAGCAATTGGTTGAACTAAGTGATAGGATTGGGTATGTAGGCACAGGTTTAGCAGAAGAGAAGATAGTCCAATATATAAGAAAGTTTAAGCTCTCAATAACTGACACATATTCAATGCTCATATCTACTGATAAAGCCCAGAGATGTACCATTTGCCAAGTGAGTTCACTATTCCACTTTTGTTTTTGTATTTTTTTTATCTTTACGCAACGATAAGAATTGTCGTCGTGCGACGAGGACGACACATGTTAAGAAAACAATCTCTTGAAAATAATGCAAGGTAAGGCTGCGTACATTTGATCTAATGTGGTTTGGCGTTTCCCGAATCCCGCACATAGCGGGAGCTTAGTGCATTTCTGCCTTTTTTGAATTTTTTACGCAATGATAAGAGTTGACTTCATGCGACTGTTCAAGCTGTGGAAACAACCTGTTTGCAGAAATGCAAGGTAAGGGTGTATCCAATTGACCCAATGTGGTCCGGCCTTCCACGGATCCTGGTGCGCCGTGCTGTCATCCATTACTGGACTCCGCACATAGCGGGAGCTTAGTGCACAAGACTAATTTTTTTATTTGTTACGCATTAATAAGAGTTGTCGGCATGTGACTAGGAGGTCACATGTTTAAGCCATGAAAACAATATCTTACAGAATTGCAAGATAAGGTTGCGTACAATAGATCCAACATAGAACCGCCTTTTTTCCCTCAAAAAGTTTAGTGCACTATAACTGAATACTACTGATATTAACATTTCTTATTTACAATCATATTTGCAGGAAGGATACATAGTAGATGATGAAATTGGGAAACTAGAATGTGGACACTACCATCATATTGAATGCATAAAGAAATGGCTTATGCAGAAGAATGCATGTCCTGTTTGCAAAATTGCAGCAGTCCATGAAAATTGATTATGGACAAATCATACTCATAGCCCTTTTAAAATTAATGTTAAATCAAAGCTTTCATTCAATTTTCTCTATTGTTTTCAAGATTTTGGATCAAAACAAATTCTTGCCTCAGAATATATATAGTCAAGACCATTAAATTCAGAGGCACAAATTGATTTTTGGTTTTATTTTTTCCTATTGTTTGTTAGGTGTGAGATTGAATGATGTTCCTCTGCTTCAATTATTTATGTTGGTTTTGGAAATCTACTTAGCTTCTTTCTTTCTGTTTTCCTTTTCCTTTCTCTCGTCTCAATTTTGCATGCAATTTTGACTTTCTTAATGACCACAAAAAAATAAAAAAGTCACAGAGGCAAAGTCAGGATTTGAAACTTATGATTCAAAATTTTAGTTTTTTTAAATTAGTGAGTTCTAAATTAATAGTATGTTGGAAATTTGTCTTTGGTGGAGGTTGAGTCTGCCCATCTTGAATGACTTAAACATCATGGTTCCGCATGTTGGAGACCTTGGTTCTTCACACATGCATAATCTACTAAGTGAGTAGATGACCGTAAGGCCAAGGATCGTCAAATTTCATTTAGAAATGAAAGAGATATTGATCCGCAAAGTAAGGTGTTTGAAACATGAAAGAGTGGTATGAGACAAATCTACCACATCTGTGGGAAAAGTGTTCATAATATAAGCCTCAAAACTGAATAAGGGATTAGGACCCCAAGGGTAACCCATGTGTTTGAAGGAGGGAGGACCTAGGTGTGCTTGGGTTCGAGACTAGGTCCACCGGCCCGGTCAGGGTCGGGTCGGGTCACAGACTTCTTCTGATTTTATCTTTTTTGGACCCCAAACTTTATTATATTTATAATTTGGTCCCTGAAGTTTCTGGAAGCTGAAGTTGGCGTCGCGGCGCTTCATGACCAATAACGTTGCCAGGCAACGGGAAGGCCAACGATTGGATGGATAATTCACTTGGAACATTTTGAACTTTTCTCTGAATGTTTAGAACGTTTCTTGGCATGATTACACCTCTTAAACAACCTCTTAATGACCATTTAACACCTCTCCTCTTCCTAAAATACTATTTAATCACACCTTATTTTCAGATTTGAGAACACAATATAGAACAGAAAAAACAGTGAGCAAAACACTGCAAAAGACAAGTTCTTCTTTTCCATCTTCATCAATCGTTTCGTATTTATTTTCTTCGTCAGGATCACTAGTGTTTGCTTTGCACAAGTGATAGTTTGTTGTTTTATCTTGGAAGACAAGTTGCAAAATCACTCGTACAAAGCATATATACGGACAATATTGTCTTAAGGACAGAGTGAATATCACTCGACTCAGCACCCTTGTATTAGTGTCTCTTGGTTTCAAGATTAACAAGATTCAAGGAGCTTGATGCAGTTGGAACAAATACCAAGATTCAAAACGCATTCAAGGACGAAGATCAATACTACAAAAGATTATTATTGCCACAATTCTTGTTTGGCATCAAGTTTGTTGTTATTGTAATTCATAGTAGTTTATCCTTTTAAAGCACTTGTAATAGTAGTTTACTATTACCCGTAGATCATCAAATCTCAACATAGTAATTATACATAATTGATGGATATTCTAAGACAAATACAGAGTTTGGAATTTTTTTGACTTTTGACATGAAAGATTTGTCCATTGAACAAGCCGGGATGAAAATCCAAAATTATCCATTTTCAAGGTCATTGGATCTAATTTTCTGAAAGAAGCAGGGATATGCAGCTTCTTTAAATTGTAGTAGCTATTTTTCAAGTATTAGTTATATTCTAAATAGCAGTCCTAATTATGTGAAAATTCATTCCGTCAAAAGCCACGGTCCATAAGATAATTGGGCTATTGTATTAGCCTATTGTTATGGTAATAACCAACTAATTATCAAATGTTGGAGATGGATTTGATTATTAAAATTGTGTAGATTCTACATCAGATTTACTCACAGTCGATGTTTGCACTAAATCCATTAATGTAATATGTGTTTGCACATAGATTTATTTCACTTAACAGTTAACCTTCATGGTGTGAGTAGAGATTTTTACATTGATAACCGTTCATTAAAATAATAGCTAGCAAATACAGTTTGTGTTTGGTTAATTAATATAAAAAATACTTTTGAGCAGCAATTAGTGTTTGACCAAGTTTTTAAAAAGTGCTTCTATGTGTATTTTTTCTAAAGTAATTTTCAAAAAAGTGTTTTGGACCAAAGCTATTTTTTAGCTTATGAAAAACTGCTTCTGCGGCTACTCAAAAATATTTATTTTCTCTCAAGTTTGATCAAACATCTTAGTTTTTTAAAATAAATATTTTTGGAGGGAAAATAAGCTTGGCCAAACAAGCTATAATTGTCCAAATGAGCTTTCACTCCAGACCAAAATTCAAGGGGAAATTATAGTCGATATTTCCTTTCACCAAAAAATAAAATATTTCCTTTCAATTTAAGTTGTATGCATGTTTCGTGTGTGGTGTAGGTTGGAAGTCTAAATCCACAGGGATAGTAAGATGCTATTATGTTTACTTATTTAATAAAAGAATGCAACATACATGTAGGTCTCTAAATTTAAGTTATTGATGTTGACAGTCAATTTTGACCCGTTTTTTGTATATTTGTTGCAATTCTAAGTATTTTAGCACATCGCATTTTAATCAGCATTTTTTGCATTTTTTATCTTTTTATGTTAAATTAAGCATTATGTTTTTGTTAATATTATGTTTTTATTATTGCTACACCGTCGTTTATTTTAATAATATTTGCATCTTTTTAAATAATTAATTGGCATCCCGTTTTTACTTTTAATTAGGCATTAAACATTTCTTAAATATCGTTTTATTATTATCATTATCGCATCAACATTTGTATTTTATAATTTTGCATCTTTTTAAATAAATAATTAACCAGCCTTGCATTTTTGTCAAACCAAATTCACCAAGACACAATTTGAATCAGTCCAAGCCAACACTATTTTTAATATCACCCAAACACCCTCTTTTATTTTCCCCCCTAAAATCAAATACCACTTTTCATTTCCCCCCCAAAACAATACCCCACTTTTCATTCCCCCCCAAAATACTAAACCCTAAAAACCCCCACTATATAATAACATTACATTTCACATAAAGCCACCAGACCGCATGCACTTCACCCCCACTTTATCTTCCTCACACTCTCCCTCACTCTCCCGTCGCCGCCGTCGCCGCCGCCGCGACTCTTCGCCGGAGTTCAACTCCGGCGATCTTCCCACATCACCAGCAACCCTCACCCTTCCCGCGTCGCCTCACATCAGCCCTCACCCTCTCCACACCATCGCTTCACACGCTGCCTTCGCCACGGAGCTCCAAGCTCGGCGAAGCCCCTTTAACACCACATCATCTCCTCACCTCACCTAACTCCGTGAGCCTCATCATCAATGACCACCGTCTCATCCGAACTCCGTCGCCGCGGCCATCATCATTTCGTCGAACCCGTCATGGTGGCGTCGCTCCGCGACTCGCCGTGGAAGCGACGCCACGCCACGCTCTTTCGTGTTGTTAACTCCGACAATATCACCGTTTGTATCTCTTTTGTTGGTGATTTATTATTTGGAATGTCGCCGAGTTTGTTAAAACTCGCGACTATGTTATGTTTCATTTTGGATTGATTACGAACCGCTTGTTCGCTGGACCTGCTGGCTCGATTTTGGTGTTTGTTTGTTTTATTTCTTGGAATCTGTTGTTGGCGATCGTTTTGATTTCTTGTTTTGGTATACGCCGAGTAAAACTCCGTGAAGTTTAACTCAAGCGGACATTGATATTACATCATTGGTTGCATTTTCTGTTGGTATTGTTGCTTGCTGCGTTGCAGCATTTTTTGTCTGTTGGTATTGTTGGCTTATTATGTCACCGCTGCGTTTTTGGTTGGAATTATTACTCTTGTTTTTAGCCATTCTGTTGGGTGATTTTCGCCATTTTTGCTCTTATTTTGGCCATATTATTGGGTAGTTTTGGCCATTTTGCTCTCGTTATTCAGGCCCATTGTTCTTTGGATCGGTTTTAGGCTCTTTTCTTTGGTTAATTGATAATAAACAAGATACTACACTTGAATGGCCGATGAAAAAGTTATCCGTCGATTTTTGAGGCCTCCACAGTTGCAAAGACGGAAAATAAAATAAATGAAGCTTTCTGGGCAAGGATAATTTCTTCCACTTACATCGGATAACCAACATGCGCTTGGCAAGGCGAATTCTCGCAGCCGCACTTGTTTAGGCCGCCCTACTTTATATTTTTACATATCGAGCCCTCCGTGTTTAAAACTATTACTGTTTTGACGCGGATCCGAAGGTTTTATTTATTTTATTATTTTTAGCAATATTGGCCGATGAAGGAATCTCCGTCTGATTTCCAAGGCCTCCCCTGTACAAAAGACAGATTTATTTGCTTTGTTTGTTAATTTTTGCTATTATTTTAAAATTATGTATTCTATTACTAATACTTTTACTAAGTGTTTATGCAGTATTCTGAGATGCATTTCAAAAAGAATGCCGGAGTTTATTTTATGCCGCATTTAATTTCAGTTTTATTATTTTGCATTGTATTTTATTTTAATTGTAAATTATGTAAAATGCTTAGAATAGGTAGAATAGAAAGACAATAAGTAATTAACCTAGGTTTGAACGGATAACCGCAAGTTAGCGGATCCTATAGGATGCCTGACCCCTTCCCTTTAGGATAATAAAGAACCCTGATCCAGAATCTCACTAATTTCGCAGACCATTAAATGGAAGTCAATTGCAATATTTTTATTGCAATAAACTAAGTGTCCTAATTCACTATAATAATTAGGTGGCGACTCCTTAAAATACATATTAGGAATCAACCATATGTAGTACTCCCGTTTCGACTCCGGTTTAAATGGGGTGTTACAGCATGGCGACTCCACTGGGGATATCAGGTTCTTGATCATAACATACTCAGGTTAATTAAATATTGCACTTTATTTTGCTTTTATATTTGTTGTAAATATTTTATATTGTTTGCTTTTATTTTGTAATTAACTACTTTAATTGCTACATTCTTTTATTGCTTTCCTTAAATTGTCATTCCGCTCATATTTTCTCCATTCTGGAAAATTAACACTATCACACACTACACGCGAGGTGCGCTTGGTGCATCAGCAAAATTCTTTCTTCAAAACCCAAATTTAGAAGAGTTGGTAATAGACGCGGAGAATCCGGTCCAACCGGTGGCCGCGTAGCCTTCTCACTCGAGTAGTCCGCTCGGGAACCATTTTGTCTAGTAAGCCAAATCTTAGCAAAATTAGGATAGAGTTATACCACATTTTTTTTTTCATGCATGCATACACCCTAGGTGGGTCGATCCTTGGTATCGTTTCCACAATTAGAAATCCACCAAAATTTGTCGACGGGTTTCATAACCCAACGACCCGTTAGCATACTATGTGTAGCGTGACAATGATAGACGGATCCAAGCCTGGTCATGACACGCCGAAATTGGGAAAAGTGCACCGTCATTTGGTCGCCATTTCCAACAAAACATTACAGTTTAACGGCTTGGACTTATTTATCATAATCCCGCATATTTGGCGTTTAGGCTCACCTCTGGCATAAGGGAGGTCCCAAGCATATTAGGGTACACACTTGATTTGCATGTTTTTTGTTTATTATTGTTTGTCGCTAGCAACTCTGTACATATTATTTAATTCAATAATTGCTCTTTTGTGATTCCGGGCTCGAGCATTTGCATTTTTGCACCTTTTGCTCTCACATTGCAATCGGGACTTCTACTGTGTAAATCACTCTTGAATAGCGCGACTTGGACTTTGTGAAGCATCAGCCACCAGTCCGGTCGAACCAATCAGGGGAGTCTCTGACTATATGGTCACACCCGTTCATGTTGTTATTTTGTCATTTTCCTACTCTCACCTATTTCTCATATTTTTGCAGGAAAACAGTCCTCGCAAATAGTCGAGGGCGTTCGAAAAAGAAAACAAAAAAAAAAGTCATCACAAGGAGCGAGAATTATGTTGACTAATAGAAGTCAGTTTATACCAGATTCAACGAGACATCGCTCTCAATTCTTTTATACTTTGTATTTTTATTCATATTTCCAAATTAAATTAATATGTTTAGCGTTAATTACATAGTTTTCGCATATCATGCATTTTACAGCATAATTATTCCGAACTACGCGTGTCTGATTCTCACCACACGGTGTGATACGTAGGCAACCCATCTAGGGTTCGACACCACCACATAAAAAAAAATTAAAAAAAAAAAATGGGACATATTTGGTTTACTCATTCATTGCATTTATTCAATCACGCACATTCATTCATTTGTTTTATTGCATTCTTTTACTTTGAATTAGTCTTATAGTGAATAATCATTTGTTTTGCACAATTTTTATTTTTGCATTTCTTTCATGAATAAATTCTTTTTAAATCATACGTTTTACAGCATAATTATTCCGAATTACGCGTGTCTGATTCTCACCACACGGTGTGATACGTAGGCAACTCATTTTGGGTTCGACACCACCACAAAAAAAAAAATATGCATCTCATTCATCATGTTATCGGACATTCATTTTTCGTTACAGTCATTTTTACTTTGCACTCGTCCACAGTGGACAATCATTTTATTTTGCATAGTTTTACATTGTCATCCTTTCATTGATAAATTCTTTTCAAGCATATATTATATAACATATTTGAACGAACTACGCGCACCTGATTCCCTCGGCGGGATACGTAGGCAGCCCTATTCGGGTTTGGTACACTTTATTCAAAAAAAAAAAAATGTATATTTTCTTCAAAAAATACAAAAAAAATGTTATTCAAAAAAATACAAAAACATTTTGTAAGTATTATTGTTTGACTTTGTTAATATCAACACAGTTACAAATGTGCATAAACAAAAAAACAAGTGATAATCAGTATGGGTTGACTTTGTGGTAAACCATAGATTCTTTTGGTACCTCTTATTCATACCCGCAGATGACATTGTCTTGCATGTTTCCAAGATAAGAATGAAACCGACCTCATCGTTTCATATGCATTGTGTGGTGAGTTATTTGAATAAGTTCAATTGCATTGCATTGTGATCTAGAACTTGGCCTGAATGTTTGTTGAGGCGAAATCCTGAGTAACACTCGGTGTGGGAAATGATCGTAGGCTTTCTTTGACCTGTTTGAGCCTTTTCAGCCTACCAAATAACATTATCCCTAGTACACCCCTTTGAGCCTAAAACCTATTTTTTGACAACCGCATATTACACCTATACCCTTTCTGAGTGCGTACGCACTATCCCTCTCTTGGCCCGACCTCCTCGAGCGCTTTAGAAATGTGCAAATGACTGACAAAATACTGCGTTGAAGTTTGCAAAGACAAAATTGTAAAAGTCTCAAAAATGAAAGCAGAGGCGACTTCACACAAAAAAAAAAAAAATCAAAAGCCCCGATATAAAATATATATATAACCCCGAAAAAAAAAAAAAAAGGGGCTTCAAATGAAAGATTCAAAAGAAGTCAATACAGAAAAACTGGGACAAAAAGAAAGTAAGTCAGCATTAAAGCGCACAAATATCAATCATGGACGTAGTCCAACTCTCGAGGAATGATTAGTCACTTTTATCCAAATGATATCCATCCCTTGCCCCAAACCTACATTACAAGCCCGCGACAAGCCCTACATGATCTTATACTGAGAGTTCTCACATTAGTGGATACTTACATGACGGTCAAGCCTATGGTATCACAATTGCATGCATTGAACATCTTTCTGAGTGTGAGCGTACTTCTCTAAACGTCCCAAAATTCAAAATACTGAAATATATGTGTGAAATGGGACTTTCTTTCAGTGAGGGCATTTGAAACGTGAGGCTACGTGTAGTTCGAAACCTTGGATGCAAGCAAGTGTGTCGACACTCAGGTATGTTTGAGGTCTTATCATCGTGGAAATTACACCAGAGTCAATCTCGGTTAGACTGAAAACAATAAAAGAACATCCTTATGCACAATATTAATTGTTGGTGTCAACTGGAGTCAGAACGTAATGTCGTCTTCCATTTTTTCAGAAAAAACAACAAAATGCATATTACATAAAAATCATTTTGCATCACGAACTACGTCTTGACCTGATTCACTCGGCGGGATACGTAGGCGGCCACATCGGCTTCGGTCCCGCATTATTTTAAAATCATAAAAAATCGTTATCTTTCATCACGAACTACGTCTTGACCTGATTCCCTCAGCGGGATACGTAGGCGGCCACATCGGCTTCGGTCCCGCATCATTTTAAAATCATAAAAATTTCTTATTTTTGCAGCATGAACTACGTCTTGACCTGACTCCCTCGGCGGGATACGTGAAGACGATCCACATCGGCCGGCCACTCCATTAAAAATATTTTCCTTGTTTTGCACTGGACTCGATTTTGTCCATATTCTCGCATTAGTTTTTCATTCATGAAAAAAAAAATTGCATACATGATCGCTTTAATAGCGTCAAGAGTCAACCTTACCCAGTTCAACATCTTCATTACTAGAAACTGGGACATTTTAAGGAATTCACTGCAAGAAAATGGCAATAGACAGGAAAAATCATGCCAACTAGTTCTCCAGTGCAAACCAAGAATGCAAGCGTCAAGAGCCAAAACTACAAAGTCGACGCTAATCAACCACTCATTTCCTAAAAAACTCACAAGTTTTCTTTGAGTGCATGATCTTCATATCAGCAGAGGCAGGAACACAACAATAAACCCATGCGGGTCACAAACGCACAACGTCTATGCAATGACGCTATCTTAACCCAGACGGGTCACAAAGCAGGTACGCCCCTAAACCAATGCATTTCATTTTAAGCCTATGCAACGGCTTCATTCATGTTTCGTCTATGCAACGACGAGCATCTGCATCGCGTCCATGCAACGACGCCTTTTCATTTTAAGCCTATGCAACGGCTTCATCCATGTTTCGTCTATGCAACGACGAGCATCTGCATCGCGTCCATGCAACGACGCCTTTTCATTTTTAGCCTATGCAACGGCTTCATTCATGTTTCGTCTATGCAACGACGAGATCTCGTGATCGCGTCCATGCAACGACGCCTTTTCATCTTAAGCCTATGCAACGGCTTCATTCATGTTTCGTCTATGCAATGACGAGCATCTGCATCGCGTTCATGCAACGACGCCTTTTCATTTTAAGCCTATGCAACGGCTTCATTCATGTTTCGTCCATGCAACGACGCCATTTTATTTTAAGCCTATGCAACGGCTTCATTCATGTTTCGTCCATGCAACGACGAGCATCTGCATCGCGTCCATGCAACGACGCCTTTTTATTTTAAGCCTATGCAACGGCTTCATTCATGTTTCGTCTATGCAACGACGAGCATCTGCATCGCGTCTATGCAACGACGCCATTTCATTTAAGCCTATGCAACGGCTTCATTCATGTTTCGTCCATGCAACGACGAGCATCTGCATCGCGTCTATGCAACGACGTCATTTCATTAAAAGCCCATGCAACGGCTTCATTCATGTTTCGTCCATGCAACGACGAGCATCTGCATTGTGTCCGAAAACGACGTCATTTCATTTTAAGCCTATGCAACGGCTTCATTCATGTTTCGTCTATGCAACGACGAGCATCTGCATCGCGTCTATGCAACGACGCCATTTCATTTAAGCCTATGCAACGGCTTCATCCATGTTTCGTCTATGCAACGACGAGCATCTGCATCGCGTCCATGCAACGACGCCATTTCATTTAAGCCTATGCAACGACTTCATTCATGTTTCGTCTATGCAACGACGAGCATCTGCATCGCGTCCGAAAACGACGTCATTTCTTTTAAGCCTATGCAACGGCTTCATTCATGTTTCGTCTATGCAACGACGAGCATCTGCATCGCGTCTATGCAACGACGCCATTTCTTTTAAGCCTATGCAACGGCTTCATCTATGTTTCGTTCATGCAACGACGAGCATCTGCATCGCGTCTATGCAATGACGCCATCAACATCCACAATAACTTTGTCTTTTTCAAGACCATCATTGCAACCCAAGTGTCAATCATACTTCGACATCGACATTTTTTTAAAATCGTGATCGCTTTGCTTTTTATTTTTCGCATCACAACGACTCCAAAGGTCATCATACTTTGACATCGGGACATTTTTGATCTGCATCATCCTGCTTTTGAGTTCTAGTTTATAAAACAGACAAAATTGGCTACAAGTCAACATCTTTGTCCAAGACTCTTCCATCATCTCCGCATAAAGAGGACGTCCGCTGATATCAATTTTGACCCGTTTTTTGTATATTTGTTGCAATTCTAAGTATTTTAGCACATCGCATTTTAATCAGCATTTTTTGCATTTTTTATCTTTTTATGTTAAATTAAGCATTATGTTTTTGTTAATATTATGTTTTTATTATTGCTACACCGTCGTTTATTTTAATAATATTTGCATCTTTTTAAATAATTAATTGGCATCCCGTTTTTACTTTTAATTAGGCATTAAACATTTCTTAAATATCGTTTTATTATTATCATTATCGCATCGACATTTGTATTTTATAATTTTGCATCTTTTTAAATAAATAATTAACCAGCCTTGCATTTTTGTCAAACCAAATTATCAAGACACAATTTGAATCAGTCCAAGCCAACACTATTTTTAATATCACCCAAACACCCTCTTTTATTTTCCCCCCTAAAATCAAATACCACTTTTCATTTTCCCCCCAAAACAATACCCCACTTTTCATTCCCCCCCAAAATACTAAACCCTAAAAACCCCCACTATATAATAACATTACCAGCCCCACATAAAGCCAGCCGCACTGCACAGACCCTCACCCCCACTTTATCTTCCTCACACTCTCCCTCACTCTCCCGTCGCCGCCGTCGCCGCCGCCGCCACTCTTCGCCGGAGTTGAACTCCGGCGATCTTCCCACGTCACCAGCAACCCTCACCCTTCCGCCGCTCACATCGCCTCACCTCTCCACACCATCGCTTCGCCACCGCCGCCTCTTCACGGAGCTTGAAGCCCCCTTTTAACACCCACATCATCTCCCTTACCCTCTCAGCCCTAACTCCGGCGAGCCTCATCATCAACAGCCCACTGTCTCATCTGAACTCCCGTCGCCTTGCAGCCCATCATCATTTCCCGTCGAACCCATCATGGTGGCGTCGCTCCGGCGACCTCGCCGTGGAAGCGACGCCACGCCACGCTCTTTCGTTGTTAACTTCGACAATATCACTGTTTGTATCTCTTTTGTTGGGCTGATTTATTATTTGGAATGTCGCCGGAGTTTTAACAAACTCCGGCGACCTATGTTATGTTTCATTTTGGGATCGACACGCAACCGTTTGTTCGTTGGACCTGTTAGCTCGATTTTCGTTTGTTTGTTTTTATTTCTTGGAATCATTGTTGGCGATCGCTTTGATTTCTTGTTTTGTAATACGAGTAAAACTCCCGATTTAAGCTCGAGTCGACATTGATATTCTCGCCGTTGCATTTTTCTGTTGGTATTTGCTTATCGCGTTGCGGGCTGCATTTTTCTCGGTTTGTTGGCTTATTATGTCACCGTTTTGCGTTGGAATTATTACTCTTGTTTTTAGCCATTCTGGCTGGGTGATTTTCGCCATTTTGCTCTTGTTTTGGCCATATTATTGGGTAGTTTTGGCCATTTTGCTCAAGTTATTCGGGCCCATTGTTCTTTGGACTGGTTTTAGGCTCTTTTTGCTGGTTAATTGATAATAAACAAGATACTACACTTGAATGACCGATGAAAAAGTTATCCGTCGATTTTTGAGGCCTCCACAGTTGCAAAGACGGAAAATAAAATAAATGAAGCTTTCTGGGCAAGGATGATTTCTTCCACTTACATCGGATAACCAACATGCGCTTGGCAAGGCGAATTCTCGCAGCCGCACTTGTTTAGGCTGTCCTACTTTATATTTTTACATATCTGAGCCCTCCGTGTTTAAAACTATTACTGTTTTGACGCGGATCCGAAGGTTTTATTTATTTTATTATTTTTAGCAATATTGGCCGATGAAGGAATCTCCGTCTGATTTCCAAGGCCTCCCCTGTACAAAAGACAGATTTATTTGCTTTGTTTGTTAATTTTTGCTATTATTTTAAAATTATGTATTCTATTACTAATACTTTTACTAAGTGTTTATGCAGGTATCCGGAGATGCATTTCAAAAAGAATGCCCCGGAGTTTATTTTATGCCGCATTTAATTTCAGTTTTATTATTTTGCATTGTATTTTATTTTAATTGTAAATTATGTAAAATGCTTAGAATAGGTAGAATAGAAAGACAATAAGTAATTAACCTAGGTTTGAACGGATAACCGCAAGTTAGCGGATCCTATAGGATGCCTGACCCCTTCCCTTTAGGATAATAAAGAACCCTGATCCAGAATCTCACTAATTTCGCAGACCATTAAATGGAAGTCAATTGCAATATTTTTATTGCAATAAACTAAGTGTCCTAATTCACTATAATAATTAGGTGGCGACTCCTTAAAATACATATTAGGAATCAACCATATGTAGTACTCCCGTTTCGACTCCGGTTAAAATGGGGTGTTACAATTGAGTTCATATGAATTCTTACGGATCGGTTGGTAGCTGATTAGAGTTATGCAAGTATAAGTAAAACATAAATTAGTGATGATAGAATTTATGTATAATTTTATGCAGAGATTATTTATCTGGAGTTTAGTTATTCATGTATTAGTTATTTCATCTTTATTTTGTATAAAATAATATATAAATTACTTCATAACTTATACATATATTGTAGGTGTTTACGCCGGGTTCGTACACGGAGCAGAATTTGAAAATTTATGTTTCAAACCCGACGACGGTCGAACTGCAGTAAGATATGTAATGAAAAATACAAAGCACATAATATAATGTAATACCTCGACAGAATACTTACATTATTGTGATAATCAGCCAAACAGTTGATTTCGGGTGCTTTGTGTAGTCCGATGGTGCACACGCAAATGTCCTTCGATTTTTAAGTTCAGAGAACTATGATCTAATTTGCTAAGTCAGGAATGCTAGGGATTCTGACATAGCTTTAGAAGAGATTTACCTCTCTTAGGTTTTAGTGTGTCTTTAAATGAGAAGAGGAGCCTACTATTTATAGGATAAAATAAGAGCTCTAGGGTTTCAGTAGGCTGTGCCCAAGAGAACGATCAAGCACTGGATCGCCAGACGCCACGTAGCACCGCGTCCTCAAGAAGAGGCATCGCGTGCCGACATTGCAGCTCGCACCGCTGATCCTGAATCAAGGCACCGTGGTTCTGTCCTATTTTTCTGCCCATTTTCCATTTTAATGTCCCGGTTATCAATCGAACATTTAGGTACAATCTCCTTCTAATTACATTTTTTAATCGACGAAATATTTGACTTAGTGTTACCCTTCAGGCCTTTACATATCGTCACTAATAACATTAGGATATTACGGAACTCCTAGACTGCGCCGGAAGACGAACCCAACATGTAAGGTTTAGCTACACAAAATATGTGAACTGAACCTGTATGTGAAAAGATAAAATCCCTTCATTCATGACACACTCAATCAAGCTTAGGATTTGTCAAGTGTCTATCCAAATGGCTTGATTATTATAACTCATCTATATTAGTTGACAACAGGACCATGTCACGGACATGTCCATTGCATTGGCCAAATGACTTAGTCAACCTAATACCATATGAGCACATCACTTGAATATAAATTCAAGGAATGAATCATTTCTTGGCTCACATATCACCTTTAATCTACTTCGTAATGCATCCAAAATAAGTCGCGTCTCAACCTATAAAGCATTTGAGCTTTGGACAGGATCAAAGTACATTACTCCGTAAACAAGATGATATTGACCTCAAGTCTAAGGACTTATATCTCCCACACACCGATTATAGGCATATAACAAAACAGTACATCAGCAGGGCATATCAATACTTCAACAAGTATCTATGTGTCCATCACGAGTTGCCATAAATCGTAGCACGTGAGACATACTACATCCCTTAAGGATATGATGCAGACCACATGTCGACGTATCGCATATCATCGATATCCCAATTCGATGATCATTAATCGAGGTAATTTAAGAGTTACGTTATAACATTAATTCTCACATCATTAACAAACACGTAACCTCTAGGGATGCATTTATAGAACATTATAAACAATCAACTAATAATTCAACAAATGCAAATTGTCATAATATTAATCATCATTAATATAAATACGAATGTGTATAAAGTACATTGTGTCCTAATACAGATTGTCTCTAGGATATACATATACTTTCAATCTCCCGCTTGGCCTAGAGCCAATCACCAACATATCTAATACCCATATTCTCAAAATGACCATTATTCTTCACCAAACTTAATGATTTAGTAAACGGGTCTGCTAGATTATTGTTTGTGGGAATATAATCTATGTTGATATCTTCAGCTTCCACCATCTCACTCAGGATGTGGTACTTTCTTGGTACATGTTTGTTTATGTTTGTTGATCTTGGTTCCTTTACCTGTGCAATCGCACAAGTGTTGTCACAATAAATAGTTATTGGACAACTAGCACTCGGAACAACCCCCAGTAACTTCAGGAACTCAGAAATTGCGACAGCTTCCGATCCAGCAATATACTCCGCTTCAGTAGTCGAGTCTGCAGTAGTAGGCTGTTTGGAACTCTTCCAGCTCACTGCTCCTCCGTTGAAAATGAACGTGTAACGGTCGAGATTTGAAATCATCAACATCTGTGCGAAACTAGCGATATACCCGGTGGCGACACTCATCAACTCCACCATAGACTAAGTAATCTTTAGTACGCCTGAGGTACTTGAGAATACTTCGATCGCCTGTTCCTCGCCAGGATTCTGCTGGAACTTGCAAGTCATACTAAGTGCAAAGGCCACATATGGCCTAGTACAGGCCATGACATATATAATCGATCCTATAGCCGAAGCATATGGGGTCCTCTTCATGCGCTCAAGTTCAATAACATTAGAAGGGCAACCCTTCTTTGCTAACTTGATGCCTTGACCCATCGGAAGACCACCTTTCTTGGAATTCTCTATTGAAAAACGTCTAAGCACTTTGTCTATGTAGACTGACTGTGACAACCCCAACAATCTATTAGGTCTATCTCTATAGATCCTAATTCCCAGAATGTAACAAGCTTCACCTAAGTCCTTCATCATGAAGGTCTTGGACAACTAATCCTTAACTGACTGCATGAGGTCTTATTATCTTCCATTATCAATATGTCATCAACATATATTATAATGAAGACATACTCTCATCCTTGCGTTTGTAATAAACACAAGGATCTTCTTTGCTTCTGACAAAATCAAAAGATTTGATAGCATTGTCAAAGCAAATGTTCCAACTCCTAGAGGCTTGCTTAAGTACATAATGGACTTATGTAGCCTGCACACAGCATTTGGTCTGGACTCACATGAAAAACCCTCAGGTTGTTTCATATACACTTCCTTAATTAGATTACTATTGAGAAATGCAGTTTTGACGTCCATCTGCCAAATGTCATAATCATAGTGTGCGTCTATTGCAAGCAAAATCCGAATAGACTTTATCTTAGCCACCAGTGAAAAGGTTTCATCATAATCCACACCAGGACACTGAGTAAAACCTTTAGCCACTAGTCTAGCTTTATAAGTCTAAACCTTGCCAGATGCATCAATCTTCTTCTTGAAGACCCATTTGCATCCTATGGGTTTAACCCCATTTGGTAAATCAACCAAGTTCCACACTTGATTGATATACATAGATTCCATTTCGGATTTCATGGATTCTTGCCATCTCTTTGAATCAATGTCCAACATTGCTTTGTTATAGGTTCTAGGCTTGTCATCATCCGGAATATCTAGCTCATTTTGTGTTTCCACAAACAGATTTAGTCTTTCCGGAGGACGATGAGATCTAGTAGACATACGGAGTTGATTGTTTTGCAGTTCAGTTACATGTATGTTTTGACTGTGAGTAGGTTCTTGTGCACTGGTCGAACTACCAACATTAGAGCTTTCAGGAATATCATTTTCATGTCTTTCCTGAATGAGAGGAAATGCAACTGGTGCACTTGCTCCCAAGGTCTGTGCCGGAAGATCTTGCATTTCTGCATTACTCCTCGTAGCACTCCCACTGGCCGAAGGGGGTACCCTAAATACCCAATCTTCCAGTAGCTCCCACTGAATTCTTGCCTTCATCATCGGGTAAGGATTCAACCTCTTTGCTACATTGTTCTTGAATTTCTTCAAGTTCTATCTCTGTGCAACTCTCATCCTTGTAGACATATTCCTCTTCAAGGAAAGTTTCGTTCCTAGAAACAAATATTTTATGTTCTCCAGGAAGATAGAAATAGTATCCCTTAGTTTTATTCGGATACCCAACAAAGTAACATTTCTCACTCTTAGATTCCAACTTATTAGTCATCAACTTCTTGACATATGCAGGACACCCCCAGGGTTTCATGTGTCTAAATGATAGCTTCTTGCCACACCATACCTCATATGGTGTCTTTTAAACTGATTTAGATGAAACTCTGTTTAGAACATATATTGAGGTCAATATAGCGTATCCCCAAAGGTATGTAGGAAGAGCTGAAAAGCTCATCATGGAACGAACCATGTCAAGCAAGGTTTGGTTTCTCCTCTCGGCAACACCATTCATCTGCGGTGTTTCAGGAGGTGTCCATTCGGAATGAACTCCATGAAGCTTTAAGTAGTCAACAAATTCTTTACTTAAGTATTCACCCCCACGATCAGATTAGAGAGTCTTGAAACTCTTTGAGAGCTGTTTCTCAACTTCACACTTAAACTCCTTAAACTTCTCAAAAGCCTCGGATTTGTGTCTCATAAGATACACATATCCAAACCTTGATAAGTCGTCTGTGAAAGTGATGAAGTAAGATAAACCCTCTCTAGCTTGAGTTGAAAATGGTCCACATACGTCCATATTTACCAACTCAAGAACCTCCTTGGCACAGATCCCCTTTATAGAGGTTTAATGGTCATCTTACCTTTCAAACATGATTCACAGTTACAATAAAATTGTAAGTCAAATGGTTCGAGGTAATTTAATTTTCTCAACCGTTCTATCCTTGTTTGATTGATATGACCAAGTCTGCAATGCCACAAGTAGGTAGAATTTCTTTCATTTAACTTAGCCCTTTTATTTTGTACATTGAAAATTTCCCTACGACAGTTTAATGTATACAATCCATTCACAAAAGACGCAGTTCCATACACAACATTGTCTAAAGTCAAAATCTTATTGCCATTAGACGTATTTGAGGAAAAACCCTCTGAATCAAGTACAGGAATAGATATAATATTCCTTGCCAAAGAAGGAACATGAAAACAATTGTTTAACATTAAAACTTTGTCAAAAGGTAAATCTATCCTATAAGTTCTCACGCGCTCAGCAGCAACTCGTGCTCCATTTCCGACGCGCAGGTCCACCTCGCGAGGCCCGACCTTCCTGCTATCAGTTAGCCCCTGCACATTTGTACAAGTGTGTGAGCCACAAGCGGTATCAAATACCCATGAATGAGAATAATTTATAGATAGATTAATTTCAATTACAAACATACCTTACCTAACAGGCCCAACAGCACCTGGTGCCATTCTTCCGCCTGGAGCAGTGCAATCCTTTCTCCAATGCCCCTTCTTATTGCAATTCATACAAACATCCGATGCCGGCAATTTCTTCTTCTTCTTCTTCGCCCCTCCCTTGGGCTTCATTGTTGTTGCCGGAGCAACAACTTTGCCCTTCTCCTTATGTTGTCCCTTACCTTTCGATTGGGGCGACTAGAGGAGCCAACCATCAGAATAGACTTGGTCTTAGAGGTCGAAGATTCAAAAGTCTTTAACATATTGTGTAACTCCGGCAATATCGCTTTAGTCCCATTCATATTATAATTAATAATGAAACTCTCAAACGACTTAGGGAGTGAGGCAAAGATGATGGTGGTGGCGACTCTGTCATGAAACCTTATTTCTATAGAAGCTAACCTCTCAATCAGCTCAATCATCCTCAACACATGAGGTGAAATTTGTCCCCCTTCATTTATCCTACATTTGAAAAGTTCTATGAGGAGGTCATACTCCATTGTATGACTCTGCGAATCATAAAGACTCCTCAAATGGGCTAACATTTCGTTGGGCCCCATAGTTTCATGTTGTCTTTGCAGTGTAGGTGACATAGAAGACAATATTAAACATTGAGCTGCAGTGACATCTTTATAGTGTTTCTTGTAGGCAACCTGGTCAAAAGTTGCATACTCTGCAGAGTCCTCCACTGGAGCGATCGGGAATACTTTGTCCAATGTATACTCAATTTCTTCATGTCTAGAGACAATTCTAACATTTCTTAGCCAGTCAATGAAGTTGGGTCCGGTGAGTCTGTTTGACTCGATGAGCATTTTCAACGAAAAGTTTGACATTTCTGAAGATCTGAAGATTATAGATAGAATAGAAAAAATGCAATCAATAATTCATTCTTCCAATAATTTATACACATTCATAATTTGCTAATTTTAACATGGCCTTTTATTTTAAATCAGCTCCCACTATTTTGCATACTTCTACGACCCCAAGGTAGAATACGAACCTAAATTAATTTAAAGATCATAATGGGCCAAGATCCAAACATATGTTATATCTGCGTTTGCTTTGGCTGATAACTTCAATAACACACTTTGGTAGGTCATCAACCAATTGTAAAACAACTCTACAACTCTTGGTTTGATTAAATATATTTCATTTTAATCTTACGTCTTTAGACTAGTCCGACACTTTGGCGCCAAGATTCATCTAAACAAGTCAACCCCATTACACGACTGCGTTTAAATGCCTAAGTAAACTTAGTCTTTGCAAGCAAACACTTTGATGTAAATACCTACAAAAGTTTATTATCTACTTTCATTTTAACACATCGATGAAAGGGCCTTGGTCCTCTTAGACTTAGAGCAAATGCTTTGGCATAAATACCTTTATCGCCGAAAAGGATTTAGCATCCTAACAATTATAATGGACGACGCGTTATAATTAGGCTTGTATTTTAATATTTGGGGAACATTTTAGTTTTCGGGTATTCATTCAAGATCAATAATCATGTCATACATCATATGACTTCCTATCATGCAATTTCTAAACACAATTAGATGAGAAACCAACAAACCCAACATACATGATAAAAGATGGTTTTAATCACATACCGCGCCGCCTACCCGCATAGCTTATAATGTCATTTGAAATTAAACAATTACTGGGCGCCGCCTACCCAGACAATAATTGCGCACTCTATGCTAATAATTTAAATGCATCACATTTAACACTTAGCACATTTATATATTATTCAATAATATACTATTAATGATAACTATGAGTATATTTGTCTAAACTCTATAATCTATGTAAATGTTAAACAATCCCTAAACATTTTCTGATTTTAAAATTCTGATTTTTGGGAATTCTATAAATTTTCAGAATTTACACTTTAGTCCCTTAAGAATTTAAAATTCAATTCTGAACCCTTATAAATTCACAAAATGCAATTCTAAACTTCAAAAAACATTTTCAAGTTTCTGGGACCTGTTTGCAATTTCCAGAACCTAAAATCAACTTTAAATTTTTTTTCTTTAATTACAGATTTTCCCAGAAGGACCAAATCTGTTCGATTTTAAAACTTTATTTTCAGAAACTGAAACTTCTAAAACTTCGATTCGTAATCAAACTTTAAGCCTCTGCTTTCGATTTCAATTTATTTTATAAAATCGCTGCCGCACCGCAGATTCCATCCGTGCACCGCGCGCCATCGGCGCGTAAAGTCACTGGTTATGCAAAACCAATTTGCACCGCGGTTCCTAACATAAGGCACCGCGGTTCCGTAATTATCGTCACAAGCACCGCAGTTCCAACAGGTGGCACCGTGGTGCCTTGAAGGCAGTGAGTCCGAAAAATTAATTTTTAAGCTTCTAGACGAACATCACCACCACTTCCTTGAACAGGACCGCGGTGCCTCTGGCTTCATCCGGGAAGCACCGCGGTGTTCCATTTGTGGAATCCTGGCGCCGCCACAAAACCCTAGCAGGCACCGCGGTGCTCCATCATGGAACAACGGTGTCGTTCCTCCAGAATCACAAAATTCGAAATTTTCGAACCCCTAAAACTGATTTAGGGTCAGATCTTTCAGATATATCACTTGTATTACCATCACCATTAAAACAACATGTTCATCGACCATCAGATCCAATTTTCTTCTCGTTCTTCATTTCAATGCACCATGCTTTAAGCCGATTTCACATATCAACTTAGAAGAGTTATTTATTGGATTGACTTATTCGAATACATAATTGTTTTAACAGATTAGGGCACAATGATTATGTGTTCTAAAGATTTAGGGTTTTAAAGCTTTTAAATACATAAAATATAGATCTAAACAAATTCTAACCCATATTATCATTAATATGCATTACAAATAGGGCTGCACAAAATTCGGTCCGATGCTTGGTCGTCGCCGACCAGGCTCAAACGACTTGCTAAAACGGATCGGGAGCTCGAACCAAGCGGATAGGTATGGTCCCGCTGACCCGACCCCAGTGCCCCGATTCCGCCCCGACTCGCCAGCCCCGCCCCACCACTGCGAGAAAATAACCGCTGGTTTAACGGCTATTTACATTTCAAGGCTGGACAACGGCCATTTTTGGCTTCCTCCCCAACCCCTACCCTTTATATTTATTTTTAACCCCTAAGTTATTATATTTACACTTTAACCCAAATTTTCAACTATAAATACCTCATTTCCTCTTCTTATTATTTTCACAAATCTTTCTACTCTCTAATCTCTCAATCAATCAATCTCTATTCTCTATACAACATTGTCTACTACATATTCAATCTATTTATTAATTTGAGAATTGGGAGTGAAGTTGTCAACTAGCTTGAGGATTATCTATCGAGCAAAGTTTTAATTTTCAACCTCTCGATTACACGCCGACTTACGCTTCGGCTTGGTACATTCGTTCTCTCATTAAATTATTATTTTGTTTTTATTTCATTTAGCACATTTAATTTCATTATCTTTAAGTCTTTAACTATTGATTACCATGAAAAGAGTTAAAAGTGTTTTTGGCAAGGGTACTTCTTCTAGTAGGGCGGGTAAAAAGGGCAAGGGTACTTCTTCTAGTATTCCTGTTCCAGCTATTCCTAGACAAGATGATTTTATAGATCCTGAAATGTTTCCTGAAATACCATATGATCTTGACACAAATGATTATCCTCAAATTGAAGAAGATTTTAATTTAGATGACACTCTAGATGATGATACACCTACTAATGAAGATGATGATACACCCACTAGTGAAATGCCTCCTATCCCCCCTACTATGAGACGAGTTCCGGCAAAACGACCATTAAAATCAGTTGTATGGAACTATTTTGACAGGGACGTACCGAATCAATTAGCTGTATGTAAAACTTGTAAAATGTTTATTCTTTTAAAACTGGACAAGGTCATGGTGGGACGGGGGGTTTAGGAAGACACCTATTGCAAAAACACAAAGCCTTGCATGCCCAATACCTTATTGAAAAAGATGGTGAGCAAGCGTCCTCTCAATCGGGACAAGGTTCACATACTGTCCCGGACAAAGTACAGGGTCAAATTAACCCTATGACGGGGGGAGTTGTAGGCCCTAAATACGATAAACATAAAGATAGGAAAACACTAGCAAAATTAGTTGTTGTGGAGGGTTCGCCTTTTTCATTTCCTGAATTTCCTGGTTTTATTCATTATATTAGAGATATGTATAATCCTGCTTATAAAGGTTTTCCTAGATCAACTGTTAAAAGAGATGTATTTAAATTTGCACATGAATATCAATGATTTACGTTATGCATTATATCATTTAAATTGCAAAGTCGCCTAACTTCCGATAGTCGTAGTACTAACTACTAACGCCATGATTATTTAACTAGAATCTGTCATTGGATAGATTATAAATGGTCTATGCAAAAACGTATTTTAGCATATATATATATATAGATAGTAGGCACATCGTGAGTTTATTTCGTAAAATATTTATTCATCTGACATTATTCTTTAATAATCGATAAAGTTATGAGTATTACATTAGATAATGCATCTTCTAACAATTCTCGCTATTAGTATTTTAAGAGATGTTTTAACTCTTTTTCCAAAACATTTTCATATCAAATGTGCGTGCCATATTTATAACTTAGTTGTAAAGGATGGTCTTTCACTTTTCAAGATATTCTTGAAAAATACAATTTGCTATACACTTTATTTTTAAAAATAATAGAATTCAACAGAGAAAAGAATATAAAAACTTGTCACGATTGTGGACTATCTTACGTAAAAATTCCCGAAGAAGTACCAACTAGGTGGAATTCTTTATATGACCAACTAGTTGTTGCTTATGACTATAGAAAACCTATTACTTTATTTTTTAACGCCCATAATCAAAATCCAAATGATATGATTGTGGATAATGATGAGACAAAATTAGAGAACTTATTGTATTTCTAGAAAAATTTCAACGAGCAACAAAAGAATTTTCTACTTTATATTATCATACTATTTCAACTATGTTGTTTTATATAGCTATAATATTTTTACTTCTTAAAGAATATATGGAAAAACCTGCTTATAAGGCAGCTATTAAAAAATGTTTATGAAATTAAAGAAATATTTTATTCCTATTCCCCATATTTATATTATTGGTGCTGTATTAAACCCGACTATTAAAGTAGAGGGTTGTAAAAGTCTTATTCAAAATATTTATACCTGTATGGACGTACTACCACCTCCAACTCCCAAAAATTTAAATGTTGAGCCACCTATTGAACTAACGCTAGAAGAAGTGTTGAATAGCGTAGAAGATGAATGCAAAAAAGTATATCGGCATTACCAAAGAAGAAAGTGCTAGTAACCAACCGACTTTTGTACCATCTTCTTCTTCAACACACCTAAAAAAGGCATGTTTCGGGCTAGTACTATTAATTCTATTGAAAGCCTCGTAAATAGAATGCGGTGGTAAAGCTAATCAAATTAGCGAGTTCGATGTTTTTGTTTTGCAGGTAATTTACCTTACCAAGCGCTTATCAATGAAGAAGGAAAGGAAGACTTCATTAAATATTGGATGCGAATGAGAAGACATTTCGACACTTTCAATGATGGCGAGATATTTTGAACATTGCCGTCATCAATCGCTTCGAAAGCGCTTTTTCGCAGCAGATTTCAAATAGAGAGCAGACACTCATTAGCCGGAGACAGCTTGGAGATGGCGGTACTATTCAGAGATTGGATACGAGCGGAGCGAAGGAGGTGCGGTCAACCAGAGATTAACGAAGAAGAAGACGACAACTACAACGACATTTTATCTGAAGGCATGAGTAGCGACGTGGAACAATTTGACCAAGATATACCAATTCCAATCAAGAACTACAAGAAATTATAAAGAAATTAGAAAAATATTTTCAAATTGGTAATTTATTTCATTGCAATTTTTAATTTTTCTATGTCTTTTGCAATTTTTTCAACAACAAGACACTACAATGTTGTAATTTTGAATCTTGTATATTTCAATGAAATAATTAATAATATAAGAGGCACAAAACAAAGATTGGGATGTTTTTTTACACTCTTCTTGTCTTTGTTTAATTATTTAGTTTATACTTTATAGTTTATACTTTATAAATATATTATATATATGAGTATAATACTATAATTATAATACTATAAGTCTATAATATTATAGTATATGTATATGACTATATGACAAGTATATGTTAATGTTACTTTGTTAGTAATTTAGTATTTTTAATTTAGTGAAAAAATTTAAAAAAAACCGCCGCCGTCCGCCCCGACCGTCCAGGCCCCGACTACCTAACCGGGACCGATCGGAACGGAACACTGTATGGTCCCGCCGACCGACTCGCCAGCCCGCCTTCGACCTCGCCTCTTTCTCCGCCCGACCCGCCCGATCCCACCGCCGCCCTAGTCCGACTAAAATCGGACCAGCCCGAACCGGACCGAGAAATTCGGTCCGATCTTCGGTCCCTCTGATTTGAGAATTCGGTTTTCGGTCCGGTCCAGGTTCGATCAACCCAGGAAATTTTTTCATTATCAGAGCCTGGGTTGTTTCGTATGATATGAAAGGCTTCATTGGTTTCTAGGTAAAAGATAAATATAATTTTTTCCATTTGCTACTTTAACCATGTATAAGTTATACATGGATTAGTTATTCCATGTTGTTGGTGATACAAAATAATACACCAATTGATATACTAAATTATACAAAGATAAAGTTACACATGATTCAAATTACAACTAAATATTAAATAAAACTATATCAAATTATATACCATGATTATTTTTGTATACCTCGTATCAAACGACCCATAAGTGTCTATATGGTAGTTAGTAGCGGTGTCTAGTGGGCCGGTCCGTGACGGGGCGGGTTTGACGCGATCGGGCGGGGCGGGGCGGGATCGAGGCGGGATGGATCGACGGCGGTCCGAGCGAGACCAAGTCCCGCCGGTTTCATCCGCTGGATAGTGGGTCAGACGGTGGTTTTTTTGTACTTAATTAAAAAAAATAACATATATATAAACAAATCAATAATTGAACAAGCGGGAGTAATAAAAACATCACAATACTGTTTTTGTGTCTCTTATATTATTTAATAGAAATGTGATTTTTTTCTAATACAGTATACATATTCAATTGTCAAAATTACAACTTTGTAGTGTCGTTCAAAAGTTGCAAATGATATAGTAAAATTGCAATTAAAGAAATTACATTTTCAAAAAAAACTGTTATATTTTCCTTATAATAGAATTAGTATTTGTTGGTCAAATTGCTCCACGTCGCTACTCATATCTTCAGATAAGATGTCATTGTAATTTTCCTCTTCTTCTTCATTGATCTCATGTTGAACGCACCTTCTCCGCTTCGCTCGTATCCAATCTCTAAATAATACTGCAATCTCCAAGCTATCTCCGGCTAATGAGTGTATGTGCTCTCCTATTTGAAATCTGGCAACAGAAAAAACTTGAATGTTCAAAACATCTCGGGCCATCATTGAAAATGTTGGAAATGTCTCCTCATTCCCCCTCTAGTAATTCAACAAGTCTTCCAGTCCTTCTTCATTGACAACTGCTTGGTACGGTAAAACACCCTGCAAAACAAAAACACCAAACTCGCTAATTCGCTAATTTGGTTAGTAGTGTTAGCACCGCACATTCTATTTCTGAGTCTTTCAATACTAGCCGCAGAAACAACATGTCTTTTTTGAGGTTGTGTTGAAGAAGAAGATGATGGTATGAAAGTCGGTTGGTTGCTAGCACTTTCTTGGTGATAATACATAAAACTTTTTTACATTCGTTTTCTATGCTAGACAACACTCCTTCTTTAGTTTGTTCAATAAGTGGTGGGTCATTTAGATTTTTGGGACTTAGAGGTGGTAGTACTGCTATACAATCATAAATAGTTTCAATAAGTGATTTACATCCGTCTATTTTAATAGTCGGATTTAATACAATACCAATAATATAAATAGTGGGAATAGAAATAAAATATTTTTTTATTTTGATAAACATTTTTTAATAGTTGTCTTATAAGTTGGTTTAACTATATATTCATTAAGTAATAAAAATATGAGAGCTATATAAAACAACATAGTTGAAATAGTAGGATAATATATACCGGAAAATACTTTTGTTGCTTGAAACAATTTCTCTAAAAATACAATAAGTTCGACAATTTTGTCCCAATCACTATCTACAACCATATAAGTTGGATTTTGATTATGTGCGTTAAAAATAAGGTTATAGGTCTTCTATAGTCATAAGCAACAAGTAGTTGCTGGTACAAAGAATTCCACCTATTAGGTACTTCTTCGGGAATTTTTGTATAAGGTAGTTGACAATCGTGACAAGTATTTTTATATTCCTTTTTTCATTGTATTCTATTATTTTTAAAAATATAGTTTATAGCAAATTGTATTTTATCAAGAATGTCTGCAAAAAATGATAGACCGTCCTTTACAACTAAGTTATATATATAACACGCACATCTTATATGAAAATGATCTGGAAAAGATGGAGTTAAACTATTTTTTAAAATTGTAATAGCATAATTATTAGAAGAAGCGTTATCTAATGTAATAGACATAATTTTATCAGTTATTTCGTAATAATGGCAAACAGAATAAATATTTTATGTAATAAAATTACCAGTGTGTCTATCATTTATATATCTATACGCTAAAATACGTTTTTGCATAGTTCATTTATAATTTATCCAATGACAGGTTACCGTTAAATAATTATGACTGTTAGTACTACTACCTATATCAGAAGTAATAGTCACTTTGCCATTAAAATGAGATAATGAGTAACGAAAATACTGTTGATATTTATATGCAAATTTAAATACATCTCTCTTAACAGTTGATCTAGGAAAACCTTTAAAAGCAGGATTATACATTTCTCTAATGTAATGAATAAAACCGGGAGATTCAGGAAATGATTTCAATTCAGCCTTGAGACCGAGCCCTGCCTCTCACCTTTCGGTTCATTGCAAGGAAAGGATCAAAAGAAAAATGAAGCTTTCGGCGGACACAAGCCGCGAGCTCCTCCTCGAGCGGATTCCTCCTTTTGCTCCTCAGTCTACGGGGTATTAGCAGCCGTAAAAAGGCAAACCCTCTCCTTGTCCCGATGGAGAGGGCGCTTGCGCACCCGATTTTTTAGCCTCGTATTGGGCATACCTAGCTGGGTGTTTGTGTGTTATGTGTCTCATTAAACCTCGTCTCACCGCTACCTTTTCCAGTTTAAATTTAAAACATTGTTTACAAATTTTACATATAGCTATTTGATTCTCTACGTCCCTAATAAAAAAGTGTCATGCATCTGATTTTAATGGTCGTTTTGCTGGACCTCGTCTCATACTATGAGGAATAGGAGACATTTCAGTTGAATGCGCACTAGTGGATGTGTCATCTACATTAGTGGGTGTGTCATCTAGATCATCTTCTAAATTAAAGTCTTGTTGAGTTCCAGAAAATATCTCCTCGTCTAAATCATATGGTATTCAGAGAAATCTTCAGTATCAACAAAATCATCATGTCTAGGAATATGATTCTGTCTAGAAATAGAATAACTAGAACTAGAAGAAGTACCAGGCGGGATCGTGCCTGGGACGGCCAAGATCAAGTGGATCAAAGTGGTCGACCGAGCAGGACGAGGTCATGTGTTGACACCCAATTTTGACCCTCCCGTCCAGCCATTAACTATAAAATTGCACTAATTTTGTAAAAATAATTTTTTATGATTTTTTTTTAAAATAAAATGCAGCGGTAAAACATAAATACAGGCATAAATAAGCAATTTAATAATAGCATTCATAAAAGAATTAAGAAGTCCTATCTGCATGTAGCATTTAAATAACTCATTTTTATAACGGCATCGCATTAATTAAAATAGCACACCCGCATTTAGTATTATTAATAATTTAAATTTATAACAATTAGATTAATAAAGCACCTAAATAATTTAAGCACAATTTATTAATTTAATTCGCTGCTAATTAACAATTAAATACCTAATACTAACACTAATTTGTCACTAATTAATACACTTGCCTAGAATTAATTAGCTAACTAATTAACTAAGCCTAAAACTAATTAAATAACTTAACTAATCTAATACCCTAATTAATTAACTACCCAGCCCAATTTCCCGCGACCCGCGAGGCCCACCCGCAAAGCCCACACGCCCCGCCCTTTATGCCTTACCCTTTAGAGGCCCACGCTTCATTCCCCATCAGCCCCATCGTCCTCACAGAACCAAAACGCTCCCCTTAACCTAAACCTAAGAATGCAATCGCCAAAGATTCCGCCACACCACCTTCAGACCACCAAACCTCGTGTTCCTTTCCCAAAACCTGCCATAAGGAGAACCATTCCTTAATCGTGACCCAAATCGCGAAAAATCAGAATTCACCTTCCTTACCCACGCAAACGAAGCCAGCTTGCCCTTACCATAAGCAAACTAGCAAAATCTTTTCAGAATCAAAATCTTAGCCAAATCTACCCAGATCGAAGCTTACCATAATCACCAAATCACCCAAGTGACCCACTAAATCTCAAATTTTTATTTACTTACCAATTGTAGAACCTAGAGTTAGGCTATTTAAACGACATGCAATAAGCATCGAAAAAAAATTCAGAGCAGAGTCGGCCATCAAACTATCACAGTATCCAGTCTAGAAATCCTTTTCGTTTCTATCAAAGTCACTATTATCTGTTCTTGCAAACAGTCTTTTTTGTAACTTTCCTTCGACGATTCGGGAAAACTATTGTCGTCGCCTCAGTTCGCTACCCATAAAAGGTCCGGAAACCCCTTCTCTTTCATTTACTTAATTATCTAATTGATACTATGTGATGGTGTCTGTATCATTTTGCTCAAACTTGTTCGATTTGGTTTGGCCACTGTGTCCAGACAAGTCTATCGGCAGTAGCCTTCGATATTTGTAGCATGATTCTGTCTCGAGCATGTGCGTCGATAGTATTTTCTGAGGGTATGATTAAGTGTACAACGATTGTATAAAGGTCGTAGATCTATTTTGTTGGTCAGATCACGGTTGTGGAAACACTGACTTGGATGTTCTGTTTGAACCTGTTAGTATGCAACTAGATATTTAGTAGGAACGCATTGACATGTTAAATCCAAAGAAAAATCAGTATTAATCATGATGAACTGTTAAACCGAAATTCACTACATATGTCGTTTCTTGTAACTTTCTAAATAAATATTTCTCCTAACAAATAGTTAGGAAGTAAAAGGGATTACGGTGCCTAATCCCGAATTTTAAAATCAAGCCAACAGATAACAACAACCAATATTTAAAAGGTTTATGTGTTTATGTGCATGTATAATTGTGTGCCTGCATTCAAGATTCAAACCTCTTACTCATTTCCCAAAATATTGTAAGAAAGATTATATGTCTACCTATATGTCATAACAACCCGAATTTCACAAGGTGATTATGTTTTTGTATGTCTATGTTCAAAAGATTCGGATCTGTACTTACCTGCTAAACATTACTATCATGCTATAATAACTTAAAATTGGCCTCCAAATAAAAATGTTACTAGAATCAAGGATATACGATTTACAATGTCGTGTTATCCTCCCGAGAAAAGTAACAAACATTTTAATTGTAAAATAAACCCCTACGTTCTCATCTCTTAACAATGGTAATGTATTTTACCTTAAGCTAACTATGCAAGTATAACACCTATCATAACATATTTGCTTTTACTTTGTTTCCATTATTTTGGGTATAGTTAAAGTTTACGTTATGTGGGAATTGTAAATAAAATCATTGTGAAGCGGGGTTGTATACTTAACGATGAATAGGAATGTCTTATACCTGTATTCTTTGGCTGACTGCACATATACGTGACTAAAATTGTCTATGTGAAGCATGTATGCATCATCCTCAGATTTCAGTCCCATAATAAATAGCTATGTAGCCATTTGTATGTTATATTCAACCATGTTTGTACTTTGAGTGAGATAGCCCAATATCACATGCAATCATGTCGTATCCGTATGGATTTAGGCCTAATCAAGTAGTCTCGTTGGCATTTTAAGTCGAAGTTAAACACATGTGAAGTCTTCCTGAATCTTATAGGAGCTCTCATGACATGAGATGTTCTCAAAGGTCATCCAACATGCGTGTGATTAATATGAAATGTTGCTGTAATCCCGTAGGATTGTTGGAATTGATTTTGATCATTTTTGGCCACTGTTTGGGTTATTTTTAGACCAATTTTAGCATATGTCAGTCTGATTTTCAGCCTTGCTTAGACTGATTTTCTATCCCTTTTGTTAGGACTGCTTTCTAGTTATTCTCGCTGCACTCGATCACCCTCCCCGCCTAGGATGATTTTTACCCTCTGCTCGACCGCCTTCTAGCCACTTTCCGTTGATTTTGGATTACTTTTGTGGTCGCATTTTATCTGTAAATGTGCTCTAATGCTCCTGTTGTCATTGTCCATCTATAAACTCAAATCCTTTCAAGTTTGTCCATTTAATCTGCAGTTGTGTGGTCTATATGATCAAATCATGTGCTAGTTAACTGGTTCATCTCAACCCAGTTATTACTTAGACCTGTTGATTGGTTTAGGATATTTTTTAACAAATGTTAACTGTCATCAAAGTATATTAGAGGATTATCATGTATTAAGCTATGTCATGATGTTTCTGAATCCTTAAAAGTACTTATAGAATTGTTGTTTAGAATGACGTATGTCTCAAAGCTTGTTTAGACTTCCCATAGGCCTGATTTGTATTCTTGGCTATTCAAGATTTAGTTCCAATACAACGATAAGCGTAAGGGTGAATTATACAAGTCTAAATTTGATTGGTTTGCCTTGATAATCTGGAATATATGTCCTCAGTTATAGAGTATATGTTACACTTAATACGAACCTGCATGTTAATGTTACGGCAATATACTGACGTGTGCCCTATGTTCAGTTCTAAATTGGTATAACTCTTTCCCTAATACTGTTTTAGCCTTTGCGTCATAACTCCATGCTTATCTAAGTTTATTATCTATTTGTGTCATTACAATTTCGAGACACTCTAACCATTTTCCTTCTTATTTTTACACGATGCGCATCGGAGAATAATCAAGAGTCTCGATATGAGACTCAACATGACTTTCACATCGCCAACTATACTTCCGCCGCAGGGTTTCCAAACAGCTATAGGATGGATGGTGTCACCATCCATTCCAGATGTCATGTCAACTATGATCTCATCCTTACCTTGGCTTATTTGTGTATTTATTCGCTTGCTTATTTATTATTGTTACATTTGTTAATCCTGTAATTAATAGGATAATTAACTCTAATATTCCTTGAATATATTGGAAGGGTAGCTTAAAGGATAAGTTCACCCTTTATTTATTCTAGGTTCATCACGCAAGTCTAAATTTAAAAACAATCAATACTAGTTTTGTCTTAGCCACAGCCTAATATATTTCTCCTTATTTAGTCCTTGAGAAATAAACTTTATCATAAATTTTTCATAAATTTTATAGGAAATGATTTTTGCATATACGTAGGAAATAATAATCTCATAATTTTACAAGAATTTTAATCCTACGCATAATCGTTAGAGTAATCACTTTCTTACTTTGTCAAGAATAAAATAATCTCCGTCCCATAACTTCATAATCAACTCGTATATTTTATGAATCTCATAAGCCCCTTTTATTATTATCAATATATATATTCTTTAAATATTTGTCACAACCCCTTTTACTTAAACAATCTTTGTCTAAAACGCATATCCCTTAGCAGAATAAATTAACCTATGTTTGAACGGACAACCGAAAGTTAGCGGATCCTTTGTGTGCCTTACCCTTCCCTTTAGGATAATAAAGAATCCTTACCTGAATCTAATCTAGTTTCACGCACCATTAAACGGAGTTAATGCCGACTTTAATCGCTTAGTATTTAGGTGTCCTAATTCACCCAATTAATTAGGTGGCGACTCCCTTAACTTTTACATTATCTTTTACATTTTTGGGGAGGATAACCATTCCGCGCATTTAAGCCCGAGAGTTCAAAATCGTGCGATAAAGACGGCGACTACTGGGATAGACAGGTTCTTAACCATAACAAACATAGGTTAATTATTGTGCTTCTTTTTTCCTTTTCTTTATTCATTTATTTGTTTTTTTTTTATTATTATTTGCTTAAAATTTGCTTATTTTGTGTTTCACACTTATCTGCTTCATATTTTGCCTAAACTATTTTTGCTTTATATATGAATATCCGCATATTGTTTTAACTGCTATTTGTTACCGCTTTCCTTAAACTGGCATTCCGCTCATACTTCTTCCCTTATGGAAAATTCACACTATCACACACAACACGCGGGTGTGCTTTGCGCACCTGCAAATTTCTTTCAAACACCCAAACTTAAGAGAGTTGGTATTTTGCGCGAGAATCCGCCCAACCGTGGTCGCGTAGCCTTCTCACTGAGTAGTCCGCCGGGAACTCAAGGCCTAGTAAGCCAAATCTTAGCAAACTTAAGATGAGCTATACCACCTTTATTTTAAGGCACGACGCATTTACCTTAGGGCTGGCTGGCCTCGTATCGACACCACTATTAGGAAGACACTAAACTGCTCGATGGGTTTCTCAACCCAACGACCAACCAAAGATATTATGTGTCGCATACTATGATAGATTTATCCAAGCCAAAAGACATGCCCAAAATTGGAAATGTAAGTTTATTTTATTGTTTTTTCAAAGATTTGTAGTATGGATCATATAAGAACGGTTAGCGGAGTTCCTAATAAGCTAAGAGTATGGTGGGAGGATTTCACATCAAGAATGACAATGATTAGGAAGAAGTTGGTGTCTCATCTCACTATTTGGTATTTCGCCAGATCCGCATTCGATCCGAGCTTTAATCCAATTTGGGATCCGCATCGAGTCATTTTCAAATTCAAGGATTTTGAAATAACTCCTACATCGGAAGAAGTGCATTATTTCACCAAATTTAGTTTACAAGGTAGAAAATGATTATTCCCAACCCAATCAGGAAGAAATTCTCCGCCATACGGGTCTTAAGAATACTAAGGAGTCAAGGCTGCTTCGAGAACAACCGGTGTCTCTTGACTATCTTTACGAGAGGTATGGACATGATAACGCCTACAAGACATGCAAAATGCACTCACGCACTCTACGCCATTGGCAAAACAGCGCCCTATCGTGCATTCACCGCCGCCTACTGCACCTTGATTTTTCCTTCCGAGTATGGCAAGATAAGTACTTGCATATGTTCCGTGGCCGATCACTTTTCGAGGGAATCGACGATACAACCCACTTTCGTTCCTATGATTTTGGCGTAAATATTCCGAGCTCGGGAAATGCAAAAGAGATGCACTCAACTTCTTCGCGTTGCAATCTTATCTTACAAACGCTGGCCATGGAGCATTTTTACCGACGGTCAAATATGATGACGCTTGTTTCAAACAAGATCCTACAAGATCGACAAATTTCTATGATAGAACGAACGGTTTGTGTCACCGGCCGGCATCAAAGATCGTGCAAGTTTTGACATCCCGCACTCCAGATCGATCCAATGGAAATATCCTTTACTCCTCACAAAAATGGAGCTTTCAGACGTGGTAAAGAATTGTACTATATCGAGCTTATCGTCTAAAAGGTCCGCAACCATACGCCCCCTACGCACACTCCGACAATTCGCCAAGAATGTATAATCCCAATTCGACGGACATGGAGTTTCGAAGTTACATTTGGACCAGACTTTATCAGGCTCGAGCTAGACAAATTTTGAAAGAATGGGACGACATTAACAAAATAGACATCGGAGATGAACAAGCGTGGCACACACCGAGTATCGCATACGGCCGCAAGAGGATCACATCAACACAACCTACAACCAAGAGGAGAGCAAGGTTTCGAGGACACGGACACAAGCAATAGAGCGAAGAATAATCAACTCCGAGAGGTCATCACCCTGCATACGCTGGGCCCTAATGCACGATGCAGTACAATACTTGGAACAGGCAGTGGCTATACCAAAGAAGACCTAAGCTTCACTATCACCGCAACAACAGAGTTATTTAGTTTGAGATTTTCATTGTTTTTCTTATAAAGTTGTCATTTCAATTAACTTTATTTCCAATAAAGGCATTTCGATACAACGGCTTCGCATCTAACACGACTTCGCATATATGACGCTTAGGCTCACTCGCACAAAGAGGTCCCCTCGCATATTAGGAAACGCTTGACGCGTGCAATATATCCGCTACATACTTGCAAATTATGTTCTTATGCTAACACCGCTTGTTGCATCTTAAAAGAAAGATTTATCATCTTCCCAGCGGTCGCTTCAGATTTGACTCAACAATGTCTGAGCATCCACACTTCACCGCATCCAAGGCAAGAAATGACGATATGATCGTTCAGGGCGCCCGAGCCGAATGGTTTGGGAATTGTTCTCGCATAAACGTAAACTTCGTATGAGGAATATCACCACAGAAGAATGTATTGCTCACCGCCGCAATGATTGTCGATATGCAGTTGAGATGGAGAGGCTACGGAATCGACCAACCTATCCATCGCTTGAATACCCCTATGCCAGAGCAGCGGCCACTATCCCGCAGACCACCCCGCATCGACCTCCACCACCACGCATTCCTCAAAACTCCCACAAAGGCCGCCGCCATCGACCCAATCGCCTCGCCGCCAATCATCAACCTCACCTTCAAACGATCCTCCCATCGCCCACGCACTCCGCCTCCGCCACTCACTTCACCATAATCACCCTAATCGCCAAGCCAACCAAAGGCCCACGCACCATACCCACTACCAAATTTCAAAGAAACCACCCGCATGCTTAACTTACACAACAGAAACCCAACCTTTACCGCCCCCGCTTCACCGAAGTGGATCATTACGAAGAAATGGAAAGGAAGTCCGAGCCAAAATGGACGACGTAGCCCAGAGATTCACCGAAAGAAGCGGTCGTGGTACGCGATCGGATAAAGGTCACGGGCGACTAGATTATGAAGATCTTTGCACGATCCGCATGCGGAACCGCCAGGATATAAGGCGCCAAGTTCGATTTATTTGACGGGAAGGAAATCCTCGTGCACACTTGAGATCATATTGCGACAAGTTAATCGGTAGGAAGAACCCAATGGCCATCATCGGTTTGTTCATTCAAGTTTAACCTGAGGCAATAGATTGGTACACTAGCCAGATCCGCGTAAATGGCATACTGGAATGCATCGCCCAAGACTTTGTGGAGCGGTTCGATTCAACACGTAAACCGCGTGGATGTGTTCTATCTAATGGTTGGAAAAGAAATCTACGGAGACTTTTCAGAGAGTACGCCATGAGTGGCGTTCAGAGGCAAAGAAAGGTACAACCACCCATGCGAGAGAGTGAGACCACACTATTTGTACAATCTTTGAAGGATGCAACCTATTACGAGCGGATGATAAGCGCCATCGGGCGAAATTTTGCAGAGGTCGCCGAATGGGTGACTTCGTAGGTTAAGGTATTAAACCGGCAGATTACGATCGCGGCATTGCAGTAACCAATAAGGCGATTCAACAGGACGATCGGGGTACTTCTGCCGGAAGGAGACAGCTTTCCTTCCATGTTTGTACAAGAACGCAAACCCAAGCATTCATAACATACCGTAACCCACCCTATCAAACCCCATACTACCACACCAAAGAGCCAAAACTTTACACCTCACTATACACTCGCCCCACACCCTACCTACCACACACACCCATATATAACGCTTCCCAAGCACCCATTTATCCAAATTTCGCCAACCCGCCATCAAGCCCGCCAACAACATAGAGCACCCAACGCGCCTGCACTAAATGCGAATTTTGAAGGAAAACCATCCGTAACCCGCACTCCCACCGGCCGAACCCATACCCCAGATATACGAAAGATCATGAGTCGCAGTTTGATCCAACCACCTGTGGAGGATTCTCACTCTATCCCAAGATGGTATGATGAGAATAAGCGCTGTACAGATCACTGATAGCCCATTGGCATGACACCTAAGTTGCTACACCTCGTGGACAAAATCAAGAGTTGATCAAAGAATGAGTAATTCACCAAGGATCTCGCCCCAAACGTGCATGATAATCCCTTGCCAAACCACGCAACGCCAATGTGCACTTGATAGCCCTTGATGAGGAATACAACTGGAGGAACCATCCGATCGGGCAGTGAGGAAGAGTCGAACCTTCGCTGCCGCCCCGCCACCAATCTCGAGAAAGCGATTTGAGTTGGTGCGGCACCGCCGAGACATAAAGGTTCAATCACGCTTATTCGTGCACCGGAAGGGCCACCGATCAAGACGGATCGCGAGAAAGTAGGCGGGTCATGGTCACCGCAGTATAACTGTGTCGCGAGGTATTACACACCTATAGAGGCAGCCCGAGGCACCGCAGTTAAGCCCGTGATGAGGTCAAGTCGAGGAATTTTGGAGGAAGATGCCCACTAAAGAGTACTCCGTCAGAGAGCGCTTAAAGAAAACCTCAACGCATATTTCTACTTTCATCATAATGATTCCGCCTCACACAGATCGCATCACGGAGGTGTTGAAGGATGATACGCCCGAGGGTACAACAGACGGAACTTGGCGCTTTGGTCGACAGTACTAGAGGCCCAGAATCACCTTTCACGATGACGAGTTACCCGCCGAGGCGCCGACACAACTCGCATCAATATCACCATCCAAGTCGCAGACAAGATTGTTTCAACAAAGCGATTGACGACGAGGCTCACCACAACATTTGTCCCACGACGACATTGAAATCAGCGCATCAGAAGCAAATTCGTGAAAGTCATATCGTAGTCAAAGGTTTCGACGAGTCCATGAGGGTCGGGCGAATGGACCTCACACCGCGGATCGACCGCACTGCTGTGGAATTTCAAATATCGATATTGCTACACGTTACAACCTCGCTGATAGGAAGGCCGTGGATCCACGGTCGTGCAATTCCGCCCACCTTGCATCGCGTTTCAAAGTTTATATGGAATCACAAAAGTGGTAGTATTTGGAGATAAAAGGGAGCATCAACACCGACATGCAATCCTCGCCATGTAAGACGTGAAATCGGATGGTTCGGTTTTCATATTAATGAGATCAAGAGAGCTAGTAGGTCCGCCATCGCAGCCGCCACGCTCTCTCAAAATGGTGGCCAAGAAATGTTAAGAAATGGATACGAGCCCGCAGAGGTCTTGAGTCGATGAAGGGGATCACAGAGCCTATCCATTGTTTGGGGAAGAGACACTTTTGGTTTGGGATACCACCACTTCAAGGATTTGGTGACCACGAACCTCCTAAGAAGGGATACATTCCTCGCTCGCGCCCATTCCGCCTCGAGTCACTATTCGTCAAAGCCTACACCATCCAGACGCCGAGAGAAGATGACCTGGATGATCTTGCAAGAGGTTCCGTAACTGCTCATAGGTGATGATGAGGCGATTGTTGCATGATCACAGAGATCACAAGGAGAGCTCACCATTTGGGATGCAGAGCATGGATACAACCTGAATAATCGACTGCACTCGCCCCGACCGTCCAGGCTTGGTAGAATTTATGATTAGTTCTAGCAGCTGACCTTTTATCTAGAAAGAAAATGTATACGCATTTATGATTCTTAATATGTTTTTAATCTCGCAATTTTACTTTCATCATAAATTCAGACATTTTTGCACTTTTTAAAAGATTTTGTTTGTGTTAAAATTAAATTCTTTAAGCATTTTTCTTTCAAATGATCATATTAATAAACTCGCTGATAACGCGAATATGACATGTAATGAGACCAACGAACAAAGTTCAAATGACGAGCATAACCCCGAGGAACAAGAGGAATGTCCGCAATGTAACTTAGCCAAGAGTCGGAAAACTTTGAGAATAGGCCTAAACCAAATTTGGAAGAAACAGAGCTAGTAAACTTAGCGATGAGGAACCGTGAAAGAGACTAGAGTCACTACCACCTAAACGTCACACGTATGAAGAATTAATTGAGCTCTCAAACAAGACAATCACGTGTTTGCTTGGTCATACGAGGACACGCCAGTTCGAGTACGCATATCGCCGCACACAAAGCTACCTATCGAGCCATCTTATTTCCCGTGAAACAAAGGCCGAAAGATCAAACCGTATGAGTTTGAAGGTCAAAGAAGAGGTGTCTAAACAGCTGAGGCAAAGGTGATTCGAGTTGCAAAGTATCCTACTTGGTTAGCAAATGTCGCACAGAAAGAAGAAAGATGGAAAGGTCCGAGTCGCGGATTACAGAGACCTCAACAGAGCCACCAAGGATGACTTTCCTCTTCCAAACATCCATATACTCATCGATAATTGTGCGGCATGAACTACAAGCCGTCGTCGATCGCTTACCGCTATCATCGATCCTACGGCGTAAGAGACGCAGAAAGACAAAGATTCACTACCCCGCGTGTACTATTATCGAAGTTATGCCGCTCGTCTCAAGAACGCAGCGCCACCTACATGAGAGCCATGACCACCATCTTCCACGACATGATTCATAAAGAAATTGAGGTCTATGCGACGACGCCATCATCAAATCGCGAAAAGCGAGGACCATTCGCAAACTTCAAGAAATTTTTCCAAATGACTAAGACATGATAACTTGAAGTCAACTCGCGAATGCGATTTACGCCCCGCAGGAAGTCGCTGGTTTTATAGTGAGCAGAGAGGATTGAGCTAGACCCTCAAAATAAAAGCCATCCAAGAATTACCTCCAAAAGCAAAAGGACGCGATGAGTTTCTCGTCGCCTCAACTACATCAGCAGTTCATAGCCCACCATCGTGATATGCGAGCCGATATTCAAATTATTGAAAAAGGATGCAACTACCAAACGGACAACAGATTGCCAATGTGCTTTTGATGTAATCAAAGAATACTGTTTAATCCGCCAGCTTCTAGCCTCCGCAACCGAGACCTTTGCTACTCTATTTGTCCGTGTTAGAAAATGTTGACGCGTTGGGCAACACGATGAAACAGGAAAAGGAATGTGCCATATACTATTTGAGTAAGAAGTTCACGATACGGCTCGTTATACTCACCGAACGCATTTGTCGCAAGATTAACTGGGTCGCCCAAGTTCGCATAACTATCTATCAAGATACACTACCTATCTTATTTCGAGGATGGATCCGCTAAGTATATCCTTCAAGCCCATGCCCACCTAAAACTAGCGAAATGGCAAATTATGTCGAGCGAAGTTTGACATCGCCTCACGCCACGCAGAGCCGTAGTGCGTGCATTAGCCGATCATCTTGCCGAGAACCCACTGATGAAAGTACGAGCCCTTCAACCTATTTTCCGATGAAGAGGTATTGTTTGTTTGAGAAGATATCTCGAGGTTTACCCGGCCGAGGATGTTTTTCATGGAGCGCAAATTTCAAAGCGAGTCGGATTCGAGCGCTTTGGTTTCGTAAACAGTCAAGATTATCCGATTTCCGCAAGCTCGATTTCCATGCACCAACAATATGGCGGAATACGGTTGCTTGCATATCGGCTCGTGAACGGCCGTAGATACGACATACAAGAGCCGGGTCATAGTGATTCGCACTTACTAATCCATCGTGTACAAGTGAATGGGCAACCAAGAATACGAAGATACTTCCCTACCTATTTTACGTGAAGGAATTACGTAAGAGGTTCATCCACATAGAATTTAGGCATGTTCCCGTGATCCGCAACGACTAATTGACGATTGGCAACCTTATCCTCCATGATCCAAAGATCCTGACAAGAATTACATCGATCCAATCACAGCAAAGGCTTTGCGGAGCAACCGCTTATCGCTTCCCATGTAGACGAGGAAACAGACGGCAACCCATGGTACCATGACATCAAAAGGTACCTCAAAGCGAGAATATCCGTATGCATAACCAACATCCGTAAGAAGACACTTCAAGGCTAGCAAATCATTTCTTTGAACGGGAAATTGTACCGGGACTCAGATCCGGGCTTATTGAGATGGTCGATGCTCAAGAGGCGTGCAAGCTAGTAAGAGATACACGGAGGACGCGTGGACCTCATACGAACCGCTTCACTTTGGCGAAAAGATTCATGCGAAAGTTATTTTTGGATGACGATGGAAACAGATTGTATCCGCTGTGCGTAAATGTCGCAATGCCGATTCACGGAGATTTGATTCGAGTGCCTCCGCGAGCTTAATGTGACAAGTTCTCTCGCCATTCGCAGGGGCACGGATGTCATCGGCCCCATCGAACCCGCTGCTCAAACGGGCACGCATTCATCCTCGTAGAATTGACTATTTCACTAAACGGGTAGCGCCATCACACGCATCGACGAAAAAGGCGGTGGTCGACTTCGCTCGCAACAACATCATTTGCCGATTCGGGGTTCCCGAATCAATTGTAACCGATAACTAACCAATCTCAACAAGAATTTGACGCGTGAGATACGTGGAAATTTCAAGATCACTCACCGTAATTCCACTCGCACCGACCTCAAATGAACGGAGCAGCAGGCAGCCAACAGAACATCAAGAGGATATTGCGCAAGATGATCAAGAACTACAAACATTGGCACGAAAATTTGCCTTTGCGCTTGGGTTATCGCACCACAATCCGAACTTCTACCGGCAACGCCAGATCTTTTAGTGTATGGAATGTGGCCGTATACCAGCAGAGGTGGAAATACCATCGCTGAGAATCATCCAAGCCGAGTCGAGCGGCCGGTGGATACAAGATCGCATGAGCAATTGACGCTGATTGACGAAAAAGGTTCAATGCAATCACATGGGCAGCTATATCAAAACAGAATGGCTAGAGCTTTTAACAAGAGAGTAAGGCCAAGGTTATTCAAACCGACAATTGGTTTTGAAACGCATATTTCCGAATCAGCGGTTAAAGGAAAGTTCGCACCTAATCGCGCGGCCCTACATACGGTCCATCGAGTACTAAGTGGAGGGCCCTAATCTTGGCCGAGACGGATAGCGAGGTATGGCCCAAGGCTATCAACGCAGATGCGCAGGAAGAGATATTACGCCTGGGAGTATTTGTCTTCGTAATCCCCTTTATATTGTAAAGCCGCATTCCCGCTGATACGATGAGCCCATATAGGTCTCGCCACGCAAATCAACGAGCCCTTTACTTGTAATCAACTACGCATGACTGATTCCTCAAGCGGATACGTAGCGCCATATCGGCTTCGGTCCCACTTTTAGAATTTTACCCAATTTCGCCAGAATGAACTACGCCATGACCTCGATTCTCACGGGATACGTGGCGCCTAAATCGCTTTCGCCACACCGTTAGAATCTTCCCATTTGTTTACAGCAACAGCGGGCTCGTTATTCTAAAAGCGATATGAGCGCTTCATCACGGTTAAGTTCGCGCGTGACACATAATCGAGATGCCTTTGCACTGGAAGAAGGCAACAACAAGGACTCCAAAAGATGTTCGCTTGGTCGAAATACATGTCATATTCGCAAATTAGACGAGGCTTTACATTTTTACGCATGTCATATAAATGTTTATTTCTAAAGATGTTTTGTGCATACTTCATAAAAACACTTCATTTTGGAAAATGCTTTTGGAACACTACTAAACATCTCAAAGAGGTCAAACAGGGGTTGCAAATCCAAACAGGCCAGGCACGCAGACATCAAGGGACAAGGCGGCAAAGTCAAATACAAATCGACCCCCCCCAAAACTCACAAATTTTCTTTGAGCGCAGGTCTTTTCATATTAACAAAAGCGTAGTGCAATAGCTTAAATGGAAAATACACGGCGAAAGGTTTCTTCAGATAGCGTAGAAAAGCAACAAAGGCAGAGGATGACAACAATCCAAAGTCCGCATCAGAAGCAGCAGCAGCAGAAAGGGGCATCAACAATCGGCAATCAAAGTTCAGAGTTCCGCGACAAAACCTAGCGCATCAACTAAGGCACAAAGTCAACCGCAACCAATGATCACGCCTAACAGAGGCATCACGACAATTCGCCTGGCAAGATTTAGCATGTCCATGCAAGGACGACATCTGTGAGCAAAGCAGAAGACGCCCAGCAACGACGTTATCAAGATTGCGGTCAAGCAACGATACCATCAAGATTGCGCTTTACGCAACGACGCCAAAGAAGAACACGCCCAGTAACGACGCACGCGATTGCGGTCCAAGCAACGACACACCATCGCATCGCTTCACGCAACGACGCCAGAAGAATACGCCCAGTAACGACGTTAGCAACATTATGTCCAGTAACGACATCATCGCGATTGGCGTTTACGCAACGACGCCAAAGAAGAACACGCCCAGCAACGACGCACGCGATTATGTCAAGGCAACGACATCATCGCGATTGCGCTTACGCAACGACGCCAAAGAAGAATATCGCCCAGTAACGACGCATCAACATTATGTCAAGGCAACAACATCAAGATTGCGCTACGCAACGACGCCAAAGAACATCAGGTTCAGTAACGACATACAAGATTGCGTTTACGCAACGACGCCAAGAAGAACACGCCCGCATAACGACGCATCAACATTCAGGTCCAGTAACGACACCATCAAGATTGCGTTTACGCAACGACGCCAAAGAAGAACACGCCCAGTAACGACGCGATCAACATTATGTCCAGCAACGACATCACGCGATTGCGCTTACGCAACGACGCCGCAAAGAACACGCCCGCATAACGACGCACGCGATTATGTCAAGGCAACGACATCATCAGCATTGCGACTACGCAACGACGCCAACAACAACACGTCCAGGCAACGACGCCAGCAACATTATGTCCAGGCAACGACATCATCAAGATCGCCTACGCAACGACGCCAAAGAAGAACACGCCCAGCAACGACGTTATCAAGACAAAGAAGTCCAAAACGACGCCATCATCAAGATATCACATCCGCATGGACGATTTTCTCTCGCTCAAAATTGCATTTCCTCTCATCCATGCTTTATTCTCAGCAGCTTATGCACTAACTCTTTCGAGCTTTAGTCTACGTACATTTGAAGCAAGACGACATATCCGCTCACAATCGCAACACGCCCGCGCAAGGTCGAAAATCACAAAGATTCGCAAAGATCGCATCAACACCGCAGCATCACATTTTGCAGATAACCTTTTCTACCTACATACATTGTTTTTAAAATGACGCCATCATTTCGCTCTTAGCGCTTATGCACTAACTCTTTCTTGAGCTTTAGTCTACAGGGGCAATTGCAGCAAGGACAACGTATCCGCATTCGCAATCGCAACACGTCCGTGCAAGGGCGAAATCACAACATTTGCAGCATCGCATCAACACAGCAGGCATCATATTTTTGCAGGATAACCTTTTCTATTCACAGTTACATTGTTTTTTAAAATTATTTTGCCTTAGCAGTTATGCACTAACTGTTTGTTCAAGTCTTAGCATGCAGCAGCAGGAGCACAACGTGAATTTTCTCTTACAATAACCGGCAATTTGTCGGGCCAACCTTCCCAACGATCGCGTAAGCGCCAAGCTTGGCCCACTCGCTTCCATCACCGCAGTAACCCAAAGACCACAAGCCATAAGAAGACACCCCGTGTTCAAGCCGCTTATTTTCTTTTACTTTTTGCACCATAACCCGTTGTCATCATAACTCGACATCGACATTTTAAGTCCGCGTTAGCCGCCTGTTTTGACCATGGTAACTCAGGTCGCCATAACTCGACATCGACATTTTAAGTCCGCATTAGCCCGCTGTTTAGACTATGGTATCTCAAAGTCGCCATAACTCGACACCGACAGATTTTGATTTTTTCGGCCACTTTGTTTATCCGCCAACATTTTTGCAATTTCAAGACGAGACAAAATTACATGAGTCAACGTCTTTGTCCGAAGATTCTTCCATCATCTCCATACAAAGAGGGACATCTGTTGACACCCAATTTTGACCCTCCCGTCCAGCCATTAACTATAAAATTGCACTAATTTTGTAAAAATAATTTTTTATGATTTTTTTTAAAATAAAATGCAGCGGTAAAACATAAATACAGGCATAAATAAGCAATTTAATAATAGCATTCATAAAAGAATTAAGAAGTCCTATCTGCATTTAGCATTTAAATAACTCATTTTTATAACTAAGATCGCATTAATTAAAATAGCACACCCGCATTTAGTATTATTAATAATTTAAATTTATAACAATTAGATTAATAAAGCACCTAAATAATTTAAGCACAATTTATTAATTTAATTCGCTGCTAATTAACAATTAAATACCTAATACTAACACTAATTTGTCACTAATTAATACACTTGCCTAGAATTAATTAGCTAACTAATTAACTAAGCCTAAAACTAATTAAATAACTTAACTAATCTAATACCCTAATTAATTAACTACCCAGCCCAATTTCCCGCGACCCGCGAGGCCCACCCGCAAAGCCCACACGCCCCGCCCTTTATGCCTTACCCTTTAGAGGCCCACGCTTCATTCCCCATCAGCCCCATCGTCCTCACAGAACCAAAACGCTCCCCTTAACCTAAACCTAAGAATGCAATCGCCGCCAGCATTCCGCCAGCTCACCTTCGTACTCACCAAACCTCAGGTTTCCTTTCCCAAAACCTGCCATAAGGAGAACCATTCCTTAATCGTGACCCAAATCGCGAAAAATCAGAATTCACCTTCCTTACCCACGCAAACGAAGCCAGCTTGCCCTTACCATAAGCAAACTAGCAAAATCTTTCGTAATCAAAATCTTAGCCAAATCTACCTGATCGGCTACCATAAGAATCAGCCCCAAATCAGTCCAAGTGACCCACGAAATCTCAGCCTTTATTTACTTACCAATTGTAGAACCTAGAGTTAGGCTATTTAAACGACATGCAATAAGCATCGAAAAATTCAGAGCAGAGTCGGCCATCAAACTATCGCAGCATCCAGTCTAGAAATCCTTTTCGTTTCTATCAAAGTCACTATTATCCGTTTCGCAAATGCCTTTTTGTAACTTTCCTTCGACGATTTATCTGGAAAACTATTGTCGCCGCTCGCCGCTACCCATAAAAGGTCCTAAACCCTTCTCTTTCATTTACTTAATTATCTAATCGATACTACGCGATGGTGTTCAGATCATTTTGCTCAAACTTGTTCGATTTGGTTTGGCCATCGTGTCCAGACAAGTCTATCAGCAGAGCCTTCGATATTTGTAGATGATTCGCCTCGGCACGCGCCGATAGTATTTTCTCGAGGGTATGATTAAGTGTACAACGATCAGATAAAGGTCGTAGATCTATTTCATTGGTCAGACACGGTTGTGGAAACACCGACTTGGATGTTCTGCTTGAACTCGTTAGTATGCAACTAGATATTTAGTAGGAACGCATCGACATGTTAAATCCAAAGAAAATCAGATTAATCATGATGAATCGTTAAACCGAAATTCACTACATATGTCGTTTCTTGTAACTTTCTCTAAATAAATATTTCTCCTAACAAATAGTTAGCGGGAAGTAAAAGGGATTACGAGGCCTAATCCCGAATTTTAAAATCAAGCCAACATATAACAACAACCAATATTTAAAAGGTTTATGTGTTTATGTGCATGTATAATTGTGTGCCTGCATTCAAGATTCAAACCTCTTACTCATTTCCCAAAATATTGTAAGAAAGATTATATGTCTACCTATATGTCATAACAACCCGAATTTCACAAGGTGATTATGTGTTTGTATGTCTATGTTCAAAAGATTCGGATCTGTACTTACCTGCTAAACATTACTATCATGCTATAATAACTTAAAACTGGCCTCCAAATAAAAATGTTACTAGAATCAAGGATATACGATTTACAATGTCGTGTTATCCTCCCGAGAAAAGTAACAAACATTTTAATTGTAAAATAAACCCCTACGTTCTCATCTCTTAACAATGGTAATGTATTTTACCTTAAGCTAACTATGCAAGTATAACACCTATCATAACATATTTGCTTTTACTTTGTTTCCATTATTTTGGGTATAGTTAAAGTTTACGTTATGGGAATTGTAAATAAAATCATTGTGAAGCGGGGTTGTATACTTAACGATGAATAGGAATGTCTTATACCTGTATTCTTTGGCTGACTGCACATATACGTGACTAAAATTGTCTATGTGAAGCATGTATGCATCATCCTCAGATTTCAGTCCCATAATAAATAGCTATGTAGCCATTTGTATGTTATATTCAACCATGTTTGTACTTTGAGTGAGATAGCCCAATATCACATGCAATCATGTCGATCCGTATGGATTTAGGCCTAATCAAGTAGTCTCGCTGGCATTTTAAGTCGGTTAAACACACGGAAGTCTTCCCGAATCTTATAGAGCTCTCATGACATACGAGATGTTCTCAAAGCGTCATCCAACACGCGTGTGATTAATATGAAATGTCATTGTAATCCCGTAGGATTGTTGGAATTGATTTTGATCATTTTAGGCCACCGCTTGGGTTATTTTAGACCAATTTTAGCATATGTCACCGATTTTCAGCCTTGCTTAGACCGATTTTCTATCCCTTTGTTAGATCGCTTTCTAGTTATTCTGCCGCACTCGATCACCCTCCCGCCTGGATGATTTTTACCCTCTGTTTGATCGCCTTTCTAGCCACTTTGTCGTTGATTTTCGATTACTTTTGGTCGTGCATTTTATCCGTAAATGTGCTCTAATGCTCGTTGTCATTGTCCATCTATAAACTCAAATCCTTTCAAGTTTGTCCATTTAATGCAAATATGTGGTCTATATGATCAAATCACGTGCTAGTTAATCGGTTCATCTCAACCCAGTTATTACTTAGACCTGTTGATTGGTTTAGGATATTTTTTAACAAATGTTAACTGTCATCAAAGTATATTAGAGGATTATCGCGTATTAAGCTATGTCATGATGTTTCAATCCTTAAAAGTACTTATAGAATTGTTGTTTAGAATGACGTATGTCTCAAAGCTTGTTTAGACTTCCCATAGCCCGATTTGTATTCTCGCTATTCAAGATTTAGTTCCAATACAACGATAAGCGTAAGGGTGAATTATACAAGTCCAAATTTGATTGGTTTGCCTTGATAACTGGAATATATGTCCTCGCTATAGAGTATATGTTACACTTAATACGAACTCGCATGTTAATGTTACGCAATATACCGACGCGTGTGCCCTATGTTCATTTCTAAATCGTATAACTCTTTCCTAATATCGCTTTTAGCCTTTGCGCCATAACTCCATGCTTATCTAAGTTTATTATCTATTTGTGTCATTACAATTTGAGACACTCTAACCATTTTCCTTCTTATTTTTACACGATGCGCATCGGAGAATAATCAAGAGTCTCGATATGAGACTCAACATGACTTTCACATCGCCAACTATACTTCCGCCGCAGGGTTTCCAAACAGCTATAGGATGGATGGTGTCACCATCCATTCCAGATGTCATGTCGACTATGATCTCATCCTTACCTTGGCTTATTTGTGTATTTATTCGTTTTTGCTTATTTATTATCATACATTTGTTAATCCTGTAATTAATAGGATAATTAACTCTAATATTCCTTGAATATATTGGAAGGGTAGCTTAAAGGATAAGTTCACCCTTTATTTATTCTAGGTTCATCACGCAAGTCTAAATTTAAAAACAATCAATACTAGTTATGTCTTAGCCACGCAGCTAATATATTTCTCCTTATTTAGTCCTTGAGAAATAAACTTTATCATAAATTTTTCATAAATTTTATAGGAAATGATTTTTGCATATACGTAGGAAATAATAATCTCATAATTTTACAAGAATTTTAATCCTACGCAATCGTTAGAGTAATCACTTTCTTACTTTGTCAAGAATAAAATAATCTCCGTCCCATAACTTCATAATCAACTCGTATATTTTATGAATCTCATAAGCCCCTTTTATTATTATCAATATATATATTCTTTAAATATTTGTCACAACCCTTTTACTTAAATAATCTTTGTCTAAAACGCATATCCCTTAGCGTAATAAATTAACCTATGTTTGAACTGACAACCGCAGTTAGCGGATCCTTTGCGTGCCTTACCCTTCCCTTTAGGATAATAAAGTTAATCCTTACCTGTAATCTAATCTAGTTTCACGCACCATTAAATGGAGTTAATGCGACTTTAATCGCTTAGTATTTAGGTGTCCTAATTCACCCAATTAATTAGGTGGCGACTCCCTTAACTTTTACATTATCTTTTACATTTTTGGGGAGGATAACCATTCCGTCGCGCATTTAAGCCTGAGAGTTCAAAATCGGGTGCGACATCATGTCCCGTCCCGGGTTCGAGTCACGGTACCGTAATTTTTTTTTTATAACGGAATCGAGGTGGGACCAGACATCCCGGTCCATTGGCAGGCCTAGTAGTTAGTGCCAACTTAAAGAGACTATCTATGTAATTGACCTTTATTAAAAGATTCTATTACTTCATAGGATATTGATGAGCTGGACCCACTCTTCATATGTGGGTCCTACTAGTCGACAGTTATAGCCTGCAAACTCAACAACCAACAAACCAAGCCGTCATCCTAGTTTAGCATGTTTTCTTAAATCAACGGCTGGAAACTCAATGGCACTTCTTTCTCTTTAAAAAGTCAAATTTGATGTTATTAGTCAGTCTTGGTATAATTTCTAGAAGGATTCTTTGCTGATAAATCTTAATTTTTGTGGTTTTTTGAGTTTCATTTCATTTTATTGGAATTGAAGTATCAGCAGTGCTTAAATGGGTTGGAAAGATAAGATTAGGAGTGTGTTTCAGGTTTGTTGGCCTTTTTTTTACTTTGTTCATTTTCCCATTTCTAATGATATATTTTGTTTTTAGTTTTTGATTATGAAGTACTGTAGTTGTGCGGTGTCGCGCCTAGTAGTACTCTTGTCGTTTCTTGTCCTTGATTTCTATTAGTATATGTTATTTCTTGTATTTCGATTGTCTTATGATTTTGTGGCAGTTACATTATTGTTCTTTTTTATCATGCTTTACCTAGTACTTTGTCATGACTTCTTTACTTCTTTTATTTCTTTTTCTGGACTGCTGATTTGCGTTTCTTCGAGCCGAGTGTCTATTGGAAACAACCTCTCTACCTTCCAAAGTAGGATTAAGTTCTGCTACACTCTAACCTTCACAAATCCCACTTTGTGGGACTACACTGGGTAATATTGTTGTTGTAGTTTTTTATTATGAATAGCTGTTTCTGTTTTTACCCTCTTGCAATTGTCCTTTACTCATATGGTGTATAGTACTTAATTGTTTTGACTGTCTTGTTTAGCAGCAATCTGCGTAATTTTATGTGGAAAACTTCCACATCATTATGGGAATTGAATTGTGGAATTCTTTGGTTACTGTGCACTGATGATAATTGATTTGTGGATTGCATTGGGTTGCTATTTCGAAAACTGAGTTAGAGATAAGCAAGTATTGTAGAAGCAAATAATTGAAATCTGATTTTCAACAACAACATACCCATTGGGATCCCACAAGTGGAGTCTGCGGAGGGTAGGATGTAAGCAGGCTTTAACTCTGCCTTTGTGGGGCAGAGAGGCTGTTTCGGAATTCCGATTTTCAATCAGTGCAATTTAGTGTTCCAGTAAGATAACCAGAAAATGGATTTCTGCACTTGTTGTAATATTTGAAGATCCTATAGCCGCAGATACTGTTTATTTCTGACCAGTTTAGAAACTATACACAACTTGAATGCTTTTATTTGTATTTTTCATAATATTGACATGAGATGAATTTAAATGGAGTAACTTGGTTAGTGATGATTCATCTAGCCAAACCCAGCTTGTTTGGGACTAAAGCACAATTGTTGTATATTTCTGGTCAATTTTTTCTGCTATATAATACCAGACTAAGAGGAGCTTAAATCGAGCAATATGGACGGTGAGGATTCATAACCGACCCCAACTTGCTTGTTTCTTAGGCATAGTTATTGTTACTGTATTCTTGTTGTAAACGTGTAAATATAGGAAACAATATATTCCCTACCCATAATTAAAATATTTTCATATATTGTGTAAATATAATTATGGTAAGACTAGGATTCCTCTTTTGTATAGGCTTAGGATTCCTATTGTATAAGAGATGAATATTGTACTCTATATATACCTTGATATTAATGAAAGACTCCCCAAGGGAGATTAATATCATCTTACATGGTATCAAGAGCCTAAACACAAAACCCTAGAATTTTTTTTTCTTCCCTCTCTCTTGAGCAAGCCGCCGCCGACCACCCACCCCCACCCTCGGGTATTGCGCCGCGGCTCTCCCCTCTCTCCACAAAATTCTTGGTTTTGTTTTTTTTCTTTATTCCTCTCTTCTCTAAATCACTATCCCTGAATCTTCTACACTTTCTGAATCTTCTACCTCCACAACTCCCACCACCACGTTGTCATCCTCTTTTCATCCAGCCCTAACTATTACAAACATCAAGAATTCTATTCCCATTATTCTTGATCAAGAAAACAGTCAGTATTCTCTCTGGGTTGAACTGTTTCGTAATCATGCATGTCTCTATAACGTGCTTGATCACATCGATGACACAATTCCGCGCCCTCCGGAGGTTGATGAGTCTACTTGGCGTCGTCTAGACGCGGCCAAATGGATTTATGGTAGTATTTCTCAGGACCTTCTTCTTACTATCATGAAATCTGACGCCACAACCCTTGATTTATGGAATCGTTTGGAGGAAATTTTTCAGGACAATAAGCACACCTGTGCTGTGTATTTAGAGGAGCAATTTAACAATACACGTCTTGAAAACTTTTCCAATGTGACTGAGTACTGCAAACAATTAAAGCTACTGACGGATCAACTTGTTGTTGTCGACGAGCCTGTTACAGACCAAACTGGTGTTACAATTGATTGCTGGCCTTCCTAAAGGCGAATATGATACTTTGGCCACCATGATTCAACAGGCAGATCCATTACCCAGCTTTAACAAAGCTCGCTCGCAGTAATTGCTCGAAGAGACTCGACATGCTAAGCAGGATGAGCACAGTCAGAAGGCATTAGAGGTCGAAACGCGCCCTCAAGATCCAACGCCGCCAGAAAACTCTCAACCGCAGCAGGGACGCGGTGGAAAGGGTGGCAGGGGCCGCGCAGTGAGGCTGGTCGTGGTAACGGCCGCGGCCAATGTAATCCAAGAATAAGAATGGGATCGCAGAACAATTGGGCCGCGGCCTCGCCACTCGCACAGCCGCGGCGCCGCCTCGTAGTCGCGACACGAGTCCATTCCAGCATCAGAAATTTCTACAATCCGTATTCTTCCCGGTTTGTTGGGCCCCGCCCACCGCAGCAGTCCACTTCACGCAAGGTCGTTTTGCCTCATCCGACATGACACCCACTGAGTTGGGACAGACATTCAACACTCTCTCCATGCAACAGCCTGACAATACTTGGTGGACTCAGGCGCCACATCTCACGTCACCCAATCTACAGGTACTATCCCTAAACTGTTTAGTTTAAAACATCCTCAATATGTTACAACTGTAGCTGACAACGATTCCGATTAAAGTGGTATGGTACCTCATACACACAACTTCCTCATCCACCCTTCTCCCTAAAAGACACCCTATATGCCCCACACATGATTAAGAACCTCATATCTGTCCGCCAATTTACTTGTAATAATTATGTCTCCGTGGATTTTGACCCTTTTGGTTTTACTGTGAAGGATCTTCATACGGGGACACCTCTTACGAGATGCAATAGCACGGGGATCTCTATCCATTCACTTCCACCTCCGCTGCCAGATCTTGCTCTCCCGTCGCTCTAGCGGTTGTTTCTTCTTCAACTTGACATAATAGACTTGGTCATTCAGGAGTTCCAGTTTTTAATTTTCTTAAAGGCAGCAATTTCATTGCTTGTAATGGGAAACTTGCCCAAAATTGTGTTTCTTGCTGTTTAGGCAAACATATTCGTCTTCCGTTTAAATCATCTACTAGTGTTACACTTGCTCCTTTTGATATTATACATGCCGATTTATGGGCATCTCCTATCTCTAGTTCTCTCGGTCATAAATACTATCTTGTGTTGCTTGATGATTTTCCACACTATGTTTGGTTATATCCTCTTAAATTTAAATCGGAAGTGTTTGCCAAATTTCTTGAGTTTCGCAAGTTTATCCACACACAATTTGGAAAAAGTATAAAATCATTTCAGTGCGATAATGGTCATGAATTCAATAACTCTATGTTTCACCGGTTTTGTACAAATAATGACATGGTTTTTCGCTTCTCCTGCCCTCACACCTCACCACAAAACGGTAAAACTGAAAGAATTATACGTACCATTAACAATATGATTCACATCCTATTGATTCATGCCTCCCTCCTTCCTTCTGGATATATGCTGCTAAAATGTCAGAATACATTCTAAATATTCTCCCTACTAGCACTCTTCACAATATGACCCCTACAGAAATCCTCTACCATAGAGTCCCCGCCTATGATCATCTACGGATTTTCGGTTGTCTGTGCTATCCAACCTCAGTTCTACCGCCCCTCACAAACTTGCTCCTAGGTCTACTCCCTGTGTCTTCCTAGGAGATTAATATCATCTTACACTTGTTTATGATGATTATTCAAGAACGGGGTTACCGTGGTAGTTACGTGTTTGCCATGATTTATTTAATATGTACAAATAATCCATTTCCAGAACCCAATGAGGGGAAAAAAATAGTGGTCCAAAACTCATACACTAAAAATTCTGGCTCCCGCCTCTGTGACTATGTCGTGTGGTTCAAAGAACTTTTGCTTGTTAGAATGTTTTATCAAATTAACTATCAATTTGAATACCAATTTGGTTTCTGTTTCAAATGAAACAGGGCAATGCAAATGAAATTGAGCTCGGATGTGGACATACTATTAAGTCTCACGGGAAATCAGTTGCAAGAATTCACAAACATGACTGGCTCATATTGCTGCTTCTTGTAGTAATAGAGATAGTCCTTTATATTATCGGTCCGTTTCATCGGTTTGTTGGAAAGGATATGTTGAATGATCTGAAATATCCCATGAAAGAAAATACGGTCCCAGCGTGGTCTGTTCCTGTGAGTATTCCTTTTTTAACATATTGAATCTAGTATCAATGTATGTACAGAAAGTTTAATTAACCGCTCTAATAGGACCTTGATGTTTCTGTTCTACAATAGAATTGGCCATTACAATTAATTCAGGAGTGCTGATTACATTGTGGAGAAAAATAGTCCCTTAAGTATGCAATTAATAGTTTGGTCCTTACGTTTGACAAAAGTTAATACTTCTACTCTCCGTCATATAATTACCGAACTAAATCTGTAGATTTGACGTAAACTATGAAAAGGGAAAGGAATTTAGCGGGAACTTACATTTAGAGATACAAGTTTTTTAGTTTCTGGTATTTTGATTTATTTGTAGAGTGTAGTGCAGATTTTTCCCCAGACCCCACTTGTGGGAGTACATTGGGTGTGTTGTTGTCGTTGTTGTAGTCTATTGCATCTTTTTGAGGTATAATTTTTGCTATTTATTTCTATATCTTTTTAGTGTCAGGTGCAATTTTTTTTGTTGTTATATTAGGATTTTATGGGGCTGTCTTGGTGATTATGGTTCAAAAAAATCCCAGTGTTTTCGTCAGATCTAACGAAGATAAATTGTTAAATATTTAACGGGACTAAGAGTGTTAACTTTGTCATTTTCTCTTCCACTGTGCTCGCAAATTTCAAAAAGTCAAAAACAGTTGAGTCAAATCCTGGAGTTTCTAACAGGTTTCTCTAATGAACAGCTATATGCAGTTTTATTGCCTATTATTATCTTTGTTTTCATCTATCTTCGGAGGAGGGACGTCTATGATCTGCACCACAGCATTCTAGGTAATTTAATTTTAGAGTTATTTTCACCTTAGTATGGATTGGAATATCTAGTAAAAGTGCTTTTTGTCTGTGTGACTTTGATTTTCCTTCTTGTAGTACAACGAATGTTTACCCTTTGTTTTGATAAGTACAATAACAACAACAACAACATAGTCAGTATAATCCCACCAGGTGGGGGTCTGGGGAGAGTTAAGTGTACGAACACCTTAACTCTACCTTGTGAAGTAATTGTACTAATTGCGCTAGACTTGTTCAAAAATTGCAGGCCTCTTATTTGCCATACTAATTACGGCTGTAATCACGGAGGCCATCAAGAATGCAGTAGGCCGTCCTCGACCGGACTTTTTCTGGCGTTGCTTCCCCGATGGTAAAGATGTATGCATGATACTTACCCTCCCTAATTTTCTTCCTCTAACGAGGAACTTTTTTTTACCTTTATCCCTTCGTTTCCTAATTCGAAACAAAGGGTTAACTTCTTAGTGCATTTTTATTTGACTCAATAAAAGTCTCTGTATGTTTGTCTGATATTGAAAGCTCCTTTCTTGACTACTTCACTAAAAAGACACTAGCCTTCTAGACATAGATTTGGTTGTGTCAAAGATGGTGAGTAACCACACATAAACAATGAGACTCCATTGATGAAGCTCTGAGAATCGTAAGAGAAGGAAAGAACTAGAAGCAAAACTTTACAAGCTTAGAGAGAGAAGACCATCTCATTTTCATTGATATGAATTAAGTGAATGTATCAGTAACAAACACACACCTATATATATTTGCAAATTTATACACAAAATATCTAAGTGCCAGCTAAGACTCTTTAACTAACACTTAACTAACTCCCTAGCCTCCTAACCGGCTGGCCAACACATTTACAAAACTACCACTGATCTAAGACTAATACTACTACAAGATAAATATATAATAATCTCAACACTCCCCCCCCCCACCCCCCCTGAAGTTGGAGGTGATGTAATCGCAGTCAACTTGCTCAATATAGAAGAATGCTTGATCTCTGTTAGAGCCTTTGTAAAGATGTCTGTCAACTGAGAAGCTGTGGGAATGTGATGGAGGGTGATCAAACCTTCTTGAAGCTTGTCTCTAACAAAGTGACAATCCACCTCTATATGCTTGGTTCTCTCACGAAATACTGGGTCCTTGGCAATATGAACTGCAGTCTGTTCACAGAAGACTTGTATGGGCAAGGGACATTGTACTGTGATTTCATGAAGTAACCTTTCAAGCCAAACCAGCTCACCAACTACCTTTCTTACAGCTCTATACTCTGCTTCTGCAGAAGATAAGGATACTGTTGTTTGCTTCTTGGGCTTCCATCTAACAGGGCTATCTCCCATAAGTACCAGGTCCACTAACAGATCTTCTTGAATCAGGGCAGACTGCCCAGTCTAAGTCACAATAAGCAGTCACAGTAAAGTCTGATTTGTGTGAGATGAAAATACCCAAATAAGGATCCTGTTTGTGATATATAAGGACATGGAATGCAGCTTTGAGGTGTGGCTCTCTAGGTGACTGCATGAATTGACTGAGGTGTTGCACACTGTATGCTATATTCATTCTGGTATTAGTGAGAAAATTGAGTTTCCCCACTAACTTTCTATAGTATGTGGGATCAGGCAACGACTTGCCATCTGTTGCTTTCAGTTTCTCAGTGAAGTGGAGAAGGAGTAGGTTTGTAATCCATGGAATCAAATTCCTTTAGAAGGTCAGCAGTGAACTTCCTTTGAGATATGAGGACACCATCCTGTACAAAATTTCCAACCCCAAAAAATAGTGCAACTTCCAAGGTCTTTGATCTTGAACTGATCATATAAAAATGCTTTCAAAGAATTGATTTCATGTAAGTCAGTTCCAGTAAGAATTACATTATCAACATATATGGCAACAAATACAATAGATTGCCCTTCCTTTCTGTAGAAAAGAGAGTAATCACTTGATGAATGTGAGTACCCTTTGGAGCACAAACAACTAGCCAATTTATCATACCATTGCCTACTAGCCTGCTTTAGGCCATATAAGAACTTTTTTAACTTGCACACTAAACCATCAGTATCTACCATGAGTCATGTACACTTCTTCATGCAAATCTCCATGAAGAAATGCATTGTTAACATCTAGTTGATAGATCCTATCCCCTCTTGACAGCTAAGCATATTAAGGCTCTAACAGTTGTCATTTTTGAAAGTATATGTATGTCCTAGAGACAATCTGTATTAGGACACAATGTACTTTATACACATTCATATTTATATTATATGATGATTAATATTATGACAATTTGCATTTGTTGAATTATTAGTTGATTGTTTATAAAATTCTATAAATACATCCCTAGAGGTTACGTGTTTATTAATGATGTGAGAATTAATGTTATAACGTAACTCTTAAATTACCTCGACTAATGATCATCGAAATTGGGATATTGATGATATGCGATACGTCGACATGTGGTCTGCATCATATCCTTAGTGAATGTAGTATGTCTCACTTGCTATGAGTTATGGCAACTCATGATGGACACATGGATACTTGTTGAAGTATTGGTACACCCTGCTGATGCATTATTTGTTCTATGTCTATAATGTCATCGGCATGTGGGAGATAAAAGTCCTTAGACTTGAGGTCAATATCATCTTGTTTACGGAGTAATGTACTTTGATCCTGTCCTAAGCTCAAATGCCTTGTAGGTTGAGACGCGGCTTGTTTTGGGTGCATTACGAAGTAGATTAAAGGTGGTATGTGAGCCAAAAAAGGATTCATTCCTTGAATTTATATTCGAGTGAACACTCAGGTACTCATATGGTATTAGGTTGACTAAGTCATTGACGATCGTTGGACATGTATACGTGACGTAATCGTTGTCAACTAATATAGATGAGTTATAATAATCAATCCATTTGGATAGACACTTGACAGATCCTAAGCTTGATTGAGTGTGTCATGAATGAAGGGATTTTATCTTCTCACATATAGGTTCAGTTCACATATTTTGTGTAGCTAAACTTTACATTTTGGGTTCGTCTTCCGGCGCAGTCTAGGAGTTCCGTGAAGATCCTAATGTTATTAGTGACGATATGTAAAGGCCTGAAGGGTAACACTAAGTCAATGTTCCGTCGATTGAGGGATGTAATTAGAAGGAGATTATACCTAAATGTTCGGTTGATGACCGGGACATTAAAATGGGAAAATGGGCGTAAAATAGGGCCGGGACATTGTGCCTTGATTCAGGACCGCGGTTCCAGGAACACGTGCAAGGCGCGATGCCTCTTCGAGGACGCGGTTCGGCGTGGCTTTGACGATCGAATTTTTGCCCGATGCTTTGGTTGGGCCTGGTCCAACTAAAACCCTAAAGCTCATATTCTCAACTATAAATAGGAGGCTTACCTCCCATTCCAAAGACACGAAAAAAAACCTAAGAGAGGTAAATCTCTTCTAGAGCTCTATCAGAATCCCTAGCATTCCTGACTTAGTAAATTACATCATAGTTTTAGAACTTACAAATCGAGGGACGTTTGCGTGTGCATCCTCGGACTACACAAAACACAAAGATTCAACTGCTTGGCTGATTGCTACAAAATGTAAGTCTTCTGTCTAAGTTTTACATTACTACTTTGTGTTTGTATTTTCATTACTTATCATACTGCAGTTTGACCGTCGTCGGGTTTGAAACATAAATTTTCAAATTCTGCTGCGTGTACGAACCCGACGTAAACACCTACAGTGGTATCAGAGCCTGGGCTGTTTCGTATGATTTGTAATGATACTAATGATAATATGGGTTAGGATTTGTTTAGATCTATGTTTTATGTATTTAAAAGCTTTAAAATCCTAAACCTTTAGAACACATGGTCCTTGTGAACAGATCTGTTAATGCAATTATGTATTCGAACAAGTCAATCCAATATATAATTCTTCTAAGTTGAAATGCGTTATCCGGCTTAAAGCATGGTGCATTGAAATGAAGAACGAGAAGAAAATTGGATTTGATGGTCGATGAACATGTTGTTTTAATGGTGATGGTAATACAAGTGCCCTAAACCAGTTTTAGGGGTTCGGAAATTTCGGATTTTGTGATTTTGGAGGAGAGGCACCGCGGTTCCATGATGGAGCACCGCGGTCGCCGGACGAAGCGAGGCACCGCGTCCCGTTCGTAGAGTCGCGGTCTTGTTAAATCGAAGCTTAAAATTAATTTCGACAATCGCCCGAGCCGCGGTTCCACCTGTTAGGACCAGCGGTGCACGACGAAATTATGAGGCAGCGGTGCCACTTGTTAGACGCGGTGCTAATTAGTTTGCATATTCGGTGGCTTCTTGCGCCTCGGAGGCTGCGGTGCCACTGTTGGAAGCGGTCTTGGCGAATTTAAAAAAATCAAAAATCAGAAACAGAGACATAAAAGTTTCAATCTGAAGTTTTAGAAGTTTCAGTTTCTGAAAATAAAGTTTTGAATCGAACAGATTTGGTCCTTTCGGGCAACTCTGTAATTTAAAGAAAGTTTTCTGAAAGTTGATTTTAGGTTCTGGAAATTGGAAACAGGTCCCAGAAGTTTGAAAATATTTTCTGAAGTTTAAAATTGCATTTTTATGAATTTATAAGGGTTCAGAATTGAATTTTAAATTCCTAAGGGACTAAAGTGTAAATTCTGAAAATTTACAGAATTCACGAAAATCAGAATTTTAAAATCAGAAAATGTTTAGGGACTGTTTGACATTTACATAGATTATAGAGTTTAGACAAATAGACCATAGTTATCATTAATAGTATATTATTGAATAATATACAAATGTGCTAAGTGATTAAATGTGATGCATTTAAATTATTAGCATAGCGTTATAATTATTATGCAGGTAGCGGCGCCCGAATTGTTTAATTTCAAATGACCGATGTAACTATGCAGGTAGGCTACGCAATATGTGATTAAAACCATCTTTTATCATGCCTATTGGGTTTGATGGTTTCCCATCTAATTGTGTTTACAAATTGCATGATAGGATGTCATATGATGTATGACTTGATTGTTGATCTTGAATGAATCTCCGAAAACTAAAAATGTTCCCCAAACATTAAATACAAGTCTAATTATAATGCGTCGTCCATTATAATTATTAGGGTGCTAAGTCCTTTTCGGCGATAAAGGTATTTATGCCAAAGCATTTGCTCTAAGTCTAAGAGGACCAAGGCCCTTTCATAGATGTGTTGAAATGAAAGTAGATAATAAACTTTTGTAGGTATTTACACCAAAGTGTTTGCTTGCAAATGCTAAATTTACTTAGGCATTTAAACGCAGTCGTGTAATGGGGTTGGCTTGTTTAGATGAATCTTGGCGCCAAAGTGTCGGACTAGTCTAAAGACGTAAGATTAAAATGAAAGATATTTAATCAAACCAAGATTTGTAGAGTTGTTTTACAATTGGTTGAGGACCTACCAAAGTGTGTTATTGAAGTTATCAGCCAAAGCAAACGCGGATATAGCATATGTTTGGATCTTGGCCCATTATGACCTTTATATTGATTTAGGTTCGTATTCTACCTTGGGGTCGTAGAAGTATGTAAAATAGTGGGAGCTAATTAAATAAAAGGCCATGTTAAATTAGTTTATTATGAATGTGTATAATTTAGGAGAATGAATTTTGATTGCATTTTCCTGTTCTATCTATTATCTTCAGATCTTCAGAAATGTCAAACTTTTCGTTGAAAATGCTCATGGAGTCAAACAGACTCACTGGACCCAACTTCATTGACTGGCTAAGAAATGTTAGAATTGTCCTTAGACAGGAAGAAATTGAGTATACATTGGACAAAGTATTCCCCATCGCTCCAGCAGAGGACTCTGCAGAGTATGCAACTTTTGACCAGGTTGCTTACAAGAAATATTATAAAGATGTCACCTCAGCTCAATGCTTAATGTTGTCTTCTATGTCACCTACATTACAAAGACAGCATGAAACTATGGGGCCCAACGAAATGTTAGCCCATTTGAAGAGTCTTTATGATTCGCAGAGTCAGACAATGGAGTATGACCTGCTCATAGAACTTTTCAAGTGTAGGCTAAATGAAGGAGGTTAAGTTTCACCTCATGTGTTGAGGATGATTGAGTTGATTGAGAGGTTAGCTTCTATAGACATAAGGTTTCATGACAGAGTCGCCACCACCCTCATCCTGCACTCACTTCCTAAGTCGTTTGAGAGTTTCATTGTTAATTATAACATGAATGGGACTAAAGCGACGTTGCCGGAGTTACATAATATGTTAAAGACTTTTGAATCTTCGACCTCTAAGACCAAGCCTATTCTGATGGTTGGCTCCTCTAGTCGCCCAAAACCGAAAGGTAATGGACAACGAAGGAAGGGCAAAGCGTTGCTCGGCAATGAAGCCTAAGGGATGGCGAAGAAGAAGAAGAAAGCATCGGCATCGGATGTTTGCATGAATTACAACAGAATGGGCATCGAGAAAGGATTACCGCTCGAGCGGAGGAATGGAACCAGTGCTAATGTGCAAGGTATGTTTGTAATTGAAATTAATCTATCTATAAATGATTCTCATTCCTGGTACTTGATACCGCCAGGCTCACACATTTGTACAAATGTGCAGGGCTAACTGATAGCAGGAAGGTCGGGCCTCGCGAGGTGGACCTGCGCGTCGGAAATGGAGCACGAGTTGCTGCTGAGCGCGTGAGAACTTATAGGATAGATTTACCTTTTGGCAAAGTTTTAATGTTAACAATTGTTTTTATGTTCCTTCTTTGACAAGGAATATTATTTCCATTCCTGTACTTGATTCAGAGGGTTCTTCCTCAAATACGTCTAATGGCAATATGGTTTTGACTTTAGATAATGTTGTGTATGGAATTGCGCCTCTTGTGAATGGATTGTATACATTAAACTGCCACACTGAAATTTTTAATGTACAAAATAAATGGGCTAAGTTAAATGAAAGAAATTCTACCTACTTATGGCATTGCAGACTTGATCATATCAATCAAACAAGGATAGAACGGTTGAGGAAATTAAATTATCTCGAACCATTTGACTTACAATCTTATGATAACTGTGAATCCTGCTTGAAAGGTAAGATGACCATTAAACCTCTTTCTGGAAAGGGGATCCGTGCCAAGGAGGTGCTTGAGTTGGTACATACGGACATATGTGGACCATTTCGACTCAAGCTAGAGAGGGTTTCTCTAACTTCATCACTTTCACAGATGACTTATCAAGGTTTGGATATGTGTACCTTATGATACACAAATCGAGGCTTTTGAGAAGTTTAAGGAGTTTAAGTGTGAAGTTGAGAAACAACTCTCAAAGAGTATCAAGACTCTCCGATCTGATCGTGGGGGTGAATACTTAAGTAAAGAATTTTTTGACTACTTAAAGCTTCATGGAGTTCATTCCGAATGGACACCTCCTGGAACACCACAGATGAACGTGTTGCCGAGAGGAGAAACCGAACCTTGCTTGACATAGTTCGTTCCATGATGAGCTTTTCAGCTCTTCCTACATACCTTCGGGGATACGCTATTTTGACCTCAATATATGTTCTAAACAGAGTTCCATCTAAATCAGTCGAAAAGACACCATATGAGGTATGGTGTGGCAAGAAGCCATCACTTAGACACATGAGGCCCTAGGGGTGTCCTGCATATGTCAAGAAGTTGATCACTGATAAGTTGGAATCTAAAAGTGAGAAATGTTACTTTGTTGGGTATCCGAAGGAAACTAAAGGATACTAATTCTATCTTCCTGGAGAACATAAGATATTTGTTTCTAGGAACGCAACTTTCCTTGAAGATGAATATGTCTACAAGGATGAGAGTTGCACAGAGATAGAACTTGAAGAAATTCAAGAACAAGGTAACAAAGAGGTTGGATCCTTGCCCGATGATAAAGGCAAGAATTCAGTGGGAGCTTACGCCAAGATTGGGTATTTAGGGTACCTCGCCCAGCGATGGGAGTGCTACGAGGAGTAATGCAGAAATGCAAGATCTTCCAGCACAGACCTTGGGAGCAAGTGCAACAGTTGCATTTCCTCCCATTCAGGAAAGTGAAAATGATATTCCTGAAAGCTCTAATGTTGGTGGATCGATCGGTAGCAAGAACCTACTCACAATGTAACATACCAGAATCGAGCTGAGACAATCAACTCGTAGGTCTTACAGATCTTATCGTCCTCCGGAAAGACTAAATCTACTTGTGGAAACACAAAGTGAGCTAGATATTCCAGATGATGACGAGCCTAGAACCTATAACGAAGCAATGCTAGACATTGATTCGAAGAGATGACAATAAGCCATGAAGTCCGAAATGGAATCTATGTATATCAATCAAGTGTGGAACTTGGTTGATTTGCCAAATGGGGTTAAACCCATAGGATGCAAATGGGTCTTCAAGAAGAAGATTGATCGTCCGCAAGGTTGAACTTATAAATCTAGACTAGTGGCTAAAGGTTTTACTCAGCGTCCTGGTGTGGATTATGATGAAACCTTTTTACCGGTGGCTAAGATAAAGTCTATTCGGATTTTGCTTGCAATAGCTGCACACTATGATTATGACATTTGGCAGATGGACGTCAAAACTGCATTTCTCAATGGTAATCTAATTGGGGAAGTGTATATGAAACAACTTGAGGGTTTTTCATGTGAGTCGCATCAAATGCGTGTGCGAGCTACTAAGTCCATTTATGGACTTAAGCAAGCCTCTAGGAGTTGGAACATTTGCTTTGACAATGCTATCAAATCTTTTGATTTTGTTAGAAGCAAAGAGGATCCTTGTGTTTATTCCAAACGCAAGGATGAGGGTATTGTCTTCATTATAATATATGTTGATGACATATTGATAATGGGAGATAATAAGACCCAAATGCAGTCAGTTATGGATTGGTTGTCCAAGACCTTCATGATGAAGGATTTAGGTTAAGCCTGCTACATTCTAGGAATTAGGATCTATAGAGATAGACCTAATAGATTGTTGGGTCATCGCGATCGATCTACATAGACAAAGTGCTTAGACGTTTTTCAATGGAGAATTCGAAAGGCGGTCTTCCAACGGGTCAAGGCATCAAGTTATCAAATAAGCGGCCGCCACAATCTTTGTTGAACTTGAGCGCATGAAAAGGATCCCGTATGCTTCGGCTATAGGATCAATCATGTATGTCATGACCTGTACTAGGCCAGATGTGGTCTTTGCACTTAGTATAACTTGCAAGTTCCAGCAGAATCCTGGCAAGGAACACTGGAAAGCAGTCAAGAGTATTCTCAAGTACCTCAGGCGTACTAAAGATTACTTCTTAGTCTATGGTGGAGTTGATGAGCTGGTTGCACTGGGTATACCGATGCTAGTTTCCAGACAGATGTTGATGATTTCAAATCTCAATCTGGTTACACTTTCATTTTCAACGGAGGAGCAGTGAGCTGGAAGAGTTCCAAAGCAGCTACTCTGCGCACTGACTCATTGAGCGAGTACATTCTTTGGATCGGAGGCTGCTAAAGAAGCTGTCGCGATTTCTGAGTTTCTGAAGGAACTAGGGATTGTTCGAGTCTTTGGTTGTCCAATAACCATTTATTGTGACAACAGTGCCATTGCAAAGCGAACCAATATCAACGAACGTAAACAAGCGTGTAAGAAAGTACCACATCCCGAGAGAGGTGGAAGTCAAGATATCAAGATAGATTATATTCCCACGCATAATAATCTAGCGGACTGTTTACTAAACCATTAAGCTTGGTGAAACATAATGGTCATTTTGAGAACATGGGTATTAGATATGTTGGTGATTGGCTCTAGGCCAAGTGGGAGATTGAAAGTATATGTATGTCCTAGAGACAATCTGTATTAGGATACAATGTACTTTATACACATTCATATTTATATTAATGATGATTAATATTATGGCAATTTGCATTTATTGAATTATTAGTTGATTGTTTATAAAATTCTATAAATGCATCTCTAAAGGTTACGTGTTTATTAATGATGTGAGAATTAATGTTATAACGTAACTCTTAAATTACCTCGACTAATGATCATCGAAATTGGGATATCGATGATATGCGATACGTCGACATGTGGTCTGCATCATATCCTTAGTAGATATAGTATGTCTCACTTGCTACGAGTTATGACAACTCATGATGCACACATGGATACTTGTTGAAGTATTGGTACACCCTGATGCATTATTTGTTATATGTCTATAATGTCATCGGCATGTGGGAGATAAAAGTCCTTAGACTTGAGGTCAATATCATCTTGTTTACGGAGTAATGTACTTTGATCCTGTCCTAAGCTCAAATGTCTTATAGGTTGAGACGCGGCTTGTTTTGGGTGCATTACGAAGTAGATTAAAGGTGGCATGCGAGCCAAGAAAGGATTCATTCCTTGAATTTATATTCGAGTGAACACTCAGGTACTCATATGGTATTAGGTTGACTAAGTCATTGGCCAATGCATTGGACATGTCTGTGACATGGTCCTGTTGTCAACTAATATAGATGAGTTATAATAATCAAGTCATTTGGATAGATACTTGACAGATCCTAAGCTTGATTGAGTGTGTCATGAATGAAGGGATTTTATCTTCTCACATATAGGTTCAGTTCACATATTTTGTGTAGCTAAACTTTACATATTGGGTTCGTCTTCCGGCGCAGTCTAGGAGTTCCGTGAAGATCCTAATGTTATTAGTGACGATATGTAAAGGCCTGACTAAGTCAAATATTCCGTCGATTGAAGGATGTAATTAGAAGAAGATTATACCTAAATGTTCGGTTGTAAATCTCTTCTAGAGCTCTGTTAGAATCCCTAGCATTCCTGACTTAGCAAATTACATCATAGTTTTAGAACTTACAAATCGAGGGACGTTTGCGTGTGCACCCTCGGATTACACAGAACACAAAGATTCAACTGCTTGGCTGATTGCTACAAAATGTAAGTCTTCTGTCGAAGTTCTACATTACTACTTTGTGTTTGTATTTTCATTACTTATCATACTGCAGTTCGACTGTCGTCGTGTTTGAAACATAAATTTTCAAATTCCGCTGAGTGTACGAACCCGACGTAAACACCTACAATTTTACTACATGTGAGAAAGTCTCTGTATAATCTATCCCCTCTTACTGAGTGTACCCCTTCACTACAAGTCTAGCTTTGAATCTCTCCACACTCCCATCTGTTTGATTTTGTACACCCATTTACAACCTATATCCCTTTTTCCTACAGGCAAGGGTACTAAGTCCCAAGTATCATTTGCATAAGGCTTTAAACTCTTGTGTCATAGCCATCTGCCAAGCAGGGTTCATAACTGCCTCTTCATAAGAGCATGGTTCACATTCATGAGAAATGGTCTTTACTAACTGCTAACTATCAGGACACAAGGTGGTGAAGGAAACATGGTTGTGATTGAATAAAAAAGAAGTGAAGGAATGAGGCAAGGAAGCATCATTTGTTGCAAGTAGTTGCAGATTAGGAAGGCTATATTTGTATTCTCTTAGGTAACTAGGGGTTTGGAGTGACCTGGAAGTTCTTCTGAGTACAGGAGCTAAAGCATGATTGTCTTCTGTAGAAGTGATGGTATTGGTATTGGTAAGTGTACCAAGGTGGTTGGTTAAAGTAGAATCAGGAGCAAGAACAGGTAAAACATCAGTTTGTGGGCCTGGTGAATGATCTTGAACAACATGGTCATTAGGTGAAGTGGTGTTATCAATGACATGGTCATTAGTTACTGTGATAGTGGCATTCCTCTCCAGCATTGAATCATCAACATAAGTATTGTGTGTGCTAGTGATCTTAGCAGTCATGAACAAGCAAGTTGAGAATAAAATTGAAATTGGATCCAACAGGAGCAATGACAAAAGTAAAAATGTTTTCATGAAATAAAACATCTCTAGAAACATGAACTTTCTTTGTGGCTAGATCCATAACCTTGTAGCATTTTGTATTGAAAGGATATCCAACAAATATATGTGGTGTGGCTCTTGGTTCAAATTTATCCTTGTGGGACTTCAAAACAGTTGGAAAGCAAAGGCAGCCAAAGGCTCTAAGGTGAGAATATGTAGGTTTCTTTGATACGGTACTTCATAGGGTAATTTATTGTGCAAAACTGTGGTGGGTAGTCTATTAATGAGGTAAGTTGTTGTCAAGACACACTCTCCCCAATACATTAGGGGAAATTTGGATTGGAAAAGTAGTGCTCTAGCTGTTTCTAGTAGATACTTGTGCTTCCTCTCCACCACACCATTTTGTTGTGGTGTGTATGGGCAGGATCTTTGGTGCACATACCTTTTTCTTGAAAATATTTGGTGGCTTCTGCATTGACAAATTCCAGGCCATTATCAGACCTTATGATTTTGAGTTTGGTTTGAAACTGGTTTTCTATCAGAGATGTGAAGGCTTTAATGGTCTGTAGTCCATTGCTTTTACACCTGAGTAATTGAGTCCAGGATGATCTACTATAATCATCAACCATGGTTAAAAAATAGTTGTAGCCATCATGAGTGGGCATGTGGTAAGGTCCCCACAAGTCTGTGCAGTATTTCGAAAACTTTGGTGGTTGAATTTGTGCTTTCTGGGAAAGACATTCTAGTCTGTCTTGCCATAGGACATATGTTGCAAGTGAAAGGTTGTTTTGGTGAAAAGGTAACAGGTATTGAAGAAATATCCTGTCATTTTTACAAAAGATACATGTCCTAACCTATTATGCCATAAGTGTTCGATATTGTTCCTATGAGATATAGAAAAATCAGAAGAATACGGTGGAACAGATTCCTTTATTACTTGCATGAGAGTATCTTACAATGGAAATGAGAGATGATGAAGTCTGACTATTACAACCAACAGATGATGAACTGCAATCAACATATGAAAGATATGAAATGGAATTGAAACTATTATCAACTTTAGAAGGACAAGAACTATGACACTTTGAGCATAGGAAGTATAGACCATTTCTTGCTCTACCAACTTCCAGAGGGCTCTTCAGAGAAGGGCCCTGCAGCAAACAAGAGAAGCTGTCAAAACATACTATGCCTTTAAGTTGTAAAGCCAAACAATGAACATAAATCAAATTAAACTTGAAAGTAGGCACAAACAAAACTTTGTACAAAGTCAATGCTGGATTCAGGAAGGCATCACCAATTTCAGTTAATTTGACCTTGTATCCATTTGGTAATGTGACTAGAAAAGGATAGGTAAGGTTCTAATGTTCTTAAGTGTGGTTTTGTTATAAGTCATGTGGTGTGTTGCTCCTGAGTCTATGATCCATGAGTAAGCAGTTAGTTTAGCACATTTACATGTTAGATCACCAATTTTAGTTATGGAAGAATAGCAAGCCAATATACCTGCAAGGTTGACAGCTCCACCAAGAGTGTTTTTTGAAACCTAGCTCCACCATTTCCAGCCTGCAGAGTTCCCAAAAAGTTCAGCAGTTTCTCATACTGCTCTTTGGTCAAATTCAGTGGTCCTCTTTTGGATTCAAAATACTCCTCATGTGGCCCTTTTTCAGACTCACCTCCATGTACATTCGCTACTGAGCGTGTATTTTTTTCTTTTGTGAACTTGGAATTTGGTGGATAGCCATGTATCTTGTAGCACCTATTCCTGGTGCAGTAGTCACAAAACAAGTTTGACCTGCTCTATGAGTAAGAATTCTGTTGTTGGTGAGGGTATGTCCTATTACCAGATGAATTAGTAGGACCTCTATATGTTAGATGATATTAATCTCCTTTGGAGGCATGCATGAATAAGCACACCTGCTGAACAACATAAGCTATGTCTGGCCTGGTAAATGTGAGATACTGAAGTGCACCTGCAAGGCTCCTATACAGAGTAGGATCAGAGACTGGAGCACCATCCATAGCACTGAGCTTAGATTTCGAATCGACTGGAGTAGAGATAACTTTGCAATTCGCCATCTTAGCCCTGTACACTATCTCCTCTGCATTCCTGGTCACTGATATCCCCAAGAAATAACTCAGATTTCCCAAATCAGTCATTGCAAATTCGGACTTGAGCAAGGCAATAATCTCATTTTTCAATCTATCTGAGGAGGCAGTCAGAACAATATCATCCACGTACAGTAATAAGTAAGCAGTGCTACTACCTCGATAAAAAATGAAGTGCATACAAACCCAATCTGCAAGATATACCTGGCAAAGCGATCATACCACGCACGGGGAGCCTGTTTCAGGCCATATAGTGACTTACGGAGGCAGCATAGTGAGAAGGCTGGATGGGTGAACCCAGGCGGTTGATGCATGTACACTGTTTCTCTCAGGTCCCCATGTAAGAATGCATTCTTTACATCAAGTTGATGGATCGGCCAGTGTTTGCCCATGGCAATGCTCAAAACTGTGCGAATAGTAGCCGGTTTGACAACCGGGCTGAAGGTCTCTCCACAATCAATGCCCTCCTGCTGATTTGTGTCATTAGCCACAAGACAGGCCTTATACCTCTCAAGATCCCCATTGTCTCTGAACTTGTGACGAAAAAACCACATACATCGAATTACATTCACCCTCTCAGGTCTAGGTACTAGATCTCACGTGTGCTGTAATTTGTTCTAAAACCTGAGTTGTGAGAAGTGGATGCATTCAAAGATGTGGACTCTAAAGCTGTGTGGTTGTTAGGTCTCACTTCTCTTTGTTTTTCTCTTGAGACAAGATTGCAAATGCTTGTGCCATACTTGGCAATGGATTCATCATCAGAATGTTGCCCCTTATTGCAGTATAAACTTCATTCAATCCCATCAAAAAATGTATGAGTTGTCTATCTTGTTCAGCCTTATGCATCTTAGTCTTTCCACCATAAATACACAGACATGTGCATTGGGAATTTGTATTTAGTGTGTTCATCTCCTCCCATAGTTTCTTCAGCTTTGTATAGTAACCAGTGACATCTAGATTTTCCTGAACTAGATCATTTATTTCCCTTTGTAGCTGATACAATTTGGCTTCATTTGTTTGATCATATTTGTCCTCTAGTTCTTCCCAGAGTTCCTTAGCATTGTTGACATATTGTAGACTATCTCGCAACTCTTGTGACAAAGAATTCAATATCCACGAAGTCACCATATCATTATACCTCTCCCATTGAGTGAAGGTGGAATCTTCTGGATCTGGTTTTCTCACTTTCCATTTATGAATCCAGTTTTGCTTTTCACCGACAATGCCCTAAGCGCAACTCGTCTCCATGATCTATACACTGTGCCATCGAATACTGCAGGAAGCAAGGTGGAACCTGCACTTTCCGATGGATGCATATAGAAGGGACTAGTAATGTCTGCATTAGTTGCAGAACCAGACGACTGCATATTTGGTTGAGTTTCTACCATAATTTCAAGGTTTATCTCGAACAAATTAAGGTTACAAAGTGAAGTGAAAAGAGATTTCAGGTGCGATTGACAATATTACAAAATCGCAACAACAACGATTATGAATTTGCACTAAATTGGAATTGAAAACAAAATGAACAACATGCAAAGACTATATCAACACATAAACAGTACAAAATGATATCGAATTTCTAGAAACTCACAAATCGAACTGAACCTAATTTGATGAAATTGGGATTGAATCGAGAATCGGATGCGGAAGATAGATCGAGTATAGCTCTGATACCATGTCAAAGATGGTAAGTTACCACACACAAACAATGAGACTCCATTGATGAAGCTCTGAGAATCGGAAGAGAAGGAAAGAACTAGAAGCAAAACTTTACAAGCTTAGAGAGAGATTTTTTGTGAAATGGAGACCATCTCATTTTCATTTATATGAATTAAGTGAATGTATCAATACAAACACACACCTATATACATTTTCAAATCTATATGTAAAGAATGGATCTTGAGCCTAACTCAACCTCAAAAGCTAGCTCATGAGGGGAGTATTGTCCAAGTCCATATAAGGAGTTCAAATTCTCATTCAATTCAAAAGTTAGCTCATGAGGGGAGGATTGTTCAAGTCCATATAAGGAGTTTAAATTCTCATTCTGGGGAGGATTGTCCAAGTCCATATAAGGAGTTCAAATTCTCATTCTATTTCCAATGTGGGACTCTTAACACTCTCCTACACGCCCAAATCCAGTTAACTGGAGCGTGGATGACATAATTTGGGACCCAACATCGGTGAACATAGAATTGGAATGGGTCTGGCTCTGATACCATGTAAAGAATAGATCTTGGGTCTAACTCAACCTCAAAAGCTAACTCATGAGGGGACATTGTCCAAGTCCATATAAGGCATCCAAATTCTCATTTCATTTCCGATGTGGGACTCTTAACACTATACACAAAATATCTAAGTGTCAGCTAAGACTCTTTAACTAACTAACCAACTCCCTAACCGACTGGCCAACACATTTACAAAACTGCCAGTGATCTAAGACTAATAATACTACTACAAGATAAATACATAATAATCTCAATAGGTTGAAACTTGAAAAGAAAAATTCTTGAAGTTGGATTTGAAAAAAATGGTACTTGGGAGTCGAAGCCGTGTTTGGACATGTATTTTACTTGAATATTTTTTAAAGTTTTGTGAGTGGAAAAAAATTCAATCAAAAAGTGGTCAAAACCAGTATTTTAAACTTGAAAAACTCATCTTAAAAACTAACCAACAAATCATTTCAACAATGTTTTGAAAAAAGGAAAATGTAAGATGATATTAATCTCCCTTGGGGAGTCTTTCATTAATATCAAGGTATATATAGAGTACAATATTCATCCCTTATACAATAGGAATCCTAAGCCTATACAAAAGAGGAATCCTAGTCTTACCATAATTATATTTACACAATATATGAAAATATTCTAATTATGGGTAGGGAATATATTATTTCCTATATTTACACGTTTCCCCTCAGTCGGAGCGGGAGGAGGCCGGACGCTGAGACTGGATCTGAAGTCAAGAAACAACTGTCTGGGAAGTCCTTTGGTAAATATGTCTGCATACTGATAGGATGATGGAACATGTAACACTCTGATATGGCCTAGAACAACTTTCTCACGAACAAAGTGTAGGTCTATCTCAATGTGCTTGGTTTGCTGATGCTGAACTGGATTATGAGACAAATAGATGGCAGATATGTTATCACAGTACACAACAGATGCCTGACGCAAAGGACACTGAAGTTCTAACAGTAAGTTTCTGAGCCAACAAATCTCAGCTACTACACTTGCAACGCCCTCGTACTCGGCCTGACCGGATCTAGATAGGGTATCCTGCCGCCATGGACAAGAAATCAAATTATCCCTAAGAAAACACAAAGCCGGAGGTGGGCGTCGCGTGTCCGGACACCGCGCCAATCTGCATCCGTATATGAGCAACCTGTTTGGTGCAGAGGGTATAGGTCTGCAACCTTAATCGTGAGTACCTTAATGTATCGAATGATACGCCAAGAGCGATGAAATGAGACTCGTGCGTGAATAAGCACACTGCCAACATCATAAGCTATATACGGCCCGGCACAGTAAATGTGAGATACTGAAGTGCACCTGCAAGACTCCTATACAGAGTAGGAGCTCCACCATCCATAACACTGAGCTTAGATTTCGAATCGACTGGAGTAGGCATAACTTTGCAATTCGCCATCTTAGCCCTGTACACTATCTCTTCTGCATACTTACGCGACACGAAACGTGTGATTCGCGGACACAGTCACTTATATCCCCAAGAAATAACTCAGTTTTTCCAAATCAGTCATTGCAAATTCGAACTTAAGCAAGACAATAATCTCATTTTTCAATCTATCTGAGGAGGCAGTCAGAACAATATCATCCACGTACAGTAATATGTAAGCAGTGCTACTACCTCGATAAAAAATGAAGTGCATGCAAACCCAATCTGCAAGATATACCTGGCAAAGTGATCATACCACGCACGGGGAGCCTGTTTCAGGCCATATAGTGACTTACGAAGACGGCACACATAGTGAGGGACTGCTGGATGGGTGAACCCAGGCGGCTGATGCATGTACACTGTTTCTCTCAGGTCCCCATGTAAGAATGCATTCTTTACATCAAGTTGATGGATCGGCCAGTGTTTGCCCATGGCAATGCTCAAAATTGTGCAAATAGTATCCGGTTTGACAACCGGGCTGAAGGTCTCTCCAAAATCAATGCCCTCCTGATTTGTGTCATTAGCCACAAGACGGGCCTTATACCTCTCAAGATCCCCATTATCTCTGAACTTGTGACGAAAAAGCCACATACATCGAATTACATTCTCCCCCTCAGGTCTAGGTACTAGATCCCACGTGTTTTGTTTAGTTAAAGCATTGAATTCCTCATACATAGCCGCATTCCAATTAGGGTCTTGTTTGGCCAATTTTGGGTTCTTTGGAAGTGGAGAGAAGGTTTGGACAGACAAGTTGAAATGAACTTTGGGTTTGAAGATTCCATGCTTTGAACGAGTTTTCATTGGATGAGTAGGGACAGTGGGTGGCGGAGTGGTGTCTGAGACGGTGGGTAAAGTCGGATAAGGAAAAGGTGGGGGTGAAGCCGTCGGAGGAGCGCGACTCTGGATCGAGCCTTGCGCTAGAAGGTTGGCGAACTTCTGCGAAGTTTGGCGCCACGACGCCTCAACCGTGGCGGCGCCGGCGGTATTCTCAAGATTGCTCGGTGGAAATGCGGCTGCAGCGCGCCTTGGGCGCGGCTCTGGCAGCGGAGCAGGGCGTGAGTTGTTCGAGGATGAGGGGAGAGATGGCAGGCTCGTCAAGAAATGAGTAGTCCGGTTTTTGGAATTTTGGAAGATTTGAAAACGGGAATGTGGTCTCGTCGAATGTGACGTGACGAGATATGTGGATTTGACGAGTCGACAAGTCATATCATAGATAGCCCATATGGTTTGGCGGGAGTCCTAGGAAGACACAGGGAGTAGACCTAGGAGCAAGCTTGTGAGGGGCGGTAGAACTGAGGTTGGGATAGCACAAACAACCGAAAATCCGTAGATGATCATAGGAAGGGACTCTATGGTAGAGGATTTCGGTAGGGGTCATATTGTGAAGAGTGCTAGTAGGAAGAATATTTAGAATGTATTCTGACATTTTAGCAGCATATACCCAGAAGGAAGGAGGGAGGGATGCATGAATCAATAGGGTGCGAATCATATTGTTAATGGTACGTATGATTCTTTCAGCTTTATCGTTTTGTGGTGAGGTGCGAGGGCAGGAGAAGCGAAAAAACATGTCATTATTTGTACAAAACCGGTGAAACATAGAGTTATTGAATTCACGACCATTATCGCACTGAAATGATTTTATGCTTTTTCCAAATTGTGTGTGGATAAACTTGTGAAACTCAAATTTTGGCAAACACTTCCGATTTAAATTTAAGAGGATATAGCCAAATATAGTGTGAAAAATCATCAAGCAACACAAGATAGTATTTATGACCGAGAGAACTAGAGATAGGAGATGTCCATAAATCGTCATGTATAATATCAAAAGGAGCAAGTGTAACACTAGTAGATGATTTAAACGAAAGACGAATATGTTTGCCTAAAGAGCAAGAAACACAATTTTGGGCAAGTTTCCCTTTACAAGCAATGAAATTGTTGCCTTTAAGAAAATTAAAAAGCTGAACTCTGGATGACTGCCTATTATGCCAAGTTGAAGAAGAAACAACCGCTAGAGTGGCGGCAGAGCAAGATCCGCAATGAGGTGGAAGTGAATGGATAGAGATCCCCGTGCTATTGCATCTCGTAAGAGGTGTCCCGCATGAAGATCCTTCACAAGAAACCAAAAGGGTCAAAATCCACGGAGACAGAATTATTACGAGTAAATTGGCGGATAGATATGAGGTTCTTAATCATGTGTGGGGCATATATGGTGTTTTTGAGGGAGAATACTGACTGTTTTCTTGATCAAGAAGAATGAGAATAGAGTTCTTGATGTTTGTAACAATTAGGGCTGGATGAAAAGAGGATGACAACGTGGTGGTGGGATTTGTGGAGGTAGAAGATTCAGAAAATGTGGAAGATTCAGGGATAGTCATTTAGAGAACAGGGGAAAGAAAAAGAAAAACCTAGAAATTTTGGAGGGAGGAGGGGGAGGCGCCGCGGCAACCTAGGGAGGGGGGGCCGGCGGTAGCTCAACAAAAAAGCTAGGGTTTTTGGTTTAGGCTCTTTATACCATGTAAGATGATATTAATCTCCCTTGGGGAGTCTTTCATTAATATCAAAGTATATATAGAGTACAATATTCATCCCTTATACAATAGGAATCCTAAGCCTATACAAAAGAGGACTCCTAGTCTTACCATGATTATATTTACACAATATATGAAAATATTCTAATTATGGGTAGGGAATATATTGTTTCCTATATTTACACGTTTACAGAAAAGATTTCTACGTCCAAACGGTTCCTTAGAAAATGCTGAAAGTGGTGCTCAACTCTATTTACAATTGTAATTATAGTGTGCTAACTGATTCATTTGATTCATTTTGCTGTTCTCTTTTCAGGAATATGATCAGTGGGGAGACGTGATATGCCATGGTAAAGAAAGTGATATTAAAGAAGGACATAAAAGCTTCCCGAGCGGGCACACCTCAGGTATGTATTCTACTATATCCAAGTACATTAAATCAGGATTTCCGAGATTTTAATTAGTTGAAACCTTTAATATATATTGCTTATAGACATCAAAAGGAGTACTTCATTTCATAAGTGGTCTGAGTTAGAGGCGGAGCCAAAATTTGAAGCTTATGGGTTCAGGATTTTAGTCTTTTTGAGTTACTGGGTTCTAAATTAATAATTTGTACATATTAAATTAATTTCTTAAAACAAATACAAGATTTGAACTAAAACTACTGAGTTTTGCTGAACTAGCTTTCCTACACTCTAGCTCCTCCCCTGATGTGAATTACTATGAACCTTCCTTTATTTACTGTCTGAGTTGGACATCTTTTTGGTTATTCCTGAGAATTTTAGGACAAACTTTATTGGGATGATGACATGCAGTATCTTCGAAGAGTTTGATCCAACAAGATTCGGGTTCTTCTTTGCAGGGTCATTTGCTGGCCTCGGGTTTCTATCGTTGTATTTGGCAGGGAAGATTAAAGCATTTGATCGTCAAGGGCATGTGGCAAAACTATGCATAGTTCTTCTTCCTCTCTTAATGGCATCTCTTGTCGGCATTTCACGTGTGGATGACTACTGGCATCATTGGCAAGACGTTTTCACTGGAGGACTAATAGGTTCGTCTTAATATTCTACATTTAGCAGTAAATGAGTGCTGCATTTCATTTTCGATTAATAGTCAATATTCCACGCATTTCACATTTCAGGCCTTGTCATTGCAACATTCTGTTACCTGCAGTTCTTCCCAGCTCCATACCTTACTGAAGGTATGATCTTTCCTAATCTCCTCGTGCTTTTATTATATTTCGTGTATGAACTCCTTCCGTTTCAACAAACTTTCCTTCAATCTTTTTTATTTCGTTAACTCCTTAGAACTTTAATAATAGAATGATTTTGTTGTATCTAGACTAGTACCAAATTAAGCCATTTTATGAATAAATGTGACCAATTAACCAACCAACAAAATCACTTATTACAATAAGATCTTGTTGTTGCATCGATAAATGTTGATTGATCTGTCTTGTGTTCGGAATAGATTCTATTTTGAGAGAGTTGAAAAAGCACCATCTCATTGAAAGATTCCACACATCTTCCCTTTCTCAATGCATTTCCTTAGACAAAGAAGATATGATCATCTTAGATTGATCCTTTTGTTAGCAGATGCTCTTATTATACTTGTAGTCATTAGTTTGTCTGCCGCTTTCTTTCATAACAGAGTAAACAGATTAGGGTTTCTACGTACTTTCGTTATGGAGGGTGCAGGTAGGGGGGAAAGTGGGGAGGCCGGCTCCATGAGCTTAACGATCAACATTTTGTATCTTTTAAATCCATTGCATCTTCTTGGTGCCTTTTATGAAATCTACTTACTTCATCAGAAAACAAAGTTGCTATGTTTAGGATTCATTACATTTTAGATTACTAGGCTTTTGTTTAACGGTACAATATCGTATCAGTAGAAGTCCAGAAGCACAACCATGTTTTCTGTTAATTTCCAAGGGGTTTTCTTTTCGTTGCTAATAAACTAGGAGAAGGCATTGCACAAAATTTCCTTTCTGTGACTTTACTGTTATAGTGGACAAACTCCTAAAATTAACCCAATATGATCGTCATATGGATATTGTTACATTTACTTGTTCTTTTTTAACACGTTCCCAGGATGGGGACCATATGCATATTTCCGGGCAGTGGAGGAGGTCCGCAGTAGCAGACAACACATCCACCCTACCAACGGAGGATTAGAGGTAGAGCGTCCCGAGGTACAATTGAATCAGAGGTCTGGTACAACTACCAATCCTTTTGAGGATATGGAGTATGGCAGAATGTGAGACATAGATCTTTGTTCAACTACCAAAGTACATCAATAAATATGCACAGATAAGAACACATAAAGGGCCTTAAATTGAAAGAAATAATCTCATTGATTATTTTCATTAATGAATGAGTATATATATAATTTACAATTTCCATAATATGGAAAATTCTATTCATACTCTACTCTCAAAATCTTATTCTGCTTATACAATATTTATTCAATTATGGTAAGTATACAATGTTAATTAAATACAACAACATATTGGTCAAAATCGTGTCCTATTCTTGTGTTTCAGTGATATACACGGTATACACAAGGCATTGTATATGTCGTGTATATCACGGTATACTTTATCACACACCCGCAATCATAGTGCGTTGTCTTCATACGCTGAGACTGTCCCTAAAATATTCAAATAGAACTGACGGAAGATCTTTAGTAAAGATGTATGTAATTTGATACCTGGAAGAGACATGTAAGACGCGTACTTGTTCATGAGCTACCTTTTCGCGAACAAAATGGATATCCATCTCAATATGTTTAGTGTGCTGATGTTGAACCGGATTCCCAAAAATATAGACTGCACTAACATTATCACAATACACCAAGGTAGTTTTTTAAATGGGAAAGTGAAGTTCTAAAAGAAGACTATGTAACCAACATGATTCAGAAACCACATTGGCTACTCCTCGATACTCGATCTCTGCATTGGAGCGTGATAAGGTAGCATGTCTTTTTGCAGACCAAGTTATCACCAAGAAACATACAGTAACCAGACGTAGAGTGTCTGGTGTCCGAACAGTCACCCCAATCAGCATTTGTATAAGAGACAATTGTAGAGACCGACGAACGGATATAAATGCAAGCCATAATCAAGTGTTCCTTGTATCGAATAATGTGTTTGAGCGCATTCATGTGCTCAACCCTAGGATCATGCATAAATAAACACACATGTTGTATGGTATACGTAATATCCGGTCTCGTGAAAGTAAGATACTGAAGTGCCCCTGCAAGACTGCGATAGTGGGTGGGATCCTCGTACGGTGAGCCAGCCGCAGCATCCATCTTAGGTTTAGTACCAACTGGAGTGGAAGTAGACTTACACGAGGACATATCAGCCCTCTCAATTATCTCAACAACATACTTTCTTGGTGATAAAATAATCCACATGCATGACGAGTGACAATAATTCCCAAGAAATAACTCAAGGGCCCTAAGTCTTTCATAACAAACTCAGAACTGAGTAGTGTCATGATCGACTGGAGTAACTCATCAGATGAGGCAATCAATATAATATTATCCACATACAATAGAATATATGTCAGAGAAGGCCCACGGCGATAGATGAACAGAGAATTATCAGACCTGTTCTAAATTTTAAGAATGTGGAAAAAAAATTGAGATTTTTTCGCTAATGGAAAAGACCATGAAAATTAGAATAGTCATTCAAAAATAGAACATAATAACGATGGACCAAAGAACTTAGAACTGGAGATTTCCATAAATCGCAATGAATAATGTCAAAAGGCATCAAAGTACGAGAAGTAGAGGCTACAAATGGTAATCTAACATGCTTCTCTAACGGACAGGAATGACAAATTGGAGTACTACGCGTACCCTTACAAGAAATAAAATTGTTTTTATGCAAGGAAGAAATAATTGACGACCCAAGATGGCTCAAACGTGTATGCCACAAGGAAGGAGCTAGAGCAGCAAATGTCGACGGCATGACATGACTCGAGGAAGTGGTGGTGGTTGTTATCGAATAAAGATCGCCCCTATTGTTGCATCTCATGAGAGGTATTCCCGTTTTGAATTCTTTCACAGAAAACCCAAATAGATCAAAATTAACAGAAACTCAATTATAAATTTGCGAACATACACCCAATTTTTAATTAAGTTAGGGGAATGAAGGGTATTTTTCAAGACAAGAGGTGGATGTGGGGGAGACAAAGTTGTACTACCGCAACCACGAATTGGAATGGAGTTGCCATTATCAACAATAATGCCATATTTTTTGCTCAAATTGAAATAAGACGAGAGAGTACCTTGGTCGGACGTCATGTGAGAAGTGGTGTTGGTGTCCATGTACCAATTCGTGTCTGGAGGATTTAATCCAAGTGTATGCATGACGGTCTCAATATCGGTGGGTGTCAGGCCCACAATAGTAAAAGCCTGTGTGGGCCGAGGCCCAAGCACACCGGCTTGCTGACCCGACCCAGAGTGTTGTTGTGTGTAACCGTAAGGGCCTGAAAAATGGGGCCTCTGATTGGGCTTGACCGGGGCCTAATTTCCCAGGAAATAACTGGGCGAGCGATCGGTGGTGGCATCGGCCGTCTGCCCACCGCCGGGCCGAGGATGAGACCGCGAGGTGGGGCCCAATACCCGAAACCACCACGGCGTTCATCTTGCTTTGTACGCCACTGTAGTTGCCGCAGCGATTTCTGCCATTATTCTTACGGTTTTGACCCTTCTTGCCGCCACCGTTGTTGCAGTTTTGGCCGAAATTATCAACAAAATCGTGAGAGTTATCGGACGTAGTCATCATTGCCACGGAACTCGCGCCGGTAGCTGGCTTCTTCTAACGTGAGTATTTGATAAAAAAGTGGAAGTAGATTACTTTGACGGAGTAGAGTCCCAACGTCATTATAAGCCTCGGATAGACCTGCAACCATTTGTAGAACGAGACGATTATTGGTAACAGGAGTTCCAACGTTACGGAGTTGGTCTGCCAATTCCTTGAGTCGTTTACAATAAGCCGAAACATTCGAGAAATCGTCCATGCTGACTTGTGAAAACTCTTGCTCAAGAGTGACAACTCGGGAATATTTGTTATCCTGAAATTTATCACGCAATATATTCCAGGTAGCCATAGCCGTAGTGTTTGGTTCAATGATCGTCTATAAAAGGTCGGTAGAAATAGTGGAGTAAATCCACTGAAGGACGGTAGCATCAAGGGTTATCCGTGGCGAGGATTTTCTCGGGGTAAATCATTAGTTGTGCAGTCTGAGGAATTATGTGATGGAGGACTTGATGGGAGAGTGTGTGAATTTTGAACAATTATGTCCACGTCATATACTTTTCCATCTCAAGAACAATAAATGTGGTTCTTGATGTTGAAAATAACAAGGGCAGAATGAAACATGTTTTTTGATGTAGACATAACGAAAGAACAATATGTGATTTAGGATTGGGAAGAAAATTTTGGAAGAGAGGAGGAAGAAGTGCACGGATTCCGAGAATTGACACGGAAATCGAGGCGGCGGAAGAGAGGAAAATCGAGAAGTAAAACCTAGACTTTTGATACCATGGAAAAAAAATCCCTTGATTATTTTCATTAATGAATGAGTATATATACAATTTACAATTTCCATAATATGGAAAATCATATTCTTATTCTACTTGTACAATTATTATCCAATTATGGTAAGTGTACAATGCTAATTAAATACAACAATATCTTGGTCAAAACCGTGTCCTATTCTTCTTATGTTTTCGTGATATACACGATATACACAAGGCATTGTATATGCCGTGTATATCACATTACACTTTATCATAAATATACAGATATTGACTTGAGTCTAAAGTTGATTTTTCTAAATAGGCCATATAGAGCACAACATAACAAGTACACCTACGTAGTCATATTTTTAGTTTACATCCGTATAGCCAAAAAAAATTAAGCAATAGTGTTTATACGCCAAGGTAGATATAAGGTCTGCGTACACTCTACCCTCTCCAGATCTCACGTTGTGGGATATCACTGGGTATGTTATTGTTGTTGTAATAGTATTTATACACCGGGTATACACGATTATACACTTGTTTAAATATTGTATGAGCCTTGTATAAAAGTGAAATCCCATTATTGACTTTCAATATAATGTTGATCACTTGTTGGTGAATCTATGTTTGGACTTGTTAAATGTGAGGCCTTAATGCTTCTGTTGGTAGGAATTTCTTAATAATTTAATTGCTTACGTTAATACTTTATTTAGATCATTATCGTGGTAATGAGAAACTATTAAGGCAATTTGACATGAGTACACTATTTGGATATTCTTTTTTGTAAGAAAAAAACTCATCTTATAGGTTCACATCGAAAATTCAAAATAACCAAATCGATTATCCGAAACCAAACTTAAAAATCGATCTGAAGTTCTTAAATGACTAAATTCTCCTGAAACACTAGCGTAGCTAATCGTCTTAGTTCTCTTCAATTAAATCATAATCACCCAATGATGGATTAGTCATTGCTTTCTAAACATCTTTTATTTTAATCCATTTATTTCAATCAATTTGATAGCTGGAGTTATGAAAATAACCTTTGCATCGAAGCTTTTTCAACTTCTTGTTATCCAAACGCTCAATTCTCTTTTTTTTTTTGTGTGTTTCTCACCCGGTATTCGAATTTCATATTAAAGTTTGATTATATTCGGATCATATATTAAAGGATTTATTTTGAGACAACGCTCCCTACATAATTTTATTCATTTTCAGGCACGTAAATCATTGTGGAGACCCTAATAAGAATTCTTATAGGCACGTCAAACGAACTTATTTTTTAATGCATGATGAGACCTCAAAACTATTGACATTTTCAATCTTTTTTATTTTCTCATAACTTGATTAGATCATGATATTGAGGGTGTGGGGTTAGAATTATTGGGAAAAAGAAGAATTTTCTTTTCTTTTTATTTCTCATATAGAACAAACATCGCACAACTATTTAAACGTGTCAATACATTTTATATTTGAATGTTTTTATCTACTAAGAAATTTATTTCTAAAATAGATGAAACAACGTGTATTTGATTCTCAGAGCCGTCTCAAATATTTTGAAACCCTGTTTTAATTCATAAATGAAGTAGCATTTTTAAAAATCATTACCTCAAAAATAAATTAATAATATCCCACCAACATTTTGCCTAAATTTAGCATGTGTTATGGTCACCTACTCCAATGGCTTAATAGAGTGGACCCTCACCCACACCTAAACTATAATTTTGCCTTCAAAAATATCATCACATTGGAGAAAAGAAAGAAAAGAAATAGTGATTCAAATATTGTTTTCCTATTTTTTTTAATAACAGTAATGTTCGAGTCAATTTCTATATACCTTAACTAATTTCACAAACATATTGTTATTTTTTATGAGCACAAATATCGAATAAGTGGCTTATTTATAGTGAAATAAAATAAAAGAGAATATTAAGAGTTGATGTTACATATACATTATGCAAATATTATTTCAAAATTCAAATATTTGAAACAAAATCGTAAACCTTTTGGCTCGGTGTTTTCGGTAGACTAGTATAACAACAAAATATTTTCAAATACAATTTGTAGGAGTACAATGTATTTGATGTATTATATAAGCTTAGCGTACCCCCTTTCTTCAAGTGTGATGCTCGATTAACTAGGTTGTTGGCTTATTTGTAAGATGATATTAATCTCTTTTGGGAGTTTTCTAATTAATATCAAATATATATAGGTGTATAATGTTCATTCGAATTACAATAGGAATCCTAGTCTCATATTAAAGAGGAATCATAGTCTTACCATAATTATATTTACACAAATATTCTAATTATGGGTGGAGTTCTTATTTTACTACACCTACACGTTTACACACCCCCTCAGTCGGAGCGGGAGGAGGCCGGACGCTGAGACTGGATTTGAAGTCAAAAAATAATTGTCTGGGAAGTCCTTTGGTAAATATATCTGCATACTGATAGGATGATGGAACATGTAACACTCTGACATGGCCTAGCGCATCTTTCTCACGAACGGAGTGTAGGTCTATCTCAATGTGCTTGATTCGCTGATGTTGAACCGGATTATGAGAAAGATAGATGGCAGAGATGTTATCACAGTACACAATAGATGTCTGACGCAGAGGACACTGAAGTTCTAACAGTAAATTTCTGAGCCAACATATCTCAACTACCACATTTGCAATGCCTCTGTACTTGGCACTGGAACGAGATAGGGTAGCATGTCGCTTGGCAGACCAATAAATAAGATTATCCCCTAAAAATACATAAAAGCCGGAGGTGGAGCGTCGCGTGTCCGGACACCCTTCCCAATCTGCATCCGTATAAGAAAGCAACCTGTTTGGTGCATAGGGATATAGGTGCAAACCATAATCAAGTGTGTCCTTAATGTATCGGATGATACGTTTAAGAGTAGTGAAATGAGACTCCATGAGGCATGCATGAATAGACATACCTGCTAAACAACATAAGAAATGTCTGGCCTGGTGAAGGTGAGATACTGGAGTGCACCTGCAAGGCTTCTATACAGAGTAGGATCTGAGAATTGAGCACCATTCATGACACTGAGCTTAGATTTCGAATCAACTAGAGTAGGTAAAACTTTGTAATTCGACATCTTAGCCCTGTACACGATCTTCTCTGCATACTTACGCTGACACAAGAACATGTGATTGGCAGACCTGGTCACTGATATCCCCAAAAAGTAACTCAGATCCCCAAATCAGTCATTGCAAATTCGGATTTAAGCAAGACAATAATCTCATTTTTCAATCCGTCGGAGGAGGCAGTAAGAACAATATCATCCACGTAAAGTAATAAGTAAGCGATTTACTACCTCGATGAAAAATGAAGAGTGATATATCACTCTTGCATACAAACCCAATTTGCAAGATATACCCGCAAAGCGATCATACCACGCGGGCTTGTTTGTGCCATATAGTGACTTACGGAGACGACACGCATAATGAGAAACTGCTGGATGGGTGAACCCGGTGGTGATGCACGATCGTCTCTCAAATTCCCATGTAAAAATGCATTTTTCACATCAAGCTGATGGATCGGTCAGTGTTTGCCATGACAATGCTCAAAACTATGTGAATAGTAGCATGTTTGACAATCGGGCTGAATGTCTCACCACAATCAATGCCCTCCTACTGATTTGTGCCATTAGCCACAAGTCGTGCCTTATAAGGTGTAGGTGTAGTAAAATAAGATCCCCACTCATAATTAGAATATTTGTGTAAATATAATTATGGGTGAGAATCTTATTTTACTACACCTACACGTTTACATTATCAACTACCGCTCGCTTAACAAGCAGATGGTTGTTATCCTGACTTTTTTATATGTTGGGTTCCTCCCATTACTATAGTCTATAGCCATAAACTATGACAGCTCCAATTCCCCGTTACTAGGGGCCACCTTGCAAAGGGAGAAATAGGCTCAAAGGTTAGCCTCTAAACACACACACACACACACAAGATTATAAGATTTAAAGAATAATTTTGATGTGTTATGCACATACACACACATAGCTTACGAGTTTAAAAAAATTCTTTTGTTCTTGAATTTTTTTAAAGGGGAGCTTGGCGTAGCTGGTAAATTCACTATCATGTGACCATTCGAGTCGTTGAAATAGTCTATTGTAAAAATGTAGGGTAAGACTGCGTACAATAAGACTACTCAGGCATAACGAGAGCTTAGTGCAACAGACTATCCTTTTTCTTTTTTGAAATTTTGACTCAGTAACACACCCGTCATATAAAACAAAATAAATAGAGTAATATATTCTCTTTTATACAAACAACATACCCAGTGTATTCCCATAAATGAGGTTTGGGAAGGATAGGTTACCCTACCTTTGTGGGGTAGATGGGGTTGTTTCTTATAGACTCCCAGCTCAAAAGAAACATAATCGATGCACAATTATAAGGAAAGTAAGACAGCAAAATATCAAGATACAAAATAGATGAAGCAACAAATAATAATACACACTGAAGAGTAAGGAACTATGTGATACCTAGATAATACTACTAAGAAATGAGAAGACAAGGCTAGCCCCTACCTCTTCTACACAAAATACGACACTACTCAACTACCTACTAACATTTTATCATAATCCTCAGCCTGCAAATTTTCCTATCTAAGGTCATTTTCTCAGTCAGTTGAAGATGTGTCATATACTGTCGAATTACCTCCCCTTGTTTCTTCTTTGTTCTACCTCTACCTCTCATAACTCCTGCTATCGTCAGCCTCTCACACCTCCTAATTGGCGTATTCTCGCACATCCTCTTCACATATCCGAACCATCTCAACCTCGTTTTTCTCATCTTGTCCGCCATAGAAGCCACTCCGATCGTGTCCTGTCTAACTTCATTTCTAATCCTCTCTCCTGATATGCCCACACATCCATCTGAGCATCCTCATCTCCGCTACCTCCATCTTTTGAACGTGAGCGTTCTTGACTGGTCAACATTTTGTCCCATAAAAAATATGGGTCTAACTACCACTCTATAAAACTTACCTTTCATCCTTGGCGACACGCTCTTGTCGCACAGAACCCCAGACGGGAGCCTCCATTTCATCCACTCGCTCAAATAAGATGTGCGACATTATCATCAATCTCCCTGTCTTTTTAGATTATGGACCCAAGATACTTGAAGCTTTCTCTTTTGGTATAACTTGTGCCTCTATCTTCACTTCCACCCCTGTCTCATGCGTCACGTCACGTCACTGAACTTACACTCCATGTACTTTGTCTTAGTCCTTCTTAACCTGAAACCTTTAGACTCTAAGATGGTCGTTTGATAAGAGAGATAAGTTATCTCGTATAGATGAGATTGAGTGAGATAATATAAGATAATTTATCCAACCTTCTATGTGGGATAACTTATCCCATGTAGATGAGATTGGGTGGGATAAAAAGACATTATCTCACCAACCAAACATGAGATTAATAATTCAATCTCATTTTATTCCTCCCACCAAACGACCCTAAGGTGTTTCTCCAAACTTCCATTCTATCATTGTCTGCAAATAACATACACCTTGATAATTTCTGTTGAATGTGTCGTATTAATTCGTTCTATCGCTAAGGCAAATATTAAAAAAAATAGTCATTAAAACAAAAATAAAATTTGCAAAGATGTGGAAATGGGTTGGACTAATCACTCCTCTTGTGTGGGTCCCACACGCCCGACAGTTATAGACTTATAGCCTGGAAACTCAATAGTGAATAACCAACCAACCAACTTAGCCGTCATCATCTGACCAAATATTTAACATGTTTGACAAAATCAACGGCTAAGATAAAATGTAATCTTTAGAATCTCCTATCCATATTTTTAAAATTCAAATATTAAAAAATTATGCACTTTCCATGTATCTCTGCACCATTTTCCACATAGTTGTTGAAAAACAATATTAATTTAAATTCTTTAACTGTCACATAAGAATCCATTATACAAATTCTTTTCATAATTTCTTATTTTTTTCTCTCTATTTTCTTCTTGCCTTATGTTCTGCCATTGCTAAAGATTGAAGCTTTAACTTGTGGGTGGGACTCATTTGAAACATTCTTGTGTTTCCCACATAATATCTACTAAAAGGGTAATTTTTCAGTGCTTTAATGTTTGATTAACACCATTAATTTCTTTTTAAAAAGTAAAAATTGTTCATATTTGATGCTATTAGTCAGTCTTGGTATAATTTCTAGAAGGATTCTTCATTAATTTTGGTGGTTTTTTGCTCTTTTAAAGTCTTTTATTTCACACTGTATTTTGTCTTAATTTGTTCTTCCATTGCTAAAGATTGAATCTTTAACTTGTGGGCACAAATATCTGCTAAAAGGGTAATTTTCAGTGCTTAATATTTGATTTAACACCATTAATTACTTTTAAAAAGTCAATTTTGTTCATATTTGCTAAAAGGGTACCTTTCAAGGCTTAATCTTTGATTTAACACTATTAATCTCTTTTAACAAGTCAAATTTGTTCTTAGTAGTCACAATCTTGGTGTCATTTCTAGAAGGATTCTTTGCTGATAAATTTTGTTTCCTTTCTAAATTTTAGTGTGTTTTTGGGTTTCTGCTCTTTTATTTATTACTGTATTCCCTCAATTTTCTTCTTTGTTGCTTTCTTCTGCTAAAAGGGTACCTTTCTGTGCTTAATGTTTGATTTAATACCATTAATTTCTTTTTAAAAGTCTAATTTGTTCTTATTTGATGCTATTAGTCAGTCTTGGTATCATCATTTGTAGAAAGATTATTCGCTGATAAATCTTTTCTCAATTTCTTAACATTGGTGGGTTTTGGGTTTCTGATCTTTTATAGTCTTTTATTTCATATTGTATTTTTCTTCGAGCCGAGGGTCTCTATCGAAAACAGGCTCTCTACCTTCCAAGGTAGGGAGTAAGGTCTGCGTACACTCTACCCTCCCCAGACCCCACCTTGTGGGATTACACGGGGTATGTTGTTGTTGTTGTTATTGTTATTTCATATTGTATTTGATTCTCAATTTTCTTATTTGCTGTCTCGTCTACTATTGCTGAAAAATTGAAGCTTTAAGCTATTAACTTGTGGAACCTATTTAAAGAACTTCTCTTTTTTGTTAACTTTGTGTGGGTTTTTGGATTTTAGGTCCCAAGGTTCTTTGTGAGTTTGGATTTTGCTCTTTGGAATTGAAGTATCAGCAGTGCTTAAATGGGTTGGAAAGATAAGATTAGGACTGTGTTTCAGGTTTGTTGGCCTTTTTGTTTACTTTGTTCATTTTCCCATTTCTAATGATATATTTTTCTTTTGTTTTTTGTGTTTAGTTTTTGATTTCTGGTTCTGCTTATGAGTTACTTTCTATTTTAACTTGCAATTCTCCTTTACTTGTATGGTGTATGGTAAGTAATAGTTTTGACTGTCTTGTTTAGCAGCAGTCTGTGGATTTTGTGGTTAAAAATCCAATTTTGGATGGTAGAATTGGGGGATTTTACTGTGAATTTTGTGGTGAAAACTCCAATTTCAGTTTATTTGCTAGTTGAAAATATAGAAAACTTCTAATGCTTTTTTATCTTTATTATTGATTTTTCTTCTATATAATACTGGACTAAGATGAGCTTAAATGGAGTGTATTGTCAATGAGGATTCAAAGCCGACTCCAACTCGCTTGTTCTGAGGCGTAGTTGGTGTTGTATTCACATTTCTGCTGATTATGCCCCTTTTTTTATAACCGTGGTGTTCGGGTCAGCTTGCGCACCTCGACTAATTGGTACCGTACCTGCTACCTCCCACCTGCGCAGTTACGGGATAATTCTGTCCACCAAGGCTTGGACATATGGGAAGATATAAACTTATGTTTTTGTCTCAACTGGAATTTGAATTTGAGACCTCATGGTTCTAAACGAACTGTTTATGCATTTTTGTTTTGCTGACTTTAAAGAACTTTTGCTTGTTGTAATGTTTTATCAAATGAACTATCAATTCGAATACTAATTTGGTTTTGCAACAGCACATGTTAATATTTCTGTTAAAAATGAAACAGGGCAATACAAATGAGATTGAGCTCGGATGTGGACATACTATTAAGTCTCATGGATCATCAGTTGCAAGAATTCACATGCATGACTGGCTTATATTGCTGCTGCTTGTAGTAATAGAGATAGTCCTTTATATCGTCGGTCCATTTTATCGATTTGTTGGAAAAGATATGATGACTGATCTAAAATATCCCATGAAAGAAAATACGTTCCCGGTGTGGTCTGTTCCTGTGAGTATTCCTTTCTTTTTTTAACATATTGAGTTGAGTATCAATGCATCGTGAAGAAAGTTTATTTAACTGCTCTAATCGGATCTTGAGGATTCTGTTTTACAAAAGAAATTGATCGATCGGGAGTGTTAGAGAGGATTACTAATTACATTGTGCTTGCAAATTTCATAAAGTTCAATTTTTTGCAATATCCCGGAGTTTCTAACAGATTTCTCTAATGAACAGATATATGCAGTTTTATTGCCTATTATCATCTTTGTTTTCATCTATCTTCGGAGAAGGGACGTCTATGATCTGCACCACAGCATTCTAGGTATTTTCATTTCAAAGATACCCCCCCCCCCCTTTTTTCGATAACCGTGGTATCCGGGCCAGCTTGGGCGCACCTCGACTAATTCCACGAGATACCTGCCACCTCCCACCAGCAACAAATACCATGTAACTCTCTCTACCAAGGCTAGGACAGATGGGAAGAAATCAGTTTTTGTCTCGGTTAGGATTTGAACCTGAGACCTCATGGTTCTCAACGCACTTCATCCATTAGGCCACACACTCTTGTGTGCAAAATATATTTTCCCCTTTCTTACCACTAAACTACAGTAACTCATTTAGAGGTTGGGTTTGTATATATCCTTCTTAGTTCTCCATGTTTTAATACCTCTTTTGGGTGAATTTTCGGGCAATGGGGAATACTGAGTGGAATATCCACTTATCCAGTAGAAATGACTTTTTTTCCAAAATCGTGGTGTATGGTCCAGCTTGTGTGCACCTCGACATTTGTCTTTGTGACTTAGATTTTTGGTTGTTGTAGTAAAAGGAATGTTTGCACTTTGTTTTGCTCTAGACTTGCCCAAAATTTGCAGGCCTCTTATTTGCCATACTAATTACGGCTGTAATCACGGATGCTATCAAGAATGCAGTAGGCCGTCCCCGACCGGACTTTTTCTGGCGTTGCTTTCCTGATGGTAAAGATGTATGTATCTTGACTTACCCTCCCTAAAGTTTTATCTTTTCCCCTTCATTTCCTAGTTCTCAGCAAAGGGTAAACTTCTTAGTGCATTTCTACTTTGACTCAATAAAAGTCTCTGTATGTTTATCTGATAGAAAAAGTATTTTTCTTAATTATAGTAACTGTAACACACTTACCAGCATAGTGCTTAAATCGGTGCTCAACTCTTATCATTAATTGTAATTCGATTGATTCCTTTTGCTGTTCTCTTTTCAGGAATATGATAAGTGGGGAGACGTGATATGCCATGGTAAAGAAAGTGATATTAAGGAAGGACATAAGAGCTTCCCGAGCGGGCATACTTCATGTATGTAGCCCAACTTTCTCCGCTTCCACGAAATCCAAAGTACATTAATAGCATGTTTGGCCAAGCTTTCGAGAAGCCAAAAGTGCTTATTTTAGAAAGTGGAGGTGTTTGGTCAAACTTCTAGACAAAAATAAGTGTTTTTGAGCAGTAGCAGAAGCTATTGCTAAAAAAATAGTTTTTTCCCTAGAAGCACTTTTGAAACATTGATCAAGCACAAAGTACTGCTCTAGTATTGGCAAAAGTGCTTTTCAAATTGATTAGTCAAACTCAAACTGCTACTCTCCAAAAAATCTTTTTCGAAAAGCACTTCTGATAAAAAACACTTTTCAAACAAGCAGATATTGAAAGCTTGGCCAAACAAATCAGGATTTCCGAAACTTTGATTGGTTAAAACCTTTAACGAAGATTGCTTATAAACTTCAAAGAAGTACATTTCATAAGCGGTCTGAATTATCATGAAACCTTTCTTTCTTTACTGTCCGAGTTGGAATTTTTTTTGGTTATTTCCTAGAATTTTAGGACAAACTTTATTGCGATGATGACATGCAATCTCTTTGAAGAGTTTGATTCAACAAAATTTGGGTTCTTCTTTGCAGGGTCATTTGCTGGTCTCGGATTTCTATCATTGTATTTAGCAGGAAAGATCAAAGCATTTGATCGCCGAGGTCATATAGCAAAGCTATGCATAGTTCTTCTTCCTCTCTTAATGGCATCTCTTGTGGGCGTTTCACGTGTGGATGATTACTGGCATCATTGGCAAGACGTTTTCACTGGAGGACTGATAGGTTTGTCTTGAAATTCTACATTTAGCAGTAACTGAGTGCTGCGTTTCATTTTTTATTAATATTTAATATTCCGTGCCTTTCACATTTCAGGCCTTTTCATTGCAACATTCTGTTACCTGCAGTTCTTCCCAGCTCCATACCATACTGAAGGTATGGTCTTTCTACTAATCTCCTCCTGCTTTTGTTATATTTTATGTATTAGCTCCTCGCAATTCAACAAACCTTACTTCAAAACACTGTACAGAAATTTTACTGGGCTTTTATTTTACACTACAATATCATATCAGTAGAAATCCAGAAGCACAACCACGTTTACTGCTAATTTCCGAGGGGTTTTCTTTTTTGATGCTAATGATCTAGGGGAAGGCATTACAGAAAATTTGCAATAAGATTATGATGCATTTATTCATTCAGGTCTGAACAATTTTGAGAAGATGAAGAAAATGTCAAAGACTCTAGGCTGATCTAGCAATAGATGTAAAACAATGGAAGTTGAAAATCTGTATAGGTGATACCAACTAGAAGACTAGTGCTTACTAGTATACTTGATATATTAGAGGTTTAACCACTTGAGTATAATAGAGAATCCTGAGTGTTAGATAATGCAAGTATGGACTCAACAACATACTCAGTATAATTTCACAAGTGGGTCTAATTTAAGTATGGACTATTGAAACAGCATGGACGCGAAACGAAACATTTATGATAATGAGGATTCACACGACCGACTTCAACTAACCTGAGATTGAGGAGTTGTTATTGAAGAAAATGTCACATGTCATAGCATAATCTGATAGGTGAGTATTGTTACAAATATATGTTCTCTTTTTTTTCCCTCTGTTCTCAGGTTGGGGACCATATGCATATTTCCGGGCAGTGGAGGAGGTTCGCAGTAGCAGACAACATGTCCACCCTACTAACGGAGGTTTAGAGGTGGAACGTCCCGAGGTACAACTGAATCAGCCGTCTGGTACAAATACCAATCCTTTTGAGGATGTGGAGTATGGCAGAATGTGAGACATATTGACACTGTACTGTTATGCCCTTTTTTCAACTAGCTCAGTTTGTTATATTCTTGTGAATATTTAAACTGCTTTTGTTATATGTTCTTAAATATTTTAGCTTTAGGGACCAATTTGACTACTGAAACTGTTTAATCAGTTTTAACTTTCTTTTTTTGTGTGTAAATTGTTGCATAATTAGTTCAATTGGTTGATAATTTTCTCATTCTGTCTCAAAGATCATTCTGTTAGTCTGGATAATGACTCAACTCATCTCAATGTTTCCCTGAAATTTTAGCACTTAAAAGGGAAAATGAAGGTGCCATTTGTTTTTACTTAGAATAAATGATAAGTATCTTGCTATAACATGTTAAATTACAATGAAGGTGCAAAAAAAAAGTAGACTATCGACGCATAATCGGTGTTTCTGCACTTGAGGGTATAGCCTAGTGATCAATAAAGTGGAAGATTGGGAGGAGAATCATGAGCTTTAAGATTTAAATATCAGCTGAAGCAAGAAATAGTAGGTGATTTCCTTCATTTATCTAATACTTATGCTGTAGTGATAATTGAAGTGCATGCAAGCTGATATGGACACTATTATTATTCAAAGAACAGAAAAATGTCAAATATACCTTTTTACTATCAGAAATAGTTTAAATATACCCCTCGTTATATTTTCGGTTCAAAAGCGTGTTGTTGCTAAAAAGAAAAGGAGAAGGCCAGCCAAACACACCAAGAATAAGCAAAGAATCGAGAAGAGGTCCTTGACAATGACATAGCCTAACTAAATTTATTTACTTAAATAGATTATTATATCAAATATTAAGCAACTTAAATGAATTAATTTTTTTTTAAGGTTGTGGTAATAAAATCAGTTTTGATAAATTTCAGATCAAGAGTTAAAGAAAAGCTTTGAATTTGTAACAGCATATCTTATTTTATACTAGTAGGTTTTTGTAAATATCAAGATTACTGACAGAATATAAGCCGTGTATATCACGGTATATTCTGTAAGTTATATTGGGTGAAAATATATGAAGCGTCTTGTAGGTATTTTGTACTCTCAAGGACAAATTTAATTGTTTATACTTTAGGCATATATAGTACGAGATTTAAGTTTTATTCACTAATGATGTAATGGTGTAAAAATTAAGTTTGTGCCTGTTGGAGTCGGCTATTATTTTTTTTTGTTGACGGCGAACCCGCAATCACGCTTCTTCGAAATACAAGACGCAGAAACCCCGATCGACGCAATAACTCGCAAAACCACGCCGTCGCTTAAACCACACTTGGCAGTGCGCATGACTTCAAGAGGCGGCGGCAGCCAGACGTTACGCGGGTTTCAACATGACTGCCTCTTCCACACCACCCAATGAGGATACCCTCTGCCTTCAAGACTAACTGGTCTAGGGCTTCGGATTAATCGGCTATTATTGAGCCAAAAAAATCTATAAGATTTAACTTTGCAGCTTGCATTTTTCCCGTTGTTCTCCACGAACTTGTCACAATATTTTGGGTCAATTGAAGAGAGAGAAAAAGGAAAAGTTGTAACGTTAAGATTTGTACATTGCAGATAGACCATATGATAAATATTTATTTACACTCGATAATTATACATTGAACCAAGCAATTATCTTAACAATTTAACAATAAAAAGAAGAAATTAATTATCAATTAGTGAGAGATATGTTTACGAATACTCAATTGGGCAACAATAGATTGTTTGTCTCCAAGTCGATTGGTTCTGTAGTTCTTTATAAATTTAATTTTAATTTTATGTATTTTTTTATAAAAAAAATTATTTTTACAGAGATTTTAGATATCATTTTCTTCTATTTAAAGTTATAATTGGTCATAGACTATTTCCCAGTCACAACCTGCAGCCTCTAGAGATTGTCAAAGATTCTATGAAGGCCATTAACATGATATAAAATGGTATATCATTCTTGAATGCATGTGTTTGATGTTGTCGGAGAAATGATACGGAAATAGTAAATAATATTACAGTATCGAGAGGATAAACTTTAAAGATTACAACAATGAGTTTTCAATAATTGTCAATCCTGAACTAGAACTCCAATTCTTGATTTTGTATTCAGAAATACAAGAGCATGAACTGCTACAACTGTGGTTTGTATGTCCGCTAAAAATCTGACTTGGTTAGAGTTATTTGATAGCAAAATCCTACCTGAAACACTTAGCAACAAAATAACTACTAACACAATTGAGCAAATGAAGCTCAAGTGTTTCTCTTGAAGAACTTTGAGTATTGAAAGGATGCTAGAAAGGAAGAAGATTTTCATAATTTCTATTTTTTTCCTACCAGTGTTTTCAACAATTGAGCCAAAGACCTCAATTTATAGTGTAAGAATTGTCTCTTCAAGTGTCAAGTAATGGCATTGAATCACCATGTAATGACAATACATTACCCAAGTAAGACACTATTTATTAACCCAAATAATGGATGATTAATGCTGGAATGAATGTCATTGAGGGCAGCCCAAAAGTCTCTAAAAATCAAATTTTTATCTATGATTTTCTGCCAGGGAAGCGACCCGGCGCTGCTGCTCCAGAAACTTGGATCAGGATTAGTGTCGCGACTCGCCGGCGCCTTGTTAGGCATATTTTGTATAAACTTTTTGAGTCATTTTTAGTTACAATTTTCCCCATTTTTATTTAAATAAGTGTCGTGTTAGGGTCGTTTTTCTTTCTTTTGAGTCACAGCGGTTCCAAATGGCAAAATGACAAAAAAAAGCTAAAAGTGGGCAGAAAAGGAGGCTCCCGAAGCAAAAAGGACGAAAGTTGGCAGATCCGTACGAAAGCATGCAGGGCCGCGACGCCATAAATCCTGAGAAGCCGCAGAACATTCGACGCCACGACGCCATAATGCAGGCCCGCGGTGTCGACGCGGGAAAAATCCTATCCGAGGCGAAATTGGCCAGGGGCAGAATGGTCCAGGGCACACGATTTTTGCAGCATATTTAAACCCTTGGGATATATTTTAGGGTTAACGGCGGATACTCTATCTCACACAACGCTTGAAGGCTACAATTGGAGACCTAGTTTTAAGTATTTTCTTTTTTCTTTCCTTTATTTCAATTCAGTTCATGTTGGATTTTGTATTAGTTCTTAGCATGTCTATGGCTAGGAGCTAAACTCTTAATTAGGGTTTTCTCATTGAATCTCTTGAAACTCGCTTTCATGATTTGATGCATTAGTTTGATCTCTTCTTCGCTTGATTAAGATTTATTCAATATTGGTTTGAATGTTTGATAGTTAACTGATCACTAATTATCATAATTTATATGGTTTCGAATCAAGAACCGAGAGAAGAGATTTGGATATGCTGTAATTGAATAAACATAGGTTAAAATCACGGACGAAAGTACCCCGATACTTGTGTAGCATTTTAGGTTATTGTTCTTAATCCTCCTATGTGGTAAAACCTATCATAGAAATATATAATGTTTATGCATTGGGGTTGAGCGTTTATATATCCTAACCGGAATATAAGACAGACTAGTTAACCTGCTATCTTAACGTAGAAGAAGAAGCCATTGTTATTGCATTAAGGATTGAAAAGAGTGGATAGTCGAGGATATTGGAAGCCCTAATTCCATCATAATTGATTTACATCACAACATATTTAGTTTAATTCTCGCAATTACTCTAGTAGTTTTAGACAAAAACTCAAAGCAAACTATCGTTAGCCAAATAGATAACATAGAGTAGATGTTCGGTAATTGAAAACCAGTCTCTGAGGACGATATTCGGTCTTACCAGAATATATTACTTGTAATGATATGTACACTTGCGTGAGCATTTGGAAAATCGCTAACAAGTTTTTGGCGCTGTTGCCGGGAATTGACGTACTTTTAATATCAAACCATATATTCTTATTTCTAATTTGGTTGCTCAAACTTGTTCTGCGAGCATCTTTTTATCAGTTTTTGTAATTTTGTAGGTAAGGTCAGTATAGGTGTATGGACTATTACTATCAGAGGCTGCAGTACTACGACCACTGTCCGTTGCAGCAATTGAGCCCACAGGTTCTACGAGAAGAGCGAAATGAGCTGCAGGAAGCCTTACTCGAGCTCACCGAGTGCCAGAATCCTCAAGGACAAATTCACCTGCCACAGAGTCAGGCCCCATCAGAAGAGCTAGATGACTTGGGAGCAGTTTTTTGGGCACTCACAAACGCCCAAACTCAGTTCATGGTGGAAACAAGAGCATCCATCAGGAATCTAGAGATGCAGGTGGGACAACTAGCTAGCAGGCTGAGCAACAGTATACCAGGGAACCACCCTAGCAATACTGGTGTAGTCCCACAAGAGCAGTGTCAGACAATTAACTTGAGGAGTGGCAAACAAGTTGAGACAGATTCATCCCCACTATGTCCAGAAAAGATAGGTGAATTCAGAGAGGTGAAAGATTCGGAGGGTGCAGTAATCATATAAGACCTACCTGCAGATCAAAGGACACCTCCAGCAGTCGTTGACACACCGCAGGTGAAGATACCATATCCTCAGAGACTTAGAAAAAATTCTCTTGACAAGCAGTTTTCTAAGTTTCTGGAGGTCTTTAAAAAACTACACATCAACATTCCGTTCGCTGAAGCCTTAGAAAAAATGTCGAGTTATGTGAAGTTCATGAAGGAGATCCTCGGTAAAAAGAGGAGGTTGGAGGAGTATGAAACAACAACATTGACTGAGAAATGCAGTGCCATACTACAGAGAAAGTTACCTCAGAAGTTGAAAGATCCGGGAAGTTTCACCATACCCTGCACTATAGGAAAGTTCGAATGCCAACATGCCCTATGTGATTTGGGGGCAAGTATAAATTTGATGCCCTATGTCATGTTCTGCAAACTTGGAGTGGGGGAAACAAGACCTACAACTATCATATTACAGCTAGCAGATCGCTCCATTGTCCATCCTAGAGGAATAATCATTGATGTATTGATTAAGGTGGACAAGTTTATCTTCCCTGCTGATTTCGTCATCCTAGACATGGAAGAAGATGAAAAGATGCCCCTCATCCTGGGCAGACCATTCTTAGCCACTGGACAAGCACTCATTGATGTTTAGAAAGGTGAGCTGAAACTTCGCGTTTAGGGAGAAGAAGTGATCTTTAATGTATTCAGGGCAACAACCTACCCAAGGGCAAATGACAACTGCTATGCTATTGATGTGATCGACAAAGCAGTTTCTAAAAACGGGTTCAGGAGTGATGATTCTCTTGAAGTGGTGATGACACAATGGGGTGAGGATATTGGTGATGACACAGAATTGATGGAGTATGTGCATTTGTTGGATTACCATGGACCCTGCTATAGAAAAACATATGAGGAGCTAGGAAAGATGCCAGAGAGACAATTACCTTCCACAGAACAAGCTCCAGAGCTAGAGTTGAAGACTCTGCCAAATCATTTACACTATCAATATATGGTTGAGAATAACTCCTTACCAATGATCGTGTCAGCTCATCTATCCAAAGTGGAGGTTGAAAAACTGTTGAGAGTATTGAGGGCTCACAAGATCGCGATTGGGTGGGCGCTAGCGGACATTAGAGGGATAAGTCTTTCCACAGTAATGCACAAAATTCTTCTAGAAGATGAGAGCAGACCCTCCATTGAGGCGCAGATGAGATTAAATCCAACCATGAAGGAGGTGGTGAGAAAAGAGATCCTGGAATGGCTCGATGCTGGGGTGATCTATCCTATCTTAGACAGTGCATGGGTAAGTCCTGTGCAAATGGTGCCCAAGAAAGGTGGCATGACTGTGGTGACCAATGAAAAGAATGAGCTTATTCCATCCAGAACCACTACAGGGTGGAGAATGTGCATTGACTACCGTAAGTTGAACAAAACAACCAGGAAGGATCATTTTTCCTGCCTTTTCTCGACCAACTGCTTGACAGGCTTGCAGGACACAACTACTATTGCTTCTTGGATGGTTATTTAGGGTATCATCAAATTGCCATCTCCCCAGAAGATCAGGAGAATACAGCCTTCACGTGCCCCTTTGGTACGTTTGCTTTCAAAAAAATGTCATTCGGGCTCTGCAATGCACCAGCTACCTTTCAGCGTTGTATGATGGCTATCTTTTCTGACATGGTGGAGAGGACCATATAGATCTTCATGGATGATTTTTCTGTTTTTGGGTCCTCCTTTTATGAATGCTTGAAGCATTTAGAAGCAGTGTTGCAGCGGTGCAAAGACTCAAATCTGGTGCTGAACTGGGAGAAGTGTCACTTTATGGTGAAAGAAAGTATTGTTCTTGGCCACAAGATTTCCAGCAAAGGCATTGAGATAGACAGGGCTAAGGTTGCAGTGATTAAAAATCTGCCACCTCCAATATCGGTAAAATGGATCAGAAGTTTCCTCAAGCACGCTGGGTTCTACAGAAGGTTCATCAAGGGCTTCTCAAAGATCTCTAAACCTCTGTCCACCTTGTTGATGAATGGGGTTGCTTTTGAATTCAATGAAGAATATCTGAATGCCTTTCAGAAACTTAAGGAGAGGCTAATCTCATCACCTATAGTCACTGCACCTGACTGGACACTCCCATTTGAACTAATGTGCGATGCAAGTGACTACGCAGTGGGAGCAGTCCTTGGATAGAGAGTTGACAAGGTATTCAGGTCAATTTACTATGCTAGCAAAACTCTCAATGATGCACAACTGAACTATGCAACAACAGAGAAAGAGTTGCTAGCTATAGTATACGCATTTGAAAAGTTCAGGCCATACCTCATTGGGAATAAGGTGATAGTGTACACTGACCACTCATCCATCAAGTATTTGATGACTAAGAAGGATGCAAAGCCTCGGCTTATACGATGGGTGCTGCTGCTACAAGAATTTGACATGGAGATCCGCGATAAAAAGGGGACAGAGAACGTGGTTGTAGACCACTTGTCAAGGCTTGAAGTTGAAGAGAGCCAAAACATCAAGGATGTGCAAATAAATGACTAATTCCCAGACGAGCAACTGTTTCAGGTAAGTACTAGTGTAAGTTTACCTTGGTTCGCTGATTTTGTTAATTTTCTTGCAGCCAAGATTGTGCCTTCGGGATTGACAAGACAACAGGTGAAAAAGTTCTATTCAGAGGTAAAACATTACTATTGGGAGGAGCCAATTCTCTACAAGCACTGTGTTGATTAAGTCATTAGGCGTTGTGTACCAGAGGATGAAATGCACCAAATTCTCACTCACTGTCACACCTTATAATGTGGTGGGCATTTTGGAGCATCACAGACAGCAGCCAAGGTATTGCAAAGCGAATTCTATTGGCCAACCCTATTCAAAGATGCCAACACCTTCGTGAGGGGATGTGATCGTTGCCAACGAACTGGAAACATGTCAAGGTGAAACGAAATGCCCCTGACTGGGATCTTAGAAGTGGAGCTGTTTGATGTTTGGGGTATCGACTTCATGGGCCCGTTACCATCATCCTTAGGGAACCAATACATCCTTCTCACAGTGGATTATGTGTCTAAATGGGTCGAGGCAATAGCTACTAGAGAAAATGATAGTAAGACTGTTTTGAAATTTCTTCAGAAAAACATATTCACAAGGTTTGACACTCTCGGCCCTCATCAACGATGAAGGGAGTCACTTTTGCAATAAGCATCTTGACACTTTGCTGGCGCGCTACGGAGTCTACCACCGCACTGCATTGCCATATCACCCTCAAGCAAATGGGCAGGCTGGAATTTTAAATAGAGCAGTGAAAAGCATACTGGAGAAGACATTGGATGGCTCAAGGAAGAATTGGTCTACAAAGCTGGATGATGCACTCTGGGCCTATAGGACAACTTTCAAAACTCCCATTGGAATGTCACCGTACAAGATGGTCTTTAGGAAGACATGTCATCTACCGGTGGAGTTGGAACACAGGGCATACTGGGCAGTGAAGAAGTTGAACATGGATGCCAAAACAGCTGGGCAGAAGAGGTTGCTACAACTAAATGAGCTAGATGAATTTCGGAACAACGCCTATGAGAATGCAAAAATCTACAAAGAAAGGGCCAAGGCATGGCATGACAAGAACTTGATCCTGAAAGAGCTACAACCTGGGCAACAAGTTCTCCTATTCAACTCAAGACTGAGATTATTCCCAGGCAAGTTGAAGTCCAGATGGTCAGGGCCATTTGTTGTGGAGAAAGTGCACCCCTATGGTGCAGTCGAAGTGAGAGGGAAAGAAGGCGCACCATTCAAAGTGAACAGATAGAGAGTGAAACAATACTTGTTGAATGACATGGGAACAAATCAACGCTATGATCCGTTTCAAGCCGCAGTAAAGAGGAACCAGCGTCCGGCTAAAGACGTTAAAGACAGCTCTACTTGGGAGGCAACCCAACATCTTAGAAATTTTGTTAATGTCACACGACCGACCAAGCTCGCGATCGTGCCCTACACAGGCACCCTTACAGGTAAACATCAGAGAAAATCAGCGGAACATACATGAAACTTATAAATAAAACATCGGAAGTAAAACAATAGGTTAACCGATAGGGCTACCTTCCTGAACATATATAAATACAACCGAAGCAGTTGTCTCATTTCTTTTACAAACTGACCCACAAATGGGTGACTACAGACCTCTAAGAGTTTTAACATAACCACTGTGGCGGGACAGGGCCCCGCCATACCCCTGAATATACATGAATCTACCTCGTGGAAAACTGCACAAGAGCTAAGCCTCCGAGCAAATGGAGCTTCTCTCAAAATCAACCGAGATCCTAAGAGCAAGGATCACCAACACAGTACCTAAAACTCGCGGAATGAACGCAGCCGGCGGGTCGCATAACAAAAATTTAATATGGAACAGAAATAACGTACAGTAAACAGATCATAACTGTACAAAAGAATGACAAGGACAAGTATAAAAAAATACATACCAGATCCTGCCGTGTCATTACCACTTATGAACTTAATTTCACATCAATATGTTTTTCCATTCCATTAAGAGTTATAGCCATATCTTACGTACTTACTTAGGAGAAGTCATTAAGTTCATTTCTATCTAACTTACTTATCTTTCATAACATAGTCCGGCCCACTACGGAGGGACACATATACTACCCTACCAAATCTGACGCGATCACACACCAATATCAAAGCATGCCCGTGGAATTCCCATCACCGCCGATACTAAAAGTGTAAACATAACCACGGGTCTCACGCCCATAAAATCAATCAAAACAGTGGTATAACGCCCGGGCTTGCCTCATTTATACTCTTACCCGGAGAAGGTGGTAAAGCGGGGTATAACGTCTTGGGCTTGCCCTCATTTATACTCTTACCCCGGAGAGGTGGTATAACGTCTGGGCTTGCCTCATTTATACTCTTACCCTATCTCGACTGGTCGTCAAACAACACATAAAGCGGTGGTACAGCCTCTGGGGTTTACCCCTCACTTATACTCTTACCCTGGAGAAGGTGGTATAACGTCTTGGGGCTTGCCCCTCATTTATACTCTTACCCTAGCTCGACCGACCATCAAACAAGACATAAGCACTACCATGTCTCTTATAAAATCCGGGAATTTAACCCAAGTGCTACAAATAACGGAAGCATACCCGTGGAATCCCACATCACTGTCGGTACGTCCAAGTAACTTATAACAAGACAGTCGGCCCTCCAACCGAGAGTCGCGGCAACGTAATAAAACATAATACTTGCACTCAAAGGCTATCACCAGCACATATAGGCTAAATCTCAATTAACCAAGCCAAAGTACTTATCAAGGCACACATAGGATAATTCTCATTTTATCAAGCCAAAGTACTAATCAAGGCATACATAGAATAATTCTCCTTTAACAAGTCAAAGTACTTATCAAGGCACACATAGACAAATTCTCAATTTATCAAGCCAAAGTACTACGTACGTACATTCTTTTCAAAAGACTCCTTTCCAAATAAAACTTCCCCGATACTAACCACCGTAGTATCAAGTCCTATCCACCTTTCAAGACAAGTCACAATACCTTTTTAGAAATACAATTACCGGCTTCTAAATCAAGTGACTTCTTTATTAAAAACCTTAAGCAATTGGTACCTTTAAACCAATTTGCCCTTACCTAAATACAAGTTATTCCTTTGATTACTTTACTAGAGAAAACCATTCTCTTAATCTTCCATAAAAGCCGTTATAACCGACTTCCCATAAAGTCGTTATAACCCTTTATGGTTTAGACTAACACGTTCCTTTTATAACCAAGAGATTTATACTTTCAAATCAATTCTCTTAACTTTCAAAATACTTCAAGTCTCTTAACTTTTAAGAAAACAAGTTTCAAAGTCTTAAAAGCTTCATACGTAAACTCTTTTAAAATTAGTAACAAATCTTTGGTGCGTCGTGAATAAGTTATACTTATTTATAACGATCTTATTCAAGTAGCCATGATCTAGAAAATGTAATACAATTTTGTCTTATCTTAGCTTCTATGCAGATGGAGGATTTCTACTTGTTTTAACATAATGGATTGTCATTACATTTTCCTTTATTATCGCGATGGCTTGTTCGATACTTATTCTCATTTGTGCCGTAAATTAGCCAAATCAACTCGACTTTTTTATTATAAAACCTTAGGCAATTGATGCCGTAAAATCAAGTTGCCTTTTTACATAGTCAAGTCATTTATCTTTCCATAAGGCAAATATAACTAACTTCCCATAAAGTCGTTATATTCACTTTATACCTTAGCCATAAACAATTTCATATCCAAGGGACTTATACGTTTAAAACGGAACAAGTATCACATACTTTAAAACTCTTCAAGTCCCTTAACTTTAAAAAAATCAACTTAAGACATCCTTACTATTTTCAAAGAAGTGAGTTAATCTCCTAACCCACCCGACTTGGCATTACATAAAACAAGTAAAGAATATCATAGTCTTGTACGTCATCTACATAATGCAACTAGTCATGCTCAAAAGATAGGAAAAGTTCTACATAGAGTAAATCACATAACTACCTCTTAACTTCTAAGAGTAGAAGGAAACATGAAATGATACCACAAGTATATTCCATACATAGGATCATGCCAAAGGAAGGAAGAGGTTCACATACCTCGCGACGATTATCGACAAGTAGCAAAAAGCTCCAAAGTACTTCCACCTTGAGCTATTCCATTCTTCAAGTAGGATACGCTATACTTAGTACATCAACCTATAATGGTCACCATACGTCCATTAACCTCTTACTTCATACGTAGAATATTCTAGGTGCTAAGTCGCTAAATTCTACGGAAAAAATCGGACAGCACCTCCTTTGTTTTTACTAGCTTTGCCACTTTTTTCAAGGTAGAATACAATAACCAAACAGCCCCAATTGGCTCACAACAATATAGAAGGTAGTTTAGTACAAATGACTAACTAAACAGCCCCAATTGGCTCACAATTATATAGAAGGTAGTTCAGTACAAATGACTAACTAAACAGCCCCAATTGGCTCACAATTTCCATTTCAAACCAAATTTGTAGCATAACATGATATCAAGTCGCATTTGATTATAACAATCCATAATCTCTAAGTAGGTAACATGCGACGATTTCTAATAAACGACCAATTAGTAATCCAATTTTCAAGTGGCTTATATAACATTTCGAATTTAGCTACAATCACTCCAAAATATTTATAAACTTCAACTTAACCACTTCATGCTAGCAACATGTAAAGCTAACAATAACAATAAAAATAATCTTGTAACACTTCAAAGAACAAGATTATACCTCAATGATTCTTAATCCAACTCCAATCCGAAATCGCTCCTTAGTAGTTTATAGCCTCTCCAAGACACTTCAATCCGCTTGTTGAGACCCTTAGAACAACACCAACAATCATCCTTCACAACTCCAAACAAAACCTAGAAAGACCCTTAGGTTTTCGCCATGACTAACCCGAAACAACCTTTTTCCACGATTTTTCTATTGAGATGTGTTTACAATACACCTAAGAACCTTGGTTTAAAGTGGGGAATAAAATGGACAAGAAATGAAAATCTTTCTTCTTTTCCCTAGAGGAACCCGAGAGCTCCCATGGAGTAGTCTTCAATTTTTGCAATTTTTTTCTAAGTGTAAAACTCTCCCTCTACTAGTAGTGTTATATAGAACCTTGGAGGGTCAAGATGCAAACAATTGGGTGGTTTGGATGATCTCTAATTAAAATATCAAGACTTAGGACCCTTTGACTTAGTCAATTTTGTCAAGCTAATTAATTGGAAGACTTAGTCATCCTAAGGCTATGGTCAATGACCATTTTGGCCATGCCTAAAATCGTCCAAGGCATCAATAAGGGGGGTGACAAGTGTCGCCCACCCATTCGTCACAATATTACGTTTTCCGACAATTTCATAATTCCCACAAAATTTTACAAGTCTCAAATCTTGACACCTATGAGTTTCTTACGTACGTTCTTAAAACATATCCTGAAATTCCGGGGCGTAACAATGTCGTTCTTGAACAGTCTTCACAGTCTTGTACTACCATGTGAATCATAGACTAGACAGAAAAGGTGCAAGAAAATCCTCTGATGAGCATCCGCCGCCACCACCACCACCACTTTGAGCCGCTTTTTTGATGTCTGTAAGTCGTCCCTTTTTAATTTTGAGTCTTTACACATTTGGGACAATGTGTCGTTTAAGTTTGAGGGGGTTCTTATTTTATTTTTGTGTGTCTGTTTTTGAGTCATTTTGTTTTGTGTTTTTGTGTCTATATGAGTCAATTTTTTTTATGATCATGCATGCTGTAGTTGCTGGAAACGCCTAGTGAATTAAGTGGGATAATGAAATGAAATTAAAAGCTAAAATCTGTGTGCTTAAGTTAGATATGTCAAAGATTCATGAAAATCTAATTATGTGGATATTTGTACTTAGCCTATGTGTTGTCAATTGTGGAAAGAATGATTGAAAAATGTCTATGAAGTCTGCTTGCTTGTTATTTGAGGCGAAATAGTTAAGATATACATGTTTAGGGAGATGACTCAGGCATTTCTTTGTTAGCCCTTATTATCATTCATTATCTACCCTGCAATAAATTGTATCCCTAGTCAGCCCCTTTGAGTCTAAAGTAAGTTATTTCTTTAACACCATATGATTCTCTTATGTGCCATAAGCAATAATTGAAAATAGGGAGGAAAAAGTGTGAAAAGGAAATACAAAAAAAGAGTGAAAAATTTATGCACCCCAATGGAAAACAAATATATGCAAAAGCTTAAGTTTGGGGTGTCTATGTGAATGTGTTTCATGCTCTCAAAAAGAGAAGAAGAGAATGATAGGTATGAACTGAAAAGAATACCAAAAAAAAGGACAAAAGAGTTGAATGGAAAAACGCTTATGGTACGTAAATTGAGCCTAAATGCCGAATCTTACCTATCCCTGCCTAAGCCTACATTACAACCCTAAAAAGTCCTGAAGATCTCTAGTATGTATGTATATGATTAGTGGAGAATAGCAAGTAAACATGCCCATACAACTTTGAGAAAAAAATGAAATGAAATTGACATGCATAGGTTAGGTGTTCATGCTTCCATTGATTGTGATTGAAATGAATTCGCGAAATATATGACTTGAAATTCTAGATTGTTATATTCATGCTATATATGTTCCAGCATATTATACCAACTGACATTCATGTTTTCTAAGTAACCTTGTGCGGCTACTTGATCAGAGTCTTTGAGTCCTTTTCTTTTTGTTTCTTTGATTCTGTTTTGATCTTTGCTCGTGGGCGAGCAAATGTTAAGTTTGGGGGTATTTGTTAGACATATTTTGTATACTTTTTGAGTCATTTTTAGTTAGAATTTCTCCATTTTTATTTAAATAAGTGTCGTGTGCGAGGCGAAATTGGTCAGGGGCAGAAGGGTCCAGGGCACACAATTTTTGCAACATATTTAAACCCTTGGGACATATTTTAGGGTTAACGACGGATACTCTATCTCACACAACGCATGGAGGCTACAATTGGAGACCTAGTTCTAAGCATTTTATTTTTTCTTTCCTTTATTTCAATTCACTTCATGTTGGATTTTGTATTAGTTCTTAGCATGTCTATGGCTAGGAGCTAAACTCTTAATTAGGGCTTTCCCATTGAATCGCTTGAAACTCTCTTTCATGAATTGATGCATTAATTTGGTTTCTTCTTCGCTTGATTAAGATTTATTCAATATTGGTTTGAATGTTTGCTGGTTAACTGATCACTAATTATCATAATTTATATGGTTTCGAATCAAGAACCGAGAGGAGAGATTTAGATATGCTGTAATTGAATAAACATATGTTAAAATTACAGACGAAAGTACCCCGATACTTGTGTAGCATTTTAGATTATTGTTCTTAATCCTCCTATGTGGTAAAACCTATCATAGAAATATATAATGTTTATGCATTGGGGTTGAGCGTTTATATATCCTAACCGGAATATAAGACAGACTAGTTAACCTGCTATCTTAACGTAGAAGAAGAAGCCATTGTTATTGCATTAAGGATTGAAAAGAGTGGATAGTCGAGGATATTGGAAGCCCTAATTCCATCATAATTGATTTACATCACAACATATTTAGTTTAATTCTCGCAATTACTCTAGTAGTTTTAGACAAAAACTCAAAGCAAACTATCGTTAGCCAAATAGATAACATAGAGTAGATGTTCTGTGGTGAAAACCGATCTCACGAGGGCGATATTCGGTCTTACCAGAATATATTACTTGTAATGATATGTACACTTGCGTGAGCATTTGGAAAATCGCTAACAAGTTTTTGGCGCTGTTGCCGGGAATTGACGTACTTTTAATATCAAACCATATATTCTTATTTCTAATTTGGTTGCTCAAACTTGTTCTGCGAGCATCTTTTTATCAGTTTTTGTAATTTTGTAGGTAAGGTCAGTATAGGTGTATGGACTATTACTATCAGAGGCTGCAGTACTACGACCACTGTCCGTTGCAGCAATTGAGCCCACAGGTTCTACGAGAAGAGCGAAATGAGCTGCAGGAAGCCTTACTCGAGCTCACCGAGTGCCAGAATCCTCAAGGACAAATTCACCTGCCACAGAGTCAGGCCCCATCAGAAGAGCTAGATGACTTGGGAGCAGTTTTTTGGGCACTCACAAACGCCCAAACTCAGTTCATGGTGGAAACAAGAGCATCCATCAGGAATCTAGAGATGCAGGTGGGACAACTAGCTAGCAGGCTGAGCAACAGTATACCAGGGAACCACCCTAGCACATCGTGTAGTCCCACAAGAGCAGTGTCAGACAATTAACTTGAGGAGTGGCAAACAAGTTGAGACAGATTCATCCCCACTATGTCCAGAAAAGATAGGTGAATTCAGAGAGGTGAAAGATTCGGAGGGTGCAGTAATCATATAAGACCTACCTGCAGATCAAAGGACACCTCCAGCAGTCGTTGACACACCGCAGGTGAAGATACCATATCCTCAGAGACTTAGAAAAAATTCTCTTGACAAGCAGTTTTCTAAGTTTCTGGAGGTCTTTAAAAAACTACACATCAACATTCCGTTCGCTGAAGCCTTAGAAAAAATGTCGAGTTATGTGAAGTTCATGAAGGAGATCCTCGGTAAAAAGAGGAGGTTGGAGGAGTATGAAACAACAACATTGACTGAGAAATGCAGTGCCATACTACAGAGAAAGTTACCTCAGAAGTTGAAAGATCCGGGAAGTTTCACCATACCCTGCACTATAGGAAAGTTCGAATGCCAACATGCCCTATGTGATTTGGGGGCAAGTATAAATTTGATGCCACATGTCATGTTTACGCAAACTTGGAGTGGGGGAAACAAGACCTACAACTATCATATTACAGCTAGCAGATCGCTCCATTGTCCATCCTAGAGGAATAATCATTGATGTATTGATTAAGGTGGACAAGTTTATCTTCCCTGCTGATTTCGTCATCCTAGACATGGAAGAAGATGAAAAGATGCCCCTCATCCTGGGCAGACCATTCTTAGCCACTGGACAAGCACTCATTGATGTTTAGAAAGGTGAGCTGAAACTTCGCGTTTAGGGAGAAGAAGTGATCTTTAATATAGAAGGTTTCTGCACTAGGGTTGAGAGTTTATATATCCTAACCGGAATATAAGACAGACTAGTAACCTGCTATCTTAACGTAGAAGAAGAAGGCATTGTTATTGCATTAAGGATTGAAAAGAGTGGATAATCGAGGATATTGGAAGCTCTAATTCCATCATAACCGATTTACATCACAACATATTTAGTTTAATTCTCGCAATTACTCTAGTAGTTTTAGACAAAAACCCAAATCAAACAATCGTTAGCCAAATAGATAACATAGAGTAGATGTTCGGTAATTGAAAATCAGTCTCTGAGGACGATATTCGATCTTACCAGACTATATTACTTGTAATGATACGTACACTTGCGTGTTTGGAAAATCGCTAACACGCCTCAGCCCTGACGAGGTTGGTGTCGCGGCGCCGCAGCCGTTCTCAGCTCCACAACCCTTTTTGACCTATTCCATCTATACACTATGCACATTTCTTCCTTCGTTTACCAATGTGGAACACTTGTCATTTGGCCAACGACCGTCCACCATTCTATGTCTCAAACACTTTACTTATATACCAATATCTCTTTCACTAATAAAATTTATGATTATTGATACAATGTGTGCACGTGTGTGGAAACGACATTTCTGACGTGAGGGGCCCCATGTTTGAATCATAAATAATGGAATAAACTTTATTCCACATTAATAAATTTCCAACAATCCCCTCTTGAAAGAAATTTTGTGCACTCATAAGGTGCCTATTTTCCAGTAATCTTTCAGCGGACTGATGTTGCATCAGGAGAGGTAGCTTCCGCTTTGAACCTTCCTTAGTTGAATACCATCGGACTTACTTACTGCCGGGTGAACGTGATGTCTTGAACCGTCAGTGTTTCATGTAAGCCAAGTCAACAACACCAACACAACAACTTCTCTTACTCTGTTCTTCTTAATGTTTTGTCCGTTGTGGTCGTAAACACTCTTGGATTCTTAAGTGTGTTCATTTGAGGCGGTCTATTCTCGCACTTAAATATGTGGTCTCCTAAAAGGTATTCTACTATACCCCACTTCACAAGTGTTAGGAACCATTAAAAATTTCCCCAAACCTAACCTCAACCGTTGAGGATCATTAAAGGTTTTAGAAAATTAACTTCTAGCCACACTACATATAACACTTAATGTATATCGCGGGAATGGCTTTGGGTTTATGTTCCTTACAGAAATAATAACCCGAAGTGCTCTTGCTTTCACCAAAGCGCTCAAATGAACATTTGCAACTCAGTTTTCCCATTGAACCTAACTCATGGGATCTCTAGTCATTAAGGTTGGATTACCACTGTATCAGTCTTTACTGTTTGGATTTTAAGTCCATTCCCCTAGACATGAAAAACATTTGATCTCTGGGTATGGCCTTAGTCAATGGGTCTGCTATGTTATCTTTTGATTTTACATAATCAATGGAAATAATACCCGTGGTGATCAGCTGCCTAGGTCTTATGTCTCCGTCGAAAATGACTAGACTTGTTGTTACACATAGAACTCAGTGCCCTTCCTAGAGCCGACTCGATATCGCATTGGATCATTACAGAAGGTACGGATTTATCCCAATACGGGACGTCCTCTAAGAAGTCATGAAGCGACTCAACTTCTTTTCCTGCTTTGTCTAAAGCAATAAACTCCGACTCAATCATGGATCGGGAGATGCAAGTTTGCTTAGAGGATTTCAAAGACACAACCTCACCACCAATTGTAAATATATACCCACTGGTGGACTTGGTGTTCCCTATATCAGATATCCAGTTTTCATCACTGTACCCTTATAGTACAGTTGGATATCTCAAATAATGCAATCCGTAAGTTAGCGTGTATTTCAGGTACCGTAGTACCCGATTCAATGTTTTTTCTAATTATCATTACTCGAATTACGGATAGGCCTAGCTAATTTGTTGACTGCATAAGCGATATCATGTTGGGTATAGTTTGTTATGTACATCAAACTCCCAATCATCTGCGCATATCGCTCCTGGTATACGGGTGCACCACGATTTTTATCAATTTTCTGATTCATATCCAATGGTGACTTCATCGACGAACTGTCGAACATCTCAAACTTTCTCAACACATTCTCGATGTAGTGAGACTGAGATAAGACTAGTCTGTCAGACGTCTTAAAGACCTTTATCCCTAAGATGACATCTACAATACTCATATCCTTCATGTCAAAATATTGTTTTAATATATTCTTAGTCTCTAGGATCAAACTAGGACTATTCCATGTGATCAACATGTCTTCTACGTAAAGGTATATCATGACGAACGAGTCAGAATTACATTTCATGTAGACACATTTGTCACACACATTAATGGAGAAACCCTTCTATAGTAGAGTATTATCAAATTTTTCGTGTTGTTGCTTCGGGGCCTGTTTGAGCCCGTACAGAGATTTGACAAGTCAACAGACTTTCTTCTCTTGCCCTGAAACCATATACCCCTCAGGCTGTTCCATATAAATATCTTCTTCCAAATCACCATTTAGGAATGCTATTTTGACATCCATTTGATGTATCTCAAGGTCACGCAATGCTGCGATCGCAATGAATACTTGTATAGACGTCATTCTAGACACCGGGAGTATGTGTCAAAATAGTCAAGGTTGTCCTTCTGTCGATAGCCCTTGACTACCAACCTGACTTTGTACTTATTGTCGCGCCCGTTTTTGACCCCGGGGTCTGAACGGTATCCGCAACATTGTTCTTTGGCGTGGTTCCCTGGATGGAGCAATAATGCTAATTTTGAGGAGTCGCCACCTAATTATTTAAGTGAATTAGGACACTTGATTTATTGCAATAAAAATACTGCAATTAATCTCCATTTAATGATCTGCGAAATTAGTGAGATTATGGATCAGAGTTCTTTATTATCCTAAAGGGAAGGGGTTAGACATCCTTTAAGATCCGCTAACTTGCGGTTATCCGTTCAAAAGTAGGTTAGTTATTTATTGCCTTTTTATTCTACATATTCTAAGCATTTTTCATAATTTACAATTACAATGAAATGCAATGAAGAACAATAAAGATAGAATCGAATAAAAACTCTGGGACATCTTTTAGCCCTTTTTAGGCCTTCTGCACAAGATGATCTCCGGGTACCTGCATAAACACTTAGTAAAAGTGTTAGTAATAAAATAAATAATTTTAAAGTAATGACAATAATTAATAAGTAAAGCCAAAAATAGATCCGTCTTTTGTACAGGGGAGGCCTTGGAAATCAGACGGAGATTCCTTCATCGGCCAATATTCCTAGAAACAATAAAATAAATAAAACCTTCAGATCCGCGCCAAAACAGTAATAGTTTTAAACACGGAGGGCTCAGATATATAAAAAATAAAGTGGGACATCCTAAACAAGTCTGGATGCGAAATTCACCCCGCCAGCGCATGTTGGTTATCCTGTGTAAATAGAAGAAATCATCAACGCCCAGAAAGCTTCATTTTATTTTATTTTCCGTCTTTGCAACTGTGGAGGCTTCAAAAATCGACGGATAACTTTTTCATTGGCCAGTGTAGTATCACATTCAAAAATCAGTAAAACCAACATTGTAGCATCCATTCAACCAGTTTAATAAAATAAAATGCAAAATCGTCCAAAAATCAATCCGAACCCCAAGAACATTAAACAGTAAGCAAAAACGACCCGCGAAACTGGTGAAGACAACAACAACATAGTTTTGCCGCAAAAAGTCATGCCAAATTAACCCACCAACAGAACACATCAATTCTAACAGAATAGAAACCGACGGACATCGCCGGAATTTTAGAACTCCGACCAAATTTTAAAAATAGCTCAAAATCAGTTCAAACAGACAAAACAATAACCAGAGCAGTAGTAGTAAGTAACAACAACATCGCCGGGGTTTTCAGACTCCGACAAACTATCCAAAATATAAAATCAATCCAAACAGCCAAACCAACAATCGATAACTGCAAAAACAAAAAAAAACGACAGGTCGCCGGAGTTTTAGAACTCCGGAAAGATACAAAGAAAACATAAAAATCAGTCCAAACAAGATAAAGCAGACAACACGTCAAAAAGAGGCAAGAGGTCAGCGTCGCCTCGTCGACGAAAGGCCGGAGCGACGCCGCCTGGAAACGGTGGGTTCGCTGGCGGTGTGGTCGACAGGAGCAGTGGCGAGATGGGTAAGGGGTTCGCCGGAGATGGAACTCCGGTGAAGGGTAACGATGTGGGTATTCGCTGGGGGAGAAGGGTGAAGGTGGTGTGTGTGTGTGTGTGAGTGTTGTGAGGCTGAAGATTGTTTTTGTGAGTGGTAGGGTAAAACAATGGTGAGGTGCGGCTGCTACTGATGTTGTTGTTGAAGAAGAGATGAGTGAAGGAAGAGAAGAGTGAGGTGCGGCTAGATGTAGTAGGGGAGAGAGGGGTAGGGGTCAGGAAGGGGGTGTGCGGCTGACTCCCTCCTTTTGTTGGAGTGGAAAGAGTTTTTATTTATAGGGGTATTTAGGTTTAGGGTTTTGGGTATTGGGGGGAAAAGATGAAAGGTGTACTGGGCCTCATTTTTGGGCCTCAGTTTGGGCTTCGGTTTTCGGCGGATTGGACTGATCCAGATTGTGCCTCGGACTGGACTGGTTTGACAAAAATGCAAAACGAGTTTATTATTTAAAATAAAAATTATTTAAAGGTACAAAATTATCAAAATAAAAATGCCGATGCAATAATAATAAAATACAATATTTAAAAAATGTTTAATGCCTAATTAAAAGATAAAACGGGGTGTCAATTAATTATTTAAAGAGATGCAAACATTAATAAAATAAAACGACGGTGTAATAATAATATAAACATAATATTAACAAAGACATCATGCTTAATTTTAAAATAAAAAGATGCAATGTCATTTTGTGAAGAAATAAACATAGAATATTATGTAAAAAATGCAAAAAATAATGATTAAAATGTGATGTCCTAAAATGCTTAAAATTGCAAGAAATGACTAAAAGATGGGTCAAACTTGGGTGTCAACAGCTTGTCCCTCTTTGACCGAAGTCGATGAAAGAGTTTTCGGACAAAGACGTTGACTTGTAGCCAATTTTGTCCCCATCTTCAGAATTAAAACAAAGATCAAGAAAATGAATGGGCGAAAAGCTGATGCATATTCAAAATTTTGTCCCAGTGTCGAATTATGATGACACTGGGTCATTGTGATGCCAAAATAAGAGGCAAAGCTGATGCATATTTAAAATTTGTCCAGTGTCGAATTATGTGGACATTGGGTTGCTAGAAAATTAAAGCAGGCAGACGCCGATTCAAAATTGTCCCAGTGTCGAATCATGATGACACTAGGCTGCTGTGATGCTGCAAAATTAAAGACAATGCCGATGCAGATTCAAAATTTATCCCAGTGTCGAATTTTGATTGACACTGGGTTACAGGTGATGTGGTGTTGTAAAAGACAAGGTGTTTGTTCCCTGAAATGCCTCTAGGATGTTTGTTCTTGAGGTCCAAATGCAAAAGGTGTTTGTAGATGCTGATGGCGTCATTGCATGGGCGCGATACAGATGCTCGTCGTTGCATAGACGAAACATAGATGAAGCAATTGCATAGGCTCACATGAAATGACGTCGTTGCATAGACGCGATGCAGATGCTCGTCGTTGTATAGACGAAATATGATGAAGTTGTTGCATAGGCTTAGAAAATATGGCGTCGTTGCACAGACGTGATGCAGATGCTCGTCGTTGCATAGGTGAAACATAGATGAAGACGTTGCATAGGCTTACATGAGATGACGTCGTTGCATAGACGCGATGCAGATACTCATCGTTGTATAGACGAAACATAGATGAAGTCGTTATATGGACTTACATGAAATGACGTCGTTGCATAGACGAGATGCAGATGCTCGTCGTTGCATAGACGAAACATAGATGAAGTCGTTGCATATGCTTACATGAAATGACGTCGTTGCATAGACACGATGCAGATGTTCGTCGTTGTATAGACGAAATATAAATGAAGTTGTTGCATATGCTTACATGAGATGGCGTCGTTGCATAGACGCGATGCAGATGTTCGTTGTTGCGTAGACGAAACATAGATGAAGCCGTTGCATAGGCTTACATGAAATGACGTCGTTGCGTAGGCGATCTGAGATGCTCGTCGTCATTCGTACGAAACATAGATAAAGTCGTTGCATAGGCTTACAATGAAATGATGTCGTTTTATGGACGTACCTGCTTTGTGACTCGTCTGGGTTGAGATAACGTCATTGCATAGACGTTGTGCGTTTGTAATCCGCATGGGCTTATTGTTGCCCTCCCGCCTTTGCTTATATGAAGATTCTGCTTCAAAGAAAATTTGTGAGTTTTAGGAAATGAGTGATTGATTCGCGTGAACTTTGTAGCTTTGACTCTTGACGCTTTCATGCTCAGACTGATTTGGACTTAGGGGTGTATCAATATCAACTTATGATGACGCTGGGTTTGTTGGTGATGCGGGATGAATGGACCGACGCTCGAGGCCGCTTCTGCCATTTGTTGGGAAGGTTGACCCCCAACAAATTGTCCCGATTCGCTGTAAGAAAAAATCTACGTTGTGCTCCTGCTCCTGCATGCTAAGATTTAAGTAAAAGGTTAGTGCATAACTGTTAAGGCAAAAATGATAACGCATGAATTTATAAGATGTAATTGTATGAGTAGAAATGTTATCCTGTAAAACGTGATGGCGGTTGTATTGATGTGATGCTGCAACTGCTGAGATTTCGTCCTTGCACGGACATGTTGAATGTTGTGAATGCTTGCTGAATGCTGCGAGTGTTGATGCAGTCTCTGTGCGGAATTGCTGGATGATGCGAATGCTTGCTAGATGATGCGAATGCTTGCTGAATGCTCTGCGCGGGCTTGTTGGATGCTGTGAATGTTTGCTGAATGATGCGATTGCTGATGTAGTCTCTGCACGGACTTGCTGGATGCTGTGAATGCTTGTTGAATGCTGCGATTGCTGATGTAGTCTCTGCACGGACTTGCTGGATGCTGCGAATGCTTCTTTGAATGTTGTGAGTCTTGATGTAGTCTCTGCGAACTTCTTTGGAATCTTTGTGAATGTTTGTTGAATGCTGCGATGACTGATGTAGTCTCTGCACAGACTTGCTGGATGCTGCGAATGCTTGCTGAATGCTCTGTACGGGCTTGCTGGATGCTGCGAATGCTAAATGTTGTGAGTGCTGATGTAGTCTCTGCACGGACTTAACTCTGGCGGAAATTGCTCACATCTCTTTCGGAATAATCAAATGCATTCTGTCGCACGCGAGCCAATGAGAATATTTCTAATGGTGTGACCGAAGTCGACTTAGGACACCTACGTATCCTCATGAGGGAATCAGGTCATGACGTAGTTCGTGATGCAAAAATGATTGTACAATTTTCATATATGTATTTTTTGTTGTTTTTGTTGTTGTTTTTTTGTTGTTTTTTTTTCCTGAAAAGTGGAAAGACAGCATCACGTTCTGACTTCAGTTGATACCAACAATTAGTATTGTGCTTAGGAATTCCGTTATTTACTTCCAGTTTAACCGAGACTGACTTCTGGATAATTCCTATAGTTTCAAATGGTACCTCAGACACCTAAGTATCGACACACTTGCTTGCAGCTAAGGTTTTGAACTACACGTAATCTCACGTTTTAAATGCCCTCATTGAAGAAAAATTCAATTTCTCACATATATTCCAGTATTTTGAATTTTGGGACGTTTAGAGAAGTACACTCACACTCAAAAGGATGTTCAATGCATGTAATTGTGATACCATAGGCTTGACCGTCATGTAAGTATCCACTAATGTGAGAACCCTCAGTATAAGATCATGTAGGGTAATGTAAGTTTGGGGAAAGGGATGAATAGCATTTGGGTAAAAAGTGACTAATCCTTCCTCGAGCGTTGGACTACGTCCGTGCTTGATATTTGTGTGCTTTAATGCTGACCTGTTTTCTTTTGTCCCAGTTTTTCTGTACTGACTTCTTTTTTAATCTTTCGTTTGGAGCCCCCTTTTTCCAAAGTTATTCTCTTATTTTTATTCATTTTCTTTTTATAATGTTGGGGCTTTTGATTTCTTCTTTTTGTGAAGTCGTCATTTGTGTTTTTCTTTTCCCTTTTGGGACTTTGACAATTTTTGTCTTTGCAAACTTCGACGTAGAATTTTGTCAGTCACTTGCACATTTTTAAAGCGCTCAAGGAGGTCGGGCCAAGAGAGGGATAGTGCGTACGCACTCAGAAAGGGTATAGGTGTAATATGCGGTTGTCGAAAGAACAAGTTTTAGGCTCAAAAGGGGTGTACTACGGATAATGTTATTTGGTAGGCTGAAAAGGCTCAAACGGGTCAAAGAAAGCCTACGATCATTTCCTACACCGAGTGTTACTCAGGATTTCGCCTCAACAAACATTCAGACCAAATTCTAGATCACAATGCAATGCAATTGAACTTATTCTAAAACTCACCACACAATGCACATGAAACGATGAGGTTGGTTACATTCTTATCTTAAAAGCATGCAAGAATGTCATTACATGTGTGAGTGAGAGGTACCAAAAGAATTAATGGTTTACCACTAAGTCAACCCATATTGATTATTACTCGTTCTTTCCTATGCACACTCTTAACTGTGTTGGTATCAACCAAATCAAACAATGATACTTAAAAAATATTTTTGTATTTTTGGATAACATTTTTTTTTGTATTTATGAACAAAATATATTTTTTGTATTTTTTGAATAAAGGGTACCGAACCCGAGTAGGGCTGCCTACGTATCTCATCTTTGACGAGAATCAGGTGTGCGTAGTTCGTTCAGATATGTTATAAACGTATGATTTAAAAAGAATTCATTCATGAAAGAAATGCAAAAGTAAAAGTTGTGCAAAACAAATGATTGTTCAATATAAGACTAATGCAAAGTAAAAGGAATGTAATGAAAAAATGAATGACTGTGATAGAATGAATGAAATGCATGAATAAATGTATGTGATAGAATGATTGAAATGCAATAATGAATGTCCGTGATTGGATAAATGCAATGAATGGGTGAATCACATATGTCCCATTTTTTTTCTTTTTTTATGTGGTGGTGTCGAACCCAAGATGAGTTGTCTACGTATCACACCGTATGGTGAGAATCAGACAGGTGTAGTTCGGGATGATTATGTTGTAAAATGCATGATAAAGAATTATGTAATCAACACTAGACAAATCAATTGAATTTGCAAATATGTATAAAGATACAAAATATAGGACTCAGATCGATGCTTCGTTGAATCTGGTATAAGCTGACTTCTTTCCGTCAACATAACTCCAGCTCATTCTTGTGATGATATTTTTCTTTTTCTTTTTCTTCCTTTTTTTTCCGGCCGCCCTCGACTATTTGCGAGGACGGTCTTCCTGCAAAAAATATGACAAATGGGTGAGAGTAGGCAAGCCACAAAAATAATAAAAATGTAAGGGCGTGGCAATGTAGTCAAAGACTCCCCTGCTTGGTTCGACCGGACTGGTGGTTGATGCTTCACGAAGTCCAAATCGCGCTGTTCAAGAGCGATTTTCGCAGTAGAAGTCCTGATTGCATTGTGACAACAAAAAGTGCAAAAATGCAAATGCTCGTGCCCGGAGTTACAACAAGGGTAATTATTTCATTAAATAATATGTACAGAATTGCTAGCGACAACAATAGTAAACAAAAGCATGTAAATCAAGCGCGCGCCCTAATATGCATGAGACCTCTCTTATGCCAGAGGTCGGCCTAAACGCTAGATATGCGAGATTGGGATAGATTGACCAAAGTTGCTAAACATTAATGCTTTTGTTGGAAATGACGATCAAATGACGGTGCACTTTTTCCAATTTCGGCGTGTCATGATCAGGCTTGGATCCGTCTATCATCATCACGCTACACATAGTATGCTAATGGGTCATTGGGTTGTGAAACCCGTCGACAAGTTTGGTGGATTTCTAATTGTGGCGTTAATACTAAGGATTAACCCATCTAAGGTTTATGCATGCATGACTTAATATGAAAGGGTGGTATAGCTCTATCTTAAGCTTTCTAAAATTTGACTTACTAGACGCAAGGTTTCCGAGTGGACAACTCAAGTGAGAAGGCTACGCGGCCACCGGATGGTCCGGGCACTCCACGTATAATACCAACTCTCCTAGATTTGGGTTTTGAAGAAAGAATTTTGCTGATGCACCAAGCACACCTCGCGTGTAGTGTGTGATAGTGTCAATTTTCCAGAATGGAGAAAATATGAGCGGAATGACAATTTAAGGAAAGCAATAAAAGAATGTAGCAATAAAAATAGTTAATTACAAAATAAAAGCAAACAATATAAAACATTTACAACAAATAAAAGCAAAATAAAGCGCAATATTTAATTAACCTGGGTTTGCTATGATCAAGAACCTGATATCCCCAGCGAAGTCGTAAATGCTTTGTCGCGCTTTTTGACCTCGAGTGCAGGCGTATCCATGACATTGTTCTTTGGCGTGGTTCCCTGAATGGAGCAATAATGTTGATTTTGAGGAGTCGCCACCTAATTATTTAAGTGAATTAGGACACTTGATTTATTGCAATAAAAATACTGCACTTAATCTCCATTTAATGATCTGCAAAATTAGTGAGATTCTGGATTAGGGTTCTTTATTATCCTAAAGGGAAGGGGTTAGGCATCCTTTAAGATCCGATAACTTGCGGTTATCCGTTCAAACCTAGGTTAATTATTTATTGCCTTTTTATTCTACTTATTCTAAGCAGTTTTCATAATTTACAATTACAATGGAATGCAATGAAGAACAATAAAGCTAGAATCGAATAAAAACTCCGGGACATCTTTTAGCCCTTTTTAGGCCTTCTGCACAAGATGATCTCCGGGTACCTGCATAAACACTTAGTAAAAGTGTTAGTAATAAAATAGATAATTTTAAAGTAATGACAAGAATTAATAAGTAAAGCCAAAAATAGATCCGTCTTTTGTACAGGGGAGGCCTTGGAAATCAGACGGAGATTCCTTCATCGGCCAATATTCCTAGAAACAATAAAATAAATAAAACCTTCAGATCCGCGCCAAAACAGTAATAGTTTTAAACACGGAGGGCTCAGATATATAAAAAATAAAGTGGGACATCCTAAACAAGTCTGGCTGCGAAATTCGTCCCGCCAGTGCATGTTGGTTATCCTGTGTAAATAGAAGAAATCATCAACGCCTAGAAAGCTTCATTTTATTTTATTTTCCGTCTTTGCAACTGTGGAGGCCTCAAAAATCGACGGATAACTTTTTCATTGGCCAGTGTAGTATCACGTTCAAAAATCAGTAAAACCAATATTGTAGCATCCATTCAACCAGTTTAATAAAATAAAATGCAAAATCGTCCAAAAATCAATCAGAACCCCAAGAACATTAAACAACAAAGCAGAAGCAAAAACGACCCGCGAAACCGGTGAAGACAACAACAACATAGTTCTGCCGCAAAAAGTCATGCCAAATTAACCCACCAACAGAACGCATCAATTCTAACAAAATAGAAACCGACGGACATCGCCGGAGTTTTAGAACTCCGGCCAAATTTAAAAAATAGCTCAAAATCAGTTCAAACTTCAAACAGGCAAAACAATAACCAGAGCAGTAGTAGTAAGTAACAACAACATCGTCGGGTTTTCAGACTCCGGCAAGCTATCCAAAATATAAAATCAGTCCAAACAGCCAAACCAACAATCGATAACTGGAAAAAAAATGACAGGTCGCCGGAGTTTAAAACTCCGGCAAGATACAGAGAAAACATAAAAATCAGTCCAAACAAGATGAAGCAGACAACACGCCAAAAAGAGGCAAGAGGTCAGCGTCGCCTCGTCGGCGAAAGGCCGGAGCGACGCCGCCTGGAAACAGTGGGTTCGCTGGCGGTGTGGTCGACGAGAGCAGTGGAGAGATGGGAAAGGGGTTCGCCGGAGATGGAACTCCGGCGAATGGCAACGATGTGGGTATTCGCTGGGGGAGAAGGGAAGGTGGTGTGTGTGTGTGTGAGTGTTGTGAGGCTGAAGATTGTTTTGTGAGTGGTAGGGTAAAACAATGGTGAGGTGCGGCTGCTACTGATGTTGTTGTTGAAGAAAAGAGGAGTGAAGGAAGAGATGAGTGAGGTGCGACTAGATGTAGTAGGGGATAGAGGGGTAGGGGTCAGGAAGGGGGTGTGCGGCTGACTCACTCCTTTTGTTGGAGTGAGAAGAGTTTTTATTTATAGGGGTATTTAGGTTTAGGGTTTTGGGTATTGAGGAGAAAAGATGAAAGGTGTACTGGGCCTCATTTTTTAGCCTCAGTTTGGGCTTCGGTTTTCGACGGATTGGACTGATCCAGATTGTACCTCGGACTGGACTGGTTTGACAAAAATGTAAAACGAGTTTATTATTTAAAAGAAAAAATTATTTAAAGGTACAAAATTATCAAAATAAAAATGCCGGTGCAATAATAATAAAATACAATATTTAAAAAATATTTAATACCTAATTAAAAGTAAAAACGGGATGCCAATTAATTATTTAAAGAGATGCAAACATTAATAAAATAAAACGATGGTGTAATAATAATAGAAACAGAATATTAACAAATACATCATGCTTAATTTTAAAATAAAAAGATGCAATGCCATTTTGTGAAGAAATAAACATAGAATATTATGTAAAAAATGCAAAAAATAATGATTAAAATGCGATGTCCTAAAATGCTTAAAATTGCAAGAAATTACTAAAAGATGGGTCAAAATTGGGTGTCAACACTTATCTATAGACTCAACTGCTTTATACTTCCGTTTGAGTATCCATTTACAACCCAACGGTTTTTTTCTGGAGGAAGATCAACCAACTCCCACGTATGGTTTTGCAAGATGGAGTATATTTCACTCTCAATAGCTTCTTTCCAGAGCGATGCCTCTGGAGTTGACAACGCTTCAACAATTGTCCTTGGTTCGTTATAAACCATATAAACTACAAAGTCAGGACTGAAGGTTTTATCTTTCCTCGCCCTTTTACTTCGTCTTGGTTCCATATGAGGAGTCTCCAAGTTCTGAGAGTCTGGAACACTAGATTCTGGATATTCAGCCACTTCGGAGTCCACTAGATCTGAACTATCTAGATTCAGGCAGTCAACGACTCCTGGTTCCTGGGAGCTTTGTTCATAACTTCATTTGCGAGAGGTTGTCTCTTTCCTTTCTAGGAAAAATATCCTCAAAGAATTGGGCATTCCTTGATTCCATTATCGTACCTCCGTGGATAAATGATACATCTGACTTATGCACTAAGAAGTGATAAGAACTACTGTTATTTGCATATCCGATGAAAATGCAATCTACAGTCTTAGATCCAATCTTGACCTGCTTTGGCTTAGGTACTTCAACCTTTGCCAAATAACCCCACACCTTCAGGTATTTTTAGGTGGGTTTCTTTCCCTTTCATGACTCATGGATTTTTGTCCTTACTCTTATGTGGGACTCTATTAAGAATCGTACTAGCGGTAAGGACAACTTCACCCCACATGTTTTGGGGAAGACCGGAATTGATGAGATGACATTCATCATTTCCTTCAATGTACTGTTCTTACGTTCATCGACACTGTTCGACTGAGTTGAGTATGAAGTCGTCGTTTGATAAACAATGCTTGATTGGTCACAATATTCCTCAATGGCGCTATATATTCTCCCCCTATATCGCTACGAATTGATTTAATCTGCACGATTAGTTGGTTTTCAACTTCTGGTTTGTAGCGTCTGAACCCTTCAAAGGATTCATCCTTACTTTTCAACAAGTAAAGGTAACAATATATTGTGTTGTCATCTATAAATATCACAAAGTACTTCCCCCCTCTAGTTTGTGCAAACTTCAAATCATATATATATGTGTGTGTGTATGTGTGAATAAGTTCTAGAGAATTGGTATCCCTTTTGACGAATCTAAGGGGAGTCTTAGTGAGTTTTGCCTCTACACACACCTCACGCTTATGTTGAGGGTTTACGTCGATAGACGACAACAACTCCAACTTTACTAACCTTTGGATGGATTTGTAGTTCACATATCCTAATCTATGATGCCATAAATTAGAAGACTCAAGCAAGTAAGAAGAAGCTTCACTTTTATTGCTTGCGCGTATGCCTGACATGACGTTAACCTTGAAGATGCCTTCACAGACGAAGCTCCTTCCCACAAAGGTTCCATTTTTTGTGATTGCAAACTTATTGGACTAAAATACTAGCCTAAAACCAGCATTAACCAATACAGGACCTGAAATTAAATTCTTCCTAATCTCAGGGGCATGCATCACCTCCTTCAGAGTGAGATCCTAGCCAGAAGTCATCTTAAGGACCACATTTCCTACCCCCAGCACGTAAGAGGAAATGTTGTTACCCATGAACAACTTCTTGTCTATAACTGGTGTATACGTGGAGAAGACATCTATATAGGAACAGATGTAATGGGTAGCACCCGTGTCCATCCACCATTGATTGGGATTCTCTACAAAGTTTGCTTCTAGCACCACCGCAGAAAACTCCTCAATTATGTCATCAAGAAGCGTGTCCTCGACGAAGTTGGCCTTTGCCTTACCTTTGGCCTTATGACTCTGCTCCATCTTGAGCTTGTGGCTGTCACGACCCGACCCGACGGGCCGCGACCCGGTGCCCTACCTGGGCACCCTTATACCCACTCATCACATATAATCACACAGATACCAAGGATAATGTAGAAATCTGTAAACCATATCAAAATAAGCAAGCCGACAAGGCTGCCACTATATACAGGAGCATTCCAAAATGTAGTACAACAGCACAGCTGACCAAAACACTGTACAATCCACACAAGTCCAAAACACATCTACCACCACACCTGTCTACAGACCTCTAAGAGTATGATAGTGAAATATGACAGGACAGGGCCCCGCCGTACCCCTAAACACATGAGTCTATAATAGAAGATCAGTACCAAAACGACTAGGCTACGGAACAATGGAGCTCTCCAAACAGCTGAGTGGGAATCCTAGACTGGAGGATCACCAAACTGAGTACATGTACCTGCGGGCATGAAACGCAGCCCCCCGAGGAAAGGGGGTCAGTACGAAATAATGTACTGAGTATGTAAAACATTAAGTACTGTAAAGAAGATCATAACTGGCCAAAAGATAACATGAGGCAAGTATAATAATCAAGATATCAATATAATCGTGTCTTATGAACTGAGAGTCAAACTTGTCCATATAAAAATAACGTACCCGGCCCATTCTGGGACTCGGTGAATGAAATCATATACATATAAATGAGAGTCATGTATGTCCATATAAAATATCATACCCGACCCGATTATGGGACTCGGTGAAATCATATCCGTGGATGTTTGTCCACATATACCATACCCGGCCCCCTAGTGAGGGTCTCGGTGAATAAAGTCATATTTGTGGATGCTTGTCCACATATATCATATCCGCGTATGCCTGTCCGCTACGCACATACCGTACCCGACCCATCGTGGGACTTGGTGAATAATCATATCCGTGGATGTCTCTACATATATACCGTACCAGGCCCATTCTGGGACTCGGTAAAATTATCATATATATGCATACCATACCCGGCCCTCTAGCAAGGGACTCGATGAAATGTTATAATTACATTAAGCACGAATAGAATATCATGAGTAATCATATGCAATTTAAATCATCATTTGACTCTCAATGGAATAAATAGAATGAACTATCACTTGTAAAATCAAGGCAATTATCATATCATATATCATTAGGAATTAGGATTCAATAGAATCATGTACGTCTGTCGTACACTCATTTTATATAAATCATGCCAAAAAGAAGAAAGGATAGTTTCACGTACCTTATTGTCGAACTAACCAACTCAATAATTAAAATATGTCTCATCTAGCACTTCAACCTATAATAATGGTAACATGTCCGTCAACTCTATGATTACTAATGTAAGTTATTTACCAAATGATGACTCTATTTTCATATAAAAATTTGGGCATCATTTCCCCTACTTATATACGCATCCACAACTCACAAACAAGGTCAACAATATCGATAATAAATCACAACTTAAGGACATAACCAAAACAGTCCCATATATCCTATATACGTCATTTGTTATACATTCTTTCTCTTTACATTCATGAGGTACAACCAAAATAGCAACCAATGTGATTACTACACCTATTTTTCATGTTAATCCAGCCCCTTAACATATTAAAATAGCCCTTAAAAACAGTCCATACTTCTAGCAAAAATCGAGAGTTCAAGAGTGTAAAGTAACACTTTTCTACACCTTAATTCATTTAAGACATATATCCGTAATTACAACAATGTATATACATGTTCATAGTTTATAATTCCAGCATTATAACCTCAACAAAACAACCCTTAAATTCGACACAACAATACCCACGATTTTGGGGAAAGTCTCGGCCACAACAACATAATTCCATAACTCTTTTCTCAACTCCTTAAAATCCAATTCATATTTCAACACTTTCATATAACCAATTACACCTTTCAATATCAAGGTTTCCTTCAATCTTAACATGCAATTAGTGACAATGATAACAACAACAACAATCAAATCCAATGTATACCAAACAGTCCCAAAATCGGCTCAACGACATCAACAACAACCACATGCATTTTCTTACTTCCAATTCTTCTTAATCTAAGTTCATCTCTTAACTACAACACCATTTAACTCTAATAACTCAAATAAGAAGAGGAAATCTTACCTCTAATTTGCTAAAACAGTCCCTAGAAGTCTCGGTTTCACTACTCCAATTCTTGCACCATTTCTTCAACTTTTAATGGCATGCATGCATTCCTTATGAGCTTAAATCCATCTTACTCACTTGTTTTTCTTCCAAAATGTTCATCTGCTTGAACTCTTCTGGGCCATTCTCGGCCACATTACCGATTTTCAGCACTGTTTTAGGAGCTTACCATGGCTTAGAAATTTATAGAGAACTTAATCTGGTAGAAGGGAGTTAATGTGGTCTATAACTTAGCTATGGAAGATGAAAATCTGTTTGAGAAGAGAGAGAGAGGATGTTGAAAGGGGCTGATTTTCGAATGGAGGGGAGAAAATGAGAGGAGAGATATATCGGTATAAGGGCTAAAAAGAAGTCTTGCATGTTTGGCACAAGTTCTCACAAATTCACTTATTATCATCTCCACTAAAATTAATCCCACAAATAATAAATCAATCTCCCATATTTAATAATCTTAGACCCCTTTGTAGTTTATATCCTGAAATTTTCGGTAAGTCCTCCTTTTCGACGACAACATTTTTATAACACAACACTAATCCATAACCTCATTGAGAAAATTCAACTACTAGTATTAATTTCCCATCGTCACACTTGTAGTATTCAAAAATTATTCCGGGATTAGCATATGTAAATATACTTTTCTTCCAACACTCAAATCTTCAAAGCTTGAAGTCTTCTGGGCCATTCTCGATCAGATTACCGATTTTCAGCACTGTTTTAGGAGCTTACCATGGCTTTAAAATTTGTAGAGAACTTAATCTTGGAGAAGGGAGTTAATGTGATCTATAACTTAGCTATGGAAGATGAAAATCTGTTTGAGAAGAGAGAGGGGATGTTGAAAGGGGCTGATTTTCGAATGGAAGGGAGAAAATGAGAGGAGAGATATATTGGTATAAGGGCTAAAAAGAAGTCTTACATGCTTGACACAAGTTCTCATAAATTCACTTATTATCATCTCCACTAAAATTAATCCCACAAATAATAAATCAATCTCCCATATTTAATAATCTTAGACCCATCTTTAGTTTATATCCTGAAATTTTCGGCAAGTCCTCCTTTTCGACGACAACAATTTTATAACACGACACTAATCCATAACCCATTGGAAAAATTCAACTACTAGTATTAATTTCCCATCGTCACACTTGTAGTATTCAAAAATTATGGGATTAGCATATGTAAATATACTTTTCTTCCAACACTCGAATCTTATTTTCTTAATTACGTTCTCAATTTATTGGCCTAATATTACGAGGTGTAACATCCTTCCCCCTTAGAAACATTCTTCCTCGAATGTTCATAATAGGTCTCATGCTATACAAATTTCGGCAAAGTCTCCTCTATAACTATACCTATCAACCTATATTCGTCAACCCATAGATGTCTCTCAGGGGAAAAAAAGAAATGTAACTACTGGGCACATTTTATACAAATTGATTCAAGGATTCACAAGCACACATAAATTTCCATATTAGGTCATTTAGACTCTATGATACAAGTTTTTGTCAACAAATATCCAACATAAAGAAAAAGTAGTTCATATTGTTTTTAAATCACAACAAAGACACAGAGAACTCATACAATCCTATGTCCAACCTACAAACAACTCAACTCTTGCCATTATCTAACAAAAGGACTCAAATAAATAAGGAAATTAATATATTAACAATATCCAGAACCTGGTAAGGCATAACATGATCTATAAACACGGAAACAACATATGCCCTAGATTATTCAAAATTTTCTAAAAGTGAAGTATACTAAAACTAAGGCTAAGTAGAGTCATTATTCCCGCAGTACCACATTATGTACATATATACAAGAACTTAAAGATAATTTATATCTTAGTCTTAGACTTGATAACAGATAGCACATTCACAATTAATGACTAATCCCAATTTTATATATTCATATTCCTTATTCTATTTTAACAAGTAGGTAATTACTTAAACAAATGTTTTAACTCAAAATCAGTAGTTTCAACTAAACACATAAGGATTAGGGAAAACATAACTTCAAATGGTGTAATAGCAGAGACTAAAATTTATTCTGAGTTCCCGAAATCCTAATATCCTCAACCTGGATCAAGATTGGATCAAGATGCAAACGTTTTATATAATAGAATCCAAATCTACATAATAGAGGCAGTGTATGATCATGCATGATACTAAGGAAAAACACACAAGCTATCCTAACGAAGATATACATATGAGCATGCCACAGACACCACATGACATATACATTAGTTACCTAGTCTAAATCATAAACAAGGGATCATATGACAGGTATGAATAAGTGACACATGCATACAACTACTTTAGACCGTCCCAACCACACATATATATATATATATATATATATATATATATATATATATATATTAGGAACACAGGAAATGCTAAATGAATAGGGTTATTTATACAATTTAGGTTATCCTAAGATCCAAAGATGTCATGAATTGAAATATCAAACATCATCTAAATGATCCAGTGGTCTAGCAAGTAATCACACAACCATCAATATTGGTATACATGACAAAAATACATTTTGTACTTAAATCAAGCCAAATACTTCAGTAATTAAATGGGCACCAGATGTCATTAATAAATACAAGTAAGTTCAATGCCTAATCTTAGATAAATGTTCAACATCTATAATCTATTTTAGTCACCCTGAATGCCCCAAAGTCATGGTTGAGTTAAAATTCAATGAATAATTAACACAAGAAAATTAACATAGTTTCAGAACTTAGCAATATGCAGACATATCATGGTTTAAAGATCAGACCATTTCGAGTCTCATGTCAATATATTGGCCAAATAACTTAAACGAATCGGTTAGTAAACATGGCAAATAGTATAAGAATCTTGACTCTTTCCTTAATCCCTAAAAAACATTTAAGCTAAGCAACATAAACCTATAGATAAATAGTATTGACATAGATTTGAATAGGCAGGTACATGCCACTTTTTTCAAGTGTTCATGGCAGTTTGGACCAGTTGAAAATACTAGCATGGACTAAGAATATGTTGAAATTAAACAGAGATGTAATGAAATACAAAACACACATAGAGATCAATGTAAGCAGCATGACTCAAAGAGTTAAGAAGACATAACACTAGCACTTAGTTGGAAGTTTGAACAGGGTAGATAGATATGATTATCTTTTCCACTCAACTGGACATAATACCATATTATTCCTAATCAATCAGGTTTTGATTAAGTGTAATCATCATAGGTAAAGGAAAATGAACCAAGCATGAAACAATCCTGAGTATGTACTAACTTAATAAGTGTCAATCTATTAGAAAGTCTCAACTTAAGTACAGAGCTTTATTTTTAGGAGATGCTCAGGATAGGTGGTCTAAATGCAATAATCAAGAAGATAGGGAAAGAATCATGCAGAACACAGACACTCATTACACTTAGTCTCTAGGTTCTCTTAAACTAGATCAAGACATAGGTTTACCAAGACAAATCAGAAGCAGACACTCTTGAATTAGACAGGCAGTAGATATGTGAGCATGTCAGAAAGCACCAACACAGCAGGCATGTAGAAATTTGTCAAGAGTGAAACAAGAGTTCTATAAATATCTTTCTTACACATAATTTTTTTTAACTGAGAGTCAATAACAACACAAAGAAAATACAACCATACCTTCTTAATGCATCAGGCATCTTTATTCTTAAAACAACCTAATCCTAAGCTAAACAAACTCATGTTTTCTTTCTTTTTATACTTAAATAAGTTAGGACATCATAACTAAATTGTTAATCATGTGAGGACAAACTAGAGGATCCATGGGAAATCGTTAGCTCTACATATATCAAAAGAGATATGGGAAGACCGCAAGATAGGTAGACATGCTTCAATTTGACTCAAGTATCACATTTATCTTACTTAGTCATGGAAACAATTTAAAATGCTAGTCAGAATTAGACAATTAAACTAATCAGTTGATATGCAATTTGGTATTCCACTTTTTACTAAAACATTCAACCAAAGGTTTGAGACTTAACATTATGGCTTAGATATGTAGTGGTATACAGGCAATACATGATCAGTTACTAGAATCACAAATACATAGGATAGAGTAGGGTTGGTCAGTGGGCCGGGCTGGGCCCACTGGAATTGGGATAGGCGGGGTCGGGACGGAGAGGAGGGGCGGGGTCGGGTTGGGGCGGGCCAGACGGGACCAGTACTAGCGGGACGATACCGGTCCCGGTGGGCAGTTGGTCGGGACGGGACGGGCGGGACATTTTTTTTTTAATTTTTCCACTAAATTAAAAATACTAAAAAAGTAACATATAGTCATATAGTGATAGTCATATACTCATATTATATAATTATAAGATTATACTCATATATATTTATAAACTAAATAATTAAACAAAGACAAGAGGAGTGTAAAAAAACATCTCAAAGCTGTTTTTGTGTCTCTTATATTATTAATTATTTCATTGAAATATACAAGATTCAGAATTACAACATTGTAGTGTACTATTGTTGAAAAATATTGCATAAGACATAGAAAAAATACTAAAATTGCAATGAAATATATTACCAATTTGAAAATATTTTTTCTAGTTTCTTTATAATTTCGTGTGGTTCTTCGGTTGAAATTGGTATATCTTGGTCAAATTGTTCCACGTCGCTACTCATGCCTTCAGATAAGATGTCGTTGTAGTTTTCGTCATCTTCTTCGCTAATCTCTGGGTGACCGCACTTTCTTCGCTCCGCTCGTATCCAATCTCTGAATAGTACCGTCATCTCCAAGCTGTCTCCGGCTAATGAGTATTTGTGCTCTCCTATTTGAAATCTGCCTGCAGAAAAAGCGCTTTCAGAAGCGATTGATGACGCTTGAATGTTCAAAATATCTCGGGCCATCATTGAAAGTGTCGGAAATGTCTTCTCATTCTGCATCCAATATTTCAGCAAGTCATCCTTTCCGTATTCATTGACAACTGCTTGGTAAGGTTACCGTTAAATAATCATGGTTGTTAGTACTACGACCTATATCAGAAGTTAGAGCGACTTTGCAATTTAAATGATATAATGAATAACGCAAATATTGTTGATATTCGTGTGCAAATTTAAACACATTTCTCTTAACCGTTGATCTAGGAAAACCTTTATAAGCAGGATTATACATATCTCTAATATAATGAATAAAACCAGGCGATTCAGGAAATGAAAAAGGCAAATCCTCCACAACAACTAATTTTGCTAGTGCTTCCCTATCTTTATGTTTATCGTATTTAGGGCCTACAACTCCCCCCGTCATAGGGTTACTTTACTCTGTACTTTATCCGAGACAGTATGTGAACCTTGTCCCGATTGAGAGGACGCTTGCTCACCATCTTTTTCAATAAGGTATTGGACATGCAAGTCTTTGTGTTTTTGCAATAGGTGTCTTACTAAACCCCTCGTCCCACCATGACATTGTCCAGTTTTAAAAGTATAAACAGATTTACAAGTTTTACATATAGCTACTTGATTCGGTACGTCCCTGTGAAAATATTTCCATACAGCTGATGTTAATGGTCGTTTTGCCGGACCTCGTCTCATACTAGGGGGATAGGAGGCATTTCACTAGTGGGTGTATCATCATCTACATTAGTAGGTGTATCATCATCTAGAGTGTCATCTAAATTAAAATCTTCTTCATTTTGAAGATAAACATTTGTGTCAAGATCATATGGTATTTCAGAAAACAGTTCAGGATCCATAAAATCATCTTGTCTAGGAATACTAGAAGAAGTACCTTTGCCTTTGCCCTTGATACCCAAGGCCTTGCCCAAAACATTTTTTGTTCTTTTCATTTTAATTATGGTAATAAATAGTTAAAGACTTAAAAAGTTAAAGATAATGAAATTAAATGTGCTAAATGAAATAAAAACAAAATAATAATTTAATGAGAGATCGAATGTACCAAACGCCGACGTAGAGTCGATGTGTAATCGAGAGAGGTTGAAAATTAAAACTTTGCTCGATAGATTAATCCTCAAGCTAGTTGTCAACTTCACTCTCAATTCTCAAATTAATAAATAGAGTGAATATGTAGTAGACAATGTTGTATAGAGATTAATTGATTGAGATTTGAGAGATTAGAGATTGTAGGAAGATTTGTGAGAAATAAGAAGAGAAAATGAGGTATTTATAGTTGGGAAATTGGGTTAAAGTGTAAATATAATAACTTAGGGGTTAAAAATAAATATAAAGGGGGTAGGGGGAGTGGGGGAAGCCAAAAATGGTCGTTGTCTAACGGCAAAAATGTAAAATGGCCGTTATTGCTGTAACACCCCATTTCAAACCGGAGTCGAAAACGGGAGTACTAGCGAACCCTGCTGAATAAAAAAAAATGTTGTTAGAAAATAAATAAAAGTGTTAAATGTTAAAAGAATACTAAAATTTAAAAGGGTTGCTAAAATATAAAAAAAAGTGCTAGGGATGCTAAAATGCTAAAGGGTTCGCGGAGTCGCCACCTAATTAGTTTGGGTGAATTAGGACACCTAAATGTTTAACTAGTTTAAAGTAAACATTAACTCCATTTGATGGTCTGCTAAACTTAATGAGATTCTGGATAAGGATTCTTTATTATCCTAAAGGGAAGGGGTTAGGCACCCTAAAGGATCCGCTAACTTGCGGTTGTCCGTTCAAACCTAGGTTAATTATTTGGCTAAGAGATGTACGTTTTAGCAAAAGATTATTTAAGTAAAGGATGTGGCAGGTATCTAAAAAATATATTTTTTGATGACTAAAAAGGATTTTTTCTAATACTTCACCAAAATATGTAAAGCTAATTATACATTTATAAGACATGAATTTATTTTATTTGACAAAAAGCAAAATGATAAATTACTCCTATAAGTATATGCAAGGTTAAGACTATTATATATAAAGTTAATTATGAAATAACTTTTGTATGCAAAACGTTTAGAGATACTAAGAAACGTGGTAAATTAGTAAATTACTCCTATGATGCTTATGGAAAGTTTATGAGAAAAAATCCTTTTTTTTTTATTTCTTGAGAGTAGATAAGAAGGAGTATATTAACTAAAGCATAGCTAAGATTAATTGAATCATTTGGATTTAGATATATGACGAATCTAGGATAAATAAGGGATGAATTTTCCTTAACACTACCCTTTCAATGTATTTAGAGTTAATTATCCTATTAATTACAAGGTTAATGAATATGGCAATAATAAATAAACAAATAAATAAATGCGTAAATAAACAAAGAGAGGAATGAGACTGGAGTAGTTGTAGCGTCTAGGGCGGATGGCGACAACATCTATTTTTGTAGTTGTTTGGAAGCCCTGCGGCGAAAATGCGGTTGGTGATACGGGGACCATTGCGAGTCTCGTACCGAGACTCTTAATTATTCTCCCGATGCATGCCATGTAAAAAATAAGAAAGAAAAGGATTAGTATATGTTTTATATCTTTATCAAGCAATCATTGACACAATATCTAAACACATATGAACCACTTCATTTTAATAATAAGCAGACCCGAAACGCAAGAAATAGGTCAGGTTGGTAATCAGCCCGAAAATAATAAATGGCAGGACCGATAATTTTTAGGTTTACGGGTCTTCCTTAAGGTAACAAATTACGGCAGCAGCACCAAAGCAAATAGCAGCAAGATAAAGTTGTTAGATTTAAAATTACAGTAGCAAGAATACTATGAGCAGCAACAACAATACCGAAATAGCAGCAGCAACAGCACCAAAATAACACCGACAGACAGTAGTAGCAAAACCAATAGTCACCAGTTATTTCTATTGCTTAGGAGGCTTTCTGGATGTACTAATTTAGAAGTTTAAATAAGACAAACATATACATCTTAGTAGGCAACTCTGGTGATCAAGATAAGCTAAGCATGAATATCTTAAGGGGAGGGCTTATATGTAGATGATTAATGTGTATCCACTTTATCAACAGTACCAGGAAGAAACGAGCATTTAGTATAGAAATCACTCAGCATAATAAGTACTCGAATTTGTGTACCGTGATTAAACAAGGTCAGCAATCGAGAATCAGGCAGAAAATGGTTTAATCCAGACTTAAGCAGACAATGCAAAGGCAGGAATGAATGCTCATGGTCTTAGAACACACTATTATAACTACGTGGAGGCAATTATACTCACACGAATCAAACTGAAATACTGAAGCAGATAAGCACATGCTTAAGTTTACAACTTGCACAGCTAGAGAGAGTATATCTAGCAGAGATTCTCTAGGTGGATGTAAACACGTATTCATTTAGCCACTTATTAAAGCGATACGATGCATGCGGCTTAGGCAATTGTCGATATGTCTGTATTTCTTGACAAGGAATGGTAGCAACCCAACTGAAGTTAAGACCAATTCAAATACACATACTTAAGCAACTAGTAAAAGCAAATGTATGACTGGACAGTTTCAGAAAAACCAAACGCGACGAATACATGCTGGCAAAAGATGAATCAGACATATGTGTGCAATTTTGATCAGAAAAAATGTAGATTATAGCAAAGAATAGAAATGCGACGGTTTTAAGAAAGCGGGGCATGGCGAGCTGCGGCGTCTTAGTCTCGTATTATTCGTGTTACATTAGAATAACCAATTCATAATAGCAATTAATTGACTGAACCTTAGAACAATGTCACCCATCACAGGGTATTTCCCAGTAATAAAATCTGCCAACATTCACACGACCAAACAGCAAATACTTATTACTAAATCAGAACTCCACTACTGAGTGAAATAACCTCACATCTATCTGATCCAAAAAAGAACTAAACACACTTAATCGAATAACAGACAACATAAAATACATAAACACACAAGCTTGAACTGTTATAACATAATGTATAAAGATTCTGATTTACTTTGAAATGCATCATGACAAACTCGTCTGAATTCTATAAGCAGACAGAGCCAAATCTCGGTTACAGAAGGACAAACATGCTGACATGCCATGACTGCCAACATAAACACATAACCAAATATAGTCTGGAAATACATAACAGAAAGTGCATAAATTCACATAAAGGACTGAAATTCGACAGGAAAGTGAATTACCTTCTCCGGACAATGGCCGAGGCGTATCAAGTCGTCGGTCCAATCGACGGGTTTCGGGTTTTGTGATGCGGATGAAAGGGAGCAGGTTTACTCACTGATTTTTGGCTGGAATTAAGAGAAGGTTTCGACTGATGCTAAGGGTGTCCCCGTCGATGCTATGGGTCCTTGTCTTTTCTGCTCCGTGTTCTTAACTGCTGCGAGAGGTATCCCGTCGATTTGCTACCCGAATGCTACCCCCCACTGAGCTCTGTGTTCGAGTGATGCCCTGAATCGATGCTATCCCTGGATGCTAAGCCTACGATCGATGCATTAATGTGTTCCTCCTGTCTCTGAATCGACGCTATCGGTGGCTGCCCCTTCGATTGCCCTTTGCATGTGCTTATATAGCCCCCCATTTGGGTTCCAAGTTAGGTAAATGAATAAAGGCTGATACTTTTGCTTGATTGGTATGCGATTTGGTTCAGTTTCGAAAAGATTTTAGTGCGATTTTAGGTGTGATTTGAATGGATTATGGTAAGGTATCGTTGGAGAAGGGCTGGCTTCGTGCATGGGTAAGGAAGGTTCCCGGATTCTCCGGCGAGAATCTCGGGGTGTGAAGGTGCGGCGCCCCTAGGTTTCTTCTAGGTTTTTCTTTTTATTGTTTTTGAGGGGCGTGGGGAAGACGATGGCAAATAGGGCTAATGAATGAAGTGAAGGGCTGGGCGATGTGGGCTTCTGATAAGGGATAAGGCGTGGGCCGGGTCGCGGGCGACGTGGGCTAGGGGAAATAATGGGCTGGGTAGAAATAGGTTAAGGTAGTTAGTTTAATTTAATTAGGTGTTTAATTTTAGGAGTTTAATTAATTAATTAGTGGTGAGTTTTAGGTATTTAATTAAGTGTTAGTTTTAGGTGCTGTTTAATTTAGGTAGAGTTTTAATGTTGTGTTTTAATTCTAGGTGTATTAACTAATGATAATTTATTTAAATTGTGATTAAATTATTTTAGGTGTTTTATTAGTCTAAGTTTGAATTTAAATTATTATAGCAATAAATGCGGGTGTGCTATTTAATACGACGTCATTGCTAAAGTACCTATTAATTAAGAATTTAAGAATTACGACAGAGCTTACAATTAATAAATGCGGGCGCGAGACTCTAAGTGCTTAAGACGCGGTGTCATTATTAAATTATTTATTTATGTCTGTATTAATGTTTTTTATTATTATAAAATTGCTGCATTTTATTATTTTAAAATTATTAGAATTATTGTTGAAAATTAGTGTAATTCTATAGTTAATGACCGGACGGGAGGGTCAAAATTGGGTGTCAACAGTTGTCCCTATTTGTATGGAGATGATGGAAGAATCTTCGGACAAAGACGTTGACTCATGTGATTTTGTCTCGACCCTGAACTAGAATGTTGGGCAATTGGGCGAGGTTAATGCGGACTCAAAATTTGTCGATGTCGAGTTATGATGACCTTTGGCTACCGTGGTCAAGGAAAGAAATAAAAGCGGCTTGAACACAGGGTGTCTTCTTAGGGCTTATGGTCTTTGGAATGAGTGGGCCAAGCGGCTTGGCGCTTCGCCGTTCATTGGGAAGGTTGGCCCCAACAAATTGCCGGTTATTTGTAAGAAAATCCACGTTGTGCTCACTGCTCGCGTACTAAGACTTAAGCAAGCGGTTAGTGCATAGCTATCAAAACAAAATAATGTAAAAATGTAAATTTTGTGTTGTGGTTCTTGATCAAATTGTATATACTATAAAATGAAATGATGTGATGATCTGTTATCTTGTATAAGCGAGATCACGGATGTTAAATCGTTGTATGGGCGATATCACGGATGTTAAATGCGTTGTATAGGCGAGATGTAGATGTTCTTCGTTGTATGGGCCGAAATGCGGATGTTAAATGCGTTGTATGGGCGAAATGTAGATGTTAAATCGTTGTATGGGCGATATCACGAGATGTTAAATGCGTTGTATGGGCGATATGTAGATGTTAAATGCGTTGTATGGGCGAGATGCGAATGTTAAATGTCGTTGTATGGGCGAGATGCGAATGTTAAATGCGTTGTATGGGCGAATGCGAGATGTTAAATCGTTGTATGGGCGAATGCGAATGTTAAATCATTGTATGGGCAGATATGGATGTTAAATCGTTGTATGAGCGAGATGTGGATGTTCGTCTTTGTATGGGCGAGATGTGGATGTTAAATGCGTTGTATGGGCGAGATGTAGATGTTAAATCGTTGTATGGCGAGATGTAGATGTTAAATGCGTTGTATGGGCGAAATCACGGATGTCAAATCGTTGTATGGGCGAGATGTAGATGTTAAATGCGTTGTATGGGCGAGATGTAGATGTTAAATGGTTGTATGGGCGAAATGTAGATGTTAAATCGTTGTATGGGCGAGATGCGGATGTTAAATCGTTGTATGGGCGAATCACGAATGTTAAATCGTTGTATGGGCGAAATGAGATGTTAAATCGTTGTATGGGCGAGATGTAGATGTTCGTCGTTGTATGGGCGAGATCACGAGATGTTAAATGTTGTATGGGCGAATCACGAGATGTTAAATCGTTGTATGGGCGAGATGTAGATGTTAAATCGTTGTATGGGCGAAATGCAGATGTTAAATCGTTGTATGGGCGATATCACGGATGTTAAATCGTTGTATAAACGAAATGTAGATGTTCTTCGTTGTATGGGCGAAATAGATGTTAAATCGTTGTATGGGCGAAAATGTAGATGTTAAATGCGTTGTATGGGCGATATCAGATGTTAAATCGTTGTATGGGCGATATGTAGATGTTAAATCGTTGTATGGGCGAATGCGAATGTTAAATGCGTTGTATGGGCGAGATGTAGATGTTAAATGCGTTGTATGGGCGAGATGCGAGATGTTAAATGCGTTGTATGGGCGAATGCGAGATGTTTGTCGTTGTATGGGCGAGATCACGAGATGTTAAATGCGTTGTATGGGCGAGATGCGAGATGTTATTGCGTCTTTGTATGGGCGAGATGTAGATGTTAAATCGTTGTATGGGCGAGATGTAGATGTTAAATCGTTGTATGGGCGAGATGTAGATATTCGTGTTGTCGTTGTATGGGCGAAATGCGAGATGTAAAATGCGTTGTATGGGCGAAATCACGAGATGTTAAATCGTTGTATGGGCGAGATGTAGATGTTAAATCGTTGTATGGGCGAGATGCGAGATGTTAAATGCGTTGTATGGGCGAGATCACGAGATGTTAAATCGTTGTATGGGCGAGATGTAGATGTTAAATCGTTGTATGGGCGAAAATGTAGATGTTAAATGCGTTGTATGGGCGAAAATGTAGATGTTGTATTGGAATGTTATTGTCCTCCTTGTTCTGTTGACTGCAAAATTCACTCGAAGAAATATTGTGAGTTCGGGGAGGGTCGGCGATTTGTGTTGGCTCTTGATATTTGCAGCGTTGTCTTATGCGGACCGTATAACCCGCATGCGATTCGAGTCTCGGTCGAAAACATTTGTTGAAAATATTCTATCTTGAGAAAATACTAGTAGGAATTTATGTCGATTTTTGAATAATGACATGTTATGACACAGAGCGAACATCCTTATCCGAAATCGGCGGTATATTCTCCCATACTCTCGGTGCTCCGCTGCCGTCAGGCTCTTTTTTTTTTTTTTTTTAAAAAAATTTGTCCCAGTTTATGGAATCATATTTGTCGATGTCCTTTCGTGGCGAAGTCCTTAAAATTGTCGATTTTGGTAATGGCGAGTCGAATATATGTCGTCGCCTGGACATAATGCTGATAACGTCGTTGCCTGGACGTGTTGCTGCTGCTCCTGTAGAATAAATGCTCCTGCAAGCTAAGCTTGAGAAAAGTTAGTGCATAACTGTTAAAACAGAATGATAAATATTTGAGAAAGGCAATTATATGGGTAGAGATGTCGTCCCTGAGATGTTTCTTTGCAACTGACGAATTGCCATGATGCCTTTGTTGTGTGCTTTATGCCCGAGCATGATGCGCTAGACTTTGTTGCGGACTTTTGAATTCTGACTGTTGATTGTCGGTGCCTCTCTCTGCTTATGTTGTTTCTTTCTGCTTTTGCTAATATGAAGAACTTTTGTTGTGTCTTCTGCTAATATGAAGGACCTGCACTCAAAGAAAATTTTGTGAGTTTTGGGGGGTGGTCGATTCGTATTTGACTTCGCCGTCTTATTCCTTGACATCTGCGTGCCTTGCTTGTTTGGACTTGCAACCCCTGTCTGGTTTCCTACATTGTCCCAGTTTTGAAAAGGGTGTTTGGCCTAAGGGGGTCTCAATGGAGTTTCTTGTATGTTATGTGTATTCTTGTTATTTTCAGAACGAAGGGAAAGTTTCCTAATGGTGTGACCGAAGCCGATTTAGGCCGCCTACGTATCCGCCAAGGGAATCAGGTCGAACGTAGTTCATTACAAGCAAAAGAGAAATTGGGATTTTCTAAAGGTGGGGCCAAGCCGATATGGCGCTGCGTATCCGCATGAGGAATCGGTCACACGTAGTTCGATTACAAGTAAAGAGAATTTGGGATTTTCTAAAGGTGGGGCCGAAGCGATGTGGCGCTACGTATCTGCGAGGAATCGGTCCTGCGTAGTTCGATTACAAGCAAAACAAAGGAAAACATTATTAAAGCTTAAATACGAGTCTTGAATTATTCGCTAAATTAAATTGTTCTTTCTTATCCAGGGCTCGGCGGACGGAACAAGGGTGCAAATCCAACCAATCGCGCCTTGCTCGTGTCATGGGTGGTGAGTCTTCATCTTCTATCAATATCTTCTTCTCTTGGCCTGCGTGGTGCGTGCTCGGATAAATGATTGATTCGGTGGCGGGCTCGGCGAGAATGTATTCCTCATCTAAGGTTGTCAGTGCGCGTTGGCGTGGTTGTGGTTTGGCAGGATTTGGGCGAACTCGCCCGGTGAATTACCCTTCTTTGATCAACGCCTCGATTACGTCACGAGGAGTAGCAATTTCCGATGTCGTGCCCTCGACACCGGAGTGGTATGCCTGATGTTTGGTTTTATCGTGCCTCGGGAAGTAGGCACAGGGATATTTAGGGAATTGGTGGAGTATTCTGCGGCTTTCACTCTCATACACTTGGGCTATTGGTTTGGTTAAAGGTGTATAGGTTACGGTTGGTTTTCTCTTACTTTATCACGGGGTTTGAAGGTGTTTAGTGAGCAGGCATTTGGGTGTGGCGTATGCACGGATGGGTATCGTAAGGGTTGTCGTATGCATTGCAAAAGTGGGTTTGTGGTGGCCTTTGGTTTGTGTTTGGTGGAGCATAATTTGATTTTGTGTGGGATGTATGGGTGCATTGTATATTGGCTGAATGGGATATGTAGTAAGAGAAGTCTTGGTAGTAATTTGGAGGATTTTGGTGTTTTGGTTGTTTCTGATGTGAGTACTTGATGATGTTTGAGCCTTACGATTTCGGCTGCGAGTTTGCTATTTCTTTGCGGTATTTGGGCGTGCTCGGCCGGATCTATCTTGCCTTTCTCTTACGAGACCTCTGCTTTGCTATAGGAACGAGCGAGTTCCGACTCGTTCGCTGAGATGCCGCTTGAATCGATCGTGTCACCGACCGTGCCTTTGATCTTGTGAGATATCGATGTTACGCCGTTGTTTAGTCAAATACAAATCGACCTTTGGGAGATGATAAATCTTTCTAAAAAAATGCAACAAGCGGTGTTAGCATAAAGCACGTAATTTGCGGTATGTAATGGATATATCGCATAGCACATTCAAAGCGTTTCCTAACATGCGGGGACCTCTTTATGCGGTAGGCCTAAGCGTCACATATACGAGGCCATGATAGATTTGTCCAAGTCGTCGACTATAATGCCTTTGTTGGAAATGGCGACCAAATGACGGTGCACTTTTCCCAATTTCACATGTCATGATTAGGCTTGGATTTATCTGTCATCACCGTACTACACATAATATCTTTGGTTGGCGTTGGGTTGAGAAACGTCGACAAGTTTGGTGTCTTCCTAATTGTGGTGTCGATGCGAGGGCCGACCACCTAAGGTAAATGCATGCATGCCCTAAAATAAGGGTGGTATAGCTCTATCTTAAGTTTCTAAGATTTGGCTTTTCTAGGCCTTGAGTTCGGCGGACAACTCGAGTGAGAAGGCTACGCGGCTGATCAGACGAACCGATCTAACTCCGCGCAGGCGCCAACTCTCTTAAAATTTGGACATTTTTTTTTGAAAGAAATTTGCGGGTGCGCGAAGCACACCAGCGCGTGAGTGTGTGATAGTGTAAATTTTCCAGAATGGAAGAAATATGAGCGGAATGCCAGTTTAAGCGATAGCGGTAGCAATTAAAATGAATAAAACAAAATATAACACAACCAATTAAATGCAAAATATAATGCCAAATAATAACCCTAGGTCTGTTGTGGTTAAGAACCTAAAATCCCCAGTGGAGTCGCCATCTGTAACACCCCATTTCAAACCGGAGTCGGCAGAGTACTAGCGAACCTGTGAATAAAAAAATGTTGTTAGAAAATAAATAAAAGTGTTAAATGTTAAAAGAATACTAAAATTTAAAAGGGTTGCTAAAATATAAAAAAAAGTGCTAGGGATGCTAAAATGCTAAAGGGTTCGCGGAGTCGCCACCTAATTAGTTTGGGTGAATTAGGACACCTAAATGTTTAACTAGTTTAAAGTAAACATTAACTCCATTTGATGGTCTGCTAAACTTAATGAGATTCTGGATAAGGATTCTTTATTATCCTAAAGGGAAGGGGTTAGGCACCCTAAAGGATCCGCTAACTTGCGGTTGTCCGTTCAAACCTAGGTTAATTATTTGGCTAAGAGATGTACGTTTTAGCAAAAGATTATTTAAGTAAAGGATGTGGCAGGTATCTAAAAAATATATTTTTTGATGACTAAAAATGATTTTTTCTAATACTTCACCAAAATATGTAAAGCTAATTATACATTTATAAGACATGAATTTATTTTATTTGACAAAAAGCAAAATGATAAATTACTCCTATAAGTATATGCAAGGTTAAGACTATTATATATAAAGTTAATTATGAAATAACTTTTGTATGCAAAACGTTTAGAGATACTAAGAAACGTGGTAAATTAGTAAATTACTCCTATGATGCTTATGGAAAGTTTATGAGAAAAAATCCTTTTTTTTTTAATTTCTTGAGAGTAGATAAGAAGGAGTATATTAACTAAAGCATAGCTAAGATTAATTGAATCATTTGGATTTAGATATATGACGAATCTAGGATAAATAAGGGATGAATTTTCCTTAACACTACCCTTTCAATGTATTTAGAGTTAATTATCCTATTAATTACAAGGTTAATGAATATGGCAATAATAAATAAACAAATAAATAAATGCGTAAATAAACAAAGAGAGGAATGAGACTGGAGTAGTTGTAGCGTCTAGGGCGGATGGCGACAACATCTATTTTTGTAGTTGTTTGGAAGCCCTGCGGCGGAAATGCGGTTGGTGATACGGGGACCATTGCGAGTCTCGTACCGAGACTCTTAATTATTCTCCGTCGTGCCGTATAAAAATAAGAAAGAAAAGGATTAGTATATGTTTTATATCTTTATCAAGCAATCATTGACACAATATCTAAACACATATGAACCACTTCATTTTAATAATAAGCAGACCCGAAACGCAAGAAATAGGTCAGGTTGGTAATCAGCCCGAAAATAATAAATGGCAGGACCGATAATTTTTAGGTTTACGGGTCTTCCTTAAGGTAACAAATTACGGCAGCAGCACCAAAGCAAATAGCAGCAAGATAAAGTTGTTAGATTTAAAATTACAGTAGCAAGAATACTATGAGCAGCAACAACAATACCGAAATAGCGCGGCGACACAAAATAACAAGCGGACAGTAGTAGCAAAACCAATAGTCACCAGTTATTTCTATTGCTTAGGAGGCTTTCTGGATGTACTAATTTAGAAGTTTAAATAAGACAAACATATACATCTTAGTAGGCAACTCTGGTGATCAAGATAAGCTAAGCATGAATATCTTAAGGGGAGGGCTTATATGTAGATGATTAATGTGTATCCACTTTATCAACAGTACCAGGAAGAAACGAGCATTTAGTATAGAAATCACTCAGCATAATAAGTACTCGAATTTGTGTACCGTGATTAAACAAGGTCAGCAATCGAGAATCAGGCAGAAAATGGTTTAATCCAGACTTAAGCAGACAATGCAAAGGCAGGAATGAATGCTCATGGTCTTAGAACACACTATTATAACTACGTGGAGGCAATTATACTCACACGAATCAAACTGAAATACTGAAGCAGATAAGCACATGCTTAAGTTTACAACTTGCACAGCTAGAGAGAGAGTATATCTAGCAGAGATTCTCTAGGTGGATGTAAACACATATTCATTTAGCCACATTAAGCGATGCGATGCATGGCTTAGGCAAGTGTCGATATATCGTATTTCTTGACAAGGAATGGTAGCAACCCAATGAAGTTAAGACCAATTCAAATACATACTTAAGCAACTAGTAAAAGCAAATGTATGACTGGACAGTTTCAGAAAAACCAAACGCGACGAATACATGCTGGCAAAAGATGAATCAGACATATGTGTGCAATTTTGATCAGAAAAAATGTAGATTATAAGCGTGACGAAATGCGAGCGGTTTAAAAGCGGGGCATGGCAAAGCTGCGGCGTCTTAGTCTCGTATTATTCGTGTTACATTAGAATAACCAATTCATAATAGCAATTAATTGACTGAACCTTAGAACTATGTCACCCGTCACGGGGTATTTCGATAATAAAATCGCAACATTCACACGACCAAACAGCAAATACTTATTACTAAATCAGAACTCCACTACTGAGTGAAATAACCTCACATCTATCTGATCCAAAAAAGAACTAAACACACTTAATCGAATAACAGACAACATAAAATACATAAACACACAAGCTTGACGTTATAACATAATGTATAAAGATTACGATTTACTTTGAAATGCATCATGACAACATCGTCTGAATTCTATAAGCAGACAGAGCCAAATCTCGGTTACAGAAGGACAAACATGCTGACATGCCATGGCTGCCAACATAAACACATAACCAAATATAGTCTGGAAATACATGTAAAGTGCATAAATTCACATAAAGGGTGAAATTCGACAGAAAGTGAATTACCTTCTCGGACAATGGCCGGCGGCGTATCAAGTCGTCGGTCCAATCGGCGGGTTTGGGTTTTGTGATGCGGATGAAAGGAGCGAGTTTACTCGATTTTTGGTGGAATTAAGAAGGTTTCGTGATGCTAAGGTGTCCCGTCGATGCTATGGGTCCTTGTCTTTTACGCTCGTGTTCTTAAGCTGCTGCGAGAGGTATCCGTCGATTTGCTACCCTCGCTACCCCATGAGCTCGTGTTCGTGATGCCACGAATCGATGCTATCACGGATGCTAAGCCCACTGGTAGATACATTAATGTGTTCCTCCATCTGCGAATCGACGCTATCGGTGTTGCCGCCCGATTACCGCTGCATGTGCTTATATAGCCCCCCATTTGGGTTCCAAGTTAGGTAAATGAATAAAGGCTGATACTTGTGCTTGATTGGTATGCGATTTGGTTCAGTTTCGAAAAGATTTTAGTGCGATTTTAGGTGTGATTTGAATGGATTATGGTAAGGTATCGTTGGAGAAGGGCTGGCTTCGTGCATGGGTAAGGAAGGTTCAGTTCTCCGGCGAGAATCTCGGGGTGTGAAGGTGCGGCGCCCCTAGGTTTCGTCTAGGTTTTTCTTTTTATTGTTTTTGAGGGGCGTGGGGAAGACGATGGCAAATAGGGCTAAGGAATGAAGTGAAGGGCTGGGCGATGTGGGCTTCTGATAAGGGATAAGGCGTGGGCCGGGTCGCGGGCGACGTGGGCTAGGGGAAATAATGGGCTGGGTAGAAATAGGTTAAGGTAGTTAGTTTAATTTAATTAGGTGTTTAATTTTAGGAGTTTAATTAATTAATTAGTGGTGAGTTTTAGGTATTTAATTAAGTGTTAGTTTTAGGTGCTGTTTAATTTAGGTAGAGTTTTAATGTTGTGTTTTAATTCTAGGTGTATTAACTAATGATAATTTATTTAAATTGTGATTAAATTATTTTAGGTGTTTTATTAGTCTAAGTTTGAATTTAAATTATTATAGCAATAAATGCGGGTGTGCTATTTAATACGACGTCATTGCTAAAGTACCTATTAATTAAGAATTTAAGAATTACGACAGAGCTTACAATTAATAAATGTGGGCGCGAGACTCTAAGTGCTTAAGACGCGGTGTCATTATTAAATTATTTATTTATGTCTGTATTAATGTTTTTTATTATTATAAAATTCTTTGCATTTTATTATTTTAAAATTATTAGAATTATTGTTGAAAATTAGTGTAATTCTATAGTTAATGGCCGGACGGGAGGTCAAAATCGTGTCAACAATTGCATGATTATTTTTGGCAAGTGGCATTTTTAGCGGATCGGGGCCAGGGACGAGGCCGAGGCAGTCGGGTCCTAGAGGGACCGGGTCGTGCGGGACCATACCATGTCCCATCCCGGTTCGAGCCCCGGACCCGCTAAATATTTTTTTTTAATTTAATCGGGACCGGGGCGGGATCGGAATGTGACAGGACGGTACCGGGTCGGGCCCGAGCCGGCCCGACCCACTGGCCAGCCCTAGGGTAGAGCACCAAAAATCGTATAAAATAATAAACTTGACGCTACTCACTACAATACATAAAGTAGACCCAATCAAGCTTGTAAAGACATCATGAAAATAACAGTAACATCAGGATCCGACATTTCATAAGGACAGACAGAGTGCTAACATTTATGGCATAATTTTATGTCATTTGAGACTCTTAGAATTAACATACCATGTAGGCTAAAACTATGTACAAATGGAGAAACATATAATTTTAACCAAGATAGACATAACAAATCCAAAAGATCACCATGTAGATAGAAAAATTTATGCTAGGGCATATAGAAGGCCATTAGGGCCCTGCCATGGGTACTTCAGCTTAAAATTAACAACTGGGGACTCTAAGATAGAAATGTGGTGGCTCATACAAGCTTTCAAGGAAGACTCCACATGTATTATCTTAAGCTAAAATGTAAGCAGAGTCATTCAACAAAACTTAGTGCATATAAGCAAGATAAATGCATGATTATGAGACAATAGGAACTAGACCAAACTCACATATACTCATACAGGAATTCTAGAGGTAACATATATACAATCCTATAAGGATTTGAACTATGGTCTTAAAACATCAACCAAAAGGCAACTATGTTTTTCAGTTAACCAAGTATCATTTCTAACTGTGAATACATGCTTCCTGGCATCTACTAAGACCTAACAATCTATACTTAGTAAAGCAACCTCAACCTGGCATATTAACAACACAACAAACTCACACATAGCTGAGATAAGCTTCAACTTAACAAATTAAATGTCATTCTAACTCAAACAACCTTGATATTAATTAAAACAAGTTTTATACTTACATGCTAGGCATTAATAGAGTAGTCACAAATAACCACAATATTCACAATCATAACATATATTACATAATGCTTGGCGTAACATATTCAAGGTTTAATAGTTAACTAATTAGGTAAACTATTTATTGCAGCAGCAAAGCATTCCTGGAATTATTAAACACTCCCATTTTCACTCCCTTAAGCATCTATTTACAACATGTATAACATGCGAATCTATTCCCTATTTAAGAAATAAAATACAGGTTTGGGTTATTAAAACATATTGCATTCTATGTTATGGTATGCAAGGACAATTATGAGGGTACATTTAATCAAACATGAAGATATTTAGGCAAGTCTAATTAACTGTTTAGAGGTAGTCTCAATGAGAAAAATTGGCATGGATAGGTCCTAACACAAGTGATTTATACTCAAACCAAGGAATCATCACAACTAATATACTTCACATATACCATGTACTTTAACCAAGATCAAACATAAAATATTTTACTCAAGAAGGCCTCGTATATCTAAGGTCTCAACGATTATCTAATATTCTAAGATTCTCAAATATTTCATGTTCCAAGCTTACATTATCTCTCCCCGTATACGAGTGATATAACCTTTCATAATCTCAAAATCATATTGCCCTTCTGGCATATCAATAGTCGGGGTATAAATCGCTCCTCTATTGGCTACGAGTATCAATTGACTGAAGTCATTTTTTGTAATCGGGGTTATCGAAACTGTAACATACCTTCCAAACAATTACCAAAGATAAAAAAACTCATGATAACCCATAATCACTTCAGACAACACACACATGGCCCTAATAAATATGTTCGTATATATGCACATCATCATCACACCAATTATACAACAATCTTACCAACCTATATACAAAGTCCATATATTCCCTTATGGGCCGCTGTCGCTTTCTTTGGAGGCATAACTGAAAACACAATACGTCGTTAGAGAGGGATTATCCTAATAACATAGCTCTATCGCACGATCTTAGAGTAAAAAGAAAAGATGACATCCTAAATGGCCGGCAGCCTCCTGCGTATAAGTATGGTGCACAACATACCCATACGCAAGACTCTACTAGACACGGTATGTAGACATTCCGAAAACGAACTGCTCTGATACCACTTTTGTTATGACCCGAGCCGACGGGCCGCGACCCAGTGCCCTACCTAGGCACCCTTATACCCATCTGTCACATATAATCACACAGATACTAAGGATAATGTGGAAATATGTAAACCATATCAAAATAGGCAAGCCGACAAGACTGCCACTATATACAGGAGCATCCCAAAATATAGTACAACAGCACAGCTGACCAAAACACATGTACAATCCACACAAGTCCAAAACACATCTACCACTCACACCTGTCTACAGACCTCTAAGAGTATGATAGTGAAATATGATGGGACAGAGCCCCGCCGTACCCCTAAATGCATGAGTATATAATAGAAGATCTGTACCAAAACGACTAGGCTCCGGAACAATGAAGCTCTCCAAACAACTGAGTGAGAATCCTAGACTGGAGGATCACCAAACTGAGTACATGTACATGCGGGCATGAAACGCAGCCCCCCGAGGAAAGGGGGTCAGTACGAAATAATGTACTGAGTATGTAAAACATGAAGTACTGTAAAGAAGATCATAACTGGCCAAAAGATAGCATGAGGCAAGTATAATAATCAAGATATCAATATAACTGTGTCTTATGAACTGAGAGTCAAACTTGTCTATATAAAAATAACATACCCGGCCTATTCTGGGACTCGGTGAATGAAATCATATACATATAAATGAGAGTCATGTATGTCCATATAAAATATCGTACCCGGCCCGATTATGGGTCTCGGTAAAATCATATCCGTGGATGTCTTTTCCTCTCTGTTGTTTTGAGTACTAAATTCTGTTTTTGTTTTCCAAATGCTGTAAGTTTCGAGCCCTTGCCCAGCTGAAAGAGGAGAAAGAAACAAAGGAAAAGGTTGAGGGGTGAATATTGCTTAGTCGTTGCACATTTTCCGTTGTTGGGTTTAGGGTGTGGAAGGAGGGAACAGCTAGAAATGTGCAATGGCGAACACATGGCAAAGCACCTTTGAGAAAGGTCTTGTTCTCCCTCTTGTTATTTTGTCCTAAAGTTTACTCCAACAACAAATAGAGTAAAAGACGGGGGCCCTGAATGCTAAACTATCTTTTGCTTTTTAAATGTTGTTAGATGCAGCCTTTGCCCAGCTGAAGGACAAAAACATGTAAATGAAAAAGTTATAGTTTATTGCTGATTTTTCATGGTTGGTTTATGCAAACCACGAAGGTTTCCAAGCTTATATTAGCAATTTCCCTTGCATTTTCTAAACAATGCCCTGCCTTATTGCTGTTTATATTCTTGCGTCAAAAGATTCACATTTTCACTCTTACTAGAGAGTCCTTTAGTTTATTGATCTGAAGACTCGAAAGGAGAAGTTGACATGACATGTATTTTTAGTTGATCAAACTCCTTATAGAAATTTTGATACACTGTCTCTTCCATGTCCAGGTAGGATGCCCCATTTGCATTTACAGAGGCTGGCAGAACAGCGATCTGGTACACAATCTATGTCGAATAATCCAGGTTGTCTTACTGTAAGACAATCCGAAGGCGACAGTATGTATGCTGAACCTCAACATGGCATTGCCATATCAGAACACAGTGCCCGTGGTGAGACCGGGCCAATATTTGATGAAGACGTTGAAAATGGCAGATGGAGGCATTGACAACATGTTTCACGCATTTACTGTATAGATCAGAATAGGTATGCTGCACTCAGTTTCATAGGACGAGTTGCTTCTCATCAAACAGGTAGATTCTTTCGGGGGTTACTTGTTTTTTCCACTGCTGTGATCTTTTACCCTTGTAATTTTACATTTGTTTCTTACATTTGACTTCAAGAACTCGACGTGCTAACTGGTTACTATCAAGTTCTCAAGTAAATTCTTTGATTTCTTTCATTATTAGACAAGATAAAACGCGATGTGTAGACATGACATCGCGATAAACTTTGGGTGGCCAATGGTTATGAGCATTGGTTTAAGGGATAAAGGCTGACGTCTTTTTGTTGATAATTCATGAGTTAGGCTTTTACTGAAACTGTGGAATTTCATAATCTATGCAGATGTGTGTATACCATTTTCTGTAGTTTCTTTGAAAAAGTCATTTCAATTTATGATTGAAACTTATTAGAGCCTAAGCTCTCAATTGTATCCCCCCCCCCCCACCGCCACAACCAACACACACAATTGTAATGTAAAACTCGAAGGGGAGACTTGGAGCAGCAGTAAAGTTGTCTCCGTGTGATTTTAGGTCACGGGTTCCGCCCATAGAATCAATAGTTGATGCTTGTGTTAGGGTAGGCTATCTATAGCACACCGCACCCTTCCCCGTGATCACCCTTCCTCGGATCCTGTGTGATCGGAATGTTTTATTTTAATTGTAGTGTATTACTCACCTTTTGCACATAAAGTGAAAAGGACGGCAAGCGTTGGCAGCAAGTAAGAGTGATTATATGATTATATTGGACCTTTTCAATTGGCTTAACAGCAGACGGCATTGTTGTCTCTGAATGATTAATCATTATGGTACTGTCTACCGGAAACAACTTCTATACCTCCAAGGTAGGGTTAATGTTTGTGTACACTCTACCTTCTCCAGACCCAACTTGTGGATTTCAATAGATATGCTATTGTTGTTACATAATTAAGAAACCAAATCGTCACTTGGTGGGTACTTTTTTGTTTTCTTTAAGCATTCGGTATGCTACGTCAACTGGTTAAACTAATTTAAATTCGTGCTTTAAAGGCTTACGACCGGGGGGGGGGGGGGGTGCGGTTAAACTACTCGTTCTTCGTTTTCAAAGCTCGTCTAAACCTCTTGGTTAAATGGTGTGGTGTCACTTGCCATTATTCACAAGTTGCTACAAAATATCAACGCTAATATGTGTATTTGATATACTGCCAATTTTTATCTAATACACTTTCACTTGTTTGAAACAGTCAAATATGAATAGGCTATTATCATCTAATAGGATCCACAGTTATAGTCAAGTCTAATTTTTCTGTTCTCTTGTAATAGTGAAGTTTAATACCAACTTTTAGTGTTTGAACTATACATACATAATCAAATGAACTTTATCATTGTCATAATGTCATTATCCTATTAACACTAACCTTAACATGCCATTCTTATTCTATATAAAGTGTCCCTTCTCAAACCTAAAAAATCCACACAAATTCTTTACACTTCTAAGTTGTATAACTTATAGTTTCACTTAACTCGCTCATCAAGAAAGTTCTTTTTTCTTTTATCAACAGATTTCGCTCATCAAGTTCTTGTTTGATCTGTTGCTGCTGAAAATTTAATCAATGGCAATTCTTGGATTTTCATATATGGATAACCTAAAGAAATTTTGGAGGCGGCAAAAGTACAAAAGACTAGTAGATGCAAAAAGGGAAATTAACAAGAGGAAGATAAGAATTATTAGGCTTGGAAACAAGAAAAAGGTAGTTTTCTTGAAGATGAAACAAGTCCCCATTAAGCTCCATTGGAAGCTATTTTCACCATTGAAGCTAATGACAAGTTTTCACAATGCTTATGTTAATAAAATGATAAGTTTAGAAGGAAGCAAAAAAATTGGTATAATTTGTGGAGGAAAAAAAGTTGCAAGTGGAAAACCAGTTCCAATGGTGGATTTTTCAACCAATGATGTGGTTGATTGCAGGATGGTTTTGGAAATTTATAAAAGAAAATGTCTTATAGATACCTAGCTCATCACTTAGATATCTTGAAATTGTTTTGATTTTGGCAAAAATTAGATATATTCAACCTCAAGCTCCTTCCTGCAAGTTGATTTTTGTTTAATTTCATGGTATAGAAGGGGAGTCTTGACGTAATTGATAATGTCAGGAGATCACGGGTTCGAGCCGTGAAAATAGAGTTTTGCAAAAATGTAGAGTAAGATTGCGTATAATAGACCCCTTATGGTCCGATCTTTTTTCGGACCCCATGAATAGTGGGAGCTTAATGCACCGGGCTGTCCTTTTTCATGGTACTATTTCGTCCAATAAAAAAGTTATAACAATGAGTTTGGACATTCATTCCCCTTCAAAATCAAACAGTTTTTAGGTAATTCTTAACCAATCTATTGATATATTATTTATTCTTTCGAGTTATACAAAATCGGAACGAAGTGAGGGGAGTTTTTTTATTGCGTTCCGACTCTTGGCTCTCTCTTTCCCTTTATCTCGTGTTTGGGGAATATATGAATGTTTATTCCCCGACTTACTACGATTTCTGGAAGTCATTACCAGCTCTTTCCCATTGATGAAATGCCATTTTTTTATTTTTGAGAAAGACGCCTCTAAAAAAATTTCTTTTGACTGAATTTTTTTATCTTTTTATTTCTTTCGTGATTTGCATGAATAACTTAATATTAACTCTCTAAAATTCTTATTGTCTATCAATGTTCAGAACTGTGAGGTAAGAATGCGTACGATAGACCATTGTGGTCTTTCCCCGAACCCCGCGCATAACGAAAGCTTAGTGCACCGGACTGCATTTTTTATCAATGTTCAGACCGTTTTGCTCTTTCTTTTTAAAAAAAAAAACTTGTGGGTCGAATTAGGAAAAAGATGACAGGAAGGTTCTAAGTAGAATCAGTCAACTTGTAAAGCTAAAATAATGACGATCACCTCAAACCTATAAATAATAAAAATTAGTACTTCACACTAACCTGATAGAATCATAGAAATAAAGAATCAAAAATTTCGACACAAACGAAAAACATAAAGCGGAATCTTGTTGAGGAAATAATTAAATAAATTAAATTGTATATTCTCCAATAGATATAACCTCTTATATAAGATAGTCACATAATTTAACATGGTAGTAGAGCGACGAAGAGATCATGATTTCGAATCTCACATCACCGTTACCGATTATCAAGAGAGAGAAAACATGTGTTTTAGCCCATGAAAAAGAATCATATCACGATGAAAGAGTACACGCTAAAGACATAATTAGATAAATAAATATGCTCTCTAGTAACTTAAACATTTACATGAGACGACAACACACTTTAACAAAACTCATGAATACTATGTATATTGATCCTACATTTAAGACAGAACTTTATTTGTATTTATAAGGTGCGCTTATTGCTTTCACATATACAACATTTCCTATCTAATTTATGAGAAAAATTAGCAGTTTTCTAATAGCCACTAGCTCCCTCCTGCCTCTCTTTGTAATTTCCAAGCAGGAAGTGGGCTGTCAAATACAAAACATTATGATTAGTCATAAACCAATTGATGGAATACTCAAATAGCTTTCCAGCAAGAAATGACACCTATATGCTAAGTTGCTCGGATTCTTTGAAAATGTCAACAGGTACGTGTCGGATCCTCCAAAAGTAGTACATTTTTGGAGGAACACGAGTGCGGCAGCATTTGCGGAGAGTCCGAGAAACATAACCTATATGAAGAGATTCAGCTACTTTTAGGCTTCAGGGCCACAAGCAAATAAGCTAATAAGCCCGTGAAATACTTGAGCTGAAAGTTGATGAGCTTGAAAGAGCTCGCCATCGACGTTCCATATGCTCTCCTTTCCGAAAGAAGTGAATGCCGGAGTCTTCTTAGCAAAATGCAGAAAAATGTCAAGAAAAGAATAGCTAAACATGGAAATATTAGCAGGGCAAAAAGAGTTCTTGAGGGAATTCTTACCTTGTGGTGCTCGACGAATTCAAAATCTAGCGGGTTGCCATCCTTCTTTGCTAGATGGAGAAGGTCTAGCAAAGAAGTCGAGAGAAGTCAGCAGGGCCAAGATAGGTAATGCCCGTGCTCAGAATATGGGCACATTCAAGTCGAACCATCTTGGTCTCTTTCTCCATTTTCATGTCATTAAAAAACTCAATAACAATTGAGTGAACATACACCGATCTTGCATGTAAGCTGTGTTTGGTAACTCGTGTTCTGGTGTTTGGTAAGTAAGCAAAAAAATATTATCTCAAGAGTATTTATATTAGATGTAAGAAAATGCTATAGGGTGCAGGATGGGGTCAGGGGTGGCAGGGGTGGGATGGTCAAGGGGTGGCGGGGTAGGGATTGGTATCGTTAGGGGGTGGGAAGGAGATAATGATCTTGAAAATGCCACTTATAGATTTTGTTTTCCTTACTCCCTCTAGAGTCTTGGGAAGTCATTATCCTAATATTTAAAGAACTTGTTTTCCTACGGAAAATATTTTCCGAATGAAAAATGTTTTCCACCATGCCAAACACACCTATAGTCACGAGTTTAGTAGTTAAACCACTAGGTCTATTTAGTGAGAGAGAAAGAAAGAGAGATTGTTACCACAAATAACATGCACGAGGGCAGTCTTTAATTAATATCAGATGCAGAAAACCATCAGAAAGGTGTGCATCAGCCACCAGACCAACGGGCGCTTTTTCATTTCTGCAAGAGATTACAGCAGCTCCAACACCAAGGAAATTCCCTTTGGACTTTAACCATCTTGAATTTTTTGAATAGGGCTACAAGCTGAGACATTTTGCCGATGTGTGTCCTGCTTTTATTTTGCAAATATTGCAGTTTGCACGACAAGCTACTCTTTCAGACTTTTTGAGTAGGGACCACAATCCCTTTGTCCAGCCGGCCGACGACTCTTTTTCAAGACCTACGTTTTTCTTTTCTGATTCAACTTCCACGTATGCAACTTCTGCTTCATACGATCTAAAGAAAAGATAAAAGTTATAAAATATACTACATCAGCAAGAAGTATATAACATGATATAGGCAATTAAGCTTAGAGAAAGTATAGTACCATGTGAGATTATTGTCATGCCCAAGACGCAGTACAAGAGATGGATCGAAGTTCAAATCGGTCTCATAATACAGTCGATTTCCAGCCTCCACCCAGGAGGATGAACATGCCTTAGAGAGGAGCAGTGGAGGAAAACTTGAGTGTCGTGAGTAGCGGTGTCAAACGGGTTGGGTTGGATTTGGGCAGGTCAAAATGGGCAGGTCATTGACCCACCCAAAAGTTACTTGGGCTGAAACAGGTTGTGCTAAAATGGGCTAAAAAACGGGTCATAAACCCAATTCGTCTACTTCTTACTATATTTTAGTTTATTTGTTTGTTCTTTTATAATTTTTAAAGTACCTAATAAAACTATTGTTTTCTTTATTAAAGGGTATTTCAGTCTGCTAATTTCATTATCTTGTAGTCAGGTGAAGAGTCGAGGATCTATTATGGATATATATAACATATCAAACAAGAAAAGTCTTTTTGAAATATTTTGAAAGGTTTCTATAGGTCAATTTGGGCTAGATATCAATCCCAATTATTTTTTGATGGGCTGAATGGGTTGGGCTAAAATGAGATGAGCTAATAAATGGACAGGTCATGAGCGAGTTGGGGGAGTCATGTTTATGGGCTAATTTTGATATCCCTAGTCGCAAGCATGACTTTTGGACCCTTTTTCCATTAGACCCATCTAGGCCCAGCGATCACCATCCACTCAGCTCAACCACAACAGGTCAAGCACATGTTTTAACATAAATAGAATCACACATCTACTCGAGCCTCCCAACATTACACATTGAAACCTCATTAATGACAGTAATATCCGTGATCTAAGCAGTAGGAATGCTCATTAAGATAGTGGACATTGGATAAAATGGAAAATAGCGCCACCTCTAAGAACATTTTTTTGTACAAATAAATTTGGTCCACAAACCATACCTGTGACGAAGAAACACCTTTGTTCCCGCATAATCATATTGTTTAGGGCCCATCCACCTGTACTTTTTGCTCTCAGTGATTACATCTCCATAAAACCCATACCTGATAAGTAAGCGAATGATTATGAAGGAGGAGAGGAATTTAATCTTAAGTTCACAAGTAAAAGACTAAATGGAATATGTCCCACAGTGAAAAAATTGAGCTGGTAAATGAAGCAAAATTAGATTATCATTGTATTTATATAACCGCGAAATCCCCCAGGGACAGTAGCGCAAGGTTCAAAATTTGGTGATAATGGTCCCCCCTTCTTCCCTTTTCCACTTATAACTCATGTTTTTGTGTACAGAAGGATTCAAGTCCATGACGATATGTTGAGAATACAATTACGTAAATAAAAGTGTTCTATCTCTAATAGCTAAAGCTTTTAGATGAGATGGACACACACTTCAACATGATAGCAGAGCAAGCAGACGTCAGTTTGAATCTCACTGCCACCAAAAAGAATTTCCACGTACTTGGTCCATGAAAAAAGAATCAGGCCCGCACGTGATGGGGCTTGTTGAGAATATAATTAAGTATATAAAAGCGTGCTCTCTCTAACAGCTTAAGCTTTTAGATGAGAGTACACTTCAACAGTATATCCATAGATTATTATAGGCATATCGAACCAAGAAAAGGATTCAGTAGAATAAAGCCTGCAAATTTGATAACGTATCGCTCACTTTTCAACTAAATGCCATGTACTTACCAACAGGTTAAAAGAAAGTAGGTTGCTACACCTGGATATAGGTGGATTCAAAATAAAGCAGAAAGAAAGCCAGAAAAGTGTACCACTCACTAATAGTAAGTATCAGCTAAACAAAGACATTAGAAAGCTGCTGATTTGTAACAGCATATTGAGTAAACTAATAAAAGATGAAAATTACCCAGCAAAAGAAGCTGCATAACGTACACTGGGTTCATCCTTAGATTTAGAAGTCTTTTTTCATCTTACAACTTGAGCTATATCAAGGCACACTGCTTTACCAAGGATGATCTGCAATGCAGAAGTCATAGCATCTCTAGCCCCTGTAGTACTGCAAAAATGAAAGTCAACTAGCTTTTAAAAAAATGCAGCTAGCAACGAATCAAAAATTGCTAGTCTCTCCAATCCATAAATAATTTCTGTGAAGGTGTTTGACTGAGCACGGAGTTTAAGAGAAAAAGGAAGACTTCTAAAACTTGTCGTCTAAAATAAGCAATAAAAATTATGTGGCTATAAAGGATTTCATTTAGGGTAAAATGGGAGGATTGAAGTTATTGTTACTAACTATGGAAAGATTGTCATTCTTTTTGGGATTGATTAAAAAGTTAAGAGTGTCACATAAATTGGGACAGAGGGATTACATGCTAAGCATAACATAGGATTTTAAAACGAAAACGACATGCATATTAAGTTAGTAATAAATATCAACAAGGGCATATTAAGTTAGTAGTAAATATCAACAAGGGCTGCAACATTCATAGCTGGTAAAATATACCAATCAAGAAACTTAAGACCTACTTCAATTCATACTAGAATCTTCACGGATGATTTTTTGATGATAAAATGTAAAACAATTTACAGTGGTTATTGATTCTAGTAGCAAGAGGTATCTTAAGTTTTGAGGCCTGTGTATCTGGAAGGTGACAGATGCTTACGTTAAATTTTGTAGAGTGTAGTTAGCAAACTCAACTTGGATAATATTCGTTGTTAGCTCACACTTTTGACAGCTACACAAGAGGACAACCACTCGTCATCCTGTTTGTACCTTAATAATTCTGAACGTCCAACACTCAGAGAGTAGATACCAAAGACACCATTTATAAAAACGAATGCAAGGAGATCATCTCTAGCTTTCACACAGGAAGCCTCTAAAGACAGTTACCATTCAACTATACTGAAAAGGATCAATAAGGACCTTACCAAATTACAATGGCATCTGTTGATCCTGCTGGAATAAGTCCAAATCTGAATTTTTCATTTGGGAAAGAGAAGTCAAGATCTTCCGCTGCTGAGATGGCAAAAGGGTAAATCAAAGATGTGAAGGCGTTTGTGTCGGGTTCATACACGCAGCGGAATTTAAATATTTATGTTTCAAACCCGACGACGGTCAAACTGAAGTATGATATGTAATGTAAAATTAAACACAGTAAATGTAACACTTCGAACGAAGACTTACATTTTGAAGCAATGTAAACTTGTTACTTTATGTAGTCCGGGGTGCACACTCAAAAATCCCTTGATTTGCAAGTCCTAGTTCTTAGAACTTTAATTTCTATCTTTAGAAATGCTAGGAATTTCTGCATGGTTTTAGAAGAGATAATCTCTCTTAGATATGGTGTATTGAAATGGAAAGAGAGGCCTCCTATTTATATATGACAAAATAAGAGCTTTAGGGTTTCTGTGGGCCAGGCCCAACAGAAAATCGGACTGGATCGAAATCCGGACTACCAGAACACGCGTCGGCACCGCGGTTCCATGAGGTGGCACTGCGGTGCCTCGCGTCTTACGGCACCGCGTCCATCGATTTTACGCACCCTTTTTCCATTTCTAATGTTCCGGTTATCAACCGAACATATATATATTATCTCTTCAATTACATCCTTCAATCTACGAAACGTTTGACTTAGTGTTTACCCTTCATGCCCCTACATATTGACACTAATATCATTAGGATCTTCACTGAACTCCTAAACTGCGCTGGAAGACGAACCTCAATATGTAAAGTTTAGCTACACGAAGCACGTGAACTGAACCTCTATGTGGGAAGATAAAATTCTTTCATTCACGACACACTCAATCAAACTTAGAATTTGTCAAGTGTCTATTCAAATGGCTTGATCATAATAACTCATCTATATTAGTTGACAACAGGACCATATCAAAGACATGTCCACAGCGTTGGCCAACAACTTAGTCAACCTAATATCTTATGAGAATCTGAGTGCTCTCTCGAAGATGCATTCGAGGAATGAATTCTAATCTTGGCTCAATACCCACCTTTAATCCACTTCGTAACGTACCCAAAACAAGTCGCGTCTCAACCTATAAGACATTTGAGCTTAGGACAGGATCAAAGTACATTACTCCGTGAATAAGGTGATATCGACCTCAAGTCTAAGGACTACTATCTCCCACACACCGATGACATTATACACATATAACAAAACAGTACATCAGCAGGGTATACTAATACTTCAACAAGTATCCATGTGTCCATCACGAGTTGTCATAACTCGTAGCAAGTGAGACATACTACATCCCAAAGGATATGATGCAGACCACATGTCGACGTATAACATATCACCGATATCCCAATCTCGATGATCATTAGCCGAGGCAATTTAAGAGCGTCACGCTATGATATTAATTCTCACTCCATTAATAACCATGTAACCTCTAGGGATACATTTATAGAATATTATAAACAATCAACTAATAATTCAACAAATGCAAATGTCATAATATTAATCATCATCAATATATAAATATGAATGTGTATAAAGTACATGTGTCCTAACATATACTTTCAAAATGTCGTATCATTTAACAAAAAGTCGATGATCTATTTTAGGCTTGCAACACATAAGATACAAATTCTTAAGATTTCATGATTATAAAATTAACTAACATGTTTGACAGGAATCTTCTCTAGGGGTGGCAATGAGGCAGGTTAGGGCGGGTTAGGGCAGGACAAACTTTGACCTGCTAAGATGTTAACCCGCTCTGTCTTGCCCCGTTTAGCATTTTTTAAAAATTTGCTCTGCCCTGCCCTACTCCGTTAAGCCCTGCCCCGCCCTGCCCTGTTTATGTTATTTTTCATTCTAGGATTACTTGAGAGAAAAATAATCCTGTAAGCAGCAAAATTTTTTGCTGAACTGAAATAGCTTTTCTTTTAGAAACACTTCTGTACAAGCTGTCACAGCACAACCACCTCTTAAAGAGTGCCGGTAATATCTGTGGGGACTTCTGTTACTGATGGGATTCATCTTTGTCCTCAAGGGTTTGCTTGGAGATTCAGGTTTTGGATCCCAGGCAGTATACTCAGTTTGAGTATATCTGCTCCATTTGGGTGAACAGGTTTCAATGAAGCAGCTCGTGGCAAATGCTATCATTATTTAGAATGAGTTTTAAGCTCCCCTGCTTCAGGTCACCTCTAGATATTCAAGAAAAACATAAATGGGGTGCTTAAAACGTAGTTTACTTACTGTTGGGAGGCGACTGCTGACATTGCTGAGTTTGAATTAATGCCACCAAATGTTGATCTTTGAAACATAAGTGCCTTTATTGTTTGCCCTATTAACTGCCCTGTCCTATTTAGAATTTTCTAAAAATGTGTTTGACCTGTCCCGCCCTGCCCTGTCCCGTTTAAGCATTGCTCCCGTTTAAGCATTGCTCTGTCCTTCCCCGTTTAACCTTTGACATGTCCTGCCCCGCCCATTTGCCATCCCTAATACATGATGGCATGAAACTCGATTACGATTGTTCGTCCACTTCAATTCTCCGGTTCCTGTAATTCCAGATACACTGTTCATAAGCACACTTCACAAATATTGATTATGCAAAGAAAACAAGTCAAGGAGAGAATTTACGTGTTTACATACTGGGGTTTGTTGATTGGTTTAGAAGAGGAGATTCATCTTCACCACTATCAGATGGGTCCCTGATATCCACATTGGTATCAAGAACAGGGCCGTCGCCATTATTCTCAACGGGATGGTTAAGTTCAGCAGGGCTTGGTGGATAGTTAGATTTGTCCCTCGACAAGAGAAGACCGTTCAGTATTTCATTGAAATATCCATCACCTCCCTGAAATGATGTCAGATAGTATGAGACCCAACAAGCCCAAACAACTTGGTCGTAAAATTGTTAGAATAACTGCAATATAAGCTGCCCAAATGGCTATATTCTGTATCTCGTGTCATTTATACAGGGCTACCCATGTTTTGATGGAAACAAAAGGATCATATGGATCTTTTAAGACACTCATATTTTGCTAATGATGTACCTACATATGCATTTCTGAAACCTCATACGAGACGTTTGGTTGCTAGTTAGAATTATGCGAATATTAATAATGTAGGGATTAGTTACATAGGTAATAATAATGTAGAAATTAGTTATGCATGTATTAGTAATGCGGTTATTAATTTATGTTGCATGGACTATACAAAATGTTGTCGTACCCGTAATCCTCTAAAATTGCACTACTTTTGAAAGATCCTACACGCATCCATCAATTTTTTTGAAGAGTCCGAGTAACATGGGTATTAATTACGCAGGAATTAATTATGCCGAGTTTAGTTATGAAAGGTATAGTTATTCATGTATTGTTATTTCATCTTCTACCCTGCATAAAATAATATAGATTTCCCTTATAACTTATACATGTGTTTGGTAAAGAATTGATTGTGGGTTTAACTCAACCCCAAAGCTAGCTTGTGAGTCCATATAAGGAGTCCACCCATCCCTTAAACCACCGATGTGAGATATTTAACATCTCACCTCATGTCCAAAGCTGGACATCTGGTGCGAAGGCAATTTTAATATGGGGCCACTATCGAGAAATAATAATTAGGATGAGTCCTACTCTGATACTTTATAAAGAATAGATCTTGGGTTTAATTCAACCCCAAAAGCTAACTTGTGATGGGAGGATTGCTCAAGTCCCTATAAGTCGTCCACCCATCCCTTAAACCACCGATGTGGGATCTTTTAACATATTCGTTATGCAGAAATGAAAAACGTGAACAACATTGTATTAGTAATGTTATGTTTTATGTGGAAAGAAAAAACCCAACCAAACATTATATAACTTATGCTATATTTTATGTGGGGGTTATTTGTTCTCATTTTGTAATCAAATGTGTATAAAGTTATGCAAGTTTTAATACATGAATAACTTTACTCTAACCAGCAACCAGACGACCTTTAACTACACTGTACTACTACACTCTTAGCATATTTGCCTCCCCTCCCCCACCCCCCTTATTGTTTGTGTGAAGAATGGATCTTGAGACTAACTCAACCTCAAAAGCTAGTTTATAGAGAAGAGGATTTCCCAAGCCATATAAGGAATTCAAGGAACCATCCCACAAATGATGTGCGACTCCAACACCCTCGCACGTCCAGGACTGAATATCTGGAGTGTGGACAATATAAGATGGGGTCCCAACATCGAAAACAATGAATCGAAATATGCCTGGCTCTTATACCACTTGTTGGAATATAAAAAATCAAGGAGTTACACGAAAACTAATAATTGCAAACATTGAACGACGATAAATCAGAAACAAACAAAATTATACTAAATATGCATAAACTTTAATATGATTTTGGTTAATTGACCTATATATGAAAAATAATATAAAAAACTCTAAAAATGTAGAGAGAAGAATCTCTTCCTAAACAAAACTTTTTAAACGACTACATTGTGGAGATTTTTTTATGTTGTGTATGAAAAGAAATGATCTCCTATTTATAGAAGTCCAAAACTTCTCCAAGAAAAAGGATAAATATGATAGAATCCTTTTTCATAAAGAAAACTTTTTCCAGCAAGAAACTTTTTTGAAGCAAAACACAATTATGGTAGAATCCAAATAAGGTAAGAAATTCAGGATAAACCCTAACAAATCTCCATTGACCTGAATTTTGTGGCAAATTAATCTTGATTCTTCATCTTCACATAGTCTTCATCAATTGTTTGCCATGGTTAAAAATATTATGCTTAAAAATTGGTTTAAAAATATTTTGCTTTATATTGGAAGATGCAGCAGCAGGGGTGTTGAAAATATGATTGAAAATCATCTCCACATGTAGTACGCCGGATAAAATTTTCATTATTGTGATATTGGTTGCAGCTTGATTTGAAACCGCCTTGAACATCACTGAATCATTGGCTAACCACTGGCACTGATATCATATTGAAGTGTGTGATCATCTCATCTAAAAGCTTAAGTTGTTAGAGAGAAGGAACAACAGAAAATTTTGAATCACCATGTAAAGAAATGCAAGAACTAAAAGGAGTCGTTAAATCCTTCGCAACTCCACTACATGGGTAAAACGAAGAACAAATACATCAAAATGAATTGACTAAAAAGGCGGGGTAGTCCGATGCACAAAGCATCCCAATTCACGTTGGGTTTGGGGAAGGACCCCACTTCAAAGGGGTGTAATGTAGACAACCTACCCAGACGCAAGTAATAATTGATTCCACATCTCGATGTATAGATCGCATAGAGACAAATTTATTACTGCTCCAAGATTCACCTTCACGGAGTCTAAGATGAGGAATAAATACAATAGCATTTTCATGGAGTCCATTGAACATGAATTTTGAAACACAAAGGGAACCTTGTAATACATCAATTTAGCTAGTTGTCCGTTATAGATGATTGTGCCACGAAACTTCAATGCATCTATAGAATTTTTTATGACTTGTTCCATCTGTTTGCTAATTACTTACACGAGTCATTGCAGTCATTGTCAGCTAAGTTGACGTGTTTCAAGTTCTTTTTTCAAGAAAAAGGTTCTTTCATTTATTGATCATTTGGCAGCTATCAAGGAACCACCCAACCCACCCAAAGAAACCTGACACGTACAATTCTCTCAAACTCGTCAAATGTATATAAAAAAGATTTGAAGCATTAAACAAATCCTCTTTTATCAGTGTAATGATTTACTCTTTCCTCTAAGCATCTCATATAGCAAATTAGAGCAAAAAGCTCCAAATCCTCACTAATCTTGTTAATAGTATTTATACACTTCAATGGAATGCTCAAGTTTGGCACCAAGAAGAGAACTTTTAAGAAGAAAAACCACCCAACACACCCAAAAAAACAAGTTAAAGACGAGCTTTAAAAGAAAAGCATAGCTATCTCTAACAACTTAGTGCTTACAACTGCTACCACGCCATCATATGAACGCAGCTCTCTGTTTGTAATGGAAGACATTATATCCAAAGCATGTCCTGCCCTTTCTGTCACAGTAACCTGAAATACGGGCGAACTTAAAAATAGTACAAACTGGAATATAAGCAATAAAAGTATCCACTTTTAAAGCTGAATTATCCAAGTTTAGTCTGCAGATACAACAACATGCCCACTGAAATCCCACAACGTGAGATCGGGGTAGAATGTACACAGACCTTGCCTCCACTATGGTAGATAAAACGGCTGTTTTCGGGAGACCTAGCATAATCAGACAAAGTAAAGCAACGCAAAACAAAGTATGAGAAAACGGTCAGACTCAGACGAGAAATTAAAATATTGTGAACACGCAGATAGTAAAAACAAATATGTCATGGTAGCGCATTCTAACAACAGGAATCAATAACCACCACAACGAAACAAGATAAATAAATTACATTAAAGAACACATAACAACAGGAATAAAACTACAGGGTACTATAGAGCAATAATGCGACAGGCTAATTGAACCTACATTAATAACATTACACTATCTTGTAAGCGTAAGTAGGACTACGCTCGACTACCTACTATCCTTCTACCCTAATTTATTTCCTCCACAACCCCCCTATCTAAGGTCATGTCCTCGGTAAGTTGCATCTGTGTCATATACCGTCTAATCACTTCTCCCAATACTTCTTTGGCCTACCTCTATCCCTCTTGAACCCGTCCACAGCACACCTCCGCACTGGGGCATGTGTGTCTCTCCTCTGCACATGTCTGTGATACTTTTTTCTGTTAATGGAGATACTCTAAGCATTCCATTAGTTATGTATCAACGTTCCAGTTTCATTTTGGTTTGGAAGGAATTCAATTCATCTCGCTTCATACATCTTCTCTTCCAGTGAGGTCACTCCCACTTTATCACGGATAACATTCCTTATCTTATCTCTCCTTGTATGCCCACACATCCATCTCAACATCATCATCTCCGCAACTTTCATCTTTTGTATGTGTGAAGTCTTGACTGGCCAACACTATGCCCCATACAACGTAGTTGGTCTAACCACCGCCCTATAAAACTTGCCTTTAAGTTTAGTTGACATTTTTTTGTCTCACAAGACTTTAGATGTGAGCCTTCATTTCATTCACCCTGCCCCAATACGATGTGTGACATCGTCATCGATCTCTCCATTCCTTTGGATAATAGACCCTAGGTATTTGAAGCTTTCTTTCTTCTGAATGACATGAATATCAAGCCTCACCTTCACGTATATCTCAGGGTCGCCCCCGTTTTTGAACTTGCACTCCAAATATTCTGTTTTGGTCCTACTCAACTTGAACCCTTTAGACTCCAGAGTCTATCTCCAAACCTCCAGCTTGCGTTTACTCCGTTGCGAGTCTCATCAATCAGGACTATGTCGTCTGCAAATAACATACACCATGGTAACTCCCATTGGATTTGTCGCGTCAGTCCGTCCATGACCAAGACAAATAGGAATGGGCTAAGAGTTGATCCCTGGTGCAGCCCCATCGTCGCTGGAAAGTGCTCTGAGTCTCCTCCTACTGACCGTACCCTAGTGTTTGTTCCATCATACATATCTTTTATAGCCCTAGTGTACCCCACAGGTACACCTCTAACCTTTAAACATCTCCATAGAACCTCCCTAGAGACTTTGTCGTATGCATTCTCGAGGTCGATGAAAACCATATGTAAATCTTTCTTCCTCTCCCTAAACTACTCCACCAACCTCCTAATAAGATGAATGACTTCAATAGTCGAACACCCCGGCATGAATCCAAACTGATTCTCGAAAATAGAAACGTATTTCCTCACCCTCATCTCCACGACCCTTTCTCAAACTTTCATAGTGTGGTTCAGCAGCTTGATACCCCTATAATTATTGCAACTCTGGATATCACCTTTGTTTTTGTACAAAGGAATCATTGTACTCTACCTCTATTCTTCGGGCATTCTTGTTGTCTTAAAAATGACGTTAAACAACTCAGTCAGCCACTTCAAACCTGCACTGTCTGCGTTCTTCCAAAATTCAACTAGGATCTCATCAGGTTAGGTCGCTCGTCCCCTGGCATCCTGCGAATAACACCCTTAACTTCCTCAACCTTAATGTTTCTATAATACCCAAAATACTAGTACCTACCAGAATGCTCCAGATCTCTCAGCACAATGTCTCCATCTCAATTTTCGTTCAAGAGTTTATGGAAGTAAGACTGTCACCTCCGCCTAATATGTGTTTCCTCCACCAGTATATTGTCGTCCTCGTCCTTCATGCACCTCACGTGATCCAAGTCAGGTGCCCTTCTTTTTCTTTCCATGGCTAGTTTGTACAACTTCTTATCCCCACCTTTCTCTTCTAATTCCACATACATATGTTCAAAAGCAGCCGTAACCGCTTGTTTTGCCTCCTTCCTCGTCATCTTATACAGTTCCCTATTTGTCCACTTCTCCACCTTATCCTTGCTTTCTACTAATATTACATCTTTTTGCAAAACCTAAAATATTTCTCGTTTTTCTGACTCCAACTCTCAGATTCAAGTTTCTTTTCAAAACTAACTTTTAATTCGGTAAGTTCGAAATCCGTTTGCTCTGCCTCAGTTCGCTGCAACCAAAAAAAGGTCTGTACACCCAACCTCCTCTAAACCTTAAGTTATTTCCGTATTTTATATGTTTTTCGTTAATCATGTGTAGTTGGATTTATTGTTGTCTGTTGATGTCTGTATTGTATCGAATTAGTTCATCTAGATTTGCAGTATCTTTGGGTAGGTTAATCTATATATAATATGCTAAGCATGTTATAAATACTAGTTTAAGAGTATGATTTCATCTGTTTAAAGTATTTTTTGTGATCTTCACTGTTAGTTGGAAGTATTTTAAATGTTTTTAAAATGATGTTGTTTCCGTTTATTTTCAAGAATATATATTTTTTGTCTTTTCTTTTACCTGTGATATAAAGAGAGACTTTAAACTTTACTCTTATTATTAAGCAATTATTTCCTAAGCTAAATAAAGAATTAATTGTTAAATTTAGATTTTTAGTACTAAGATATAAGCTGACATAACGATGATTATTTTTCTACTATATACTTACGACCTAATTCACTTTAATATATTTTCTTTCCATACATGATGATTATAATACCAGAATGTCATAAACTGGAACACTTGAATTTTGGTAGAAGCAAAATTGTTTATCATCATGCATTATTTTTATTAAATCATGCCTTAAGTGGCACTTTGATCTATGTTTAATAAATGAAATAACTGCTTACCGTGTGGTGTTGGATGTTTCGGATTGCTCGTAATGTATAACCTCGAAAAATAACAAGAGGAATAAGCCATTCTCGTATAAATTTACATCTTTTTTACTTATGTGTGTATTTTTATATTCCGTCTACTAATTCCTTTTCTTTTCTTTGTTTTACATGAAATGCATTTGGAGTATGTGAAGAGTCTCGATATGAGACTCAACATGATTACAACAAAACGAAGATCCGCATCCATGTCTCTTGCATTCCTCGGCTTCGGAACTCCTAAACCAAAATGGGCCGGATGACAACATCATCCGCTTCATTCGCTATTTTATCATTATTCTTTAATCCCTCCATTCATTTTATTTTCTTGTTTAAATATATAATCTAGCCGCTATAAAAAAACGGACCGGCTCGAGCCGGCGGGTCGCTTTTCGCATTTCTAAAATATGGCGAACCAAAATGCAAATGTTAGAAAATAAATAATAAAATGCTGATAAAGTTTAAGAGGCTTAAAGGTTCTAAAAATGCTAAAAGTATAAAAGGAATGCTAAAATTGCAAAAGATGCTAAAGTTTAAAAGGGTGCTAAAAGCTGAAGGGAAAAATGCTAAAGGGTTGCTAGAATGCTAAGGGTTCGCGGAGTCGCCACCTAATTAATTTGGGTGAATTAGGACACCTAAATGTTTAACTAGTTTAAAGTAAAACATTAACTCCATTTTTAAAAGCTATGTGAGATTAGGTAAGGGTTCTTTATTAATCTAGAGGAAGGGTTAGACACCTCAGATCCGCTAACTTGCGGTTGTCCTGCCAAACCTAGGGCTAATTATTTATGCTAAGAATGCGTGTTTTTGAAAACATAAAAGATGCTTCAGAATATTTTATAAAAAGTAGGCATGTTGATAACAGTCCGTAAAACTAATGCTATAAAAAATAAAGCTTTAAAGTATGCATTTATATTGTTTATAGATATATGCAATGTTGGTTTATGATCAAAGATATGCTTTTAAAATCAAACATGTATGACGTAGTGCAAAAGGTAATTTTTGTTATTTTATGATAAGAATGCTATTCAACATAAATTATTTATATTGTGCTAATAAAAGCGCTTGTGGGAAATGCAATTTATTTTATCATGTTAGTTGCGAGTTGAATTATTTAGTAAAGCTTAGGCATGCATGACAAGTAACTTAAAGTGAGTTTCCGATTTTAAACTACCCACGATTTATTTATTCCAACTGCTAATTGTTCTATGTCTCCTATTAATTACAAAGTTAAAGAATTAGGCAACAATTAAAACAAATAATATAAAAGGTGGATATGATCACGCTCTCAAGGCGTGTGGCGACATCATCTTGTCCTATTTTGTCTTAGGAATCTCGGGAATGCGATTGCGGGTGCACATAACTGCGGGCCTTGATTTGAAGTATGCTGAGTCTCGTAACGAGACTCTTTGTTGCTCCAATGCATTTCATGTAAAACAAAGGAAGACAAGGATTAGTATGAGCCAAATATTGCCATGTATGAATAATTAAAACATTAGAAACACACCTCCATAACAATTAAATCAAGTCAATAGGCCTCATTAATATAATCCTATAATACTTAACTCATAATGGATGAAACTAACGGATACGCCTATTAATTCTCTAATCTTTTGGAAGAGAGAATAGAAGGTCCAACCGATGATTATCAAGCAATCCGGACCTTGGGCCATAGATACGGATAATATGCAAAAGTGCAAACAGCCCAAAGCGTGGAATCCTTCCAAAAAAAAAAAAAAAAAAAGGAAAAGCGAGCATGTCGGTACCTATGACCTAGTTAACAATATATGAGCCCACATTTACAAGGATATATATAAGGTGACATACACACAATATTCAAATAGTTGCCAACCATATATCACCCAAAAGCTTAATGAACAAGGCAGGATACAAAATGACTAAAATATTTCACGTGTTGATATTTAACACCTAGACAAGTAATGCAAGCATATTATGAGTTAAGTTGGTATGTAGACATAGGAATGGTCACGTGGCTAGTCGGGTGGCATTTGAGATGCCAAACCACCTAGAATAATTTACATGATAGTATGAGATTATTCATTTGAACATGTAGGATGAATATGTAACGACTTAGTATACATATAGGCGGAAGATATTTAAACAAATAATCCAAGAGGTCATTTGGATACACATCGATATATATATTGGATATATATTCCTGTATACCATTTCTCTTACGAAATTAAAGAAAGGAAAGATAACTAATTGAAACAAACTCACATATCATCAAGAACAAGCGAATAGGTAAAACATTAATTAACCACATCCTTCTCCAAATCTTTTAAGCGGTCGCTTATCCTAACCACACATATTTGCGAAGAAGCAAGATTACAGGTTGAGTTATGTACTACGATAATCGAATTTAACTCGCCATAGGCATGGTTTCATCGAACAATATGCTAAATCAACTCGCTATTCTTCATACTATGGAGACGCATTGTCAGAGCCATCCTAGTGGCAGTTTTAAGATAGGAACAGACTGGAAAACATCAAAACAATTTAATAATCAAAGTATGACACAACATTATTCTAAAGGACTTGACATGCTAGTATGGTGGCATTTTGAGGCTTGAGCAGGTAACATGAATAAAGGTCAAAATAATTGGTAGAACATATGCAAATGAAGGACAAACATACATATATCAGAAGTATGAAACCCTAGTAATGCCTAGACGATCACTTTTATACAGTCCCTTTACAATATGAAATCAAGCCAAATGAGTAACAGAGTTTCATTCATGCTTCCCAACTGAACACTGAGGGGCTACTTAGGAGATGAATTAAACAAATTCCCTAGCTCTATTTAACTTAAATTAGGCTTCGATCTTAAGTGTGATATGATTAAAACCCAAACAAGGTATATATCCTTCGAAGTCCTTAGTATATCACATGAACATACGCTAACTTATAACTCAACGAACAAAATGAGTTTAAAACACATTATGATCTATGAATAACCATTTTCCGATAGCATTTGATTAGCGATTGGTTAGGCTAAACTAAGCATACTCAAGCACATTCATATTGTCCATCGAATGAAAGGCACTTCAAACAGATATAGTATTTGTCGAAGGAATCTTAAAATCAAATCATTCTCGTAACATAGTTAATTTAACTGAACACTTATCCGGATAATAAATTACTAGGTAAGCATTGAGCTAGCATACACATTATGCAATTTCTGATACGTCATACAAAGGCGTAAATAGACAAATAAACAAGTAACATTGCAATGTACAACTAAGCAACCTCACGACCAACTCAAACTACACTCTTAAACTCATCATATGAGTAAAAATTATACTAACCAAATTAAAGCAAAAGACAAGCAGACGGATGATGAATATAAATCGAATGGAAAATCAGGCGATGAATTTACCTTCTCGGACGGTATCAAGTCGTCGACTGTTTTGGTTTTGGCGATGCGAATGAAAAGGGCCGGTTTTTGTGCGATTTCTGGACTAGTATTTAAAAGGTTTCGAAGCTCTGTTCTTGCTCTTGGGCTGCTAATCTCTGAATGCTGAATACCTAACGCTGAGGTTGAAGGCTGCTAAATGCCACTACGTCGATCTGCTTTTGTTAATTTAGAAAAAGGAAAGGAGGTTTGGATTGCTGGCCACCCTTTTCTCTCCTCCTCTCGATGCTGTGTCTTCTCCCGACTCCGCTCTGCCTATTGCATGCGTATAGCTTATGTATTTATAGCCATAATTCGGGTTCTAAGTTGGTAGGGTTTTCAATGCTGATTCTGTGCGATTTGTACGAATCTTGGCGAGATTGAGGATGAAGATTTGTTACCATCTAGGGACTGATTTCGAACGATTCTCACTGATTCGCGGATGATTCTTACTCGAGGGGTTTATAGTAGGTGATATGTTTGACTCGCCGGATCTTCCGTCCGAAAAATCCGGCGAGGATCTTGCTAGTTGTCGGCGGCGTCTTTAGGGTTAGTTTCTTTAGGTTATTGCTGCGTTTGTTTTAGGGAGACGATGTGTGAGATTGAGATGTAAAGAGTGAGGGCTTTACGTGGGTTATCTGCGAAAGGCTGCGAGGAAGATAAAGGGATTGGGCCCGGGTATTGGGCTGCGGGTTATTTGGATTGAGTTTGGCGAATTTTTAAGGGTGTTGGGCTAGGTAGAATCAATTGGGGTTTAATTAAGTGTTAGTTTTAGGCTAGTTAATTAATGTTAGTTAATTCTAGGTATTAATTTTAGGTGCTTAATTAATTAGGATTAGATTATTTGATTTAGTTAAATTATTTAGGTGCTAAATCACTAATTACCATAATAAATGCGCGTGTTATTTAATTAGTGCTTAATATTTTAGAATGCGACGCTATTATTTAAAATCTTATTATTGTGCATTATTGCAGTTAAATTAAAATTAAAATGAGCTTAGATTAAATTATTTAAATGCTAAATGCAAGTATGATTTTTAAGAATTGTTTAAAGCTTTTATAAATGCGACGCTATTAAATGCATGTATTAGATTAAAATTGATTTTAAATTACAAATGATTAATAATAAATGCGGACGTTATCGCTAAATTATTTATTTTATGCATTTATTAATTATTTAAGAATTACGATAAAGCTTAAAGTTAATTAATGCGAGCGTGGACTCTCACGTAAGGCGATGCCATTATTAAATTATTTATTTATGCTGTATTTATGTTTTATTCACGCGTTTTATTATAAAAATCCCTAAAATTATTTTACAAAATTAGTGTAATTTTATAGTTAATGGCCGACGAGGGTCAAAATCGTGTCAGCATGTCCCTCTTTGTATGGAGATGATGGAAGAATCTTCGACAAAGACGTTGACTCATGCCAATTTTGTCTCGATCTTCGTAATCTTGGCGGTGAACAAAATCAAAAAGCGTCGATGTCGAGTTATGGCGACCGTTACCACGGTCTAAACACTCGCGGGCTAACGCGGACTTAAGTCGAGTTATGATGACTGTAAAAAGTAAAAGAATATAATCGCTTGAACACGGGTGTCTGCTATGGCCTTGCTGGTTCTACGGTGATGTGGAGCGAGTGACTGACGCTGAGGCCGCTTCGCGATCGTTGGGAAAGTTGGCCCCGATGTTATTTGTAAGAGAAAATCCACGTTGTGCTCTCCTGCGCCTAAGACTTGAACAAACGGTTAGTGCATAATCAAGGCAAAATGATGATCGTAATTTTAAAGTAATGCAAAAGTAGAAAAGGTTATCCTGCAAAAGTGTGATGCTTGTGTTGATGCGATGTTGCGAATCGTGATTTTCGCCTCGCAGATGTGTTGCGATTGTGAACGGGTATGTTGTTCTACTAAAGCTCGAGAAAGAGTTAGTGCATAACCGCTAAGAATAATAAAGCATGCGTAAGAAATGCAATTTCGAGTATAGAAATCGTCCTGCGTGATATCGCGTGATGGCGTCGTTTGGACTTGTTGTCTTGATAAGTATTGCCGCTTCTGGCGTCGTTGCATGGACTTCTTGATTACGTCGTTATGCGGGACGTATTCTGGCGCGTCGTTGCATGGACTTCTTGATTCGTGCCGTTGTTTGGGCGGGGCGTCGTTGCATGGACTTCTTGATTACGTCGTTATGCGGGGGCGATATTCGCTTAGCGTCGTTGCGTGGACTTGCCGATTACGTCGTTATGCCGTGTTCTTCTTGGCGTCGTTGCGTGGACTTGATTCGTCGTTATGGCGTGTTCGCGGCGTCGTTGCGTGGACTTGTTGATTACGCCGTTATGCGGGCGTGTTCTTTGGCGTCGTTGCGTGGACTTGCCGATAACGCCGTTGTTTGGACGTATTCTTCTTTGGCGTCGTTGCGTGGACTTGCCGATTACGTCGTTATGCGGGCGTGTTCTTTCTGGCGTCGTTGCATGGACTTGGCGTCGGCGTCGTGGCTCGTAGACTTGTTGTCGATATCGCCGCGTTGCTGCTCGTAGAATAAATGCTCCCGCAAGCTAAGCTTGAAACGTTAGTGTATACTGTTTAAACAAAATGATAAATATATAGAAGTGCAATTTTATGGATAGAGATGTCGATATGCCCGAATCGAGATGTTGCCATTGTTATGATGCCTTTGTTGTGCGATGTTCTGATTGACTTTATGCAGGTTTTGTTGCGGAACTCGAACTTTGATCGCCGATTGTTGATGCCTTTTCTTGCTGCTGCTGCGGACTTTGGATTGTTGTCATCCTCTGCGCTTTGCCGCTTCACGAAGAGACTTTTCGTCGTATTTTCACTTTCTCGCAATATTAAAAGACTGCGCTCGAAGAAAATTTGTGAGTTTTGGGTCGATTTGTATTTGACTTCGCCGCTTGTTCGCTGTACCGCTTGTTTGGACTTGCAACCCCGTTTCCTTTTGAAAAGATATGCATAAATTGGATCTTATTGTCTTTGCTTGTATGCTATGTGTATTCTTCCCATTTTCAACGCAAAGGGAAAGTTTCCTAATGGTGTGGCCGATTTAGGCGCCACGTATCCGAATCGGTCGAACGTAGTTCATTACAGCGAATATTGGGAAAATTAAAATTTCTAGTGTGGGACGGCAGGCGAAGGCGCCACGTATCCACTGCGGAATCAGTCAAACGTAGTTCATTACAAGCAAAACGAAAGAAAACATTATTAAAGCTTAAATGAGTTTATAAATTATTCGCTAAAATAAATCGCTTTTTCCTATCCGTGCTCTGCGGACGTGCAAATCAATCAATATGCCTTCATGCTCGCCGTGGATGGGGTCTTCATGCTCGCTATCTCCTCTTCCGGCCTCTGCGTGGTGCATGCTCGGATAAATGGCGATTCGAGGCGGAATGGGCGTAGGCGAGTGTATTCCTCATCTAAGGTTATCAGTGCACATTAGCGTGGCCGTGGTTTGGCAAGGTTATCATGCACATTTGGGGCGGGATCCTTTAGTGAACTACCCTTCTCCGATCGGTGCCTCGATTGAGTGGCAACCTTCTGTCATGTCCTGGGCTATCGAGTGATACGCGCTTGTTCTCATCATACCATCTTGGGATAGGGTCGGATCCTTCCCGAATCGGTTGGATTAGGCACTTGCAACCTTTCATATATTTGAGGTATGGGTTCGCGAACTTTGGGTGGTTTTCCTTCAAAATTCTTATTTGCTCCGTGCATTGGGTGCTCTATTCGGCGGGCTGATGGGTGGATCTATGTGGGCGGGATAAGCGGGTGCTGTGAAGTGTTATATATAGTGTGTGTGGTAGTTGTGGTAGTATGATGGGTTTTGGTATGTTATGAACTTGGGTTTTGCGTTCTTGTACAAACATGGAAGAACTGTCTCTTTCTTCCTGAAGTACTCCCAGTGTCCCCGATCAATCGCCTTATTAGTTGCATTTGTAATCCTACCGGTTTAATACCTTCTTCTGAAGTCGCCCATTCTAATAACTTCCGCAAAATTCCGCCACGACGCTTATCATCCGCTCATGAGGTTGCATCCTTCAAAGATTGTACGAATAATGTGGTCATCTCACTCTCCACATGGGTGGTAGCACTTTCGCTGCCTCTGAACGCCACCTCATGGCGTATTCTCTGAATGTTTCTGTAGTCTTCTTCTCCAACTTCATTAAGTAGAACACGCCCACAACGGTTTCATGTTGAACTGAACCGCTCACAAAATCTTGGGCGATGCATTCCAATATGCCATTTCCGCGATCTTGGTGGTATACCAATCTAGTGCCTCACGGTCAAGCTCGAATGAACAACTTCATAATGACCGGTTCTTCCTACCCCGATTAGCTTGTCGCAATATGACCTCGGTGTGCGGGGTTCCTTTTCCATCAAATGGTTCAAACTTCACCTTGTACCCATGGCGGTTCCACGTGCGGATGCGTGCAAAGATCCTCGTAGTCTAGTCCTTCGTGACCTTTGTCCGATCGCATGCCCCGAACCGCTTCTTTCGGACTATGAATTTCTTTGGCCACGCCTCGCCCATTTTGGCTCGAACTTCCCTCCATCTCTTCATAATGATCCCCTTCGGTGAAGCACGGACGATAAAAGGATGCAGGTTGTTTCTTGGGCCGTAATGGGTGTGGTGCGTGGGTATTGGTTGCGATTAGGGCTGATTATGGTGAAGTAGAGGTATATGGGTAGTAGGAGGTCATTTTGAAGGTGGGGTTGAGGTTGGTTGGGCGGCGGTTTGTTCGGTGATCGTGGCCTTTGTGGAGGTTGGGAGATATGTGGTGGTGGAGGTCGATGCAGGATGGTTTGTGAAGTAGTGGCCGCTTTGATCGGCATAGGGTATTCAAGCTAATGGATAGGTTGGTCGATTCGTAGCCTCTCCATCTCAACTGCATATCGCCAATTTGTTCGCGGTGTGCAATACATTCTTCCCGATGGTGATATTCTCCTTACGAAGGTTCTGTTACCGACAGAATAATTCCCAAACCATTTGGCTCAGGCGCCGAGCCAGTCATATCATCATTTCTTGCCTTGGACCTGGTGAAGTGTGGATGCTCCGACATTGTTGAGTCAAATACGAACCGACCCTTTGGGGAGGATGATAAATTTTCTTCTAAAAAAATGCAACAAACGGTGTTAGCATAAAACACATAATTTGCAGGCATGTAGCAGATATATCACACATAGTACGTTTCCTAACATGCCGGGGGACCTCTTTATGCCGTAGGTAGGCCTAAACGTCACTCATGCGAGATTATGACGGATTTGTCCAAGTCGTCCAACTATAATGCCTTTGTTGGAAATGGCGACCAAATGACGGTGCACTTTTCCCAATTTCAGCATGTCATGATTGGGCTTGGATTTGTCTGTCATTGTCACGCTACACATAATATGCTGGTTGATCGTTGGGTTGAGAAACCCGTCGACAAGTTTGGTGTCTTCCTAATTGTGGTGTCGATGCCAAGGACCAACCCACCTAAGGTAAATGAAATAAAGGGTGGTATAGCTCTATCTTAAGTTTCTAAGATTTGGCTTTTCGACGCAAGGTTCCCGCGGACAACTCGAGTGAAGGCTACGGTGATCAGACGAACCGATCTAACTCCGCGCAGGCGCCAACTCTCCTAAAATTTGGATATTTTTTGAAAGAAATTTGCGGGTGCGCAGAGCACACCAGCGCGTGAGTGTGTGATTTGTGTGAATTTTCCGGAATGGAAGAAATATGAGCGGAATGCCAGTTTAGGGAAAGCAGTAAAGCAAGTAGCAAAAAATAAACAAAATACAATACACAAAAATTAAATGCAAAATAATTGCCAAATAATAACCCTAGGTCTGTTATGGTTAAGAACCTAAAATCCCCAGTGAAGTCGCCATTTCTGTCGCGCCCTTTTTCGGCCGCGGCATTTCTAAAATATGGCGAACCCTGCTCAAAATGCAAATGTTAGAAAATAAATAATAAAATACTGATAAAGTTTAAGAGGCTTAAAGGTTCTAAAAATGCTAAAAGTATAAAAGGAATGCTAAAATTGCAAAAGATGCTAAAGTTTAAAAGGGTGCTAAAAGCTGAAGGGAAAAATGCTAAAGGGTTGCTAGAATGCTAAGGGTTCGCGGAGTCGCCACCTAATTAATTTGGGTGAATTAGGACACCTAAATGTTTAACTAGTTTAAAGTAAAACATTAACTCCATTTTTAAGGTCTGCAAAAGCTATGTGAGATTCTGGGTAAGGGTTCTTTATTAATCTAGAGGGAAGGGGTTAGACACCCTCTAAGATCCGCTAACTTGCGGTTGTCCTGCCAAACCTAGGGCTAATTATTTATGCTAAGAATGCGTGTTTTTGAAAACATAAAAGATGCTTCAGAATATTTTATAAAAAGTAGGCATGTTGATAACAGTCCGTAAAACTAATGCTATAAAAAATAAAGCTTTAAAGTATGCATTTATATTGTTTATAGATATATGCAATGTTGGTTTATGATCAAAGATATGCTTTTAAAATCAAACATGTATGACGTAGTGCAAAAGGTAATTTTTGTTATTTTATGATAAGAATGCTATTCAACATAAATTATTTATATTGTGCTAATAAAAGCGCTTGTGGGAAATGCAATTTATTTTATCATGTTAGTTGCGAGTTGAATTATTTAGTAAAGCTTAGGCATGCATGACAAGTAACTTAAAGTGAGTTTCCGATTTTAAACTACCCACCCGATTTATTTATTCCAACGGGCTAATTGTTCTATGTCTCCTATTAATTACAAAGTTAAAGAATTAGGCAACAATTTAAACAAATAATATAAAAGGTGGATATGATCACGGCTCTCAAGACGTGTGGCGACATCATCTTGTCCTATTTTGTCTTAGGAATCTGCGGGAATGCGAATGCGGTGCACATAAATGCGGGCCTTCATTTGAAGTATGATGAGTCTCGTAACGAGACTCTTTGTTGCTCCAATGCATTTCATGTAAAACAAAGGAAGACAAGGATTAGTATGAGCCAAATATTGCCATGTATGAATAATTAAAACATTAGAAACACACCTCAGTCATAACAATTAAATCAAGTCAATAGGCCTCATTAATATAATCCTATATAATACTTAGAACTCATAATGGATGAAACTAACGGATACGCCTATTAATTCTCTAATCTTTTGGAAGAGAGAATAGAAGGGTCCAACCGATGATTATCAAGAACAGGCCAATCCAGACCTTGGGCCATAGATACAGATAATATGCAAAAAGTGCAAAACAGGCCCAAAGCGTGGAATCCTTCCAAAAAAAAAAAAAAAAAAGAAAAGGAAAAACTGAGCATGTCCAGTACCTATGACAGCCTAGTTAACAATATATGAGCCCACATTTACAAGGATATATATAAGGGTGACATACACACAATATTCAAATAGTTGCCAACCATATATCACCCAGTAGCTTAATGAACAAGACAGGATACAAAATGACTAAAATATTTCACATGTTGATATTTAACACCTAGACAAGTAATGCAAGCATATTATGAGTTAAGTTGGTATGTAGACATAGGAATGGTCACGTGGCTAGTCGGGCATTTAGATGCCAAACCACCTAGAATAATTTACATGATAGTATAAGATTATTCATTTGAACATGTAGGATGAAGATGTAACCAGCTTAGTATACATATAGACAGGAAGATATTTAAACAAATAATCCAAGAGGTCATTTGGATACACATCAGATATATATTCGGATATATATTCCTCAGATACCATTTCAATTAAAGAAAGGAAAGATAACTAATTGGAAACAAACTCACATATCATCAAGAACAAACAGAATAGGTAAAACATTAATTAACCACATCCTTCTCCAAATCTTTTAAGCGCCTCGATTATCCTAACCACACGTATTTGCGAAGCAAGATTACAGTTGAGTTATGTACCACGAATAATCGAATTTAACTTGCCATAGGCGTGGTTTCATCGACAATATGCTAAATCAACTCGCCTATTCTTCATACTATGGAGAGACATATCAGTAGGCCATCCTAGTGGCAGTTTTAAGATAGGAACAAACTGGAAAACATCAAAACAATTTAATAATCAAAGTATGACACAACATTATTCTAAAGGACTTGACATGCTAGTATGGTGGCATTTTGAGGCTTGAGCAGGTAACATGAATAAAGGTCAAAATAATTGGTAGAACATATGCAAATGAAGGACAAACATACATATATCAGTATGAAACCCTAGTAATGCCTAGACGATCACTTTTATACGCCTTTACAATATGAAATCAAGCCAAATGAGTAATGAGTTTCATTCATGCTTCCCGAACACCGAGGGCTACTTAGGAGATGAATTAAACAAATTCTAGCTCTATTTAACTTAAATTAGGCTTGATCTTAAGTGTGATATGATTAAAACCCAAACAAGGTATATATCCTTCGAAGTCCTTAGTATATCACATTGAACATACAGTTAACTTATAACTCAACGAACAAAATGAGTTTAAAAACACGTGAGATCTATGAGGCAGCGAGATAACCATTTTCCGATAGCATTTCAGATTAGCGAGATTGGTTAGGCTAAACTAAGCATACTCACATTCATATTGTCCATCGAATGAAAGGCACTTCAAACAGGATATAGTATTTGTCGAGCAGATCTTAAAATCAAATCATTCTCGTAACATAGTTAATTTAACTGAACACTTATCCGGATAATAAATTACTAGGTAAGCATTGAGCTAGCATACACATTATGCAATTTCTAATACGTCATACAAAGGCGTAAATAGACAAATAAACAAGTAACATTGCAATGTACAACTAAGCAACCTCACGACCCTCTGCCGATGTCGAAACTCAAACTACACTCTTAAACTCATCATATGAGTAAACTGAATTATACTAACCAAATTAAAGCAATTTCGACGGTCGAAAGACAAGCAGAGAATATAAATCGAATGGAAAATCAAGGCGATGAATTTACCTTCTCGGACGGCAGGCGTATCAAGTCGTCGACTCGCTGGTTTTAGTTTTAGCGTCACGAATGAAAAGTTTTGTGCGATTTACGGACTAGTATTTAAAAGGTTTCAAGCTCGTTCTTGCTCTCGCTAATCGAATCTTTGAATACCTAACGCTGAGGTTGAAGGCTGCTAAATGCCACTACGTCGATCTGCTTTTGTTAATTTAGAAAAAGGAAAGGAGGTTTGGATTGCTGGCCACCCTTTTCTCTCCTCCTCTCGATGCTGTGTCTTCTCCCGACTCCGCTCTGCCTATTGCATGCGTATAGCTTCTGTATTTATAGCCCTAATTCGGGTTCTAAGTTGGTAGGGTTTTCAATCCGATTTGTACGAATCTTGGCGAGATTGAGGATGAAGATTTGTTACCATCTAGGGACTGATTTCGAACGATTCTCACTGATTTGCGGATGATTCTTACTCGAGGGGTTTATAGTAGGTGATATGTTTGACTCGCCGGATCTTCCGTCCGAAAAATCCGGCGAGGATCTTGCTAGTTGTCGGCGGCGTCTTTAGGGTTAGTTTCTTTAGGTTATTGCTGCGTTTGTTTTAGGGAGAGACGATGTGTGAGATTGAGATGTAAAGGGCTGAGGGGCTTTCTGTGGGTTATCTGCGAGAAAGGCCTGCAGGGGGGGAAGATAAAGGGATTGGGCATGGGTATTGGGGTTATTTGGATTGGGTTTGGGCTGGGCGAATTTTTTAAGGGGTGTTGGGCTAGGTAGAATCAATTAGGGGTTTAATTAAGTGTTAGTTTTAGGCTAGTTAATTAATGTTAGTTAATTCTAGGTATTAATTTTAGGTGCTTAATTAATTAGGATTAGATTATTTGATTTAGTTAAATTATTTAGGTGCTAAATCAGTCTAATTACCATAATAAATGCGGGCGTGTTATTTAATTAGTGCTTAATATTTTAGAATGCGACGCTATTATTTAAAATCTTATTATTGTGCATTATTGCGAAGTTAAATTAAAATTAAAATGAGCTTAGATTAAATTATTTAAATGCTAAATGCAAGTATGATTTTTAAGAATTGTTTAAAGCTTTTATAAATGCGACGCTATTAAATGCATGTATTAGATTAAAATTGATTTTAAATTACAAATGATTACTAATAAATGCGGCTATGCTTCTTGACGCGACGTTATCGCTAAATTATTTATTTTATGCATTTATTAATTATTTAAGAATTACGATAAAGCTTAAAGTTAATTAATGCGGGCGCGGGACTCTCTACGTAAGACGCGATGCCATTATTAAATTATTTATTTATGCCTGTATTTATGTTTTATTATTTGCGTTTTATTATAAAAATCCCTAAAATTATTTTACAAAATTAGTGTAATTTTATAGTTAATGGACGGGAGGGTCAAAATTGGGTGTCAACCGTCCCGCCCATGACCCGACCCCGCCAGCCTCGATCATACGACCCCGCCCCGACCCGCCCGACCCCGCCCCGACCCTCCTGCAGAAAATAGCCGTTGTCCAACGACCGTTTTACATTTTGGTCGTTGACAACGCCATTTTAAACCTCCTCCCCTACCCCTTTATATTTATTTTTAACCCCTAAGTTATTATATTTACACTTTAATCCAATTTTTCAACTATAAATACCTCATTCCTCTTCTTATTATTTTCACAAATCTTTCTACTCTCTAATCTCTCAATCAATTATCAATCAATCTCTATACAACATTGTCTACATATTCAATCTATTTATTAATTTGAGAATTGGGAGTGAAGTTGGCAACTAGCTTGAGGATTATCTATCGAGCAAAGTTTCAATTTTCAACCTCTCGATTACACGTCGACTCTCGTTTGGTACATTCTCTCATTAAATTATTATTTTGTCTTTATTTCATTTAGCACATTTAATTTCATTATCTATTTATCTTTAACTATTTATTAGCATAATTAAAATGAAAGGACTAAGAGGCATGTTGGGTAAGGGTAAGGGTCAGGCTTCTTCTAGTAGGGGTGGTAACAAGGGCAAGGGTACTTCTTCTAGTATTCCTGTTCCAGCTATTCCTAGACAAGATGATTTTATAGATCCTGAAATGTTTCCTGAAATACCATATGATCTTGACACAAATGATTATCCTCAAATTGAAGAAGATTTTAATTTAGATGACACCCTAGATGATGATACACCTACTAATGAAGATGATACACCCACTAGTGAAATGTCTCCTATCCCCCCTACTATGAGACGAGGTCCGGCAAAACGACCATTAAAATCAGTTGTATGGAAATATTTTGGACGTAGCTAATCAAGTAGTGTATGTAAAACTTGTAAAAATGTTTATTCTTTTAAAACCGACAAGGTCATGGTGGGACGGGGGGTTTAGGAAGACACCTATTGCAAAAACACAAAGTCTTGCATGCCCATACATGATTGAAAAAAATGGTGAGAAAACGTCCTCTCAATCGGAACAAGGTTCACATCTTGTTTGAAAAAGTAGTCAAATTAACCCTATGACGGGGAGTTGTAAGCCCTAAATACGATAAACATAAAGATAGGAATCACTAACAAAATTAGTTCTTTGTGGAGGGTTTGCCTTTTCATTTCTGAATTTCTGGTTTTATTCATTATATTAGAGATATGTATAATTGCTTATAAAGGTTTTCCTAGATCAATGTTAAAAGAGATGTATTTAAATTTGCACATGAATATCAACAGATTTATGTTATGCATTATATCATTTAAATTGCAAAGTCGCTCTAACTTCGATATAGTCGTAGTACTAACGCCATGATTATTTAACTTTGAATCATTGGATAGATTATAAATGGTCTATGCAAAAACGTATTTTAGCATATAGATATATAGATAGTAGGCATTGGTGAGTTTATTTAAAATATTTATTCATCTGCGATTATTACGGAATAACCGATAAAGTTATGAGTATTACATTAGATAATGCATCTTCTAACAATTACGCTATTAGTATTTTAAGAGATGTTTTAACTCGTCTTTTCCAAAACATTTTCATATCAAATGTGCGTGTCATATTTATAACTTAGTTGTAAATGATGGTCTTTCACTTTTTCAAGATATTCTTGAAAAATACAATTTGCTATACACTTTATTTTTAAAAATAATAGAATTCAACGAGAAAAGAATATAAAAACTTGTCACGATTGTGGACTATCTTACGAAAAATTCCCGAAGAAGTACCAACTAGGTGGAATTCTTTATATGACCAACTAGTTGTTGCTTATGACTATAGAAAACCTATTACTTTATTTTTTAACGCCCATAATCAAAATCCAAATGATATGATTGTGGATAATGATTGGGAGAAAATTAGAGAACTTATTGTATTTTTAGAAAATTTTCAACGAGCAACAAAAGAATTTTCTACTTTATATTATCCTACTATTTCAACTATGTTGTTTTATATAGCTATAATATTTTTACTTCTTAAAGAATATATGAAAAAATCTGCCTATACTGCAGCTATTAAAAAAATGTTTATGAAATTAAAGAAATATTTTATTTCTATTCCCCCTATTTATATTATTGGTGTTGTATTAAACCCGACTATTAAAGTAGAGGGTTGTAAAAGTCTTATTGAAAATATTTATAACTGTATGGACATACTACCACCTCCAACTGTCAAAAATTTAAATGTTGAGTCACCTATTGAACTAACGCTAGAAGAAGTGTTGAATAGCGTAGAAGATGAATGCAAAAAAGTATATCGGCATTACCAGCAAGAAAGTGCTAGTAACCATCGACTTTTGTACCATCTTATTCTTCTTCAACACAGGCTAAAAAAAGGCATGTTGTTTCTGGGGCTAGTAGTATTAGTTCTATTGAAAGCCTCAGAAATAGAATGTGCGGTGGTACCAGTGCTAACCAAATTAGCGAGTTCGATGTTTTTGTTTTGCAGGGTAATTTACCTTACCAAGCAGTTATCAATGAAGAAGGAAAGGAAGACTTGCTGAAATATTGGAGCCAGAATGAGAAGACATTTCCAACACTTTCAATAATGGCCCGAGATATTTTGAACATTCAAGCGTCATCAATCGCTTCTGAAAGCGCTTTTCTGTGATTTCAAATAGAGAAACCTGACACTCATTAGCCGAGACGGCTTGGAGATGGCGGTACTATTCGAGATTGGATACGAGCGGAGCGAAGGAGGTCTGATCGACGATTAACGAAGAAGAAGAAGAAGACGACAACTACAACGACATTTTATCTGAAGGCATGAGTAGCGACGTGGAACAATTTGACCAAGATATACCAATTCCAACCGAAGAACCACAAGAAATTATAAAGAAACTAGAAAAATATTTTCAAATTGGTAATTTATTTCATTGCAATTTTTTAATTTGTCTATGTCTTTTGCAATTTTTTCCAACATTACACTACAATGTTGTAATTTTGAATTTTGTATATTTCAATGAAATAATTAATAATATAAGAGGCACAAAAACAGCCTTGGGATGTTTTTTTTACACTCTTCTTGTCTTTGTTTAATTATTTAGTTTATACTTTATAGTTTATAGTTTATACTTTATAGTTTATAAATATATTATATATATGAGTATAATACTATAATTATAATACTATAAGTCTATAATATTATAGTATATGTATATGACTATATGACAAGTATATGTTAATGTTACTTTGTTAGTAATTTAGTATTTTTAATTTAGTGAAAAAATTTAAAAAAAAATCAAAACCCGCTGCAGTCCGTCCCGACCCTACCTAATGGGGCGGGACGGAGACACGTTATGGTCCCACCCAACCCTCGGCCGCCACTCGACCCGCCCTTTTCTCCGCTAATATAATTTGACATAAATATTGAAATGTGTAGAATAGGTAGACTTAAGACCAATAGATTAAAGGGGAGGGTAGCTTAAAACTGATTTCTTTTTCATATCTCTAAAGCATGCATTTTTAATAATGTCTTGCAAATGCATATTTTTTATAAAACTTTAATTTTATACACAACATGTGATTTTCAAATAAACTATTTTTTATACATTTTTAAAGTGAACCTCATGTAGTTTATCAAAATATATACATCTTTCAAATAAATATTTGCAACACCTTTTCTTAATTTTATACTTTCAAAATATGCATTTTTAAATACAATAATTAACTAAGTTTGACTGGACAATCGCGAGTTAGCGGATCCTGAAGGATGCCTAATCCCTTCCCTTTAGGATAATAAAAAACTCTTACCTATAATCTCATTATGTTTTGCAGACCATTAAATGGAGTTACTTTTATCATTTTTTGCTAAGTAGATGTCCTAATTCATCTTTAAAATAATTAGATGGCGACTCCTTAAAATACAATTCAGGAATCACTCATATGTCCTACACCATTTTCGACTTCGGTTAAAATGGGGCGCTGATGTGCGATTTATAAACACGCTAAACGCAAGTGCACGTATCGTGACAAGTAATATAGTATAGGTAAGACCAAATATCGTCCTCAGGGACTGGTTTTCAAGTACTGATTATCTATGCTTTAGTTTCTATTTGATTAACGTTAATTGAGTTGGAATTCTAAACTAATAATGCAGGAAATAAACTAATTATGAAAATACTTTGATTTAAATCAGTTATGATGGAGAATTAGGGATTCCAAGATCATCAACTATCCACTCTATTCAATCCTTAATACAATTAGACTGACTTCTTCTTCTACGTTAAGATAGCAGGTTAACTAAGCCGTTTTATACTCCTGTTAAGGTAATATAAACACTCAACCCCAATGGAGAACCCTTCTACCTTTCGGTGACAAGATTGACTATAAAGAGGATTAAGAGCAATAACCTATTAAGCTACACAAGTATCGGGGTACTTTCGTCCACGATTTAAACCTATGTTTATTCAACTATAACATATTCACAATCTCCCCTTTCGGATTTCTATTAGAACTCATTTTAGTGATGATAACTAGTGATCAATTAATTATCAAGCAATCAAAGCAACTATTGAATAAATCTTAAACAAGTGAAGAAGAAATCAACTAATGTATTACTTCATGAATAAGAGTTTCAAGAGAATCACAAGGAAATCCCTAAATAAGTAATTAGCTCCTAGCCATAGTCACGCTAAGAACTAATACAATCTCCATACATGAACTGAAATAAACAAAGCAAAAAGAAAGAAAAGAAAATACTCAAAAACAAGTCTCCAAGCCTTCTAGCATCCAAGGATTGTGTTGTGGAATATTTACAAGATGGAATGGAATGGTGGATGGAGAATGGAATGGGAATTGGATGAATTCTTCTAATGATGTAGAGACTATTTATATCCCAAGAATCCTTTAGGTAAAGGGTTAGGGATTATGTAGGTAGGAAAGGTTATGGAATCCTTTTAGGTAAAGGGTTTAGGGAAAGTTATGGAATCCTTTAGGTAAAGGGTTAAGGAATATGTAGGTAGGAAAAGTTATCCCTTTTGGACTCTGAAAACGTGTCAAATTCGGCCCAAAACTCAAAAATCCCGCGTCGGCGCCGTGGCCCTGCAATCCGGCGCCACGGCGCCGAAAAACCTGCAGCAAAATCATCTTTCTGAACATTCAGCGGCGTGGCGCCTGAGGCGTTTTTCTGGCGGATTTTAACCGTCGTCGATTTTCATCAGGCTTGCGATCTTGTCTATACTTCCCGGGACTTCTTAGACTTCATTTATTGGCTCCTTTTAGTGTGCAATTCCATCTCAATTAAGCTCATTTCATCTTCTTTTCGCCATTTCTCCATTTCTGACCGTTGTGACACAAAATAAAGGAAAACGACCCTAATACTATACTAAACATAAACAAAATGAGTAAAATACTAACTAAAAATTACTCAAGAGGTGTATATAAAATACACCGATCAAATACCCCAAACTTAACCTTTGCTCGCCCTCGAGCAAAGATCAAAAATATAAACAAAGACACGAAAGGAAGAAAAATAAAATGACTCAAAGACACTGATCATTTTGCTGCACAATTGTCACTTAGAAAAGCATGAAGGTTAGTAGGATAATATGTAGGAACATATATCATGGATATTTAGCATTCTAAACACATCAAGTTAGATATTTCGCAAATTCACTTTAATCATGCTCAATGGAAGTAAGAATACCTAACTATGCATGTCGATTTCAAAATCATATGGCATGTTCATTTGCTATTCTCCACTAATCATGAATACACATATTAAAGATCTTCAGGGCTTTTCAGGGTTGTAATGTAGGCTTAGGCATGGGTAGGTAAAAATAGTCATTTAGGCTCAATTTACGTACCATAAGCTCTTTTGCTTTAAATTCTTCCATTTTCTTTTGATTCTCTTTTTCACTTCATACCTATCTTTCGCCTCTTTTGTTTTGAGAGAATGAGGTGTATGATGAATAACAGATACCCCCAAACTTAGGCTTTTGCCTATTTATTATTACTTTTTCATTGGGGTGTATCAAAATTGTTCACTCTCTTTTGTCTCTTTTTCAACACTTTATATTCCAAACATCTCAATTTTTCACTTATGGCACAAGTATGTAATTATAGGGTGTCAAAGAAAGGTCTTATTTTTAGGCTCAAATGGGCTGACTATGGATATAATTTGAATGTCAGAGATAGGCAAAGAATGGTAAGAAATGGCTAACAAAGAAATGCCTGAATCATCTCCCTAACATGCATATCATAACTATTTCGCCTCAAATAGCAAGCAAGCAGACACATAGATTTAATCATTAACAATGCATAATTCAAGCAAGATACCCCAAATAGTTCGATTTCATAATTTTTTGGCATATCTATCCTAAGTGTTCAGATGGTTGCTTCTAATTTCATTACATTATTCCACTTTACTTCACTAGGCGTTTCAAGTAACTACATCATACTTGATCAAAAAAAAATTATGACTCAAAAAACAAATACTCAAAAATACCAAAACAAATCAAAAAGACTCAAAAACAATAAAACATCCCCCCAAACTTAAATCACACATTGTCTCAAATGTGTGCAAGACTCAAAAAAAAAAATAGGGACAACTCACTGACACAATACAGCGGTCATAACGGAGGTCTGGGAGGAAAAATTCTGGAATTTGCACGGAATATGGCTCTCTGAAGTTCCGGCGCCGCGGCGCTGACGACGACTTTTCCTTCTTCTTCTTTTTTCCAGCGTTTTTGCTCCTTTTTCTGTTCGGGGTCTGCTCCTAGTCCACCTGTCATCCAACAACACAAAACAAGAACCCAAGACTGTTCAAGACAAAATAAAAACAAACTAAAACAAAAATTAAAATAACATAATTAAAAACATTGGGTTGCCTCCCAACAAGCGTTGTCTTTAACGTCTTTTAGCCGGACGCAATTAACCTTTACGAGTGCCCATTGGATCCTTCCGCGAACTGTTTGCAATCCGCATAGTTATTGTTGCAGGTCTCACTTTTCCTACAACACCTTTGTCGAACAAGGGCCTCAGATCTTAAGATTATCCCCCAATTCCACAAGACATGCTTGTCTTTTAGGCTCTCTATAATGTAGGGATCAGTGAATCTCCCTACATCTCTCAACTTTTGGGGGTGCCCTTGATGGTATGGACTTTCTATTTGGGGATTGGTGGTATTTCTTTTGCAATAAGTACAGGAAAAATAATTTCCAAAGAATCCAAAAAGGTGAATAATTTGATTTCAGTAATTTTTTCCTTCTCTACACCAACTATCTCGCTAGATTCCTCAACAGCTGGGTGTGGTTCAGGTTCCTCAATCTGCTTATCACTTCCCACGACGGTGTCGCTAGGCAGATTTTCTTGAAGTGTATTGCTCATCCGATCCATTAGTTGTCCTATTTGTGTCTCCAAATTTCTGAGGGACACTATTGTCTCATCCATGAACTGAGGCTGGCACTTGGTGAGCCTGAGTATGTCTGCCTGCAACTCATCTGGATCTTCTTCCAGAACATGTGAGTTAAGCTGTTGTTGATGATTCCACTGCCCCTGATAGTAGTAGTAGTCCATATGTCCTGATATTTTTTTTTTTGAATTTAACCTGCAAAAAAAAAGGGTGATAAAAAGATGCTCGCAGAACAAGTTAGAAACTTGTTCTTGGAGCAACCAAATTAGAAATAAGAATAGATAAATCGATATTGAAAGTACGCCAATCTCCAGCAACGGCGCCAAAAACTTGATGTGCGATTTATACACACGCTAAACGCAAGTGCACGTATCGTAACAAGTAATATAGTCTAGGTAAGACCGAATATCGTCCTCAGGGACTGGTTTTCAAGTACCGATTATGTATGCTTTAGTTTCTATTTGGTTAACGTTAATTGAGTTGGAATTCTAAACTAATAATGCAGGAAATAAACTAATTATGAAAATATTTTGATTTAAATCAGTTATGAGGGAGAATTAGGGCTTCCAAGATCATCAACTATCCACTTTATTCAATTCTTAATACAATTAGACTGACTTCTTCTTCTACGTTAAGATAACAGGTTAATTAAGCCGTTTTATACTCCTGTTAAGGTAATATAAACACTCAACCCCAATGGAGAACCCTTCTACCTTTCGGTGACAAGATTGACTATAAGAAAGATTAAGAGCAATAACCTATTAAGCTACACAAGTATCGGGGTACTTTCGTCCACAATTTAAACCTATGTTTATTCAACTATAGCATATTCACAATCTCCCCTTTAGGATTTCGATTAGAACTCATATAAGTGATCAATTAATTATCAAGCAATCAAAACAACTATTGAATAAATCTTAAACAAGTGAAGAAGAAATCAACTAATGTATTACTTCATGAATAAGAGTTTCAAGAGAATCACAAGGAAATCCCTAAATAAGTAATTAGCTCCTAGCCATAGTCACGCTAAGAACTAATACAATCTCCATACATGAACTGAAATAAACAAAGCAAAAAGAAAGAAAAGAAAATACTCAAGAACAAGTCTCCAAGTCTTCTAGCATCCAAGGATTGTGTTGTGGGATATTTACAAGATGGAATGGAATGGTGGATGGAGAATGGAATGGGAATTGAATGAATTCTTCTAATGACGTAGAGACTATTTATAGCGCAAGAATCCTTTAGGTAAAGGGTTAGAGATTATGTAGGTAGGAAAGGTTATGGAATCCTTTTAGGTAAAGGGTTTAGGAAAAGTTATGGAATCCTTTAGGTAAAGGGTTAAGGAATATGTAGGTAGGAAAAGTTATACCTTTTGGACTCTGAAAATGTGCCAAATTCGGCCCAAACTTCGAAATCTGCGTTGGCGCGTGGTAGCCTGTCCGGCGCCACGGCAGCGTAAAACTCTGACAAAATCATCTTTACGAACATTCAGCGCGCTTGGCTGAGGCGTTTTTCTGGCGGATTTTCGTTTCGTCGTCCAGTTTTCATCCGGGCTTTGTCTGATCTTGTCTATACTTTCCGGGACTTCTTAGACTTCATTTATTGGCCCCTTTTAGTGTGCAATTCCATCTCAATTAAGCTCATTTCTTCTTCTTTTCGCCATTTCTCTATTTCTGACCGCTGTGACACAAAAGAAAGGAAAACGACCCTAATACTATACTAAACATAAACAAAATGAGTAAAATACTAACTAAAAATGACTCAAGACGTGTATATAAAATACACCGATCAGGCACGACACACATGAAACAACCTGGTCATTCCAAGCTCATAACTTAACAACAAATTTTTCTTTTTTGATGACCGATAAATCCATCTAGGGCCAACTCTTAGGACCAACTGCAACCTTTAAAAAACTCGGGGATAATAGGTCTACCCCTCTGCCCTTCTCCACTTAATTATCACGATTAGTTCGCATGGTATGAGACTCGAACCTGTGACCTAAGTCACAAATCCCTCAAACTTTGTCACTCATACTTAGTCCGGGGGGCAATGTAACAACGAATTTAGTTGACCTGATTGACTATTTTGCAGATAAACAGAAGAAAATTTGAATGAGTTTCAGATTTTCAGTACATAGAGAAATTACCAAAAAAGTTTACCTTCGTTTTCACTTTTGCTTGACAAAATGTCAGAGCCACTGTTTCCCAAACATTACATCCGAGTCCTTTCTCACTCTTTGGGTTAACAAAAACCTACTAATCACAAAGGAAAAAGTCTGAAGAAACTTAAACTTCAAAATGAAGTTAATTTCTGTCACCATTTAGACAGTACCGGCACTACCAGAGCTTGAGCAACTAATTAAGGTTGGCCAGTGGGCCGGGCCGACCCGGTCCCGTACCGGTCCTGTTTAAATTTAAAAAAAAATTAGTGGGTCCGGGGCTCGAACCGGGACGGTACATGGTATGGTCCCGCCCGATCCGGTCCCGCTAGGACCGACCCAGCCTCGCCTCTTGATCCATGACTTGCCAAAAATAGTCGTTGCAATAACGACCATTTTACATTTTCTATGTCTTTTGCAATTTTTTCAACAACGATGCACTCTGATATTTGTAATTCTGAATCTTATATATTTCAATGAAATAATTAATAATATAATAGGCACAAAAACAACCTTGGGATGTTTTTTTTACACTCTTCTTGTCTTTGTTTAATTATTTAGTTTATAAATATATATGAGTATAATACTATAATAGTATAATATGAGTATATGACTATCACTATATGACTATATGTTACTTTGTTAGTAATTTAATATTTTTAATTTAGTGGAAAAAAAACCGTCCGTCCCGTCCCGACCCAACCGACTGCCCACCGGGAACGGTACTGGGACGGAACACGGTATCGTCCCTCTAGTACCGGTCCCGCCTGGCCCGCCCCAGTCCGACCCCGCCTCTCCTTTCTGCCCCGACCCCGTCCCGAGCCCGCCTGTCCCAATCTAGTGGGCCCGGCCCACTGGCCAGCCCTACAACTAATAGACATGTTAACTGGTAATTGATAACTTACTAAATGTACCAGAAGGTTCTTTGGCCGCTCAGCGTCCATGTTTAGAAGATCATTGATCCGATTAACCCACATCTGACATGTTTGTGAATCCTTATGTCCAAAAGTGTAAAAAGATGGAACCAAAACAGAAGGTTGTGTCTTTGATTTCTGGACTCCGCGTATTGTAAATCGGTACATCTGTATCCACATATACATATTGTTAATTACCTCTTTGACCAAAGGAGATATATTTAGACCCTTAACCGTTGTTAAATAATTATAACCTCGAACGATTGGGCCAAGAAGGCAGCTTCATGTACCAACCCCCAATCAATGAACTCTGCAGAGTATACATCGCTATAACACAGTGTAGTTTCACTCTTAGAAACAAGTTCTATGCCAAAACAAGATGATGGATCCTGCCCCTGCCATACAGATAAAGGTTAATTCTAGGACTGAAATTCATAAAGCATAAATAGGGAGTCATACAGTATTAGCTTCATCTGAAACGTTATGAGATACCCTTTCCTGTAACTTCCCTTAGTAAATATACCGGTCATTGACAGTGTGAACTACAGAGATTAGACACTGGCAACCTCAACTTACCAAAGACTACATAGCATGAAAACATTCTACAAACAATCTTTTGAAAATGGAACTCACTGACATAGATTATCTAGAACATGTATTTCAATCACAGGTTAGCAAAAGCCGGCCAGAACAAGATGCATGGTACCTTTAAACAACAAAGTTGCTCAATTTAATTAGTTACAAACATTTCAAATCTCAGTTCAAGTGAGTATACTAATTGCTAAATACACACCAAAAAAAAAAACAAAAATAATAATGAAAAGTGAATAACATAATAAAAATGAAATCTTTGAGCTCCTAAAGCTCCAAACTCCAAACTCTTTCATGTCAACCAAACAATAACATGGCATATTTTCCTACAACAAAATTCACCAAAAAGCTAACAAATTCAACAGATAATTTAGAAAATAAATCTGACAAACTGATCATAGAAATGCATGATTTAGTATATTGATAATGGGAGACAATAAGACTCTCTTGCACTCAGTCAAGGATTTAGGTGAAGCCTGTTACATTCTGGGAATTAGGATCTATAGAGATATACCTAATAGATTGTTGGGGCTGTCACAGTTAGTCTACATAGACAAAGTGCTTAGACGTTTTTCTATGAAAAATTCCAAGAAATGTGGGCTACCTATGGGTCAAGGCATCAATTTATCTAAGAAGGACAGTCCTTCTAATGCCGTAGAACTTGAGCGCATGAAGAGGATCCATATGCTTCAGCTATAAGATCGATCATGTATGCCATGACCTGTGATGTGGCCTTTGCATTTAGTATGATTTGCAAATTCCAGCTGAATTCTGGGGAAGAACACTGGAAAGCAGTTATTCTTAAATATCTGAGACGAATTAAAGATTTCTTCTTGGTCTATGGTGGAGAAGAAAAACTAGTTGCTACTAGGTACACTGATGCTAGCTTCCAAACGGATCTTGATGACTTCAAATCTTAGTCTGGATACACGTACATTTTCAATGGTGGAGCAGTGAGCTGGAAAAGTTTCAAACAAGCTACAACTGCTGATTTGACAACAGAAGCTAAGTACATTGCTGGATCGGAAGCTGTCGCGATTTCTGAGTTCCTGAAGGAATTAGGGTAGTTTCGAGTGCCAGTTTTTCAATAACTATTTACTGTGACAACACTGGTGCGATTGCACAGGCTAAGGAACCAAGATCAACAAACAGAAACAATCATATACCAAGAAAGTACCACATACTCAGAAAGATGATGGAGACTAAAGAGATTAGATTAGATTATGTTCTCACAGACGATAATCTAGCTGACCCATTCACTAAACCATTAAGCTTAGTTAAGTATAATGGTCATTTTGAGAATATAGACATTAGATATGTTGGAGATTGACTCTAGGCCAAGTGGGAGATTGAAAATATATTTATGTCCTAGAGACAATCTGTATTAGGACAAATGTACTTTATACACATTCGTATTATTATTAATGGAGATTAATATTTCGGCCTTTGCAATTATTGAATTATTAGTTGATTGTTTATAATATTCTATAATCTGCATCCCTAGAGGTTACGCTGTTATTAATAGTGTGAGATATTAATATTATAACGTAACTCTTAAAATAGCTTCGACTAATGATCATCGAGAATGGAATATCGATGATATGTGATATGTCGACATGTGATCTGCATCATATGATGAATTATGTCTCACCTGCTACGAGTTATGGATACTCGTGATGGACACATTGATACTTTTGGAAGTATTGGTATACCCAACTGATATACTGTTTGTTATACATGTCTAAAGTATGATCAGCGTGTGAGAGATAGAAATCCTTAGACTTGAGGCGATACACACCTTGTCTACATAGTAATGTACTTTGATCATATCCTAAGCTCAAATACCTTATTGGTTGAGATACAACTTGTATTTGGTACATTACGATGTGGATTAAAGGTGGTAGTTGAACAAAGATTAAGATTAATTCCTCGAATGTATATTCGAGAGAGCACTCAACTTCTCAGTGATATTAGGTTGACTAAGTCATTGGCCAACGCAATAGACATATCTAGGATATGGTCTTGTTGTCAACTAATATAGATGATATATAATGATCAAACTATTTGGATAGACACTTGACAAATCCTAAGCTTGATCGAGTGTGTCATGAATGAAATGATTTTATCTTCCCACATAAATGTTCAGTTTACCAGATTCAAGTAAATGTACTTCACATATTGAGTTAGTTCCGACGACGTCTAGGAGTTCCGTGTAGACCCTAATATGATTAGTGTCAATAGGTGAAGGCATGTAGGGTAATACTATGTCAATTGTTTTTTCGATCTAAGGATGTAATGAGAGAATATAAATGTTCGATTTATGATCGAGACATTTGAATGAATAATGATTATTTAATTAAGTCGAGATTGGATTTCAGATTTAATTAAAATGAAAATGAAATGACGTCCTACACTGGACAAGGGTCGCGGTGCCTCTTATTTGAGTCGCGGTGCCGCCAAGGCAGTGGGCCAGTCTAACTGACCTAATGCGCCTCATTTTCTAGGCCTGACCCACATGTAACCCTAGCTACGTTTTAGGCTTAAAACACAACTATAAATAAGTGGTTCAATTCATTATTCTATATACTTCAATTTTATATTATTCTAAGTCTTAGAGACCTAGAATTATTCCCTCGAACCTCTGTCGAATTTTCTAGCTGTTCGAAAGAGGATTACATCGGAGTTCTAGGAACTCGCAATCGAGGATCAATTGTGTGCGCACCATAGGATAATACTAAAAGACTCCAGATTTATCAAACCGTAAGTGTTCTATCGATGCGTTACGATTATTTACATGTTATATGATTTACATGTATTTTACATTAATGCATAATCATCCTACAATTCGTCGTTTGTTGGGTTTGAAACACAAATTTTCAAATTTCGCTGCGTACACGAACCCGACAAAACCGAAAATGACCAATATAATTTTCTACTAAATTTGGATAAAGCATAATTAAAGCAAATGTAATCAGATTCTAATTTTAGTTTTAACTTTTAAAATAAGGTACAATATCATTTTTAATTATCTCGTTATTGTTGAATTCCGACTTTTATCCTTATAATATATAAATTAGCATATTTACTCTTCAATTAACAAAAAAAAATATTTTTGATCCATTCTATAAAAATATATTATAATTAAATTATTTTTAGAACTATCTTCTCCTCAAATATTTAGTAAATAATACAAATTTAACATTATATATAGGTAATTAAGTACTATCACGATTTCTTAATGCATGTTGGCAGGAACAAGACTGTAAATTGGGGCCTTATGTCTAGCTAATTAATCTTTTTCAAAATAAATAAATAAATTGAGATGTACGTACTTTTATTAAAAAAATTAATTACCAAAAAAATAAATATTATCGCGATTCATAATGCGATAAACTTGTGAAAAGTCACTAGCAGAATTATTGTAGTTTTTTTTTTAAGTCAAAATTAACCAAACATCTACTCAAATCTAAAACAGTAATATCTGAAGCCCTAGACCAGTTGGTCTTGAAGGCAGAGGGTATCCTCATTGGGTGGTGTGGGAGAACTTGGTCACAAGTTCGAAACCTCAGGGTAACGCCTGGCCTGCCTTCGCCTCTTGGGGGAGCCTATCACACATGACTTGACAAGTGTGGTTTAACTGCGGCGTGGTTTGCGGTATTGCGTCGATTCGGGGTTTACCATGCGCTTTCGAAAGAAGCGTGATTGCGGATCGCCGTCAACAAAAAAAAATCTAAAACAGTAATGACCAATGACTGATATTATTTTCTACTAAATTTGGATAAAGCATAATTAAAGCAAGTGTAATCAGATTCTAAATCTAATTTATATTACGTATATTTTATTAAAATGCCAAAATTAGCCAAACATCTACCAAGTCTGACATAATAATGGCTAATGACGACATAATTTTCTGACAAATTTGGATAAATCATAATTAAAGCAAGTGTAATCACTAATCAGATTCTAACTCCAATTTCAATTACCAAAAGGTCAATAATATCCCTACATCTATCCTCCTAACTCCGAGGATGTGGATGAGGCTGCTAATCCTTAATCAGAGGTCTCGAATTTGCGTCTTAGATATGAAAAAAATCAATACGAGTACCGGATACCAAGTGAATTTTTTTAAAAAGATAATATATTCATATTAGATCACTGTAATTACAAATAAATCTATATAGTAAAGATTATTTAATAACTAATGCTATCATAGATCAAAACATTTATAATATGAGAAAAGTTTACACTTTCAATGCGTATAGTGTAAATCCAAAAATATCCTACATCTGCTTCGTAGTCCTAGATCAATTATTGATTTTACATAAAAATAAGAAATTAAGCTCTATGTGTATATATTGTTTAAATTATTTAATCAATCAGGTCACTTATTATAATAAATTAAAAATAAATATTTATCGATAATCAAAGGAAAATTATTCAAAAATTCCACAATATGAAAATAGCTAGCAATATCGCTAATTATAATAGTACAAAACATACTCTGACTAAAAATTGGAAACCGTCCCTATATAATTATGACTATAAATCCTATTTAGACATAAATTAAAATATCAAATCATAACCAATTTTGATTTTCTACAATTTTTAATTATTTTTTCCAACAATAATTAACATGTATCACATACTCCCTCTATTTCAATTTATGTAATACTTTTCAATTCTCGACATTCAAACTACACGAACTTTGACCAAAATTTTAAGATGTATTTTTCACAAAATTGATATGAGAAAAGTTACAATTTATAATATTTTTCATGCAGTTTTCAAATATGTAAATTTAATCGTTGGGTTAATCTAATTCAATTTAATTTTAAAATTTAATTAAATTGACTCTCAAAAAGTAAAAACTATAGCATAAATAAAAACAAAGATAATATTAAATAATATTAATAACATAGAAAAAATTATACTATTAGTGCATATAATTTAAATTAAGGAAAATATCCCTACATTGATCTAACCTTGTAATCGTAGATCAATTGTAGATTTGTTTGCCGAAAAAAGTCGAAAATACCCCCACATCTACCCGCCTAGATCAATTGTAGATATTATACAAAAAGTCAAAACTACCCCTACACCTATACACCTACTTATTTTTACGGTTAAACTCCAACGGGACTGAACACATACATTACAAGTCCCCAAATTCGCTCTTTCGTTCCTACAAATTCATTCATGCGTCACAGCAACAACGCGTGATACAGATCGGATCACGCGCTTACGGCGGAGCACAGTCGTTGCCGAACAACATTGCCGCTTGCCGCTTTTATTTTTCTCGCAAGGTGAAAATAATAATTTAAATGCTTGTATTTTGTGTGATTTCGTTTAGATTTTGATCTGTTACATAGATCTAAGGTTAATTCAGTTTAAGTAAACGTAAATGTATTAGAATTCGTAATTTTTTATGTTGAATTTTGGTGATTTTTGTGAAAAGATAGTTAAATGCTTTTATTTTGTGTGATTTCGTTTAGGTTTTGATCCGTTACATCGATCTAAGGTTAATGCAGTTTAAGTAATTGTAAATGTGTTAGAAATCGTAATTTTTGATGTTGAATTTTGGTGATTTGTGAAAAGATAGTTAAATGCTTTCATTTTGTGTGATTTCGTTTAGGTATTGATCCGTTACATCGATCTAAGGTTAATTCAGTTTAAGTAAATATAAATGTGTTAGAAACCGTAATTTTTGATGTTGAATTAGTGACGATGGTGATCCGTGTGTTCACTTATGATCTGTGCTTTTTGAAGTTGACGTGAAAGATTAATTGGATTTAATTTTAGAGTTTCATTTATTTTACGCGTGAAAAAGAATGATTTTTTGGTAAATCATGTGTTGCTGGCGCCACAGAATCGCTTAATTCATTGTGAATTCGATAATGAAATTGAAAGATATTATTTTAAGTTACTTGAATCGGTTCGTCTTGTAAGAGTTATATAATTTACATGTCAATTTAGCAGAAAAAGAAAGCTCTAAGAGATGGTTTGAGTAAATGTTTAGCAAATGTGTTTTATTGATTATCTTGTAGTTCCTTTTTTGTTGTTGTGCATGTGATCTCATATCTGTTTTTCAATAAATCCACTTAAAGTCAATCTTAGTAGTTATCCTGAATTAAGACTTTGTCTGATGTGTTTTTTCTTGTTTCCATTTTTTATTCTGGCTAGAATATATTCTAGGGATTTGAAATGTGAAAGATTTAATGCCTTGTATTTTACCTTATAAATTTGAGTAGATTTTACGCATATTAATACTTTCATCTGGTATAAAAAGAACACGAGGTTGAAAAATATTAGATAAACTTGTTTATAGCAATTTACTTTTGTTATTATTGACACATAGACTAGGCACTGCCTAATCCCCACCATTAAGGTGGTTAAAAAAAGTCCCTCGCATTTATTCTTATTTTTAACCTTTCATTTTCCCTTTTGCATTTTAACTTTGTTGATGGTTTACTGGGATAGTTTATTCTGGGCGATAAAAGGATTTAAGCCTAACATCATTGCTGTGGTTGTAGGATGTCTGTTGATGCTGAGTTTTCCCATGGTCCATCCATCTTAACTGGCGAAAAATTGCCTGAAGTGGGGAATTCAGCTGTTGCATGTGAAAATGCATCTAACAATGGCGCTGTTATGTTGACAAAAGAAACTTTGAACTGCCCTACTGATAAGGGTCAAATGGAACATAATACAGCCTCAGAGATACCCGGCATTGAAGAAACGAGCGGCGAATCTGGTGGTTCAGACAAAGGTAATGATGATGGAAAATTAAGTAAAGAAAGCGCAGAAGCTGCAAATGCGGATGGAAACAGTGAAGACAAGTTGCAATGTGATCAAAGTGAGAACACTGGAAATGCAGACAGTGATGGTGAAGGGGCACCGAACATGGTCACAGAAATCAAAGGTGTCAATGAAAGAGGAGGTGATGTCAGCAGTGAAGACAAGTTGCAATGTGATCAAAGTGGGAACACTGAAAATGCAGACACTGCTCAAGGGGCACTGAACATGGTCGCAGAAATTAAAGGTGTCAATGAAAGAGGAGGTGATTTTAATGGGGATGTCAATTTAGTATGTGAAGAAAGTGCAGATATTGAAAATGTAGCGATCAATGGCCAAAAGGCACCTAGCACAGAGATTAAAGTCGTTGAAGAAATTAGTGGTGAATCTAATGGTTCAAGGAAAAATGATAAGAGTGTGGATGCTGAAAAGGGGGATATCAAAAATTCAATGGCTATCAACCCTGTTGCTGAGACAGTAGGCATGGAAGGAATGGGAGACGAATCTAGTGGCCCCCACAGAAGTAATGATGGCAGGAGATTAAGTGAAGAAAGTGCAGATATTGAGAAGGTAGAGAGCGAAAGTGAAAGGGCACCTAGCACTGTTACAGAAATTAAAGCCATTGAAGAAATTAGGGGTGAATCTAATGGTTCAAGTACAAATGGTAAGAGTGTGGATGCTGAAAAAGGGGATATCAACAGTTCAATGGCTATCAACCCTGTTAATAAGACAGTAGGCATGGAAGAAATGATAGGCGAATCTAGTGGCCCTCACAGAAGTAATGACGACAGAAGATTAAATGAAGAAAGTGCAGGAGCTGAAAAAGCAGACAGCAGCGAAGACAAGTCACTATCTGACCAACGTGAGAATGCTGGAAATGAAGACAGTAATGGTCAAGCGGCACCCAGCATGATCACAGAAATCAAAGGCATCAATGAAATAGGAGGTGATTCTAATGGCGATGTCAAATTAGTATGTGAAGAAAGTGCAGATACTGAGAAGGTAGAGATAGATGGCCAAAGGCCACCTAGCACTGTTACAGAGATTAAAGAAATTAGGTCTGAATCTAATGGTTCAAGTAAAATTGATGAGAGTGTGGATGCTGAAAAGGTTGGTAGCAACAATTCAATACCAACCAGCATTGTTACTGAGATCGGTGGATTAGAAGGTCAGTCTAATGGTGTAGAGAAAATTTACATTGTTTCAGAGATCACTGGAATAGACGTTGAGTGTAATGGTGCAGAGGAAATAATTGATGATAGACTAGTACACCAAGAGAGCCCAACCACTGAAAAAGCAGACAGCCAAGGTCAAAGCGCTTCCAATATGGTAAGTGAAATCAATGGAATTGAAGATATAGAAGGTGAATCTGATGTCACAAACAAAAGGACTGATGGAAACTCAACATCTGAAGAAAGAAAGGATGCTGAAGTAGCGAATGGTAGTAGTCCAGTTCATAAAGGGTGTGTTCCTAACCATCTAAATGTTTTATTTCTCCTTTATCCTTCTTTTGGCATGATTTAGTGAAAGCAGTCTCCGGATCTGCCGGCTTCCCCCTACTCCCTCCCCCACACAAAAGGACCTAAAGGATTTCATTAGACTTAATTTAGTTGATAAGTATGGTTGTGAGCAGATCTAGATGAGCAGGAAAATATCTATTCCTTTTGCTGTTAAGGAAAGATCTGTGGTCCAATTTAAAAGAATACTGATCAAGTCAATATCTTTAGTTTTTTACTCTACCATGACTCTAATAGATATGCTATCTATATTCAGGTTGCAGTGTATTTTACAATGCAACCTGTAACCTATGTCCTTGTGTTTGAATTATGCAGAATTCAGATATACTCTCCTCTCTTTGAAGAACAAAATGTTCGTCTGGTTCATTTCTGATTTCTTAGTGAGAGGTTTTATAGTCTGCAGACAGATAGTCATGGTTCTATCCTTAATCCTCTTATCATGTTCTATTAAGAGACATATGAGTGCCAGGGAGGCAGGATGAAGATGCGACTTTCCCATCTATGTTTCTTCCTTCATATGCTATCGGATGTATGTGACCTATATCCCATCTTGCATTTAGCTGGTGGTGTTGTTTTCAGTATAGGAATGTAATGGCTTAGTACCATTTGAATATTAGACTTGATGTTTGTTTAGCAGCTTGATATTCGGAGTGCATTGATATTTTATCTTTTTTAAAGTGAGCTAAGATTTTAAACTGATTAACCAACTTGAAGGGCTTCATGTTAATTTGTCAGACCGCTGTAGAAGTGATTCTATTTACTAGGAAAACATAGTGATGATCAATTTTCCCATGGCTCATCTAGTTAGCTGACATATATTCTGCTTCAAGCAGTGAAATTTCTTGCAGCATCGATGCTGTCACATCTGGAAAGGAGAGCGTGAATAGCTCGGTTGATGATGTTCAAAGTGTGTGCCACACAGTCTTCGAGACTATATGCAATGAAGAAATTGAAAGTAAATCTGATGGTGACAAAGATATAGATGACAAAGTAATGCACCAAAAAAATGAGGATTCTGAAAGATTGCACTCTGATGGTCTAGCTAGTGAAGGGTGAGTTCCTAACTTCTGAAGCTCCGCTCTCCCCTTGTTAAGGATGAGAAAATTAAACCTAAAATATCTCAACCACATTTTGGAGGGAGGAAATTATTCCTTTGGCTCCCCTGTGTTTCTAATGCAAATAAGTGGTTTTTGTTTAAATGCATTCTGTCTCTGTTTGTCATTAGATATAAATATTGAAATCCAAGTTAACTTAAAGTGAGACCTAGACTGAGTCAAGTGGATATAGCTTTTATGGGTTAGCAGCTAATGAGAAATCTTTCTCCCTGCTGAAGCAAAGTTCTTTTAGAATTTCGGCGTTATATGCACCAAAGGTGTGACCATGAAGCTAGAATATATCATTGTAAACCAGTGTTCCATTCTCGGAGGAGGAAATCACCCTTATAAGAAAAAGGATGTGATACATTGTGATCATCTAGGTGCTTATATATCTCTGGCCATACTTCGTATACCAAACAACATTCTATTGTCCAGTAGGCGAATCCATTACCGGTTAGTTTTGGTTACCACTACAACTACAATTACGCCTCAGTCTCAAGCAAGTTGCAATTGCCTTTATGATTATTTTTTTCATTTAAGCTCAGCTCAACCCATGTCATCATCATATGCAATAAAATAAAAGTGAAAAATAAGTCTAATATTTATAAATTTTAGTCATAATACTAATAATAATATTCTTGCTCGCATATAAATCCATACTAAGGTCAAAATACTCCTAAAAAAGCAATAAGGTCAAAACCAACGAACTAACAAGTCAAACCTATTACTAACTTGTATATATCACCTATATGGATATTTTTCTTCCATTGTGCCCTATCTTTAAGTAAGTATGTATTAGTCTACACGATTCCAAAGAATTGTAGGTCTTTCATGACAATATCCTTCCATGTAACTTTAGGTCTACCTCGTCCCTTCTTAACATCTTCACCCACCATAGTTTCATGCATACGGACTGGTGCATCCGTAGGTCGACGCATGACATGACCATACCACAAGCGACCTTCTCTCATTTTATCCTCAATGCGTGCTCCTTGCACCTTCTGACAGATGTGATCATTTTTAATCTTATTTAATCTTGTATGACCGCATATCCATCTTAGCGTCCACATCTATGCAACACTCATCTTGTGGATACATTGGACTTTAGCGGCCTAACTTTCATTACCATATATCATTGCCGGTCTTATAGCTGTTCTATAGAACTTGCCTTTCACTTTGGCAGGCATCTTCTTTCACATAACACATTGCTACATGTCTCCATTTCAACCATCCATTTAATACTATGAGTAACATCTTCATCTATCATTCAATTAACTTGAAACAACGAGCCTAGATATCTAAATTGTTTGTATTTGGCACCGCCAATCCTGTCTAGTCTCACCTCAACATTGCTCTTTTCATGCCGACTAAAATTGCAGTACATGTATTCAATCTTAATTCTAAAACCCTTAGGATCTAAAGTGTTTCTCCATAGTTCAAGCTTTTGGTTGACACCCTTGCTGGGTTCGTCGATTAACACAACATTGCCAGCAAATAGCATACACCATGAGACCTCATCTTGTATTGCTAGTTATCCATAATTAGGGTGAACAAGTAGCGTCTCCTGGTTTATACCTACTGTATTGCCAGCAATGTCAACCCCTGATGTATACCTACTGTTATGGGAAACTCCTTTGTATCTCTAACTATTGTTCTCACGCTAGTGACGGCTCCTTCATACATGTTTTTATGGAATTATATATTTAATATGAATTCCTCTCTTCTCCATCACCACTCACCCAAAGGACCTTTTGAGGTATTCTATCATATGCTTACTCTAGGTCAATGAACATAATGTGTGGATCTTTCTTCCTTTCGGGATAAATTTCCATCAATCTTCTCAGCAAGAATATAGCATCCATTGTGGATCTACCGGGCATAAATCCAAACTGGTTCTTTATCATTCTTATTGTATTCCCAAGTCTACTCTCTAACACTCTTTCCAAGAGTTTCATAATGTAGCTGCTGTTTAGTTTTGGTTGATCACAGTTAAATGGTTATGAAGTTCGGAATATGTTGTCTTCTGCTTTTACTATCTAATGATCATCTATGCTTCACCTAATCGGTAGATTTCTGGATAGCTCTCTGAAAATCTGTTTGTATTATGACTGTAGGATGTCCAGTGATGCTGAAGTTTCACATGGCCTCTCTATTTTGGCTGATGCAAGGTTATCTGAAGTAGAGAATTCTGTTACTTCAATCAGCAGGGACATGTCTAGCAATGATTCTCTTGAACTGGGAAATGAAGCTTGTAATAGCTGTATTTCTCATGGTCAAAGTTCAGCTGATATGGTTCAAGAGATCATTGGTAAAGCAGTTGGAGGTGAATCCAATGGTGTAGACAGAAGTAGTGATGATAAATTGATGTCTGAAGAATTTGAGGATGCCAAAAGATTCAAGTGCAGTAGTCCAGCTGCTGAAGGGTGAGTATATGGGTTCCAAAAAATAGATTTTTTCTTAATTCCAATTGTACTGTGGTTGAGGATAAATACTCGCCAAATAAAGACACATCTTTATAGAATAAACCTTTCGTGGTTGATGGTGACTTAAAGTATATAACTTTGTAAGTTTATTTTCCTCCTTTTGCTGCTCGGAACAATCTGTCCATGCAAATAGAGAAGTATTAACTAACAAGTTGTGTCTGCTGTTTATCTGAAATCATGCAACTTAAAGTCTTTAATGCCCGTATAAATATGGTAAGATATATATGATTGATGTGCAAATTAGTAAATAGATAAAGAACTGTGAATGAGTATATTCAGTAAATGGCTATTACATGTCAAATTAGACATGAATGAAGTGGAAAATGGCAAGTTAAAAAATGACAGCCCAAAACTAAAAGAGGAAAGAGAAATAATCTTATGTCTCGTAGGGGTTGATGAATTTGATGGTTTCTGCGGGAAAGAACACGATCAGGGGTGAGTGTGCATGTGTTTCTCTGTGTCTGTAAATAGGTAAATGAGATAAATATATTACCACATTGTCAACCCATAATTGCTTGAGGCCATCCCTCCTCTGTGATGAATAATTCACATAGACTATAGTCCAAGGCTCTGGGGTAAGTAGGTAACCAAAATTTTCCACAATACTAGTCGAGCAAGAAAAGAAACAAAATATTGGGTTGCAATCCAATCTCTGAATTCTCATCTTATTCCAGGTGTAATTGGCAGATAAATTTATTAAGGTTTAGTTAATGCTCTTGGAAGAAGAAGCATTTCTTGCTCGTTTTAAAATGGTCTTCATTCTCGAATAGGTGTTTAGAGTAACAAACCTAGTCTTTGACTATTTGCTCCTGTGATGTAGGTTGTCTTGTAATGCTGAGTTTTCCCAAGGCCTATCTACTTCTGTTGATTCAAAAGTTTCTGAAGTGGGTAATTATTGTGCTTCAAGTACTGAAGACTTGTCTAGCAACAACGCTGTTGGGGCCGAAAATGAAGCTCTGAATAGCTCTACTGATAACTCCCAACTGCTGGGACCTAACTTGACCAGAGAGGGTAGTGGAGTTGAAAATTTGGAAGGTGAATTGAATGGTGGTGACAACAGTATTAACAACGGAATACTTCACAAAAAATGCGAGGATCCTGAAAAATCGCACAACGGTTCAGATGATACGGGGTACGTTTCAAACTATCAAAACGTATTCTATTTAAGCAATTAAGGATATAAATCTATGCAGATAGAAGAGGCTATCCTAGTGTAATCTGTACCTTTCTGGGTAATAGTATTATTCCCTTTTTTGCTGTCTTATTTGTTCCTCTGATTTGAATAAGAGTTTCAAAGTGGGATATCTGTTTCTTGTGTGCCATTCATCCAAACTTTTAATAACCTCAATCTTTGTGGATAACTAAGTTGGTCTCTTGGTCTCCCCTGAATATTTATACTCTCAATTGCCCTCCAGTTCCACTTTTAATATCAATTACATAGGTAAAATGGTCTTTCTACCACACTCCACTTTCCAATTCCCAAAAAACCACTGAACATCGTGAATACTTTTGGCATTGGACTAACTATTCCGCCATAAAGGAAAATTTGTCTTCCACTTCTTAATCTGAAGGGATTTGCTCCCATTAGTCACTTTCATTTTCACCAGAACTTTTACTTATCTTTATAATTAGGCTTGTTCCACACAATTTTCCTTCTGTGATTTGGTGGTTGATGCTAGTGAGTTTTGGATTGGTTATGTCCAGGAATACAATGATTAATTAGTTTATCATGCTATGTCGTTGCTTTTTCTTGTCTTTTTGTCATTTATAGTATATCAGAATTTCCCTTGCTGTATATTTAATGGACACGATTAAGTAAGCTGCTTATTATTCATGTCTTGTAGGGCGCATGGTGATGCTGAATTTTCCATCAACCAGTCTGTTTTAGCTGATGTGAAATTGTGCAAAGCTGGAAATTCTTCTGCTTCAAACATTAAAGATGAGTGTTACAATGTTGTATGTGGAAATACTTTGAATGACCCCAATCATGACTGCAAAATGGTGCCCAATATGGCTATAGAGTTCACTGACATTAAGAAAGAAGGTGAATCTAGTGTTGCAGACCAAACCAGTGATGAAAAATTTATACATGAAAGTGAGGATGCTGAAAAACCGCTGAGCATAAATATTGATGAAAGGTAAAAGCACCTGACAATTTGAACACTAAGCAGAGGATCGTCCTTTGCTCGGTAAACTATCTGGAACAAAAGGCAGATGTTTTTGGTTTTGCAGAATTTTTTATTTTTTATGACCTTGGAGGATCCTTGTAAAAAAGGAACCTTTTAATTTTCATGACTTTGGCAGTTGAAACTTAATCTTACTTATATCCAGGTGGAATAGAAGTTTAGGTTAATTGGATTACTACATACGACATGGTTCTTGCTCTAAAAAGTTGCACAGTTTGATGAATAATTTATTTCCCTGAGAAAGCTAATTTAATCCTGTTTGCTGGTGAAACTATTTCGAAAAAACAAACTGTTTTTTTGTCACTGGATCCCCCTTCCGTTTTCCATGTTCACCAGAAAAGCGTTATCTTAATTACTTATCAAACAAGAAACTTATGTCCATGTGTGGTATAAGTGGAAGTTGATTGAATTTCTGAATTCAGCATGGTTCTGGAATAGAAGTTTTTCATTTACTTCATTAAAATTAAAACTCACAATTTCATACAAATTTTGCAGTTTAGTGATTTTGGTGAAAAATGTTCATCAGCTACTCAACTAGTGCTCCTCTCAGGAGAGGAAATCTGTTTCTCATGCTTTTAAACTTTTTCTTTCTGAGTTTTGGGTTGAAATAGTTGATGCTCTGAGCCGTACCAAATGGTCATGGCAGCAATGTCAGTCATAATTTCAGTGCAATAATTTTGCAGCAGCATATTAAGGTAGACCAGCGATGTACTTTTGGCTGAGGTCAACTTCTCAAATTTTAGTGTTCTTAATTGCATTAGTTATTAAGTTTTAGTATTATTTGCTTGTTTACTTTTGTTTTATTATATATGTGATCTTTTTAATTATGGGTTGTTTTTCAAGTGATTATTGAGGTTAGAAAATTTCATCTGCTCTTATGACTGTAGGATGTCTTATGATGATGAATTATGCCACGATCAGGCTACTTTGGCTGATTTAGAGTTATCTAAAGCGGGAAACACTTCAAGCAGTAGAGATGTTTCTACCTATGATGCTGCGACATTTGAAAATGAGACTTTGACTTGCCCAATCGAAATTGATCAAGAGTCCGCCAACTTGAGCATAGAGATCGCAGGCACTGAAGAAATGACAGGTGGTTCAGACAGGAGTAATGATGACAAACAAATATGTGAACTAAGTGGGGATGATGATGGCAAACAAATATGTGAACTAAGTGGGGATGCTGAAATTTCAAACACTAACGAAGCGTTGGCCACTTCGGCTGACTGTTCCTCTGTGGATGTTGCGGCTATAAGGGATATGAATGGGATTGCAGTGAAGGGATTTTACTTCCTGATCAGGATGCCAAGATTTGATGATGAAAAAATCCGAGAACGCATCAAAGTTGCTGAGCTAAATGTTGATGAGAAGACACAGCATAGGGATGCTTTTAGACAAAAAATCAGAAATAAAAGAGTATGTCTCAAGGTTCAATATATTTTAATCTCTTTTGTATGGCTTTCTTTGTATACCTTAGTACGAAATGCTTTTTTAATGAGCAGGCCAATTGCCAAAGCCATGGTGCTGAATTTGAAGCTGCTAAAACTCAAGAAAGAGATGCTAGAAAGCAAGTTAGGACAAAGCGTGCAGATATCTCAACACTTCAAGATGTAATTGATAAAGCAAAGAATGCAGTTGCCGTCGGTGAGATTGATAATAGGGTATGGATTTGTGACAATGTTTTGCTTCTCTCCCAGTAAAAAGAGTTCTAATCAACAACTGGAGTGTTTTGTTTCGTTCTGTGAATTTGTTTTTATGTTACCTGATTTATGACCTGCAGATTTGCAATATGGAACACATTATTGGACATGAAACTGTACCTCTAAAGGAGGAAAAGCTTCTAATTCGTGAAATCAAGCAACTGAAGCAGCTTCGTGGACAGCTTTCCTCTAACATTGGCAGCCAGGATGAAGTTCAGAAGTTTCTGGATGAGAGAGACGTAAATGAAGAACGATTGAGGGTGGGCCCACTAAGATGCTTTAATGTTCCTCTGAATACAATCTTCTACTTCTTATCATAAATATAATTGATTGTTATCAAGTGGTGTCATTAACATTGTGCATTCAAGAGTAATTTTGAATGCTCGGCAGCAGCACTTATTTGACCATGCTGTCACTTTTTGATACTTCGTGTTATGATTTTCTTTTCCTTTTAATTTGCCTTAACCTGGTGCCAAATCTGTGCAGGCCTTGAAGAAAGAGCTTGATAACCTCAAAGTCAAGGCCTCAAAAGCTGAAGCAATTGCGATGGCCGCTAGCCGAGAATTTGAAGATGAGAGTCGAAAGCTCAAAGAATTGCAAGCACAGTTTAAAGCTGCAGATGATATTCGCCAAGAAGCATATGAAGAATTGCGGAATTTAAAAAAGGGATTGTATGAGAAGGTTCGTAATCACATCCGAGTAGATTGTACCTTAAACTGTTATAATCTGTTCTCCTTTTGAGGATCTCATACTCCTTCTCCTGCCCTCTGATGATAGAGAAACTTTTTTCTACATTTTTTACTTCACGGAACATTTTTCCTTTCCAAATTATTTGTATACTGGGTTAGTCTGTACTTAGTAATGCTTGAAGCTGGCGGACTTCTGAATTTCTTTGTTTCTTTTACACGCAACTTGTTGGCTAGATAAGTAACTGTTCAAGTAAAGCCAAAAATCATGTTTGGGAAATTTTACTGGATCTCATAATGCCCAAAAATGCAGAATATTCATTTCCGGACATACAAGGATGAAGCAACTTTGGCTAGTGATCATGCACGAAAGAGAGAAATGGTGGCTCTTAATCATCTCTGTGTGAATCAGGTTGGTCAGCAACTTTATTCTTAGATGTCTTCCAGAGAAATTTCACGCTCGCTTGTGTCTAATTGTTACTCTTTCAGGTTGAAAGGTACATGGAACTTTGGAACAAGAACGATGAGTTCAGAAAGGATTACATCAGGTGTAATACAAGGAGTACAGTAAGGAGATTTGGGACCTTGGATGGTCGTACACTTGGTCCTGATGAGGAGCCAACTGTTCTTCCCAGTTATTACCGGGTGGAAAGAGTTAATAGGCTGGTAGCTAGTGTAGATAAAGTTAATAGTGTGTCACAACCTCATATCTCTCAGCACGAAAAGCAAGTAGTAGTTCTTAAGGATGAAATTAAGGATGGCAATATTGTTGTGCAAGCAGCGGAAGGAATGAATCAGGTTGAGAAAACGAAAGAGGCTCAGAAACCAATTCAAAGAGAGAGGGATACAGTTGATGAGCCAAAAGAGGCCGAGCATCTGCAAACTGCTCAGGAGCTAGAGGTTGCTAGAAAGGAGGAGGAACTGAGGAAGTGTGAGGAAGAAGCCAGGTTGAAAGAGCAACGTCGGTTGGAGGAGATTGCAAAGGCTAAGGAGGCATTAGAAAGGAAAAAACGCACTGCAGAAAAGGCCCAACTGAAAGCTGAATTGCGAGCCCAGAAGGAAGAAGAACAGAGACTGAAGGTAAATCTTCAGCGCCTTTTCAAAGCAGATTTTTAGTTTTCCGCACACACCCTATGAAGTAATAGGATCGTCTCAATAAATTATGGGTTTTTTATCCACGAAGTTTAAATGATATCTTGTTAAATACAGGAGAGGGAGAAAAGACTGCGGAAGAAGGAAAGGAAGAAGGGTTCTGTAGGTGAAATACAGAGCGAAAGTAACGATGGTGAAATTGCTATTTCCACCAGCTCGAGAGAAATTTTCAAGGAACCTGAGGCTACTGATCCTCAAACAAGCACTAAGAAGCCTCAGAAACCGTCTCAATTTACAAGGCAGATGAAGCCAAAAGCCGCCATTCCTCCCCCGCTTCGTAACAGAGGTAGAAGGAAATTACAGCAGTGGATTTGGTTGACTCTTTCTTGCATAGTCGTCATTGCTCTGTTTTTCCTAGGGAACATTGGCTTCTTCTCCAACCTGAAGCCGCGAAGAAGCCCTGGATTTTAGGGCCATTACCTTGTTAGATTTGGCTTGGAGTGACATAGGTTGCTTTATTTTATAGATAAAGAGTTAATTCTTTCGTTCTATACACGTTCATCATAGTTCTAAACATTTTTGGTTCTTAGTAGTGTGATAAGATGTTTTTTAAGTGTTCGCGAACATTTTCATATCGGTATTTATTACAAAACAGATGCTTAATAATCATATTGTTTGCTTGCCATAGTGGCATTTTGTTTAATGGTAAAATATTATCCAAATTTGGTGCCTCCTTATAATTATTGTAGATGATCTATTTTCATCACATACCATTATCATGCTATGATTCTTGCTTCTTTAGTAATTATTGGTAGATGGTGATGATCTAGTTTCATTATATACCATGTTAATTTGTTTAATCAATACCTTCCCCAACCTTTTTTTTTTCAGAAAAAGAGAAGATCATTCGTCTCTTTACTTTGTTGCCCAATATATTATAATAAATTTAAGCTTCTTCATAATAATAAAATGTCCGAATAGTCTAATGAATACTCGTACTTGCACACATTTTGCCCAGCTCAACCGTATCGATGCCACTTAAGCTGACTTGTTTTGATCAAGTTGAGGTGTCTAAATGAAAACCTGTAAAGTAGGGGACGTCGAGCTTAACAATCAAAGGCATTTAAAGGAGTTCTTTTAATCAATTGAGGTGTTTGGGAAAAAATATGTCTGTTTAGTTTTTTCTTAGTTGTGTTTGGTGTGTCACGTCTCTAATATTTGGTTTTTATTAACCTTGTTACTTCCTACTTCAATTTACTTGTTTTGTTTCTGTCAAAAAACAATTCCTTAAGAATTATACATGTAAAATTAAATTCGACTCATTTATAAAAAAAAAATGGACTCGGTCCGACCCCCTAAACATAATTGAAAAATTATTTTTCAATTATCCTAAAATTCGTCTCTCAGTGAAAATTAAATGTTATGATTACTAAATATTATCCAAGTGTCATTTTAGTATTACATGCAATTAGAAATTAAACTTGCTTTTCTTCATGGATCTGACCCTTTACGTAGATTAATAATAAAGGTTTAGGGGGGTTCAAAGGTTTCATAAATGAGTTTTTTACAACAAAATATTCAATAACTTTGATACTTAAAACCCGTGAAAATCATATAAAAGTTTTTTTTTTTATGGTTTCACGGAAATATGATTTCTGATCTTCGAAATTTCTCTCTCTAAATTCTCAATATCTTTTTTTTTTTGGAAAGGCATGTGCATCTTCTTTCAGTGCCTTGTCGGCAGATTAACCACACTTGTGGCCAATGTGTGTGAGTGACCAAGAAAGGTTTATCAGGGATCAGGCTCGTGAACTGCGATCGTATTCTCTTCTTCTGTGCCATTCTCATGCGGGTAAATTCTCAATATCTTCACTAATAGTATTATCAGTCTTTTGGATAAGAGATGTGCACTGTACAACATAACATTTTAGTTTGTTTTAACTTGTTGAAAAGTTTCAAAAATATTACCCATTATTTTGAGATAAAGAACATATTAGAGCGGCATTCTTTCTGACTAAGTTTTTCATTGTCGGAGAGGAGAGAATATAATCAGTTGCGGTATCAGAATTTTAAACTATTAACAGCAAAGCCTCCAACAACACCCTCTCCCTAACCTATCAAACTTATTAATTCCTGGGTGCTCATTAACAATTTATAGTGTTTCCTTAACATTTTCTATACAGCTAATACACCCCGTGCCGATGGAAATGGGTGATCGAGCACCCAAAATTTTCTAGTGAGTCCGCCCCTATCCATAATGAGGCCCTTAAGATAAAAAAATCTCATAGCGAGGAAGAAAGTGGTGTTTGCGAGATTAGGGTTTTAGGTCTATGATAAGACATAGTATTTTGTCTGTTTCATAAATAGTAGTCAGAGATGAAGTTTATTCAGGTACGCTTTTCATCTTCATCGAGTTCGGACATATGGCTAAATATGTAGAAGTGTGTAATTCTCATTTGTGTTCAGTATTCTCATTAAAGCAATATATATTTACAAACCTAAGTGTATAAGAATATCTAGTTTACATAATTATACCAAATAATATAATTACAGAATATATGGAGAATAAGTATATTCTCTATCACACCCTCACAGTCGGAGCGGGAGGAAGCCGAACCTGAAGCCAATGAACAGTTATCGAGGAAGTCCTTAGTAAATATATCTACGTATTGATAAGAAGAAGGAATACGTAACACCTGAATTTCTCACGAACAAAATGAATATCCATCTCAATATGTTTTGTTCGTTGATATTGAACCGGATTATGAGACAAGTAGACATTAGATACATTATAATAGATGCCTTACGTAAGGGACAATGAAGCTCGAGGAGGAGATTTCTGAGCCAATAAGTTTCGGCAACGACGTTCACAATGCATCTATATTCTGCTTCCGCACTTGAACGAAAAAGCGTAGCTTGTCGTTTTACAGACCAAAAAATGAGGTTATCACCCAAAAATACACAATAGCCGAAAGTAAATCGACGTGTGTTAGGACAACCACCCCAATCGACGTCCGTTTAGGATATCAACCTGGTCGGTGCAGATGGATAAAGATGTAAACCATAGTCAAGACCGAATGATACGTTTAAGAGCGGTAAAATGAGGCTCCCTAGGTGCATGCATGAACAAACACACATGTTGAACAACATAGACAATATCAGACCTAGTGAAGGTAAGATACTAAAGTGTACCAGCAAGACTCCGATAAAGAGAAGAGTCAAGCACCGGATCTCCATCATTGGCGCTGAGCTTCGACTTAGAGTCAACTAGAGTAGGCATGATCTTGCAATTTGTCATTTTAGCCCTGTAAACAATCTCTTCTATATATATATGTTGACAAAAGAACATATTATTTTCAGATCTGGTCACGATAATCCCCAAGAAATAACTCAGTTTACCCAAATCCGTCATGGCAAATTTAGATTTGAGTAATTTAATGATCTCATTTTTCAACTCATCAGGGGAGACAGTCAAGACAATGTCATTCACATAAAGCAAAAGATATGCAATGTTGTTACCTTGATAATAAATGAAAAGTGAATTATCACTTTTGTTGCATATGAAACCAATCTGTATAATATAGTTGGCAAAGCGCTCATACCAAACCTGAGGGGCTTGTTTCAAGTCATAGAGTGACTTTCGAAGGCGACAGACATGTCGAGGAGCAAAGGGATGCACAAAACTAGGTAGTTGATGCATATAGACAATTTCTTTCAAATCAACATGTAAGAACACATTTTTCACATCAAGTTGATGAATCAGCCAGTTCTTCCCCATGCAATGCTCAAAACAGTATGAATGGTGGCTGGATTAACCACTGGACTGAAGGCCTCACCACAATCAACTCCATCTTTTTGTCCGGTGCCATTTGCCACAAGTCTCGCCTTAGGGCATTCAAGGGACTTCCTCTAGTAATGATTCTATCTCCTCAGAGGTATTAAGCGGCCGGTCTAACCCTTCTTCTAGTTCTAGATTACCACTATTCTTTGTCGAATCCCCAGGAAATTTATTCGAACCTAATTCTTCCTAAATTTTCTATTCCAATAAACGGCCTCACTCCCTGCCCTTTGCCTCTGAACCCCATCATAACCACTAGAACAGAGAGGATAAATCCCGCCATCAGTCGTCTAACCGGTAAAAGGCACCAGGACGGACGGTTGGTTGAACCGGGCGATAGCTCACCACTATCCCTGAATTTGTGACAATATAACCACATACAATGAATCACATTGATCCCCTCAGTTTTTGGGATAAGATCCCAAGTGTGTTGTGAAGTGAGCACATCAAATTCCTCACACATGGCCGCATTCCAATTTGGGTCAAGCTTGGTTAATTGAGGGGTTTTAGGTAGAGGTGATACATCTTGAGTTGATAGGTTAAAGTGGACTTTTAGTTTGAAAATCCTGTGCTGGGCTCGAGTCTCTATGCGATGTGTAGGAATAAGGGTCGGACGGGTGCCATTTTTGTGAAATTAGGCTGGGTTGCGTCAGATATGGGCTCGGAGGAGGGAGGTTAGACTGGGGCAGAGAGTTGGTGACTGGGCTATTGACGGGAGGCTGGCAGCGCTGGGGAAAGCGATGAAGAGATGGGCTTGTGCTATGGTTAGGCCTGGAGGGAGGGATAGGAAGAGGTCTGAGGCACAAATTGGGCCAGATGAACAATTGGACTAGAGGAGGAGTCCACTGTGGCTCCGTGCATGACATTTCGGATGAGAGATGAGATGTCCGAATTGTCAAAGAAACCATAGTCAGTGACTTTAGATTTTTGGACGTTTGTGAATGGGAAAATGTGCTCCACAAATATGACATGGCGAGAGACTGGAATTTTATTGGTGGATAAATCATAACATAAATACCCCCTATGATTCGAAGGGAAACCCAAGAAGTGCAAGGAGTCACTACTACAGATTTCAGCTTGCGTAACGCTACTTAGATAGTGCTTTTATAAAGCGCTATCTAAGTAACAACTTGCATAGCGCTTTTTCAAATTTTCAAATAAAAAAAAAAACTTGCATAGCGCTTCTCGGAAATTTTAACCGAAGCGCTATGCAAGTTACACCTTACATAACACTTATTTAAAGCGCTATTATAATTTGCGTTACCTAAGTAATTTATTAATAAAATAATATAAATATTCCCACTTAGATAGCGCTTTATAAGCGCTATTTAAGTTGTAAAGATATTACAAAATAATGAAGGACTTAGCCAAAATTAATTGGCATAATTTTGATTATTATGCAAATGCTCTCAAATTATAGGCGATTTGCGACTACAAAGTAACGCCGCCGGAGATTCGGCTTTTCCGGCCAACTCCGATAGGTCCAGGAGACGAGACCAATCTCATTCTCTTCGTCTCACCCTCCTCTTCAAATCCATACCAATTTCACCCGTCGATTCACCCTTTTTTGTGGTCGATTTGGAGATCAAATTTTCGGACATTTTTACCCCTGGTCGCGATTTGAATCGCAGACAACCACTGAGCCTCCGATGGCCGTCGTGGCCTCTGGCCGACCTCCACCTGAGGTCGGTCAGCCTCCAGCGATACCCTTCCACCTCTCAAATAACATCACCGAATTCCCTAACCTCCCAAATCCCCTCTCTGACGTTTCTTCATGATAAACAATGAAGGGTCAACAATTATTCTAAAAGCAAAGCTTCGTCCCCTTTAATCGCATAGCATAAATCTCCAAGTGGCTTCAACGACTTGATACGCTGCCTCGGTTCGCTGTCCGGAGAAGGTAAAATTATCACCCTTTCGCCTTATATTTTATTTTTGCTACTTGTATGTGTAATATGTGTTTGTATGACTGCTTGAGCGTGTATCGATGACTGTTATACTTATTAAATTATTTCCAAGCCTGTTTAAGTTAATGCTAATTGCCATCAGTAGTCGCGATTGCAATTGTTATCGTGTTTAAGCCAAGGCATCGCTTTTATGATGTGTTTGTATACATGGCTGGATAGAGTAATTATTTGAAGTTCATAGGACAATTGAATATAGCAGGATTGAATATAGTAAATGTCAGTCGAGCATATGTGATGCTGTGTGTCTTAAGTATTACTCGAAACTGGTTGCATCGTTTGATTTGTCGGTATATATTAGTCATGTCTAAACATGGAAGAGTACCAATTTCTATGCCTATGGAGGAGTTTCAATCTCTGTGCCTAACTCTGTGTGTATCTTGGCCAAATGGCCTTATTTACTAATATGCTTATTTGGTCATTATATAATCTTTGTTTGGCTCACATCTGTTGGATCATCTATCTATTTGCTCTTCCTGCTCTGAAGATCCACCCTACTTACCGTGCAATATAGTATGACTGTGTATGTTCATGTTCCTTCTTTTCTCTAAGATGTTGTGGAGGGAGAAAAATTTATTTGTCTCATTTTACAGTTGACAAATTTGCATATAGTGTCTGTGGTATTATTCATATTTGCAGTGTCGAAACTATGAGTGATATTCGAGTAGCAGATGGTGTAGTTGATTCGGATCATGCTCGTGAAGTCGTTGATTCAGATAACACTCGTCTTCATGAGCTAGGATACAAACAAGAGCTCAATCGCGATCTTTCGTGAGTACCCAGCCTTTTAAATTTACTTTCTTGATTGTGTACGCGATATAGGCGACATCATTTCTTGAGAATATGTTTTTCAAGTCATGTTGGAATGTTCATTCCTGCGTTTTCTAGGAGTCTTTTCGTCCTGTCAAATATAGAGAAATTTGTAGTATTATTTACTTTTGTGTTGTACTATATTGGTATGAGATGGGCTTAAATGGAGAGCCGACATGGTCAACGAGTAATTTATATAGTTGATCTAACTTGCTTGGGATTGAGGTGTAGTAATAGTTATCAGGGGGAAAAAAATCAAATTTTGCACCTATTTTATTCATAATTGCTCAATTTTGCTTTCTATTTCATTCCATTACTACCTTTGCCTTTAGAAAATTGTCTTGTATTTTCCCTTGCCATGAAGAAGCTCCAACTTGAAAAGGGTGGACTACAAAAATCCAAATTCTTTGAAAAAAAAGGTCCAAATTTACACCTTAACTTTCAACCATGATTTAAAATTAAACTCAGGTTGGAGCTCCATTAGGGGGTTAATGGCAAAAACGAGACATTTTCCTAAGTAGACCTAAAGTTTAACGGAAGTCAAAGTTGCTCAATTTCCGGTAGTACAGGAGCAAATTTGACCATTTTCCTCGTTATTATTATTATTATTGTTGTTGTTGTAGTACCTGTTAGTTGTTGTTGAATGTCAGGATGATATCGAACTTCGCGATTTCATTTTCTATAGTATCAGTGCTAACCGGATTAAACGGACTAATGGGCACGGGGTTGAATTTTGGTGGCCCTGTATCATACTACATTTATGGATGGCCAATTGCTGGTACCTTCACCTTGTTAATTGGATTGTCAATGGCTGAAAAATTGTTCTTCTTATCCAACTTCCGGGGGTATTTACTATTGGAGCGCTAAACTTGCTGGTCCGAGCTGGGGACCTTTCGCTTCTTGGATCACTGGCTGGTAAATTAAAAATTTTTCTTGCTCGTTTAGTCTTTACACTGTTTCATGCCATTTTTTCCCGTCCTCGAGTGCTATAATCATATATACTTTCTTTTCGTGGACTTTATAAGTTCTCGTATTGAATCAACTGGTTTCTTTAACAGTTTAAGCTTTTAGATGAGATGATTAAACAATTTATGATAATATATAGTCAAAGATGGGCACTTGTGCACTTGGGCGTAATGGGTAGCCGGAAAATAATTATTATTACGTCTGTCTCAATATATATGATACTTTCTCTTTTTGAAATCAATTTAACTAAATTTTAGAATTAAATTAGATTAAATTAACTTAATATTTTAAGATTAAAATTTATATATTTGAAAAATATTATAAGTTACAATTTTTCTCATATCAATTTGATGAAAAAATACATCTTAAAGTGTTGGTCAAAGTTCATACAATTTGAATTTAAAAAAAGATAAAAAATTTAACATAAATTGGGCGAAGGAGTATTTTTCCATTTTTATTTAGGTAACTTTTTGACTTTTAAACATATTACTGTTCCTTTTTTTGTTGTAGCATGTTTTAGGAAACAGTAAAAAGGACAGTCCGGTACACTAAGCTCTCGCTATGCGCAGGGTCTGGAGAAGGGCCGGATCACAAAGGTCTATTGTATTGTATGCCGCCTTACCTTGCATGCATTTCTATAAGAGACAGTTTTCACGACTTGAACTCATGACCTCCTGGTCACATGATAACAACTTTACCAGTTAATCCAAGACTCCCTTTCGTTTAATGAAATAATAACATAATCCATATTATGCTTGGTTCCAGCGAAAACGTTGTTTTTCTGCAATCAATAGCGTGAAAAATACCCCATATAAAAGGAGAGCCCTTCTGGAATTTGATGTTCTTTTACTGTTGTATCGGGAGTTACTCTACATGATTCTTGATGTAATATATACGAATAGCAGATTTGTTTTCTGTCTTTTGTTGAATCTTTTTCATGCCTCGGTAGATAATTTGATTAGCCAATGATTTATTTCCGTGTTCAGAATACGTTTAACCAACATGTTAACTAATCGACTACTATAAATTGGTTGGATTTTGCTGTTTTTTTCCCTCCAGTACCTCGACGTCTTTTGACTTTGACAATAGAGTGACAATCCTGGATTGCCACCAAGTTTCTTAGCTGTATTTGCTAAAGTTTTAGTTCGACCTTTAGTCATTAACTAAAGATTTTAAAGAAAAAATAAAAATAAAAAGACCATCTATGATATGTTTTTCATCAGTCATAAGTTATTTTCCCCACTAAAATGATGTTCTTGAACTTTTGCATCTTCATATTGCTTCCTGGTTGCTAAAATTTGCGTCCGTTCTCATTTTGCAGGTTCAACATTGTTGGTTAGGTATCGTGAAGAATTACTCATATTAACATTCACATTTCATAATTAGTAGTATCTGTAAACATGTATATTATAGAAACAATTGTATCCCTACCCATAATTAGAATATTTTCATATATTGTGTAAATATAATTATGGTAAGATTAGGATTCCTTTTTTGTATAAGTTTAGGATTCCTATTGTATAAGAGATGAACATTGTACTATGTATATACTTTGATATTAATGAAAGACTCCCCAAAGGAGATTAATATCATCTTACATGGTATCAAGAGCCTAACACAAAAACCTAGAATTTTTCTTTGTGTGAGCCGCCGACCAGCCCCCCCCCCCCCCCACTCCTCCCAATTTTTTTGGTTTTTCTTCTTTTCTCTCTTCTCTAAATGGATACTCAGGATTACGCTTCTAACCTCCACAAATCCCACCACCACGTCGTAATCCTCTTTTCATCTCGCCCTCACTGTTACCAATATCAAGAATTATATTTTCATTCTTCTTGATCAAGAAAACAGTCAGTATTCTCCTTGGGTTGAACTGTTCTGTAATCATGCATGTCTCTATAACGTGCTTGACCACATCAACGACACTATTCCGCTTCCTCCGGAGGTTGATGAGTCTACTTGGTGTCGTCTAGACGCCGACGTCAAACAATGGATTTATGGTAGTATTTCTCAGGATCTTCTTCTTACTATCATGAAATCTGGTGTCACAGCCCGTGATTTATGGAACCGCTTGGAGGAAATCTTTCAAGATAACAAGCACACTCGTGCGGTGTATTTGGAGGAACAATTTAACAATACACGTCTTGAAAATTTCTCCAACATGACTGAATATTGCAGACAGTTGAAAGTGAGTTGAAACTATTGGCGGATCAACTCTCCAATGTCGACACGCCTGTCTCGGACACTAAGAATCAGCAGCGGCAACAACAGGGCCCACATATTCAGCCTCAGCGGCGCCTAACAAGCACTGACAACAAGCGACACCGCCAGCTCCAAAGACTAACACTCGCCCAAAGATGACACCCATTGAGTTGGGTCAGGCCTTCAGCCTGACAACAACTGGTATATGGACTCCGGAGCCACTTCTCACCTCACCCGGTCTGCAGGTAATATTCCCAAATTGATTGATTTAAAGCATCCTCAATTTGTGACAGTTGGTAGTGGCCACCGCATTCCAGTAAAGGGTTATGTTACATCCTACACACCACCTCCTCATCCATTCCCCTTTCAAAATACCTTATATGCCTCACATATGATTAAGAATATAATCTCTATCCGCAAATTCACTCGTAATAACTCTATCTCCGTTGATTTTGACCCTTATGGTTTCACTGTGAAGGATCTTCATACGGAGACACCTCTTACGAGATGCAATAGCACGGGGGATCTCTATCCATTCACTCCCACCTCCGCTGTCAGATCTAGCTCTCCCGTCTCTCTAGTGGTCATTTCTTCTTCCACATGGCATAATAGGCTTGGTCATCCAGGAGCCCCCAGTTTTTAATTTTCTTAGAGGCAATAATTTCATTACTTGTAATGGGAAGCTTGCCCAAAACTGTGTTTCTTGTTCTTTAGGAAAACATACTCGTCTTCCGTTTAAGTCATCCACTAGTGTTACTTTTGCACTCTTTGATATTATACATGCCGATTTATGGACATCACATGTTGCTAGTTCTCTCGGTCATAAATACTATCTTATCCTACTAGATGACTTTTCTCACTTTGTTTGGTTGTATCCTCTCAAATTTAAATCGGAAGTGTTTGTCAAATTTCTTGAGTTTCGAACATTCATTCAAACACAATTTGAAAAAGGTATCAAATCTTTTCAGTGCGATAATGGTCGTGAATTCAACAACTCTATGTTTCACCGTTTTTGTACTAATAATGACATGGTTTTTCGCTTCTTCTGCCCCCACACCTCCTCACAAAACGGTAAAGCTAAAAGAATCATCTGCATCATTAACAATATGATTCACACTCTTTTGATTCATGCCTCCCTACCTCCATCTTTCTGGATCTATGCTGCTAAAATGTCAGAATACGTTCTAAATATTCTCCCAACTAGCACCCTTCACAATATGACCCCTACCGAAATTCTCTATCATAGAGTCCCCTCTTATGATCATCTTCGAATATTTGGTTGTCTATGCTATCCTAATCTTGCCTCTACTTCCCCTCACAAACTAGCCCGGGTCCACTCCTTGTGTCTACCTAGACTTCCCGCCGAACCATAGGGGCTACTTGTCCACTCGTCAGATCCACATCTCTCTTCACGTCACATTCGACGAGACCACATTTCCGTTTTCGAATCTTAAAAAGTTCCAAAAACCGGATTACTCTTTTCTTGATGAGCCTGCCATCTCTCCCATCATCCTAAGTCAACTAGAGCATAACAGTTCTTTTCACGGTGCGCGGCGCTAAAACTCCCGCGAACGTGTCCCCGATTCGGTCGACATGCCGCCATCGAGGTGCCACGGCGCCAAAAAATCAGATCCTCTAGCGCCGCGACACTTGATCACGGCGCCACGACGCCGCCAACGGTTCCCTCCAGCGCCGCGGTGCCTACTCCGGCGTCTGTCCCTCCTTCTCCGTATCCAACAAATTCCTCCGCCTTGGAACCTCCTACTATTCCCACTCACCAAATGGAAACTCATGCAAAGCATGAAATCTTCAAACCCAAAGTTCAATTTAACTTGTCTGCCCAAACCATTTCACCAATTCTCAAGAACCCTATATTGGCCAAACAAGACCCTAATTGGAATGCGGCTATGACTGAGGAATTCAATACTTTAACTAAACAGCACACATGAGATCTAGTACCTAGACCTGAGGGGGTGAATGTGATTCGTTGTATGTGGCTATTTCGTCACAAATTCAGAGACAGTGAAGATCTTGAGAGATATAAGGCAAGACTTGTGGCTAATGACACAAATAAGCAGGAGGGCATTGATTGTGGTGAGACCTTCAGCCCGATTGTCAAACCGGCTACCATCCGCACAGTTTTGAGTATTGTCATGGGCAAACACTGACCGATCCATCAGCTTGATGTGAAGAATGCATTCTTACATGGGGATCGATAGAGGCGATCTACGTCGTCGCCGTGATTCACTCATCCAGCAATTCCTCACTACGTGTGTCGTCTCCGTAAGTCACTATATGACCTGAAACAGGCCCCCCGTGCGTGGTACGGTCGCTTTGCCAGGTATATCTTGCAGATTGGGTTTTGTATGCAGCAAGAGTGATACATCACTTTTCATTTTTCATCGAGGTAGTAGCACTGCTTATTTATTACTTTACGTGGATGATATTGTTCTTCTTGCCTCATAAACGGATTGAAAAATGAGATTATTGTCTTGCTTAAGTTCGAATTTGCAATGACTGATTTGGGGAAACTGAGTTATTTTTTGGGGATATCAGTGACCAGGTCAGCCAATCATATGTTCTCGTGTCAGCGTAAGTATGCAGAAGAGATTGTGTACAGGGCTAAGATGGCAAACTGCAAAGAGGTGCCTACTCCAGTTGATTCTAAATCTAAGCTTAGTGTCATGAATGGTGCTCCAGTCTCTGATACTACTCTGTATAGGAGCCTTGCAGGTGCACTTCAGTATCTCACATTCACCAGGCCAGATATAACTTATGTTGTTCAGCAGGTGTGCTTATTCATGCATGCCCCCGGGAGTCTCATTTCACTGCTCTTAAGCGTATCATTCGATACATTAAGGGCACTCTTGATTATGGTTTGCACCTATACCCCTCTGCTCCAAACAGGTTGTTTTCATATACGGATGCAGATTGGGTAGAGTGTCCGGACACGCGACGCTCCACCTCCGGCTTTTGTATTTTTTTAGGGAATAATCTGATTTCTTGGTCTGCCAAGCGACAGGCTACTCTATCTCGCTCCAGTGCCGAGGCCGAGTACAGAGGTGTTGCAAATGTAGTAGCTGAGATTTGTTGGCTCAAAAATTTACTGTTAGAACTTCAGTGTCCTTTGCGTCAGACATCTATTGTGTACTGTGATAACATCTCTGCCATCTATTTCTCTCATAATCCGGTTCAACATCAGCGAACCAAGCACATTGAGATAGACCTACACTTTGTTCGTGAGAAAGTTGCACTAGGCCATGTCAGAGTGTTACATGTTCCATCATCCTATTAGTATGCAGACAGTTATTTTTTACTTCAGATCCAGTCTCAGCGTCCGGCCTCCTCCCGTTCCGACTGAAGGGGTGTTTAAACATGTATATTATAGAAACAATTGTATCCCTACCCATAATTAGAATATTTCCATATATTGTGTAAATATAATTATGGTAAGACTATGATTCCTCTTTTGTATAGGTTTAGGATTCCTATTGTATAAGAGATAGAACATTGTACTCTATATATACTTTGATATTAATGAAAGACTCCCAAGGGAGATTAATATCATCTTACAGTATCTAACAACTTTAATCAATAACACGAAAATCTGATTGCAGTGGGCTCTCACAACAAGTATAGATTTTTCGCTGGCACAGTTAGTTCAGGTGATGATTCTCCTCAGCACTGGTGGAAACAATGGAGGCGGATATATGATCTCTAAATATGTTGTTATGGCCCTCCATGGCGTATTTCTTCTAATACACGCTATTTTAAATAGTCTTCCTATCTCAACGTTATCGTTCCTTGGACAAGTAGGCGCTGCAGCCAATTTTTTCGGTATATAATACAACTCCTACTTTCTTTATTCCAACACTCTGCCTTTGCAGATGACTTAAATATACAATGGGGTATTGTAAGTGGAAGGGTGACCTTGCTGCCACGATCCATTGAGCTTTAACCCCTTGTCGCTCCGATCTTTTAAAAAAAAATGCAACAATCACCTTCACTCAGCTATAAGTTAATGATTACAGGTTGCTTTCTCATGATCGTGATTCCAGCCGTTGCAACTGAAAGAGCTAGTGCCGAGTTTGTGTTTACCAACTTCAATACGGAGAATAAGGACGGAATAAACAATCAATTTTACATCTTCGTCTTGGGACTTCTTATGAGCCAATATACGTTGACAGGTTATGATGCGTCTGCCTATATGGTGAGTTCTGCTTACTCTTTGTACGCTTTCCTAATTATTTTCTTTCATTTTCCCCCTCGCTTGATAGGTACGAAGTCACTAATAAAGCTAATTAGGTACGTGTAGTCAGTCATATTAATGCTATTAGGGCATCCAACAGACATACTTTTCCTTAAACTAAGTGAAACCCTCTCGTACCGGAGATGGACTTGAACTAAGGATTTCGTGCTTGCAAGGAAGCGTGCAAGTGGTGAACGCATCACCAGCCAAGCTAGTCACTTGGAACATAGGGGTATTCAATCCCCGAGCTTCTGGGGCTGCAGCAAGAAAACGGATGCTAAATATTTTTGCAGTCAGAGGAAACTAAAGATGCAGATAAGAATGGGCCACAAGGTATTGTAAGTTCCATTGGCATAGCAGTTATTGCAGGATGGGCCTATGTACTTGGTATAACGTTTGCAGTTAAAGATATTCCGAATCTTCTTAGTGAAAATAATGATTCTGGTGGTCACGCCGTTGCTCAAATCTTTTACGAGGCGTTCATGAGTAGATATGGCAGTAGCGTTGGCGCTGTAATTTGCTTAGGTATAATTGTCCTTGCCGTGTTCTTTGCTGATATGAGCTCACTAACTAGCAACTCAAGGTAAATGTGCTTGGCCATAGATTCTCCTTGTGTTGTAACTCAAACTTTGGTATTTATCAGGACCAAGGAATGGCAAAAGGGCGGGTCGAATCAGATATGGGTAGGCCGAAAACGAGTTAAACAAAAAAACGGATAAAATATTCGACCCGCCCATATTTAACACGGATAAAAATTAGGTAACCAACATAACATCCGTATTATCCATGGTTTGAGGAATAATTAAGTGAGAACACATGCTAAAAGCCAAAATGAGCTTACGAAAGCGAGAACTCATGAAAAACAACAAGTAGACAAATGAGTATTGATAATATGAATATTCATTTTTAGTGGATAATATTCATATTTGATCCATCTTCTAAAAGTAAGTTATCAACCCATAACTAATGGGTCGGATTGCTTGTTTTTTTTTACCATTTGGCCGGCCCTATCCGGACCGATGAATAAAATGGGATTACTTCTTAGAGACTTATTGAGAATGATTTTGATATAGTTTTATGGCCTATTAGAAGATTCTGTATGCGAGCCAGTGAGGGTTTATGCTTGCGTTTATTTTTTCGCAGGATTGCTTATGCATTCTCAAGAGACGGGGCAATGTCATTGTCGTCGCAGTTACAGAAAGTGAACAAGCAGGAGGTTCCGATAAATGCAGTATGGATGTCCGCCTTTGTAGCGTTTTGCATGGCGTTGACAGTACAAATTCTCATACTTTGGCTTTCTTGATTTATATAGGTTAGTTTAATTTGTTTCATTTCCTTGCTAATAGAACTTTGTTTTGTGTGTTTTTCTATTAAACTTGAAGTCTCTTGGAAGCTTGGTAGCCTTTCAAGCGATGACATCAATAGCAACGATCGGGCTTTATGTTGCCTATGCCATACCGATCTTATTAAGGTTGACTCTAGGTCGAAAGATATTCACCCAAGGGCGTTTTAACTTGGGAAGGTACGGGACCGTTATAGGTTGGATATCAGTACTGTGGGTCGCGCTCATCTCTGTGCTCTTCTCTTTGCCTGTTTCCTACCCTATTACAGATCGAGGCGTTCTCATTCTAGTTGTTTTTACGTGGAACTTCAGTGGTAGGCATTGGTTTAAAGGGCCTATTAAGAATATCGACGATAGCTCTAAGGAATACGCGTAGTTTTTGTAATAAAACACTGTTGAAGTGTATATCATATTTACTTCCTATATATATTCTCCCTCGTTTTTCCTTTTTATTGTGATAGTTTTTGCTACAATTGTTAGCATTTCAGGACTAAGTTCAACAACAACAACATACCCAGTGAAGTCCCACAATGTGAGGTCTGGGGAGGGTAGAGTGTAGACAGACCTTACCTCTATCTTGATACGTAGATACCCTCGGCTGGACTAAGTTCCTCTAGTGAAAATTGAGGATGAGAGCATTAGAAATTCACTAATCTTCTGTAAAAAGGGATCAAGTTCTACATTGTTGAAGCCTTTGAACTCTACTGTGACAAGGTAATTTGTACTTAGAAATGCACTAATATTTACTTAGGTTTATTTTTCATTCTTTAATTCATACTCGAAACAATCGACAGGACAAATGAGTGCGCTGTCGCAGTAACTATTTGAGTTCTACATAAGCCAATATCACAATAGTTCAAAGAAAAACTATCAAACATCTTCGCTAGTGCATCGACTATGACAGAGGACCAACCAATGAAGGCGCGTCAAAGAGAAGGACAAGGTTACAAAGTTTTTACAGTCAAATATTTGTAGAATTGGAAAAAAGACCATTGAAATTGGTACACTACTTCAATGGAAAGACAATTTATGTATTGCAAGTATTACTCCTAGTAGAATTGGAAGACAACCATTTTAATCAACCCAAATATGGAGCGACCTGTGTAAAATTGTCCATGTTATGAAACAGCAGATGGAATGAAAAGGCTTCTATGCATTTCGAATTGATGATCAGAAACTTTCAGACCAAAAGTGATGCTCGCGAAAGTAATTCACACAAGATAAACCTCAGCTATACCAGGTTCACAATAGTTGTTACAAAGATGGCAGTTTTACCAGCATGAAGGAAAGTAAGTACAGAAGCCCAAGTGTCTGTTGGGAAAAAAACTAAAGCCGCCTAAATAGAAGAAACATGGAATTCCACTACTTTTTTATATTCCAAGCATGGGATGACCGTGGTGCAGTTGTGATTCCCTCGTAGTATTGGCTGTCAAGTTTTCCCTTGTTCCAATCTTTGACAAAGTCGGAAAATAAATCACGTGCAGCCTCAGACGAAAGATCTGAGAAGAACAATTTCTTCTTATCTTTCAGCCAAGTAGAAAATTCATTGTTCTTAGAGAAATAATCATCCTTCGATAGCTCTTCAAACTTGTTTTTCTGAGAGTGATGGTAAAGCAAAACATATAAAAGATCAAAACATGGAGGAATAAAAGGGTATGCGGAAATGGATATGATGTCCTACTTATTTTCATAACGGAAGTCATGGGAAGAAACAAAGGGGAAAATAGTTACTGCTACTGCACACAGTCTAACAAATTTCAAGCATTTAGGAGTCGTTTGGTTGTTGGATGGGTATTAAATTAGCATAACTTTATACATTGTGTGGTTACATTATGGGGAAAAATAATCTCCACATAGAATCTAGCATAAGTTATACAATGTTAAGGTGTTTTTTTCTGTTTTCCACATTAAACATAGCATTGCTAATACAATGTTTGATTCATGTTTAAGTTACGAGGAAATCTAGGTATATTTTGTGCAGGGTAGAAGATACAATAATAACTAAACCCTGAATAATTGATCCCTGCATTACTAATATCTACATAATTAATTCTTGCATTACTAATACCCGCATAACTCTAACAAACAACCAACCGACCCCTAGTGTGGATGACATTCAACATACAGCAATATTGCCTTCCGTGAACCTGAGCAGGTCTGATTGCACCACAATACTCGATAGATTCTTGTAAACGCATGATTCCTCCGTATATATATGAATAACTTGGTTTGTATCACATGGGTTTTCTATTTGCAATCAAAACATCAGTGGTCCAACCAAGATTTCATATATCATGACTGACGAAAATGATACCAAGTCTTTTTTTTTGTTGACAAAGTTATAATAGATACTTTCGTCACATTGTTAATGAAGACACACTAAGAGAATTAACATAGGATAGCTGAAAACCATATCTAACTATAAATTCAAGATAAACTAGCAACCTCAACAGATTCAACACCAACTTAAACCAATACTATAAATTAGTGCGAAGGTTAATAACTACATAAGCAGAGAACAATATTTCTTCCATGACATATAATACAGAGTAATCAAGTGAGGAAGGACAAACTATGCAGGTTTATCGGCACAAGCTTGAGAAACCTATTTTCGAAATAAAAGAAAGATGCAAGTGTTAAACAAGAAGCACTCACCGACTTATCCTTATGTTTGTGGCTCTTGCTTTTGTGCTTTTCCCCCGACTCCTTCTCTGAAGGAATACCAAACCAGTAACATACAGGGAAACCATTCAATTTAAGGGTATGTACATGTCCCTATGTAGAAACATACATAATAACATAAAATCACAAATCTACACTACTATAATAATCATACAAAAATAGATCTATAAAGGTACCCAGAACAAATCACCATGAGTAGAACTGGAAAAATGGTTTAGAAAAAAAAAAGTAAGCATCCAATCCGACTTATTAGATATGGGTTGGATAACAGACTTTTACGAATACAAGATGGATAATATGAATATCCATATTATCAATACACATTTGTCTGCTTGCTATTTTTCATGAGTGCTTGCTTTCTAAGCTTATTTTGACTTTTAGCTTGTGTTCTCACTATTTATGAAGCCATGGATAATTTGGATATATGGATATCCATATTATCCGTCGGTTAACCTATTTTTTATCGGTGTTAAATATGAGCGGGATAAATATTTTATTCGTTTTTAACCTGTTTTCGACCCGCCCGGTTGCTAATCCTAACCATGAGTCACACAAAACAATTAAGGAAAACCTAACAATACAACTAACAGAGGTTAGTAGTATCAAGTAGAACCTGTTAACCTGTTTTCGACCCGCCCGGTTGCTAATCCTAACCATGAGTCACACAAAACAATTAAGGAACACCTAACAATACAACTAACAGAGGTTAGTAGTATCAAGTAGAACCTGCGTTCCAGCCTTAGATACTTGTCTTCATTGGAAGAGATCGACTAAAATCTACCAGATCACCACTGACAAATCACAACTCTATCTCTGGGACTATTAGTAGCTCCATCACCATGTAAAGATGTTGAAAGACCCCAAGGGCGCCCTCTCCACAATACTGCAGGGACCTACCTCTATTTGAAGAAAATGAGCACCGCAATCAAAGACCTTTTCAGTTATTAGTATAAGATATCATAGCACACATCAGTACATTGATTGCACTATAAGATCTTATAGTTCAGTATCACACCATTCTTAATGGAAGATCAGAACAGATAACGTGGTTTCCAAGAAGAATGCATAGGAAGTACCCATCATTTCCAAAGGAAACAAAACTCTAAAGGAGTCGTTTGGCTACCGGGATGAGAATAGACAAGAATATCCCATGTGTTGGGATATCCCGTGGAATTAGCTTATCCCACCTTCTATATGGGATAGCTAATCCCACCATTTTAGTACAAAATGATTACCAGGATTAATCAATACCCATAACCTAACACGGAATAAAATAATTCCGCATTTTATTCCAGGATTGCTATCCCTTAATCCACCAACCAAACAACGCCTAACTATTTTCTCGTACTAATAGGGTACCAAAGAGAAGTCCTACATAATACCAAGAAAGCTGCTTGCAAAAAGTTTCCTTTTTGTTTCTTTTTTCCTTTTTTTATGTGCTTGTTTTTTCGGGTTTCTCACTCAGTGTTCCGTACCCACATTGTAGTCCGACTAAATTAGGATTCACGTCAGAAAATCCCACGTTTAGCAGCTCTTTACAAAAGGCGTGAATGCACATTAAAAATCTCCTAGATAAGCTTCACGACTGGGCGGTCGTGCAAATCATCGGTCTGGTACTAGATGTAGCCTTGTCCTTAGTCATCGTGATGCAATCGTATCCCATCTAAACTGGGCATGTATATTTCTAGGCTTCATAGTTTTGGTTTTATGCCCTTGGGCACGGTTATACATAACATAGAAATCTCGCTCCCTAAAAAAGGCCGACTCCGTACCCAGTAGAGCTTGAACCCGAGACTTCTTGTTATGGATGAAGTAGTACTTACCACAAGACATATTTATTTGTTTTTTTTCAATATTATCCTTTACATTAAGTAACACTGGTAGTCAAACTTAAATTTTCAAAGCATAATTAATTAGGTTAATTTAGTTAAATAAATCCCTAATAAATAGGACATTAAGGGGAGTGCCAAGTCAATATGGGCTATGTGTTTGTGAGTATGCAACCATAATTTCTTGTTTTGTTGCTTAACGAATGACAGATCTTATAACCCGTTTGGATGGCTATTTCCCATGGTTATTATTGTATGGTTTTATTGATACCATGTTTGTTTCCGTTGTTCTTAAAATTATGTTGTATCGTGTTGTAAACGCTTTGTAATTCCGTGGTTATATAACCATGAATACGCCCAACTTTTATAACCAAACAGATTTGATAATTTTGTGTGGTTTTTTATTTCATTTACCCATTATAACCTCTACCCCTCCCCTCCACCACCCACCCCACCCTCCGCCACCCACAACCCCTCCATCATCCCACCACCACCTACTTATTTTTAAAATTCCTATTTATCCGTACTCTAATTTTATTACTATATATAAAATAGTTTGTAATTAAGGGTTAAACATATTTTAGTAAACTTAAATGTTATATTACACAGTACCATAGAGTCAAACCAAACAATAAAAATGTTATTACACCACAACAAACGATACAGTCTATCCAAACATTAAAAAAAAGGGCAGCCCGATACACTAAGCTTCCACTATGCGCGGGGTCCGAAGAAGGGCCGGACCACAAGGATCTATTGTACGCAGTCTTACCTTGCATTTCTGCAAGAGTTTGTTTGCATGGCTTGAACCCGTGACCTCCTGGTCACATGACAACAACTTTACCAGTTACTTCAAGTCTATCCAATATTCATTAATACAGTACAATACAATATTATACTATACAATACGACACTGTACATTATAAAACCATGGTGACAATCATCCAAACAGAGTGTAATTGAATTGGAAAAGAAAGAAAAAGTAATAATCCCTAACAGTAACAAACACCGAATTATTGATAGTTAATAGCAATTGATTTACAAAATTAAAAATAAACCATTTTGTTAAAGTACATAATCCGTAAAATTAAAATCAGTAATAATTCTCAACTTTACCATTGGATTTATGGGATTTATGTTTTTCCTTTCTGGATTTATCTTTCCTTAGTAGTTCTTCATCATCTCCTTTGATCTTCTGGCGTTTTCTTTTCACTTCATCTGTTTAAATACACACACAAATTAACCCCTATATATATAAATTATCTCAGACATATTTCACAGGGTATGTTGTTGTATATATATAAAAAATTATATAATACCTGGTGGAGAAGAAGGAGAATTTCTCTTATGCTTAATCTTCTCATCCTTCGTCTTCCTATCGATACCCATTTACTCTCTCTCCGCACCTTTGATTCAATTTGTACAGCAAAAAATGTTTACGTCTTCCTTTAGTAAATTTGTTTGCCCTTCGGTTCTAAAAATTTACTTAATTTACTTATTAGTCTGTTCCAAAAAGATTAATAACTTTTTATATTTAAATTTTTTTATCTTTATGAGATGATTTACAATCATACAAATATCTAAGATTTATTTTACATCACAGATTTTAAAAGTGTTTCTTTATTTCTTAAATTATGTGTCAAATTAAAGTATGTCAATCGTTTTGCAACGGAGGGAGTATAAATTTAAATTTTATTTTAAAATATTGAGTTGATTTAATTAAATTTTATTTTAAAAATCAGTCAAATTGATTTTGGATGAGCAAATGTATCGCATAAATTGAGATAAATAGAGTATTTTATATACAAAATAATCCTTTTATTAAAATTTGAATAAAGAAAATATGTTAAGATTCTTGCCATATGGACCTTTTAAACGTAGAATCCTTTTTTATTAAATTAATTTTTTTATGAGAAAATATTAAATCACAGTCTAATTTTGTAAGTTATTACTTTTCCGTCTCAAAAGATTGGTCTAGTTTGATTTGATACGAAGTTTAAGAAATAAATGAAGACTTTTGATATGTGTTGTTCAAAACAAATCTTAGATATTTGTGTGGTTGTAAATGATCCCATAAGGTTAAATTATTTCTAAATATAGAAATATGTCAATATTTTTTGGACAAACTAATAAGAATAATAGGTCAATCTTTTTTATAAGGAGGGAGTACAAACATTTAATAACAGTCTAATATTTTGCCTATAAAATTGGACAATAAATGAGTAATCACTAGACTCGAGTCTAGGGTTAAAGGGTAATTTTTCAAAGATTATATTTGCTTATTAATTTTGATCCTATTGATAATACAACATTGTTAAAAAAAATTATACAACAACAACATAACTAATATAATTTCACAAGGTGAGGTCGGGGAGAAGTAGAGAGCAGGTCTTACATTTACCTTGTGACGGGTAGAGAAGTTATTTCAAATAAATCCTTGGCTCAAAGAGATGAAAAAACAACATCAATATAGTAAGATAACTAAGTGAAAGAAACAATCTACTAGGGATCCAATAATAAGCAAACGTAAAAAGATACTAATATTTCTAGACGAAAAAGAAATTAGTACGGCAATTTACCAACCCTCTATCCTGAACATGATACTCGATCTCAATACCCTTCTATCAGAGATCATGTTCTCGATAAGCTAAAATGATCTGCCAAAATGATAAAAAGAAGAGAATAAGGAAAATTGAAGAAAAGAGCTCACATCTCATTTAAGAAGCAACCAATAATAAAGATATCCATATTATTCGCCAATTAACTCATCCCATTAAAGAAGCAACGGCAAAATTGTTGAGTTTCCCTCTTCATTTTTTACTACAAGTAGTTTCCTCCGTCCCAATTTATAATTTTTTATCAGAATTTGCATTTAATAAAGAAAGAAAATGTTTTAAAATTTGTGATTCAAACAGGTCATAAATATTTATGTGGCTGTAAATTATTTCATTAAGAATGAAAAAGAAAATTTTAAGCTAAAATTATTTTTAAATATAGAAATGTATAATTCTTTTTGGGACATACTTAAAATGAATATGTATCACAATTGAGACAGAGGGAGTAATATCTTTTATTAACTATTTTGAGTTGTTAATTACATTTATAGTATTTATATGTTGTTTTAAATATATAAAAACATAAAGATTCTATAGCCAAATTTGTCTATAATTTTTTATACAATATAACAATATTTTATTATAACAGTCTGATTTTCTCTGAAACCGATTTTTTATGTTATATTTTAATTCTCAATAACAACATTTTACCTGTAACAACACTGCGTTCATTATAACTGTATACTCTTTGTAAAATTACATCTTTATAACATTCATAGTCAAATATTGCGTAATAAATATATTATGTATAAAAATAAAATATTAAAATATTTATAATAATCATAATTAATGTCATTTCCCCGGACCCTGCGCACAACGAGAGCTTAGTGCACCAGACTATCTTTTTTTCATCATTAATGTCATTAATTTAAATGCATATGTTTCTTAGATTTTAATTCTTTCAGGATGGTACACCTAGTTATGAATTTATTAATAATTTACTAGTCTTTTCAATTTTAATTAATGAGATATGAAAATCAATTGAGATTTTAAAATTAATAAGTATATTATATTCGTTTATAACATAAAAAGTACAATAAAATAATTGTCTAAGTACCCTTTTTTGTAACATCTAAATGAGATCTAAACATCAAATGTCAACATACATACATAACAACACTTTACTATAGCAGCCATGAAATTTTCAGACAAACGCTGCCATTATAGAGAGATTTGACTGTATGTCTGAACTCACTGTCAAAGTTAAGAAATTTAATTCTCAAAATTCAAATTGTTTCACATAAATTAGAATAAAGAGTAGTAAATTTGTTCTCGAAAAAAATATTAATTGATATACGAAAAAATCCTTATATTAGTATTCGAATAAAGATAATATGTTAAAGATTTTTGACCTTTTAACTTGTGGTCTTGTAAGATGATATTAATCTCATTTGAGGAGTTTTTCTCATTAATATCAATATATATAAGTGTACAATATACATCCCTAATATAATATGAATCTTAGTCCTAATTACAAGATGAATCATAGTTTACCATAATTATATATCACTAAATATTTACACAATATATGTGATATATTCTAATTATGGTAGGATATAATTATACACGTTTACACACACCCTCAGTCGGAGCGGGAGGAGGCCGGACGCTGAGACTGGATCTGAAGTCAAGAAATAACTGTCTGAGAAGTCCTTTGGTAAATATATATGCGTACTGATATGATGAGGGCACATGTAATACTCGGACATGTCCTAGCGCAACTTTCTCACAGACGAAATGTATGCCTATCTCGACGTGCTTGGTTCGCTGATGTTGAACCGGATTGTGAAAAAGATAAATCGCATATATGTTATTACAATACATAATAGATGCATGACGCAAAGGACACTGGAGCTCTAACAGTAAATTTCTGAGCCAACAAATCTCAACACCACATTTGCAAAGCCTCTATACTCTGCCTCGATACTAGAACGGGATAAGGTGTCTTGTCGCTTGGCAGACCATGAGATCAGCTTATCCCCTAAAAAATACAATAACTGGAGGTGAAGCGTCGCATGTCCGGACACCCTGCCCAATCTGCATCCGTATAATAAAGCAACCTGTTTGGTGCAGAGGGGTATATGTGCAAACAATAATCAAGTGTGCCCTTAATGTATCAGATGATACGCTTAAGAGCAATGAAATGAGACTCGACATACCTGCTGAACAACATAAGCAATATCTGTCATGGTAAATGTGAGATACTGAAGTGCACCTGCAAGGCTCCTATAAAGAGTAGGATCGGAGACATGAGCAACATCCATAGCACTGAGCTTGGATTTTGTCACGCCCCGACTTTTCCTAAGTCTTTACTTAGGGCGTGATGACACCTGGACAATTATTTTCCACCAGGAGCACCATTTAATTCTCTTTATTTAGAAATTTAAACTTATATTCAAATACGGAGCTATTAATAAAAATAACAATAAAGGAATTTGTTCATGACTTTATTGAAAATATAACGCGAGCCCATGCTCGTGCAAACATTGTTTCTACATAGACGTACTGACAAATATTATTCTAAGTTGGAAGGGAGATCATTCCACACGGGCATATCCCGAGACATTGAACCGACATTACGAACTCGCGAGTACCAAGCCCAAACAATGGACTTGGTATGACAAGAGGTGGGACGATCGCTAGCCTTGACGTGGAGCCTTTCCTCTATCACCCTTTCCGAAACATGTTAAATAAAGAGTCACTCTACCATCCAATGGTGAGAACTACTGCAATTCAAAGTAACACCACAATATTCCAAGTGCAATCACATTATAACGTAATAAGCATATTGCAAAAACATATCGAGTTACAACATTTTTAAATATGCAACAACTCATAGGAAATTCTCGGTTTAACTAACACTTCATTTTATCTCGTATTATACGTTAAGACATTCCCTCGCATTTCCACATGTTTATCACATTTATATATTTGTGAACGCGTATTCACTTTTCATATTTATATATAGGTGAACATGTATTCATCTTTCATTTTTGTTGCGGCGTGCAACCCGATCCATTATGTTTACGTATTTGTGAACGTGTATTCACTTTAAGTTTTGTTGCGGCGTGCGGCCGATCCATTATATTTACGTATTTGTGAACGCCGTATTCACTTTACGTTTTGTTGCGATGTGCAACCCGATCCATTATGTTTACGTATTTGTGACGCGTATTCACTTTACGCTTTGTTGCGGCGCAACCCGATCCATTATATTTACGTATTTGTGAACATATATTCACTTTACGCTTTGTTGCGAAGTGCAACGCGATACATTATGTTTAATAATTTGTTAACGTGTTTTCACTTTACTTTTTGTTGCGGCGTGCAACCCGATCCATTATATTTACGTATTTGTGAGCGCGTATTCACTTTACGTTTTGTTGCGGCGTGCAACCCGATCCATTATGTTTACGTATTTGTGAACGCGTATTCACTTTACGTTTTGTTGCGGCGTGCAACCCGATCCATTATATTTACGTATTTGTGAACATATATTCACTTTACGTTTTGTTGCGGCGTGCAACCCGATCCATTATGTTTACGTATTTGTGAACGCGTATTCACTTTACGTTTTGTTGCGGCGTGCAACCCGATCCATTATATATTTATATATTTATGTGAACACGTATTCACTTTTCATATTTTTCAGAAGATCAAATAAATACTATTCTCTTTTCTAACATTCTGTCATTCATACTTGTAACGATTATAACTTTTTAATCATAACTCCAACTAAGGTGTTTCTCAAGCGGAAACTAAGGTAAGACGGGGATCTTTCACTGTACCAAATTTTATTTAAAACTACTTTGGGTAACTAACACAAATTTATCCTCAAAACAGCCACATGAAATTTGTTTCGGCAGAATTTTTTATTAAACAACACCCAATCTTATAATAGTCATAACTCCTAATATGTAAACCCGTTCAATCCCCATAAATTCTCAAAACGACGAGAACAGAGAGCTACACGCCTCCATGTGAACCATTCTTTCATATTCTGTACCATTTGGTACAGTTTTACACTTTTATTCGCTGCCCTTCCTGAATATCGATAGATCCGAGGCAGAAACTTTAAACAGCGATAACTCTCAATACGTAAGTCGGATAGACCCCTGTAAGGTCTCAAAATGTCCACAACAAAGAGATCTAGAACTTTCATTTAGCAATAATTTTCATATTCCCCACAGATTAGTACAGTTTTACGTTTCAACGTCCTGCCCTTCTGGATTCCGACGAATCCGAGGCAGCAACTTCAAACTACAATAACTCTCAACTCATAAGTCCGTTTTAATAAATCTTTATATATATCTGTCCGTAACAGAGAGATTTACAACCATGTAAATTTTCATATAATTCTAATAAGTAAAACTCAATAAAAACAGTCCGTAATTATGCCTTTCCGAATTTCGACCAAATCTAAGGCAGGAACTTTGAACTATGATAACTTTCAAACCGTATGTCCATTTTACCTCATTTTTGGTTCTATATGATCATATTAGAGAGGTGTACAATTCTTCCGAATTTCATCAAATTCTAACAATTATAACTCAGTGAGAACAGTTCGTAAAGTTCTTGACGCAACTAGTTATCTAAACCATCAAAAGTTCAATATTTCTTTTCAACACTCAATTCTTATTCCAACATGTATTGAACTAAAAATAAAGGATGTTACCAAGAATTTCTGAGTGAGAAAACTCACCTTGTAAGTGTGAAAAAGATTGTGGTTCGGTTGCTACAAGTGGTCCTTGCTCCTTAGTGTTTCCTAATTTTATTGTTCTCCTTCCTCCCTTGATATTTTCTTGATTTTTTCCTTCTTGTTCACTTGTTTTTTTCTGATTTTCTAACCTTTATGTTATGTCCTTTGTTTGTGTGTAAATACAATGTATAAATGAAGGAGTTTTCTATAACCTATGGGAGGTGAAAAACCAAAAGATTGAAGGGAAATGAAAAGGGGGGGAAGGGGTAAAGGGAAGGGGACGTGCAACACTTCTGCATGTGTTTTTTTTTTCTTTTGTTTTTTTGTTTTCTTATTTTCATTTCATCTATCTATTTATCCAACTTTAACACTAACTCTATCCCATGCAATTTATTCTTTGTTTTCTTATATATATATATTTTTATTAATCCAACCACAATTATATTTTTTTTTTTTCTTTTTCGGATTTCACAGATTTTGAATCAACCGGAGTGGGCATGATTTTATAATTCGTCATCTTAACCCTATACATAGTCTCCTCTACATACTTACGCTGACTCAAGAGCATGTGATTGGCAGAACTGGTCACTGATATCCCCAAGAAGTAACTCAACTTGCTCAAATCAGTCATTGCAAATTCGATCGTAAGTAAAGCAATAATATCATTTTTCAACCCATCAGATGAGGCAGTAAGGACAATATCATCCACATATAGTAGTAAGTAAACAATGCTACTACCTAAATGAAAAATGAAAAGTGAAGTATCACTCCTGCTGCATACAAACCCAATCTGTAAAATATATCTGGCAAAGCTATCATACCACGCACGAGGGGCCTGTTTCAGGCTATATAGTGACTTACGAAGACGACACACATAGTGAGGGACTGCTGGATGGGCGAACCCAGACGGTTGATACATGTAGACTGTCTCTTTCAGGTCCTCATGTAAAAATGCATTTTTCACATCAAGTTGATGTATCTGTCACGGCCCGACGGACCGCGACTAAACGCCCTAATGACGTCATTATACTAATCTGTCACACATAATCCAATTAACACTTAGGGAAAATATGAAATCCGGCAACATAACGCCGCAACAATAACATATGCCAGAATAGGCAAGTCGACGAGGCTGCCTTTACACAAGAATATACCTGCCTCCTGGGGAGTCACAACTAGCCAACATAATATAACATGCAAGCCGACAAGGCTTCAACCGGATAGTATCACGTATACACAGGAACATCCCAACACAGAATACAACAACCTGACTGACCAAAACAGATTTATATCTCTACATAAGTACAACCCACAACTGTCTATAAACCTCTATAAGAAGGATAACGACATGTGACGGGACAGGGCCTCATCGAGCCCCTAAATATACAAAAGTCAAAATAATAGGGTTCTGTACCAAAATGACAAGGCTATGAATCAAAGGAGCTTTCCAACCAGCTGAGCAGGAACCTAGACCGGAGGAACACCAAACTAAGCACATGTACCTGCGGGCATGAACGCAACCCCCCGAGGAAAGGGGTCAGTACAAAATAATGTATCGAATATGTAAAATATGAAGTACTGTAAAGGAGATCATAACTGGCCAAAGGATGTCAGGAAGCAAGTATAATAATCAATTATCAAAACAATTGTGCCTTATGAAATGAGAGTCAACCGTGCCTTATAAAAATGATGATAGTCATATCAAAATCAGGGATGTCTGCCCATAGAATCCTCTTGTCTATATACATTGTCGGCCTTTTACTGAGGGACTCGGTGAAATTATCATATCTATATACATTGTCGGCCCTTTACTGGGGGACTCGGTGGAATTATCATATCTCTATACATTGTCGGCCCTTTACTGAAGAACTCGGTGGAATTCATATAATCATCATATTTGTATACATTGTCGGTCCTTTAGTAAGGGACTCGGTGAATTCATATAATCATATCCAGCACAAATAGAATATCATGAGTAACTTTATACATAATAAATCATCACTTGACTCTCAGTGGAATAAATGAAAGGCACTATCATATCATATATCATTTTAAATCATCTTTTGGAAAATCAAGGCGCTTATCATATCATATATCTTTTTAAAACATCTTTTGGAAAAATCAAGGCGCGTATCGTATCATATATCTTTTTAAAACATCTTTTGGAAAAACATATGCATTTCTCATAACTAACATCTTTAGGAATTAGACGTGTAGAAATCATGTACATCCACTGTACTTTCAATAAATCATGCCAAAAATAAAGAATGAAGGATTTCACATACCTCGTCGTCTATCTCAACTCGATAATCTAATAATCGCCTCGACTAGCTCCTTGACCTATAATAATAACAATATGCCCGTCAATTCTATGATACCTAACGTAAGTTAAATTGAAAGACGACCCTCTTATTTTATCAAAATTTGGGCTGCACTTCCCCTATTTATATGTACGTCCACAATTCTCAAACCAAGCCAGCAATACCAACATCAAGTCATAACTTAAGAATATAACCATAATAATCTCAGATATTCTATTTACGTCATCATAACGTATTCCTTCTCTTTTATTTTAAGCGATATCACAACTACAACAAACCAGGTGATTACTACATCTATTTCTCATGTTAATCCATATTAGAACAACCTTAAACAGTCCATCAATTCTAGAGGCAACAACAAAAGTCCGAGTCCTATAATTTGCAACATAACATCCTTTTTACACTTTACTTTCTTTAAGACATGTATTAGTAATTACCATAACTTATATACATGTTTATAATCAAATCTCAACCTCTTAACTCCACAAAATCAGCCCCTAACTCGTCGCGATAATATCCAACAATTCCAAGCAAGTTTTCGGTCAATCTCCATAAACCAATTCTTTTCTTAATTCCCTAGAATCCAATTCATGTTTCAACAATTTCTTATGAACAATTATAATCTAAATGTCAAGATTTCTTTCAAGACCTCCTTCAATTTTAAAGTGCAATTAGTTACGATAATAAGAACAACAACAACAATTAAATCCAACAACTCCAAAATTGGTAAAACTAGTTCCAAAATCGGTCCAACAACATTACAACAATCACATGCATGTTTAAATTCCAATTTTCCTTAATCACAAATTCATTTCCTTAATCCTAACAACATGCACTCTAATTATATCATAGAATTAAGAATTTTATACCTTAAACGAAGCCAAAATAGTCCCTATTTCCAGCCCATTGTTCTATCGATTCTCGCCCAATTTCTTGCCCAATTCCTCACTTTTGCAACTTTAATTTGACATGCATGAATCCCACAATATTAACCCATCATTTATACATGTTTTCCTTCCAAAACTTGTCCAAAAATCTGAGGTAGGGAAGGTGGAGGATCTTGGTCTCTTACCCAATGCTGAAATATCAGATGTTTATCAACATCTATTGGATTGTTGTCATCACCTGGGTAGCTGAGGTCTAAAGGTTCATCTAACATTTGAATACTATAGCTTTAGACAAATCCTATGTGGATGGTGAAAGAAGGAATCAGTAGGGTTGTTGTGGTTCAATATGCTCAGAAGATTCATTGTTCATTGGAGGGCTAGTACTCATAGGAAAGTTGGTTGTGGTGTTGGTTGATATTTCGTATTGACATTGGAGAGGTTTCCATAGGTGAATATTGTGGAGAGGGTTTTGAGGAATTTTGAAAGATGAAGGGCTTGAGTGTTCCATCGGTTGTATATACCGAAGTGATGTGATCTTTCCCATTTTTATTTTTTATTATATATATATATATATATATATTATAGGAAAAATCAAAGATGATAAAAAAGAACAAATGAGATGAATATGTATATACATGACATATTTTTCTAAGCAACAAAAATCTCTTAGATTTAGGTGTTTCAATTTTACACAAAAACTTACACCTAAAATATTTGGATAAACTAACTAGATATCAAAGTAGGAATAAAAATTAATTTTATCAGTTTAAAGTTTGAAATTCCTATTAAAACAAGGCACAAAATAGGAAAAAATAACTGAATTTTCAAAAATCAGTTACACATCGCATCCCAACAAATATCATTATCTAAATGTCAACAGTAATGTTGGCAACATTTTGTACAACACAAGTATCATGATCCTTCAAGAACATCTTCATTTCGGCAACAAATCAAGACACGTTTCATATATGTTTTTATGAGTTTAACCTCCAGACCAATGTAACATTTTCCCATTGAGTCCTAGATCTAATCATAAAACACATACAAAATTTATTTTCGTGTCAAAAACAAGAATACTTATTTAGCATCCTCATAATGTTTTCTTTATTTAAGCACTTTAATACTCCTATAGTATAAGAACGATATCAATTCAAGGGCTTTTCCCGTATTGCACAGTTGTCGAGAATTAGAAAGGCTTTGCCTTATTTTGATACTCCCTTTTTATGATATCTAATATCATCGCAGAGAACGGTATCACATTAAAATCATGTTCTCATTTGGAAATCATACCTGGTTGAACAAAAATCAGCCGTTACAAGTACTGAAAATCAGATTCTGATATTACAAGGGTAAATGTCACCCGAAATGTTAGAGACATTTCAGCCGACATTCGTCCAACAGTGCATGTTTCAGAGATTACAGAGACCAATAGATTTTTTTTTTTTCAAACTAGAAAATCTCTCATGGTCCAAAAACTTTTGTAAAAGTATCAGCTAGTTGATAAAGAGTGTCAACATGTTCAATTTGAACTAGCTATTTTTCAATCAAATCTCTTAAAAAATGATGTCTAATCATACTACAAAATTAAAATGTTGCTAGTAAAATCATAGTCGTTTAACATGTGTCTTAGCCATATTCATTGAGAGCAACAACTTTCAGCTGCTACAGATTTAGATTCAGCAGTTGAAAGTGAGACACACTTTTATTTACGACTCTACCAAGAAACAAGATTATTGCTAAGATAAAAATATCCTCTATTTGTACACTTTCTATCATCCTCATCACTAGCCCAATCCAAGTCACAATATCCTATTAAATTAGGATTAGAGTCTATGGAATACCAAATTCCTATCTCACATGTGCCGACAACATATCTAATGACACGTTTCACGACATTTAAGTGGTAAAATTTGGAACAGACTTGGACTCGAGCACATACACCAAACACTAAACATCGGTTCTAGAGCACATATAAAACAAGAAAGACTAACCTCTTGGTATATGGTAGACATACACACATACCTTTTGTAATTGAGTGGTTCTTTGCTTCTCGTTCTACTTCCTTCAAACACTCCCCCTATCACCTGGCATGTTGAATGATCTTCCTAATCCTTGATGAGGGGTCCCTTTGATCTAGCAATTCAGCATTTGACTCCTCATCCACACCCTTTGTGGTCTCTGGTTCAGGTTCAGATGTTGCTCTGAATGTCGTAATATTTGAGGCAACATTTGGTTCTTCAGCAGTATACTCTTGTAAAGTTTTTGTCCTTTAATTGTACACTCGGTAAGCATGACTATTTTGAAAATAGCCAACAAAATTCCTTTCACTCTTAGAATCAAACTTAACAAGATAATCTCTATAATTTAAAATGTAACAAATACATCAAAAAAATGAAAGTAACGCACATTAGGTTTCTTTTCATTTATAATTTCATGGGATGTCATCTTTGTTACAGGCCTTAAGTAGACTCTATTAGTGATGTGACAGACAGTAAAAAAAACTTTGACAATTTGTTAGAACTAAGCATAACTCTAGTCATTCCTTGCTATGTTCTATTCTTCCTTTGTGCTACCCATTATGTTAAGGAGTTTTTGGGAGCAGAAAAAACGCATGAAAAATTTCTCTTTTCTCACAAAATTTTGTGAAGAAGATGTTTTCAAATTCTTTTCCATGGTCGGAATTAATCCGAAAAAATAGAAGAATAGAACAAGTTCCTAATTCTAGAGTGCAAAATTTTAAAACATGTCAAAAGTTTGAGATTTTTCTTTCAAAAAAATATCCATAAGTACCTAGAAAAATCATCTACAATCACATAGGACTACCTCATGCCTCCTAAACTGTCTACCTCATTTGGACCCATAAGATCCATGTGCATTAATTAAAAACAGTGAGACATACCTGAATGTTGTCGTCATTCTATCTAGACAACATTATGGAAAACATGAGTTTGCTTACCTTGAAGACAATCTGCACAGACTGTTTTACCTTTAAGACTGAAGTTGGGTAAGTCTCTAACCGCTCCATATGAGACCAATTTTTCCATATTGCGGTAGTTGACATGCCCCAACTTTTGATGCCATAGTGTTGTGTCGTCGATCTTGACATTATTGCTTGTTTCTTGTCTTGCAACAAGATAGCAATTATCACATGTTCTAGTACCTGACATGACATATTCCTTAGCTTCATTCGTAACTTTTCAGGCACTCTCATTAAATTTCACCTCCAGATTGTCATTACACAATTGACTCATCAATTTAGCCGTTAAACCTTTAATCGTGTAAGATATTTCTTAAAGTTGGAAATCCAGGAATATTCAAGATTTTTTTTCAATCATTTTACTTTTACTGCTACCTCCATAAGTTATGTTACCTCCATTGAATGACTGCAGTTCTTTAGAAAACTCTTTTGTACCTGTCATGTGACGAGAACATCTACTCTCAAAGCACCAAGAACCTGAAATGTTAGTTCTTAAAGTAGTTATCGCACATTATAAGATAAATCCATTTTGTAAATCCAAACTCTTTTAAAATATTTTTTACCTTTCAGCTCAGAAATGTTTCTTTGAATGTTGTCAGAAATGTTGTACAACATTTTAGGCAACATTTCGCTCACATAATTCTGAAGTTTGAAAAATAATATGGTTTTTAAAAAATCTAGGGAAGTTACAATGACGGTACACAAACTTCATATTCTTTGACATATATAAGAACCTATTATATAATCCTTTTTTCTTTTACAAAACACATTTTCTCATTTTTGTCAAACAAACTAGAGTATATTATTTTAAGAGAGTTTTAGTACACAATACATGCATGCGAAAGTTTATTAAAAACTGAGTATCTCATTCAATTTAGAAGTCCATGAGTAGAGCTAACGAAAGGTAATTTTGGCTAAGTCCAATTTTGCACAAATCTTACCAAATACAATATTCTATTTGGTAAGTGCAACCTCTAGTCGGGTTATTGTGCTTTTTAGATCTACATTCTCACAAGTTAAAGATATTACCTTTGTCTCAAGTTGCTTGGATTCTATGATTAAGATTTTATAAATGTTTTGTAATTCATTAATCATGTCATCTTTGCATTAAACTCGATCCATACTCTCAGCCTTACCACGAGAAATAAAATCACTAAAGCAGTTAACATCAGGATAGTTAAAGAATATGTACCTTTCAGATGTTGCTGGAGATGCATATGTCGTTGCAGATGTTGCCTGAAATGTCGTGACATATGAGGCAACATTACAGACGACATTTTCATTATCAGACAGGGGCTGTTCGTAAACAGTGGTCATCAGTGCTTGTGATTGTTGACACCCAATTTTGACCCTCCCGTCCAGCCATTAACCATAAAATTAGGCTAATTTTGTAAAATAATTTTTTATGATTTTTTATAATAAAATGCAGCGATAAAACATAAATACATGCATAAATAAATAATTTAATAATGGCATCGCGTCTTACGTAGAGTTTTAAACACTTAGAGTCCCGCGCCCGCATTAACTAATTGTAAGCTCTGTCGTAATTCTTAATCATTAATAAATGCATAAAATAAATAATTTAGCGATAACGTCGTGTCAAGTAGCATAGCCGCGTTTATTAATACGCAAGAGAATGTCATAATCATTTGTAATTTAAAATCAATTTTTTATTTAATAGCGTCGCATTTATAAGGCTTTAAACAATTCTTAAATATCGTACTCGCATTCAGCATTTAAGTAATTTAATATAAACTCAATGCAATTTTAATTTAACTTCGCAATAATGCATAATAATAAGTTTTTAAATAATAGCGCCGCATTTTAACATATTAAGCACTAATTAAATAACACGCCCGCATTTATTATAATAATTAGACTAATTTAGCACCTAAATAATTAGACTAATTTAGCACCTAAATAATTTAACTAAATTAAATAATCTAATCCTAATTAATTAAGCACCTAAAATTAAATTAACTAAAGCCTAAAACTAATACTAACAACTCACTAATTAAAAGCCTAATTAAACTAACTAATTTAATACTAACCTATTCCTACCCAGCCCACTACCGCCTGGCCCAATCGTCCGCAACCCGCTAGCCCACTACCTACCCGGCCCACGACCCGCAAGCCCACAGATCTTATACTTCAGCCCTTACACCTCGTCTCTCCGCTATCACGCACAAACAAAACCTAAAAAAAACACTCGCCGCCTCCATCACCTGTTACACCCTATATCAGCCCATATCACGCCCAAATCTCGCCGAAATCGCACCCTCATAATCAGAAACTTACCAAAAACAAGTCTTACACCAAAAATAATCCAGTACCTACCATAACTGAAGACATACTAAATCAATACGACAATCAGCACAACTCTCGTCCAAAAATAAGCAGCCAAATCTGTCCGAATCACCCATTAATGGTAAGAAATACCTCACGAATCAATCCTTACCAAAGCTTTTACATGCAGTCCAAATCGCACCTATTTTAGAACCCAATTTGAGGCTATATAAACCCATCTCTATACACTTGAAAAGGCATTCAGAAATTGAGAGAAAACAGGCAGGAATCATTCGAAATTAGCATTCTAGAGCAGATAATCAGAATCCTCAAGCTTTTGAGAAGTTTCATTCTTTCGCATAACCGCAATAAATCTCCGAGTGGCTTCGACGACTTGATACGCTGCCTCGGTTCGCCGGAGAAGGTAAAAATCCACTCCTCTCGACTTGCTCATTTTGTATTCTTTTGTGCGAATTTGTGTTAAACATGTGTTAGTTCATTCATGTTGTCGTATTCGTTAATGTAGGAACGTGACATTGAATAAGTTTGCTTTAATTAATATGGATGCATAATATCTAAATGTTAGGATACTGTTCTGAGGTGTGATATTCAGTCGACTCCCGATTTAATCGCTCAGTTGTGTGCTTATTTGTATTACAGCATCATGTCCTGTGTAACTATTGTGATGGTTGTTCGCTTAAATATATGTTAGTTTGATTTTATTAAGATTAATTGTATATCCGGTATGTTATGAAATAGATGAAGTAAAGAAATTAGTCCAAGTATTGAGACCATCCAACGTGTTTTAATATGAATCAGTCTCAGTTGGTCTTTGCGTAAGAATAGCCTAGCTTGAATCTATCCTGTACAAGTTGAGCGTATGCTGGCTACGACTGATAAGTTGATTACACTTATGCCTTTTCCTGTTAAGTGTAAACTGCCTCCATGCTAATATGCTAAATACTCTGAAATAATATTGTACTTTGATTGTCAAGATTACTTGCATGCTGTCTAATCCGTTCTAATCTTAAAACTGTCGCGATTTGTAATACCTATCAGTCTCCTCTGTAGAATGAAAGAACAAGTGAGTTTGATTAAGAGCATCTGTGTTAGCAGCTTGTCCGATGCAATCATAGTTATTACGGGTTAATTTTAGTCATATGATGCGTATAGTCCAGCTTGTAATCTTGTTTCTCTTCTACAAATATGTGTGGAGTAGTGAAAGCAGTTAAGATAACTGAGGTTGCTTAAAGGGTTCAGAAAATGATATCATTAACTAATTCCATGCTTGCCTGTTTACCTTGAGTTAAAGATGCAGTAAAACATGTAAGGATGTCCTCTTTTTTCTTTAGAAAAACTGAACAGAAGAATGTTAGTATTCAGTCACCATATGCCCCTGTTTTGCTTCTTACTCTTGTTTCTACCTACTGCTTGCATCTGACTGGTTATCTAGAGCATATCCGAGTACCTGCTGCAGCAGGAATACTGACTGCATCCTGTTAAAACTATATCTGGGGAGCTGCCTTTGTTCTTTTCTCTTAAAACCTGAAAATCTTTTCGCTCGGAAATTTGTTTAGGTGGTCTGCATTGTTTATCTACTCTTGAGTGTAAATTATATCGAATCTCACGCATAGTAGTTCTCTGTTTGCACTTGGATAATTAAAGGACTTGTGTTAGTTTGCATTTTGAATATCTAGCATGTTCATACAACTCTAAGTACCCCTGCCTTGGCATCTGCAATTGTGAATTGGTATTAGGTGTGTTCAGCATAAAGTAAGCATACCTCTAAGTATATCGCACATATATATTCTGAATATCTTGCATATATATATATATATCAATCTCCGCATACATCTGTTTGAGCTTATATGGAGATCTGGCCTATTTGTATGGATTAATAAATATTTGGACAATTACTAATCCTTATCATTTTTCTTATTTTACATGAAACGCAATGCCTTGGAGCAAAGGGAGAGTCTCAATACGAGACTCGCCGCAACTCATGAAGACTCGCATTTATGTGCATTCTCTATCCGTATCGGAAGTTCCAACCTGCCGGCGAATGACATCGCCATTCCTTCGAGTCCCTCTTATCATTTTCTACCCCGCCCCCATTCATTTATTTATTGTAAATTTTTGTCTAACACTAATTAATTAGCATTTAGAATAGTCAAACCTTGAATCAATAGCTAGAAATGAGTTTGACTTATTTACCTTAAATTAATTATTTTTAGGTTTGCCTTGCCTTGTTATAGTTATAACAGACCACTTAATACCCCACATTTGCATAATAAGCTAGGATATTATTTGCCAAGACGTTCTCAAAAACCGTGTTATAAATTTCTATTAACACAGAATAAGAAACACGGTAGTTGCATAGTAGCCACATTGTCTTATTACAATAGTATTACACTACCATGCTAAGCAATATATACCCTTTAGATAAAAGAATACTTGCATCTAATATAGTATCTTAATTGCATATTTCTTTTTCAGAACTAGCCTTAACGTTCATATATGAACTTAGCAAAAAAAAAATGAAATAAAATATTACTCTCCCTCTTAAACGTTTTAATACACCCTTCACTTAGCATAATAATCACCCTAGGTTTGGCAGGACAACCGCAAGTTAGCGGATCTTAGAGGGTGCCTAACCCCTTCCCTCCAGATTAATAAAGAACCCTACCTGTAATCTCATTAAGTTTAGCAGACCATAAAGAATGGAGTTAGTGTTGACTTTAACCTAAGTTGACATTTAGGTGTCCTAATTCACCCAAATTAATTAGGTGGCGACTCCGCGAACCCTTAGCATTTTTAGCACCCTTTTAAACTTTAGCATCTTTTGCAATTTTAGCATCCTTTTTTAATATTTTAAACACTTCTTTAAACACTTTAACTTTCCTTTAAAGCATTTTTAAACCTTTAAGCCTCTTAAACTATTTAGCATCTTATTATATTTTTCTAACATCGCATTTTGAGCAGGATTCGCTTTAAAAAATGCCGCGGCCGAAAAAGGGCGCGACAGAAATGGCGACTCCGCTGGGGATTTTAGGTTCTTAACCACAACAGACCTAGGGTTATTATTTGGCATTATTTTTGCATTTAATTTTCGCGTGCTGTATTTTGTTTTATTCATATTAATTGCTATTTGCTTTACTGCTTTCCTTAAACTGGCATTCCGCTCATATTTCTTCCACTCTGGAAAATTCACACAATCACACTCACGCTATTTGGTGTGCTCGCGCACCAAATTTCTTTCAAAAATATCCAAATTTTAGGAGAGTTGGCGCTGCGCGAGTTAGATCGGTTCGTCGATCACCGTAGCCTTCTCACTCGAGTTGTCCGCTCGGGAACCTTGCGTCTAGAAAAGCCAATTCTTAGAAACTTAAGATGAGCTATACCACCCTTTATTTTAGGCATGCATGCATTTACCTTAGGTGGGTTGGTCCGCATCGACACCATAATTAGGAAGACACCAAACTTGTCGACGGGTTTCAACCCAACGACCAACCAAAGATATTATGTGTAGCGTGGCAATGACAGACAAATCCAAACTCAATCATGACATGAAATTGGGAAAAGTGCACCGTCATTTGGTCGCCATTTCCAACAAAGGCATTATAGTTGGACGACTTGGACAAATCCGTCATAATCTCGCATAAGTGACGTTTAGGCTTACCTCTGGCATAAAGAGGTCCCCCTGCATGTTAGGAAACGTTTGAATGTGCTATGTGCAATATATCTGCTACATACCCGCAAATTATGTGCTTTATGCTAACACCGTTTGTTGCATTTTAGAAAGATTTATCATCTTCCCCAACAGGTCGATTTGTATTTGACTTAGCAATGGAAGAGCATCAATATTTCACAAGATCAAAGGCACGGTCCAGCGACATGACCGATTCAAGGGCATCTGAGCGGAACGAGTCGGAACCTGTCTTGGTTCCTATAGGCGAAGCAGGGGTCTCAGAAAAGAAGAGCAGCATGACACCTTCTCAAAACTGGGACAATGTAGGAAACTGCATGCGGTGCAAATCCAAGCGCACTGTGCACACATGTCAAGAGACAAGCGCGAAGTCAATACAAATCGACCCCCAAAACTCACAAAAGTTTCTTTGGCGCAGTCTTTTCATATTAATGTATAAAGAAACGCAATAGCCGGGCGTAAAATACGGCAGAAGTTTCTTCGCAAGAAAAAGCAGAGGCGTAAGATATGACAAAAATCCCAAAATTCAAAGTCCGTGATCGAAGCAGCAGAAAGGGGCATCAACAATCGGCAATCAAAGTTCAGAGTTCCGCAACAAAACCTAGCGCGTCAACTCGGGCATAAAGTCAAACTTGCAACCCGCGCATCGCACACAACAAAGACATCATAACAATTCGTCAGTTGCAGTGCAAGGGCAACATCTCAGTATTCGTCAGACATATCAGGGACGACATCTCTATCCATAAAATTGCACTTCTCATATATATTTATCATTTTGTTTAAACAGGTATACACTAACGTTTTCTCAAGCTTAGCTTGCAGGAGCATTTATTCTACAGGCGAGCAAAGAACACGCCCGTAACGACGTTATCAACACAAAGAAGTCTACGCAACGACGCCAAGAATAACGCCCAGTAACGACGTTATCGGACAAAGAAGTTCACGCAACGACGCCAAGAAGAACATCGTCCGGCAACGACGTTATCAAGACAAAGAAGTCTACGCAACGACGCCAAGAAGAACACATCCAGTAACGACGTTATCAAGACAAAGAAGTCTACGCAACGACGCCAAAGAAGAACACGCCCAGTAACGACGTTATCAACACAGCAAGTCTACGCAACGACGCCAAGAAGAACACGCCCGCATAACGACGTTATCAAGACATCAAGTCTACGCAACGACGCCCAAAGAACACGCCCAGTAACGACGTTATCGACAAAGAAGTCTACGCAACGACGCCAAGAAGAACATCGTCCGCAACGACGTTATCGCGACATCAAGTCTGCAACGACGCCAAAGAAGAACACGCCCAGTAACGACGTTACGACGACAAAGAAGTCTACGCAACGACGCCAAAGAAGAACGCCCGTAACGACGTTATCAAGACAAAGAAGTCTACGCAACGACGCCAAGAAGAACACGCCCAGTAACGACGCGTTATTAGCAAAGAAGTCTACGCAACGACGCCAAAGAAGAACACGCCCGTGCAACGACGTTATCGACATCAAGTCTACGCAACGACGCCAAAGAAGAACACGCCCAGTAACGACGTTATCGTTATCAAAGAAGTCCGAAACGACGCCATCATCAAGATATCGCATCTACAGTGGACGATTTTCTCTCGTCTCAAAATTGCATTTTTTCTCATTCATGCTTTATTATTCTGTCTTAACAGTTATGCACTAACTCTTTCTTGAGCTTTAGTCTACAGGGGGCAATTGCAGCAAGGACAACGTATCCGCATTCACAATCGCAACACGTCCGTGCAAGGGCGAAATCACAACATTTGCAGCATCGCACCAACACAGCAGGCATCACACTTTTGCAGGATAACATTTTTTACTCACAGTTGCATTACTTTTAAAATTATACATCATCATTTTTCGTTTTAACAGTTATGCACTAACCGTTTGTTCAAGTCTTAGCATGCAGAAGCAGGAGCACAACGTGGATTTTCTCTTACAGCGAACCGGGGCAATTTGTTGGGGGGCCAACCTTCCCAACGATTGGCAGAAGCGGCCTCAAGCGTCGGTCCACTCGCTCCACATCACCGTAGAACCCAGCACCACAAGCCATAGCAGTACACTCCAGGTTCAAGCCAGTTATATTCTTTTACTTTTTACACCATAGCCCAGTGTCATCATAACTCGACACTGGGACAGCTTTGAGTCCGCATTAGCCCGCCTTGGTGTTTTGACCATGGTAGCCCAGTGTCGTCATAACTCGACACTGGGACAGCTTTGAGTCCGCGTTAGCCCGCCTTAGTGTTTTGACCATGGTATCCCAGTGTCGTCATAACTCGACACTGGGACAGTTTTTGATTTTTGCGTCAGCCTTGTCTACCTGCCCAGCATTTTTGCAATTCTGAAGATCGAGACAAAATTGGCTATGAGTCAACGTCTTTGTCCGAAGATTCTTCCATCATCTCCATACAAAGAGGGACAGCTGTTGACACCCAATTTTGACCCTCCCGTCCAGCCATTAACCATAAAATTAGGCTAATTTTGTAAAATAATTTTTTATGATTTTTTATAATAAAATGCAGCGATAAAACATAAATACATGCATAAATAAATAATTTAATAATGGCATCGCGTCTTACGTAGAGTTTTAAACACTTAGAGTCCCGCGCCCGCATTAACTAATTGTAAGCTCTGTCGTAATTCTTAATCATTAATAAATGCATAAAATAAATAATTTAGCGATAACGTCGTGTCAAGTAGCATAGCCGCGTTTATTAATACGCAAGAGAATGTCATAATCATTTGTAATTTAAAATCAATTTTTTATTTAATAGCGTCGCATTTATAAGGCTTTAAACAATTCTTAAATATCGTACTCGCATTCAGCATTTAAGTAATTTAATATAAACTCAATGCAATTTTAATTTAACTTCGCAATAATGCATAATAATAAGTTTTTAAATAATAGCGCCGCATTTTAACATATTAAGCACTAATTAAATAACACGCCCGCATTTATTATAATAATTAGACTAATTTAGCACCTAAATAATTAGACTAATTTAGCACCTAAATAATTTAACTAAATTAAATAATCTAATCCTAATTAATTAAGCACCTAAAATTAAATTAACTAAAGCCTAAAACTAATACTAACAACTCACTAATTAAAAGCCTAATTAAACTAACTAATTTAATACTAACCTATTCCTACCCAGCCCACTACCGCCTGGCCCAATCGTCCGCAACCCGCTAGCCCACTACCTACCCGGCCCACGACCCGCAAGCCCACAGATCTTATACTTCCCACACACTCGCCTCCGCTATCACGCACAAACAAAACCTAAAAACACTCGCGCCCATCACCGTTACACCCTATATCAGCCCATATCACGCCCAAATCTCGCCGAAATCGCACCCTCATAATCAGAAACTTACCAAAAACAAGTCTTACACCAAAAATAATCCAGTACCTACCATAACTGAAGACATACTAAATCAATACGACAATCAGCACAACTCTCGTCCAAAAATAAGCAGCCAAATCTGTCCGAATCACCCATTAATGGTAAGAAATACCTCACGAATCAATCCTTACCAAAGCTTTTACATGCAGTCCAAATCGCACCTATTTTAGAACCCAATTTGAGGCTATATAAACCCATCTCTATACACTTGAAAAGGCATTCAGAAATTGAGAGAAAACAGGCAGGAATCATTCGAAATTAGCATTCTAGAGCAGATAATCAGAATCCTCAAGCTTTTGAGAAGTTTCATTCTTTCGCATAACCGCAATAAATCTCCGAGTGGCTTCGACGACTTGATACGCTGCCTCGGTTCGCTGCCCGGAGAAGGTAAAAATCCACTCCCTCTCGACTTCTGTTCATTTTGTATTCTTTTGTGCGAATTTGTGTTAAACATGTGTTAGTTCATTCATGTTGTCGTATTCGTTAATGTAGGAACGTGACATTGAATAAGTTTGCTTTAATTAATATGGATGCATAATATCTAAATGTTAGGATATCGCTCGAGGTGTGATATTCAATGACTCGATTTAATCGCCGGTTGTGTGCTTATTTGTATTACAGCATCATGTCCTGTGTAACTATTGTGATGGTTGTTCGCTTAAATATATGTTAGTTTGATTTTATTAAGATTAATTGTATATCCGGTATGTTATGAAATAGATGAAGTAAAGAAATTAGTCCAAGTATTGAGACCATCCAACGTGTTTTAATATGAATCGGCCTCGGTTGGTCTTTGCGTAAGAATAGCCTAGCTTGAATCTATCCTGTACAAGTTGAGCGTATGCTGGCTACGACTGATAAGTTGATTACACTTATGCCTTTTCCTGTTAAGTGTAAACTGCCTCCATGCTAATATGCTAAATACTCTGAAATAATATTGTACTTTGATTGTCAAGATTACTTGCATGCTGTCTAATCCGTTCTAATCTTAAAACTGTCGCGATTTGTAATACCTATCAGTCTCCTCTGTAGAATGAAAGAACAAGTGAGTTTGATTAAGAGCATCTGTGTTAGCAGCTTGTCCGATGCAATCATAGTTATTACGGGTTAATTTTAGTCATATGATGCGTATAGTCCAGCTTGTAATCTTGTTTCTCTTCTACAAATATGTGTGGAGTAGTGAAAGCAGTTAAGATAACTGAGGTTGCTTAAAGGGTTCAGAAAATGATATCATTAACTAATTCCATGCTTGCCTGTTTACCTTGAGTTAAAGATGCAGTAAAACATGTAAGGATGTCCTCCTTTTTCTTTAGAAAAACTGAACAGAAGAATGTTAGTATTCAGTCACCATATGCCCCTGTTTTGCTTCTTACTCTTGTTTCTACCTACTGCTTGCATCTGACTGGTTATCTAGAGCATATCCGAGTACCTGCTGCAGCAGGAATACTGACTGCATCCTGTTAAAACTATATCTGGGGAGCTGCCTTTGTTCTTTTCTCTTAAAACCTGAAAATCTTTTCGTTCGGGGCTGTTTCGTGGGTCTGCTGCTGTTTATCTACTGCCCAAGTGTAAATTATATCGAATCTCACGCATAGTAGTTCTCTGTTTGCACTTGGATAATTAAAGGACTTGTGTTAGTTTGCATTTTGAATATCTAGCATGTTCATACAACTCTAAGTACCCCTGCCTTGGCATCTGCAATTGTGAATTGGTATTAGGTGTGTTCAGCATAAAGTAAGCATACCTCTAAGTATATCGCACATATATATTCTGAATATCTTGCATATATATATATATCAATCTCCGCATACATCTGTTTGAGCTTATATGGAGATCTGGCCTATTTGTATGGATTAATAAATATTTGGACAATTACTAATCCTTATCATTTTTCTTATTTTACATGAAACGCAATGCCTTGGAGCAAAGGGAGAGTCTCAATACGAGACTCGCCGCAACTCATGAAGACTCGCATTTATGTGCATTCTCTATCCGTATCGGAAGTTCCAACCTGCCGGCGAATGACATCGCCATTCCTTCGAGTCCCTCTTATCATTTTCTACCCCGCCCCCATTCATTTATTTATTGTAAATTTTTGTCTAACACTAATTAATTAGCATTTAGAATAGTCAAACCTTGAATCAATAGCTAGAAATGAGTTTGACTTATTTACCTTAAATTAATTATTTTTAGGTTTGCCTTGCCTTGTTATAGTTATAACAGACCACTTAATACCCCACATTTGCATAATAAGCTAGGATATTATTTGCCAAGACGTTCTCAAAAACCGTGTTATAAATTTCTATTAACACAGAATAAGAAACACGGTAGTTGCATAGTAGCCACATTGTCTTATTACAATAGTATTACACTACCATGCTAAGCAATATATACCCTTTAGATAAAAGAATACTTGCATCTAATATAGTATCTTAATTGCATATTTCTTTTTCAGAACTAGCCTTAACGTTCATATATGAACTTAGCAAAAAAAAAATGAAATAAAATATTACTCTCCCTCTTAAACGTTTTAATACACCCTTCACTTAGCATAATAATCACCCTAGGTTTGGCAGGACAACCGCAAGTTAGCGGATCTTAGAGGGTGCCTAACCCCTTCCCTCCAGATTAATAAAGAACCCTTACCCAGAATCTCATTAAGTTTAGCAGACCATAAAGAATGGAGTTAGTGTTGACTTTAACCTAAGTTGACATTTAGGTGTCCTAATTCACCCAAATTAATTAGGTGGCGACTCCGCGAACCCTTAGCATTTTTAGCACCCTTTTAAACTTTAGCATCTTTTGCAATTTTAGCATCCTTTTTTAATATTTTAAACACTTCTTTAAACACTTTAACTTTCCTTTAAAGCATTTTTAAACCTTTAAGCCTCTTAAACTATTTAGCATCTTATTATATTTTTCTAACATCGCATTTTGAGCAGGATTCGCTTTAAAAAATGCCGCGGCCGAAAAAGGGCGCGACCGTGATTTGATTTCTTGATCTTCTTTCTCTTCTTAGTGGACATCTTTTTTTAGCACTTGGAAGGAAATTTGGTGGACTTTTGATTGAAGCCTTGATTTTGATGTCTTTTAGATTTATATTGATTTTTCTCATTGTTGAACTTCCTCACCATCAAATTGTATTTTCGAGTGAGTAAGACAACATTAGCACCTTCACCAAGTTCTTCAATGTTCTCATCCTCTTCATTGATTTGATTCTCGGAGGATTGAACTTGAAGTGTCACATTCTTGCTCTAATATAGTTCTCTTTGATTCTTAATGTTCATCTCATAGGTTTTGAGAATGCTCATCAAGATATGAAAGTTCATAATAACAAGATGTGAGCTTCTTGCATAAATCTTTAAATTGAACTTTTCAGGAAGAGAACAGAGAGCCTTTCAAAATAAGATTTAATATCATCCGTTTCTTCCATCCTTAAATGTTCATATTTACTCATGATCATGTGTAGCTTAATTCGATGAACACTTGATCTACATTCACAATGAATTTGTAAAGTATCTCATGCATCCTTAGCCGTTGGGCAATTTTGAACGAGTTTAAACATGTAAAGATCAACTCATCCAAGAATTGCATTAAAGGCCTTTTCGTTAAGCTAGTATTATTGGTTTCTTCCGCCTTCCATTTGGATTCAGGTTTAACAAGAATGTCATCTTCCTTATCCGTCGGCAATATTTGAACAACAAACCCATTGGTTGTAGATCTCATGCCCTAACATCAATTGATTTGATGTGAAAACGTAGGTGAATCCTCAATAGGTACATTTTGTTCCATTTAAAAGGAGAAGTCTACCAATATTTGAATTAGCCGGATCCATAACTTTGAATAATAGGACCAATCACTTATTATGTCAAGTGTTGACTCTGATATCACTTGTTGGGTCCCGGAGGTTATGATATGGAATAATAAAAATAAACTGAAAGTAAAATCAATTCGAATGCTGGAACAGTTTCAAATGTCGGCAGAAATGTCGTTTGACACAACTGACAACATTTCGGTAAAAACAGAATAAAATCTTTGAAGAGTTAAAATGCAGCGGAAATAAATAAAGAACACAACTGTTTAATTTTCATAGGTTATATATTGATATAACCCATGATTGTCAATGACCAAAGGTATTGTGTATATATATATATATATATATACAATTGAATAGATTCATTTCTTTACAAGATAATACAAAGCAATAAAAAAGATTAAGTCGCAGATGACTTATGCCTGAAAAATCTATTTAAATAGAAGTGAACAACATCTCATTACAATCGCTCCATACAAAGCTAATCTAGAATCTGAAACATCGACTGTAATGTCACATAGAATGTCGTCACAAACACAGGCAACATTTCGTGATCCAGATTTCTGAGAAGAAATCACGAGAGCTCTTTTGGTATTTTTACATTTTGATTCTGGATATTGATTCACTCTTCTGCCCTCTCTATTTATAGTAGAGAGTCCTTCTTGAAAAGCTCATCAATTGGTTGTAGAAGTTGAGCTAAAAGTGGGCACGTGAAGCAGTAGCTTGAGGCATGAAAATAGGAGCTGATTTGGACTTTTTCTTCACACGTCTTGCTCCTTAAGTTAAGCTACCTCTTGGACTTGGTCTTCCTCGTTTGCAATCTGCTTCAAAGACTCCTTGCCAAGTCAATTGCCATGTGATAAAAAGGTCGCACTTTTCTGAAATCTGTCCGTGAAGATAGGCAAAAATGTTATCAGAATGTCGTCCCGAATGTCAAGACATTTGGTTCAACATTTTCTGATTTTAACTTAGCTCTGAAAATAATATGTTAGGAAAAATGTCATGACACAAAACAATCTTTTCTTTAGTTTCCTTGTCATTTTTTCACACTATTCCTTAAAAGATCAACAGAAGAAATCACAGTGTCTTATTTTAACATGTATTACTCTTCATTTTCACAAAACAAAAGAAGGTGCGACGGGAGCATAATCAAAGTAGATACAAGGAGGAGATCTCTGTCTTATGAGTGGAGAAAATAAAAAAATACGTTCGTTCGATCATTAAAAGTTCAGAAAACAGAAGACAAAGATTGTTCGAGTTCTACAGAGGCCTATCAAAATAGATCAATGAAAAAACTATTGAATATCTTTCCCCGCTAAACTCCATCTCCACATATAAAAAGGCCCTGAAGTGCTCCAGAAATGCAATTGCGTATATCAAGGATTCTGATTCCTGTTGGAAACAATACAGTATTATAAATTGAAAGAATAAACGATAAGCTAAGGATTTGTTACGTTTGTTATATTGATACTGACCTTGTGGAGCCATTATCTTGAGTTGAGCTGCTACTAAGAGGAGCTTTCTCTAGCCAATAAGTGCCGATGTGATTTTCTGTCATTTCGCCATTGAAATGGTCGAGTTCTAGATCCTGATTCCAGCCATTCAACCCTGCGAAGAGATCATTCGGTGGAACTAAAGAAGGTACTGCAGGTGGTTGAGGTATGTATGCTTCTTGAAGTGGTTCATTGACGTTCATAGGAACCTTGTTTGAATTCAGTACATTGTCCGGAAAGTGATTAAGCGTATTGTTTCTAGTATGGAAAGACAACCTCTGGAACACAGAACCCAAGTTCCCAATTGTACTTTCAACATTCAAAGGTTGTTTTTCTTGATGACATTCTTGTAGAGAAGTACTAGTTTCCCTCATAAACCTGAACTGATGGTACCCCTCGTTAACTCCATCTTGAGAATGACTAATTGGAACCACAGGGAGTGGCGTTTGCGACATGATTTGAGATTGGTTAACTATAGAAGAAGTGGCTAGTTGAACATATTGAGCTTGTTGTTTTTGGGTTCTGTATCTCTGCACAAGGACCGAAAAGATGAAAGATATTAGGACAATTTGACCAAACGAAGAACCATTAATTAATGTCAAAACTAGAATATTTAATCTACTCTTTTCTATGATCTGATGCTGTTAAGGGTCCGATATTAATATTATGGTTCTCCGCGTAGCACACAAACTTTTTTTTTTAAATGAAACAGTTCAATGATAGTAATTAAGGAAACAACAAAGAAAAGTACAGTGATGACAACATTCAAAGCAAACAGAGATACCTGCAGATGGTTCGCGACTTGTTTTTGAGTCAAATGTGACACATTCATAGTCTCCAGAATGTGTTTTGGACGGGCTAAATCGACAAAAGATGAGGATTAGGTAGTTAAATAAAGTATATCCAGAAAAATGCTTGCCTAAAATTACATCGTTTCCTAGTATATCTTGTTTATTTCTGTATCTGTGATGTGATAGAAATCATAGAAACTAAGTCCTTTATTACACATACCTCTTTGTCCTAACTCGTCAATGGCCTTCTTGAATTTCTTGTCAAGAGCTAGTGTCCATTCCATGCGCTTCTTTTTCTTCTCTCGTCCTTCCATTGTATTTTTCGAGACCAAAGAATGATCCTCATCAGTACTTCTTGTTCTCTTAGACCCTTCTGCCTCGTCTTTTTCTAACGTCATGATGCCTTCTTCTTGATCTTGATAAGTCTCGGTAGAAATATTCACTAGTTTTTTCCCCTTTCTGTCTTGAATTTTCTTATTAGCACCAGATGGTTCGTCCATTACTTCAACATGATCACTAGCCTTATTATGTTCTGGTTTTTTACTTGCTTTTCTAATTTGGTGCTTATACACATATTGCCAAATATTCGTGAGTTTCTTTGTTGAAATTGGCTTCATAAGAACGAAGCAGACCCCATGTGCATCTGCTTCTTCCACCATATCCCTCGTCGTCATTGATGACATTACTAAATAAAATTGATAAAATCAGAACCAGATTTCAAATGACGTATCCAAAAACAAAAACTTTTCACTTTTCAAGTGTCCCATATTTGAGAAGTTGAGAAATTTTGGTCTTACAAATAATAGGTATGTCTTTGACGAGTTGAGTGGACCTCACGAACTCAAAGCTGTCCATTTCTGTCATGTTGATATCCACCATTACAACGTCGAATTCATCGATTTGTTCTCGGAGAATGGACAGAGCTATAGTTGATAGTTCAATGGTAGTAACTGTGTAAACAAAAATCAGTCTCAGAAAATGTTACAATGAAGTTATATATATACATTGTGTAACATGTTCAGAATTATTAGTGTTGTACCTTCACTTTCCATAAATACTTTTTAAGTAACAAACTATATCAAATGAGATAAGCTTATGTTAATAGTCTAAATACTTAATCATTAATTCATTATGAATTTTGTCAGGTTTATTATTTATTTCCATTTGGGCCTTCAAGATCAATTTAACTTAATCTATGAAGTGTTGAAACTTTCTTCTCTATCTATTATGTCTTTACTATTTTCCCTTACTTGAAAATACACATGTATTTGCTTGTTCACATACATTTGGCAATTAAAGGATGTCCAAGATCTAAGATATATGTACAATAAGTACTCCCTTCGTCCCAACTTGTTTGAACAGAAACGAAAAAAAAAAACTTTTGAAACTTATGGTCTAAAACAAGTCATAAACATTAGTGACGACTATAAATCATCTCATTAATTCAATGTAAAAAGAAATTCAAAGTTAAATTATTTCAAAATAAAAAAAAACATCGTTTGAGAGGAAAGATTTATCAAAGCAGAATGTCCAAAGCCAGATTGGTGTGAAGTCTTCAAAATGCAAATTATATTGTTGTAGAAAGATGAGAAGAAGTACCATTGAAAGAATATTCTTTGAGAGCTGATGCTACGTTTAACAGAGAAGTTGTATCTTTATCAACCAAGAGAATTCTTAGGCCACAAAAAAATGAAGAAACAGTACCACTAATGGAACTCTCAAAATTCATCTCTTATCTTATGAAGGTTTTGAGAAAAAAAAAATCAGATTTTTGAGTTTCTTGTTGTTCTTATTTGGTTTCTTTTTCTCTACCAACTTGTACTATGTTGTTTATTTTTTTTTTAAGTTACATAAATAAGGGAACGAAATTGATGTGCTAAAGGAGTTTATATACCTTTTGTTTCCCACTCTTCATCTTTGGATTCCTATCTAATGATCCCGAACGTAATTCTGAACGTGAAGAATAAAATAAAAAAGTTTTTTCTTGCTTGATTTTAGAATTTTATTAGGATTTGGTTCTTATCTGTACAATTGCACTTTTTTCCTATCTGTACTCCTTAATTAATAAACTTGTTAATTAAGGCTTATTTGTTATTCTTTAAAAGTGTTTGCAATATGTTTTTAAAACTTACGTATGTTGTTGTAATCTATTTTAACGTTGTAATAATTCAACAAGGAATCAAATAATTATAAAACGACTTGTCTTGAGTCGAGCGTCTCCCGGAACAGCCGCTCTACCTACTAAGGTGGAGGTGAGGTCTGTGTACATTCTACTCTCCCCAAACCTCATATTGTGAGATTTTCACTGAATATGTTGTTGTTGACTTATCGAGCTAGTGTAATTTGTAGAAATAGTAGATTTGGAAAATCTAACCTTTTTAGCCAAAGAGGAACTAGTGCAAATATGTAATATCTTAGGAATATAATGATAATTAAACAAGATTTTGACAATCTACCTTTGTGTTCAAATTAATTTATGATAAAATATCAAGGAACGATAAGAGATGTACTATATAAAGTATAACCTCATGATTGATCATTTAGAACTCAGTACTTGTATATCAAGAACCTTTTATAAAATGTTGGCTTTGTTCTTTCACATATTTTTATTGATTAAAGTTTGATGGATATAAGTTGTGATGGCAACTCTTGCTGGACTATATTTAACTTTACTATAGAATCCTCATGTTTAATTTTCTGAATAATTGATCGTAAAGTGATATCTCTGTTTTACACGTCTCTTTTTACAAACATATATGATACTTGTGTGCAAAAGGCATTTTATATTTCAATCTGTAGACGAAGGAACGACTGCATCAATGCAAAAGCCAATTCGGCATTTCACACACAATCAATACTGTTAATGTTGGGTTTGATGTTGTGACATTTTGTCCAACATATCATTTTCAGCTTCAATTTAAAATCGGAAATGTTGAAACAAATGTTACGACATTCGGACCAACATTATGTGAAACAGTTTTGCCTTACTTCACGGAACTGAATATTTCGTGGGATTTTTACCATGATGATAAAGTGACTTGACAAAGTGATTAGGAGCTTTAAAAACGTGGAAAGTCCAAGTCAAAACTGTTGCTAAGCTTGGGGAACAAGTCCAAGAAGTTAGAAGATTTTGCTCCATGATCTTCTCCAACAACCTTATCGGTTGCGCACCTTTCCCTCAACCTCTACAACCAATCGATGAGCTTTTCAAGGAAGACTCTCTACTATAAATAGAGAGGGAGGATCAGTGAATCGATATCCAGAGATTACAAGAGATAACTCTCAAAAAGATCACGATCTAAGACTGGATCACTGTGTTGCCTGAGCTTTTGACGACATTCTGTCCAACATTATAGTTGCTGCCTAGATTCTAGATTAGTTCTTTATTGAAGCAATTATAATGAGATGTTGTCTATATCTACTTAGTTAAATTTTTCAGGCATGTAAGTCATCTGCGACTTCACCATTTTTATTTCTTTGTATTATTTTGTAAACTTGTAAGAAAAGAAATATATTCAATTATATATATATATATATATATATATATATATATATATATATATATATATATATATATATATATATATATATATCATCATAGGTTATATTAATATATAACCTATGTAAATTAAACATTTGTGTCTTCATTATTTTCGCTGCAATTTAAATCTTCAAAGGTTTTTTTCTGTTTTTATCACATGTTGTCAGTTGTGCCGGACGACATTATCGCCGACATTCGGTAACTGTTCCAGCATTCGAGTGTGTTTATTTTCAGTTTGTTTTTTATTGTTCCATAGCATAACCCCTGGGACCCAACAAGTGGTATCAAAGCCTACACTTGACATAATAAGTGTTTGGTCCTATTATATAAACTATGGATCCAGTTAATCCAAATATTGGTAGACTTCCCAATTTAAATGGAATAAAATGTACCTATTAAGGATTCGCCTACGTTTTCACATAAAATCAATTGATGTTAGGGCATGAAGATCTATAACCAATTGGTATGTTGTTCAAATGTTGTCGCCGGATGAGGAATGTGACATTCTTGTTAAACCTGAATCTAAATGGACGGCGGAAGAAACCAATAATACTAGCTTTAGTGAAAAGGCCTTAAATGCAATTTTTGGATGGATTGATCTTTACATGTTCAAGCTCATTCAAAACTGCCCAACGGCTAAGGATGCATGAGATACTTTACAAATTCATTGTGAATGTAACTCAAGTATTCGTCGAACAAAGCTACACATGATCATGAGCAAATATGATTTAAAGATGGAAGAAGCGGATGATATTAAATCTTATTTTGAAAGGCTCTCCAGTCTGAATTCAACTTAAAGATTTGTGTCATTAAAGAAGCTCACAATCTTGCTACTATAGACCTTCATACCTTGATGAACATTCTCAAAACCTATGAGATGAACATTGAGAATCAAAAGGAAACTATACAAGAGCAAGAATGTGACACTTCAAGTTCAATCCTCAAATAATCAAATCAATGAAGAGGATTAGAATCTTGAAGAAATTGGTGAAGGTGCTAATATTGTCTTACTCACCCGAAAATATAATTCGATGGTGAGGAAGTACAATAATGAGAGAAATCAATCTAAATCTAAACAACATCAAAATCAAGGCTTCAATCAAAATTCCACCAAATTCCTTCCAAGTACTAAAAAAGAAAGGCAAATAAAAGGAGAAGAGGAAGGAGATCAAGAAGTCGAATCACAAGCAATGTTGGTAACTGTTTATGAACAGTTCCTGACTGAAAATGAAGATGTCATCTGTAATGTTGCCTTAGATGTCACGACATTTCAGGCAACATCTGCAACAACATCTGCATCTCCAACAACATCTGAAAGGTACATTTTCTTTAACTATCATGATGTTAACTGCTTTAGTGATTTTTATTTCTAATGGTGAGGCAGAGAGTATGGATCAAGTTTAATGCAAAAATGACATGATTAATGAATTACTAAACATTTATAAAATATTAATCGCAGAATCCAAGCAACTTGAGACAAAGGTAAAATCTTTAACTCGTGAGAATGTAGATCTAAAAGGCACAGTAACCCAACTAGAGGTTGTACTTACCAAATAGGTTATTGCATTTGGTAAGATTCGTGCAAAATTAGATTCAGCCAAAACAACCTTCCGTAAGCTCTACTCAGGGACTTCTAAATTGAATGAGATACTCAATTTTCGGAAACCTTCACATGTAAGGTATTGGGTATGAACACTCTCTTAAAACTTTCTTCTCTAGTTTGTTTGACAAAAATGAGAAAATGTGCTTTGTAAAAGAAAAATGATTAAATAATAGGTTCTCATATATGTCAAAAAGAATATGAAGTTTGTGTGTCATCATTGTAACTGTTTAAAACTTCAAGAATGTGTGAGCGAAATATTGCCTAAAAGGATGTCCAACATCTCGGACAACATTTGAAGCAACATTTCTGAACTGAAAGGTAAAAAATGTTTTAAAAGAGTTTGGGTTCCCAAAATGGATGTAACTTGTAATGTTCTTATAACTGCGTTTAGGACTAACATTGCAGGTTCTTGGTACTTTAAAAGTGGATGTTCTCGCCACATGACAGGTACAAAGGAGTTTATAAAGAATTGTGAGTCATTCAATGGAGGTAACGCAACTTATGGATGTGACAGTAAAAGTAAAATGATTGGAAAATGAATCCTGAATATTCCTGAATTTCCAACTTTAAGAAATGTCTTACACGTTGAAGGTTTAATGACTAATTTCATGAGTCAATTGTGTAATGATAATCTTGAGGTATTATGCATAAGTGGATCTCTAGATGTCCAGCCTCTGAATTAACAACCTTGTTTGCCACCCTTCACAAATTGCTATACACAATTGGTTTTCTTCAATGAATGAGTCAATTGTAACTACAGAATGAGACACCCTGCTGTATAAAATTGGGAAAGGTTTGTGAGTTGATCTAGGCAAAATGATCTTCCATCAAGTTTCCATCTTGGCACAGAAAGAATCAACCTCAATCCTTTCTTATTCCTCTCTGATATAGAAAGTGTTAACTACCCAAGATCTTAAGCCTAAGAGAGAGGACACACTATGGAAGGCTCCTGAACTGTATACAGTAACAATGTAGTTTTGAAGAGTAGAGATAGAGTCATTGATCTATCCTGGAAAATGAAAAGAAATAATACATATGTTGATAGGAATATCACCAACATTCTTGATAACACTGGTCCAAGATAGTCTCCAGTGTCTACTGAATGACTTGTGAATTAAATTGCAAAGATCAACCAATAAATATCTGAGGTTGATACTGTGAAGAATGCTCTAATTCAAGTCAGAGACCAGTTCATGTTGCTTTTTTCTTCACAAAAGGGGGAGAAAATGATAATGTTGTTGAAGATGATGATGATGCTGAAGTCGATGAAGCAGAGGAAAGTGCTAAAATGATGATGTTGCTGAAGTCGATAAAGCAGAGGGAAGTGCTAAAATGATGATGATGTTGAAGTCGATAAAGCAGAGAGAAGTGCTAATGCAAGGGGAAATGATGAAGCAGAGAAAGTGCTAATGCAGGGGGAGCAGAGGAAGAAGACTAGATGATGTTGTTCTGTACAGAGAAAGAGTTATGCATGTGCAGAGAAGGAATTATGTAAGAGTATAGAACTGTTGGAAGCTACTGTTGTTATGCTGGAAGTTGCTGATGTATGATGAGTTAGCTGATGCTACTAGTTGGTATTGTATGAAGTTGATGCTACTGGTTGGTACTGTATGAAGTTGATGCTATTGGTTGGTGTTGAGAATATGATTTGAATATTTTGGATGATATATGTATATGTGTTAACATCTCTCTTCTTTTCTAATCCTACATGAATATGGTATATATATATATTGTTTTGTATATGTTGTGTTTATATGCCATTACAGGTTAAGGGGAAGCATTATTGTAATCATAGATGTTGGGACAACACCTATGACATTGTCGTAAGTCACTTGCACTGAATATATTAGCTTTTGTGAAGAAAGACAAAAAGGGGGAGAATGTTAATGTTGGGTTTGGTGTTGTGACATTTTGCCCAACATATCATTTTCAGCTCTAAGTTAAAATAAAAAATGTTGGAACAAATGTCACGACATTCGGACCAACATTCTGTGAAACAGTTTTGCCTTACTTCACGGAACTGAAGATTTCGTGGGATTTTTACCATGATGGTAAAGGCTGCCCACCTCTCCCTCAACCTCTACAACCAATCGATGAGCTTTTCAAGAAAGACTCTCTACTGTAAATAGAGAGGGAAGATCAGTGAATCGATATCCAGAGATTACAAGAGAAAAAGATCAAGAGAGAACTCTCAAAAAGATCACTATCTACGACTGGATCACTGTGTTGCCTGAGCTTTTGACGACATTCTGTCCAACATTATAGTTGCTGCATAGATTCTAGATTAGTTCTTTATTGAAGCAATTATAATGAGATGTTGTCTATATCTACTTAGTTAGATTTTCAGGCATCTAAGTCATCTGCGACTTCACCATTTTTTATTCCATTGTATTATTTTGTAAATCTTGTAAGAGAAGGAATATATTCAATTGTATATATACATATATACACAATACCTTTGGTCATTGACCATCATAGGTTATATTAATATATAACCTATGTAAATTAAACTTTTATGCCTTCATTATTTTCGCTGCAATTTAACTCTTCAAAGGTTTTTTCTGTTTTTATCTACATGTTGTCAGTTGTGCCGGACGACATTATCGCCGACATTCGGTAATTGTTCCAGCATTCGAGTTTGTTTATTTCCAATTTATTTTTTATTTTTCCATAGCATAACCCTGAGACCCAACAAATACCATATACAACATACCTAGCAATTAATGTTCACTTCAAACTAGAAACAAACAAAATCTCGACTAATTCTCTCGTTTGATTTTCAAGCTAAACTTGGATGTACAAAGGTTAATAGAATAATGTTCTCTACAAAACTGCAAACATGTTCTAACAACTAAGGGGTAGAATAGTGAATAACTAACGATTGATGTATGAAAAGTGAATAACTAACAGTTGAGGTGTGTTTTGATAAATAGTTGGTGATAGTTCATGTAGGAAACTCATGAAAACGTGATAGTTCAGGTGTGCTTTTTGCATAAAAAGGATTATAAAAAAATTAAATACATTTGTATCCCAAAAGACTGGAAAAATTAAAATAGGTTTCACACAAATATAAGTATATATTTTATTTTATTTAGGCCCCGTATTAGAGTTTGGTCTTAGGCCACAAATATCATTGAGATGCCCCTGATTATACGGCATATATGTACTACAATGATTTCGGGATAACAATATAAAATTGTGGCAATTTTCATCCAAATGAAATTCATAGCCAGGGGTCGCTCAAGGGTGAGGCTAGTAAAGCCTTTGCTTTATGCCCCAAAAATTTTAAGAATGAATTTTATAACTTTTTTTCTTTAGACTATTAAAGATTGTAAAAAGAAATAGAAATGTATATAATGAAAGAAAAAAGAAAAATTTATCTACTTTTTAAGAGAAATATTCAAAAACATTGAATTGAACTACTCAAATCTTCGTATTATTAAATAAAAAATTTACAACGGTAATGTATTTAAAATACATGGCTAACATCTTATTAACTTGAATTAACAACTCATTATTATAAATATTAATGTTACTATGTCAAGTAAAATGCAAAACATGAAGGGAAAAAAAGGGCAACACTAATTTTTTTATGTATGTGTATATACTTAATTAAGGTCTCGAATTAAAATATAGTTTTAGGCCCCTAATTTTATTGAGACGCTCTTGCTTCCATGCTCTTTTAAGACTCTATGTAAATGCTTCCATCCTTTATCACCGAAACTATTGTAACAACAGAATTACGTACAATAGTATTGACCGTGTCCATTGCTACCATAGGGTTTTGTCGGGTTCATACACGCAGCGAAATTTGAAAATTTATGTTTCAAACCCGACGATAGTCAAACTGTAGGATGATTATACAATGTAAAATAAACACAAACAGTAATGTAATACTTCGAACGAAGACTTACATTGATAGTTTTAGTAATCTGAAAACTTTGAGGCTTGTGTAGTCCGAGGGTGCGCACACAATAGTTCCTCGATTTGCAAGTCAAAACTATGATGTAATTTCTCATTTAGAAAGCTAGGAATTCCAGCAGAGTTTCAATAGAGTTAATCTTATGAAAAGATGGTGTAGAAATTGTGAGGCTAAACCCTGTATATATAGCTGAATAAATCAACTAGGGTTTCCTCGGCGTGCCCGTAAATCAAGCAGTGGGTCATTCGACCCATCGACGAGTGTCAAGCGCCGCGACATCGAGTAAGTGGCGCCATGGCCCTGACTTACCTGCGTCGTGGCCCTGCTCCAATTTTTGCTTCGTTTCTATTTTATTCTAATGTCTCGATTATCAACCGAACATTTATATACTCTCTGATTACATCCTTGAACCGACAGAACAATTGACTTAGTGTTACCCTTCAGGCCTTTACATATTGACACCAATAACATTAGGGTCTACACGGAACTTCTAGACTGCGCCGGAAGACGAACTCAATATGCAAAGTTTAGCTACACGAAACATGTGAACTGAACCTCTATGTGAGAAGATAAAATTCTTTCATTCATGAAACACACTCAATCAAACTTAGGATTTGTCAAGTGTCTATCCAAATGGCTTGATCATTATAACTCTATCTGAGTGTTCACTTGAATATACATTCAAGGAATGAATCCTAATCTTGGCTCACATACCACCTTTAATCTACTTCGTAATGCACCCAAAACAAGCCGCGTCTCAACCTATAAGGCATTTGAGCTTAGGACATGATCAAAGTACATTACTCCGTAAACAAGGTGATATTGACCTCAAGTCTAAGGACTTCTATCTCCCACATGCTGATGACAATATAGACATATAACTAAACAGTATATAAGCAGGGTATACCAATACTTCAACAAGTATCCATGTGTCCATCATGAGTTGCCATAACTCATAGCAAGTGATACATACTACATCCCCTAAGGATATGATGCATACCACATGTCGACGTATCACATATCATCGATATCCCAATCTCGATGATCATTAGTCGAGGTAATTTAAGATTTACGTTATAACATTAATTCTCACATCATTAATAAGCACGTAAACTCTAAGGATGCATTTATAGAATATTATAAACAATCAACTAATAATTCAACAAATGCAAATGTCATAATATTAATCATCATTAATATTAATACGAATGTGTATAAAGTACATTTTGTCCTAATACAGATTGTCTCTAGGAAATACATATACTTTCAATCTCCCACTTAGCCTAGAGCCAATCACCAACATATCTAATACTCATGTTCTCAAAATGACCATTATGTTTCACCAAGCTTAATGGTTTAGTAAACGGATCTGCTAGATTATTGTCTGTGGGAATATAATCTATCCTAATATCTTCAGTCTCCACCATCTCTCGGAGAATGTGGTACTTCCTCGGTATATGCTTGTTTCGGTTAGTTGGTCTTGGTTCCTTTGCTTGTGCGATAGCACCAGTGTTGTCACAACAAATGGTTATTGGACAACTAGCACTCGGAACAACCCCTAGTTCCTTTAGGAACTCAGATATCGCGACAACTTCCTTAGCAGCTTCCGATCCAGCAATGTACTCCGCTTCAATAGTCGAATCAGCAGTAGTAGCTTGTTTGGAACTCTTCCAGCTCATTGCTCCTCCATTGAAAATGAACGTGTAACCAGACTGAGATTTGAAATCATCAACATCTGTCTGAAAACTAGCATCGGTATACCCAGTGGAAACCAGCTTATCTCCTCCACCATAGACTAAGAAGTAATCTTTAGTACGTCTGAGATACTTAAGAATACTCCTGACTGCCTTCCAGTGATCCTCACCAGGATTTTGCTGGAACTTGCAAGTCATATTAAGTGCAAAGGCCACATCTGGCCTAGTACAAGTCATGACATACATGATCGATCCTATAGCCGAAGCATATGAGATCCTCTTCATACGCTCAAAGATCTACAACACTAGAAGGGCAACCCTTCTTAGATAACTTCATGCCTTGACCCATTGGAAGACCGTCGTTCTTGGAATTCTTCATTGAAAAACGTCTAAGCACTTTGTCTATGTAGATTGACTGTGACAACCCCAATAATTTATTAGGTCCATCTCTATAGATCCTAATTCTCAGAATATAGCAGACTTCACCTAAATCCTTCATCATGAAGGTCTTGGACAACCAATCTTTAACTAACTGCACGAGAGTCTTATTGTCTCTCATTATCAATATGTCATCAACATATAAATAATGAAGACAATACCCTCATCCTTGCGTTTGATATAAACACAAGGATCTTATTTGCTTCTGACGAAATCAAATGATTTGATAGCCTTGTCAAAGAAAATGTTCCAATTCCTAGAGGTTTGCTTAAGTCCATAAATGGACTTCTGTAGTCAGCACACAACATTTGGTCTGGACTCGGATGAAAAACCCTCGGGTTGTTTCATATACACTTCCTCAATTAGATTACCATTGAGGAATGCAATTTTGACGTCCATCTGCCAAATGTCATAATCATAATGTGCAGCTATCGCAAGCAAAATCCGAATAGACTTTATCTTAGCCATCGGTGAAAAGGTCTCATCATAATCCATGCCAGGACGCTGAGTGAAACCTTTAACCACTAATCTAGCTTTATAAGTCTGAACCTTGCCAGATGCATCAATCTTCTTCTTGAAGACCCATTTGCATCATATGAGTTTAACCCTATTTGACAAATCAACCAAGTTCCACACTTGATTGATATACATAGATTCCATTTCATATTTTATGGCTTATTGCCATCTCTTCGAATCAATGTCTAGCATTGCTTCGATGTAGGTTCTAGGCTCGTCATCATCTGGAATATCTAGCTCATTTTGTGTTTCCACAAGTAGATTTAGTCTTTCCGGAGGACGATGAGTTCTAGCAGACCTACGAAGTTGATTGTCTTGCAGTTTAGTTATAGGTATGTTCTAATTTTGAGAAGGTTCTTGTGTGCTTGTTGATCCACCAACATTAGAGCTTTCAGGAATATCATTTTCATGTCTTTCCTGAATAGAAGAAGGTGCAACTGGTGCACTTGCTCCCAAGGTCTGTACATGGGGATCTTGCATTTCTGCATCTCTCCTCGTAGCACTCCTACTAGCCGAAGGGCGTACCCTGAGTACCCAATCTTCGCCATAAGCTCCCACTGAATCCTTGCCTTGTTCACTCGGCAAGGGTTCAACCTTTATGTTACTTTGTTCTTGAATTTCTTCAAGTTCTATCTCTGTGCAACTCTCTTCCTTGTAGATATATTCATCTTCAAGAAAAGTTGTGTTCCTAGAAACAATTATCTTATGTTCTCCAAGAAGATAGAAATATTATCCCTTAGTTTCATTTGGATACCCAACAAAGTAAGATTTCTCACTTTTAGACTCCAACTTATCAGTGATCAACTTCTTGACATATGCAGGACACCCACAGGGCCTCATGTGTCTAAGTGATGGCTTCTTGCCACACCTGTTACACCTCGTGAGTTCGGGGCGTTAAAATGAGAACGTGGTTAAGAGAGTAAGATTTGTATATTGTATATAAAGTATATTTATATATGCTAATCCAGAAATTAGTATACAAGGATATGATTCCGGAATAATTTTGGATGCGACACATGTGATATGGACTTAGTGTCGTTTATAATATGGTTAGGACATGGAATTTTCAGATTTTATATATAAGATTATTAAGTATGGGAGATTGATTTATTATTTGTGGGATTAATTTTAGTGGGAATGATAATAAGTGGATTTGTGGGAACTTGTACCAATCATGCAAGACTTTGTTTTATTTTAGCACTTGTGCAAATAATTTTCAGCCCACATTAATACAAGTCCCCATACACTCCTTACACTTCATTCAAAAATATACTCCCAACACTCTTCACATTTCCCTCTCTTCCCTCACTCCTCTTCTCAGCCGAAACCACACCCCTCTCCATAGCCAAATTGAAGCTTTTTATTTCCTTTCTTCCTAGATTAAGTTTTTCTACAAGTTCTAAGCCAAGTAACACTCCAAACAGTGGGTCACGATCACTGGACCGGTTTTTAGCCAAGAAATTTCAGTTGAAGATGAACCAAATTTGGAAGAAAAATATGTAAGTAAGATGGATTAAACTTGTAGAATACATGCATGTCATTATAAGTTGAAGAAATGGTGCAAAAAGGAATGGAGCAGTGGTGCCGATTTAGGGACTGTTTTGGGCTAAAAATTAAGATAAGAATTCTTCTTTTTATAGAGTATTTGGACGATTAAATGATGTTGTAGTTAAGGGATAAACTCATGTTAAAGAAGAATTGGAAATAAGAGATTGCATGTGATTGTTGTTGATGTTGTTGAGCCGAATGGAATGGCTATTACCGATTTTGGGGACTGTTTTGGTATACATTGGCTTTGATTGTTGTGTTGTTATTATTTTCACTAATTGCATGTTGAAATTGAAAAGAGATCTTGATATTTGAAGTTGTAATTAGTTATATGGAAGTGTTGAAATATGAATTGGATTGTAAGGAGTTAAGAGAAGAGTTAGAGAATTATGTTGTTGTGGCCGAGACATGTATGAAACCGTGGTATTGTTGTGATGTATTAGGGGTTGTTTTGATTGTATTATATGCTGGAATTATGAGCTATGAATATATATATACGTTGTGGTAATTACTAATACATGTCTTAAAGAAATTAAAGTGTAGAAAGGTGTTATGTTGTAAACTATAAGACTTGCACTCTTGTTGTTGTTGTTAGAATTGATGGATGATCGGTGTATTTTATATACACCTTTTGAGTCTGTTTTAGTTAGTCTTTTGTCCCATTTTGCACATATAAGTGTCATATTAGGATAGTTTTTCTTTCTTTTGAGTCAAAGTGGTTAAAATGGCCAAATGGAGGAAAAGAAGCAAAAAGAGGGCAAAAGAGGAGATGCAGAGTGAAACAGAGAAAGTCATAACGATGCTAAAATCTGCACCAGCGCGCGCGCCTCCTGCAGTAAATCTGGCCGCGCCACCATTCGAGAGGTCAGAAGACTGGCACGGCGCCTCGTGAGACCAGATGCGCGCGCGCCTAAACATCCGGGAGTTGTGAGCGCAGCTACGCGCCTCGCATGCAGATATCCGGGCCGCGGCGCCAAACCACCCGACGGATTGCAGAACTTCCGCCGCCGCGGCGCCTGTCTACAGGGCCGCGGCGCCGACGCGAAAAAAAATAGGTTTTTAGACGGATTTTGGGCACCGCTGCAGGGAAAAGTCGAGGCGGTTTTCACTATAAAAGGAGAACCCTAGGCTTTTTAAGGGTTCCCCTTCGCACAACACAAGACTTTTTGCTTGGAGATTGGACACCATTAGTTTAGTAATTTCTTTTCCCTTTCTTGTTCTTTATTTCAGTTTTGCATGATGAACATGGAATTAGTTCTTGTCATGTCAATGGCTAGGAACTAATTATCTTATAGGGCTTTCTATGTTGAATTTCTTGAAACTTATGTTATAAATTAATGCATGCTTATGGTTATTTTTCTTATTGAGAGATCTATCCAATAATTGAGTTGAATTCTTGGTAATTAATTGACAACTAATTATCACTATATGATTTCTAATCGTTACGAAAAGGGGGGATTGTGAATATGTTGTAAGTTGGGTAGACATTCTTGGATTGGGGATGAAAATAACTCAATTATTTATGTAGCGTTGATGAGAGGCTTAACAACCCTAATTATGCGCATTGTGCGTGACGGTCAACTAGGTTTTTGTTCTTAATCCTCCTATAAAGTTATCCTTATCACCGAAAGTTAGGTAAGGTGCGATACTGGGGTTGAGTGTTTATATAACCCTAACGGGAGTATAAAACGATTTCGTAAACCTGCTTTCTCCAAAAGAAGAATACCATAAGTTAATGCATTAGTAAGTAGCATGCGGATAGTAAGGATACATGGAAGCCCTATTCCCATCACATCCAAGTAAATCTGTATATGTTACAGAGTTTTCATAATTCTTAGTTATAAACAACCAAATCAATTATCAATTCGCCAAATAGATACTAGAAAATAGATAGTTGATACTTGAACCCTAATCCCAGAGGACGATATTCGGTCTTATCAAAGACTATACTACTTGTCACGATAACGTGCACTTGCGTTTAAAGTGTGTGCATCTTAACGCGCATCAAGTTTTTGGCGCCGTTGCCGGGGATTAGGCATTAGTTCAATATCAATTTTATCTATTTTTTAATTTCTAATTTGGTTTTTAATTTTTAAATTTTTACGTTTTTATTTTTTTATTTATATCTTCGAAAAGTTCGAGGTGCCGTGATTCTTTGTTGGTTTTGATCTATCTCAGGAAATTCTTAGATATGGATTTTTACTGTCAATATGACAGAGAACCAACCATAGAGGAAGAGAGGGAGGAATTAAGAGAAACTATACTCAGCCTCACGAGGTACCAAAATCAGTTCATAGACGAAACAAGAATGGCCATGCAGAAATTGGAAACGCAAATAGCAGAGCTCGCGATCATATTCAACAGCGAAACATATGAAGAGCAATCTGCACCTGAGGTAGGCAATGAGGAAACACAATGTCAGGCAATTGACCTGAAGGATGCCGAATTAAGGGAGATAGAGAGTTCGCAGCAGCAGAGCCGCGGCGCCGATGAGCAGGGCCGCGGCGCCGAAAGTTCTGAGGCAATACGAGAGCGTCTGAAGGTTACGGCATCCGAGGCGATCTGAGAAAGTGAGCGCCGTGGCGCCAAGATCGAACGCGGCGCCGTAACCTGAATGGAGAAATCAAGACCATGCATCGCGACCCCGGTGATGATACCATATCCTCAGAAATTAAAAACATGCACCGCGACAAGCAATTCTCCGATTCGCGAGGTCCTCAAACAATTGCAACTCAATATCCCGTTTGCTGAAGCATTAGAACAAATGCCGAGCTACGTCAAGTTCATGAAGGATGTGCTTAGCAAAAGAGGAGGATAGAGGATTACGAAACAGTGATGTTGGCCAGGAATGTAGTGCCGTCTTACGAGAGACAATCGCCTCGAGAGTTACAAGACCACAGGAGCTTTACCATCCCATGTACTATTGGGAAGTTTGAATGTCGAAAGCACGTGCGACTAGAGCGTGCATAAATCGATGCCTATCTAGTTTTCTACAAACTAGAAATGGGAGAAATCGACCTCTGAACATCACCTTGCGATTAGTGGACGCTCAATTGTTCATCCGGAGAGTCATCAAGATATTTTAGTGAAGGTGGACAAGTTCATCTTCCCGCCGACTTCGTCATCTTAGACATACAAGATAACGATGGAATCCCCATCATACTTGGCGCACTTTCTTAGCCACATGACAGCACTCATTGATGTTCACAAAGGGAATTGAAGCTTCGAGTAGACAAAGAAGAGGTGATTTTCAATGTGTTTGAGCGTGACTTTTGAGGCCAAGGATAATCGCTCGACCATTGACCTTAGCGAAGAAGCGATGTCACCAAAGAGTTCTGATATGATGATACGCTTGAAGAAATCGACCACGTGGGATGATGATAGTAGAAACGATCGGTCGATGGAGTATGCAAATTGGATGAATGCTTATGAAAAATGGGATACAAGGAAGTATGAAGAGCTTGGACAGTACCGAAAGATCATTACCATCCACGAGAAGGCTCGAGTTAGAGTTAAAAACCCTACCCAATCATCTACAATACCAATACCTAGGTGAAGAAAAAACCTTACCAGTGATCATTTCATGCCACCTATCCACCGAAGAGATGGACAAGCTGCTAAAGTACTAAAGAATCACAAGCGGGCCATTGGATGGACATTAGCGGACATAAAGGGATAAGTCCATCAACGATGTGCATAAGATCCGTCTAGATGAGGAAGCGGACCGTCCATCGAAGCCCAAGCGACTAAACCCAAACATGAAAGAGGTAGTGAAAGGAAATCTTAAAATGGCTCGATCACGGGAGTAATCTACCCATATCCGAAGCGACACGTGGGTAAGCCCAGACAAGTGGTGCCAAAAAGGGTGGAATAACGGTGGTGACCAACGAAAGAAATGAACTCATACCCTCGAACGGTCACGGATGGAGAATTTGCATTGACTATCGCAAGTTGAATAAAGCAACTAGAAAAGACCACTTCCGTTGCCATTCCTAGATCAAATGTTGGACAAACTTGCGGCATAACTACTATCGCTTTTGGATGGATACTCGGGTATCACCGATTGCAATAGCCCGAAGATCGTGGAAAAGACCACATTCACTTGTCCTTTTGGTACATTTGCTTTCGTAGGATGCCATTCGGACTCTGCAATGCACCGCAACTTTTCAGGTGTATGATGACAATTTTCTCGATATGGTAGAGAACTATATAGATCTTTATGGATGATTTTTCGTATTTGGAGCATCATTCGATGAGTGTTTAAGGCATTTAGAAGCGATCTTTGGTGCGAAGAATCTAACCTTGTGCTAAATTGGGAGAAGTGTCACTTCACGGTAATGTAAGGAATCGTCTTGGGACACAAATTATCAAACCAAGGTATTGAGGTGGACAAAGCAAAGATTTACGTGATCGAAAATCTACCACCTCGTGATCAACAAAAGAGTCGAAGTTTCTCGGCATGCGAGTTTCTATAGAAGATTTATCAAGGATTTTTCAAAAGTCTCAAAGCCTCTTTCCACATTGTTAATGACGGGGGTTGCCTTCGACTTCAATAAAGAATGCTTATCCGCATTTCAAACGCTCAAGGAGAAGCTCATTTCAGCACTCATAGTCATTGCACCAAACTGGGAGCTCCCATTCGAACTAATGTGCGATGCAAGCGACTATGCAGTTGGAGCGGTGCTTGGACAGAGAATCGACAAGGTATTTAGATCCATTTACTATGCTAGTAAAACTCTAAATGACGCACAGTTAAATATGCAACTACTGAAAAAGAACTACTAGCTATAGTATATGCATTTGAGAAATTTAGGCCATACTTGATCGGGAATAAAGTGATAGTATACACTGACCACTCTGCTATAAAGTACTTGATGACAATGAAGGATGTGAAGCCTCGCCTCATTCGATGGGTCCTACTTCTACAAGAATTTGACGTAGAGATTCTTGATAAGAAAGGAACAGAGAATTCAGTTGCAGACCACTTGTCAAGACTGGAAAACACAGAGAGCCAGAACACCAAGGATGTGCAAATAAATGATCACTTTCCAGACGAACAACTGTTTCGAGTAAGTATGAATTCTAATTTACCTTGGTACGCTGATTTTGTTAACTTTCTTGCAGCTAAAGTACTACCCCCAGGCTTGTCAAGACAGCAAGTGAAGAGGTTTTATTCAGAAGTAAAGCATTACTATTGGGAGGAACCAATGTTATACAAACACTGTGTCGACCAAGTCATCAGGCGATGTATACCAGAGGAAGAGATGCACCAGGTTCTCACCCATTGCCACACCTTATCATGTGGTGGACACTTTGGGACATCAAGAACAGCGACAAAGGTATTGCAATGCGGATTTTATTGGCCAACACTCTTTAAGGATTCCCATACCTTTGTGCAGAGATGTGATAATTGTCAGAGAACAGGGAACATCTCAAGACGAAACGAAATGCCTTCGCAAGGGATATTGGAAGTAGAATTATTCGATGTGTGGGGAATCGATTTCATGGGGCCATTCCCGCCATCCTTTGGAAATCAATATATCCTTCTGGCAGTTGACTATGTGTCCAAATGGGTAGAAGCAGTGGCCACCAAAGAAAACGACAGCAAGACTGTTCAAAAATTCCTCCAAAAGAATATTTTCACAAGGTTCGGCACCCCAAGAGCTCTCATCAGTGACGAAGGGAGCCATTTCTGTAATAGACAGCTGAATTCATTGCTTTCCCGATATGGAGTTTACCACCGCACTACAACTGCTTATCACCCTCAAGCTAATGGGCAAGCGGAAGTATCAAATAGAGAAGTAAAGAGCATATTGGAAAAGACGGTGAACGGCTCAAGGAAAGACTGGTCTATCAAATTGGATGACGCATTATGGGCATACCGGACAGCATTCAAAACACCAATTGGTATGTCACCTTATAAATTAGTCTTTGGTAAAGCATGTCATTTGCCAGTGGAGTTGGAACACAGAGCATACTGGGCAATGAAGAAGTTAAACATGGATACCACGGCAGCAGGACAGAGGAGGCTACTACAGCTAAGCGAATTAGATGAATTCCGACACAATGCCTATGAGAATGCAAAGATCTACAAGGAACGAACGAAAGCATGGCACGATAAGAATTTGATACCAAAAGACTTTCAAGAAGGACAACAGGTGCTGTTATTTAACTCAAGGTTGAGATTGTTTCCAGGCAAGTTAAAATCACGTTGGACAGGACCATACACGGTGGTAAGAGTATTCCCATATGGAGCGATTGAAATAAAAGGGAGAGAGGGAGCTGCCTTCAAAGTAAACGGACAGAGGTTAAAACCCTACCTGATCAATGAAATGGAATACATGAACTTGGTAACTTCTCATACCTTAAAATAACAAGGAACTTGCGTCCGGCTAAAAGACGTTAAAGACAGCGCTTCTTGGGAGGCAACCCAATGTTTTTAATTATGATATTTCAATTTCTGTTTTTATTTTATTTTATTTTATCTTGATCAGTCTCACGGTCTTGGGTTCTTGTGTCTATGTTGTGTTGACAGGTGAAAGCCAAGGATGTGGAAGGCGAAAAATGAAGAGAAGCCAAGGATACCCAGAAAAATCAGCCATAGCCGCGCGCTAAATGATCGTAAGACGCCCGAAGTTTTTGCGCGGCTGATTCTGCAGGCCGCGCCACAACGGAAAATCTGAATTCTGGAAGACACCCTGAGCCGAAGGTCCTATCGCCAAACCAAAACACCAAGAATGCTCCCCCACTCACGGAATTCAAAGTATTATCCACCGCCACCACCACCATATTAGCCAAAGTCTGTAAGTGTCTTTTTCTTTGAGTCTTGCACACATTGGGGACAATGTGTGATTTAAGTTTGGGGGTGTTTTATTTGTGTGTCATGTTATGTTTTATTTAAGTTTTTTTTATTTGTTTTATGTTTATTTTGAGTCACCAAATTTTTTCTTTTTTTGAGTCATAATTGCCTGTCAAAGATCATGAATGTTGTAGTTGCTAGAAACACCTAGTGAAGTAAGGTAAAATAATGTAAAGGAATTGAAGCAACTATCTAAACACTTAGGTTAGATATGCCAAAAACTCACAGAATCTGTTTATTTGGAGTTTCTTGCTTAAGTTATGCATGCTAAATGATAAATACTTATGGGTTATAATTGCTTGCTATTTGGCTAAATAGTTAGGATATGCGTGTTAGGAGATGACTCAGCATTTCTTTGATAGCCAATTCTTACCATTCTTTTCTATCTTGTACTTTAAAAATATCCCTAGTCACTTGAGCCTAAATTTGAAACTTCTTCTTTGACACCTATATTCCCACAAATTGTACCATAAGTGAAAATATGAAATAATGGAGTACATTGTGTTAAAAGAAGAAACAAAAGAGTGAACAAGTTTGATGCACCCCAATAGAAAAGTAATAAGAAAGAGGCAAAAGCCTAAGTTTGGGGGTGCCTATTAGTATAATACACTTCACTCTCCCAAAACAAAAGAGGGGAAGGATAGAATTGAAGTGAAGAAAAGAATCAAAAGAAAAAGGGAAAAATTGAAAAGCCAAAAGAGCTTATGGTACAGAAAAATGAGCCTAAATGCCTATCTTTACCAACCCCTACCTAAGCCTACATTACAACCCTTAAAGTCCTGAAGATCTCTTTTATGCATATCTAGAATTAGTGGAGAATAGCAAGTAAGCAAGCCATAGGAATTCTTGAATTTATATGCATGATTTAGTATATTGACTTTCATTAAGCATGATGAATATGAGTTTGCGAAATATTTAGCTTCATGTGGTTAGTGTGCTGAAAATTTCATGCTACATGATTCCTGCATATTATTCTGCTAACCTTCATGTTTTTCTAGTTAACATTTATGCAGCAAAAGTGATCAATGGCGAGAGTCCTTTTATTTTTCGTTCTTTGAGTCTTTTATTTTATTTCTTTCAATATTTGCTCGAGGTCGAGAAAAGTTTAAGTTTGGGGTATTTGATCTGTGTATTTTATATACACCTTTTGAGTCTGTTTTAGTTAGTCTTTTGTCCCATTTTGCACATATAAGTGTCATATTAGGATAGTTTTTCTTTCTTTTGAGTCAAAGTGGTTAAAATGGCCAAATGGCGGAAAAGGAGCAAAAAGAGGGCAAAAGATGAGATGCAGTGAGCAGAGAAAGTGGCGAACGAGGCTAAAATCCAGACCAGCGCCGCGGCGCCTCCTGCAGTAAATGCGGGTCGCGGCGCCACCATTCGAGAGGCTGCGAAGACTGGCCCGCGGCTCGAAGAGACCAGATGCAGGGCCGCGGCGCCTAAACATCCGAGAAGCCACAGAGTTGCAGGCCGCGCGCTCGACAGCGAATTATCGGGGCGCGGCGCCAAAACACCCGACGGATTGCGAGAACTTCCGACGAAAAAAATAGGTTTTAGGCGGATTTTGGGCACGGCTGCAGGGAAAAGTGGAGGCGGTTTGCAGCCTATAAAAGGAGAACCCTAGGCAGTTTTTAAGGGTTCCCCTTCTTGCACAACACAAGACTTTTTGCTTGGAGATTGGACACCATTAGTTTAGTAATTTCTTTTCCTTTCTTGTTCTTTATTTCAGTTTTGCATGATGAACATGGAATTAGTTCTTGTCATCTTTATGGCTAGGAACTAATTCTCTTATAGATTTCTATGTTGAATTTCTTGAAACTTATGTTATAAATTAATGCATGCTTATGGTTATTTTTCTTATTGAGAGATCTATCCAATAATTGAGTTGAATTCTTGGTAATTAATTGACAACTAATTATCACTATATGATTTCTAATCAGATTCTGAAAAGGGGGGATTGTGAATATGCTGTAAGTTGGGTAGACATTCTTGGATTGGGGATGAAAATACCTCAATTATTTATGTAGCGTTGATGAGAGGCTTAACAACCCTAATTTTGCGCATTATGCGTGCGATCAACTAGGTTTTTGTTCTTAATCCTCATATAAAGTTATCCTTATCAGAAAGGTAGGTAAGGTCGCGATCTGAGGTTGAGTGTTTATATAACCCTAACGGGAGTATAAAACGATTTCGTAAACCTGCTTTCTCCAAAAGAAGAATACCATAAATTAATGCATTAGTAAGTAGCATAAGCGGATAGTAAGGATACATGGAAGCCCTATTCCCATCACATCTGAAGTAAATCTTTATATTTTACATAGTTTTCATAATTCTTAGTTATAAACAACCAAATCAATTATCAATTCGCCAAATAGATACTAGAAAATAGATAGTTGGTACTTGAACCCTAATCCCAGAGGACGATATTCGGTCTTATCAAAGACTATACTACTTGTCACGATAACGTGCACTTGCGTTTAAAGTGTGTGCATCTTAACGCGCATCAATGGACTACTTTTAAAGGTTGTTTTAATATGGATTAAGGGCCGAATTAACAAGAGTAATAGGTGTAGTAACCACCTTGGTTGTTGTAGTAGTTGTATTCCATAAATGTAAAGAGAAAGAATGTATAACTATGATGTAGATATTGTATATGGACTGAGTTTGTTATAACTTGGAATTGTGCTTGGTTATTGGTATTGTTGGCTTTGTTTGTAAGTTGTGGATGTGCATATAAATAAGGGAAGTGTTGCCCGAATTTTTATAGGAAAGAGAGTCGTCGTTCGATATAACTTACGTTAGAAATCATAGAGTTGACGGGTATATTGCTACTATTATAGGTAGAGGTGCTAATCGAGACGAACATTAAATATAGAGTTGGTTAGTTCGACAATAAGGTATGTGAAACTATCATTTCTTTTTTTGGTATGATTTATATAAAATGAATGTACGACGGACGTACATAATTTCATTGAATCCTAATTCTTAATGATACATTATATGATAGTGCCTTTATTTTCTAAGTGATAGATATTCTATTTATTCCATTGAGAGTCAAATGATAATTTAATTTGTATAAAGTTACTCATGATAATCTATTCGTGCTTAATGTGATTATATTATTTCACCGAGTCCCGGGCCGGGTCATGTTCGTGCGCTGATTTATTGTATTGATTCACCGAGTCCCTCACTAGAGGGCCGGGACACGTTATATGTATATATGATAATTCCATGGACAGACATCCATGATGATGATGAGCTCACCGAGTCCAAGAATGGGTCGAGACACGTTATATGGACAGGTATCTATGATATGATAATTCCACCGAGTCCCTCACTAGAGGGCCGGGACACGTTATATGTATATGTATAGATGATGATACTATGGACAGACATCCATGATTTTAATATGACTCTCATTTTTAAAAGGCAAAGTTGACTCTCATTTTTATAAGGCACAATTGACTCTCATTTTTATATGACACAGTTACATTGGTATTTTGATTACTATACATGTATCTTGTTATCCTTGGCCAGTTATGATCTTTTTTACAGAACTTCATGTTTTATATACTCAGTACTATTTAAATCGACCCCTTTCCTCGAAATTTGCGTTAAATGCCAGCAGTACGTGTGCTCGATTTGGTGATCCTCCGCCTAGATTCTTGATTTTGGAGAGCTCCATTGATTCGGAGCTTAGTCATTTTGGTACAGAACCTTATTTTTTACTTATGCATATTTAAGGGCACGACGGGGCCCTGTCCCGTCATATTTTATTATCGTATTCTTAGAGGTATGTAGACAGTTGTGGGTTGTGTATGCGTGACGCAAGACATGTGTCGATTGTTGTTTATCTTGGATAGTCCCATGTAAATAGGCAGCCTTGTCGGCTTGCTTATTTTGTTATGTTGAATTGATGTGACTCCTTAAGAGACATGTTCCTTTTGATAAATAACGTTATGAGTCAGCAACCTATTTTCACGAGGTTTATATGTTGTTCTTGGTATCAGTCGGTTTATATGTGACATGTCAGTATAAGGGTTTCCAATTAGGGCACCGAGTCGCGGCCCGTCGGGTCGGGTCGTGATAACATCATACCTCATATGGTGTCTTTTCAACTGATTTAAAAGGAACTATGTTTAGAACATATATCTAGGTTAAAATAGCGTATCCCCAAAGGTATGTTGGAAGAGCTGAAAAACTCATCATGGAACGAACCATGTCAAGAAAGGTTAGGTTTCTCCTCTCGGTAACACTATTCATCTGAGGTGTTCCAGGAGGTGTCCATTCGGAATGAACTCCATGTAGTTTTAAGTATTCAAGAAATTCTTTACTTAAGTATTCACCCCCACGATCAGATCGGAGAGTCTTGATACTCTTTGAGGGTTGTTTCTCAGCTTCACACTTAAACTCCTTAAACTTCTCGAAAGCCTCAGATTTGTGTCTCATAAGATACACATATCCATACCTCAATAAGTCGTCTGTAAAAGTATTGAAGTAAGAGAAACCTTCTCTAGCTAAAGTCGAAAATGGTCCACATACGTCGGTATGTACCAACTCAAGCACCTACTTGGCACGGATCCCCTTTCCAGAAATAGGTTTAATGGTCATCTTACCTTTGAAACGGGATTCACAATTACCATAAGATTGTAAGTCAAATGGTTCAAGGTAATTTAATTTCCTCAACTGTTATATCCTCGTTTGATTAATATGACCAAGTCTGTAATGCCACAAGTAGGTATAATTTCTTTCATTTAACTTAGCTCTTTTATTTTGTACATTGAAAATTTCTTTTATTTCAATGACGTACATAACTTGTTCACTAGAGGTAGAAGCATATGGTGTCTTTCCTCCTAGTGCAGTCCTTTCTTCCAATGCCTCTTCCTATTACAGTTGAGGCATACATCCTTGGCCGGAATCACATTTTCTTCTTCACACCTCCCTTAAGCTTCATAGCTTAGGGCGCAACGATTGCCTTGCACTTCTTCTTCTGCCATTCCTTACATTTCGGCTTGGTCCGACTAGAAGATCTCATCATGAGCACAACTTTGCTGTTGGAAGTTGGAGATTTAAAGGTCTTTAGCATATCATGCAGCTCCGGATGAGGGTGGAAGCGACGTTACTCTGCAGCCTTATACCAATCGCGGTCAGCCTTTCTATCGGCCCTATCATCTTCAACACATGCTGAGACACTTGGCTCCCTTCACTTAGCTTACATTTGAAGAGTTCTATTAACACCTCAAATTCCAAATTTTGGAACTGAGAGTCATAGAGATTCTTCAAATGTTCGAGCATCTCATTAGGGCCCATGTTCTCATGTCGTCTATGAAGTTCCACAGACATGGAAGACAACATTACACATTGTGCTGAAGTGACATCATTTAGGTTACCTTATCAAATGCGGCATATTTCGCAGAATCAACGACAGGGACTGTGGGGAATACATTATCCAACACGTATTCTATCTTTTCTTGCTTTAGGACAATTCTTAGATTTCCTTAGCTAGTCTAGATAGTTCGGTCCGGTGAATTTTGTTCATTTCAATGATAGGTTCGACATTTTGAAGTTTTGAAGATTTAGATAGACAGGAAAATGCAATCAAAATTCATTCTCCTAATTATACACATTCATTATATGTTAATTTAATATGACATTTTGTTTAATTAGCTCCCACTATTTTGCATTTCTACGACCCCAAGGTAGAATACGGACCTAAAACATTTTAAAGGTCATAGTGGGCCAAGATCCAAACATATGATATATTCGCGTTTGCTTTGACTGATAACTTCAATATCACACTTTGGTAGATCCTCAACCAATTGTAAAGCTTATTCGCAACTCTTGGTTTGATTAAACATCTTTCATTTTAATCTTACGTCTTTAGACTAGTCCGACACTTTAGCGCTAGGATTCATCTAAACAATTCAACCCCATTACACGACTGCGTTTAAATGCCTAAGTAAATTTAGCATTTGCAAGCAAACACTTTGGTGTAAATACCTACAAAAGTTTATTATCTACTTTCATTTTAACACATCTATGAAAGGGCATGAGTCCTCGTAGACTTAGAGCAAATGTTTTGCCATAAATATTCGTATCGCCGAAAAAGATTTTGCACCCTAACAATTATAATGGACGATGCATTTTAATTAGACTTGTATTTTAATGTTTAAGGAACATTTTCAATTTTGGGGATTTCAACCAAGATCAACAATTATGTTATACATCATATGACATCCTGTCATGCAATTTCTAAACACATTTAGATGAGTAACCATCAAATTCAATAGGCATGATATAAGATGGTTTTTAATCATATACTGGGCGCCGTCTACCCAGACAATTATAGCGATCATTGAAAGTAAACAATTCTGGGCGCCGCCTACCCAGACAATAATTGCGGACGCTATGCTAATAATTTAAATGTATCACATTCAATCACTTAACACATTTGTATATTATAGAATAATATACCATTAATGATAATCATGAGTTTATTTGTCTAAACTTTAAAACTATGTCTATGCCAAACAATCCCTAAACATTTTCTGATTTTAAAATTCTGATTTTCAGGATTTCTGCAAACTTTTAAAATTTACAGTTTAGTGCCTCAAGAATTTAAATATTCAATTTGAACCCTAATAAATTCAGAAAACGCAATTTTAACTCTCAGAAAATATTTTCATGTTTCAGGGACCTGTTTGCAATTTCCAGAACTCAAAAATTAATTTTTTAGAAAGTTTCTTTAATTACAGATTTGTCTGAAAGAACCAAATCTGTCCAATTTAAAATTTTATTTTCAGATTCTGAAACTTTTAAAACTTTCAGAATCGGATTCTGAAACTTTTAAAACTTCAGTTTTCTGATTTTAATTTTAAAAAAAAACTTCGTCGACGACGTCGTGACCTTACAGGTGGCGCCGCGGCGCCTCAGAGGCAGTGAGTCCAAAAAATAATTTTAAGCTTCTGGATGAACAGCGTCGTGGCCCTATTAAATAGAGCCACGACGCCGACGCAAAACCCTAGCCAGCGCCGCGACACTACATGGTGGAGCCGCGGCGCCTCGACCCTAAAACCACAATTTTTGCAATTCTAAAACTCTAAAACTGGTTTAGGTTCAGATTTGCAGATCCATTTGTACTCCTTTCACTATTTAACATCACGTTCATCGACCATCATCAAATCCCTTCCCGTTCTTCGTCTCAATGCACCATGTTCGAATCGAACCGATTATGCATATCAACTTAGATGAGTTAGATCTGAATGACTTTCTCGATTACATCACTGTTTAACAGATCCGGATACAAACAATGTGTTCTTGGGATTTTAATGTTTTAAAGCTTTTAAATGACATAAAAACAAATTCTAACTCATATTTTCATTAATATTCATTGTATAATCACACAAAACAACCCAGACTCTGATACCACTGAAGGGTTTTGTTGGGTTCGTACACGCAGCAGAATTTAAAAATTTATGTTTCAAACCCGACGACGGTCAAACTGTAGGATGATTATACAATGTAAAATTAACACAAGCAGGAGTGTAATACTTCGAACGAAGACTTACATTGATAGTTTTAGCAATCTGAAAACTTTGAGACTTGTGTAGTCCGAGGGTGCGCATGCAATAGTTCCTCGATTTGCAAGTCCAAACTATGATGTAATTTCTCCTTTGGAAAGCTAGGAATTCCAATGAGTTTCACACGACCGACCGGGCATGCCCGTACCCTACAGGCACCACTACGGTAAACATCAGAGATAATCAGCGGAACATACAAGAAACTTATAAATAATACAACAGAAGTAAAACAACAGGTTAGCCGATAGGGCTACCTTCCTGGACATAAATATATACAACCGAAGCAGTTGCCTCATTTCTTTACAAACTGACCCACAACATGTGACTACAGACCTCTAAGAGTTTTAACATAACAACTGTGGCGGGACATGGCCCCGCCATACCCCTGAATATACGTGTATCTACTACATCAGGGAAGACCGTACCAAGAGCTAAGCCTCCGGAGCAAATGAAGCTTTCTCTCAGCGAACCGAGATCCTAAGAGCGAGGATCACCAACCGGTACCTAAAACTGCGGGCATTTAACGCGGCCCGAAGTCGATAACAGTACGAATATGGAGCGAAATAACGTCTGATGCAATGATCATAAGCGTACAAAGAATGACAAGGACAAGTATAAAAATACATACCGAGATCTGCGTGTCATTACCACTTATGAACTTAATCGCGCTTATTATCTTTTCCCATTTTTCAATAAAAGTTATAGCCACATTCTTACACACATGATTAGGAAAAATCATTAAGTTCATTACTATATAACTTAACTTATCTTTCATAAGTATAATCCGCCCCTTTAAAAGGGCACATTTACTACCCTACCAACTGGGACGCGATCAAGTCACACTAATATCAGCGTGCGTGGAATCCCCATCACCGCGACTACAAGTGTAAAATATAATCATGTCGCGCGTGGCATCCCACCTCACGATCGGCGTACATATACAACACATATATATATCTCTGCCTGTGGAATCCACATCACCGACGATCCAGATATAATAATACGCCAATAGGCATACATGAACACCAAGTCCCACTGGTGGTATAGCGTCTTGGGGGTCTACCCCTCACTTATACTCTTACCCTGGAGAAGTTGGTAAAGCAGGTGGTATAGCATCTTGGGGGTCTACCCCTCACTTATACTCTTACCCTGGAGAAGGTGGTATAACGTCTTGGGGCTTGCCCCTCATTTATACTCTTACCCTATCTCAACCGACCATTATACAAAACAAGCAGGGGGTATAATGTCTTGGGGGTTTACCCCTCACTTATACTCTTACCCTGGAGAAGGTGGTATAGCATCTTGGGGGTTTACCCCTCACTTATACTCTTACCCTATCTCGACCGGCCGTCAAACAAACAGAAGCACTACCATGTCTTCTATAAGAATCCGGGAATTTAACCCAAGTACTACAAATAACGGAAGCATACCCGTGGAATCCCACATCACTGTCGGTACGTCCAAGTACTTACAACAAGACAGCCGGCCCTCCAACCGAGAGTCGCGGCATCGTAATAAAACATAATACTTGCACTCAAAGGCTATCACCAGCACACATAGGCTAATTCTCAAATAAATCAAGCCAAAGTACTAATCAAGGCATCACATAGAATTATTCTCAATTAACAAGCCAAAGTACTTATCAAGGCACATTTAGACTAATTCTCAATTAATCAAGCCAAAGTACTTATCAGGGCACAAATAGAATAATTCTCATTTAACAAGCCAAAGTACTTATCGGGGCACAAATAGAATAATTCTCATTTAACAAGCCAAAGTACTTATCGGGGCACAAATAGAATAATTCTCATTTAACAAGCCAAAGTACTTATCGGGGCACAAATAGAATAATTCTCATTTAACAAGCCAAAGTACTTATCGGGGCACAAATAGAATAATTCTCATTTAACAAGCCAAAGTACTTATCGGGGCACAAATAGAATAATTCTCATTTAACAAGCCAAAGTACTTATCGGGGCACAAATAGAATAATTCTCATTTAACAAGCCAAAGTACTTATCAAGGCACACTTAGACTAATTCTCAATTAATCAAGCCAAAGTACTAATCAAGGCATCACATAGAATTATTCTCAATTAAAGCAAAGTACTACGTCGTGCATTCTTTTCAAAAGACTCCTTTCCAAATAAAACTTCCCGATACTAACAACCGTAGTATCAAGTCCTATCCACCTTTCAAGACAAGTCACAATACCTTTTAGAAATACAATTACCGCTTCTAAATCAAGTGACTTCTTTATTAAAACCTTAAGCAATTGGTACCTTTAAAACAATTTGCCCTTCCTTAACACAAGTTATTTCTTTGATTACTTTATTAGGAAAACCATTCTCTTAACCTTCCATAAAGCCGTTATAACCAACTTCCCATAAAGCGTTATAACCCTTTATGGTTTAGACAACACGTTCCTTTTATAACCAAGAGACTTCTACTTTTGAAACCGAGTATTAAATACTTTCAAATCAATTCTCATAACTTTCAAAAATACAATTAGTCTCTTAACCTTTAGAAAACAAGTGACTCATTTTATTATAAAACCTTAGGCAATTAATGCCTTAAAAACAAGTGGCCTTTTCACTAAAATCAAATCACTTATCTTTCCATAAAGCAAATATAACTAACTTCCCATAAAGCCGTTATATTCACTTTATACCTTAGCCAAAAACAATTTCCTATCCAAGGGACTTATACGTTTAAAAGAACAAGTATCACATACTTTAAAACTCTTCAAGTCCCTTAACTTTAATAGAACTTAAGACATCCTTTATACTTTCAAAGAAGTGAGTTAATCTCCCAACTCACCCGACTTGGCTATTCACAAACTAGTAAAGGATATCAAGGTGTTGTACGTCTACCGTACTACATACGTGCAACTAGTCATGCTCAAAGATAGGAAAAGTTCTTCATAGAGTAGATCACACAACTACCTCTTAACTTCTAAGAGTAACAGGAAACATGAAATGATACCACAGGTATATTCCATACATAGAATCATGCCAAAGGAAGGAAGAGGTTCACATACCTCGCGACGTTTGTCGACAAGTAGCAAAATGCTCCAAAGTACTTCAACCTTGAGCTATTCCATTCTTCAAGTAGGATACGCTATACTTAGTACTTCAACCTATAATGGTCACCATACGTCCATTAACCTCTTATTTCAAACGTAGAATATTCTAGGTTCTAAGTCGCTAAATTCTACGGAAAATCGGACAACACCTCCTTTGTTTTTACTTACTTTGCCACCTTTTTCAAGGTCGAATACAATAACCAATACAGCCTCAATTGGCTCACCACAATCTATAAGGTAGTCCAATATAAATAAATAACCATACACCCCAATTGGCTCACCACAATATAGAAGGTAGTCAAAACAAATGAAAACCAACTATTACAAACTGAAGTACAAATTCGCCACCTTGAGTTCAACAATACTAATTCTTATCAATTTCCATTTCAATCCAAATTGGTAGCATAACATGATATCAAGTCGCATTTGATTATAACAACCATAATCTTTAAGTAAGTAACATGCGATTTCTAATAAGCGACAATTAGTAATCCAACTTAACATGGCTTACATTTCATTTCGAATTTCCAAGGCTACAATCAATCCATAATCCTTATAAACTTTTACATATCAACTTCATGCTAGCAATAGGAAAAGCTAACAACACAAAATAAATATATAACCTTGTAACACTTTAAAAGACAAGATTATACCTCAACGACTCTTAATCCAACTCGATCCAAGTCGCTCCTTAGTAGTTTAGATCCTCTCAAGACACTTCAATCCGCTTGTTGAGACCTTAGAACCACACCAACAACTTTCCTTCAATTTACAATCCAAAACCTAGAAAAGCCACTAGGTTTTCACTTTGCGACTAATACGAAAACTCTCTTTTTTCCGGGATTTTTCTATTGAGATACACTTACATAACACTCATGAACCTTGGTTTAAAGTGTGGGGCTTATAGGACAAGAAACACAATTTTTTTTCTTATCACGGTCACGGCCAGAGCTTCATTTGTTGCTCATCCAATTTTGTGCAAATATGGCTAAGTGTTAAGTTTGTCTACTACTACTAGTATTAAATAGCACCTTGGAGGGTTATGATATAAACACATGGGTGGTTTGGATGATCTCTTAACAAATATCAAGACTTGTGGGACCTTGACTTAGTCAAACTTCTCAAGCTAAACAACTTGCAAGACTTGCCATCTAGGACTATGGTCAATGACCATATTGGCCATGCCAATTTCGTCCAAGGCATCTATAAGGGGGGGTGACACGTGTCGCCCTCCCATTCGTCCAATAATACGTTTCCGACAAATTCCAATATTTCCGATAAATTTTTACAAGTCTCAAATCTTAACACTCGTGAGTTCTTTCAGACGTTCTTAAAACATGTCACGTAATTACGAGGGTGTAACATTCTTCCCCTTAGAAACATTCCCTCGAATGTTCTTTGAGTCAAACTTATAATTAGCGACATAGTTCCCTTTCACAACCCGACATACCAACAATGCCACGCATGGCCCTAATACCCTCGCACACGCATACCATCCATCATAAGCCCAAACGAGGTTACCTTTTCGCATTTCTAACTCATACTAGCATACATAACTTCCATACCGATTCGGCCTCAAATCTTTGGAGTCACTCTATACAATACGACCATTTCCGCCACGACACGGTTCCGTGGAGCGCGTCCACGAACCGTAAAACAATTTACTAGTCTTGGGCCTTGCGCCTCGTGACCCGCCACGTGGCGGAACTACTACCAACTGATCCCACTCCATTCCGGGCCATGGGAGACCGTAACAGTCCTCAACCCGACTCGGCGTCACTTAACTCTTATCCTCGTCCGACTTAAAATCTTATTGCGGAGAAAGCCTTATATACCTAAGGTCTCGGCGAATCAATATCCTTAGGCTCGCAATTTCCATGCTCCAAGCCTACCTTACGATCCCCAAGAAACGGTACAAAAACTTTTATAAAACCAAAACCATGTTGTCTCGATCACAACAACCATTTCTTACTCTATACCTGACTCATCCGTACAATTCTCTTAAGCCTACTACGCAGCTTAATCTATTAACATGACATTCCGTTAGGTTCCTTAACATGGCTTCTTACGGGTTCACTACCCTACCAGACAGCTCATCCTTTCCCAATTATCTCAAAAAAAAAAAAAAAAACACAAAACCTTGGCGAAAATTCATTAACTATTCCATACCTTCCCGGTATCTAGTTAGTCTTTACCAATTCCTGGTAATCTAAAATCATTCTAGGCAACACGCGTCGAATTTCATACATAACTCAGATAGATGTATGTCACAATACTAACTATACTATTATCATTACCAACCCGATACGCAATCCACATCGCCATTCCCGGTCATCACGCTTTCTCGTACCGCAATCAACATAACTCGTTGGGAGGGACGACCTAATAACACAACTCTATCGCACGATCTCGAGTGAGAAGAATGAAACCAATCCTAAATGTCCGCAGCCTCACGATTATAGATGTGGTGCACAACACACCGATAATCAAGACTCTACTAGACACGGCTCAGACACCTTCCGAGACTAATCGCTTCGATACCACTTTTGTCACGACCACCCTCAAGCTCGCGATCGTGCCCTACCGGGCACCCTTACAGTAAACATCGAGATAATCAGGAACATACAAGAAACTTATAAATAACACAATGTAAGTAAAACAACAGTTAGCCGATAGGCTACCTTCCCGACATAAATATATACAACCAAGCGGTTGCCTCATTTCTTTACAAACCGACCCACAACATACGTGACTACGCACTTAAGAGTTTTAACATAACAATCGTATGGACAGGCCCGCCATACCCCGAATATACGTGTATCTACTACATCGTGGAAGACCGTACCAAGAGCTAAGCCTCCGAGCAAATGAAGCTTTCTCAAAATCAACCGAGATCCTAAGAGCAATGATCACCAACCAGTACCTAAACTCGGGCATTTAACGCAGCCCGGCGGGTCCGATAACAATTTAATATGGAATGTAAATAACGATGCGAAATGATCATAATCGTACCAAAGAATGACAAGGACAAGTATAAAAATACATACTGGATCCTGCCGTGTCATTACCACTTATGAACTTAATCGCACCTTATTATCTTTTCCCATTTTTCAATAAAAGTTATAGCCACATTCTTACACACATGATTAGGAAAAATCATTAAGTTCATTACTATATAACTTAACTTATCTTTCATAAGTATAATCCGCCCCTTTAAAAGGGCACATTTACTACCCTACCAACTGACGCGATCAAGTCACACTAATATCAAGCGTGTCCGTGGAATCCCCATCACCGCCGATGCTACAAGTGTAAAATATAATCACGTGTCGCGCCCGTGGCATCCCACCTCTCAGTCGGCGTACACATACACAACACATATATATATCTCCTGCCCGTGGAATCCCACATCACCGCCGATACCAGATATAATAATACGCCAATAGCATACATGAACACCAAGTCCCACCGTGGTATAGCGTCTGGTCTACCCTCACTTATACTCTTACCTCGAGAAGTTGGTAAAGTGGTATAGCATCTGGGTCTACCTCACTTATACTCTTACCCCGAGAAGGTGGTATAACGTCTGGGCTTGCCTCATTTATACTCTTACCCTATCTCAACCGACCATTATACAAAACAAGCGGGGTATAATGTCTTGGGGTTTACCTCACTTATACTCTTACCTGGAGAAGTTGGTATAGCATCTTGGGGGTTTACCCCTCACTTATACTCTTACCCTATCTCGACTCAAACAAACAAAAGCACTACCATGTCTTCTATAAGAATCCGGGAATTTAACCCAAGTACTACAAATAACGGAAGCATACCCGTGGAATCCCACATCACTGTCGGTACGTCCAAGTACTTACAACAAGACAGTCGGCCCTCCAACCGAGAGTCGCGGCATCGTAATAAAACATAATACTTGCACTCAAAGGCTATCACCAGCACACATAGGCTAATTCTCAAATAAATCAAGCCAAAGTACTAATCAAGGCATCACATAGAATTATTCTCAATTAACAAGCCAAAGTACTTATCAAGGCACATTTAGACTAATTCTCAATTAATCAAGCCAAAGTACTTATCAGGGCACAAATAGAATAATTCTCATTTAACAAGCCAAAGTACTTATCGGGGCACAAATAGAATAATTCTCATTTAACAAGCCAAAGTACTTATCGCGGCACAAATAGAATAATTCTCATTTAAAAAGCCAAAGTACTTATCGGGCACAAATAGAATAATTCTCATTTAACAAGCCAAAGTACTTATCGGGTCACAAATAGAATAATTCTCATTTAACAAGCCAAAGTACTTATCGGGGCACAAATAGAATAATTCTCATTTAACAAGCCAAAGTACTTATCGGGGCACAAATAGAATAATTCTCATTTAACAAGCCAAAGTACTTATCAAGGCACACTTAGACTAATTGTCAATTAATCAAGCCAAAGTACTAATCAAGGCATCACATAGAATTATTCTCAATTAAACAGGCCAAAGTACTACGTACGTACATTCTTTTCAAAAGACTCCTTTCCAAATAAAACTTCCCCGATACTAACAACCGTAGTATCAAGTCCTATCCACCTTTCAAGACAAGTCACAATACCTTTTTAGAAATACAATTACCGACTTCTAAATCAAGTGACTTCTTTATTAAAAACCTTAAGCAATTGGTACCTTTAAAACAATTTGCCCTTCCTTAACACAAGTTATTTCTTTGATTACTTTATTAGGGAAAACCATTCTCTTAACCTTCCATAAAGCCGTTATAACCAACTTTCCATAAAGCCGTTATAACCCTTTATGGTTTAGACCAACACGTTCCTTTTATAACCAAGAGACTTCTACTTTTTGAAACCGAGTATTAAATACTTTCAAATCAATTCTCATAACTTTCAAAAATACAATTAGTCTCTTAACCTTTAGAAAACAAGTGACTCATTTTATTATAAAACCTTAGGCAATTAATGCCTTAAAAACAAGTGGCCTTTTCACTAAAATCAAATCACTTATCTTTCCATAAAGCAAATATAACTAACTTCCCATAAAGCCGTTATATTCACTTTATACCTTAGCCAAAAACAATTTCCTATCCAATGGACTTATACGTTTAAAACGGAACAAGTATCACATACTTTAAAACTCTTCAAGTCCCTTAACTTTAATAGAACTTAAGACATCCTTTATACTTTCAAAGAAGTGAGTTAATCTCCCAACTCACCCGACTTGGCTATTCACAAACTAGTAAAGGATATCAAGGTGTCAGACGTCACTGTACTACATACGTGCAACTAGTCATGCTCAAAGATAGGAAAAGTTCTTCATGTAGTAGATCACACAACTACCTCTTAACTTCTAAGAGTAACAGAAACATGAAATGATACCACAGTATATTCCATACATAGAATCATGCCAAATAAGGAAGAGGTTCACATACCTCGCGACGTTTGTCGACAAGTAGCAAAATGCTCCAAAGTACTTCAACCTTGAGCTATTCCATTCTTCAAGTAGGATACGCTATACTTAGTACTTCAACCTATAATGGTCACCATACGTCCATTAACCTCTTATTTCAAACGTAGAATATTCTAGGTTCCAAGTCGCTAAATTCTACGGAAAATCGGACAAAGACCTCCTTTGGTTTTACTTACTTTGCCACCTTTTCAAGGTCGAATACAATAATCAATACAGCCCCAATTGGCTCACCACAATCTATAAGGTAGTCCAATATAAATAAATAACCATACAAACCCAATTGGCTCACCACAATATGTAGGTAGTCCAAAACAAATGAAAACCAACTATTACAAACTAGAAGTACAAATTCGGCCACCTTGAGTTCAACAATACTAATTCTTATCCAATTTCCATTTCAATCCAAATTGGTAGCATAACATGATATCAAGTCGCATTTGATTATAACAACCATAATCTTTAAGTAAGTAACATGCGACGATTTCTAATAAACGACCAATTAGTAATCCAACTTAACATGGCTTACATTTCATTTCGAATTTCCAAGGCTACAATCAATCCATAATCCTTATAAACTTCTACATATCAACTTCATGCTAGCAATAGGAAAAGCTAACAACACAAAATAAATATATAACCTTGTAACACTTTAAAAGACAAGATTATACCTCAACGACTCTTAATCCAACTCCAATCCAAGTCGCTTCCTTAGTAGTTTAGAACCTCTCCAAGACACTTCAATCCGCTTGTTGAGACCCTTAGAACCACACCAACAACTTTCCTTCAACTTACAATCCAAAACCTAGAAAAGCCACTAGGTTTTCACTTTGCGACTAATACGAAAACTCTCTTTTTTCCGGGATTTTTCTATTGAGATACACTTACATAACACTCATGAACCTTGGTTTAAAGTGTAGGGCTTATAGGACAAGAAACACAATTTTTTTTCTTTTCACGGTCATGAAGCCGAGAGCTTCATTTGTTGCTCATCCAATTTTTGTGCAAATATGGCTAAGTGTTAAGCTTTACTACTACTAGTATTAAATAGCACTGGAGGGTTATGATATAAACACATGGGTGGTTTGGATGATCTCTTAACAAATATCAAGACTTGTGGGACCTTGACTTAGTCAAACTTCTCAAGCTAAACAACTTGCAAGACTTGCCATCTAGGACTATGGTCAATGACCATATTGGCCATGCCAATTTCGTCCAAGGCATCTATAAGGGGGGGTGACACGTGTCGTCCTCCCATTCGTCACAATAATACGTTTTCCGACAAATTCCAATATTTCCGATAAATTTTTACAAGTCTCAAATCTTAACACTCGTGAGTTCTTTCGTACGTTCTTAAAACATGTCCTGTAATTACGGGGTGTAACAGTTTCAGTAGAGTTAATCTTATGAAAATATGGTGTAGAAATTGTGAGGCTAAACCCTATATATATAGCTGAATAAATCAGCTAGGGTTTCCCCGTGGGTCAGGCCCAGAAATCGAAGCAGAGTAGGTCATTCGGACCCACTGGACAAGTGTTGGCGCCGCGGCGCTGAGTAAGTAGCCCTGACTTACCTGCGCCATGGCCCTGCTCCAATTTTTTCTTCGTTTCTAGTTTATTATAATGTCTCGATCATCAACCGAACATTTATATACTCTCTGATTACATCCTTGAACCGACGGAACAATTGACTTAGTGTTACCCTTCAGGCCTTTACATATTGACACCAATAACATTAGGATCTACACGGAACTCCTAGACTGCGCCAGAAGACTAACTCAATATGCAAAGTTTAGCTACACGAAACATGTGAACTGAACCTCTATGTGGGAAGATAAAAGATTTTCATTCATGACACACCCAATCAAGCTTAGGATTTGTCAAGTGTCTATCCAAATGGCTTGATCATTATAACTCATCTATATTAATTGACAACAGGACCATGTCAAAACATGTCCATTGCATTGGCCAATGACTTAGTCAACCTAATACCATATGAGTGTCTGAGTGTTCACTTGAATATACATTCAAGGAATGAATCCTAATCTTGGCTCACATACCACCTTTAATCTACTTCGTAATGCACCCAAAACAAGCCGCGTCTCAACCTATAAGGCATTTGAGCTTAGGACAGGATCAAAGTACATTACTCCATAAACAAGGTGATATTGACCTCAAGTCTAAGGACTTCTATCTCCACATGCTGATGATATTATAGACATATTACAAAATAGTACATCAACAGGGTATACCAATACTTCAACAAGTATCCATGTGTCCATCATGAATTGTCATAACTCATAGCAAGTGATACATACTACACCCCCTAAGGATATGATGCAGACCACATATCGACGTATCACATATCATCGATATTCCAATCTCGATGATCATTAGTCGAGGTAATTTAAGAGTTACGTTATAACATTAATTCTCACATCATTAATAAACATGTAAACTCTAGGGATGCATGTATAGAATATTATAAACAATCAACTAATAATTCAACAAATGCAAATGTCATAATATTAATCATCATTGATATAAATACGAATGTGTATAAAGTACATTTTATCCTAATACAGATTATCTCTAGGACATACATATACTTTCAGCTACATCTTTAGTAGGTTCTGTCATTATGTGCGCATCAAGAATAGCAATCAACTGCTTCTCTTTCTCTTCGAGCTCTTTAGCATACATGACATTTATCAGCTTCAAAAGAAATGCAATTCGGTAATTGTCATTCCTGCAGATATCATACAATCTCTTGCTTATAATGACTTCTTCCATAGTAGTACTGTAATTTGGAGAATCAAGATTTAGTATTGCTTTCTCTTGAAGTTTTTCACTTTTGCTGTTTGGAGTGACTTTGGCATCATCCGAATGGCATAGGAGATATAGAGAGAGGGAAAAGAAGGAAGAAAGTGAAAAGGGTTTTGGTGGGGGTTTAATTTAATGAAATGTGAAGTGAAGGGGGCTTTACATTTATTTTGAAAAATAAATAAATTTATTGAGATCTTGTCGAGCCTTGATATTTTATCATAAGTTAATTTGAACACAAAGGTAGATTGTCATAATCTTGATTAATTATCATATGTCCCTAAAATATTACATATTTGCACTAGTTCTTGTTTTGCTAAAATGGTAATTAGGTTTTCCAAATCTAATATTTCTACAATCACGCTCGCTCGATTAGTCGATTTATAATTATTCGATTCCTCGTCTCGTGCAGTATTACAACGTTAAAATAGATTACAAAAACATACGTAAGTTTTAAGAACATATTTATCCATATAATAAACGCGGACGTGATTCAGCTCACCAAACACTTTTAAAGAATAATCACACGTGAGCTCCAAACCCGCACAAACAAGGCCTTAATCAACAAATTCAAGGAGTACATAGGAAAAAGAGTGCAATTATACAGATAAGAAGTGGCTAAAAAAAGTACTCCCGTCCAAATTTATGTGACACCATTTAACTTGGCAATGAGTTTTGTTAGAATTTGAGTCTCAAATCCTACCTAATAAAAAAACAGTAAATAAGCGAAGAACAAATAACACACAGATTTATAGTGGTTCACCTTCAATGCGAGAGCTACGTCCACTTTGCCGCTGTAGATTTTACTATAATCAAATAGAGAGTTTGAGTTTTACAATTCTCTCTTTCTCTCTTGCTCGACCCCAAAAGAAAGAAGAACAACGCCCTTAGTCTATATATAGCGAAAACTATGGCGAACATAATACAAGCCCAAAATTTCTAAAATATCCTCTGTTCAGGCCGATCAGCGTTCCACCCTCTTTGTAGGGTCTTTGTAAGATGATATTAGTCTCCCTTAGGGATTCTTCTCATTAATATCAAAGTATATATAGTGTACAATATTCACTCTTTTACAATAGGAATCCTAAACCTATTCACAAGAGGAATCCTAGTCTTACCATAATTATATTTACACAATATATGAAAATATTCTAATTATGGGTAGGGAATATTGTTACTTTGACTATACACACTATGTTGCACAACGTTTACACACCCCCTCAGTCGGAGCGGGAGAAGGCCGGACGCTGAGACTGGATCTGAAGTCAAGAAATAACTGACTGGAAAGTCCTTTGGTAAATATATCTGCATACTGGTGGATGAGGGAACATGTAACACTCTGACATGGCCTAACACAACTTTCTCACGAACAAAGTGTAGGTCTATCTCAATATGCTTGGTCTGTTGATGTTGAACAGGATTATGAGACAGATAAATGGCAGATATGTTATCACAGCACACAATAGATGCTTGACGCAAATGACACTGAAGTTCCAACAGTAAATTTCTGAGCTAACAAATCTCAGCTACAACATTTGCAACGCCTCTGTACTCAGTCTCGGCACTAGAACGAGATAGGGTAGCCTGTCGTTGGCAGACCAAGAAATCAGATTATCCCCTAAAAATACACAAAAGCCGGAGGTGGAGTGTCGTGTGTCCGGACACCATGCCCAATCTGCATCGGTATAAGAGAGCAATCTGTTTAGTGCAGAGGGGTAGAGGTGCAAACTATAATCAAGTGTGCCCTTAATATATCGGATGATACGCTTAAGAGCAGTGAAATGAGACTCCCTGGGGGCATGCATGAATAGGCATACCTGCTGAACAACATAAGAAATGTTTGGTCTTGTAAATGTGAGATACTGAAGTGCACCTGCAAGGCTCCTATATAGAGTAGGATCAGAGACTGGAGCACCATCCATAGCACTGAGCTTAGATTTTGAATCAACTGGAGTAGGTGAAACTTTGTAATTCGCCATCTTAGCCCTGTACACAATCTCCTCTGCATACTTACTCTGACACAAGAACATGTGGTTGACAGACCTGGTCACTGATATCCCCAAGAAATAACTCAGTTTCCCCAAATCAGTCATAGCAAATTCGGACTTTAGCAAGGCAATAATCTCATTTTTCAATCAATCGGAGGAGGCAGTAAGAACAATATCATCCACATAAAGTAATAAGTAAGTAGTTCTACTACCTCGATGAAAAATGAAGAGTGATGTATCACTCTTGCTGCATACAATCTCAATCTGCAATATATATATGACAAAGCGATCATACCACGTACGGGATGGGGGCTGTTTCAGGCCATATAATGACTTACGGAGATGACACACATAGTGAAGGACTGCTAGATGGGTAAACCCAGGCGGCTGATGCATGTATATTGTTTATCTCAAATTCACATGTAAAAATGTATTTTTCACATCAAGCTGATGAATCAGCCAGTGTTTGCCCATGACAATGCTCAAAACTGTGCGAATGGTAGCCGATTTGACAATCGGGCTGAAGGTCTCACCAAAATCAATGCACTCCTGCTGATTTGTGCCATTAGCCACAAGTCGTGCCTTATATCTCTCAAGAACTCCATTGTATCTGAATTTGTGACGAAATAACCACAAGTAGAGGATCACATTCACCCCCTCAGGTCTATGTACTAGATCTCATGTGTGTTGTTTAGTTGAAGCATTGAATTCCTCAGACATAGCCGCAATCCAATTAGGGTCTTGTTTGGCCAATATAGGGTTCTTGGGAATTGGAAAATGGTTTGGGCAGACAAGTTAAATTGACTTTGGGTTTGAAGATTCTATGTTTGGCACGAGTTTTCATATGGTGAGTGGGGACAGTGGGAGGCTCCAAGACTGAGGGATTGGTTGGATATGGATAAAGAGGGGGTGAAACCGTCGGAGGCATCGCGGCGCCGTGATCAAGGGCCGCGGCGCTGGATGATGTCGTGGCATCGTGATCAGGTGGTGTGGTGTTGGAAGAATGACAGACCTCTCTGAAGTTTAGGCGCTGCGGGGCCGCAGCACTGGGCCGCAGCGCTGTCGACAGTAAATCAGAACTCTGCTCACAGGAGTTTTGGCGTCGCGGCGCTGACGAAGTGTTATGATCTAGTTGACTGAGGATGATGAGAGAGATGACAGGCTCGTCAAAAAAGAGTAATCCTGTTTTTGGAACTTTTTAAGATTAGAAAACGGGAATGTGGTCTCGTCGAATGTGACGTGACGGGAGATGTGGTGTAAAATCCGGAAAAAAAAAATAATATATAGTTGTGGTTGGGTTAATAAAAATACATATATATAAGAAAACAAAGAATAAATTGCATGAGATGGAGTTAGTGTTAAAGTTGGATAAATAGATGGATAAAAATGAAAATAAGAAAAACAAAAAAAAAACAAAAGAGAAACAAAAACAAAAACAAAAAAAAAACAAAAAAAAAAAGAGAAGAACCATGCAGCAAGCACGTCCATCTCCTCTTTACCCCTTCCCCCCCTTTTCATTTCCCCTCCAACTCTTGTCATTTCACCTCCCATAGGTTATAGAAAACTCTCCACTTATACATTGTATTTACACACAAACAAAGTACATAACATAAAGGTTAGAAAATCAGAAAAAAACAAGTGAAAAGAAGAGGAAAAAATACCAAGAGGGCAAGAAGAACAAGAAGCAAAATACTAGAGAGTAAGGGTAATTTTAGCAACCACACAACAATAATCTTCACACTTACAAGGTGAGTTTTCTCACTCAGAAATTCTTGGTAACATCCTTTATTTTTAGTTCAATACATGTTGGAATAAGAATTGAGTGTTGAAAAGAAATATTGAACTTTTGATTGTTTAGACAACTAGTTGCGTCATGAACTTTACGAACTGTTCTCACTGAGTTATAATTGTTAGAATTTGATGAAATTCGGAGAATTGTACACCTCTCTAATATGATCATATAGAACCAAAAATGAGGTAAAATGGACGTACGGTTTGAAAGTTATCATAGTTCAAAGTTCCTGCCTTAGATTTGGTCGAAATTCGGAAAGGCATAATTACGGACTATTTTTATTGAGTTTTACTTATTAGAATTATATGCAAATTTACATGGTTGTAAATCTCTCTGTTACGGACAGATATATATAAAGATTTATTAAAACGGACTTACGAGTTGAGAGTTATTGTAGTTTGAAGTTGCTGCCTCGGATTCGTCGGAATTCAGAAGGGCAGAACGTTGAAACGTAAAACTGTACTAATCTGTGGGGAATATGAAAATTGTTGCTAAATGAAAGTTCTAGATCTCTTTGTTGTGGACATTTTGAGACCTTATGGGGGTCTATCCGACTTACGGATTGAGAGTTATCACTGTTTAAATTTTCTGCCTTGGATCTATCGAGATCCAGGAAGGGCAGCGAATAAAAGTGTAAAACTGTACCAAATGGTACAGAATATGAAAGAATGGTTCACATGGAGACGTGTAGCTCTCTGTTCTCGTCGTTTTGAGAATTTATGGGGCTTGAACGGGTTTCTGATTAGGAGTTATGACTATTATAAGATTGGGTGTTGTTTAATAAACAAATTCTGCCGAAACAAATTTCATGTGGCTGTTTTGAGGATAAATTTGTGTTAGTTACCCAAAGTAGTTTTAAATGAAATTTGGTACAGTGAAAGATCCCCGTCTTACCTTAGTTTCCGCTTGAGGAACACCTTAGTTGGAGTTATGGTTAAAAAGTTATAATCGTTACAAGTATGAATGATGTAATGTTAGAAAAGAGAATAGTATTTATTTGATCTTACAAAAATATGAAAAGTGAATACGTGTTCACATAAATATATGAATATATAATGGATCGGGTTGCACGCCGCAACAAAACGTAAAGTGAATACGCGTTCACAAATACGTAAACATAATGGATCGGGTTGCACGCCGCAACAAAACGTAAAGTGAATATGTGGTCACAAATACGTAAATATAATGGATCGGGTTGCACGCCGCAACAAAACGTAAAGTTAATACCCGTTCACCAATACTTAAATATAATGGGTCGGGTTGCGCGCAACAAAACGTAAAGTGAATACACGTTCACAAATACGTAAACATAATGGATCGGGTTGCCGCAACAAAACGTAAAGTGAATACGCGTTCACAAATACGTAAATATAATGGATCGGGTTGCACGCCGCAACAAAATGTAAAGTGAATACACGTTCACAAATACGTAAACATAATGGATCGGGTTGCACGCCGCAACAAAACGTAAAGTGAATACGTGTTCACAAATACGTAAATATAATGGATCGGGTTGCACGCCGCAACAAATATGAAAGGTGAATACATGTTCACCTATATATAAATATGAAAAGTGAATACGCGTTCACAAATATATAAATGTAATAAACATGTGGAAATGCAGGGGGATGTTTTAACGTATAATACGAGATAAAATGAAGTGTTAGTTAAACCGAGAATTTCCTATGAGGAGTTGTTGCATATTTAAAAATGTTGTAACCTGATATGTTTTTGCAATATGCTTATTACGTTATAATGTGATTGCACTTGGAATATTGTGGTGTTACTTTGAATTGCAGGGTAAGGTTCTCACTCAGCCCCAGATGGTAGGGCTGACTCTTTATTTAACATGTTTCAGGAAAGCGTGATAGAGGAAAGGCTCCACGCCAAGGCTAGCGATCGTCCCGCAGCCTCTTGTCATACCAAGTCCATTGCTTCGGGCTTGGTACTCGTCGAGTTCGAATGTCGGTTCGATGTCTCGAAATGCCCGTGGAATGGTCTCCTTCCAACTTAGAATAATATTTGTCAGTATGTCTATGTAGAAATAATATTTGCACGAGTATGGGCTCGCGTTATATTTTCAATAAAGTCATAAATAAATTTCTTTATTGTTATTTTTATTAATAGCTCCGTATTTGAATATAAGTTTAAATTTCTAAATAAAGAGGATTAAATGGTGCTCCTGGTGGAAAATAATTGTCCAGGTGCCATCACGCCCTAAGTAAAGACTTAGGAAAATTTGGGGCGTGACAAGTTGGTATCAGAGCTAAACCAGGTTAAGAGATTCTAGGAAGTTTTCTTCGAGTTGGGTGTTTGAACGGTAACTTATTGCGACGGTGTGCGCCACCTTAGTAATAAGTAAACTAATAACATCCTAAAGTTTCACTTCTTTCATACTCTTCTCGTGCCTATCTTGAGTCTTTTCAAAGACTTGGTTCTCGTACTACCTCCTTCAAAGGATTGTGGAAGGGAGTGTACAACGATAAAATAATCAGATGTGACTGCACCACCGACCGAAAAGGTAGGAGAGGTACCAGATAGACTATGGGGAAAATTTTGTGAGAAGAAGAGAACATATCTATACAGGGAATGACTACAAGTCTAACACAATAGTATTTCTCGATGAGGTAGAAAACCTACTATTTACACGAGGATGTGTGGAGACGCATGACGTCAATTTGGTAATCGCACGGTTAGTGGACGACACACGGGTGTGGTGGAGAAATTTTAGAAAAAATCATTTTCCGATGTCACCACCGATGACGTGGGGGGGAGTTCAGAGATGCATTCAGTGAAAAGTACATGCCTAACTCCCGAAAAGATGCGCTCAGACGTGAGTTTGAACTGTTGAAATAAGGAGACCGCAATGTGATAGAATACAATACCTAATTCATCTGATTGTCAGCATACAACGCACATATTATTCCTACAGAAAGGGAGAAGGTCAAAAGAGTTGTTAAGGGTTTAAACCCGAACTTGGTAGAGAATGTAGTGGCATTAGCCTATGATCGGACGTACCTTCAGATCGTCAACATGACAATGAGGGTAGAAGGTTTTGCCAAATCAAAAAGAGAGTATTCACGAAAGAGGCATTTATGTGACTCGACCTTTTTCAACTATCCGATTGGAGTCATACTATAGAAAATAGTCAACTCCATCCAGAGAGAGTTCCACTTATCGTTTAGAAGATCAATAAAGGTATGTGGAACTTTCCTATCTCTTGAGCATGAATAGTTCTACTTATATAGTACGGTAGACGTACAATACTTTGATATCCTTTACTTATTTAAGAATGGCCAAGTTGGGCGAGTTAGGAGGTTAACCCACTTCTTTAAAACTATTAAGGATGTCTTAAGTTTTCAAAGTTAAGGGACTTGAAGTGTTTTGAGTATATGATACTTGTTTTGTTTTAAAAGTTTAAGTCCCTTGGAAATAGGAAAATGTAATTGACTAAGGTATAAGATTAATATAACGACTTTATGGGAAGTTGGTTATATTCTCTTTATGGAAAGTTAAAAGGAGAGATTTACTTTAAGTAAGATAAGTAAGGACAAGTGACTTGATGCTATGGTTATTAGTATCTTGGAAATTTTATATAAAAAAAAAGAGTCATTCGTTTTAAAAGAGTAGAAGTATGTAGTACTTGGGATTAAATTTCCGGATTCTTTTATTAAGACATGTTAGTGCCTTAAGTGAACTAAAATGAGAGGATATATTAATAATGTCAATAAGAAGTTAGGATTTCTTGACTTACTTATGTTATGTAGGATAGCCAGGTTGAGCTAGGGTAAGAGTATAAATGAGGTAAACCCCAGACGTTATACCACCTTCTCCAGTAGGAGTATAAATGAGGGTAAACCCCAGACGTTATACCACCTTCTCCAGGGTAAGAGTATAAATGAGGGGTAACCCCCCAAGACGTTATACCACCTTCTATAGGGTAAGAGTATAAATGAGGGGCAAGCCCCAAGACGTTATACCACCTTCTCCTGGTAAGAGTATGAATGAGGAAAGCCCCAAGACGCCATACCACCTTCAGGGTAAGAGTATGAATGAGGAAATCCCAAGACGTCATACCACCCGCTTGGTAAGAGTATAAATGAGGGAAAACCCCAAGGCGTTATACCACTGTCCGAGGATTTGCTACCCATGATCGAAGAATATCCTCACGTCGACTTATTTCCTACCTTAGGTCTCAAAAGTTATTAAGGAGTCACAAAGTGGAGTGCGCATATATGGCTAATATAGTAGATACTCAAAAGAGTCCCCAATTGCATGATGTCCTCTTTGTTTGAAAAATTTCGAAGGTTTTTCCTGAGGATCTCTCAGGCCTTCCTCCGGATAGAGAAATGGAGTTCGCTATAGAGTTAATTCTGGGTACAAGACCTATTTCTATTCTTCCATATCGAATGGCCCCAGCTAAATTGAGAGAGTTAAAAGAACAGTTGAAGGATCTTCTGGATAAAGGATTTATAAGGCCAAGTGTTTCCCGCAGAGCGCGCGATCTTTTTGTGAAGAAAAAAAGATGGATCGCTCCGAATGTGCATCGATTATCGACAACTCAATAAGGTCACGATCAAGAATCGATATCCATTACCAAGAATCGATGATCTTTTTGACCAACTTCAGAGAGCCAATTATTTTTCCAAGATTGATCTTCGTTCGAGATATCATCAGATGAAAATAAATCCGAATGATATATCAAAAACAGCCTTTAGGACCTGATATGGCCATTATGAGTTTTTGGTCATGTCTTTCGGATTAACCAATGCCCCAGCAGCTTTTATGGATCTAATGAACATAATCTTTAAACCATTCTTGGATTTGTTCGTAATTGTGTTTATAGATGATATCCTAATTTACAGCAAGTGTGTTGAAGAACAGGAAGAGCATCTGAGGGTAGTGCTTCAAGTCTTGAAACAGGAGAAACTATATGCTAAATTTTCAAAGTGTGAATTTTGGTTGGAAAAGGTAGCCTTTTTGGGTCATGTTGTGTCAAGGGATGGAATTATGGTAGACCCCCAGAAGATAGAAGCAGTGAAGAACTGGCCAAAACCGACCACTCAGAAGCAGGTTAGAAGTTTCTTGGGTTTGGTGGGTATTATAGAAGATTCGTAAAGGTTTTCTAGTCTTCGCTCCTTTGACCCGGTTGACTCAAAAGCGGTTAAATATCGATGGTCGAGCATGTGAAGCAAGTTTTGAAACTAAAGGAATTTTTGACTCATCGCACCAGTCCTAACCATACCATCGGGACAAGAAGGGTTCACAGTCTATTGCGATGCCTCCAGAGTTGGGTTAGGATGTGTCTTGATGCAGTTTGGAAAGGTTATTGCGTATGCATCTAGACAATTGAAGATACATGAGAAGAATTACCCAACTCATGACTTGGAATTAGTTGCGGTGGTGTTTGCCTTACGAATATGGAGACATTATTTGTATGGTGTGCATGTGGACATATTTGAGATCATAAGAGTTTGCGACATAACCACGCAGAAGGATTTGAATCTCAGACAAAGAAGATGGTTAGAGTTGCTTAAGGATTATGACCTTTGTATTCTTTACCATCTGGGAAAGCTAACGTGGTGGTGGCGACTCGATGAGAGATCAATGGGCGCTTGGCCCATTTGGCAATACAAAGAGGGTATTGTTCGGGAGGTACAAAGATTGGGAAACCTCGGGATTAGCTTAACTGAGATCAGTGAAGGTAGGGTGGTGGTACATGATACCTCGCAGTCTGCCTTAGCTTCAGAAATAAAAGAAAGTCAGTTTGAGGATATGAAGTTTGTTGGATTTCGGGAGGATCAACAGGAAAACCTTCACATTTACATTGGGAGATAATGACGGAACCGCCGGTATAAGGGTAGGTTATGTGTTCCTAAGGTAAAGGATCTAAGGAGGAAGATCTTAGATGAGGGTCACAACACAAGATATTCCATTCATCCAGGGTCAACAAAAATGTATCAGGACCTCAAGGTAAATTTCTGGTGGGACGGGATGAAGAAAGATGTTCTGGAGTTTGTCGGAGATGTCTTATATGTCGGTGAAAGTTGAACATCAAAACTCGGATTACTTCAGACATTGGGGTCCCCATGTGGAAATGGGAGGCGATTCATATGGATTTTGTAACCGGTCTACGAAAACTCGAGAAGGGTATGATTCTATTTGGGTGATTGTTGATCGACTTACAAAGTCAGCCCATTTCTTACCTGGTCAAGACTACGTATCGCGCACCACATACACATATTTATTTGAAGGAGATTGTGCGGTTACACGGATTCCCTTACAAATTATTTGATTAGGGTTCCAGTTCACCTCACACTTTTGGCAAAGTTTCAGAGGTCTCGGGACAAAAGTTAAGTTAAGCACGCTTTCCACCCGCAAACAGATGGGCAAGCCGAGCGAACAATCCAAACACGAGGGCGTGTTGCGATCTTGTGTGTTAGATTTTTAGGGAAGCTGGTTGGACCATCTATGTCTAATTGAGTTCGCCTACTACAATAGTTTTCACTCTAGCATACAAATGGCCCCGTTTGAAGCATTATATGGACGAAAATGTAGGTCTCCACTTGGATGGTTCGAGGTGGGTGAGACGAATCGTTCGGACTGAAGTCATTCAAGAAACAAATGATAAGGTCTGAGATGATTGAGGCGGGTCAAAACAGCTCATAGCCGTCATAAGTCTTATGCGGATCATCGGAAAAGAGATCTTGAATTCCAAGAGGGGGAGAAAGTATTTTTAAAAGTGTCCCCAATGAAGGGAGTGATGCGTTTTGGTAAGAAAGGGAAATTGAGCCCAAGGTTTATTGGGCCATATGAGATCTTGCGAAGAGTGGGGAATGTGGCTTACGAATTATCACTTCCACAAGAGCTGGAAGCAGTGCATCCGGTATTTCATGTGTCAATGTTACGAAAATACTTGCACGATCCAAGTCACGTCATCCTTCCCCAGGAGATAGTTCTTAATAAAGAGCTTCAATATGAAGAGGCTCCGGTAGAAATACTTGATAGAAAGGTTCAACGCCTTAGAAATAAAGATATTGCTTCCGTGAAAGTCCTATGGAGAAATCACTCCACAGAGGAAGCCACCTGGAAGCTGAAGATGCGATGAAAATCAAATATCAATTTCTATTTGACTAAGGTAATAAATAAAATAAAGAAATGTGTTACATAGTACTTCATGTGTGTGCCATTTGCGTGTCTATATGCATGTGTTACAACCTTATTCTCATTCGAGGACGAATGCTTCTTAAGGAAGGGAGAATGTGAAGCCTCAAATTAGTGTTACAATAACAATAAACATTATTGTGTCTATGTGATTATGTTACGACCTTATTCACATTCGAGGACGAATGTTGCTTAAGGAGGAGAGAATGTAAAATCCGGAAAAAAAAAATAATAATATATAGTTGTGGTTGGGTTAATAAAAATACATATATATAAGAAAACAAAGAATAAATTGCATGAGATGGAGTTAGTGTTAAAGTTGGATAAATAGATGGATAAAAATGAAAATAAGAAAAACAAAAAAAAAACAAAAGAGAAACAAAAACAAAAACAAAAAAAAAACAAAAAAAAAAAGAGAAGAACCATGCAGCAAGCACGTCCATCTCCTCTTTACCCCTTCCCCCCCTTTTCATTTCCCCTCCAACTCTTGTCATTTCACCTCCCATAGGTTATAGAAAACTCTCCACTTATACATTGTATTTACACACAAACAAAGTACATAACATAAAGGTTAGAAAATCAGAAAAAAACAAGTGAAAAGAAGAGGAAAAAATACCAAGAGGGCAAGAAGAACAAGAAGCAAAATACTAGAGAGTAAGGGTAATTTTAGCAACCACACAACAATAATCTTCACACTTACAAGGTGAGTTTTCTCACTCAGAAATTCTTGGTAACATCCTTTATTTTTAGTTCAATACATGTTGGAATAAGAATTGAGTGTTGAAAAGAAATATTGAACTTTTGATTGTTTAGACAACTAGTTGCGTCATGAACTTTACGAACTGTTCTCACTGAGTTATAATTGTTAGAATTTGATGAAATTCGGAAGAATTGTACACCTCTCTAATATGATCATATAGAACCAAAAATGAGGTAAAATGGACGTACGGTTTGAAAGTTATCATAGTTCAAAGTTCCTGCCTTAGATTTGGTCGAAATTCGGAAAGACATAATTACGGACTATTTTTATTGAGTTTTACTTATTAGAATTATATGCAAATTTACATGGTTGTAAATCTCTCTGTTATGGACAGATATATATAAAGATTTATTAAAACGGACTTACGAGTTGAGAGTTATTGTAGTTTGAAGTTGCTGCCTCGGATTCGTCGGAATCCAGAAGGGCAGAACGTTGAAACGTAAAACTGTACTAATCTGTGGGGAATATGAAAATTGTTGCTAAATGAAAGTTCTAGATCTCTTTGTTGTGGACATTTTGAGACCTTATGGGGGTCTATCCGACTTACGGATTGAGAGTTATCACTGTTTAAATTTTCTGCCTTGGATCTATCGAGATCCAGGAAGGGCAGCGAATAAAAGTGTAAAACTGTACCAAATGGTACAGAATATGAAAGAATGGTTCACATGGAGACGTGTAGCTCTCTGTTCTCGTCGTTTTGAGAATTTATGGGGCTTGAACGGGTTTACAGATTAGGAGTTATGACTATTATAAGATTGGGTGTTGTTTAATAAACAAATTCTGCCGAAACAAATTTCATGTGGCTGTTTTGAGGATAAATTTGTGTTAGTTACCCAAAGTAGTTTTAAATGAAATTTGGTACAGTGACAGATCCCCGTCTTACCTTAGTTTCGCTGAGGAACACCTTAGTTGGAGTTATGGTTAAAAAGTTATAATCGTTACAAGTATGAATGATGTAATGTTAGAAAAGAGAATAGTATTTATTTGATCTTACGAAAAATATGAAAAGTGAATACGTGTTCACATAAATATATGAATATATAATGGATCGGGTTGCGCGCAACAAAGCGTAAAGTGAATACGCGTTCACAAATACGTAAACATAATGGATCGGGTTGCGCGCAACAAAACGTAAAGTGAATATGTGGTCACAAATACGTAAATATAATGGATCGGGTTGCGCGCAACAAAGCGTAAAGTGAATACGCGTTCACAAATACGTAAATATAATGGCTCGGGTTGCACGCGCAACAAAGCGTAAAGTGAATACACGTTCACAAATACGTAAACATAATGGATCGGGTTGCGCGCAACAAAGCGTAAAGTGAATACGCGTTCACAAATACGTAAATATAATGGATCGGGTTGCACGCCGCAACAAAATGTAAAGTGGATACGTTCACAAATACGTAAACATAATGGATCGGGTTGCACGCGCAACAAAGCGTAAAGTGAATACGTGTTCACAAATACGTAAATATAATGGATCGGGTTGCGCGCAACAAATATGAAAGGTGAATACATGTTCACCTATATATAAATATGAAAAGTGAATACAGCGTTCACAAATATATAAATGTAATAAACATGTGGAAATGCGGGGATGTTTTAACGTATAATACGAGATAAAATGAAGTGTTAGTTAAGCGAAATTTCTATGAGGAGTTGTTGCATATTTAAAAATGTTGTAACTGATATGTTTTGCAATATGCTTATTACGTTATAATGTGATTGCACTTGGACTATTGTGGTGTTACTTTGAATTGCCGGGTAAGGTTCTCACTCAGCCCCAGATGGTAGGGCTGACTCTTTATTTAACATGTTTCAGGAAAGCGTGATAGAGGAAAGGCTCCACGCGAGGCTAGCGATCGTCCATGACCTCTTGTCATACCAAGTCCATTGCTTGGGCTTGGTACTGCGTCGAGTTCGAATGTCGGTTCGATGTCTCGGGAAATGCCCGTGTGGAATGGTCTCCCTTCCAACTTAGAATAATATTTGTCAGTATGTCTATGTAGAAATAATATTTGCACGAGTATGGGCTCGCGTTATATTTTCAATAAAGTCATAAATAAATTTCTTTATTGTTATTTTTATTAATAGCTCCGTATTTGAATATAAGTTTAAATTTCTAAATAAAGAGGATTAAATGGTGCTCCTGGTGGAAAATAATTGTCCAGGTGCCATCACGCCCTAAGTAAAGACTTAGGAAAATTTGGGGCGTGACATGTGGATATGACGAGTGGATAATTCATAGCATAGATAACCCATATGATTCGGCGGAAAGCCTAGGTAGACACATGGAGTGGACCGAGGAGCTAGTTTGTGAGGAGTAGTAGAGGCAAGGTTAGGATAGCATAGACAACTGAATATCTGAAGATGCTCATAAGATGGGACTCTATGATAGAGGATTTCGGTAGGGATCATATTGTGAATGGTGCTAGTTGGGATAATATTGAGAATGTATTCTGATATTTTAGCAGCATAAATCCAGAAGGACGGAGGTATGGAGGCATGAATCAATAGAGTGCGAATCATATTGTTAATGATGCGGATGTTTCTTTCAGCTTTATCGTTTTGAGGAGAGGTGTGGGGACAGGAGAAGCGAAAGACCATGTCATTATTAGTACAAAAATGGTAAAACATAGAGTTGTTGAATTCACGACCATTATCGCACTAAAAGATTTTATGCCTTTTTCAAACTGTGTTTGAATGAATGTTCGAAACTCAAGAAATTTGGAAAACACTTCCGATTTAAATTTGAGAGGATACAACCAAACAAAGTGAGAAAAATCATCTAGTAAGATAAGATAGTATTTATGACCGACAGAACTAGCAATAGGTGATGTCCATAAATCGGCATGTATAATATCAAAAGGTGCAAAAGTAACACTAGTAGATGATTTAAATGGAAGACGGGTATGTTTGCCTAAAGAACAAGAAACACAAATTTGGACAAGCTTTCCATTACAAGTAATGAAATTATTGCCTCGAAGAAAATTAAAAATTGGGGCTCCTGGATGACCAAACCTATTATGCTAAGTTGAGGAAGAAATTGTCGCTAGAGAGATGGGAGAGCTAGATCTGGCAGCGGAGGTGGGAGTGAATGGATATAGATCCCCCGTGCTATTGCATCTCGTAAGAGGTGTCCCCGTATGAAGATCCTTCACAGTGAAACCAAAAGGGTCAAAATCAACAGAGACAGAATTATTACGAGTGAATTTGCGGATAGAGATTAGATTCTTAATTACATGTGGGGCATATAGGGTATTTTGAAGGGGGAATGGATTAGGAGGTGGTGTGTATGATGTACCAAAACCCTTTACTGGAATGCGGTGGCCACTACCAACTGTCACAAATTGAGGATGCTTTAAACCAAACAGTTTGGGAATATTACCTGCAGTCCGGGTGAGGTGAGAAGTGGCTCCGGAGTCCATGTACCAGTTGTTGTCAGGCTGTTGCATGTTGAGACTGCTGAAGGCCTGACCTAACTCAGTGGGTGTCATGCTGGACGAGGGCTGCTGGAACTGGTCGTGCATGAAGTGGGCTTGTTGCGGGTACTGGACTTGCCGAGGGGCTGGAGCAGGGCCCAACACACCTTGGTGGGAGAACTGGTGGAAGGGTTCTTGCATCATGGCGTGGCGGCGTTGTGCATCTTGTTGGGGTGTCGCGATCTTGAATCGATTCTACGGGCCTGTTGTTCTTTGCTCTTGGTTCTGCTGTCGCGACCGCACCACGACCACGGCCTCCTCTACCGCGGCCTTTGCCACCCTTTCTACTGCGTCCCTACTGCGGTTGAGAGTTTTCTAGCGGCGTTGGATCTTGAGGGCGTGTTTCGACAGCTAACTTCATCTGATTGTGCTCATCCTGCTTATGTCACGACCCGACCCCGGGCCGCGACTGGGACCCTAGCTGGGCACCCCTCTCAGGCATACATCATAGAATAGTAGCGGAACATACACAACACATAAACCTGTTTAGACAATAAACATCACAGGCTAGCCGATAAGGATGTCTTCCATAAAACATACATAACCAAAGTAAGACAGTACAACTTTGATTTTACAGCCCAAACCACAAATGTGACTACAGACCTCTAGGATAAACAACAGTGGCGGGACAGGGCCCCGCCATACCCCTGAATGTACATAATATCTACAATATCAGGGAAAACCGTACCAAAAGGAATAAGCCTCCGGAGAAATAGAACTTCTGACACCTGATCAGTGATCCTAAGAATGAGGATCCACCACCTGCTTACCCCTACCTGCGGCATGAACGCATCCCCCGAGGAAAGGGGGTCAGTACACAATATGTACCAACTATGTAAAACTGGAGAAATACTGTAATTTAATCATAAGTCTAAATAAAGCTGGAGTCATAGATGGTAATCAAATTACAGTTCACTGTGCCTTACTAACAATGAGAGTAAATAAGAGCATACTTACAACATAAAAATAGAAGACTCACGATCAAATCATGGGTAGCAAATCCATGGAGTGGTATAATGTCTTGGGGGTTTACCCTGCAATCATACTCAGAAGGTGGTATAACGTCTTGGGGATTTACCTCTCATTTATACTCTTACCCTGGAGAAGGTGGTATAACGTCTTGGGGGTTTACCCCTCATTTATACTCTTACCCTGGAGAAGGTGGTATAACGTCTTGGGGGTTTACCCCTCATTTATACTCTTACCCTAGAGAAGGTGGTATAACGTCTTGGGGGTTTACCCCGCATTTATACTCTTACCCTGAAGAAGGTGGTATAACGTCTTGGGGGTTTACCCCGCATTTATACTCTTACCCTAGCTCAACCGGCCATCATACATAACATAAATAAGTTAAGAAGGCCCCTAACTTCTTATTAGTCTTGTTCATATACCCTATCATTTTAGTTTACTTAAGGCACTAACATATCTTAATCAAATAAATCCGGGAATTTAACCCAAAGTACTACATACTTCTACTCTTTTAAAGATGACTCATTTTCATATAAAACTTTAGGCAATTGATGCCTTAAAATCAATTTGCCTTTCATAAATCAAGTCATTTGTCCTTACTTATCTTACTTAGAGTAAATCTCTCCTTTTAACTTTCCATAAAGCTAATATAACCAACTTCCCATAAAGTTGTTATATTAACCTTATACCTTAGTCAATTACATTTTCCCATATCCAAGGGACTTATACTTTTAAAACGAAACAAGTATCATATACTTAAAACAAGTAAAGGTTATCAAATCTTGTACGTCTACCATACTATATAGGTACAACTACTCATGCTCAAGAGATAGGAAAGTTCCACATACCTCTTCGGGTCAATCCACTTGCTAAGTTCAATATACCGCACGTATTATGTCAACCTATAATGACCATAACACATAACACGTCTATTAGCTTCTAGCCTCAACGTAGAACATTCTAATTGCAAAGTTCCTTATTCTACGGAAAATTGGACAGCACTTCCTTTGTTTCTACACACTTTTCCACCTTTTCAAGGTCCGAATTCAACATCCAAATGCCACTTTTAAGGCCCAACAATCCAATCAATACAAAGGGGATTACATGCCTAAACTTGGACGTGTAAAATTCTGCCCCACAATACCTAACAACTAATTTAATAAGTTTAAGGTAGTATCTTGGCTATAACATGTTCACATACCATCCTTATCCAATCATTTCAAATCCAAATCATATTCCTTACATGCAATATATCTAAGAGCAATATTTACAACTACAAGTCCTTTCTTCTTCACATACAACACAATTTACTAGCAAAAAGAGAAAGGATTATTACCTTAGAGTTTACCCAAATCAGTCCAACAATTTCACTTGCCTCCTTTCCACAATCACCTCCACAAACCTCCTACAAGCTTGTCAACATGTTTCCTTCTTGCCACATTTTCAAACTTTCTCTAAGCCTTGGTTTCTTCTTGAATTTCTTGAGAGAAGGGAGAGGGAATTTAATTTTAGAGAGAAGGGAGAGCTTTGAAGAATGACCAAGTCTTGAAGACTTGGTCAATAAATAGGACATGCATAAAATCAGATGGGGGGGGACACTTGTCACCCTCCCATGACCTTTTTTAAAAAAAACAGTTCTGATTTTTCTCCCCAGATTCGCAGAAAACCCGCCTCGGTTCCGCGGCGCTGAAACCTCTGCCAACTTTCAGCACTTCCGGCGCCGCGGCCCTGCTTCCCGGCGCCGCGGCGCTGCAACTTCAACGATTTTCAGAAAATCCGGTGCCCGCCATGCCCCGACCGAAAATCCTTTTACGCTCAACAAGACCGAACTTGTCACTTCCATAACTTTCTACTCCGATGTCCTATCGACGAACGGTTGGTTGCGTTGGGAACTAGACTCAACGAAATACGTACTAGGCCTTTGAAAAACCTAGGAACTCTTAATTCCACTGGACAAAAACTGTCTCAAAGTTGACTAAAAACTCGTCCGAAACATTCTGTCGACCTATCTTTCGAAAATTTAAAACTTAATTCCTTTTGTACGTTCTCATAAGCATTACTTGAATTACGGGGTGTAACATTCTCCCCCCACTTAGAAACATTCATCCAGAACGTTCCTTCAATGCTTACTCAAAACACAATATCGACATAGACCCTCTTAAATATTCTTCTTGCAAAAAGAACGCTCTACACGGCCACAACAATACTTAAGCATAATTGCTAAATTTAAAAACTAACAATCAGGAAAGTGGGTTACCTGGAGGTGTAGGGAACAAGTGAGGATACTTCTTCCTCATGTCTTCTTCTGCTTCCCATGTCATTTCCTCTCTGTTCATTCCGCCATAAGACCTTGACGGAAGCCACATCATTTGTCCACAGTCGTCTAACCTGACGATCGAGTATCGCTATGGGACTCTCCTCATACGATAACCCCTCTGTCACCTGGACATCACAAATCGGGTGTACTCTAGATGGATCTCCGATACACTTTCGCAACATAGACACATGAAAAGTGGATGTCGCCTCCGGATCGGACGGCAGATCAACTCATAGGCAACCTTGCCACATGGACAATCGATAAGGCCCAATGTACCTTGGGCTAAGTTTCCCTTCTTCCCAAATCTCATCACGCCTTCATGGGTGATACCTTCAGAAGACCCAATCATCCACCTCAAACTCCAGTGTCGACGTCGATTATCTCGCATACGACTTACGCTGACTCGGTGACAATAATCGCGTTCTGGATAAGCTTTACCTTATCCACGCTCTTGAATCAAGTCCGCCCGACTAATCAACCTCTCCCACATCAAACCAGCCTATTGGTGACCTGCACTTCCTCCCGTATAAGGCCTCATAAGGCGTCATCTGGATACTAGAATGGTAGCTGTTGTTATATGCAAACTCCACAAGAGGTAAATGATCCTCCCTACCCCGAAATCAATAACACGGGCGCATCATATCCTCGTGTATGCGGATAGTACGCTCGGATGTCTGGTCGATCGAGGATGAAACACGATCTTGAGATTCACTTGTGTCCCTAATCCCTTCTGGAAAGACCTCTAGAAGTTAGCCGTGAACTGGCTCTCTGCATGCGAAATAATCGATATAGAACTCGTGCAATCTCACAATCTACGATATACAATCTAGCATAATCCTCGTGAAAAAGTCGATCGAAAGAAAATGAGCTGATTTCCTCAGCCTGTCGACAATAACCCGGATGGAATCATGCTTCCTCTGAGTGTGAGGTAACCCTGTAATAAAGTCCATATTGATCACCTCCCACTTCCATGTCGGAATATCAATAGCATGCAATAGCCCACCGGGCTTCTGGTGCTCAACCTTAACCTGCTGACAATTAGGACACTATGCAACAAAACCTGCCACGTCCCTCTTCAGGCCATCCCACCAATACATACATCTGAGGTCATGGTACATCTTAGTCGACCACGGATGAATAGAGTAGCGAGCACTATGTGCCTCCCCCAGAATCTGTTGACGAAGTACTGCTACATCGGGTACACATAACCTGTCATCAAATCTTAGCACCCCATCAGGTGCTACCTCAAATAGACTCTTCTCCTTCCGAAGAGCCGTATCTCGATACCGTACCATAATCGGATCCTCATACTGTCGCCTCTTCACCTCCTCGACGATGGAAGACTCGGCAACCTCTCGAACCCGAACCCCATTGCTATCAGAATCAACCAAACGAACCCCAAGGTTCGCTAGCTGATGTAACTCGCGGACCAGGCCCCTCTTCTCTGGCTGCACACCTGACAGACTACCCATCGATCTGCGACTAAGGGCATCTGCAACTAAATTGGCCTTCTCTGGGTGGTATAGGATATCAACATCATAGTCCTTAAGTAACTCTAACCACCGTCTCTGCCGCAAGTTCATCTTCCTCTGGCTGAAGATATACTGGAGGCTCTTGTGGTCTGTGTAAATATCCACATGAACTCCATATAAATAATGTCTCCAGATCTTCAAGGCATGAATCACTGCCGCCAATTCTAAGTCATGTGTAGGGTAGTTCTTCTCATGCTTCCTGAGTTGTCGAGATGCGTAAGCTATAACTTTACCGTCTTTGCGACACACCCAAGCCTGACACCCGACGCATCACAATAAACCACATATCCGTCTAAGCCCTCTGGAAGAGTAAGAACTGGGGCGTTCGTCAATTTCTCCTTGATGGCGGAAGCTCTCCTCACAAGCATCCGTCCACCGAACATACGCTGCAGGTCACCTAGTCAAAGGTCTTTGAAATGGGCGAACTTCTCCACAAATCTCCGATAATAACCGCAGGCCCAAAAGCGCACTCGTCGATGTAGTGGGTCTAGGCCAAGTATTGACCGCCTCAATCTTCGCTGTATCGATCCGAATACCATCGGCCCCGATAACATGCCCTAAGAAAGCCACTGAAGCCAACCAAAACTCGCATTTTGAGAACTTGGCATACAATTGTCGGTCCCGAAGGACTCCCAGTACCGTCCTCAAATGATCTGCATGTTCCTGCTCTGTGCGCGAATAAACCAGTATATCATCAATGAATACTATAACGAACATATCCAAGAATGACTTGAACACCCGGTTCATCAAATCCATGAACACTGCTGGGGCGTTGATCAACGAAGACATCACCCTGAACTCATAGTGCCCATGGGTCTGGATGCGATCTTTGGGATATCTGCCTCTAACTTCACTTTGATGATAACGGACCGCATGTCTATCTTGGAAAAACACCTCGCACCACTGCCCGGTCAAACAAATCATCAATCACCGGGAGGGGTATACATTCTTGATAGTTACCTTATTCATTTATGCGTAATCAACACACATCTGCTGACGTCCATCCTTCTTTACAAATAAAACCGCGCTCCCGGGGAGAAACACTAGGCTGATAAAGCCTTTTTCCAAGAAATCCTTCAGTGGTCTTTCAACTCCTCAACTCAAGCAGTGTCATCCTATAGGGTGGAATAGATATAGGTCGAGTGTGCGGCGACATATCAATGCAAAAATCAATCTCCTCTCGGGAGGATACGGAGATCGTGCGGGAATACGTGCGAAACTCTCTAACAACGGGCCGATCAAGGTGCGGTATCTCGACCTCGATATCGAATACCCAAACCATATAGTAGATATACCCCTTCAGCACCATCTTCCTAGCCTTGAGGTAAGAAATAAACCTACCGCCGGCGTGCAGTATTCCCTTCCACTCGATAACCGCTCCAGAAAGCGGAACCGTAGCAATATCTCTCTGATCCACATTGGCATAGCGACGCCAGCCAATCCATACCCATAATCACATCAAAGTCCGTCATATCCAACTCTATCAAGTCGGCTGGTCGACGATCGTATATAGTCGTTAGGCAAGCCTTATACACCATTCGGCTACCGAATCACCTCGCGTAGCCACCTCAAAAGGTTTTATGGACTCGGGCTCTATCCCTATTCTACCAGCAATATGAGGAGATATATAGGACAATGTAGAACCTGGATCTATCAAAGCATATACATCACGACATGAAACCAATAATGTACCTGTGACGACATCTGGTGACGCCTCCTGGTCCTGATGGCTGGACATAGCATAAATGCGGTTCTGAGGACCGCTGGAACTGAGACCCCCACCACGACCCCTGCCGCGGCCTGCTGGTCCGTGAACACTCTGCCCTCCGGAGCGCATAACCGCCGAAGACAAAGATCCAGCAATTGACCCTGTCGGCTGAACCATAACACTCCCGCCGCCTCTGGATGGACAATCTCTCTTCAAATGGCCCTGTTGGCCACAAGAGTAACAAGCTCCTGAAAACATACGGCACTCGCCCGGGTGAGACCTACCACATCGAACACACCGAGATGTGGGTGGTCTCGATTAGTGAGTCTCGCCTCGCAAGTCCCGATCGATCAACCCTCGCGAAACCGGAAGGGTACTGCATGCGGTGAAATGTGGATCTAGTCTGCTGCGGCCGTCGCCTCGAAAGCGCCTGAGACCTGCTGTCACAGCCTCTTGGTGGCTCGAGTCAGCTGATCCTCCCTCTCTCTATCCTCTATCCCCTGCGCATATGCCTGCATCCTGGCAATATCCATACCTGGCTGAAGATCCACCCCCAAGCATGCGGTAATCATATGACGGTCTAGCCCCATCACATAGCGATGAACCCTTTCTGCCATATCAGCTACAATGGTGTGCGCATACCTGGCCAATGAGTCAAACTCCAGGCTGTACTCTCTGATAGTCCTCTCATTCTGCCTCAAGGTCAAGAATCTATCCACGCGGGCTCTCCTCAACTCAGGAGGCAATAAGTGATCCAGGAAGGTCTCTGTGAACTCCTCCCAAACAGCTGGAAGAGCACCCTCACCTCTAGACAACTCCCATGACTCAAACCAGTTCAACGCAATATCGCGTAACCGGTAAGAGGCTAGCATGACTGACTCAGCCTCCGAGGCCCTAAGCACCTGCATAGTCCGTTGTAACTGCCGAACAAACTCCTGAGGATCCTCCTCGGATCTCGAACCATAGAACTCGGGTGGATGACAACCCAGAAAATCCTGAATCCGTAAACTGTCGGCTCTAGGGTTGGCTACCTGCTCCTGTCGGCGCTGCCCTGCTACTATGCTGGTCAACAACCGGATCTGCTCCCCGTAATCTCTATACCGGCCGCCGTGGGGCGAAGGCTCAGTACCGCGGTCTCGATGGCCGCTTCTTTGCTCCGAAGCTCTGCTGGCGGCGTCGTGGAACTTCGCCATCGAAACATCACCTCGGTAAGGGTGGGCTGTGCCCTCGTAACCCTCTGCGTCCTACTTGCGGCTCCCGCTTGCCTTGCCGCCACGGGCGCGGTTGCCTTGCGTGGAGGCATAACTGCTACATAAAAATCTGTCAGAGGGAGTTCAACCTATAACACAACTCTATTGCACGATCTTAGAGTAAAAGAATGGAAACTAATCCTAAATATCTTGCGGCCTCCGATTATAGATGTGGTGCAACACACCGATAATCAAGACTCTACTAGACACGGCAGTAGACATTTCCCGAGGACTAACTGCTCTGATACCACTTTTGTCACGACCAGGCCCGGGCGCGACCGACCTACGGGCACCCTCTCGGCATACATCAGAGAATAGCAGCGGAACATACACAACACATAAACCTGTTTAGACAATAAACATCACAGACTAGCCGATAAGGCTGCCTTCCATAAAACATACATAACCAAAGTAAGACAGTACAACTTTGATTTTACAGCCCAAACCATAAATGTGACTACAGACCTCTAGGATAAACAACAGTGGTGGGACAGGGCCCCACCATACCCCTGAATGTACATAATATCTACAATATCAGGGAAAACCGTACCAAAAGGAATAAGCCTCCGGAGAAATAGAGCTTCTGACACATGATCAGTGATCCTAAGAATGAGGATCCACCACCTGCTTACCCCACTGCGGCGTGAACGGCCCAGAGAAAGGGGTCGATTACACAATATGTACCAAGTATGTAAAACTGGAGAAATACTGTAATTTAATCATAAGTCTAAATAAAGCTGGAGTCATAGATGGTAATCAAATTACAGTTCACTGTGCCTTACTAACAATGAGAGTAAATAAAAGCATACTTACAACATAAAAATAGAAGACTCACGATCAAATCATGGGTAGCAAATCTATGGAGTGGTATAATGTCTTGGGGGTTTACCCCGTAATCATACTCAGAAGGTGGTATAACGTCTTGGGGATTTACCCCTCATTTATACTCTTACCCTGGAGAAGGTGGTATAACGTCTTGGGGGTTTACCCCTCATTTATACTCTTACCCTAGAGAAGGTGGTATAACGTCTTGGGGGTTTACCCCTCATTTATATTCTTACCCTGGAGAAGGTGGTATAACATCTTGGGGGTTTACCCCGCATTTATACTCTTACCCTGGAGAAGGTGGTATAACGTCTTGGGGGTTTACCCCGCATTTATACTCTTACCCTGGAGAAGGTGGTATAACGTCTTGGGGGTTTACCCCGCATTTATACTCTTACCCTAGCTCAACCGGCCATCATACATAACATAAATAAGTTAAGAAGGCCCCTAACTTCCTATTAGTCTTGTTCATATACCCTCTCATTTTAGTTTACTTAAGGCACTAACATATCTTAATCAAAGAAATTCGGGAATTTAACCCAAAGTACTAGATACTTCTACTCTTTTAAAGATGACTCCTTTTCATATAAAACTTTAGGCAATTGATGCCTTAAAATCAATTTGTCTTTCATAAATCAAGTCATTTGTCCTTACTTATCTTACTTAGAGTAAATCTCTCATTTTAACTTTCCATAAAGCTAATATAACCAACTTCCCATAAAGTTGTTATATTAACCTTATACCTTAGTCAATTACATTTTCCCATATCCAAGGGACTTATACTTTTAAAATGAAACAAGTATCATATACTTAAAACAAGTAAAGGATATCAAATCTTGTACGTCTACCGTACTATATAGGTACAACTACTCATGCCCAAGAGATAGGAAAGTTCCACATACCTCTTCGGATCAATCCACTTGCTAAGTTCAATATACCGCACGTATTATGTCAACCTATAATGACCATAACACATAACACGTCTATTAGCTTCTAGCCTCAACGTAGAACATTCTAATTGCAAAGTTCCTTATTCTACGGAAAATTGGACAGCACTTCCTTTGTTTCTACACACTTTTCCACATTTTCAAGGTCCGAATTCAACATCCAAATGCCACTTTTAAGGCCCAACAATCCAATCAATACAAAGGGGATTACATGCCTAAACTTGGACGTGTAAAATTCTGCCCCACAATACCTAACAACTAATTTAATAAGTTTAAGGTAGTATCTTGGCTATAACATGTTCACATACCATCATTATCCAATCCTTTCAAATCCAAATCATATTCCTTACATGCAATATATCTAAGAGAAATATTTACAACTACAAGTCATTTCTTTTTCACATGCAACACAATTTACTAGCAAAAAGAGAAAGGATTGTTACCTTAGAGTTTACCCAAATCAGTCCAACAATTTCACTTGCCTCCTTTCCACAATCACCTCCACAAACCTCCTACAAGTTTGTCAACATGTTTCCTTCTTGCCACCTTTTCAAATTTTCTCTAAGCCTTGATTTCTTCTTGAATTTCTAGAGAGAAGGGAGAGGGAATTTAATTTTAGAGAGAAGGGAGAGCTTTGAAGAATGACCAAGTCTTCAAGACTTGGTCAATAAATAGGACATGCATAAAATCAGATGGGGGGGGGGGGGGGACACTTGTCACCCTCCCATGACCTTTTTTTAAAAAAACAGTTCTAATTTTTCTCCCCAGATTCACAGAAAACTCGCCTCGGCGCCACGGCGCTAAAACCTCTGCCAACTTTCAGCACTTCCGGCGCCGCGGCCCTGCTTCCCGGCACCGCGGCGCTGCAACTTCAGCGATTTTCAGAAAATCTGGCGTCGCGGCCCTGCATCCGGCGCCGCGGCGCTGCGGCCCCTGACCGAAAATCCTTTTCTGCTCAACAGCGCACTGAACTTGTCACTTCCATAACTTTCTACTCCGATGTCCTATCGACGAACGGTTGGTTGCGTTGGGAACTAGACTCAACGAACTACGTACTAGGCATTTTAAACTCCTAGGAACTCTTAATGCCACTGGACAAAAACTGTCTCAAACTTGACTAAAAACCCGTCCGAAACATTCTATCGACCTATCTTTCGAAAATTTAAAACTTAATTCCTTTCGTACGTTCTCATAAGCATGACCTGAATTACGGGGTGTAACAGCTTAGCACGTCGAGTCTCTTCGAGCAACAACTGCGAGCGAGCCTTATTAAAACTGGGAAGTGGATCTGCATGTTGAATCATTGGTGCTAACGTATCATAGTCGCCTTTGGGAAGACCTGCAATCAATTTCAACACCATATTAGTGTCCGAGACAGGCGTGTTGACATTGGAGAGTTGATCCGCCAGTAGTTTCAACTGTCTGCAGTATTCAGTCATGTTGGAGAAATTTCAAGGCGTGTATTGTTAAATTGTTCCTTCAAATACACCGCACGAGTGTGCTTGTTATCTTGAAAGATTTCCTCCAAACGGTTCTATAAATCACGGGCTGTGGCGCCAGATTTCATGATAGTAAAAAGAAGATCCTGAGAAATACTATCATAAATCCACTGTTTGACGCCGGCGTCTTGACGACGCCAAGTAGACTCATCAACCTCTGGAGGGCGCGGAATAGTGTCGCCGATGTGATCAAGCACGTTATAGATATATGCGTGATTACGAAACAGTTCAACCCAAGGAGAATATTGATTGTTTTCTTGATCAAGAAGAATGAGAATATAATTCTTGATGTTGGTACCAGTTAGAGCGAGATGAAAAGAGGATGACGACGTGGTGGTGGGATTTGTGGAGGTAAAAGCGTCAGAGGTATTGGAGGAATCCTGAGTATCCATTTAGAGAAGAGAGGAAAGAAGAAGCAAAATCAAGAATTTTAGGAGGAGGAGAGGCGGCGCCGCGGTGGAACTGCCCGAGAGGGGGGCTGGCGGAGGCTGCTCGAAAAAAATTCTAGGGTATTGTGTTAGGCTCTTGATACCATGTAAGATGATATTAATCTCTCTTAGGGAGTTTTCTCATTAATATCAAAGTATATATAGTGTACAATATTCATTTATGTTACAATAGGAATCTTAAACCTACTCAGAGGAATCTTAATCTTACCATAATTATATTACACAATATATGAAAATATTCTAATTATGGGTAGAGAATATTGTTATTTTGACTATACACACTATGTTACACACGTTTACAGTCTTCATAATATCGACGATGAATTAGGCTCCACAACTTAACAATCTTCCACTTGGAACATAATATACCGCAAATATAAAATGAGAAGATCCATTTTTCGAAGTAATTGGAATTTTTTCCCTTCGAACAGCAGACACCATTGCATTATTGTCAAGTCTTACTGTAGCTTTAAATGATTCCTGCAGATCAACAAATAATTCTTTATTTCCTGACATATGATTGCAACCAGAATCAATAAATCATTCATTCTCTTTATTATGAAAAATTATCTCTATCACGACCTCCAAAATTACCTCTACCACCTCGTTCTCTACCTCTGAAATTGTGACCTCTTTGATTTGTTTCAACTAGATTTGATGTTTCTTCTTTTTCTCCAGGTTGATTCACCATTGCTTGCAACACCTCATCAACTATTTCAGTTGATTGTTGATCCTGAGACATCTCATACGTCACCAGTTCACCTTCTAAATCTCAAGTGTCAAAGTGCTAAGACTTTTTGTGGCCTCAAGAACCGTCTTCTCTGTGTGAAATTTCATACTCACGAACCGCAATATTATTTCACAATTTTAATTTCTCCATTAGTCATCATATAGTTGACAATACTAGTAATTTTTGTAAAGAATTCTTTGACAGACTCTATTGGTTTCATTTGGGCCAACTTACACTGTCTTCTAAGCTCTTGCAATTTGACTTTTCTTATGTCTGTGGAACCTCGATGTGAATTCACCAAATTTGTCCAAGCCTCCTTTGCATGTAAAAATTGATTGTATACGTGCAATTCAACCTTGCTATCAAGGTAGAAGTGTGACTTATAATTCAATTGTCGATTTTTATCCAATTTTGTAGCTTCTTCATCAGTCAATATTGTGCCTTTTGGGATTTCCACGAACCATTTATCAGTTATGGGTCATAGTCCAACAATATTGAAAAAACTGTTCATCTGTTGATACCAACTCTCAAAATATTTTTGTCATCAAACACAAAAACAGAACAATTAGATAAATATGAAATATTCATATTCCTTTATATGTGTTGGAACTCACGAGGCTTTGATCGGATCTCACAGTCTATAATATCAATTTGAAGGAAATAAAAATACTCAAAGAAATAATATAAGCACAAGTGAAATTCCAAAAAAAATGAGTATATGGAAGAAATTAATCAAACTAGAAAGAAAAAGGTAGTTTACATTAAGTCATAATAGAGGTTCAAATGAATCGACAGAAAATCCTAATAAATGAATTAGTTCATAGTCATAGTCATACTAACAAAACTAACTATCTTCAATACCAACATAAACTGAATTAAAGAAAAGAGAAAAGAAGAACTTGAACAGAAACAGTCTCCAATTGCTTCTTAGCCTCCTTTTTCTTGCTCCCCAAGATGTGATATTCTTAGTTTATTTCTGCTTATTACTTTAGTTGTTAGTTCTTAGTTTAGAAATCTCAATCTATAATTGTTTATCAAAGATTAATTCGTTGGTAATTGATAATTCAGTCTCTGAGGACGTTACTCGGTTTTACCGAATTTTATTACTCATTGCGATACGTACACTTGCGTAGCATATAGAAAAATCGAAACAAGTTTTTGACTTTTCTCAATAACTCAAAACTATTAAATCTCACTATAATTAAAATATGTGACAGGACACCCTTATTTATAGTTTAAAAACCAAAATAGACTAGGACTAGAAAATTTTATTCCAATATGAATGGAATAAATAAATTCAAACTAGACATGAATTAAATAAACTAAAACCTAAAAAACTTAGGTTTACTACTCTTGGTTTATTTCCTACATTTCGCCAATATTTTGTACTAATATTTGGTTTTTAATATGAATTTAAGTCTACACACATACATGAAGACCTTGAATAAGTTTTTCTTCTCTGACTTGTTTCTAGGATTTATTGATATTTTACCATGAAAGTTAATTGTTTTGAAGTGTCATAGCAAAGGAGAGAAGAAAGGAGTAAATTAGAGGGAGGAAGAAAACATATAGTGAAAGAAAAAAAGGTTCCATAATTAATTTCCTCCATATACAACAGTGGACAATGAAACAAATTCCATCTCTTTCAACCTCTTACTTTATTATATTATCTAATTCATGTCACATAACTATTTATATACACGGGAATGCCATGAATTAGAAGTTCATGAAAAAAGAATATAACACATGAATATTACTTAATTTTAAAATATTAAGTTAATTTAATCAAATTTAACTTCACTAATTAGTGAAATAGATTCTCGAAAAAACAAAAAGTATCACATAAACTAAGGCGGAAAGAGTAACTAACAATCTTCTACTATATCAAAAGAATGAGATATTCAAACTACAAATTGGGAAAGGAAAAAAGAAAGAGGGAGGGGGACATTAAATTAAGTGACAAATTAGGAATTACATTTGCTCAATCAAATTTTTTTCTGCTTATAGTAGTAACCTAAATACTAAAAATGCCATTATTTTTTTTTAAAGCAAAGGTAAATCCTCGCCACAGGGCCCCCTTCCGATCCGGCCAGACGGAAGAAATCACAGACTTCGCCAGCGTGTATGAGAGGTTCATGGTCCACAAGCGAGTCATCCTCACAGGAGAAATGAACTCCCACATCATGCCGCTGCGCTCCAACTCGCTTCGGTAGCGCAACTGTCACCCCTAACCAACTGAGCTACACCCATGCGGGTTTAAAAATGCCACTATTTCTCATTTGGTCTTGCCCTGACCCTACCTTTTGTCGCTACAAACAAAAAACCAAATTGATATTATTGCTAAACGTGCCTAATTTTTGTCACTAACCATGATGTTCATCGCTAATTGTCTAATTCCGTCGATAATATCTCCGTAACTAAGACCATTTGCAACGTCCGACGCTATAGCCAATCTTTTTGTAGTGTGTTATTCGGGCTTTCTGCAAAGAATCATATGCATAGGAGTGAAAATGCCAGTGTCACCCCCTTTAGCCAAATAATCAGCCGTCACAAACAACATATCGTGGACATCGGTGACGCCCTTAGGGGCGATCCCGAGCCATGCAAGCACCGTCACCACGACATGATTCCTCCAATAAGCGATCCTCCCCATCTTGAGCCTCGTCCACCATGGCTCTGCGGGTGGCTTAGCCAAATCTTTCTCCTTCACCACCTCGAAACCTACTTTGGTAGCGGTTTCAGCAATGTCCTTGTAGCTTCTCAACCTGGGCAAAGCATCGCCCCTTTCAATCCCCCGAATTATTTCCACGTGTTCAGGATCATCTGAATCGTACAATTCGGTTGTAACCCACTCGTAGGAGACGTACAGAGATCCCGGCTTTAACACACGGTAGATCTCTCTGTATACTTCTTCGAGTTTTGGGGCATGGCATGTTGCTTCAATGGAGTAAGCTCCATCGAAACTGTCGTCAGCAAAGGGCATTTGCAAGAAATTGCCACAAACCACCTCGCACAGAGAGTCAAGCCCGGCTTTCTTGTTGTGGGTCCGGGCCCGTTTAACCTGGTACTCATTGATGGTGATGCCAACAATGTTAGCACCTGAATGAGCCGCGATAGCCCGCATTGGGCCACCAACCCCACAACCAGCATCAAGGACGCGGGCTCCGGGCTTCACATCCAGGAGATTGACAGCCATTTCCTCATGCCTGCGTGTGGCATCGCGATGGGATTTTCCTGAGATACGAGGGGAGAAGTGAAAAGATTGGCCCCAACCCCACTCGTATATATCGGTGACGAGATTATAGAAAGTGTCAACAAAGGCAGGGACTTTATCGGAGGTGTCAATTTCATTTCCATTAGGGTGGCGGAAGAAAGACCAGTATTGTTCGTACCCTTCTTGAACTTTCTCTTTGGCTAGAGAACCACCACAAAGTTGAGCGGCATTTTTACCCTTCTGTTCGGCAGAGCCAAAGAGGCAAGCGAAATAAAAAAAGCCTCCACCGAAAACAACTAGGGCGGTACAAAAGAGGGTAAGTAATTCGTTAAAAAATTCCATAGTATTATAGAGGTGAATAAAGAAAGTGAGAGCATAGAAGAGAGTGAGAAATGAGTGTGTTTTTATGGTGAGAGTTTACCCAACAATAGCGTAATAAAAGGATCGCAATTGTAGTGGTAAAAAGTGATGACTTTTTCAGCAAATGCTAACTATTAGTAGGGTTTTGACTTTTGACTAAGTTTCAAGTTGGATTATTTACTACTATACGGTTTTAGCACAAGTTTTATAATAATAATAATAATAATAATAATAATAATAATAATAATAATAATAATAATAATAATAATAATAATAATAATGTTGAGATTCACAAGGATACATAGTGTATATGTTGTATATACAACAGATATATAGTTGGGGGTTATTATTGTAATTTACTAGTTACTAATAATTAGTAGTATAAATAGATATAGCAATCAAGCGGTTTAGATTAGCAGTTCATTTTCTCCTTTTCTCTTCTTCTGCAATTGCTCTTGTAACCGACTTTGTTTTCTCTCTAATTGAGGAGTTCAATTGATGGAATACTGTTGGTCTCATATACGAATTGCTTCTGCTGAATCAATTTATGGTATCAAAGTTGGCGCATATCGGAATTGAAGAAGGAATTGAAGGATTGAAAGAGCGAAATCAGGATCTCATTTTGAAGAAATCGAAATTGAACATGCACTGACGAAATCTATATCTGAAGTTGAAGAATTGTTAAGATCAAAGGATCGAAGGAGACGATCTAACAATTGAAGTAGAGGAACTGTCGAGATTGAAGTAATCGAAGAGAAATCGAAGGAGTTTTTCACATACAGTGGAGGAATTGACGGAAACTGTCGAAATTGAAGAAATCGAAGGAGCATCTCTAGATGAATTGACGATTCAAGGAACTGAAGAAACAAATCGTGATATTATCAAATCATGATACTATTTTTTCTCTCAAACAGAATGGGAACAGTAGAGGATCTCACAGCATCAACATCTACAATTACGATCGATCACAATCATCCGATGTATCTATTTGCCTCGAATACGCCGGGATCATTGTCGATTGGAGTGATTCTTACAGGTATGGACAATTATACTTTGTGGAGAAGGACTATGAAACTAGCCCTGCTAGGAAAGAACAAGATTGGTTTTATAGATGACACCGTGAAAAGAGAGTTATCAGGGATCGTTGGCTGGACTATGGGAGAGATGCAATGCCATAGTTGTCTCATGGCTCATGAGAAATGTGAGCAAAAATCTACTCACTGGAATGCTGTATAATTCGAATTCCTACACAATTTAGAAAGACTTGAAAGAAAGATTTGATAAATCAATAGTTCAAGGGCTTTTCAATTGCATAAGGAGATAATGACAAGGGACTTTATCGGTGTCAATGTATTTTTCGAGATTAAAGGATTTGTGGAATGAATGTGACTCGATCATTCCACTGTCAACCTGCTATGACAAATCGAAGGAATTCATGGATCATATGCAATATCAAAGACTACTTCAGTTTTTGATGGGGTTAAGTGATTGCTACAATCAGGAAAAAATTCAGGTGTTGATGATGCAGCAAGTACCTAGCATAAATCAAGTCTATGCCATGATTAATCAAGAAGAAATTCAAAAATTAATGCAAGATATTTTGGAACCTGCAGCTATGTTTACTGCAAGAAACAGGACTGGACCTGCAAGGCCTATGCAACAAAGAAAGCCATATAATCCAAATGCCATTTGTGACTTTTGTCATGTGAAAAGACACTTGAAATTAGATTGTTTCAAGCTCATGAAGTGTGATTATTGTCAAAAGACTGGGCATGTAGAAACTGGATGTTACAAACTACATGGTTATCCTGAAGATTTTAAGCAGAAACCAAGGAAGGCAATTTTTGCAATGGAAGGTGATCCATATTTTGAAGATACTGGACAGGGTGGTAGTTGCACTCGAAGATCATAGGATATACATCAGGGGGATCAGAAAGTGTCTGAACTCCTCAGAAATCTCACACCAAAGTAGCAGCAGAGGCTATTGATGATGCTGGACAGTGATGATGGACCCTGGAATGCTAGTGGTATTTCTGCAAACATGGCTAGTGATAACAATATGGCAGGTATTATCAAGTGGATTGTAGATACTGGTGCAACAAACCACATGATTAATAATCAGAAGCTATTAAGGCGTAAACATCTGATAGGAAGTGTAGGTAAGGTGCAAATGCCAACAGATGGTTCAGCCAACATTACACATATTGGAGATTATCTCTTAGGAGGAGGTGATGTGCTTAAGAGTGTTCTGTGTATACCTACATTTAAGTTCAACCTTATGTCTGTCTCTAAAGTAATCAAGGACTTACAATGTAGCGTTATATTATTTCCTGAATATTGTGTGTTTCAGGATCTTGTGTCTGGGAAGGTGAGAGCGATTGGTAATGAAGAAGAGGGACAGTATGTGCTGTCTATATACAATACAACAACCAATAAAGAAGAGATGATCAGGGAAATGACATCCTCACAATATGCTGATGCATCTCTTTGGCATCTAAGGATGTGTCATGTGCCTATGAGAGTATTGAAGAAAATTCCATGTTTTAGTAATGATGGTTCTTTTACATTGAATAAGTGTGAAATCTGTCCATTAGCTAGACAGGTTCGAATTCCCTTTCCAGTCAATAGCAGTAGGAGATTGGAACCATTTGAATTGTTACATATGGATGTATGGGGCCCTTACAAAGTTGAAACTTTCAATAGAATGAAATATTTTCTAACTATTGTGGATGATTGTTCAAGATGGACTTGGGTGTTCTTATTACGATTGAAATCAGATGTTGTAACTGTACTGTAAAGCTTCTTTACAGAAGTAAAGACTCAGTTTGCTGCACAAATTAAAAGAGTGAGATCAGACAATGATTTAGAATTTTTCAATGCTAACTGTAAACAATTGTTTCAGGTACATGGTGTTGTTCATGAGAGTTCTTGTCCATATACACCTCAACAAAACGGTGTTGTGGAAAGGAAACATAGACACTTGATGGAAACAGCCAGAGCTATCACAATCCAAGCCAACATACCAGACAAATTTTGGGGGTTTTTCATTGAGAGTGCTGCCTATATCATTAACAGAATACCTGCCACTGTTTTGAAGAACAAGTCCCCTTATGAAATATTATACAAGAGAACACTTTCACTCAATCATTTGAGAGTGATAGGGTGTTTATGTTTTGTCACAAGATTTCCCAAATTGGACAAGCTCAACCCCAGAGCTGTGAGGGCTGTGTTGCTGGGATATGGCACCTCACAAACAGGCTACAAATTATATGATATGGAGAATAGGAAATTTTTGTGAGCATGAATGTGGTGTTCATGGAATCAATTTTTCCCTTCAAAAATACAACAGAGGGAAGACTTGGTTTCATGACACTGCATGAGCATTTTCTATGAGGATCTCATAATGCCATCTCAGAGGAGTGGGGTTCAAGCTGCAGATGAATCATCTCAGAGATATATGGTTCAAGCTGATGATACACCAGAAATGGAGGCTACTGATTGTGGAGGTGATCAGGAGAATGCACTGGAATTTGGAGGTACTCATGAGAATGCACTGGAAACAACTCAGGCAGTACAGAATGAGACAGTAAGAAAGTCTAGTAGATCATGTAAACCACCTATTTGGCACTAAGATTATGTTACTGATCAAGATTCCTCTAGATGTTTATATTCCATTTCAGATGGAGTCAATTACAATGGTTTGTCATCACAATATCAGAAATATGTGGGGCAAGTCTTTAAGGAAATTGAACCACATAGCTTCTTAGAAGCAAAAGGTGACACAAGATTGATAGAAGCAATGAAGGCTGAGATCCAAGCTTTGGAAAATAACAAGACATGGCAAATGATGGATTTACCAAGAGGAAAGAAATCCATAGGGTGTAGATGGGTGTACAAAATAAAGTACACAACATCAGGAGAAGTTGAGAGATTTAAGGCCAGATTAGTGGCCAAATGATACAATCAGAAAGAGGGACTTGACTACCAGGAGACATTCTCTCCTATGGTTAAAATGACAATAGTGAGATCTGTTATAGCTATTGCTGCTGCAAAACAGTGGATGATATACCAAATGGATGCGTACAATGCATTCTTGCAATGAGATTTGTATGAAGAAGTTTATATGCTGCCCCCAGAGGGATTCCATATTAGGGAACAGAAACAAGTATGTAGATTATTGAAGTCTTTGTATGGTTTGAAGAAAGCTTCTCGACAATGGAATATAAAACTCACGACAACTTTGATGGAGGCATGTTTCAGACAGAGTCATAGGGACTACACTTTGTTTGTCAAACAAAGAGAGGAGAGACTGGTGGTAATACTTGTATATGTGGATGATTTACTCGTCACATGAAATGATTCAGAATTGATCCAACACACTAAAAGGACACTGCAGGCAGCATTCAAAATTAAAGATTTGGGAGAACTTAGATACTTCCTTGGGATTGAATTTTCCAGGAGTACAGATGGAATCATTATGCACCAAAGAAAGTATACACTAGAGTTGATATCAGATATGGGTTTATCTAGAGCAAGGAGTACATTATCTCCAATGGAGGTGAATCAGAAACTCACAACTGCGGTGTATGACCAACACATAAGCAAGACTGCTGAAGAAGGGAAGACCACTGAAGATGATAGTTCTCTGCAGGATTTGTTACTGGAAGACCCTGGAATCTACAGACGAATGATTGGGAGATTGTTATATCTTACAAACACGAGGCCAGATATTGCCTTTGTTGTTCAATGTCTCAGTCATTTCATGAAGGAGCCCAAGACATCACATTTAGAAGCAGGAATGAGACTCGTTAGATATCCAAGAAGAAAGCACTGGCAGCATATTCTTATCCGATGGCGGCCCACACTCCAAGTCTTTTGCGATGCAGATTGGGAATCATGCATTAACACTAGGAGATCGACAACTGGTTATTTGGTGTTATTTGGACAGTCGCCTATAGCCTGGAAATTGAAGAAGCATAACAAGATGTTGCGAAGTTCGCAGAGGCGAATATGTATAGGCGAAGACGCCTCGGAAGTTATTTGGCTTGTTGGTCTATATGAGGAGTTGGGTATACATATACAACAACCTGTAACAGTCTACACGGATAGTAAGTCAGCCCTTCAAATTGCCGCGAACCCTGTTTTTCACGAGAGGACAAAGCATATTGATATTGATTGTCATTTCGTTAGATAATTGATTCAAAAAGGATTGATAGACACTGCATATATGCCTATGAGTGATCAGCCGACAGATGTGCTCACTAAGGCACTTGGGAGTCCTCATCATTGTCGAATGCTTTCCAAGTTAGGATTGAAAAATGTTTTCATAGATCCTAGCTTGAGGGGGGATGTTGAGATTCACAATGATACATAGTGTATATGCTGTATATACAACAGATATATAGTTGGGGTTATTATTGTAATTTACTAGTTACTAATAATTAGTAGTATAAATAGATGTTGCAATCAAGCAGTTTAGATTAGCAGTTCATTTTCTCCTTTTCTCTTCTTCTGCAATTGCTCTTGTAACCGACTTTGTTTTCTCTCTAATTGAGGAGTTCAATTGATGGAATACTGTTGGTCTCATATACGAATTGCTTCTGCTGAATCTCTTTAAATAATAATAATAATAATAATAATAATAATAATAATAATAATAATAATAATAATAATAATAATAATAATAATAATAATAATAATAATAATAATAATAATAATAATAATAATTGGAATAATAATAATAATTGGAATAATAATAATAATTGGAATCTACTATGGAGGAAGAGTAGGAAACTAATTTTCACCCAAGTAAAACGTTTCACCCCAACAGACCCCAAAATAATAGTTTATCACGTGTGTACATCTAATAAGAGGTTTCATGATTTTTATGTGATTTTTGCTTTTCCTGATTATGCTTTGTCTTGAGCCGAGGGTCTCCCGAAAACAATCGTTCTACCTACTAAGGTGGAGGTGAGGTCTGTGTACATTCTACCCTCCCCAGACCTCACATTATGGAATTTCACTGGGTATGTTGTTGTTATTGTTGTAGGTTCGAGTTTGATTTTTTTCAATAATTTATTTGATTTAGTGGGTTCGAATATAATATTTTATTAGATTTTTTAATGCATATATAATATGATCTGAGTCAAAACTATCATGTTCCGATGAACCCATATATAATTTTTACACCAAGTAGACCGACTGTAACAACCCCAATAATCTATTAGGTCTATCTATATAGATCCTAATTCCAAAATGTAGCAGGCTTCACCTAAGTCCTTCATCATGAAGGTATTGGACAACCACTCCTTAACTGACTGCATAAGAGTCTTATTGTCTCTCATTATTAATATATCATCAACATATATACCAATGAAGACAATACATTCATCCTTGCGTTTGCTATAAACACAAGGATCTTCTTTGCTTCTGACGAAATCAAATGACTTGATAGACTTGTCAAAACAAATATTCCAACTCCTAGAGGCTTGCTTAAGTCCATAAATGGACTTCTGTAGCTTGCACACAACATTTGATTTGGACTCGGATGAAAAACCCTCGAGTTGTTTCATATATACTTTCTCAATTAGATTACCATTGAGGAATGCAGTTTTGACGTCCATCTGCCAAATGTCATAGTCATAATGTGCAGCTATCGCAAGAAAAATCCAAATAGACTTAATCTTAGCAACAGGTGAAAAGGTTTTATCACAATCGACACAAGGCCGCTAATTATAACCTTTAGCCACTAGTCTATCTTTATAAGTCTGAACATTGCCAAATGCATCAATTTTCTTCTTAAAGACTCATTTACATCCTATAGGTTTAACCCCATTTAGCAAATCAATCAAGTTCCACACTTGATTGACATACATAGATTCCATTTCGGATTTCATGGCTTCTTGCCATCTCTTCGAATCAATGTCCAATATTGCTTCGTTGTAGGTTGTAGGCTCATCATCATCTATAATATTTATCTCACTATGTGTTTCCACAAGTAGATTTAGTCTTTCTGGAGGACGATGAGTTCTTACAGACCTACGGAGTTGATTGTTTTGCAGTTCAGTTCTAGGTATGTTCTGACTGTGAGAAGGCTATTATATGTTGGTTTATCCACCAATATGAGAGCTTTCGGAATATCATTTTCATGTCTTTCCTGAATGGGAGGAGGTGCAATCACTGCCTTGCTCCCAAGGTCTGTGTAGGAGGGTATAGCATTTCTGCATCACTCCTCGCAACACTCCCACTGGCCGAAGGGCGTACCCTAAGTACTCAATCTTCGCCAAAAACTCCCACTGAATTCTTGCCTTGATCATTCGGCAAGGATTCAACCTGTATGTTACTTTGTTGTTCTTGAATTTCTTCAAGTTCAATTTCTATGTAGCTCTCTTCCTTGTAGACATATTCTTCTTCAAGGAAAGTTGTGTTCCTAGAAACAATGATCTTATGTTCGCTAGGAAGATAGAAATGGTATCCCTTAGTTTCCTTTGGATACCCTACAAAGTAACATTTCTCACTCTTGGATTCCAACTTATCAGTGAGCATCTTCTTGACATATGCAGGGCACCCTCAGGGCGTCACATGTCTAAGAGTTGGCTTCTTTCCACACCATATCTCATGTGACATCTTTTCAACTTATTTGGAAGGAACCATATTCAAAACATATATCGAGGTTTGTATAGCACATCCCCAAAGGTATGTTGGTAAAGCTGAAAAGCTCATCATGGATCGAACCATATCAAGTAAGGTTCGGTTTCTCCTCTCGGCAACACCATTCATTTGTGGTATTCCAGGAGGCATCCATTCGGAATGAACTCCATTTAGCTTTAAGTAATATAGAAATTCTTTACTTAAGTACTCACCTCCTCGATCAGATCGAAGAGTCGTAATACTCTTTACGAGTTGTTTCTCCACTTCACACATGTACTCTCTAAACCTTTCGAAGGCCTCAGACTTGTGTTTCATAAGATACACATATCCATACATTGCCAAGTCGTATGTAAAAGTGATGAAGTAAGGGAAACCTCCTCTAGCTTGAGTCGAAAATGGTCCACATACATCATTATGTACCAACTCAAGCACCTTCTTGGCTCGTATCCCCTTTCCAGAAAGAGACTTATTAGTCATCTTACCCTTCAAACATGATTCACAGTTACCATAAGATTCTAAGTCAAATAGTTCGAGGTAGTTAAGTCTCCTCAATCGTTCTATCCTTGTTTGATTGATATGACCAAATCTATAATGCCACATGTAGGTAGAATTTCTTTTACTTATTTTAGCTCATTTATTTTGTACATTGGAAATTTCTCTTTATTTCAATGACGTACATACCTTATCCACTAGAGGTAGAAACATCTGGTGCTTTCCTCCTAGTGCAGTATAGTCCTTTCTTCCAATGCCCCTTCCTATTATAGTTGAGGCATAAATCCTTAACCGGGATCACCTTTTCTTCTTCACACCTCCCTTAGGCTTTATAGATGAGGGCGCAACGACTGTTTTGCCCTTCTTATTCTGCCATTCCTTACATTTCGGCTTGGGCTGGCTAGAGAAGCTCATCATGAGCATATCTTTGCTCTTGGAAGTTGAATATTCAAAGGTCTTTAGCATGTTATGCAGTTCTGGTAGACTCGCCTTTGTTCCGTTCATATTGTAGTATACAATAAAATTCTTGAACTAACAAAGGAGAGAGTTCAGGATAAGGGTGTAAGCGACATTATTCTACAGTCTTATACCAATGGAGGCCAGCCTTTCTATCAGTCCTATCATCTTTAACACATGCTGAGACACTTGGCTCCCTTCACTTAGCTTACACTTGAAAAGTTTCTATCAACAACTCATATTTCATAGTTTGGGATTGAGAGTCATAAAGTCTCTTCAAGTGTTCGAGCATTTCGTTAGGGACCATGTTCTCATGATATCTCTGTAGTTCCACTGACATGGAAGACAACATGACGCATCGTGCTGAAGTGGTGTCATCTAGGTTCTTATGGTAGGTTACCTTATCATATGTGACATATTCTGCAGAATCCTCGACAAGGACTGTGGGGAATAATTTGTCCAATACATATTCTATTTTTTCTTGCCTTAGGACAATTCTTAGATTTCTTAGACCAGTCTAGATAATTTGGTCCGGTGAGTTTGTTCATTTCAATGATAGGCGACATTTTGAAGAATTTAGATAGACGGGAAACTACAATCAAAATTTATTTCCCTATTATACACATTCCTTTTAGACTAATCAAACATAGCCTTTTGTTTTATTAGCTCCCACTATTTTAGCATAATTCTATGACCCCAAGGTAGAATACGGACCTAAAATATTTTAAGGTCGTAATGAGCCAAGATCTAAACCTATGCTATATTTGTGTTTGCTTTGCCTGATAACTTCAATATCACATTTTGGTAGATCTTAAACCAATTGCAAAGCTTATTTGCAACTCTTGGTTGATTAAATAATTTAATTTTAATCATGTGTCATTAGATTAGTCCGACACTTTGGCGCCAAAATTGTCTAAGCAAGTCAACTCCATTACACGACTGCGTTTATGTATCTAAGTGAATTTTGCATTTGTAAGCAAACACTTTGGTGTAAATACCCACAAAAGTTTCTCATCTACTTTTACATTCAACACATTTATGAAAGAGTCTGAGTCCTCGTAGACTTAGAGCAAATATTTGGCATAAATACTCGTATCGCCAAAAAGGATTTTGCACTCTAACAATTATAATGGACGACACGTTTTAATTTTAGACTTGTATTCAAAAGTTGGGAAACATTTTTCAATTTTCGGGGATTTCAACCAAGATCAACATACATGTCATATTTCATACGACATCCTATCATGCAATTTTTAAAACACATTTAGATGGGAAATCATCAACCCAATAGGCATGATATAAGATGGTTCTAATCAACTACTGGGCGCCACCTTACAGCGGTCATTTATGTAAATCAATTACTGGGTGCCGCCTACCCAGACAATAATAGCGGACACTATGCTAATAATTAAATGTTTGCATTTAAACACTTAGCACATACGTATATTACTCAATAATATACAATTAATGATAATCATGAGTCTATTTGTCTAAACTCTAAAATCTATGTCTATGCCAAACAGTCGCTAAATATTTTATGATTTTAAAATTTTAATTTTCAGGAAATACTGTAAACTTTCAGAATTTATAATTTAGTCCCTCAAGAATTTAAAAATCAATTTGAACCCTATTAAATTCAGAAAATCCAATTTCAATTTTCAGAAAATATTTTCAGATTTCTGGGACCTGTTTGCAATTTTTAGATTTTAAAAATTCAATTTTCAGAAACTTTATTTAATTACAAAATTTCCCAAAAGGACCAAATCTGTCTAATTAAAAAGTTTTAATTTCAGATTCTGAATATTTTAAACATTTAGAATCAGAATCTGAATATTTAAAACTTCAGTTTATGATCCCGAATTTATTTTTTTCAAAAATTACGACGTCGCGCTTGGCGAGGCAAGCGATGTGAAATTTATTTTAATTTTAAGCTTTCGGGATGAGCAGTACGGCTGTCCGAAGCAGTCGCGGCTGTTGACAAACCTGCATAGCGTCGCGACACTCCATCGCGAGTCGTGGCGCCCACAAACCCTAGCAAGCACCGCGACGCTCCATTGTGGAGCTCCAAAAAAGCAAAATTCTGCAATTCCGTAATCCTAAAACTCGTTCAGGGTCAAATTTGCAGATTCAACCTCGTACCCATTCACCATTAAACAGCACGTTTGTTGACAGTCAATTTTGACCCGTTTTTTGTATATTTCGTGCAATTTTAAGTATTTTAGCACAGCACATTTTAATCAGCATTTTTTGCATTTTTACATAATATTCTATGTTTATTTTTTCACAAAACGCATTTCATCTTTTTATTTTAAAATTAAGCATTATGTCTTTGTTAATATTATGTTTTTATTTTAATAATATTTGCATCTCTTTAAATAATTAATCGGCACCGCATTTTTACTTTTAATCAGGCATTAGACATTTCTTAAATATTGCATTTTAGTATTATTGCATCGGCATTTGCATTTTAATAATTTTGCATCTTTTTAAATAATTTTTCTTTAAATAATTAACCAGCCTTGCATTTTTGTCGAACCAGTCCAGTCCAAGACACGATTTGAATCAGTCCAATCCAACACCATTTTTAAATTTCATCCAAACTTTCATCTTTTCATTTTCCCCCCAAAACAATACCCACTTTTCATTTTTTTCCCCCAAATACCAAACCCTAATCTACCCCCTATAAAAACAAAACATCCCCCCCATTTTAAACTACCCCCAGCCGCATACAGCCCACTTCAACTTCAGCTCTCTCAAACCCTAGCTCTCATTCTCGTCGCCGCCGCCGCTCTTCGCCGGAGTTGAACTCCGGCGACCTTCCCACATCACCAAAGAACCTCGCCTCTCTCCTCGCCGCTTCCTGTCGACCACCGACGAACCTCCACTATCCGGTGAACCACACCACTGAAACTCCCATCGCCGGCGAACCTCACCACCACCCCCCACTGTCCCGTCGCGTGAACCACCGTCGACTACCGACGAACCGCCACTGTTCTCCGGCGAACCTCCCCTAGCAGCACCCTCAGCCGCCAACACCCCCCCAACACTCCCCCAACACTCACTGTCACCGTCCCGCACTCAAACCACGGCAGTGGCGTCGCTCCGGCGACTTCGCCGTGGAAGTGACGCCGCTGCTGCCCTCTCTCTGTTGGTAACGTTGAGCTGGCCGGATTTAAACTCCGGCGACGCTATGGTTTATTTCTTCGTTCTTGTAGCTATTATTGCTGTTGTTTGTTGCTGGACTGTTTCCTTTTTGCGTTTCATATTATATCGCCGGAGTTTAAATCGGAGTTGTAACTCCGACGATTCGTTGGCCACTGTTCCTATGGTTTTTGACAGTTCTTCTACTGATTTTTGACTAAGTTGGCTACTGATTTTTTTCGGCCATGTTTATTCTGGTTCTGGCCATTTGTGGGCTGATTTTTAGCCATGCTCTTGATTAATTTTTGCTATGTTTTGTTGGCTGATTTTTAGCCCTGTTCTGGACTGATTTGGGTCTTGCTGGACTGATTTTTGCTACTGATTTTGGCTATTTTTCGGGCTAATTTTCCCTGTATTCTGGACTGATTTTGGACATTTTTTGCTGGTTTACTGATTTAGAACAAATACTACACTGTTGGTATTTTACTGATTTGAACAAGATGCTACACTTGTTTGGCCAATGAAAAAGTTATCCGTCGATTTTTTAGGCCTCCACAGTTGCAAAGACGGAAAATAAAACAAATGAAGCTTTCTGGGCAAGGATGATTTCTTCCACTTACACCGGATAACCAACATGCGCTGGCAGGGCGAATTCTCGCAGCCGCACTTGTTTAGGCTGTCCCACTTTATATATTTTTCATATCTGAGCCCTCCGTGTTTAAAACTATTATTGTTTTGGCGCGGATATGAAGGTTTTATTTATTTTATTGCTTTTAATAATATTGACCGATGAAGGAATCTCCGTCTGATTTCCAAGGCCTCCTCTGTGCAAAAGACGGATTTATTTATTTTTTTGCTTTACTTATTAAATTCCTGTCATTACTTTAAAATTATTTATTCTGATACTAACACTTTTACTAAGTGTTTATGCAGGTAGCCGGAGATCATCTTGTGCAGAAAGCCTAAAAAGGGCTAAAAGATGTCCCGGAATGTTATTTTATATCGCATTTAATTTAGTTTTATTATTGTGTAGTGCACTTTATTTTAATTATAAATGCTTAGAATAGGTAGAATAAAAAGAGCAATAAATAATTAACCTAGGTTTGAACGAACAACCGCAAGTTAGCGGATCTTAAAGGATGTTTAACCCCTTCCCTTTAGGATAATAAAGAACCCTGATCCAGAATCTCACTAATTTCGCAGACCATTAAATGAAAGTCAATTGCAGTATTTGTATTGCAATAAACTAAGTGTCCTAATTCACTATAATAATTAGGTGGCGACTCCTTAAAATACATTTAGGAATCAACCATACGTGGTACTCCCGTTTCGACTCCGGTTAAAATGGGGTGTTACAACGTTCATCGACCATCATTCTATCATTTCCCGTTCTTCGTCTCATTGCACTTCGAAAATGAACCGGTAACGCATATAAACTTAGAAGAGTTAGATCGGAATGACTTCCTCGATTACATCATTGTTCAATAGTTTCAAGAACAAAGATTATGCGTTCATGAGATTTAAGGTTTTAAAGTTTCTTAACGACAAAAGTTAGATTTAGACAAATCCTAACCCATATAATCATTAACAAACATTATATAATCACACAAATCAGTCCAGACTCTGATACCACTGTAGGATTTTGTCGGGTTCGTATACGCAACGGAATTTGAAAATTTATGTTTTAGACCCGACGGGCGGTCAAACTGATGGTTGATTATATAATAAAACACATAGGAAAATTGTAATGCTTCGAAAGAACACTTACATTTTGCAAAATCTGAATCTTCTCTTCAAGTGTAAGCCTATGGTAAGCACGCAACCTTTCATCGATTTGCAAGTCAAGACTCCGATGTAATTACTCTTTCGGAAAGTTAGGAAATTCGGCAGAGTTTTAGCAGAGAATATTTCTAGTAAATTAGGTGTCTTAAAATAATGATTGAACCCTTTATTTATAACTGAAAAAATCAGCTAGGATTTCTAAGTGGGTCAGGCCCATAAACCGAGGCAGAGTGGGTCGTCTAGACCCACTAGACACGTGGCGTCGCGACGCTCAATGGGTGGTGCCGCGGAGCTGAGGCGCCACGGCCCTTGGTCCTTTGAGTCGCGACCCTAGTCCAATTCTGCCTCATTTCTATTTTAATTAATTTGAAATATCATCTCGATTTAATTAAGCAATCATTATTTATGAACATTTATATTCTTTCTAATTACATCTTTGAATCGACAGAACAATTGACTTAGTGTTACCCTACAGACTTTCACATATCGACACTAATAACATTAGGGTCTACACGGAACACCTAGACGGCGCCAGAAGACGAACTCAATATGTGAAATATAGTTACACGAAACTTGTGAACTGAACCTCTATTAGGGGTGAGCTGGTCCGGGTACCTTAACTTTTTGAACTACCCGGACCCTACCTAGTAAAAGATCGGTTCCTAAATTTACTATCCAGAACCTACCCATAGCAATCATTACCCGGAACCTACTCGAACCCTGCGGTTTCGGGTAGGTTCCCGGGTACCCTGTAAACCATTTCTGGACCAGTATCCCGTGACATATGCCAGGCCAGCTGAAGTAGTTTACGAGAACTTGTCAAAGAAAGCTTTGCAGTTCTAGATTACAACTTTCATTGAATTAGATTGCTCTGTTTAAAGTTTAAAGCTTATCTTCATCCGTATTTCATCTAGTCAAATAGAAAATCATTAGAAGGTCAGATTGTGTGGCAAAATCTCATAAACCTCAAGTGTTCTAGAAAGGGAAGATCTGTTTGTATTTAGAAAATCAGTAAGATTTCTTCATATATTTGTTACTTCCTTTTCATATATTTGTCACAAAAATCAAACTAAACTAAGCTAAAGCATGTTAAATCAAATAATACTAATAAAACACAATTAATTAACAGAAATATGAAAAGGAAACTAGATCGAGAGGAATTCTAGCGCAACCTTTGTCAAGATTCTGGAGTGAAGAACAGTGACAACAAAAAAGTGGGGAGGTGGATCGACGTTATTTTGGGCGTAATGGATAATAATGTCTAGGGCTTCTGACTTCTGAGTTTTGCCCTTTTGCTTTGTTTAAAGAGAAGGTTCCTAGGCTAGGGCTGGGTCTGGGTCGACGGGAGTCATGGGACTGGGCTGAAAAAAATAAAGAAATGCCCTAAAGAGTAAAGCCCAAACCTAATAATTTAAAATGGGTGTGGGATAGGTTCCGGGTATCGGTTCTGGGTCCAGGTACTCGATCTCTATTTGTCGAAACCGGACCCGACATTGATCGGTTTCTAATTTTACTACCCGAAACTTATCCATTATTATAATATATCTACCCGAAACCTACCCGTTAGTGTCGATTCCGGTCGAGTATCTGGGTACCCTGTACCCGTGCTCACCCCTAACCTCTATGTGGATAGATAAAATTATTTCATTCACGACACACTCGATCAAGCTTAGGATCTGCCAAATGTCTATCCAAATGGCTTGATCATTATATCTCATCTATATTAGCTGACAACAAGACCATATCAAAGATAAGTCTATTGCATTGGCCAATGACTTATTCAACCTAATACCATATGAGAATCTGAGTGTTCTCTCGAATATACATTCGAGGAATGAATCCTAATTTTGGCTCAACTACCACATTTAATCTACGTCGCAATATACCCAATACAAGGCGTGTCTCAACATATAAGGCATTTGAGCTTAGGACATGATCAAAGTATATTACTTTGTAAACAAGGTGTGTATCGACCTCAAGGCTAAGGACTTCTATCACCCACACGCTGATCATACTTTAGACATTGTATAACAAATAATATATCCACAGGGTATACCAATACTTCTAAAGTATATATGTGTCCATCACGAGTAATCATTACTAGTAGCATGTGAGACATACTACATCCCTAAGGATATGATGCAGATCACATGTCGACGTATCACATGTCCCATTCTCGATGATCATTAGTCGAGGTAATTTAAGAGTTACGTTATAATATTAATCTCTCACGTTATTAATAATCACGTAACCTCTAGGGATGCAATTATAGAATAAGACAATCAACAAATAATTCAATAACTGCAAATGTCATAATATTAATCTCCATTAATATAAATATGAATGTGTATAAACTATATTTGTCTTACTACATATTATCTCTAACACATAAATATACTATCAGTTCAAGGTATGCATCACGTTTTAGAAACAAGAAAATGTTCTTGGCTAAATTGAGTTTTCAGGGACCCCAGTTTGTTCAACCATTTAATTTGCTTAATGGCATAATGCCTTAAACTATCAGTCAATACAAGGGATGTGGATTTTAACTAGCAATCAAATCCAACGGTACCCAGTGGAATAGTCTGAATACGCGTAATGGAGTGAAAGAAGAGCCATGAAATTGTGCATTCATATCTAAAGCAGACTGTAATGAAAAGTAAGTTAAAACAATAATATAAAGTTCAGTGAGAGGTAATATTATATGTGTGATAACTATCTTAACAACCTTGACAATTACTTAAAAAGAAACAATGTGTGTAAGTTGGAGGTTGAGTTGGGAAAATGTGGGATCATATTGGCTTTATTTACACCAAACAACACATGATTCAAATTAAATTGTGATTGGAGAGATATGAAAAAAGAGAAGGAAAAAAAACTGTTAGTTAAAAGTTGTGATAAAGAAGCAAACCTCTTTTTTCCTCTAAAGAAAATCATTGTTTCCTTCCTAAATGAAAAATCTCTTTAACCACCTCTTGTATCATGACTAGGGTTGTTATCAGTCCAGATACACTCGAGAACCATTCGAGAACTGGATCAAAATATTTAGATCAATATTCCGGACCGATAAGAATTCGATCTGGCAATCCAGTCTAATTACCCGATAACTTATATGTTATCAGTCTCTATCCGATACTCGATAACTATCTTATCAATTCTTGGAATATTGCTATTATATATTGTTTTAAGTTTGTTAATATATATTATGTAAAACAGTAAAGCAGAGATTTTTAAGTAAAGTAGAGATTATAATATTTCGGACCGGAAACAATCGGATCGGACCGGTCCGGACCGGTAACCTTATCGGTTCGGTCCGGATCTCTTTTCAGGACCGAATACTTATCGATCCGATCTCGATCCGGACCGGTAACCTTATCGGTTCGGTCTGAGATCTCTTTTCAGGACCGAATACTTATCGGTCCGATCTCGATCCGGACCGGTAACCTTATCGGTCTGGTTCCGGTATGTCGATATCCGGACCGGGCCGGACCGATAACAACCCTAATCATGACTAGAATAAAACTACTTTTATGCATTGACAGTGTAAAAGAATTTTACATTATCAAGTCTCGTAAGATAATTAAATGTATACTATCTTTTAAAAATGAAATTAGTAACTCGAAAAATAAAACGTACAGCCCTCTATGATAGGTTAAAAGTTACTAATAACATGAATATTTTTATAACATTGATGTATATAAGTAAAATTCAAAAAGAAATTGGAAAAATTAAACCACAAACATCATTTCTTGATTATCTTCTATATCAAGCAAAAATCGCTTATATCATGACTCTAAAAAAAAGTTTAACTTCTATACATCGATGATATTAGAAAATTTGCACTATCAGGTTTTGTAAAGGATAATTAAAGGTAATTGTCTATAAAAAGTGAGATTGGTAACATGAAAAAGAAGACGTCTAACTTGCTATAACAAGTTAAAGAACACTGACAACATAAATATTTTTTACACTATCAGTATATATAAGTTAAATCTGAAAAAATAAACCACCAAACAGCATGCGATAATCTTCTATATCAAGCAAACACAAGCAATGATCAACAGTTTTCCCTAACCGCAAGTTATAATGAGAAATGTTTAGTCTGAAAGACGTTAAAAATATGAGATTTCAGACGGAAAAAACATCGAAAATGTTGTCGATAAGCCAATTTACGAGGGATTCAGTCGAAAATTTGTGCTTTTAGTAGTATTTACACCTTGCATGATTAATTGCAGTATCAATTATAAATTAATTATATACTGATAGTGAAAAAAATATTTATACAATCAAATTATTTATTAGATAATCACAGATAGATCCCTTAGTAAAAATTGATTGGTAATATGGTAAAATTAATTTAATTACACGGTTTTCCTTCAAATGGGTTGGTCTTTAATTTTTGTCTCTCAAATAAAATTTATGCCTATTGTAGTATAAGTTGTTTAGGAAATCCGCCCCTACCCTCAAATTAATATATAATGAAGTAATTAAATTTTCAGTAAACAAACATAGGCGGAGTAATTTGAAATTTACGAATTCAAAATTCTAATTTTTAAATTAATAATTTATAAATATTCAATTATTTTTAACACAAATATATAGTTCGAACCAAAACTATGGCGTTTATCCGAATCTGTAACCGAAGCACTAGCTCTCCGCCCCTGAGGATATACCACCTTTGGTGTGGTGGTATGGTTTATGATCTATACCCTTTAATCGGAGGTTTTCGGTTCGAACACGGATGGAGTCGGAATTTGAAGTATATTAATTCTGAACTTACCATCGAACTAATAAACTTATTTTATTACTAAGTTCTCAATTAAATATTTATTTAATGGCTTTTTTAATATAAGTACAAGGATCTAAGCAAAAGATAACCCGTAATTAATGTTGTATCTTCACATTTATGTTCGAACTTTGAGAATGAAATTTTTTCATAAATGCTTAATTTAAAAATAAGTATTTATGAGTTTTTCATAAGCTCAATCAAACGGGCACTTAGTATGAATCGTTTTACCCTTAAGTGGCCAACCCCATGCAAACTTGAATTACTCGGAACCAATTTTAGGAATATTATATGATTAAAAAAAGGTGATTTGAAGGGCAATTAGTGTCAAATAACTGAATTACGATTCTGTTATAGTTAGATACAGAGCTTGTATATACACTGAACGGTTTCTTCTTTTCTTTTCCCAAATTACCCCCATGATCACTAGAAAATCTTACAAGTATATATATGAAGCTCTCTCAACTTCCATTATAGCAAAGCTCATACTTTCTCTCTCTGTAATTTAGTCTTTCTCTCTCTAGAAAGTGGAAGAATAATCAATTATTTTCAGCTCACTTTAAACTGCTCGTTGCTGTTTCATCAGGTAATTAAAAACTCTTCCTATAATTTCATCTTTAAAATTAATCAATTGGATCAATTGAATATCTGATTATGAATTACTATGTGTTATCATACTCGATTCCATGCGCATTTTCGCGCCGGGTAGGGCCACATTCGTGTAGCACTTTCTACCAAGGCTCGAACCGAAGAATTCTGATTAAGGGAGGAGCAGTCTCATCCACTGCACCACATCCTCCGGTGGTAATTTTATGTAATTCTGTTTAATCGAACTTTCTAGAAAGTGAGAAGTTTATAAATATCTGCGTGAATTTACTTTCGCGTGTGTGTGTATAGGAGGAAAAACTGCTCTTGAGATGTATAATTTGCTAAGAAATTGAACTGAAATGAATCTATGTTCTGGTAAAATCAGAACAGTGAAGTATCATTAACTTCCATTGCAAGTTTCACAAGTTCGTTCGGTTTTTCGTTTACCGTGTGTATTTAGAAGTGAAAGAGAATTTTTGGTACGATATTGATGTATCTCTGCTCTGATTGTTATCGAAATTGATGCAATTTTGACAAAATTAGAACGAAAGTGGAAATGTGATCGTAGAATTAGTATTGTAAACTCAATTTCGCTCTAAATTTCAGTAGAAGACAAATTTTGAAGGAACACAAGAGAGCATTTTTGGAGCTTTGTAACTGATCGAATCAATCATATTCAAATGCTTGAATATATAGAAAACAAATTGCTTATTTACATAGAACTGAAATTAGCTACGAACTTCATCGTCCATACTCGTAGCTAACTGATTTTTTATTAATCCGTTGCTAAATAGGTTTAGGGACAAATTTTATTATTTAACTACAGAATTTGTCTTGTTAATTCATAGTTTCTTAGTAGTGTTTTGGATCTCTAGAACAACTGAATCTATCATATTCAAATTGCTTGAATGTATAGAAGACAATTTGCTTATTTAGGATAGAAATTAGCTACGAACTTCATCGCTTATCCGTCGTTGAATTGTGTGATTTTTATCTGCAGCAACTTGCACAAAATCGGCGTGTACGAAGCAAACGTTGATTTTTAAGCTCGAAAATGCAGAGAGAAATCTCAACCGCCAGCCGCGGCGGCGCGTTCAACTACAACAGTCTTTCGCAGTAGCCGTCACCGTCGGTACTCAGCCAGCCTAGCACCTTCGATCTAACCTCACTCTACTCGTCGATATTTCTCGACGAAAGTACTCAACCGTCAACGGAGATAACGGTGACGCCGCGATTCCGTCAAAATCAACGCTCTAATCAGTTACTTATTAACCAGCATTATCAACAAGATCTAATGGACCGTCATAACAGAGCATTATCTCAGCTACTTGAAACAGAGAAGAAAACTTTAGCTCTTCGTCAAGAGAATATTAACTTGAAAATGGTGAATTTCAATTTAAACAATCAACTCTCGTTGATTCTCAAGGCTTCTTCAAATTATTATGGGCCTTCATCGGGTTTGGGCCTGTATAATGGGCTGAGGAGGATGCATGAGGAGGAGACGTCCAGTGATGGGCATTCGTGGGAAGACGTAGTTGTGGATCGTCATTTAAGCCCAACTAGTGTGATGGACTCGGGTCGGGCAGAGGGTGTGGATCAGGTTTTATTGCCCAGGAGTATATCAGTCCGTTCCAATGGTTACTTGAAAACAAGTCATGAAGGTGGTGGAAGTAGGCCGAAGAATCTGACCAAATCATCGGTCCACACAACGGTACATATTTCTTTTACATATACCTATATGAAAATAAAACATGAATTTTAATTATTTATGGTAATTATAGTTGCGTAATTTGTCATGCATTTGTTTTGAAAAAAATATGAACCTAACGAAGCATTGACATTAAGAATTTATATAGCCAGACGGGATTTTCACTAATGGGAGTTAAAAATAAATAAGTAAACACATAATAAAAGTCACAGAAATTCAATAGATATTACATATTTATTAAAAGAAATACTTATCTATACAGTATAATTTTCTAGCGAAAGGGTACCAATTGACATCCCTTGGACACAAGTAAATTGTGTCTGTCATAATTTGGCAAAAAGAGATCTACTATTTGCATAATGTTTCTTCATAACAAAAATGTACAGTTCATTCACATTATCATTTGATAATTTGAAATGGAGTTTGTAGCGGAAGAGTTGGTGTATAGTAAGATTGGGGTACTAGAAAATACTCCATTCATGTAATGCAGCATTTTGTTTACGTTTGCATTGACAAATTTTGAATAAAAAGAGCGTCCATAACTTCTTGCCGATGAGTTTGCCAGACTACAGTCTATTGCCTAAATATGAAATACCACAAAGTGCATTTATTTGCTTGGTCAAGATATCTTATGATTCCAGAAGTAAAAGATTAATAAGTTTAAGATGACCAATTCAGTCAGAAAGCTCTGTTTAATCAGCATGAGAACTAAGAAAAATAACACCATCTTTGTATTCTTTAACTTTTACCCAGTAGAAATTGCTTAGAATCACATTTTCAGCCCAAGATATTGATGGTTTATTTGTACAAGCATGGCCTAACAGTGAAAGTTTTATGGCCATGCAAATATTATGGAATATTTATGACTACAGGTTTCAAAAAATCTTTCTTTTTTTAGTATTAAACTTTATATCTAGTCAAACTATAATAAACAAAGTGAAACTGAGGAAGTATTTTTTTCAGTTTATCATTTGGTAATTTGAAAATGGAGTCAGTGGTACAATGAGTTGTTATCAAGTAAGATGGGGCACTAGAAAATACTCCATTACATGTGGCAATATAACCTCTTTCTTGACAAGAAGTCAGGCTACAGCCTAGAGCATGAATATTAAATGACACAAAGTTCCAATATTTTGCGTAGTCATAATATCTTATGATACCAAGGATTCCAAAATTGAAAGGATTACATAACATTAGGATGATCAAGACAGTCAGAAAGCTCTGTTTAATCAGCTTGCGACCTAAGAAACGTCATATTTGTATTCTTTAACATTTTATCCTGTAGAAATTATTTAGAATCACATATTCAGCTCAAGAGATTGATGGTTAATTTGTGCCTAACTCATGTTTTGGTGTTGATGTCGATGCAGCAAAGGGTATATGTAAAAGGAGGAGGTAAGAAGGAAGAGCAACCACTTGAGTTAGACGTGTACAACCAAGGCATGTTCAAGACTGAACTCTGCAACAAATGGAAAGAAACAGGAGCATGCCCATATGGAGACAACTGCCAATTTGCTCATGGCATTGAGGAGCTTCGCCCGGTCTTACGCCACCCACGCTACAAGACTGAGGTATGCCGAATGGTCCTTAATGGTGATCCTTGCCCTTATGGCCATCGTTGCCATTTCCGCCACACCCTCACTGACCAAGAGAAACTCATCAGATCACTCAACATTACTATCAGGCCTTAATTTGACAAATACTTTAAAATGTGATCAAACTAATAGTAATAATAACTTGATGATGGTCAGAACCAATACAACTTAAAATTGAAATATCTGTTTATAACCAAAGTAAAATAATTGGAACACTTGTGAAAAAGATTGAATGCAAATTGAGAAAATGGTTCTGTAAGTAAAAGAATAATTGCATCACAAGTCAAGAGGGGGATGGTGTTGTGATAAAAGAGTGGCTTAATTGCATAGAAGGTGAATGTTGCTGGACTCATTATTCTTGTAATTGTGTTTACGTTAATGGTACATTTGTTGATACACAATGATACTTCTATGGAAGTGTTTGTCTGTTTTGTCTCTTCCAAAACTAGATAAAGCTATTCTATTAATTCCTTCAACCATATGTCTTCGATTGTAATTCAAATGTTGAATATTGACTCTCCATGGGAAGTTGCTGATTTCTTTTCTTTAAAGTACCTTATAGCCAATTTTTAGTTGTTTTTTGCTTCTTATTTTTTCCTAGTCAAACTATCAAGATGGTTTACATTTTATTGACAGAAAATACGAACAAAAAGTACTTCTTAGTTCTCACAATAAGTTAATTTTTACAACTTGACTAAACAGGCTAGGCTAGAATTAAATACCGGTTGAGAGAAAAAGGATATGCCCTCAAATCTCTGTACTATAAATATGTATAGCAATTAGTTACATTGCATCTTAATATAAACAAAAATATCATATATAGTCGGCTTCTTGATATTTGTTAGAGCATGCATTATTCACTAGAGAAACCAATGTTTAGTTGATTTTAAGCTTCATCTATTCATTGCTAAGCGAACTCTTCGCTATTATCATCCTTTTAGAAGTATACATGTTGTCATTCAAAATTTAAGGTTTATATTACCCCTAACCTCTTAAAGATTAAACTTTAATTTGTTGGATCATATATCTTCATAATAGTGGTTTTTATGATTTGACGAATGATTCACATCAACTTAGTTTAAAATAAATAAAATCATACAACTTTCAATAAAGTGAGTATATGCGAGTAATATGAACAAATATTATAAGATGTAATTTTAAAAGATAGTCATATAAAGTTTGATCAATTTACAAATTAAATTGGGGCAGAGGGACCAAATGGAGGGGACGGGGTGGGGGTTACCGGGTATTTTACCGGGTTACCGGCCCGGGTATTTTTTTGGTACTCATATCCGGACCGTTAAGGTTTCGGTCCGGGTTTACCGATCCGGTTCTCAAGTATATCCGAACCACTAACAGCCCTAGTCTACAGCACCAACCCTCGATCTCCTCAGCATTGAATAGAATATCGTGTTACAAATTAAAACCTTTAATCTTGATCAAAAAAATTAAAGAACGGGTTAATTCAAAAGGTTTCAACAATTTAACAACTCAATTGAATTAGCAAAATAAATACACTTCCATTTAATTACCAAAAGGAGAAGTCGTCCATTTCTTAGTATGTTCCATCCTCCTTCTAGGAAGCCCATGGGACCATTCCTTCGAGGAAGCCTAGATAACAAAAGGTTATTCTTTTCTAATGTTGGAAGCTAAGTAAAATCACGAAGTTAATTGGCTAGGCTCCACCAAAGCTCCTGAGGAAGTGGTTGAGCTCGCCATTTAAATTATATTTTTGACAATTAATTAAATATTTCAAAATTCAGAAAAATATTAACAACAACATATATACTCAGTGTAACACGTGGGGTCTGGAAAGAGTAGCGTGTACGACTTTACCTCTATCTCGAGGAGGTAGATTGACTATTTTCTAAAGGCCATGGACTCAAATAACACATATCAAACATGCCCGGAAAGGAAACAAAAAATGTAAGAAATAGAAAAAGAAAATCATATTAAGAAATACTACTAACAAAAATGAAAGCTTTTTTTGCATCACTATCAGTTGTAGAAAAGAGCTTCTCATCAATGCTCTTTAAAAAAGGAAATAATATAATTTCCCAAAAAAACAACTAAATAATATTCCCACAAAAATGTGTTTAGGGGGTCTATCTGAAAGAGAATAATCCCTTGATTATTTTCATTAATGAAAATGTATATATACATGATATACAATATTTAATTAAGGAAATTAAATCTACCTTTTCCTAATACAAGACTACTAGCTTTTCCTAATACAATATTACTACCATAATTATACATATACAAGAATACTACTAATTGTCGCGCCCGTTTTTTACCGAGGTCGGAACGGAACTACAACATTGCTGGTGTTAGGCGATTTTCGCACGCGCAAAACACAAGTGTACGTATCGTCTCAAGTAATATAGTCTGTAAGATCGAATATCGTCCACAGAGACTGGTTTCTAAGTACCGAGCAACTATTTTGTGTTATCTATTTGGCGAACGAATATTGATTGGGGTTTTTATTTAACTACTGGAATGATTGCAAGAAATAAGTAAACTAATTAGGTTGTATTCAGATTATAAAGGAATTAGGGCTTCCAAAATCATCAATTATCCACTTTATTCAATCCTTAATGCGTTCTAGAATGATTCTTCTTCTATGTTAAGATAGTGGTTAACTAGACTGTCTTATATTCCGGTTAGGATATATAATCACTCAACCCCAGTGCAAAACTCTTCTATATTTCTATGATAGGATTTACCATATAGGAGGATTAAGAACAGTAACCTATAAAGCTACACAAGTATCGGGGTACTGTCGTCCACGATTTTAACCTACGTCTATTCAATTACAGCATATCTAAATCTCTTCTCTCGGTTGTTGATTCGAAATCATATATGTTATGATATTTAGTGATCAATTAATTATCAAGCAATCACATCAATTATTGAATAGATCTTAACAACTGAAGAAGTAATCGAACTATTGCATCAAATCATGAATAAAGGTTCAAGTGAATCATAAGAAAGCCCTAATTAAGTGTTTAGTTCCTAGCCATGGACATGCTACGAACTAACACAAAATCCAACATAAAACTGATATAAAAACTAAAGATAGAAAATTACGAAGATTAAAGTCTTCAATTATTGCTCCAAGTGTCTTGTGTTGTTTTGTGTTCAAGAATGAACTCCTTTCCTAAAAATTGATCCCTAGGGCTTAAAATAGGTATCAATTTCGTGTCCTAGAGACCCTATTGCCCTTGGCCAATTCCAACTCGAAATTGAAAATTTCAGATGCAAGACCGCGATTCGCAGTCAAGATCACGCGTCTAAACTCCCGCAGACTCTACAATAAACGGCATCGCGGTTCTTTCAACGCACCGCGGTTCTTTCGAACGCACTCGCGTGAAAGTCCTGCGGTTTCTGCTGCTGCACCGCGCCCCGCCTGGCACCGCCGTCGCTGTGGTTTTTTCGAATCATCGATTTTCGATCTTTTTCTCCCTCGGCACCTCCTTTTATGCCCACTTTTCGCTTTTTTTTTTGTCATTTTGTCTTTTTGAACCGCTGTGACTCAAAAGAAAATGGGTAAAATACTAGACGCAACGAAAATGGGTAAAATACTAATCGAAAATGACTCAAAATAGGTATATGAAATATGCCTAACAAACCTCCAAACTTAAATTTTGCTCGCCCTCGAGCAAAGAAGAAAACAAAACAAAGAAATAAAATCAAAAAGACTAAAGACTCACGTCAAGCAGTTGCAAAATGTCACTTAGAAACACATGAACGTTAGTTAGGACAATATGTAGGAATAGATGTAGCATGCATTGAAAAATCTAGAATTTCAAGTTAGATATTTCGCAGATTCATTTCAGTCACAATCACTGGAAGCATGAATACCTAACATATGCATGTCAATGTCATTGCATTTTTGTCAAGGTACTATAGCCTGTTTACTTGTTATTCTCCACTAATCATGGACATACATACTAGGGATCATCAGGACTTTTCATGATCGTAATGTAGGCTTAGGCAGGGGTAGGTAAAAATAGACATTTAGGCTCAAATTACGTACCATAAGCGTTTTTCATTCAACTTGTTTCTCAGTCCTTGTTGTATTCTTTTTAGTTCATACCCATTACTCCTTTTTCTCTTTTTGTTGAGAGCGGAACATACACATTCGCATTGGCACCCCCACACTTAAGCTTTTTTATATTTTAATTGGGGTGCATAATTTATTTTTGCTTTCTTTTGTATTTCTTTTTCACTTCTTTTTTTCTCCGTATCATCAGTTATTACTTATGGCACATGAGGGAATTGGGGTGTCAAAGAAATAACTTTTCATTTTAGGCTCAAAGGGCTGACTAGGGATACAATTCATTGTGAGTGTAGGTAATGAAAGGTAAGAAGGGCTAACAAAGAAATGTCTAAATCATTCCCCTAACATGTACATCCTAATTATTTCGTCTAAAATAGCAAGCATGCAGGACATTTTTCGCAATTGACATACACAGGCTAAGCACACAATATTCCAACTAATCAGGTTTTCATGAATCTTTGACATATTTAACTTAAGCACACAGATTTTTGCATATCATTCCATTACATTATCCTACTTAACTCACTAGGCGTTTCAAGCAACTACAGCATGCATATAACAAAAAAATTGTGACTCATACAGACACATAAAAGACACAAATCAACGACTCAAAATTATAAGAAAATACAAGTACCCCCCCCCCCCCCCAAAACTTAACTGACACATTGTCTCAAATGTGTATGACTCAAAGATGAAACAGGGACGACTTACGTACAACGACTCAAAATTGTGGTGGTGACGGCGAATATTGCATTGTGACGATATCTGTGGGAGGAGATTTGACGATTCCGGGCCTTTTCTTATTTTCGGGGACCGTGAACTGGCACTCTGTGGCACCGCGGTGCATAAAGTACTGAGGCTTGCCTAAATGGATGGAAAATTATGGTGTGGGCCATCGCCCAAATCATGTCCATCGTGTATCGCCCAAGTCTGCGACCCGTGGTGTTCAACCGCCGGCCCATCGCGCCCCCACCACTATCTTCACTGCCACGTCCTCCATCACTACCGCCGCCGTCATCGCGGTTCTTGCCACTATTTTTTTGATTTTGACCCTTTTTATCACCACTGTTACGGTTTTGGGTCAAATTGTTCGAGAATGATTGAGGGTCATCGGACATGGCCACTATCATGGCGGAATTGGCTCTGATTGTCGCCTTTTTAGCCAAGTCGTCTTCTACTAAGGTGAGCATGGAACGCGCTTGGTAGAACGACGGGAGATGATTAATTTGACGAAGAAGCGTCACAACGCCATTATAAGCCTCGGAGAGGCCTGCAACCATTTGTAGAACAAGACGATCATTCGTGACGGGCACACCAACGTTCTTGAGTTGATCCGACAACTCTTTGAACCTCTTACAATAGGCGAAGACATTCGGAAAATCCTTCATGTTGATGTGGGAGAATTTCTGGTCAAGGGTCACGACACGAGATTTTTTGTTATCCTGAAATATATCACGCAAAATTCCAAGTGTTCATTGTCGTGGCGTCGGGTTTAATAATAGACTGCAAGAGGTTCGTAGAGATAGTGGAATAAATCCACTGGAGTACCGTAGCATCAAAAGTTGTCTACAACTCTATTTCATCATCCGTGGTAGGCACCTTCTCCTTGCATGTTGCTGAAGGGATGATGTTATGAAGGACTCGATGAGACCGTGCATGAACTTTAAATAGTTCTGCCCACGTCGCGTATTGAACGTTTTCCATCTAAAGAATAATAGTGATGTTGTTCTTGATATTGGAGACTGCATGGGCAGGATGAAGATGTTCTTTGTGGTAAACATGACTGAAGAACAAAAGAATAATTAAGGATTTTGGAGAAAAGTTGAAGGCAGAGGAAGGGTCGGCTGGCGGTCGAGAGGGGTATTCCGAGGAGAAGGGTGGCGGAAGTGTGTAGTGGAGAAGGAAAAGTGTGTCATAGACTTCTGATACTATGAAAGAGAATAATTCCTTAATTATTTTCATTAATGAAAATATATATATACATAATATACAATATTTAATTAAGGAATTATACATGATATATAATATTTAATTAAGAAAATTAAATCTATCTTTTCCTAATACAAGACTAATAGCTTTTTCTAATACAATATTAGTATCATAATTATACATATACAATTATGGTAAATTATTTACAAAGGAGGAAACCGTGATATACACGGTAGTCTTTCGTCATCATCAATTCAACGAGAACCAAGCAAGTAAATCACCAGCAACGCGCCGCCGCGCTCTCAGCACACGCTCACCGGAAACCAAACCCGACCGGCAAAGTGGACAATTAAAATTCATCGTATTAAACCACCCATCCAAACACTCCTTATGAAACACATGCTTACACACTAACTTACGTACCTGGTCACCATCACTCAACCGGTTCAAGCAAACCACACATGTAATTGTACCCTCACCGGCACCGGTTTTTTCTTTATAAGATAACAGCCGGTTCAAATTAAGCTGCTCGGTTAGGAAAATAAATCCGGTTAAACCGGACCCAATAGGTTCACATAAAGAATCGTTGATTTGATTATTGGGAAAAATTGGGTAAGAAGAGAAACCAATAAAGTGAAGGAAAGTGAAAACTAATGAATGGAGATAATTAAGAGAATTAGCGAAAAGGGTTATCATTAACATTGGGATTGATTCAGTAGAGATGTCATTTAGCTGGTTTTGTAATCCCATATTTTGCTTTCTTTCTGTTTAATGGAAGTGTGGGTGGGGAAGTTATATATATACTGTTTTATTTTGTTGGATTTAAGGGGTTTAGAGGGAGAGGGGGGGAGTGGTGGGGAGTTACGTGGTAGGTGAAGAAATGACAAACGAGGGGTGGTTGGTTGAGTATGTGAGGAATCTTCTTTTACTACTCTTTCCGTTCAATTTTACTTGTCACGTTTTATTTTTTAAAAATAATTTAATTAATTTGATTTTCGAAAAACGAAACGTGACAAGTAAAAGTGAATTAAGAGAATATAAAATGGTGTTCAGTTCAACTTATTTGTACGTGTTTCAATTATTTATCGAAATTTATTATCTTACACCAATACTATTTTCACGAATACATTTCAGGATTTATTATCTTTCATTAGAAGAGGTAGTAACATAAAAGGTCATCCAACTATGGATATTGAACACTCAAGGTCATGTTTTATTATTTTGTAATTACAAGGTCACTCAATTTTCTTTGTGTCACATCTAAAGTCATTCAATTAATATTTTGACAATAAAATATAATATGATATTTAATTTATTTCACATGACATTTAATTTAGAGAAAAGAGTCAAATATACCCTTTTACTTTAGTTTATTAATCAATTTTGTCCTCCGTTATCGAAAGTAGTCAAATATACCCCTACCGTTATAAGTTGGGGCCAAATATACCCCTACCGTTAGCAAAGTATTCAAACATACCCTTTTTAAAAAAAAAAAACTTAAAAATTAAATTTTTAATTAAAAAATCTGTAACGTATTTTAAAAAAAAAAAATAAGTTGTCCTAAAAATATTTTTAAAAATCTAGATTAATTTTAAAAAATAATTGAAAAAAATAGATTTTAAAAAAATCAGATTATTAAATTAAAACAATCCAGTTTTCCAGAATATTTTAAAAAAAAAAACAGTTTTATAAAATCAAGAAAATTTCAGATTTTTAATAAAAGTCATTTTTTCAGATTTATTTTAATTAGAAAAAATAATTTTCCAGGTTATTTTTAAAAAAAATTATCACATAGTGTCCTGGAAAATTGAATTTTTTTATTCAAAAATATGAAAAATATTTTTTAATCTGTATAACTAGATTTTTTTAAAAGAAAGTGTCCTAGAAAATCCAGATTTTTAGGACACTTTTTTTTAAAATATAGATTACTTTTTAAAAAAAATCCAAAAATGTTTTTTTAAAATGCTCAAAAAACTGGATTTTAATTTTAAAAAAAAACTGGAAAACAAGATTTTTTTTTAAATCTACAAAAAAATAATCTGTTTCCCGATTTTAAAAAGTGCAGCTTTTTCAGATTTTAAAAAAAAAATGGATTTTCCACATTTTTTAAAAACAAAATCAATTTTTTCATATTTTAAAAGAATCCAGTTTTTTATTTTTATTTTTCAAAATTCATTTTCCATAATTTTTTTAAAAACAAATGTCACATAAACATAAAAAATTAAGATGGAAATGGAGCTTACACGCGTAAATATGACTCTTTTCTGTAAATTAAATATCATGGAATAACTTAAACGGCATGTCATATTATGTTTTCCAAATATTAGTTGGGTGACTTTAGATGTGATATAAGAAAAGTTTAGTGACTTTATAGTTACAAAACAAAGAAATATGACCTTGAGAGATCAATACTCAGAGTTGAATGACCTTATGTATTACTATCTCTTCATTAATACTATTTTCACGAATACCTGATATTTCTCATTATCAAGCACTCGTAATTGCTCACAAGCATAACGTTACTCTGTTCATCAAGGCTTTAGGTGATACTATGTTATCTTCCACCAAAGTTTAGATGATACAAATTATCTTTTACTGGTATACATGTCGAGTAATTTTATCCATTAAAATTTTAAACAATATATGTTAACTCCCATCAAAGTTTAGGCGATACGTATTATCTCTCACCTGTATATGTATTGAATAATTTTGTCCATTAAAATTTTGATAAATATAAAAAAAATTACCTAATATTTTTATAAACTCAGTTAAAAAGATTTTCAACCAAACACCACCAGCTGTATGTTCTTCCAGATGTATCTTTTTTTACAAATATTTGATGTTAGTTCATTACTAGCCACACAAATAAATCTTAAGAAAGTTTATTTATATTTAATTTGTACGCAATAGGGATATTCCTAGCAATATTCCATCAATTAAATATCGTGCCATTAGTTTTAAAGAGTTGGAACATGAATATGTAAAATATTAATCTCCGCGTTTTAATTTATATGACATAGTGTGAATAGATATAAAATGTTTTAGAAAATGAAGAATTTATTAAATTTGTGGTCTAAAATATAGGATGATTTACACAACTATCTCTTTTTAGGCTTCGGTTTAGATTTTGTCCTTATTTTTTAAAATTATCTAAATATAACCTTTAGAATTACTCTTTTAGATAACGTTAGACTCAGATATAATGTTTGCTCTTAGTATATTTTATCAAACTGTTGTCTAACATTTGCAATAAGCTATAAAATTTTAAATTATGATCTAATATTTTTATCATAAAATTTTCAGTTTGCTCAGAAGAGATATTTAAATCGTGGTCTAAAATATTCATAAATTGTAAAAGAAATAAAAAGAAGGTCATGTGTGGCTATAAAGCTTTTGAAATTGTGAGCTTAAATTTTCATAACATTTTATAGTATTATATTAGAGAAGCAGTCACTAACACTTGCATTAAATTAGGTTATGTACATCACATCCTTATAAGGTGCGTGTTCCTTCTCCGAAATCTGCTAACGCGGAATGTTTGATATGTCGTACCCTAAAAAGGGAAAAAGCATATAATGTGTAATTTCTTTTCATTTTTTGGCTAGGCAAAAGCATGTTCCTTTGTGGGTGGCAATCAATATTTTATTCTTTTATTTCACTGACTTTATGGCATGTCATATTAAACAAAGCTAAGTTTAAAAATTTTAAAAGTATTTTTGGTTTTGGATATTTCTTGATTGATATACATAATATGCTACTTTAATTTGGTATTATCTTTACATGATTCCCCTTAATTTAGTTAATTAAAATTGTAAATTTTTGACTTGTTTTCAACAATTTCATGTAATTTAGTTACCAAATAAGAGATTAATTGTTAATCACGTAATTAAAACACGATAGGACGGTGGAGGATTAGGCCATTTGGGAAGGGGACCATCAGTGGGAACACAAGTTACAAAATTAAAACCAATATTAAAAAATATAATTGATGAACTGAAACTGAGTAAAGAGAACCAAGAGAACTAATTAATTAATTAACTAGTACTCCTAGTTTATTAGGGAGAAGAATATTAGGGAGTACCAAATAAGATTGTCACAGTCTAAGAAGATTTGCAAATCCACCGACTGCACTTATAATCGCCTAAATAAATCCCACTTGATACACAAACAATAAGAAAGATACCCAAATTTTATGGAGTATAATATTCATTCATAATTGCACCTCGTTTTTGTTAGGTCTCGGGGAGCTATGGAACAATAAAAACAAACTGGAAATAAATAAATTCGAATGTCAATTCAGTTTTCGAATGTCGGTGACAATATCGTCCGACACCAGTGACAACTCTTCGATAAAACAGAAAACTTCAAAGAGTAAAAAGCTGCGGAAATATAAAGAACACAAGAGTTTAATATTTACATAGGTAACTATGACGGTCAATGACTGAAAGTATTGTATATATTTATATACAATTGAACAAATTTCTTTCTTTACAATTTTACAAGATAAAATAAAAAAGAATTAAAAGTTGAAGTCGCAGATGACTTCTGCCTGAAAAATCTAACAAAGTAGACATAAACAACCTCTCATTACAATCGCTTCATACAAAGCTAATCTAGAATCTAAACAGCAATTGTAATGTTGGACAGAATTTGTCGACACATTCAGGCAACATTTGTGATCCATATTTCGGAGATGAAATCCCGAGAGCTCTCTTGGTATTTTTACATTTTGGTTATGGATGATGATACGCTGTTGTGGCCTCTCTATTCATAGTAGAGAGTTCCCTTGAAAGACTCGTCGATCGGTTGTAGAGGTTGAGGGAAAGGTGGGCATCTTGTGGTAGATGATTAAGGAGTGAAAATCTCAACAACTTTGACTTGTTCTTCACTCTACTTCCTCCCCAAACTTTGACTCTTTCTTCCACATTTTACACAGCTCCAATTCAGCACACCTAAGTCGTTTTTACCTCACAGTAAAAATATTACTGCTTACCGTGAAATAAGGCAAAACTGTTATAAAAAATGTTGGTCTGACTGTTGTGACATTTGTCCCAACATTTTTTTGTATTCAAATCAGTACTTCAGAAGATATGTTGGGTCAAATGTCACAACATCAAATCCAACATTAACAATCTCCCCTTTTTTGCTTTTTTTCACAAAACACATTACAACCCTAAACTAACTTAGGATATTGAGACAACCATTGTCCGGCAATTGTGATCAATAATATCAATGATGTGCTCCCCCTTAACTTGTGATGGCTTTCAAGTAATCATATGTGTACCAATTTATAGGATTAGAAAAGAAAAAATATGTTAGCACATATATTCATATCATTCACTTATATAGATTTATATACAGACCATAAAACAAATATTCCATTGTCCACACAATTCAATATTCACGACCTTCTTAAAGTATCAACCAGTAGCATCATCTCCTCATAACTCATGATACAGCAGCAGCAGCTTCCAACAGCTTTCTACTTCTGCATAACTCCTTCTCTGCACAGAACAACACCTCTAGCCTTCTTCTTTAGCCCCTCCTGCATCAGTACTTCCCTTTGTTTCCCTCTAGCTTCAGCAACATCATTATTTTCTCCCCCTTTTTGTGAAGATAGTAGGAGCATAAAATGGTCTCTGGCTTGAATCAGAGCATTCCTCACAGTATCAACCCCAGATATTTGTTGGTTGATCTTTGCAATTTGATTCACAAATCATTCAATAGACAGTGAAGATTGTCTTGGACCAGTGTTGTCAAGAATGTTGGTGGCATTCCTGTCAACATCTGCACTATTTTTCCTTCCATTTTTCAGGGTAGATCGATAACTCTGTTTTTACTCTTCAAAACTGTTTTGTTTACTGTGTACAGTTCAGGAGCCTTCCCTAATGTGTCCTCTCTCTTAGCGTTAAGACCCTGAGTAGTTAAAACTTTATATATCAGAGAGGGATAATGGAGGATTGATGTTGATTCTCTTTGTGCCAAGTTGACAACTTGATGGAAGATTATTTTGCCCAGATCAACTCTCAAATATTTCCCAATTTTATACAAAAGGATTGATTGTTCTGTAGTTACAATTGACTCATTCATTGAAGGAAGTCAATTGTGTATAGCAATTTTGTGAAGGCGACAAACGTGACTGTTAATTTAGAGGTTGAACATCTAGAGATCCACTTATGCATTATACCTCCTGTGAGGTACTCAATTACTTCATCACTATTGTCCACTGTAGGGTCTGTTTCTCTAACATTCTCCTCATCATTTAATCTCATACATTGGTTTATAACAACAGGTGTGAAAAATATACTCTGTTATAGAGATATACCTTCCCAAATTTCTTCGAGGATGTATCATCTATAGCAGAACTTAAATTAGAATAAAACAACCTGACTATTTTATCAACATATGTCATTTCTCAGTAACAGATCCTAAGAGTTGTCTTTCTTTTAAGAACTCTACCAAATCATATTTTGAACAGGAGGCAATGTATAATACTTTTTCAGATCTAATAATTTTATTCTTGTACCAATCTCAATTATCAGAATTAGTTTTAGAATAAAATTTGTCTAAGTGGATACATACCTCAAGGTCTGAATCAGATTCGGTTTTGCTGGTGGATGTTGGAGTTTGTGTCTCTTCTGATGTTGCTTGAGATGTTGTGGCATCAGTGGCAACATTCGGAGCAAAACTCAATTTGGCATATCTGGAAATTCCCTTTGGGAAGAATTGCTTCAACAGAGTTTCATCAGGAACTTCCTCATTTTCTTGAGACACATTTTGCATTATAGAAGCAGTTGGTTCTTCTTCACTCTCTTCAGTTGAGAATACCAAGTATGTGTCTTCATTGTCACTACTCGAGCAAGCAGGTACAAATGTATCAAATTTGGACCTTTTGTTGCTTGATTCTTTACGAAATGTTCTCTCAAATATTCTACTCGATCTACGAGTAGGGAAGGTGGAGGATATTGGTCTTTTACCCAATACTGATATACCAAATATTGCATCAACATCTATTGGATTGTTGTCATCACCTGGGTAGCTGATGTCTAAAGGTTCATCTAAACCACTAAATACTATAGCTTTGGACAAGCGCTTTGTGGACGGTGAAGAAGATAACCGACAAGGTTGCTGCAGGTCATTTTGCTCAGATGCTTCAGTGTTCATAAGAGGGATAGTACTCATATGAATATTGGTCGGTGTGTTGGTTGATATTGGTGTTGACATTGGAGAGGTTTTCATAGGTGAATATTGTGGAGAGGGTTTTGAGAAATTTGGGTTTGTGATTGAGGATAGAGTTTGGAATGGTGATGATTCCATCGGGTAGGTAGGATTATACCCGAGGTGTGATGTGATTTATCTTATTTTAGCGAAAATCAGAAATGATAAAAAAAAATGAGAAGAATAATTATATACATGATAAACTTTTCTAAGAAAAAAAAATCTCTTAGTTTTAGGTGTTTCAATTTTACACAATAACTTACACCTAAAATATTGGGATAAAATAACTAAACATCACGGTGGGAATTAAAATTAATCTTATCATTTTAAAGTTTGAAATTCCTATTAAAACAATGCAAAAGATAGGGAGAAAATATATTTTTTCTTAAATAAGTTAAGATCAACATCCCAACAAATATCATTATCTGAAAATGTCAACAACAATGTTGGCAATATTTTGAACAAAACAAGTATTATGATCTCTCAAGAACTTTTTATTTTGACAATAAATAAAGACACGTTTTATGTGTATTTTTGTGAATTTAACATCTGGACCAATGTAACATTTTCTCATCGTGTCCTTAATCTAATCATAAAACACATACAAAACTATTTTTCGTGTAAAAAATAAGAATACTTATTTAGTATTCTCAAAATTTCTTTTGAAGCACTTGATACTCCTATAGAATAGGAACAATATCATTTCAAGGGGTTTGCCCATTTTGCATAGTTGCCAAAAATTTGTAATGATTTTGTCTTATTTTGATATTCTTTTTTTATGTTATTTAATATCATCGCAGAGAGCGGTATCACTTTGGAATCATGTTCTTATTGAAGGATCATGTTTGTGTTACCAAAATTAAAGCACTATACAACACTAATCAGTTTATGATATTACATAGATAAATATCACCTGAAATGTTAGAGACATTTAGTCAATATTCATCAAAAATGTCTTTTAGAGATTACAGAGACCGAGAGATTTCTTCAAACTGGAAAATCTCTCATGGTCCAAAGCTTTTGTAAAAATATCATTTAGTTGATGCATGGTATCAACATGTTCAATTTGAACTAGCTATTTTTCAACTAAATCTCTTAAAAAGCGATGTCTAATATCAATATGTTTTGTACGCGAGTGCTGAACCAAATTTTTGGAAATATTTATAGCACTCAAATTATCACAGTACAAAAATAAAATGTTGCTAATAAATCTATAGTCGTCTAACATATGTCTTAGTCATATTAATTGAAAGCAATAACTTCCAGCTGCTACATATTCAGATTCAACAGTTGAAAGTGAGACACAGTTTTATTTACGACTATATCACTCAGCCCGGCTCTGATTAAAGCTAGGCTTTTTTTTTTCTCCTTCTTCTTATATATTATGATAGGCCCGCTATAGCCACTAGCGCCTCTTAAGACATTGCTCTTCATTTGTGTCGGGGCAAAAAATCAAAAAATCATTCAAGAAAGCAGCTAAAGAACTTAACAAGATTATTGCCAAGATAAAAACATCATCTACTTGTACTTTTTCTATCATCCACATTTCCAGCTCAATCTGAGTCACTAAATCCTATTAAGTTAGGATTAGTGTCTCTGGAGTACCAAATTCCAAACTCACATGTGTCAGTAACATATCGAATAATACGTTTCACGATATTTAAGTGGATATTTTGGGACAGTCTTGAAAACGTGCACAAACACAAACACTAAACATAATATCTGGACGACTAACAGTAAGATAAAAAAGTCTACCTATCATAGATTTATATAATGTTGGATCGACATTTTCTCCAACATTATCCTTACATACCTTCTGCGATGAACCTATTGACGTTTTCATATGTTTAGTGTTCTCCAATCCAAAACTTTTAACTAGATTCTTGACATATTTACTCTGTGAGATAAAAAATTCATCTTCATTTTGCTTTATCTGCAAGCCTAAGAAAAAAATTAATTCCCCAATCATGCTCATTTCAAATGTCGATGGCATAGCTTCAACAAATGAATTTAGGTACGTATATGAATTCGATCCAAAGACTATGACATCCACATAGATTTGAGCAATTATAATATCTACACCGACAACATTCTTTGGTTCTAATGTAAATATAAAACAAGAAAGACTAACCTCTTGGTATATGGTTGACATATACACACACACATACCTTATCATTTCTCTATAGTTGAGTGGTTCTTTGCTTCTTGTTCTAATTCCTTCAAAACTTTCCCTATCACATGGCCTGTTAGATGATTCTTCCTAATCTTTGATGAGGGATCCCTTCGAACTTGATCTAGCAATTCAGCATTGGACTCCTCGTCCACACCCTATGTGGTCTATGGTTCAGCTTCAGATATTTTTTCGAATGTGGTAACATTTGGGGCAACTTCTAGTTCTTTAACAGTCTGCACATTTTCCACTTAAAATATAGTGTTATTTCCAGTTGTATTTTTTTTAGAAGCAAAAAAATCATCAAAAATAACATTTACAGACTCTTGTATAGTTATTGTCCTTAGATTGTATACTCGATAAACATGACTATTTTGTAAATAGCCAACAAAAATTCTTGTGTCACTCATAGAGTCAAACTTTGTCAATTGATCTCTATCATTTAAAATGTAACAAATACACCAAAAAACATGAAAGTAACGCAAGTTATGTTTCTTTTCATTTATTAGCTCATAGGATGTCAGCTTTGTTCCAGGCCTTAGATAGACTCTATTAGCGATGTGACAAGCAAAATCTAAGGCTTCAACCCAAAAGCGTTTTGACAGTTTCTTAGAACTAAGCATAACTCTAGCCATTTCTTGCAATGTTCTATTCTTCCTTTATGCTACCTCATTCTGTTGAGGAGTTTTGGGAGCAGAAAACTCATGGAAAATTCCTTTTTTCTCACAAAATTTTATGAAAGAGCTATTTCAAATTCTTTTCCATGGTCGGATATAATCCGAAAAATAGGAGAATAGAACAAGTTCCTAATTCTAAAGTGCTAAATTTTAAACATGTCAAAAGTTTGTGATTTTTCTTTCAAAAAATATATCCAAGAGTATCTAGAAAAATCATCTACTATCATATATGAATACCTCATGTCTCCTAAATTGTCTACCTTAATTGGACCCATAAGATCCATGTGCAATAATTAAAAACAGTGAGACGTACCTAAATGTTGTCCGTCATTCTGAACAACATTTTGGGAAGCACGAGTTTGCTTACCTTGTAGAAAATCTGCACAGATTGTTTTACCTTTATGGCTAAGGTTGGGTAAGCTTCTAACTGCTTCATATGAGACCAATTTTTTCAGATTACGGTAGTTGACATGCCCCAACATTTGATGTCATAGTGGTTTGTCGTCGATCTTGATATTATTGCATGTTTCTTGTCTTGCAACAAGATAGCATTATCACCTGTTCTAGTACTTAACATGACACATTCATTAGCTTCATTCGTAACTTTAGGCATTCTTATTAAATTTTACCTCAAGATTGTCATCACACAATTGACTAATATTAACCAAGTTAGTCATTAAACCTTCAATGTGTAAGACATTTCTTAAAGCTGGAAATCCATTAACATCCAAGATTCCTTTTCTATTTTTTTTGCTTTTACTGTCACCTCTGTATGTTACGTTACCTCCATTGAATGACTCGTAGTTCTTTAGAAACTCATTTGTACTTGTCATGTGACGAGAACATTCACTATCAAAGTATCAAGAACCTGAAATGTTAGTTCTTAAAGCAGTTATCACAACATTACATGTTACAACAATTTTGGGAATCCAAATTCTTTTAAAACATTTTTTACCTTTAGGCTCAGAAATGTTGCTTCGAATGTTGTCCGAGATGTTGGACAACCTTTTAGGCAACATTTCACTCACCGAATCTTGAAGTTTGAAACAATATGGTTTTAAGTGTCTAGGGGAGTTGAAGTGATGACACACAAACTTCATATTCTTTGACATATATGAAAACCTATTATTTAAACTTTTTTCCTTTACAAAATATATTTTCTCATTTTTGTCAAACAAACTAGTGCATAAGGTTTTAAGAGAATTTCATACCCAATACCTGCATGTGTATGTTTACTAAATCTGAGTATCTCATTCAATTTAGAAGTCTTTGAGTTGATCTTACAGAAGGTTGCTTCGGCTAAATCTAATTTTGCACGAATCTTACCAAATTCAGTATCATTTTTGGTAAGTGCAACCTCTAGTCGGGTTATTGTGCCTTTTAGATATACATTTTCACAAGTTAAAGATTTTACCTTTGTGTCAAGTTGCTTGTACTATATGATTATGGCTTTACAAATACTTGTAATTCACTAATCATGTCATCGTTACATTCAACTTGATCCATACTCTCAGCTTCACCACTATAAATAAAATCACTAAAGCAATTAACATCAGGATAGTTAAAGAATATGTACCTTTCGGATGTTGCTGGAGATGCAAATGTTGTTGCAGGTGTTGCCTCAAATGTAGTGACATCTGAGGCGACATTACTGACGACATCTTCATTATCGAGAATATTCGTAAACAGTGACCAACATTGCTTGTGATTCGACTTCTTGATATCCTTCATCTTATCGTTCATCATCACTAATCGATACCTACATATTCTTATCAAATTTCCTAAGAGTGTTTGCATATTCATTAGCATAATGAACTCATCTGAGCATGCGTGACATTGCATAGACTCTAGTTGTTTGGGATCAAATTTGGTACGATCTGAATTGGTTCTTCTTAGTGGACTTCTTTTTTTAGTACTTGGAAGAAATTTGGTGGGCTTTTGATTGAAGCCTTGATTTTGATGTTGTTTAGATTTAGATTGATTTCTCTCATTGTTAAACTTCCTCACCATCGAATTGTATTTTCGAGTGAGTAAGGAAACATTAGCATCTTCACCAATTTCTTCAAGATTCTCATCCTCTTCATTGATTTGATTCTCCGATGATTGAACTTGAAGTGCTATATTCTTGCTCTTATATAGTTTTCTTTGATTCTCAATGTTCATCTCGTAGATTTTTAGAATGTTCATCAAGGTATGAAGGTCCATAGTAGCAAGATTGTGCGCTTCTTCAATGACACAGATTTTTAAATTGAACTTTTCATGAAGACAACTGAGAGTCTTTTCAACAAGTTGAGTGTTGGTTAATGGTTCTACAAACACTTGACATTCATTAGAGATGACAATCAACTTTTTAAAATAAGATTTAATATCGTCTACTTCTTCCATCCTTAAACATCCATATTTTCTCATGAGCATGCATAGCTTTGTTCGACGGACACTTGAGCTACCTTCACAGTGAATTTATAAAGTCTCTCATGAATCCTTAGTCATTTGCCAGTTTTAAATGAGCTTGAACATGTAAATATCACCCATCCAAAAATTACATTTAATGTCTTTTCATTAAAGCTAACATTATTGGTTTATTACACCGTCCATTCAGATTCAGGTTTAACAAGAATGTCTCATTCCTCATCCGGCGACAACATTAGAACAACATATTCATTGGTTATAGATCTCCACGCCCTAACTTAAATTGATTTGATATGAGAACGTAGGAGAATCTTTCAATAGACATAGTTTGTACAATTTAAAATGGAAAGTCTATCAATATTTAGATTAGTCGGATCCATAACTTTGAATAACATAATCAAGCACTTATTGTGTTAAGTGTTGGCTCTGATACCACCTGTTAGGTCCCAGGGAGCTATGGAACAATAAAAACAAACTGAGAATAAATAAACTCGAGTGCCAATTCAGTTTCCGAATGTCGACGACAATGTCGTCCGGCACCACTGACAACACTTCGATAAAACAGAAAACTTCAAAGAGTAAAAAGCAGCGGAAATATAAAGAACATAGGGGTTTAATATTTACATAGGTTATATATATTACATAACATATGACGGTCAATGACCAAAAGTATTGTATACAAAAGTATTGTATATATTTATATACAATCGAACAAATTCCTTTCTTTACAATTTTACAAGATAAAACAAAAAGGAATTAAAAATTGAAGTCGCAGATGACTTCTGCCTGAAAAATCTAACAAAGTAGACATAGACAATCTCTCATTACAATCGCTCCATATAAAACTAATCTAAAATCTAAACAACAATTGTAATGTTGGATATAATGTTGTCGACACACTCAAACAACATTTATGATCCAGATTTATGAGATGAAATCTAGAGAGCTCTCTTGGTATTTTTACATTTTGGTTCTGGATGATGATACACAGGTATGGCCTCTTTATTAATAGTAGAGAGTTCCCTTGAAAGGATCATCGGTCAGTTGTGGAGGTTGAGGGAAAGGTTGGCAGCTTGTGGTAGATGATTGAGGAGTGAAAATCTCAACAACTTTGACTTGTTCTTCACTCTACTTTTTCACCAAGATTTGACTCTTTATCCCACGTTTTACACAGATCCAATTCAGCACACCTAAGTCGTTTTTACCTCACAATAAAAATATTACTGCTTACCGTGAAATAAGGCAAAATTGTTATAAAAAATGTTGGTCCGAATGTTGTGACATTTGTCCCAACATTTTTATGTGTTCAAATCAGTACTTCAGAAGATATGTTGGGTCAAATGTCATAAAACCAAACCCAACATTAACAATTTTGATTAAGGAGGGAGAGTACTTATCGATAAAAATTCACCCGCATCCGATATTTTAATAAACCATTATAATCCACTAGCATTTTGGAATCAGATTAATTTGAATTTGCATCGAGAAGTCTCACTTTCGATGTAAAAGTGATTCCATTCTCAAGGCTCGAATTCGAATCATTTGACTAAGAATTAATGGAGGAACATGTATCGGTTATCCGCACTCAACGTTTATGAAAATCATTATAATCCACCCGCGTTTTGGGGTATGACTAATTCGAATTTGCACCAAAAAATCTCACGTTGGGGTAAAGCGCTTTCTATCAATGACGGCTTTATTCTCAAGGCTCGAACCCAAGATCTACGATTAAGGATAGAGAAAATATACTTACCTGTAAAGTTTTACACGCACACAATATTTACACCTAACCTTACTAATTTACTATGATTCATAAATTTATGTGAAAATATTTACTATTAATTATGATTTAGTAATAAAAGTGTATATGAAGACATGTTTCATATATTCAGTAGATATTTATTTTACAACTAGCAGACCATCATTAACTCATTAGGATTCATGCATTATCAGCTTGATTGTTTTATTCAACATTATTAACGTTTCGTGTAAACGTATTTACCAAGAACTATATCAACATGATTCCGAAATGAGAGACTTAGAAATTTTTATGCACTACCGTCCTTAATTAGCAAGTTAAACATTTTATAATGAGTCTATTACCTAGTTCTAGCATGCTAGAACTATATTATATTTATTATTAAGGTTGTTCGTAGTTAGGCATAAGGACAGCAAAAAATATCAGATTCAACAACCATTATCTCCTAGAAACTCCTAAAACAGGTAAAGAAGTCAAAATAGTTAATTAATGAAAAGGCAGTGAATTTTAAATTATAAATTTTGGTAGTGATACGATTGGATTTAAGTTAATTGTTCAATACTATCTTTCAAATTACCATATCAAGTTTATTACGTACTAAAAGTTCAGATACATTTGTTTCAATACAGTAAAAGTTTTATAGGTGGTTCGAGTCGTGGAAGCTGTTAAATTTGCAGGTGAAACTGAATTTAGTGAAGAAATGGAAGTGAGAGATCGAAAGAGAAGAGGAGAAGTCGAGGAAGCAATTGGGGAGCAAAGCTGCTCTTCATCTTATTTCTTATTAATTGCTCAATCTAATTACAAGAGATTAATGGTGTATTTATACTACTTATCCACTAATAATGTCCTACTAACAATATTACAAAATATCTAATTAATCTCAAAATATCTAATATCTAAAATATCTATTGTATATATGTGGTATATCTATATCTCTATATCTATATCTCAACAGAAATAGTCATTAATATTTGCATTAGGGTAGATTGTCTACATCACACCTCTTGCAATGCGCGCGGTCCTTCTCCAAACTTTGGAAACACAGAATATTTTGTGCACCGACTGCTCTTTTTTCAGTAAAAGTTATATATAACGTGTGAACTTAAACTCGAAGATATTTAGTAGCTACTAGCTAGGTAAGGAAAAGCATATACCGACTTTGAATGTTCAAGAATGTTCTTAATTAGAAATTGTTTGTTTGCCAGCAATGACACTCTAATATTATATTTTAATAAATCGTAAATGGCTAATCACTTTTTGTTCCATTTAATCTTTTGTATAATAGGATTTGCTTTGATAATTGCAATTGTTTTAAGCTTGAACATGTGGAGGTCAATGGCACTATCCTGATTAGAGGTGATAATGATAGTGATTTAAAAGATAATTGTGAATGATAGTGATCTATTATTATATCATTTACAATTACAGTAAAAAAAAAACCTCTATATGGTATTGTATACCAAATATATAACATTATATAATTATAAAAAAATCGTACCTAAAGAAAACTCGGTAATTATAGTGAAATATTATTGTAGAGACTGACTGTTATAGAAATGTTTGATTGTATCTTGCAAATGCAATTTATTTTCTAACTAAATCATTTCATACATGGGGATTATTAGGTTAATTAATAATTAATTATGCAATACAAAATAAGTTACGTGTTCCCTTTTTGCTTTTCCTCTTTTAATTATTCCATTAAGAAGCACTTAAAGTGGAAAAGGACTTGTAATGCTTATTAAATTAGGAAATTTTATAATGTGCTATACATTAACATTACATCACTTTTTTATTTTTTTAAATTAACAAGTTAGGAAAATATTAGATATGATCAGGGTCGTCTCAAATATTTTGATGGTCATGTTCTAATTCATAAAAGTGGGCACTCAAAATGTTTGAGACTGCCCTGGACCTTATGTTAGGTGTTAATATTTCTTCATGTGTAAATCTGCCTTTTCAATTTCCACGGTAGAAGTTGTTGATGTCCTTGCTATAAGATCTTTAAACTTTTCTTAACAGGGAGCTGCTCTTTTTTCACTGTCTTTATCTCCTCATTCTGCATTATATGCTAGCTAGCTGCTGATTTTAGGGGGACACAGTTGGCACATGCCCAAAGACAACCCTGGATATGACCAAGATCATGTTTGAGCTTTTTTCAGCTTATATTACTTATTTCTCTCAATTTTGTGGACTATTATAACAACTAAAAGTAAGAGCTTAATTTATACGCATTAATGTAAAATTATTGACATAATTAGGTTATCGACTAAGTAATTATAAATAAATATTAGTAATTGTAAAATATGGAGTTGGGCCATCCGTGTATATATCCAATATATCATTTATGATATATTTGTATATTAGACTTGTATATTAATTAGTCTTGTAGTCTTATCATAATTGTATGAAGTAGAATAGGAAGTTTCATATTCTACTTCTAAATCTCTATTATATATGGAGACTAATCATACAATTATGGTAAAACTATAAGACTAATTAATATATAAATCTAATATACAAATATACCACAAATGCTCTATTGGATTTGCATATATACACGGATGCCCCAACTCCATATTTAACAGTAATTAATAATCTGATAAAAATAAAATCTAACTTGCTATTACATGTTAAAATTTACTTACAATGTAAAAGAATAACATTTATACGATCAATATATATAGTATAACTTAATTTCTAAAGTAAAAAATCAGTGGCATACACTTGTATAATTATCCAGAAATTGTGCTGTGACCAAGGTCAACTTTTAGTATAATCACATCATAATGCAATTTGACTCTATTTAAAATTTAAAAAAATAAAAGAAAAAAAGAGAGAGAAGATAGTGGTAGGTAGGTATATATAGCTACTATTTTCTTTTTATGTGGAGAAGCTCATGAAAAAACAACAACAAAAAATCACAAAATTCAATGTTCAAACTTAAATCAGAGCGCGGGACCGCAAAGTCACGAGTTCGATCCCCTGCATAAACCTTCTTGGTTGAGCCTGTCACACATGGCTTGCCAAGTGTGGTTAATCGGTTGATGTGGTTTGCATGCCATTGCGTCAGCCCGGGGTTTACCCTGTGCGCACTCGAAAGAGTAGCGGCTGTGGATTTCTTCGTCAACAAAAAAACTTAAATCAGAAGTAACAACAATTCAAGATGAGGACCGTCTTTGGACCCGTGCGAGGTGTGTTATCGCACAAACCCTCGAAAAATGAAAAATTTTAGGGTTCTTTTTTCATTTTTTATTAAGTAGTATTAGTCAGAATTTACTGTAAAGATCTATAATTCGCAGGTTTTAGCCCAACTAAAGGTCCACTTTTACGAATTAGAATAGGGCCCCAAAATATTTAAGATAACTCTATTTAAGATCATAACCATAATGTCATTAAGAAGATAAGTCAAAGATTAAGTACAATAATCAAATTTGACCTTGAAAAAGTTCCAAAATGCCAATCACTTTCAATGATATGTGTAAAGTGTTAGATCAAATAACAACAAAACATTAGTCACTATTATCACATGGTGTACAACTACTTGTTGCCTTCCCCAATGATATTTACCTCAAAAGTATATTTGTCCATAAATATTCACCAAAATTCTTCCATTTAAAACCAAAATATATTGAAACAGGAAAACAAAATGCTTGTTACCTCTTGAAATTTAATGAACAAATTCCTAAATATTTTGGTTTAGCTCTTCCATATTAATAGTGTAAAAACTGTTTAAAAAACAACGCTATAATTACACCTCAATTTCAAACAAGTGAACATCGATTGTATGAATATTGACTGATATTTTTCTATTTAAAATAATCTAAAGTCAACTATTGTTGATGTTCTATATAACAATTTTGAGTGCGCGGAAAAGAAAATAAGTAACCTACTATAAATAAACTTACAAATATTTTTTTAAAAATCTTTATATTGGAAAGTTGATTGATTATTACAACAGGTTTGTTTCCATTATTACAAATTTGTTTGAATTCAACTAACGATCAGATGAGGCCAAATAGTAAATGGCAAGTGCAAATTGACAGGTCCATTGAACTTAAACACCTAAATATTGCCTACCTGAATTAGACATATTCCATTTAAGACAAGAGAGTGAGGAAAATAGTCCAAAAAGAATTAGTAAACCGAAGCAACTTAGTATGTATTTGGCCAAGCTTTTACAAGTGTTTCTTAAGTTGATAAATACTTTTTTGACCAAATAAATACTTATCAAGAAGTAGAAACACTTTTTAAAAAAAACAAAAAGTATTTCTACATGGAAGAGAATGTTTCTCTAAAGTGCTTCTTGAGAAGCCATTTTTGTCCACTAAATAATTTTTTTTTGATTCATTTATCCTTTTCTTTTCACAAAATTCATTTTAATTTCATATAATATCCCAAGATAAAATATAAATTTGAGAATAGGGTAGGGCGGAGGGTGTGGAGAGGGCAGGAGAGGTAAGAAAAAAAATATCATATTTTTAATTTTTTTTTTATAAAAGTAACAAAAACTATGAAATAGAAATTGAGAATGGGTAGTGCAATGGGGGAGGGGGTAAGAAAAAAAGTCATATTTTTTATAAATTGTTTATAAAAGTAAAAAAAAATATAAAATAGAATTGAGAATGGGGTAGGCGGGCGGGTGGGGGTGGGGGGGTAGGGAAGGTAAAAACATATAAAAATAGAAATTTGAGAATGGGGTAGGCGGGCGGGTGGGGGTAGGTAAGAAAAAATATCATATTTTTAATATTTTTTTTATAAAAGTAACAAAAAATATGAAATAGAAATTTGAGGATGAAGTGGGGTGGGGTGGAAGGGCTAGGTGTGGAGTGCAGTGGGTAGGGGTAGAAAAATTCATATTTTTTATAAATTGTTTATAAAAGTAAAAAAAATATGAAATAGAAATTTGAGGATAGGGTGAGGTAGGTGTGGGTAGGGCGGGGGGGGGGGGGGGATTTGGACATATTTGTGTCATCGACTATCATTGTCGTTACATTTCTTATGTATAATATAATATTATTATTTTATTAAATATTGCAATTAAATATTTTTTTAAAAATTATTAAATTGTAAAGATATATTAATTTTTAGAAATATAGGATAGAAAATAATATTTTAAATAATTTTAAATCTATTAAAAAGAATATTCTAGTTTCTTTGCATAAATGTGAGTCAAACAGGGAAGTGTTTTTGTGTTTCAAAAGCACTTCTATAATTATAGGTCATACACCTTAATAAATTCTCTAGAAATAGTTTCTGCAAAACTATTTCTAAGAAACAGAAACACTTTTAAAAAAGCTTGGCCAAACAGACCTTAATATTCTATTTATTTAACAATTTTTAATTAACAACCGAGATTAAATGAGATTTGAGTGTATCTTCTTTTAATGAAGTTGTAATAACGAAAGGAACATGTGAGAAATTAGTCCTAACTAAGAACAAGAAAGACATGAATCTATTAAATCGTGTACACAATTATGTTCATATTATATTTTGTCATATACAGGATCTATAGACATCACTAAATTAGGTACTCCGATCAACTGGGCAAACTCCAAATGAGAATGAGCCTCCAACCAGCCATTTTGAAGTGTCTATTGCGGATATTTTCTATGGTTTACTTTACGGGCAAGAGTTAAACTATGTTAAGCAGTGGGCCAGTCCGTGTATGCTCATTGTATAGTATTTATGGTAATTTGTATATTAGTCTTATACCTTAATTAGGATTGTAATATTATTATAATTGTATAGTTAGTCTCCTTATAGAATAGAGATTTAGAGGTAGAATAGGAAAATTATTTTTCTATTATAACTTGTATATATATGTCTTTTATCGATAAGAATAATCAAGAGATTAATTCTTTCAAACTAGATTACATTAGTATGAGGTACGATATTTACTTATCCAAAAAGCAGGTCGGGCTTAGAGTGCATGAAACTCATTACTATATCGTAAGGTCATTGAGACCATAACATGCTACACGAAAGCGCCGCTTAAAGCAATACGCCTGGTTTGACGTCGTCCTTATTCATATCCTATTCGAAAGACCTTGGTAATACGAATTTAGTTCCATCTGCATCACCATAAATTGCGAAATGGTAAATATTCTCCCATCCTTAATTAAGATCTTAAATTTGAGCTCATGCAAATGACATCACCTTTGATTAAGAAAACACTTTATTCCGCAATGTAAAATTTCTCAACACGAATTGGAATTTTCACATTGAATAAAAAAAAAATGAAAATTGCGCTTATCTGCGTATCCAATAGTAACCACACAGTTGATCATTTTTGCTTTTGAAAATCAAAACTTAAATTACATAAACCATTGAATTCAGGTACATACTATTTATATATTATCCATGTAATTTACAATCAGCACCCAAAAGGTACTTGAGGATGAGTGTCTTGTCCATATGAGAGGTGGGTTTTGAGCAAGAAACAACTGTTTTTTTTTTCAAGAAAAAAGGTAGATTGGTGCACTAAGCTCCCGCTATGTGTGGAATTCGAGAAAGATCGGACCACAAGAGTCTATTATACGCAGTTTTTCAACAACAAGAAACAACTGATAGTTGTATTATCCATAATTGTATTATTAATGAGACACGGACACGGACACGGGCACGGACTGCTGCTCCATATTTAACAGAAACTTTCATGGCTTAGCCTAAGAAGTACTTGCACTTCCGGCCAAAAATAGATTATAGCTCTCCTTTTTTTCTCCCGCGTCTTTTTCATTAAAAATATCATCTCTGATGCTTCATGTAAAAGAGTTTTCAATGTACTTGGTGTTATATATCTCACATTGAATATGAATATTTCCATCATAATTGAATCATTTGCCCTAAATTGTCATTTGTCCCACATAGGGCTGGCCAGTAGGTCGGGATGGGCAGAGTCGGGACGGGGTCGGGCTGGGGCGGGCCAAGTGGGACGATGCAGCGAACGATACCGTGTCCGTCTGCGTCTACCGGTGAAGCGATGGGTCGGGATGGGTCGGACGGGACAGGTTTTTAAAAAAAAAAATTCCACTAAATTAAAAATATTAACATATAGTTATATATATTTATAAACTAAATAATTGAACAAAGACAAGAAGAGTGTAAAAAAATATCCCAAAGCTGTTTTTGTGCCTTTTATATTATTAATTATTTCATTGAAATATACAAAATTCAGAATTACAACATTGTAGTGTATGTTGTTGAAAAACAATTGCAAAAGACATAGAAAAAATACTAAAAGTGCAATGAAATAAATTACCAATTTGAAAATACTTTTTTAGTTTCTTTATAATTTTGTGTGGTTCTTCGGTTGAAATTGGTATTTGTTGGTCAGATTGTTCCACGTCGCTACTCATGTCTTCAGATAAGATGTCGTTGTAGTTTTCATCTTTTTCTTCGTTAATCTCTGGTTGACCGCACCTTCTTCGCTCCGCTCGTATCCAATCTCTAAATAGTACTGTCATCTCCAAGCTGTCTCCGGCTAATGAGTATTTGTGCTCTCCTATTTGAAATCTGCCGGCAGAAAAAGCGCTTTCAGAAGCGATTGATGACGCTTGAATGTTCAAAACATATCGGATCATCATTGAAAGTGTCAGAAATGTCTTCTCATTCTGCATCCAATATTTCAGCAAGTCTTCCTTTCCGTCTTGATTGACAACTGTTTGGTAAGGTAAAGTACCCTGCAAAACAAAAACATCTAACTCGCTAATTTGGTTAGCAGTGCTACCACCGCACATTCTATTTCTGAGGCTTTCAATACTAGCCGCAGAAACAACATGTTTTTTTAGAGGCTGTGTTGAAGTAGAAGAAGATGGTACGAAAGTCGGTTGGTTGCTAGCACTTTCTTGCTGGTAATGTCGATATACTTTTTTGCATTCATCTTCTACGCTAGCCAACACTTCTTCTAGCGTTTGTTCAATAAGTGGTGAGATATTTAAATTTTTGGGAGTTGAAGGTGGTAATACGTCCATACAGTTATAAATATTTTCAATAAAACTTTACAACCGTCTACTTTAATAGTCGGGTTTAATATAGCACCAATAATAAATAGGGGGAATAGAAATAAAATATTTCTTTATTTTCATAAATATTTTTTTAATAGCTGCATTATAAGCAGGTTTTTCCATATATTCTTTAAGCAGTAAAAATATCATAGCTATATAAAACAACATAGTTGAAATAGTAGGATAATATATAGTAGAAAATTCTTTTGTTGCTCGATGAAAATTCTCTAGAAAAATAATAAGTTCTTTAATTTTGTCTCAATTGTTATCCACAATCATATCAGTTGAATTTTGATTATGGGCGTTAAAATAAAATGATAGGTTTTCTATAATCATAAGCAACAGTAGTTGGTCATATAAAGAATTTCACCTAGTGGGTACTTCTTCGAGAATTTTTCTATAAGATAGTCCACAATCGTGACAAGTTTTTTTATAATCTTTTCTCCGTTGGATTATATTATTTTTTAAAATAAAGTTTATAGCAAATTGTATTTTTTCAAAAATATCTTGAAAAAGTGAAAGACCATCCTTTACAACTAAGTTATAAATATGTCACACACATTTGATATGATTTTTTTTGGAAAACGGAGTTAAAACTTCTTTTAAAAAATAAATAGCAGCATTGTTAGAAGATGCATTATCTCATGTAATACTCATAACTTTATCAGTTATTTCGTAATAATTGCAGACTAAATAAATATTTTTTGAAATAAACTCACCAGTGTGCCTACTATCTATATAACTATATGCTAAAATACGTTTTTGCATAGACCGTTTATAATCTATCCAATGACATGTTATCGTTAAATAATCATGGTCGTTAGTACTACGACCTATATCAGAAGTTAGAGCGACTTTGCCATTAAAATGATATAATGTAGATATTCATGTGCAAATTTAAATACATATCTCTTAGCAGTTGATCTAGGAAAACCTTTATAAGCAGGATTATACATATCTCTAATATAATGAATAAAATCAGGAGATTCAGGAAATGAAAAAGGCAAACCCTCCACAACAATTAATTTTGCTAGTGCTTCCCTATCTTTATGTTTATCGCATTTAGGGCCTACAACTTCCCCCATCATAGAGTTAATTTGACTCTGTACTTTGTCCGGAACAGTATGCGAACCTTGTCCCGATTGAGAGAGTGTTTGTTCACCATCTTTTTCAATAATGTATTGGGCATGCAAGACTTTGTGTTTTTGCAATATGTGTCTTGCTAAACCCCCCGTCCCACCATGACCTTGTTCAGTTTTAAAAGTATAAACATCTTTACAAGTTTTACATATAGCTATTTGATTTGGTACGTCCCTGTGAAAATATTTTCATACAGCTGATTTTAATGGTCATTTTGCCGGACCTCGTCTCATACTAGGGGGAATATGAGGCATTTCACTAGTGGGTGTATCATCATCTACATTAGTGGGTGTATCATCATCTAGAGTGACATCTAAATCAAAGTCTTTACATGGTCGTCAAGATCATATGGTATTTCAGAAAACTGTTCAGGATCAATAAAATCATCTTGTCTAGGAGTAGGACTAGAAATACTAGAAGAAATATCATTGCCCTTGTTACCCGCCCTACTAGAAGAAGCCTGAGTCTTACCCTTACCTATGCCCAAAATACTTTTTGCTCTTTTTATTTTAATTATGGTAATAAATAGTTAAAGATTTGAAGATAATAAAATTAAATGTGCTAAATGAAATAAAGACAAAATAATAATTTAATGAGAACGAATGTACCAAACGCCGATGTAGAGTCGACGTGTAATCGAGAGGTTGAAAATTGAAACTTTGCTCGATAGATAATCGTCAAGCTAGTTGTCAACTTCACTCTCAATTCCCAAATTAATAAATAGATTGAATATGTAGTAGACAATGTTGTATAGAGATTGTACGAAGATTTGTGAAAAATAAGATGAGAAAATGAGATATTTATAGTTGAAAATTGAGTTAAAGTGTAAATATAATAACTTAGGGGTTAAAAATAAATATGTAGGGGGGTTGGGGGAGTGGGGGAGGCCAAAAATGGTCGTTGCAAAACGGCCAAAATATAAAATTATCGTTATTTCGGCTATTTTTGCAATTGGCTGGGTTTCGGGCGGGACTGGAGCGGACCGGAACGGGTCGGGTCATCGCGGGACCGATTCAGGCGGGACCATACCATGTCCCATCTCGGTTCGAGGCCCTTTACCGTTTTTTTTTTTTTTTAATTATTCGGGTCCGGCCCGGCCCACTGGCCAGGCCTAAACTCCCACATAGTCAATTGTTAAATAAAGAGTCATTTATTCCTCATTGGTGATTTAAAAGAAGTTTGAACTTCCTTATAGTTATAAAAGGAGTTAATGAGTTTGACATATTGGTCAAGCTTTTGGGCTTTCATTTATTATGGAGGAAAACCAACAGTAGCTTCATTAGTTCAAAACTTTTTCGCAAAGAAGTAAAATTAAACCTGCAAAGAAGTACATATATCACCAATCTAAAAGAGGCTTCTTAGGAACCACAAATGCAGCAGATGCGATGCTGGCTCAATTGGCTTTCAGGGGCAAGGGGAAAGAAGCAAAAACATTAGAATTTCATCACTATTCCTGTCTCACAGTAAGGGTTACAAAACTTTGCATACAACATATGCTCGTATGAAGTGAACAAGCTTATTATAGCATACAATCTACTCAGACAAACGACGTCCTTACAAGGTGGCTCACCTATCATTTTCAACGTGACCCATCTATAGTGTTGGATTGACTAAAATGCAGGGCCAAAATAGTGTTGGAGAAGTGCTACTGAGAAAAGTTGAAATATAAGTAAGAAATTTTGCATATGAAATATTTCTCTTTAGTTCCAGAAAAGTGGAGAAACAACCGCGGTCCGCGTATACCAACGTTTATTTGGAACTGTCACAATTCTATAATGTGACTAGTTTTTATTAATTATCACTTTTAGTCCCTTAAGTTTTCCTTTATGTTGTTTAGTATTTACTATTGTAGTCCTTGTCTATAAGAGACAATGTAATTTCTCGATTTCGGTTGCTTGACTCAATAATGGTCCTTCATAATCGAGTAAGAAAGCTCGAAAGGGAAAATAGCAATTTAGGATTGATTTCACTGTATCCATTGTTGGGTTTTGATATTGGTGAATAGGAAATGATGGGATAAAAATTAAAGAGGGTAAAAGGCTCTTTTATCCCACATCGAAAAAATGGAAGGAAAGAGAGGTGTATATATTACATTACACCTTCTCGAGCTGCTAAAAGGGTTGAGAGGGCAAGGACTCTCGCGCTATCGCCGTCGCCGCTCGCTTCGATTTGATTTGGATTTGGATTTGGATTTGTCAAAAGATTGATTGATAATCTTTTTGGACAAACGTTTCTTTAATTAATTAATTATTTAATTAAAAACAAATCCAAACGGATCGACCCGCGACCCGATCCGACCCGTCCGGCTCTCCCTCTCTTTTTCGAATTTCCCTCCAAAATGAGGTGACTATTCTGAATGGTTGCAACCATTCAGAATCAGTACCTCTAACCCTATAAATTCTTGATCATTTCAAGAATTTATTAACAAATTCATTTTTCTAATCAATTCTGAAATTCTGAAGTTGCTCTTCAACTCGAAAATTTCATTCTGTGTGATATACTGCCGTTGAGTGGTTCGTTGCTACCGGAATTTGGAGTACTACTATTCTGGTAAGATAATCGTTCTATCCTGGGAGGCGATATTCCGTTAACCTCGAGTACTGTGAGGGGAATAATTTCCTTAAGGACACACTTTGAACTAAGTGGGCTCGATTACATTCTGAAATTATTTTTCCAAAACAGATTCTGTTTTCGTTTATTGTTTCATTTATGTTATATGTTTCACTAAGTGATTAACATATTGTTTTGAATCATTATTTAGTCAAGTACAGATTATTATACCAACAATCTTAAGGAAATTATATTTATTGTATTTTAATCTGTATCCTGGTTTGGAGATTAAAACCTGTGTGGTTTTCTACTCCGTATGAAATTTCATATTCTAACTTGAAGATATAAAAACCGTTGGAATATTAAAATCCAGAAAAGTGTTTTCCAAAAAGGAAAAAGTGTTTTTTTCAGAAGGAAAAAAGGGTTTTTCTTGTATGGTGTTTGGAGACTAAAATCTTGGATTTTCTACTCCATTGAGATTAAAGTTTTCATAACTTTCTACTCATTTGGAAACTTGATTTGAAGATATAAAACTTCATCAAGTATACAACATACACCCATCGCACTTCGTTTCTATCAATTTTGATCTGTTTGAAGAAATAAAATCTTCACCGTTGTGTATTATATTTGTTTCTATCAAAATTGATTCGGTTTGAAGAAATAAAATCTTCGCCGTTGTGTATGATATTTGTTGAGACGATTTGAAGAACATAAAAACTTCATCGCTCATTTGGAGATTAAAACTTGTGTAGTTTTCTACTCCATATGAATATTAGTATTCTGACTCGAAGATATAAAAGCTTCGTTGGAATACTAAAGTTTCATAACTATACTGTGATTTGAAGAAATAAAATCTTCATCGTTCAAATTACGATTTGAAGAAATAAAATCTTCATCGTTTAAGTTTCACAATTATACTCCGATTTGAAGAAATAAAATCTTCATCGTTTGAGTCTGTGATTTAATTGTTATTCTGGTTTTATTAAGTAAAACAGTTTGTCGATTTGACAGTGACAAACAAATAATGGCAATTGATCTGAATGATCTGTGTGCAATGCTGTCAGAGTGCAATTTGGTTGGAAACCCAAAGGAGTGGTGGCTGGATTCTGGTGCCACTCGACATGTTTATACCGCAAAGAAGCATTTGCAACATATGCTCCCGCTGGACCCGAAGAGGTACTGTTTATGGGAAATACTGCAACAGCCAAGGTTGAAGGATATGGGAAGATACTTCTGAGGATGACTTCCGGCAAGGTCCTGACTCTCAACAATGTTCTGCACGTTCCAACAATTCGGAAGAATTTAGTTTCACCGACTACTGTCAAAAACGGGTTTAAGTGTATGTTGGTTAGTGAGAAAATTGTAATAAGTAAGAATGATATGTTCATAGGAGGGCAACCTCACCGAGGGCCTTTTCAAACTCAATGTAATGGTTGTTGATGATAATGAAAATTCACTCGCCTTACTTATCGAGTCAAATGATTTATGGCATGTCTGCTTAGGACATGTCAATTACAAAACCATGCGAAAATTGATCAATTTAGAAGTATTGCCTAAATTCGAGTGCAACAAATCAAAATGTGAAATTTGTGTTGAATCTAAGTTTGTTAAACATCCATATAAGTCTATTAATAGAATTCAAATCCTTTAGACTTAATTCACGAATATATGTGATATGAAGTCAATACCATCTCGCGTGGGAAAAAGTATTTTATAACTTTCATCGACGATCGCACTCGACATCATGTGTATTTGCTTAATAGTAAGGATGAAACAATTAATGCATTTAAGCAATACAAGAACGAAGTGGAAAATCAATTGAATAAAAAGATCAAAATGATTAGAAGTGATAAGGGTGGAGAGTACGAATCTCCTTTTGCAGAGACATGTTTGGAATATGGAATTATTCATCAAACTACTGCCCCTTACACACCACAATCAAATGGAATTGCGGAAAGGCAAAACCGAACAGGAAAGGAAATGATGAAGGCCTTACTAATTAGTTCCAGGTTTCGCAGAGCCATGGGGAAGCTATCTCATACCTAATCGAATACTCAACAGAGTACCCCACATCAAAACACAATCTATTCCATATGATCTATGGAAAGGAAGAAAACCCAACTTGAAATATTTCAAAGTGTGGGGGTGTTTAGCAAAGGTCCAAGTTCCTTTGCCCAAAAGGGTAAAAATCGGACAAAAAACTGTGGATTGTGTTTTTATTGGCTATGCTACAAACAAAGAAAGCTTGTCGCTTTTGGTTCACAAATCGGACAATCCCAAATTCATGTTAATACGGTAATTGAATCGATAATGCTGAATTCTTTGAAAACATCTATCCGTATAAACTGAATGTGAGTCGTCAAGTGAAAGATCTAAACGACATCATGGAAGAACCAAAGGAAAGTATACCAAGCAAAGAGGATCTAAGGCGTAGCAAACGTCAAAAGACATCTACTTCCTTTGGACCAGACTTTGTAACATTCTTGCTTGAAAATGAGCCTCAAACATTTAAAGCAGCAATGTCATCTTCTGATTCAACATTTTGGAAAGCGATCAATAGTGAGATTGAATCGATTTTAAACAACCATACATGGAGTTAGTTGATCTTCCTCCCGAAATAAACCTTTAGGATCAAAATGGATCTTTAAAAGGAAAATAAAAGGCGATGGCACTATTGACAAATACAAGGCAAGACTTGTGGTCAAAGGTTATAGACAAAAGAAGGTCTTGATTACTTTGACACATACTCACGCGATGACAGAATAACATCTATTCGTGTTAGTGGCATCGGCGTCAGATATGGTCTTGAAATCCATCAAATGGATGTCAAGACAGCTTTCTTAAATGGAGAATTGGAGGAGGAAATTTACATGGAACAACCTGAGGGTTTTGTGGTTCCTGGTAAAGAAAGGAAAGTGCAGACTTGAAGTCACTTTATGGACTTAAACAAGCACCCAAACAATGGCATGCAAAATTTGACCAAACAATGTTGGCAAATGGATTTAAGATTAATGAGTGTGACAAATGTGTTTACATTAAAAATACTCCAAATCATGAAGTCATTGTTTGTTTGTATGTTGATGACATCGCGATAATGAGTAAAAATATTGTCGATATAAATGCTACGGCGTATGCTCGCTAGCAAATTTGACATGAAAGACTTAGGGGTTGCCGATTTGATCTTAGGAATTAAGATCCATAAAACTCCACAAGGTCTAGCATTATCACAAATCACATTATATTGAAAAAGTACTGACAAGTTCAAGTATTTAAATTTCAATGTTGCAAAGACTCCAATTGATGTAAGTTTTGCACTTGAAAGAATGAAGGTGAAAGTGACTCACAATGGACTATCTTGCGAGTTTTGGGAAGTTTGATGTATATTATGAATTGTACACGACCAGATATAACATGTGCTATAAGCAATTGAGTCGATTCACGAGTAATCCCAATCAAACTCGTTGGATGGCAATGAAACGAGTCTTGGGATATTTACAACACACCCAAAACTATGCTTTGCATTATAATAAATATCCGCGATTTGAGGATATAGTGATGCAAATTGGATCACCGGATCGTTTGAAGTTAAATCCACGAGTGGATATGTTTTCCTTGTTGGCGGAGCGGTGTCTTGAAATCATCAAAAGCATACATCGCCCGCTCTACAATGGAATCGAATTTATAGCTTTGACAAGGTGAAGAAGCTGAATGGCTCGGAATTTCTTAGAAGATATTCCATTCGCCCAAACCTTTGGCTCTATATGTATACACCGTGATCAGCGGCCAATAGGTAGAGGCGTGAGCGTAATGTATAACGGAAAATCTCGTCACATACGACGGAGACACAATACTGTTAGACAACTCCTCTCTAGTGGCGTTATCACAATTGATTATGTAAAGTCAAGAGATAACGTGGCGGATCCGCTTACAAAAGGCTTATTTAAAGAGGGAGTTGGTAGATCATCAATGGGAATGGGGTTAAGGCCAAGGACAAGTCATCATGGCGGTAACTCTACCTAGCGATCGAGATCCCAAGAGCTAGGTTCGGAGATCAAACAAAGTTGTGGATCGACGGTTCAACATTGTCAAATAACTCAACCCATTCTCGGATGAAGACAATGTTCATAAATAAGTATAAGACTTTATGGCTTGTTAATGAGTTAATAAAGCATTAAGATTTTTAATGGTTATCTAAATCGCGGTATGACGGATAATGTGGCTATAGGACCACGTGTTTAGAAATCACCTATGTGAGTGTTAAGTGTAAGCGCTTTAAAGGGAATGACAAAGAGGCCCATTCTCTATGCACTCGTGAGACCAGGCGGTGTTCATGGCTGAAACGAACACAACCGTGAGAACCATAAACGGTTGAGGGTTGATTGTGTGTCTTATGTTGTCTAGGTATACAACAAAGTTCGACGGTTCAAAGATATCAAATCTACCGATTGATCGAGTATATCCGATATAAGTTCACTACGGAAAGTTCAAAGGGAAACCTACTTATCCAGATGCAGTCAATTCTCGCTTGTATATCACACTCGTCCGTACATTCTTCTATCTTATAATCATTCCCCATTCATGTGGGGGATTGTTGGGTTTTGATATTGGTGAATAGGAAATGATGGGATAAAAATTAAAGAGGGTAAAAGGCTCTTTTATCCCACATCGAAAAAATGGAAGGAAAGAGAGGTGTATATATTACATTACACCTTCTCGAGCTGCTAAAAGGGTTGAGAGGGCAAGGACCCCTCGCGCCGTCGTCGTCGCTCGCTCGGCTCGGCTTCGGCTTTGGATTTGGATTTGGATTTGGATTTGGATTTGGATTTGTCAAAAGATCGATTGATTGATAATCTTTTTGGACAAACGTTTCTTTAATTAATTAATTATTTAATTAAAAACAAATCCAAACGGATCGACCCGCGACCCGATCCGACCCGTCCGGCTCTCCCTCTCTTTTTCGAATTTCCCTCCAAAATGAGGTGACTATTCTGAATGGTTGCAACCATTCAGAATCAGTACCTCTAACCCTATAAATTCTTGATCATTTCAAGAATTTATTAACAAATTCATTTTTCTAATCAATTCTGAAATTCTGAAGTTGCTCTTCAACTCGAAAATTTCATTCTGTGTGATATCTTTGGTTGAGTGGTTCGTTGCTACCGAATTTGGAGTACTACTATTACGGTAAGATAATCGTTCTATCCGGGAGGCGATATTAGTTAACCTCGAGTGCGTGAGGAATAATTTCCTTAAGGACACACTTTGAACTAAGTGGGCTCGATTACATTCTGAAATTATTTTTCCAAAACAGATTCTGTTTTCGTTTATTGTTTCATTTATGTTATATGTTTCACTAAGTGATTAACATATTGTTTTGAATCATTATTTAGTCAAGTACAGATTATTATACCAACATCCATCTATACCCACCCCATCTACCTATTGTCGAAGGTCAATTTATAGACAATGTAATGACCACTTTTCAATTATCAAAAATATATTGAAATATCTCTCTCTTCTTCGACCTTCTCTCATCTCCTCTCTTCTTCGACCTTCTCTCCTCTCCTCTCTTCTGCAAACCCTTCCCCTTGGCCCTTGCGATTTCAATTTCCACTTCACTGTCGTGGTGCCTCCAACTCCAAGGTAAGTCTCGCACTCTCGCTGGCTATCAACCTTTGCACCAGTGCAATGTAGACACACTGGTATTATCATGTGGAATGTTTTAATGTCATTATGAATCAGCAAATTTTAGAGATTAATGATCGGTTCAATGAGGTAATTCTGAATTGCTTCTTTGTGTTGCTTGTTTGAATCCAAGTAATGATTTTGTTGATTTCAATATAGCAAAATTGGTAAGAATGACTCGGTTTTATCCAGATGACTTCTCTCTAGTTGATTGTATGATGCTTGAAAATCAACTAGAGACATATATTATGGATTTGCGATCAGATGACAGATTATGTCGATTGGAGAGGCTTGTTGATCTATCTACATTGCGTGTGCAAACACGAAATACTTGTCGTACTCATTGGTGTGTCGGCTTTTGAAGTTCGCATTAATTTTGTCGGTAGCAACAACAAGCGTGGAAAGATGTTTCTCTGCAATGAATATTGTCAAGACGGATCTACGAAACGGAATTTGTGATCAATTTTTAAATGATTGTCTTGTATATTTTATTGAAAAAGATTTGCTTAAGAGTGTTACAAATGATGATGTAATTAAAAGTTTTCAAAATATGAAAACGCGTAGGGGACAATTATGATTTGTAAACTTTATTAAATTTGAACACCCGAATGATTTGTAAACTTTATTAAATATGTGCACACAGTTTAAAAAAATTCTGCGTCCGCCACCTGACACAAGCAATGTGCTTTTGACAGAAACTTCAATTTGGTTATCAACAACTGTATTACTACTCAAGGTATCACCAATATCAGCTTCAAATCGTTTCAACTCTCTAGTTTTCACCTGGTGAGCTGGCATCCCTGCAACTCATGGCCAGGGAGTCTTTGAGCTAAAACATGTATTAAATTTGTCATGTTTTCTCTTCATGTGTCATGCGTTTAAGTCGTGGAAATAGCCTCTAGAAATGTGAGGTAAGGTTGCGTACAATAGACCCTTGTGGTTCGGCCCTTACCCAGACCCCGCGCATAGCGGGAGCTTAGTGCACCGGGACTGCCCTGGATGTTTTCTCTTTGTGATTAAAGCAGCATCTAGAGATGTTGTCTTAGCAGAACCAAGTGATTTCGAACGGCTTTCACTCTTTGCAGGCTGAGCAGGACGTACTCCTCCAGGGAAGACAAAGTTAGGAAGCTCTTTTCATCTTACATGACACACATGAATCCACATGCTAGATTGCCAAAAAGAATATGCATATACATCTCGCTTAAAATCCTCAACTGTCAACCTTATATCAAATTGTTCACCTTGTTGAGGATCAATACCTTGTTTTCTACGTAATCTCATAAAATTGTTAGGATTTGAGTCTTAAATCCGACCTAATAAAAAAACAGTAAATAAGCGAAGAACAAATAACACACAGAATTATAGCGGTTCACCCTCAATGCGAGAGTTACGTCCACTTTGCCGCTACAGATTTCACTATAATTAGAATATGGAGTTTGTGTTTTCAATTCTCTATTTTCTCTCTACACGGTGCCCTAGAATATATATAGCGAAAACTAAAACGAACATAATACAACCCCGAATTTGGGATTAGGGCCTATAATATTATTTTCTGATTAGGTCGGATTCGGGACTCAAATCCTAACAACACCAGCTACTACTTACCTCCAAATCAAAAATGAAGAGAACTAATAAATCCTATCGAGTCATCCACGTTATTTTCAAGTAACATTCTACACCAAAAAGCTGAAAACAATAAACATTGAGCCTTCAGTTTCTAAGTAGGAGCAAATTTCCTTCAAAACATCCTCAATCTCCACAAAATCCACAAACTTCAGCAGAGGCTGTATTTCCATATTTTCCTACTTCCACTTCCATCTCCTTTCATACCACTGTAATAAGAAATCTTAGGGATATGCCGCACGACCTATATTATCCTAACTAATCTGATAAATATCGCACATTTCCTAGGCTAACTTAAAATTTAATCAGAAAAACATAAAAGTAAATACAAATCGTAAAGAAAGGAAAAAGTAAATGCATCTGTTAAGAGTTCACTTTGAATATAGAATGTGAACGTAGACTCCTTATATAGACTTGAACAATCCTCACCCTACAAGCTAGTTTTTGGGGTTGAGTTAGGCCCAAGATCCATTCTTTACATGGTATCAGAGTCAGGTCATTCCAATTCTTTGTTCACCGATGTTGGGCCCCCAAATTATATTATTCACGCCCCAGTTCAAAATGTTTGGGCGTGCGGGGAGTGTTAAGAGTACCACATCGGATATGGAATAGACATGGACTCCTTATATGGACTTGGACAATCCTCACCTACAAACTAGCTTTTGAGATTGAGCTAGACACAATATCCATTATTTAACGCATCAAATTGAGATGTTGACCCCGACCATGCTAGGCCTCACAAATTCAACCAAGTATGAAGACGATATGCAGCAGCATATAACAAAGCCAAATGCACATCAGAAGACAGATTTTCTAGAACTACCAAGGATGGCGCATCTCAAAGCAAGTGAATAATCAGTCACTGAGTCACATACAAGAGAATCATACCTCAGCAATAACCCAATGATACATTCACGTAAAGAAGGTCTACAGTAACCCCATTGAACTTGAACTTCATAACAGGAACGTGAGCATCAGGAACAGGATGAAGTTCTTGTATACGGTGAGATATCATCATCCAAAAAATCATACGAACTACGCACGGGAGTTTCTACTTTAGAAAATGGAAATTGGGACTCATCAAAGATAACATGACGACTAATAATGATTCGTTTAGATGACAAATCAAAGCATTTGTAACCACGGTGATTTGACGGAAAACCCAAAAACACAAGGGGTAGAATGTGCCTGAGGTTTGTTAATTGTGGTGGATGAGAAAAGAGAATAACACAAACAAAGACCCTAAGACGGGAATACGAAGGAGTCTTATTATGTAAAATTTGAAGAGGGGATGAATATGCCAAACCTTTAGAAGGAAGAATATTAAATAGATATGTGGCCATTTGTAGAGCATGATGTCAAAACAACGGATGGACGGAAGAATGAACCAATAAGGTGCGGATAATGTTATTAATGGTACGAATTTTACGTTCAAGTTTCCCATTTTGTGAAGACGTGTGAGGACAAGAATAACGAAAATTTATCTCATTTTAAGCACAAAACTCCCGAAATTCCCCATTGTCATACTCTTTGCCATTATCACATTGAATATTCTTTATTTCCCGTTCGAATTGAGTTCTAATGAAAGCTCTAAATTTTACGAAGATGGAAAAAACGTGGGATTTTATTGGAAACGTCCATAAAAATTTAGAATAATCATCCAAGAATAAAACATAATAACGATGACCCATAGAACTGAAAACGGGAGATGTCCATAAATCGCTATGAATAATATCAAATGGCATGGAAGTATGCGAATTCGAGGCTACAAATGACAACTTAATAATTTTTCCCAAAAAAAAAGATCGACAATTTGGAGTACTACGCGTATCCTTACAGGAAATAAACTTATTCTATCTAAAGTAGATAAAATAGACGACCCTGGATGACCTAAACGGGCATGCCACAAGGAAGGAGCAAGAGTGGATGGCATGGTCTGACGCGAGAAACCGAGACTTGGTGTGATTGGATAAAGATCCCCTACTGTCACACCTCATGAGAGAACTCCCCGTCCTGAAATCCTTCACAAAAAACTCAAACGGATCAAAATCAATAGAAACTCAATTATTAGTGGTGAATTTACGGACAGACACCAAAATTTTAATTAGTTTTTGGGCATGAAGGATATTTTTCAATACAAGTGGTGGATGAGTATGGGATAAAGTTTTATGACCATAACCCTTAATTGGAATTGAATTGTCATTACCAACAATTAAATCACTATTACTGCTCAAATTGAAATTAGACGAGAGAGTACTTTGGTCGGATGTCATGTGGGTAGTGGCGTATGTGTCCATGTACCAATTTGGGTCCGGTTGAGTCATTCCAAGCGTGAGCATCGCGGCTTCAATGTCGGTTTGTGTGGATCCCGCTGCGTGATGGGGTTGAGGGGCCGAGGCCCGAGTATTCCGGATCTTGCCGCCTACCATAAACCCATGACGAAACCGAGCGACGACCAGACTGGACAGATCTTGGGAAAGAAGCGGGGCCCAGATCGGTTGCCATCTTGGCGGTAGAACCGCTACCATCGCCATCGTTTTTGGTTGCCGTCGGTGTTTTCGCCGCGATTCTTGCCATTATTTTCCCGATTTTGACCCTTTTTACCACCGCCGTTGTTGTGACTTTGGCTTGAGTTGGTGGAGCCGGAAGACGAAAAATTGGACTCGGTCATCATGACGACGGGACTAGCCCCTATAGTTGCCTTTTTAGCCAAACCCGATTCTTCCAATGAGAGCATGGAACGGGCCTGATAGAATTCCGGAAGGGGGTTACTTTGACGCTGGATCGCTGTTATAGGCCTCGGATAAGCCTGCAACCATCTGTAGAACGAGATGACTATTAGTAACCGGAGCCCCCACGTTGCGAAGTTGATCCGCCAAGTCCTTGAGTCGTTTACAATAAGAAGAAACGTTAGGAAAATTCGTCATAGCAACTTGAGAAAATTCATGTTCAATGGTAACAATGCGGGAGTGACTATTATCTTGGAAGATATCACGCAATCGATTCCAGGCCTCCATAGCTGTGGAGTTGGATTCCATAATCGTTTGTAAAAGGTCCATGGATATTGTGGCATAAATCCATTGAAGAACCTTTGCGTCAAACGTGACTCATAATTTTGGGTTGTCCGCTTTAGTGGGTACATCATCATCTTCGGTGGTGTCATCCCCCGTTTTAGGAGTCGGAGGGATGATATGGTGAAAAACTTGATGTGTCATTGCATGAATCTTGAATAACTCCGTTCACGTCCCATATTAGACGTTTTCTAGGTCAAGAACAATAGGAAGGACGCTCTTGATGTTAGAAACTGTGAGGGCAGGATGAAAAGTGTTCTTATCAGTCAGGTGAATAGAACGAACTTTAGACAAGATTTTTAGGGGGGATGAGGTCTCGGGTTTTGCAGAAACCGAGGGGAGGGGGGATTTTTGTCACGGTTTTCAAGAAATTTGATAAAGAAGTAAGAAGCTGAAGCAATGAAAATAACCTAGACTCTTGATATCATGAAAGAATTAATCCCTTGATTATTCTTATTAATGAAAGACATATATATACAAGTTACAATAGGAAGATCCCTTTCCTATTCTACTTCTAAATCCCTATTCTATATGGAGACTAATCATACAATTATGGTAGGACTACAAGACTAATTAATATAGAAGTCTAATATATAAATATACCATAAATGAATACACACTAAATCTAATGACACGGACTGGACATCCTCGAACTGGGCCTGGACATAATCTGGGCAGTGGGCTTCCGTGTATATCTAATATACAATATACAAATACTTTGTATATTTAACAGTAAAGTTCTCTTTTTTACCATTGAAGATGTCAAGTTATTATGACATTGATGATATATTGGCTGAAGAAGAGGTCATTGCTAGTTCATGAAAAAAAACTACTAGTCGTTTAGTTTGTTTGTCTGATTTTGACTTGACACGAAGTTTATGAAAGTAGAAAAATACTTTTGAATCTTGTGGTGTTTAATAAAAAATATGTAGAATGTACCAAAATACTCTTGAATCGTATGGTCTTAAACATGTCATGTGGTAAATGGAAAGAAAAGAGTTGCCAAAAAAATAATAGACATTCTTTTTTAAACGGACTATAAAGGAAAGTAGGACAAACAAATTGAAATAGGAGTATGTTTCTTTTTTGTGTTAGAAATGATTCTCATGAGCTATTGGTTTGTATTTATTTATGGGTTTGATATTCGTTTTGGAATTTAGATGGTTCCAGCTGTGTTCTTGCAAACAGCTAATGAAGTTGGGATATTTGATGTGCTGATGACACTAACAAGGTAAAATTCCTAGGGAAATCTATGTCGAATTAGTTTAATTTTCATGACCAAACACTGATAGTTGTTTCTTCTTTCAAATCCAGGTAGAAGCTGGTACACATGTTGAAATGCCCTTTTGGCTTGCTCAGGAGCTATATGTGAGATAGGCGGTGTCGATCAGAGTTCCTCCATATTTTGATACCAAGTAAAGTTCCTAGTTTTTCTCATAAGGCTTTCATGTAAAAATTTCTTTGAATTAGAAGTGGGATTAGTTAGGTATGCAAAAAAAAGTGGCAGGTATTGGAAGATATGTTGGATGTGCATGGTCACTTGGTCTTACTTTTGCTGAGATCACTTTAATATAGTACTCACTCCGTCCCAATTTATGTGATATAGTTTGACTAGACACGAAATTTAAGAAAAAAATTGAATATTTTTGGAACTTGTGGTCTAAAGACTAAAATGAGTCATATATATTTGTGTGGTTGTAAATCATTTCATTAAGGATAAAATGGAAAGTTTTAGGTTAAAATATTTCTAAATATAAAAATGTATCATTCTTTTTGGATAGATTAAAAAGGAAAGTGTATCCCATAAATTGGGACAGATGGAGTATATTTTAAAAATCAGTTAAAGGATTTTAGATAGCTTGATGAACTCTTTGGCCTCATGACGATCTGCCATATCCAGTCTCTTTTCTGCTGTGTCTAAATCATGATGTATCTCATATGACAATTCACGTCTCTAGTCTAAATTTTCCCTCTTGGGGGGGGGTCGCAAAATTGTGGTTTGAGAATCTTATCTCAGTATTAAAGTTCTTGGTATACAAGTGGTACTTGTTTTTGTAGATTTGTAATCTGAGAGTTGGAACCTGTTTGTTTCTTATGTGCTAATTTACCAGAGCCAAAACGAGGAATGAAATAGGAGCTGATGCAGCACATGTTGATCTAAGAAGTTTATGCCCTTACTTTTACAATTTCGGATGCAAGATAGCACGCATGTGAGTTCTTCATGACTACGTTCTTTCTGCCTGTAACTTTTGTCATTCTTTTTATCACCTTAATAGCCATTAGCGCTTTCCTCTTCTGCTAGAATTCCTAATGCCCCAGGTAAGGGAACTGATGCAGAATGATTGATCTTATTTCACAATGGTGTGGCCAAGTAATGTGAGACAAAACTATGCTACTTCAAACATAGTTTGTCTTTATTGCAATCATCACTTCATTCATTTGGTGTGTTGATGATTGAAAAATCATCACCCGCACTTGAATTTGCTACTTCTGATATAGCAACATTATGTTCTAACAAACATGAATCATCTATGGTTTAGGCAATTATTTTAGTGTGTAGAATGCTGTCAACGTCTTCAAATTATTAGAAAATAGTAATTTATTTAACTTGATGGGCTGATTTGATGGTTAAGTCGAATTTAACAGTTTACAGCAACAAATGTACTGGTGTTGCCACTTGGTCAAATTTTACTAATGATTCTAAAACCTAACTTGCTGAACCATAGTTTAGCCTGTTGTTAGCTTGATTAGGACTGCATTCCAATTTGGCTCAGCATTGGAGTTCCTTGTGCCATCCTTTCCATCTCCTCTCATGTGGTCAACAGTGAGAAATACTATTTGAATTTCTTTGGCCCTGGCTAAATTTTAGCCCTCATCTTCGAATCTATTGCTTAAAATTCTCTTAGAAATGACTGACAACTGAGTCTTCCTGATTAATTCTGCCTCATCTGAATAAAACCATTTTAAGGTGGATAATAAGTTGACTTTGGAAAACCTGAATATATGTCTGTTTCTAAACTATTGTTCCTTTAGGATTAAATCATGTAATTTGTTTGAAGGGTACCTATCCACTAACAGGAGGCAAAAAGTAAAGGATGAATGTGAAGAGGGTTTCCGTACTCATGCTAAATGGCCGAACTTATGTAAGGGAACTGGGATTGGACCAGATCGCTGCGAGGGAAGGCTTTTGACTTGAAATTGATGTTATTCATAATACTATGAGTGACATGAGTTTTAACCTGAAACTTGTGCAGTTCATGTTACTTTATATTACTGTGACAGTTGCGGAGCAGGTAGGGTATATCTATTTGCTTAGAATCAAAGGAAGGAGATGGCGAAGGAGGATAAGAAGAAATTGACTCACAGTCCGAATATCAATTGTGCCACAAGTTCCTTAAAGATCTTTCCGGCTTGTGGAACCAAAAGACAGCTTATAGTCCAACAGGGGAGAGGAAGACGAGGGTCTCCCTTCCATATAAGATCATATATTTCCCTCAGACTATAAAGGCCTAAAATCAACAATAGTTCCACTCCTATTTTTGTAGATACCTTAAAACTGCCTTTTTCTGCTACTTTTAATCTGACAGAAAACCTTGAACCGATATCTTTGACTATCCACAGATACTTTTCCCTAGTAAAAATGTGTTTGCTACTTCAAATGATGCGGTTAGTAGGCATCTTTTCACTTTATTCTGGTGCCTAGTTTGAGCGTCTTGTAATACATTTTTGAATTGCAGTTACAGACTTGCAGCTCTTGTTGCCTAAAGTTAGATGCTAAATATATATTTCTTCAGGTCAACGTTATCTCATGTTTAACATCTTTCTTATTGGAACAGGATTAGTGAAAAAACCATTGGACCTCTACTTCTGGTTGCATTTCGAACAAGATACAGAGAAGTCCTCATCAAGGCTCATACTGCAGCATCAATTGTGGCTCCCAAGCACTTGACTCTTCTAACATAAGAAGAGAGACTAAATGTAAGAAGGATTCTGCCAAACTATTGATTCTCTACCATAATTACCCCCCCCCCCCCCCCCCAAGAAAGAATAGCAGTGTTTTGAGAACCTTTATGAAACCTGCTTAGCTTATGTGGAGAAGTTTTAAAAGACAATGAAATGTTTTCTATTAGTTGTTTTTAGAAGTTTTATTCCCAAGAATGTTTTTCTTGGAAACAGCAGGTTGCTTTTAAAGGCCAAAAGACTTATGTTCTTGTTATGTTTGGAGACTTCCTTTTAAAGAACACAAGTAAACCAGCACAATTTTTGCTATAAAAATGATTTTTGGTCCAAATGCTTATAAGATTTAGGGTGTGTTTGGTAGGGAGGAATACATTTTATGAAAAATATTTTCAATTTTCCCATTTATGGTTGGTCAAATTCTTTAGGAAAACAAATTCCTCAAAAGTCAGGAAATTGACTTCTCCGGTGGGAGTAGGGAAAACAAGCTCCATAAGTGTCATCTTGCCGATAGTCTCCTTCCCACCAAAACACCCTACTCCACTCTCCCCTAACCCCATAGTGTTTGCCTATATTATATATAAATGGCCTTGGGATAACTCCTTATGCCGAGTGTTTACCGGAAACATCCTCTCTACTTCTCAATGTTGGGATAAGGTCTGCGTACACTTTACCCTCCACTTTGTGGGATTTCACTGGGTATGTTGTTGGTCTTGGGATAACATTTTGTACTTACCAAATATCATAACGTAAGTAAGAAAACAACTTGTTTTAAGGAAATCATAAAAATAACATTTTCCACCACTTATTAAGATCTAATAGTATTAAATTTCTGTTTTTTTATCAATGGTGAAGTGTATGAAGCTGGTCAGTCCTCAACAGCAGCATTTAAGAAGTGGAGAATGGGATGTCCTAGACTGCAGAAAGCTTCTGTACTTGGGAGAAAGAGGAAGCCTGTTGAATGAGATTTTGTACTTCAAACATATATGATCACTCCTCCTATTATGTGAAAATGTTGTATCCATTTAGCTATTCTATGAGATTTACATCTCTTTTCAACTTCAAGTGTATTATAAAAAGTTGATCTGAAGAACTTAGTTGATGAGGTTAATATAGGCATTTTGCTGCTTCAAACTTCATTTTTTATTCATAACATAGAAGAAACTAGAAAGGTTACTTAGCAGAGTCTCTAGTCAACAATTATACAAGGAAATGAATATATATATAACTTCGCTTTTATTAGAGCTAGTCAATCCTCAGTTATGAGAACTTATTGGCGGTGATATTTGGTGATTTTTTTCTCATCTAACCAAGGGTCTCACGGAAACAACCGCTCTACCTATCAAGGTAGAGGTAAGGTGTGCGTACAGTACACTCTACCCTCCATAGATTCACGTTGTGGAATTTCACTGGTCAGTAGTAAAAAGAGTTTAACTCTTTTATTTCTTCTTAATTCAACCCTATCTTCTTTATTTCTCAAAGTAGAAATAATTTTAGAAAATAGAGTTTTAACTCTTTTATTTCTTTTATGAAAAACAGCGTCACCTAATTTTATTATACATCATCTTCAAGATTTAAAAACCTATTTGCAATACTATTTGAAATATAATAGTAAAGAAAGTTACATTTGATACTTATATTAGTGGGAGGTGACAAATATTTCATGAAGTAATTAAGATGCACACAAGTTAGACCAGATACCACTATATAAAAAAGGAAAAAAATACTAGATGACTTCGTTTCTATAGAACATAAATGGCTTGCCTTTTGGTGAAAAGAGAAGGAAAGAGGTTACGGGGACATAAAAGAACTTTTCATTCAATTTTTTTAAAATTTTGCAATGTGAGGAACTGAACCCTCGCTAATAATATGAAAATTCAGGTAGCCAATCGATTGGTATACCATCATTAAAAAATATCATTCTATTCAAACGATCAATGAATAACAATTTACCCAGAAAAAAAAAGTAAAATACTAACACAGCATAGCCTATATTGAAAAAGAAATTGCCTCCATTAGCAAACACAGTTTTGTACTGATACCATCTCAGTTGGTAAATAGAAGGGTACCTACTCGATTTACAAGTACAGCTATTTCAGTAACACGAACAACACCCTTTCATATTTATATCAAACAAGAAAGTGCTTCTGCCTTGAATATGAGGGTTGAGCTATATTACATGGGGCAAAATACAAAAAAATATATATTAAAAGTAAACAAAATGAACAGCTATGTAGCAGTTTCCCCTTCTCTTTTCAGCAGCTCCTGAAAAACATACAGGACAAAATAATTTAGAACGTGATTCAAAAAGTTCCAACTATATTTCAGCTAATGTCGTAATACAAAAGTAGAGCTTGTCAAATATTGGCTAGATATCATGAGAAACAATTTATAGTTTACCAATTTAGTAGCAGCAACAGCCTGCCGTTGCCTTTCCTTCTTCTCGCGCTGGCACTCTGCACACCAGCTGGAGAGGTCTTTTTGGTACTTCCTTAGCTCTCTAAAGACGGAACTGTAAGGGAAAGATCAACGATTCTAGTAGACGAGAATGAAAAGTAAGACATTGTTATTTGCTCTAGTTGAGTTACAGCAGAAATGTTCATAAACAAACATCTTTATATTACAGTTTTTATTGACAAGTGAAACAAATTTATTCAGTTTGCAACACAAATGAAAGAGCAATCAAAGTGCAATATATGCATGCAAGTTAACTCGTGCCAATTAGTTACCAACTCAGCATGGAATCTATATTTAGGTGCCTTAAGAATACAATACTCGATCCTTCTCAGGATTATGAGACAGTATGAACCCTTTTGCCGCCCGCAGTCAGTTTATAATACTCTCCTCATATCATTGAATGTTGATACATTTAATTATTATTTTTTTTGATGGGTCACTTGATACATAAACTTCTTCTCAGTGCTTGTAGCTCTAAGGCCAGAAATTATATGGAAGACATCAGAATATATGCCTCAGAGGAGTGGGCAGATGAAAGGAGGCCATAGCTAAGCATCAATATTGAATACTCAAGACAATCAGAAAGCACTGTGTCAGCTTAACACTTTCAAGAGAATGCAGTAATAACAGGATTCCAACAATAACAATGAATGCATGATAACATTTGGAGAAAACTCTCTAGTGAAACGACCAAAATAGAAAGGCAAGAGTATCTAATACCTTCTGCACCACAACAGCAAGTTCATCCTCTGCCCTGATGTAGTTGCTCTAGCACCATGCCGATGGCGACCACGATGTAGCACTGCACGCCCCGTGGCATGGGAATAATCGAAGATCTCCTGTTATAATATTACAGATCCAACAGTGAATGTTCATACAGTTGACATGATTAAGTCGTATTGTGAATTTGATGATTGCTACTCTAAAACACATAACAGTGAGTGTTCATACAGTTGACATGATTAAGTCAAATTGTGAATTTGATGATTGCTTCTCTAAAACACATCAAAGATGGAGTTGGCAACTTCATATTTACACCATATGTAAACTACAAGTATCAGCTGATACACTTGGTAATCAAGCAATTGCAAACACATTGTGTATTCATTATCCTTTGTTATTAATGAATTTGTACTTCAATATAAGGTGTCAATAAAAGATACCACCAATTGGATGCCAGCAGGGAGTACAGAAAGTTGCACCTCTTTTAATTGGATATTTGGAGAGAGGAGCAGAAGAATGCTTGAAGGGGTTGAGACTCCATTATGGTGAGTTAAAAGCTACATCGTGTCATTCGTGTTTGTGGTGTAAAGAGGAGATATCATATTCTCTACATAGTTGGAAGATTCTTTTTTTCTCGTGAAGTGTATATTGTTGATCCATACTGTATGTTGACACCAACCTGGTGGATATCAATTGAGTTATTTTGATTTATAAAAGAAAGATCCCTTTTTCCATTTCCGACCATGATCCAGAAGATGGTTATAGATCCAACTTTGAGTTAGTTACAAAAAAATAAAAGATCCAGTTTTGAAACTCAGATATATCATGACTTCAAATAATCAAAATGGACAGTAGGCCTTTTTTGTGGCAAGTACAATCAACAGTAAGCATCTCTCTCAGAGAAAACTGGTATACACTTGCCAAGTTGTTGACAGTACCAGCATTTTTGACAAGCTACTACTTTCAACAACACAATAACAATTTAAAAGAAACGAAGTACGAAATGATGGAGCATTAATTTGTTATAAATATGAAATAATGGAAACATGACTTCCTATGAGAATATAGAGATTCCTCATGCACAATTACTCAACTCCATAAATGGACTAATAATTACCTCTGGTTGTGTGTCAGTATTTACATGCTTCTCACACCGCACTCCACGGAAGAACAGCTCTCCACCAGAGAATTGCTTACCCAAGCACACATTTAAAGTCACTTCTGAATCATCAACATGGAAACCTGAAAAATAAGCTGTTTAGAAGCAAGGCAGTAACTCAAAGAACCAAATAAGTCTTGCGGCACTCGAGCAATAGCTTGCTCCGCGTAACTACTAAATAGAAACAACAACTCACCCAAGTCAACGTCTCTATCCATCCCATACTCGACAACAAAACCGTGATGGGAATCAAGTGTGGATCCACCCACATCAGTAAAGAAAACTGCAGAAAAAATTCGAAGTAGAAGATAAAAAGAGATCCAGGTGATGTTCTCAATAAGATCCTCTTTGCTTTCTTTGCTGCATCCTAGTAAAAATATACAAGTTTTTACCTCTTGAAATGGGACGAATGAAATCTTCCATCAACTTCTCCAGCATGGTTTCCAGGCCAAAGTCATCAAGAACGGCACCAAATTTGTTCATCGTATTTGGACGCATTATTCTGAATTTCGTCTCGCGGACCCACCTCTCAAAGTTTTCTACCTAAGCAATCAGAACCTGATAAGAAAACAGAAAAGCTAAACTACAAAGAAGTAGATTCTGCGAATAGAAGCAGCAAGACAGCTAATACCTCAGCCAACAACATCTCACAAAATCGTGGTTGAAGCATTTCGAATGTTAAAACTCCAGGAGAGGGTTCGGACATTATGTTCCTGTAACTTTCCTCTGTGTTCTCACTAATTGCCTTGAGAAATGATGGCACAAAAAAATTCGCAGCATGCATCGTATACAATTCCCTGTGTAGAGGCTGGAATAAAAGACAAGCTAATTAGAAAGAAGATGACCAACCTTGATTCAACGAAGATCAATGAGTGTTACATTTCTCTCTAAAGAAAATACAAGTTACCTTACTTTAATAGACTAAACATAAAAAAGCATAAAAATTGATTTTGTCATTCCAACCATCATTGATATATTAATCGCAAATCCCTTTAGCATAAGGTAAATACCTGATAGTTTGATATAATCTTCTGTCTGTATTCTCTATGCTTCTGGACCTGTTAAAGCGGAGGAGATGAATGAAACAATATAGTACTGATAGAATTTCGGAATTAGAGCGAGAGAAAGAGTATGAATCTAAGGCAAATTGCATAAAGGCAAACTACAAGTAATACAACGCCCAAAATTTTCAGTAATAACCAACCAAAAAGCCCAGAACTTTTCATCTTTAACTTTATTTTTTCATTCTCAGCTTCACAGCATTCTATCACACCTCAATTCACAACTCTGCATACCCACATAATTGAAACTATTCAACTCAAAAACCTCCATTTATTAGTTTTCTAAAAACCAACAAAAAAAACTGTGCTTACAGCCAACAAAAAAACTGTGCTTACAGCAACTTGCATAAATGCAAAATACATGCAAAAAAAATCAATACAAAGCCCAAAATTTTTCCATTTTCAGCTTCCCAGAATTCTATCACAGCTCAATTCACATCCTCGCATTCTAACATAATATATACACTAATCAAAACGCGCAGAAAAAACAAGGAAGCAAATTACATGCAAATTTTTGCAATACAAAGCCCAAACTTTTTCCATTTTCAGCTTCTCGTCATTCTATCATAGCTCAATTTGCACACATCCCAACATAATAACACTAATCAAAATGTGCTAAATAAACAAGGAAGCCGACATGCAAAATGCAAATCACAGCACAATTCACACATATTCTAACATAATATATACACTAATCGGACAGTGCAGCAAAACAAGGTAAATTACACAAAAAATTTATCCGGCTTCTTCATGTTTCCATTTTCAGCTTCTCAGCATTCTATCACAGCTCAATTCACACACATTCCAACATAATACATACACATTAATTGAAATGTGCATAAAAACAAACGAAGTCCACAGGCAAAACGCAAAATGAAGAATTGCAAAATGCGATACTTACGCGAGTGCATTCGCAAAAGGGACATATACACTAATCAAAGAGTGCAGATAAACAAGGTAAAATACATGCAAAAAATTTCCAGCTTCTAATTTTTTCCATTTTCAGCTTCTCAACATTCTATCACAGCTCAAATCAGGGACAATCTAATATATACACTAATCAAACAGTGCAGAAAAACAAGGAAGCGGAGTACATGCAAAATTTTGCAATACAACAAACAACAACATGGAATCCCACAACGAGGAGTCTGGGGAGGGTAGAGTGTACGCAGACCTTACCTCTACCTTGGTAGGTAGAGCGGTTGTTTCCTAAAGGTCTCGGCTCAAGACAAAGCATAAGCACAACCAAAGCAACAGAAACGGTCAAACCCGGACAAAATTTAGAGCAGTATGAAAATGATGGTAACAGAAGCGAATGACACGAATAAGTCATGATAGCGCATTTTGAAAAAAAAACAGTAACTACGTAAATAAGATAAACAAAGTACACTAAAGAAAATCAAACGGCAAGGGACTATAAAGCAATATTGCGCCTACTAGTATGATAGGCTAAGCAGACCTACAATAATAACACTACCATAATAACACTACCACTACCAGTTTGTAAGCGTAAGTAGGACTACGCTTAACTACCTATTATCCTTATATCCTAATCCGTGTCCTCCACAACCCCCTATCTAAGGTCATGTCCTCGATAAGTTGCACATGCGTCATATCCCGTCTAATCACCTCCCCCAATATTTCTTCAGCCTACCCTCTACCTCTCGTGAACCCGTCCATAGTCAATCTCTCATACCTCCACACTTCTGCATTAGGGCATTTGTGTCTCTCCTCTGCACATGCCCGAACCATCTCAACCTCGCTTCCTGAATTTTATCCTCCACCGAGGTCACTCCCACTTTATCCCAGATATCATCATTTCATTTCTAATTTTATCCCTCCTTGTATGTCCACACATCCATCTCAGCATCCTCATCTCCGCAACTTTCATCTTTTGAATGTGCGAAATCTTGACTGACCAACACTCCGCCCCATACAACATAGTCAGTCTAACCACCACCGTATAGAACTTGTCTTTAAGTTTTTGTGGCACCTTTTAATCGCACAAGACTCCAGATGCGAGCCTCCATTTCATCCACCTTGTCCCAATACGATGTATGACATTGTCATCAATCTCTCCATTTTCTTGGATAATAGACTCGAGGTACTTGAAGCTTCCTTTATTTGGAATGACCTGAGTATCAATACTCACCTCCACGTCTGTTTCATGGTCGCTCCCGTCACTGAGCTTGCACTCCAAGTATTATGTCTTGGTCCTACTCAGTCAGAATCTTTTAGACTCCAGAGTATGTCTCAAAACCTCAAGCTTAGCTTTCACTCCGCTGCGAGTCTCATCAATCAAGACTATATCGTCTGCGAATAACATACACCATGACACCTCTCCTTGGATTTGTCGCGTCAGTCCATCCATCATCATCACTGGAAAGTGCTCCGAGTCTTCTCCTACTGTATGTACCATGGTCTTGGCTCCATCATACATATTCTTGATCACCCTAGTATACGTCAGGTACACCTCTAACCTCCAAGCATCTCCATAGAACCTCCCTAGGAACTTTGTCATATGCCTTCTCGAGGTCGATGAAAACCATATGTAAGTCTCTCTTCCTCTCCCTATACTGCACAGAAAAAACAAGGAATTCGACATGCAAATCGCAAATGCAGCAAAATTGAAAATGCTATATAACTTGCGCGAGTAAGTTCACCTTCAGGTAAATAACAGAGGAGAATTTCGCACATATACTAACATAATATGTACACTATTCAAACAGTGCAGAAAAACATGTAAAATACATACAAAATTTTCCCGGCTTCTTAGCATTCTATCACAGCTCAATTCACACATTCTAACATAATATATACACTAATCAAAATATACATAAAAAACAAGGAAGCCAAATACAAGCAAAATTTTGCAATACAAAGCCCAAATGTTTTCCATTTTCAGTTTCTCAGCATTATATTCAAGCTCAATTCGCACACATTCTAACATAAAAACACACACTAATCAAAATGCGCAGAAAAAACAAGGTAAAATACATGCAAAATTTTCCGACTTCTTATTTTTTTCATTTTTCAGCTTCTCAGCATTCTATCACAGCTCAATTCACACACATTCTAACATAACATATTCACCAATCAAGCAGTGCAGAAAAACAAGGTAACCAAATACATGCAAAATTTTGCAACAGAAAGCCTAATTTGTTTTGCATTTTCAGCTTCTCGTCATTCTATATAGCTCAATTCACGCACATTCTAACATAAATTCACAACACTAATCAAAATGCACCGAAAAAACAATGGAACCGACAGGAAAAATGCAAATCACAGCTCAATTCACACACATTCTCACATAATACATACACACTAATCAAAATACGCCAAAAAACAAGGTATACATTCAGAAAAACTTCTAGCTTCTATTTTTCCATTTTCAGCTTCTCAGCATTCTATCACAGCTCAATTCACGGCTCGAAATTCTAACATAACATATACACTAATCAAAATGTGCATAAAACAATGAGGCCGACATGCAAAATTCAAAATGCTATAGCTTATGCGAGCACGTTCGCCTTATATACTTATCAAACAGTATGCAAAATTTGTCTCGCTTCTTAATTTTTCTATTTTCAGCATCTCGGCATTCTATCACAGCTCAATTCACATGCATTCTAACATAATACATGCACGCACATACACACACACTAATCAAAATTGTAAAATTCTTCTAGATTCAAATTTTTCCATTTTCAGCTTCTCGGCATTCTATCGCAGCTCAATTCACACACATTAATATATACACACTAATCAAAATACGCCGAAAAACAAGGTAAAATACATGCAAAAAACTTTCAGCTTCTAATTTCCATTTTCAGCTTCTCCACATTCTATCACAACTCAATTCACACACACTCCAACAATATATACATATATATATAATACACACGCACACACAATAATCAAACATTGCAGAAAAACAAGTTAAAATACATGCAAAAAAAAATCGGCTTCTAATTTTCCATTTTCAGTCTCTTAGCATTCTATCACACCTCAATTCGCACACATCCTAACATAATACATATAGACATATACACACACACACACTCTAATCAAACAGTGCAGAAAAACAAGGCAAAATACACGCAAATTTTTTCCAGCTTCAAACTTTTCCATTTTCAGCTTCTCAGCATTCAATCACAGCTCAATTCACACACACACACACAAAAATGCGCAGAAAAAAATGAAATGCAAAATTCTTCCAGATTCAAATTTTTCCATTTTCAGCTTCTCAGCATTCTATCACAGCTCAATTCACACACATTCTAACATAAACACACACACACACTAATCAAAATGCTCAAAACAAGGTAAAAATACATGCAAAATCCAAACTACACCTCAATTCACACACATTCTAACATAATACACACACACACACACAAATCAAAATACGCAGAAAACCCTCGAAATAAAAAAATTAAAAATGCTACTATAACTTACACGAGTACGTTCGCCTTCGGGAAAATAACGAAGCAAAATTTCACGCATATAATTCACCTTCTGGTCACGTGATGAGTTAAGAAAAGCAGGTGGAAGATAACGTTCAAGTGAACTAAACAACAATGGACTAAAATCCAATTGAAGATCTTCATAATTATCCGATTTATGATCAACGCTAGGGTTTAATCGCAACCTGTGAGATGCAAACGACGGGTAAACGACGCCGTTTGATCCGTTGTGGTTATTCACATTTCCGTTGCTTGTAGGGTTTGTTGATTGACCTTCTGTTTGAGACATTGCTTTAGATTCACAATTTTGTGAATTCTTTGGATAATTGTTGTCAATATTATGGGATCATTATTAGGGTTTTACTTGGATTTTGTTGATGGTGATGAACATCTTTTTTAGGGTTTGGATGGGGCAAAATGACTTTTTTTCTTTTTTGTTGACCTTTTTATTTATTTTTATGTAGAAGACATCAAATAAAACGTCTAAGGACAAAAATTTAGTGAGCACATGGATCTGAAACAAACAATAAGGAAAATAAGTCCCCCGGCTCTAGACACTTAAAGCGTGGGATCGATTTCCAGTGGGAGCATTTTGTTCTCTTCTGGAGTTGATGTGCGTCCGTTCTCAAACCCGGGTTATTAGAGCACATCCCGCGATTTACCGGTAATAGTATTGAAGGACCGGTACTACTACTTTTCGGACTAGTCTGACGCAAGCCGGGAACCAGAATATCAGGAAAACAAATCAATAAGGAAAATCAAAATCACAAAAAATTATAGCCCCGTGGGCATAAAGTAGAGAAGGACAATTACTTTCCGTTTAACAACTAATTAAAAGGGAAAAATAAAGGCATATTATAAGAAAAAGCATCTGTTAATAATTATTAAAACCACTACTTTGTTGCCTGCAAAAATTCTTAAAGTTTCTTGTGATGTCAAACACAAAAAACATTAAAGGAAGTTAGAACGGGAATGGGGATATTTGCAAAATTTAGCAAGAAATACATAAAGAAATGAGAAAGGTAAGAGGAGAGTGCTTACAACAACAATAACATATTCAGTGAAATCTCATAAATCATAATGTGGGGTCTGGGAGGGTAGAGTGTACGCAAACCTTATCTCTATCTTGGTAGGTAGAGTGGTTGTTTCCGAAAGACCATCGACTCAAGACAAAGCACAAGACCAAGCAAAATAAGACAAACAAAGTAAGTAAGTCATGATAGTGAATTTTGAAAAAGAAAAAGAAGTAATAACTAATGTAAGTAAATAAGATAAACAAATACATATAGCAGTATAAATCAAATGACAAGGAACTATAAGATAATACTGTGTCAACTAGTATGATAGGCTAAGCGAGCCTACAATAATAATGTTAAAGAGATAAACAAAGTTAGTTAAGAGTTAAAGAAAGTTAGTTATAAGTCAAAGAAGTAGTTAGTTTGTTAGCAAGTTAGTTAAAGGTAGTTAGTAACTAAATAACTAAAAATAGGCTCCTAAAACTAACTCAGTACTCGATCTTCTGTTTCTTGGTCTTCTGTTGTTTTTTAATATACTCTGAGTATAATCTTCATCCATAGACATTATTTTGATTGTGTGATATAAGGCACTATCAAGTTGAATAAATCTGGAAAAAAATCTGTTGAAAACAGAATTCTTATTTTGGTCTTCTTTCTGTATTTGTTTTTAGTCTTCAAATCTTCAATATTGTGTCAATTTCTCTATTCTTGTACAAGCTGAGACAAGATAATACATATGTATCATTTGTTATCTGATTCTAAGTTGATAGAACAGATTGATACAGTCCATCATATTCTAAACTTCTGATTTTACAAGTTATTACAATAAAGAACTTGAGTATATCTTCTTGATTCTGAACCTTATAAAATGAACATTGAACTTCCTTCTGTTGGGAACAATAGTAACACACATCCACCACCAAGAGAGAATGCATGAGTCACTACAGTTTTTTACCATAATCACCCCTTGTTTCTGTAGTCCTCTGATATAAATGGGGTGTCACTTATATCCTTTCAACTTCAGGGATCAGAAAATTATGCATTATGGAGTAAATCTATGAAAATAGCTTTACCTGGTAGGAATAAAATTAGCTTTGTAAATGGAAAATGTAAGAAAGAGAACTATGGAGAAGAACTATGGGATCAATGGGATAGAGTTGATGCAGTGGTGCAGACATGACTGATGAATTCTGTGACAAATGATCTGCTTTTGGAGTGTTATATGTTGATACTGCTTATGAAGTTTGTGAAGACTTAAGGGAAATGTTTGATAAGGTAGATGGGTCTAGAACATATGATCTTCATAGAGAAATAACTACCTTAACTCAAGGCAATTCTAGTGTCTCTGAATATTTTTCAAAACTAAAAACATTATGGGTAGAATTTCAATCATTGGTACTTCCTCCAGTTGTAGATGTCCTAAATCCAAAGATTTTGTAGAGTATCTACAAAGACAAAAGTTATATCAGTTCTTGATGGGACTAAATGAGAATTATATGCAAGCAAGGAGTCAAATCTTACTAATGACACCATTGCCTACAGTGAACAAGGCATATTCCATGATAACTAGTGATGAAAACCAAAAGTCTATTACTGCAAAATCAGTTGGTTTGTTAGGGGTTGGACCTGGTAGATTCATTGGTCATGACCCTACTTCCATGTATTCCAAAGCAGGTCCTAACTTTCAGAAGTTTAAAAAGAATTTCAACCTGTTTTGTGAAGTATGTAAAATGAAAGGCCACACAAAAGAAGTCGTGTTATAGAGTGGTAGGTTATCCTCCAAATTTCAAGTCTAAAAGAAAGGAGCATGTTGCTCATAATGTCTATACTATTGAGGAATATAATAGCACTGAAAAGATATGCAGGACAAATGACATGAATGACAAGTCATCTAGTGTGGGTACTAATCCAAAGTAACTGGCAATGTCATGGAGCACATGTATTTTCCAAGGACCAGTATGAACAAATTGTGCAGATGTTGAGTCACAACACAATCAAAATAGCAACAGAACCAGCTACTACTCGGTCCTAAGCCAATGCAGCAAGTATGGATATACACAAAACCTTCCTTGTATCTAACATTGTTAAACAATGGATTATAGATAATGGAGCTACAAATCATATGGTATCTGACATAGAAATGTTAACAAAATAATACAAGTTTAAACAACTCTCAATTTTAAAAAGATACATTTGCCCAATGGTGAAATGGTAAAAGTGACTCATATAGGGTCAAGTATCATATCTGACAGAAGCACCTTAAATAATGTGTTTTATTTGCCTCAATTTAAATACAATTTGATGTATGTATCACAACTAACCAAAGAATTGCAGTGTGCAACCATCTTTTATTCTGAATTCTGCTTATTTCAGGATCTCTACAATGGGAGGGTGAAGGAGATTGGTAGGGATAAAGATGGGCTATACACTCTAATAAATCAAACATCATCAAGACATCTAAATGAACAAGTCAAGCTAGGACTATGTGTGAAAGAAAATAAAGAAGTTCCTGCACTGACAGTAGAAGAAATAAAAATGTGGTAGATGAGATTTGGATATACATCTAGTACAGTGTTGAGTAAGCTAATTAGAGCACATCATGATGCTATAGTTAGAACTATAAAATGTTGTATTATGTGTCCATGTGCTAAATAATATAGACTTCAATTTTCTAACAATGATAATAAAAGTACTTCCAACTTTGACATTGTACGTATGGATGTTTGGGGACCTTATAAAGTACAAACTCACAATGGCCACAAATACTTCCTTACAATAGTAGATGATTTTTCCAGAATGACTTGGGTAAATCTTCTTAAACTTAAATCAAATGCTTGTGTTGTGATTAAACAATTTTTGGCCTTTGTCCATACACAGTTTAATAAAATAATAAAAACAGTAAGAAGTGATAATGGGGCAAAGTTTGTAAATGATATATGCAATAGTTTATTCTTAACTCTAGGTATTATACATCAAAGATCTTGTGCTTATACACCTCAACAGAATGGTGTAGTTGAAAGAAAGCACAGACATATACTAGAAATCACAAGAGATGTAAGATTTCAAGCTCATATCCCCTTAAAATTTTGGGGGTTGTGTGTCCAAGTTGTTGTCTACTTAATAAATAGATTGCCTTCTTCCACTACTTGGATGACTCCTTATGAAAAGTTATACAATAAAAAACCTTTTATTAGCCATTTGAAAGTACTGGGATGCTTATGTTTTGCTAAAGATCTCACAGTATCTGATAAATTACAGTCCAGGACTAAAACTTGTATTATGATGGGATATTCTGAAATTCAAAAGGGGTATGTTTTATATGATATACAAAACAATATATTTCTTGTAAACAATGATGTAGTTTTCAGAGAGGATGAGTTCCCTTTCAAAGGTAAAAACTCAGACCAATATATTTTTCTACCTAATAACAGTGAACAACATGATGATAATTACTTTACTACTAATATTCACTTGTCTAAATCTGAAGCTCAGGCTCACACAAATGAAGGATCACTTCAAATACATGTTACACCATAATATAACACATTAGAACTTCCTCAATAAGAAAATACAAATCCAATATTTTTTACAACAAAGAATGATTAGCAGCATGCTCTATCTGAAAATAAAAACTCAAACATTGATCATACTAACAACATATCAATACAACAATCTATAATACATACAACACAAAGACATCCAACTGACATGTTATCCATCAGAAAATCTACAAGGTCTAAACATCCTTCAATGTGGCTTAAAGACTTTATCACAAAGAAGTCAAATTCTACCACACCATACTCAATAGCCAATTATATTTCATATAACACTATCTCACTCAAATACAAGACATTTCTTACAGTTTTTTCAATAGTTACTAAACCTAAAAATTATGTAGAGGCATCCAAAGATCCAAGGTGGATAGATGCCATGAAAGCTGAAATATCAGTACTTCAGGACAATCATACATGGGATATTGTCTCTCTACCTAAAGGAAAAACACCTATAGGCTGTAATGATATACAATATCAAGTACAAGGATACATGAGAAATTGAAAGATTAAAAGTCAGATTAGTGGCAAAAGGATACAACCAAAAAGAAGAAATAGATTATCAAGAGACATTTTCTCCAGTAGTGAGGATGGTGACTGTCCTATCCTAGCCATTGCATCATCTAGACACTGGCACATACATTAAATGTATGTATATAATTCATTTCTACAAGGAGATTTATATAATAAAATATACATGGAGCTTCCTCAAGGATTTCTCAGCCAAGGGGGGCAACAAGGTATGTAGACTGATTAAATTCTTATATGGATTAAAACAGGATCCAACGCAATGGAATTTCAAACTCGCAGAAGCACTGATACAAATGGGGTTCAGACAGTCTCAATATGATCACCCACTGTTCACAAAGAATACTGACAAAGGAATAACTCTAGTATTGATGTATGTGGATGACATGCTAATAACAGGAAATCACATCAAACATATAGAAGAAACAAAACAAGCATTACAACAAGCTTTCAAAATAAAAGATCTGGGAGAGCTGTAATATTTTTTAAGAATATAATTTGCAAGATCTGGAAAAAGGATCCTTATGCATCAAAGAAAATATGCCTTAGAACTTATTTATGAGCTTGGATTGTCTACTGCTAAGCCTATAAATACTCCTATAGATTGCAGTCTGAAGTTAACTACAAAAGAATACGATGACCATCTACAACAATAACATCATACAGAAGAAAGAAAAACAAAATCAGATGATGAAGTAATGGAAGATGTCAGCTCCTATCAAAGATTGATATGAAAATTATTTTACTTAACTATTACAAGGCCTGATATTGCATATAGTGTACAAAAACTTAGTCAGTTCCTACAATAGCCAAATAAGTCACACTACAATGTTGCATTGAGAATAGCTAGATATGTAAAAAAATCAGTCTGGACAAGGCATTCTATTATCCAGTAAAGCATAAGAAATAGTAACATCATATTGTGATGTAGACTGAGCTGCTTGTCCACATACAAGAAAATCATCCACATGATATATTGTCAAGTTTGGAGAGTCTCTTATATCATGGAAGTCTAAGAAATAATCTACAATATCTAGAAGCTCTGCTGAATCTGAATACAGGAGTTTAGCAGAAACTGTGGCAGAATTAACTTGGTTACTCGATCTATTTGAAGAACTTGAGATAAAAATTGAAGCACCAGTGATAGTCTACACAGACAGCAAATCAACAATGCAAATCCAGTATTCCATGAAAGAACAAAGCATATAGAGATTGATATACACTTTATAAGGGAGAAAATTCATAAAGGAATGATAAAACCTGAATACATACAGACTACACATTAGCCAACACTTATTCACAAAAGGGCTGACTAGGATTCAACATCAGTATCTATGCTCCAAATTTGGCTTACTGAATGTATTTCCAGTATCCAGCTTGAGGGAGACTGTTAAAGAGGTAAACAAAGTTAGTTAAGAGTTAAAGAAAGTTAACTATAAGTCAAAGAAGTAGTTAGTTTGTTAGCAAGTTAGTTAAAGGTAGTTAGTAACTAAATAACTAAAAATAGGCTCCTAAAACTAACTCAGTAATTCGAAATCTACAATTAAATAGATGTATAAATACTCCTTCATCGCATGTAATTCATTCATTGAAAAAGAGTAATAAAATTACAACTACATACTTCATCTTCCTTCTCTCTTCTCTTCTTTTTCATCTGGTTAATATTTCTGCTTCTGCTTCTTACTTTTTTGTGTCTTTTTGAATGTTTTTGAGTTAATCATCTGAGTATGGAGGATGAATTCAACAAATAATACTATAACTATTAAGCGTAAATAGAACTACGTTGTACTACCTACTACCCTAATATAGTAATACGTGTCTTTCATAACCTTATCTAAGGTTTGATCCAAATCAACATATCACCAAGGACTTTATGCGCACTTTTTACTGGCCTTATATATTGAAAGAGGATGGACATTTACAAGAAAAAGAAGGAACCAAAAAGAAAAAGTAATAGAGATTTCAAAGAAGTGGAACAGAATCAACTTATGATAGAGAATTGGACTGTTTATTAGTAACATGGCTTTTCTTAGTAACTTTTGGACTCTCCTGTAACGGTTGTCGGTATTAATGAATTTTGAATTTTTTAACATTCAACACAGACACATATATATATACATATATATATATTTGTAAGCAACAATTGGATGAATAAAATGAGTGAAAATCCAAAAAATGAGAAAAAAAATAAATAAGAATACTGGCCATAAAACTATATATTATTTTATAAAGTACACAAATATGATTTGATTGTACGTATGCCATCAATCTTAATAATTCATTTTATTAAGTTAAATAGATATTATTTATAATTATATAAATAATATTTTAGTTTGGTAGCTCCGCTAGCTTTTCGGAAACCACGCTTTAGTTATAAAGTTAGAGGTAAGATTTGAATATATTCTAGGGAAAATGGTCAAATATACCCTAAAACTTTAGTAAAATGATCACATATACCCTATGTCAAAGTATGAGGTCATATTTACCCTCCGCTAATCAAAACTTATCAAATTTACCTTTTTTTAATGTATTGGACACCTGACACTCACGTAACTGCCACATCATCCAATTAATTTCAGCCTATACTAACCCACCCGTTGCCCATTACCCAAACTTATAACCCATCCTTTCCTTTCAAAAATAATACACCCTAATGGACAAAAAATCTTAAATCTATGTAGAACATCCCTAAATCTTTAACAAAGAAACAACATGTAACCTTTCATTCTCTTCTTCTCTAATCACATCAAACCATTTTCTTCTTCTTCAAGATCACATAAAAAGACTTATCACATAAAGATTGATTTTCTTCTTCCCTAATCCACCCTAAAGGCATTGAATATGTAAACCAACAAAGAACAGCTCATGTCGATAGACTTCTTCACATAATCCGTCAATTTTCTTCTTCCAGATCCATCACTGTTTCGTTATTTGTGTCGTTCTAAATTTCAATTTTGTTTCGATTTGATTCTTATTTTGGTTCGCAAAATTTTTGTTCGTCGATTTTTTTTTCCTGCTACGATTGTCTCGTGTGTTTGTTTCAGATGATTTATTTCTTATTTTGGTTCGTCGATTTCGTTCGTCTCTTACCATTTTTGTTCTTCTTCTTACACTGCTTCCGTCTTATTATTGTATTATATTCGGATTTGGTTTATTCTTCTTACACCGCTTCGATTGTGATTATGTTTGTTCGATAACCATTATAAGTGTTTTGATTGTTAATGTTTATCGATTTCTAAGGTGTTGTTTTGCTTGAGTTTTGAATATGCTGATTTAACTGAGTTTGTATCTATTTTGTGTTTAGTAGGTAAGAAATATCTCAAGTTAGTTGTTCTTCGCAAAGAAGGTGCAATTGTGGTATGGTTGCTAAACAATTTACTTCGTTGACAACTTTCAATCCCGGAAGGAAATCCTTCAAATGCCCCAAGCCTAAGGTAAGTAATGTCTATGTTATTATTCAATTTATTCTGACGAATATTGATCCTTGTTGGTTTGATTTTCTCTTTTGTTCTTTCTTCATTTTGTTGTTCATAGAAAATTTCTTGTGGATATTGGCAATGGGAGGTGAGGAATACCGCGACAGCTTCGTCGGAGAATTAGTGTCGTCATTGGATGCGTTGAAGAATGAAATAGAAACTTTGAAGAAGGAAAAAGACATATTGAAAGAAGAAATCTGCGTGTTGAATAGTATAAATCAAGCTCAAGTGAACAGAGTTTTGAAAATGCGCGTTTATATGATGATTTCATGGGCGCTATTTATTGAATCGCAATAGAATACAGTTGAACACAAATCAACTTCAGAAAAACAAAGATAAAACTAAGAGGTGTAAACGTAAGAAGAATAAGCAAATATGGTAAGAGACGAACGAAATCGACGAAGCAAATCGTCTGAAACAAACAAATAGTTACCACAATCATAGCAGAAAAACGAATCGATGAAGAATAATCGACGAACCAAAACAAGAATCAAATCGAAACAAAATTGAAATTTAGAACGAGCCAAATAACGTTTACCAGAACAAAATCCTCCTCCTTTAGGGATTTACAGTCAAGAATGTTTCACTACCAAGATTTAGACGAACAAAAATCGTTGGGGACTGATCGACGAGGGTTGTTCTAGGCAGATTTAGGGATTTCTATTCTTTAGGGTGTATTATTTTGGGGGATTATGGGGATAGGGTCATGTTATAAATTTGGGTAATGGAGCGGGTTTAATTGGATGAGGTGGCTGCTATGTGGCAGCCACGTGAGTGCCATATGTCTAATCCGTTAAAAAAGGGTAAATTTGATAAATTTTGACTAACGGAGTATAAATATGACTCCATACTTTAACATAGAATATATGTGATCATTTTACTAAAGTTTTAGGTGGCTGGCGGTAATCGGGGTTGCGATCTGACCGACCCATACAGGCCACGTGCACCTGCAGTATCGGTATATCGGTATTCGGTATCGATGCAGTGCGTGGTCGAAATTTTTTCACCCAGGCCAATGACCCAACCCCACCCCACTCGACTCGACCTTTCCACACACCCATGACGGTTGCTCGGCGGCTTTGTCCATTGGTCATTGTCAGCGGCCAAATCCACTCCCCTACCACCTAATATTTATTTTTAACCCTTAAGTTATTATATTTACACTTTAACTCAATTTTTCAACTATAAATACTTCATTTCTCTTCATTCTTTCTCACAAATCTTCATACAATCTCTCAATCTATCTCTCATTCTCTCTACATTGTCTACTAAGTATTCAATTTTATGTATTCATTTGGGAGTGAAGTTGACAACTAGCTTGAGGATCATCCATCGAACAAAGTATCAATTTTCAACCTCTCGATTACACGTCGACGTTACGTCGGCGTTTGGTACATTCGTTCATTCATTAAATTATTATTGTGTCTTTATTTTAATTATCACACTTAATTTTATTATCCTTAATTATTTATTTGCATAATTAAAATGGAAGGATTAAGAGGTATGTTTAAGGGTAGGGGTCGGGCTAGTAGGGGTAACAATGGCACGGGTACTTCTTCTAGTCATCATATTCCTTCTAGACAGGACGATTTTATTGATACTGAATTATTTCCTGATGTACCATTAGATTTAGACGATGAGTTATTTTCTGGAACTCAACAAGACTTTAATTTAGAAGATAATCTAGATGACACACCCACTAATCTAGATGACACGCCCACTAATGCACCTCAAACTGGAACGCCTCATATTCTCCCTAGTATGAGACGAGACCCACCATAACGAAAATTAACATCACATGTATGAACTTTTTTTGATAGAGGCGTACAAAATCAAGCTGCTATATGCAAAATTTATAAAATTATTTATAAATTTAAAATGGAAAAAGGTCAGAGCGGGACGGGAGGTTAACTACGCATTTGAATATCAAACACAAAGCTATGTGGGATGATTATAAGACTAAAATGAAGGGTGAGTCAATGCCCTCTCAGTCGGGACAAGGTTCACATACTGTCCCGCACCAGGTACATGGTCAAATTGACCCTATGACGGGGGCAATTGTAGGCCCTAAATACGATAAAAATAGAGATAGGGAAGCATTATCAAAATTAGTTGTAGTGGAGGGTTTACCCTTTTCATTTTCTGATTCTCCTGGTTTTATTCATTATATAAGAGAAATGTACAATCCTACTTATAACGATTTTCCTAGATTAACTGTTAGGAGAGACGTTTTTAAATTTGCACACGAATATCAACAATATTTATGTTATTCATTATATCATTTTCCTGACAAAAAATCTATTACGTCTGATATAGGCCGTAGTACTAACAGTCATGATTATTTAACTGTAACATGTCATTGGATAGACTATAAATTTTCTATGCAAAAACATATTTTAGCATATAGATATATTGATAGTAGACACACTGGTCTTTTTATTGCAGAAAATATTTTTTAAGTTTGTGATTATTATATAAAATTATGAGATTACATTAGATAATGCATCTTCGAATAATTCTGATGTTACATCATTAAAAATGTATTAACTCCATCTTTTTCAGATTATTTTCATATAAAATGTGCATGTCATATTTATAACTTAGTGGTAAAGGATGATCTATCACTTTTAAAGACATTTTTGTAAAAATATAATTTGCTATAAACTTTATTTTTAAAAGTAATAGAATACAAAGAATAAAAGAATATAAAAAAAATTATCACGATTGTGAACTACCTTACAGAAAATTCCCGAAGAAGTATGCACTAGATGAAATTCTTTATACAACCAACTATGTGTTGCTTATGAGTATAGAAGACATGTAACCCATTTTTTTAACGCCATATGATTATTGATTCCTATTGGGATACAATTTTAGAACTAAATACATTTTTAGAGAAATTTTATATAGCTACTAAAGAAATTTCCGGTATTTATTATCCTATTATTTCATCAATGTTATTTTATATAACTCTAATATTTATATTACTTAGTGAATGTATGGAAAACCAGCTTATAAGGCGCCTATTAAAAAATGTTTAAAAAATGAAAAAATATTTTATTCTTATTCCCCCAATTTATATTATTAGTGCTGTATTAAATCATGTAAATCACTTATTGAAACTATTTATGATTGCATAGATAAACTTTCACCTCCATCTCCCAAAAATTCAAATGACCCACCGCCTATTGAAAAAACAAGAGAAGAAGTGTTGTCTAGCGTACAAGATGAATGTAAAAAGGTTTATACGCATTACCAACAAGAAAGTGCTAGCAACCAACTGACTTTCATGCCATCTTCTTCTTCTTCTTCAACACAACCTCAAAAACAACATGTTGCTGCTAGTATTGAAAGCCTCAGACATAGAATGTTTAGTGGTACCGTTTCTAACCAAGTTAGCGAGTTTGATGTTTTTGTTTTGCAGGGTCTTGTACCGTACAAATCAATTGAAAATGAAGAGGGACGTGAATACTTGTTAAAATACTAGAGGGAGAATGAGAAGAATTTTTCAACACTATCTAAGATGGCCCGATATGTGTTGAACATTCAAGCGTCATCAACATCGTCTGAAAACGCGTTTTCTGCGGAAGCTTTCAAATAGGGGAGCACAAACATTCATTGGCAGAAGACTATTGCAATTTTATTCAGAGATTGGATTCGTGCGGAGCGCAGGAGGTGCGGCCAACTAGAGATCAGCGAAGAAGAAAACTACAACTACAACAAAATCTTATCTAACGGATGTGCAAGCGACGTCGATCAATTTGACCAAGATATCCAACCGAAGAACCACAAAAAATTATAAAGAAACTAGAAAATGTGTTTCTTAAAATGTAATTATTTTAATTATAATTTTACTATGTTATTTATTTGCAACTTTCAATATCACGAAGTTGCAATTTTGAAATTGTATTACAAAAAAATCATACTTCTAATCGAATAATATAAGAGGCACAAAAAAAGTATTATGATGTTTTTATTAAACTATCTTGTTGTGTGTAATATTTATTTATTTAATTTAAAAAAAAAAAAAAAACTGACCCACCTTGACCCCAACCCCGACCCCGCCTTGACCCGCCCCATTGGCCAGCTCTAATTTTAGGGTATATTTGACTCTTTTCCCTATATTCTATTATTTTCCTGACGTCGTATCGTGGGCTTACACTGAGGTAGTAGTCCGCTAGCTTGATTTGCCCGTACTGTTACTGCCCACAGTACGTGACGGACCCCAAAAAACAAAAGCAAATCTCTGTTAGCCGTCTCCACCAACCCTTTAACAACACCTCTGTTATAGCCGTCTCTACCAACAACAAATACACTAATGGCGAGTTCTAGTTTGGTGAAGCTTAACGCATCTTCATCTTCATGGATCGGTCAACAATCATTCAATCAACGGTCCGGATCTACCTGCCGGTTGCCTTGTTCTAATAATCGCCGTGTCTCCGTTGTCCGTGCCGGATCTTACACCGATGAGCTCCTTAAAACCGCCGTATAACTCTCTCTCTCTATATCTATGTATCTATGTATATGTTTGTTACTTTTATGTGTTTGCATGTTTAGTGATCGGATCTAAAAGCTTATTTTATTTACGACGCTTTAATTTTGATTTTCCCCTAGAATTTTGACTTGATATGAGTATTTTTACTGAGGTTAGATCATGAATTTTTGTTTAGAAATATGCAAATATACTGAATTCTGAAACTGTGCTGCTGTTTGGTTCAATAGGTTGACGGAAATCGAAATGGTTTACTTTTGGTCAAAATTGTTTTTATTATTTATAGTGATGCTGATATATATATATGTGTGTGTGACCGAAGTGATGCTGATATCTTTTGCTGTAGTTGTAACTTATGAAGCTTACCCCGATGAGTTCCTCAGAACCGCCATAATCTCTCTCTTTGTGTGTGTTTCTCACTTTTATGTGTTTGCCTGTTTTGTAATTGGATCTAAAAGCTTCTGTTTACGGTGCATTAATTTTGACTTGATTTGTTCTGTTTTTTTTTTGCTTACATCATGCATTTTCTGTTGAATTGTCTTGTAAATTCTGCTAGAATACTGAGTTTTGAAACTGTACTATATTCGGTTCAGTGTATTGGTGGAAATTTAAAAGGTTTAGTTTGGTCAAATTTTCCTTTTAAATTTAAATTTCTATATTGATGTTGATAGGCTTGGCTGTATCTATCAGTTGGATCTAAAGCTTCTTTTTGGTTTAGATCATGCAATTTTCTGCTGATTTTTTTTATTAGAGATGTGCTAATATACTCAGTTTGAAACTGTGCTGCCGTTGGTTCAGTGGGTTGATGGATTTGGAAAAGGTTTACTTTTGGTCAAAATTGTTTTTTATTGTTTATAGTGATGCCGATATATTTGTGCTGTAGTTATGATTTGGATTTCTTGCATAAAGAAACAACTACATGGTTTATTCTAGTTATACAGGTCTTCAAAATCCTAATCTTAGGTAGATGATCTGAGAATTCGTTTTTCCGGAGTTACATGAAAGTGATATCTCTCCCAGTCTCCCGCGCACACACTCTTATTTGCTTGCATGTTTCGTGATCGGATTAAAAACCCTTTTTTTGGTTTAGATCATGCATTGTCTGTTGATTTTTTCTTGTAAATCCGATATAATACTGAATTTGAAACTGTACTACCATTCGGTTCAGTGGATTGGTGGAAATTGAAAAGGTTTAGTTGGTATACTTTTGTTTCTCTTTAAAAAAAAATTTATATTGATGTTGATATGTTTGGATGTATCTATCAATTGGATTCCTTGTACAGAGAAACAGCTACATGGTTTATTCTAGTTGTAAGGTCTTCAAAATCCTATTTTTAGGCTGATGATTTGGATTCGTATTCTAGAGTTACATGAAAGTGATCCTGTGGGCTTGCGATTCTTTTCAATTGGTCACCACATAGAGACATGCTCATCTTGTATGTGAATTTTTATTTATTCAGGAAGGATAGATTTTATGAAAGTTGTGTTAGGATTTTTTAAGGTACCTTTCAACCTAAATAAATACAGTAAGCGTGTTAGCTGATGTCTTGTCTATTTCTTGTTGTAAATAACAAGATAGAACTAATCTTTTTCTTTTCAGTAGTTCACAATTCATTTCTTGAAGGAATTTTGTTGATGGAAGATCATTTCTTAAATTTTACTGCATATAATTTTTCTTTGAAGTTGAAAAAAGTCCCAGCATTTTTTTACATGCTCACATACAAGCTGAGCATGTTTGTATATGGGTTTGGTTCAACATGCTATGCAGTGCTAGATATATCCGCCTCCTTATTAAAAGTCACCTTTGCCTAACATTCTTGTAAATTTGGAGGATGTGTGGTAAAAGATCTTTTGCAAAACATAATGATGCTGAACCTTGTCTATTGCTTACTTGATGTAGAAAACTATTGCATCTCCTGGAAGGGGCATCCTCGCCATTGATGAATCAAATGCAACTGCCGGAAAGAGACTAGCGTCAATTGGTCTGGACAACACAGAAGCAAACAGACAAGCTTATCGTCAACTCTTGTTGACCACTCCTGGCTTAGGTGATTACATCTCTGGATCCATTCTATTTGAAGAGACACTTTATCAGTCCACTACCGATGGGAAGAAGTTTGTTGACGTCTTGCGCGATCAGAATATTGTACCTGGGATCAAAGTTGACAAGGTGTCCTTTTTAATCTTTTTTTTATGTTTTGTGTAACCTTTTCTGCACTTCAGGAATTTGCTGCTACCTTTCTTAAACTTTTGTTGCAAATATTTTGGTTGTTGAACTTCGTCCAATTTTAACCCTTCTTTTTTCATTTACAGGGTTTGGTTCCCCTACCAGGATCCAATAACGAATCTTGGTGCCAAGGATTGGATGGATTGGCTTCTAGGTCTGCTGAATACTACAAGCAAGGGGCCCGTTTTGCTAAGTGGTATGCTCTTCCCTTTCACTTTTCTTCTGCTATTCCTCTCTCATGTTTTGTCGTATTCTTTCCTTGGAAGACCGTAGTGCATTAAACTTTTCTGAAGAATTATTTAACATAAGTGATATGCTACTTTGAAATTTTCAGGAGAACAGTTGTTAGCATTCCTTGCGGTCCTTCTGCTTTGGCTGTAAAAGAAGCAGCTTGGGGTCTTGCTCGATATGCTGCTATCTCTCAGGTAGTTCTTAGGACTTTTTTCTTTCTATCCTTCCAAAGATATAACAAGAAAATATGAGATAACTAAGTCACCAGACTCACCTCCTTAAGCATTTGTTGGTTGCACTTGTTATTGGATATCCTCCCATCTTCTGAATTGGAGTACAATCTTTAAAGGGATCTGTATGATTTGGGGAATGATGGAAGTTTATTTTCTGTTAATGGATTGCTAAAGTTTATCTTCTTTCATTCTGCAGGACATTGGTCTAGTGCCAATAGTGGAGCCTGAGATTCTTCTTGATGGAGACCACCCAATAGAAAGAACACTTGAAGTTGCTGAACGTGTTTGGGCAGAAGTCTTCTACTACCTTGCAGAAAACAATGTTGTTTTCGAAGGAATTCTGCTTAAACCTAGCATGGTTACTCCTGGGGCTGAACACAAAGAGAAGGCTTCCCCAGATACTATTGCTAAGTACACACTCACAATGCTGAAAAGGAGAGTTCCTCCTGCTGTTCCAGGGATCATGGTACGAGTTCCTTACCCCTCCTAACTCATTCCAATAGATCGGAAATATATGCTGTTACATTTTTACTAGTTCAAGAGGTAGGTATAAGGGGCAAATTGTTTTTCCCAAGGTGATATTTAATCCACAACATTCTCATGGGCCGGAGTGATATCTTTTCTCTTCAATTCGTCATTTGTTTCTTTGCTTTTGTTTCAAACTTAACTGAGATTAAGGCCAGAATTTCACATCCAAATAGAGAGGGCAAAGTTACTATTAAACCATACGAAAGTTTAGAGAAACTAAACTTATCAAAAAAATAAACCATACCAAAGTTTAGAGAAACTTTATTTCATAGATCCCTCTGATAATGCCTGAAGAAGTTGGTATGTATCTTCAGCCGGGGATGCTTCTTTGATTATTGTGTTGTTACCATCATCTTTTGCGATAAGGATTAGCTTACTTATAGAATATTTAACGTGAGACCTGTTACCCCGAAAAGGAACCTAAATTATGACACGCCTGAACACTCAGCTTTTAAAAAAGAGTATGGTGGGGCATTGCTCGGCTGCCCCTTGGTCTTTTTCTATTCCTTCTCTTTATCTTGTTCAACTGTGCTAAAAACTGTGTGCTTCTCACCTGTCAGTTCCTATCCGGTGGACAATCTGAAGTGGAAGCGACACTCAACCTCCACGCAATGAACCAGAGCCCCAATCCATGGCATGTATCCTTCTCATATGCACGAGCACTCCAGAACACTGTGCTCAAGACATGGCAAGGACGTCCAGAGAATGTGGATGCTGCACAAAGGGCACTCTTGATCCGTGCAAAAGCAAACTCCTTGGCTCAGCTTGGAAAGTATTCCGCTGAAGGTGAAAGTGAGGAAGCTAAGAAGGGAATGTTCGTTAAGGGCTACACCTACTAAGCACAATTTGCTTTGGTGCAAACTTCTTTATGTACTTTCCTGTTTTAATCGTCTGTTAGATTTGAATGCTGAAGAGGGCTTAGCGGACTAATTGCTCTTTCTTCTTTTTTGATAGGAAATTAGTGTATTTGGTTAATAAACTACAAGGGGTGATTTGTCGAAATACAATCCCAGGAAATGCTCGGGTTTATACTTTATGTATATGAGGACATGTACGTTTGCAAGAATGTTTAGAATTCCTTGTATAATTATATTGAGAACTGCTTAAAAGTGAGTTAAAACATGTAATGTTTTCTGTTGATTTCCCTCCCCTAATTTCCGCTGCTGCTGCAGTTGTTCTTCCTTCTTGATATTTCAAAATCGTCTTTGTCCTTAACCTGAATCTGTTCTCAGCAGACACTTGGTTACGCCATGAAACAAAATAGTGGTCCAATTGTTGGTGAAATTGACAGAGAATCATGCAGAAAATAATACCTGGGACTGGGAATTTGCAAATGAGCTTGAACACTTGAATTCCTTCCTTTCACCCTTGAGATCAAGAGCGTAGCCTTTATATAATTTTTTTGACAAAAAATAAAGTATAAGCATTTGCTAACAGAAAAGCCTGCTCTGTTTTTTGTCATTTCATACACTAAAGTCACTTTCGTTTCACATACAAGTTACTTGCTATTCACTTTTCTTGATAAAAAAAAAACGAAGTTACTTACTATATTCAAGTGATATTTCAACCACTTAATTGTCGTGATAATATTTACCTTTATTAAAATCACCCGTCTCATTTTAATTTACCAAAAAAACTATCCCATCTGACAAATGAATTCAGAATGAAAAAATTTCGACCTAAAGCTAAAGAAAAGTGACTTTATTTTATTAATCTTTCAAACTAAATTAAGTTACATTAATTTAATATTTCAGATTTAAAATCTAAATATTTAACAACAACAATAACATACTCTGTGAAATTCCACAACGTGGGGTCTGGAGAGGGTAGAGTGTACGCAGAACTTAACTCTATTTTGACAGGTAGAACGACGGTTTTTGAGAGACTCTCAGCTCAATACAAAGCACAATCACAAACAAAGTAAGACCAATAAAGCGAACAAGCTGCATTCTGAAAAAGAAGCAATAACTCATGCAGGTAAATAAGACAATCAAAGTACACTAGAGAACATGTAGCAGCATAAATCAAACGACAGTAGACTATAAGGCAATACTGCGCCTACTAGTATGATAGACTAAGCGGACCTACAATAATAACACTACAACTATACTGAACTACCTACTACCCTAATCCGTGTAATCCATAACCATAAGGTCACGTGCTCGGTGAGTTGCACCTGCGTCATATCCCGTCTAATCATCTCTCCCCAATACTTGTTTGGCCTAACTCTACCCCGAACCCGTCCATAAAATTTAAATATTTAAACCAAATATTTTAAATAAAAAAATACATTTTAGAATGGTGCTGAAAGTTTATAAAGTTAGAATTTTGAAAAGCAAATAGTTTCGCATGATCTGAGAGACAGAAGGGAGTAAGAAGAAGAAGAAATTGTGGAATTGTTTTTGCAATGGCGACCCTAATGTATCACATGTTAGCATCCTCTTCACTATTATCTCTCGGTCTCTACCATCTCATCTGCACCACCAAAAACCGCCTTAAATCCACCGTCGATTACACCGCCAAACCCTACCACCCTCTCTCCTTCACATCTCAACCACATCTCCGCCGTCTCCCACTCTATCTCCTCCTCATCTGCCTATTCATTTCGTTAATCCATCAATCACTCATTTCTTTCGATGCCGATCCTCTCCTTAAAGGTCACACTCCGGTCCACAAGTTCACTTCTCTCCAAGCTGCAACAGTTATTTTCGCGTTTCTTATACTTATTATGTCCATCCTTATATCGGAATCAACTAACCTTCTACCTGTTCCACCTGATCTGTTTTTCGCCCTTGCTAGTGCGATTTTTTACCTTCAGTATGAGGTATCCGATTCGAGTGCTTCTGTTCAAACCTCCGATCTACAAGCCAAATGTGATTCGGTCTCCGCTCGCATTTCCGCTCTCTCCGCACTATTTTGTCTCGTGATCGCCGTTCACCCGAGGCTTTTCCTCGCCGATGTTGCACTCGCTGCTTCTCTCTGTCTCCAGGTGTTGAAAATAATACTCAATTCAAAGTTATTCATGTCTAGTTAGTATTTAACTATTTATAGTCAAATTTATATAAGAATAAGTTTTATGCTTTTAAGTTAAAGTAGGTTTTGTACTACATATTATAAATAGGCATGTTGCTAGCTATTTTCATATCTTGAGGATTGTAGAGATCATTCAGAGTACAATTCATGTCTAATTAGGATTTATAGTCAAATTTATATAGGAATAAGTTTTCTTTTGTTTTAAGTTAAAGTTGGTTTCGTACTATTATAAATAGGCATTTTGCTAGCTATTTTCATATCTTGAGTATTGTAAAGAGCATTCGGAGTATAGTTCATGTCTAATTAGGATATATAGTCAAATTTATATAGGAATAAGTTTTTTTTTGTTTTAAGTTAAAGTAAGTTTCATACTATAGGCATGTTGCTAGCTATTTTCATTTCTCAAGGATTGTAGAGAGCATACATATATTCATGAGATTCTGAATAAAATATTTTCCTTGACCAGGGACTATGGGTTCTACAAACAGGACTTTCGCTTTACGTCGATGCGTTTATACCTGATGGTTGTCATAAGCTGTTGGATGTTGTTACTGGTGTAGAAGGTTCAACTAAGTGTGATTTGGAAGACTCTAAGCTTCGGGCTGTTGCTATACTTGATTTGGCTTTTGTAGTTCATGTATTGTTTGTCTTGCTTATCGTTGTTGTCACTTATGCTGCCGTTGCTAAAACTGTTGGCATTAGGAGATTTGGCTCTTATGAGGCTTTGCCAAACACAGACTCCAATATTATACAGATGAAGGCTATGACGGGAACTCAGGCTTGATCAGTTCCCGTATTAGGTAAATCATTCTTACCTTAATTATTCAGTGAAGGATTAAGCACTTTAGAGATGCATTGAAGGATATGTTAAGCACTTTAGAGATGCATTGTTCAATATATAACATCTTGTAAACGTGATATATCAACCAAATTAATTATTGACATTCTGTTTTGTCCTTTTAGACGGTTGTTGGAGTGTTTGTTACTGTTCATTCCCTTGGTACATGCATTATTAAATCAGTATAATGATAATGTTAAGCGCTTAGGCAAAAATTCATAATAATGAAAATTGGCTAAACAAATGCTCACTTTATAACTAAGTATAATCATAATGTATTACTATCTAGTTAGTTACTTTTTTTTATACAAATAAAAGCAACTAAAGGGAACTATGGTGAAATGTAAAGTGATGCATTGCTCAATATATAACATCTAGTAAACATATATCAAGCAAATTGATTATCTATGTTCTGTGTTGTCCGTTGTGCGAGTGTTTGTTACTGTTAATTCCCTCGGTATATGCAGTGGCGGAGCTAGGAATTTGGCAAAGAGTATGCAGATTGTCTTCTCATTTGTGTTAAGGTGTGCAAAATTAAACATATAGTCATAATAGCTAACATTTAATTTATGTACAATAACATACCCAGTAAAGTCCCACAACGTGGGGTCTGGGGAGGGTAGAGTGTATGCAACCCTTACCTCTACCTTGGTAGGTAGAGCGACTGTTTCAGAGAGACCCCTTCTGATCAAGACAGAACATAAGCACAAGAAGCAAACGAAACGGTCAGACCCGGATAGAAAATTTAAATCGTGTGCACCTGACCACCCTTCACCTAAGGTGGCTCCGCCCATGGGTACATTGTCACGACCCAAATCACAAGTCATGATGGAACCTATCCTATTCCCCCGAGTAGGCGAACCACGTTCTCATTACCAAGCTAAATCAACGGAAAATAAATAAAGAAAAGAAAGTTATAAAGTCTTAATACTGATCATCACTAAAATTGTCACGACATTCCCCAAAATCTGGTCAAAAGGGTACAAGAGCACTAAACATAGTCTGGAATAGAAGTCTGAAAAATGTCTGAAGGCTACATACTGTCTATCAACTAACGAAAGTAAATGGAATTAACTAGGAAGCCATTCAGGGGCCACGGATGATCAAGTAGCTCACCCTGAATCAGCCACGGGGCGTAGAGCTGAAACCTGGATCGTACTCTGCACTCAACAAAAGTGCAGCAAGAGTAGTATCGATCTGACACTAGTACCGATAAGAATCATGGTAAATGATGATTAGATAACGCGTGAAGAAGTTGAAACCAACAAGTAGACATGTAGAGCACAGTACGGTCACATATCATATACATGTAAGGTGTAAAGAAATCAAGAAACAGCCAGGACAGATAAAATTCACCAATGATCAGTCAAATATAAGAGTGGATGAATGCAATGCAATAGTCACCTCTCTCACTCCACTCATGTACGAACATGCTAAGGGCAGTGCCTCAAAGCCATGACCCATGGGGGACTCGCGAAGTCCATGTACCACTCGTGCTCTCCGGCAGAAACCTCGGAGGCTATCAATCACTCGTGCTCTCCGGCAGAAACCTCGGAGGCTATCAATCACTTGTGCTCTCCGGCTGAAACCTCGGAGGCTATCAATCTCTCTCAATCACTCACCTCACCATCATCACAAAATAATATGGAAAGTATGTCAGGCATGATATCAAGTCTCAACACAAATCACTAACATACAATCAAATGATAATCACAGAAAATAACACATATGAAGACAAGCCCACATAACAGCTGACAGAACCAACGTAATTGTAATTCATCTCCACTTCATGCCCGAAGGCCTATCATGCTATCCCCGTCACTTCCTACAACTGCATACGATTCTCTAATCAGAGTCTAACTAAAGTAAACCGTAACCTACCTCAATGCCGAGCGGGTGCCACGAACAATCAAATCAATGCTTTCCCCTTGCGTAGAGCCTCTGAACGCTTAAAATCTAGAAAATATGCGAACTACGTTATAATACGAATCTAAGGACACCCATATTGCTATATTTATATTAACAATATTTTTACAATTTTAATTGTATGACTAAACCCCTACACATATAAAAATATTAGCATAACTTCAGGAAATTCAAATAACATTCCTTTCTTTCAACTTTCTCGTATCTCCCGCTTGTAAAGAATATAATATTAAATTCGTAACTCCAAATCAGATGTTTATTGTACCCCATCGAAGGCAACACTAGGATCTATTATTATACCGAATCCCATATGACGGTACTTAGTGTAGTTGGTGAAAATTTACGAAGGAAACAACCCTATGAAATCTGTGTCGCCAGAATTTTTGTAAAATAAGACAGAAATTTTAAACAGTCGTAACTTTCAAACCATAAGTCAGATTTATCTCCGTAAGGTCTCAAACTGACGGAAACAGAGAACTCTACAACTTTTATTCAGCACACACTTTTATATTCTTTACGGATTTGTACAGTTTTCACGTTTTACATGCTGCTCGTCTGGATTTCGGTTGATTCGAGGCAGAACAGTCATAACTTTCAAATCATAAGTCGGATTTATCTTCGTAAGGTCTCAAACTGATGGGAACAGAGTAATCTACAACTTTTGTTCATCACATACCAAAAAATAAGGTTCTTCTTTGTCCAATTTTATATTCCTTACGGATTTGTACAGTTTTCACGTTTTATATGCTGCTGTAATCATTATGCCATGATAAATCCCTCAAGTTCTCTATTCAAGTGGATTGTGAAATTTCCGGGTAATGACCTCTTTGAAATTTGATTCCATTCTACAACACATTATTATAAGGATCATGAATAGATTAACTCAACCATATAACATAGAATCTAACCTGAACTTAATTGAGCACTTCCTCCCCGTCTTCTAGTTACTAGCGTTTTCTTCTTTGTTCCTTCGCTGCTGCTGCTCTCTCGTCCCCCTCTCCCTTTTGCTGCCCTCGTTTTCCCCCTTCCCTTTCTTTTCTACTGGCTCGTTCTTTCCTTCTAGTAGTAGGGTTTTTCGTTTTCTCCTTTTTGTTACTGCATGCGTTGCCCTACCAAGGGTAGTGGGCTTGATTCACTTTATTTACTTAACTAAAATTCTGCACAACTTGTATATTAAAAACATAATATTTATTTACCCTATAGTGTCATATCATTTTCGTAGTTTTAAAGTGCTAAACGACCAAACGGGTCGTTACGTTAGATACCAATCAAACAATCGCTCGTCCTCGAGCGACAAGAGTAGGGGTGAAGGAAAAAGGTACCTGAACTGTCGAACAACTGAGGATATCTACTCCGCATATCCGTCTCGATCTCCCAAGTATCATACCCCATAAACGTGACCACACAAGACCTATAGACTCGATCTACTATCACCGAATCCCCGACAGGAGTAGAGAATGAGTTTGAGATACCAATCTGAACAATCTCGCACGAAAAGAATGAACCAGATACCAATCGGATTGAACTAGCACGAAAAGAGGAAAAGAAGTAGAGTGTTTCCTAAATGTCCTATAGCCTCTCGAGGATGGGTACGGACGTCTACGTACCAATCGCAAGACTCTACTAGACATTGCTCTTGTACTCATTAGACCAATTAACCTAAAGCTCTGATACCAACTTTGTCACGACCCAAATCACAAGTCGTGGTAGAACCTACCCTGTTCCCCCTGAAAGAATGTAAGAAATAATCCCTTGATTATTCTTATTAATGAAAGACATATATATACAAGTTACAAGAAAAATCCTTTTTCTATTCTACCTAGAAATTTCTATTCTATTTGAAGACTAACTTTACAATTATGGTAATATTACACTCCTAATTAAGGTACAAACCTAAGTCTAATATTTATCAAATACACAAGGAAAGGGGAAGGGCCCCACACGGTACATGGGCCACACTACCGACGACTGCTTAACACACCCCGCATCATGCAGAGGCGATCTTATCTGTTGAGATCGTTCTCTAAAATCTTCAAAAAGGACTGAGGGAAGACCCTTTGTAAAGATGTCTGCAATTTGATATTTCGAAGGAACATGGCAGAGCGTACTTGTCCTTTTGCTATCTTTTCTCGAACAAAGTGAATATCCATCTCTATGTGTTTAGTACTGGTCTTTGAATCGAATTACGAAGGTAGATGACACTTATATTATCACAATATACCAAGGTAGCTTTCTCAATGGGACAATGAAGCTTTAAAAGAAGATTTTGTAACCAACATGATTCGGAGACCACATTAGCTACCGCCGATACTCTACCGCTGCGCGAGCGTGAAAGCGTAGATTGACGCTTGGCAGACCATGCGACCAAGTTGTTACCTAAAAACATACAATATCCAGACGTAGACCGTCTGGTGTCAGGACAACCACCCCAATCAACATCTGTATAGGAGACCAATATAGACGTCGACGAAGGATACAAATGCAAACCTTACTCAAGTGTTCCCTGAATGTACCTACGAATGCGTTTGAGTGCATTCATATGCTCAACTCTGGAAATCTACAATAATCGAGTTGAAAATCACTGCCGCTGTCAGCTACAGACCCAGAGTAGTTTCTTTAATAATTATATACCTCTCTTAATAAGAAGAATACGTTATTTTCGAACTAATGCCACATCTTCTACTTCGACAAGGCAGGTGCAAAAGGAAAAGAGTGGTCAGCTATGCATAAACAAACACACTTGTTGTACGGCATATGTAATGTCTGGTCGCGTGAACGTCAGATACTGAAGGGCGCCTGCAAGACTACGATAGCTGGTCGGATCCTCATACGGAGAGCCAACTGCAGCACCCAACTTGGGTTTAGTATCAACTTTACAGGATGACATCCCAACCCTCTCAATGATCTCTGCTGCATACTTTCTCTGTGATAAGAACAATCCACCTGCATGACGAGTTACAACAATCCCCAAAAAATAACTCAAATGACCCAAGTCCTTCATGGCAAATTCAGAACTGAGCATTATCATAATAGACTTGCGCAAAGTATCAGAAGAGGCAATCAAGATAATATCATCAACATATAACAGAATATAAGTCATGGAAGATCCTCGACGATATACGAATAATGAATTATGAGAAAAATTCATAGTCGAAACACAATCAGCAAACCTCTTATACCAAGCTCGTGGAGACTTCTTAAGCCCATACAAGGACTTCTTTAATAGACAGACATGATTTGGATATCTAGTATCCTAAATCCCAAAGGCTGATGCATATACACCGTCTCCTGACGATCACCATGTAGGAAAACATTCTTCACATCTAGCTGATGAATGGGCCATGATTTCGAAAGAGCCAAGCTGAGCACAGTACGAATGGTAGCCGGCTTAACCACTGGGCTAAATGTCTCACCACAATCTACAAAGCCTATTCATCGGCTTGAGTGATTATCTTTAGTGTTCTAAAAAGCCTATTCTCTAAAGCAGTGTATGGACCATGGTCATTACTGTTCCATCAACTCTTAGTTTTTTAACAGTAGCTGGTAGTTTTTTTTTTTTTTGGGTAAGCAAAATATTTTATTTACCAAAGAGCAATACAGAGCAGGAAAAAAAAAACAGCAAACTTGGACAACAGCCCCAAGTTTCGCTTTCAAGCTACATCCAAATCCTTATATCTAAGGAAAGAGCTGTTATATCAGGGATACATATTTAAATCTTGTAGTCTTCTAGTCAATCTAGGGAAGCAAGATCCTCGACCATGGACCTCCTGGATGAATTATCTAATGATAGCTTCAGCATTCCTCTCTTTGCCTTGGAAGATTCTTACATTTCTCCTCACACATCTTTATAAGTTTGATTATATTGCCAAGGCCAAACTCATCGTCAACCCCTCATGGTCTTCCAAATTTGTCACTTGAACACCTCAACTAAGCATTGTACCTATTGAACACTCATACTATATCAAATATGTTTCAATTAGACACTTTTTTTTACAATCAGCTAAATTACAAAGTGTAATACACTCGAGGATGATGTGACATGATGACTAATTAAAAGAAGACATGTGGAATTTGGGTGCATAAATAATAATTTAAAATAAATTATAAGAAAAAAAAAAGAAAAAACTATTTTTCAGCAAATAAATAAATAAAAATACCTATTTCCTAAACCCCACCCCTCATTTCCCCTTTCTTCCCAGACCCACTCATGGTCCACTGCCGAAATGGAAAACTTTATCGCTGGAAAAACCAGTCCTTATCTCGGAACCACAGTACTAATTCAGGTATCGCACCGGAGCATTGCCTCCCTTACAATGACGTAAGTTTTCCGACCAATCGTCGATAAACGAGAATGCTGAGAACAAATAATAGAAAGACCCGTGTTTAGAAGAGCAAATCTTCTATGCATAATCGCTGCCCAATCTGTAACTAACCGTAAAAAAGTGACTTGAAATCAATCCACCAATTTGCATAACCTCTCCGTCGAACCTTGCATTCAATTGAAGTAGCACTGTAGCAATTGTTTTCACCAAGTACTCAATAGTGCAATTGAAGACCTACATGTAATCACAAAAGTACAGAAATATCTCAAATTCCGGAGAAGAGGGTAAGACGTCAAAGGTTATGCTGCTGACGGAGAAGGTGAAAAGTCGCGGAATTAAGAAGGTGGGATCAACGAGAACACACCAAATACAGAGAAGGGAGTGAATAATGAGAGACTCTTGAGAGACATTCAAGAAGGTCATCTGGGAGTGCAGAAATGGTGGTTCGGGTGGGTAAAAGGGAGGAAATGATGATCGGAAAATGGCTGGGAGAAAAAGGGAAGAAGATTTTTTTTTTGGCTAAATGGAGCATCTCACGCGCTGATTTTGAGTATTACACTCATGATGCCATGTCAGCAAAAAATGTCTAATTGGAACAAATTCGATATAGTCTGAGTGCTCAATAGGTACAAGACTTAGTTGAGGTGTTTAAGTTACAAATTTGGACGACCACAAAGGGCTGGCGATGAGTTTGGCCAATTGCTAATGCCATTCTGTACACCTGAGCAACACTATTCTTACCCTTCATGTGTCTATGTGCCGAAGCAATTTCACCCTGCCAGTCCATACATTGTCTATTGAGCCCCTGCCAAGATAGTAATTTAGCCCAAACGGTAGCAGCATAGGTACATTAAAAAAATAAGTGATCAACATCTTCATCTCCTTGTTTGCAAAGTGGACATAGTAGAGAATTCCCATAGCCCCACTTAGCTAGCCTGACTCTAGTGAGTAACCTTATGTTCACAGCTATATACAAAATAAACTGCCATTTAGGAGCACCATTGTCCATACTAATCTTCTCCAATCCACTTTAGGCATATCGGCCCTCATCTTATACACAGTTTTTCAGGTGATGGTCAAGCATGTAATTGAAGCCAGGAAGCTACTGTAGTGTATGACTCACACGCCTGTGTGTCGGATCCTTCAAAAGTAGTGCATTTTTGGAAGATTCGACACGAGTGCAACAACATTTTTGTAGAGTCTGAGCAACATAGACTATAGCTTCTACATGGCAGCATCCTTTCAGCCTCACAACAAGTGCGGTTATTGAGAAACTATTCTTAGTTCGTACCACCAGAAATTTGACTCCCTTGCGATCTCAATTCCTGCAGATTGTATACCTAATTCCTACAATATCGAAAAAATCATTTGTGTAGCTAAATTTATTGAATTTACATATTTGCTTTATTTCTAATCAATTATCTTTCGTTAATCAGCTTAATTGGACGTAGCGGCATTCCAGTTGGCTTAATCCAACATTTTCGGCTGCTGTTTCTCAATCAAGAAGAAGAATCTAAAAACGAGCTAAGCTCGCCAAGAAGGCTGCCCAAAGCAGATTTGTGGCACACACAATTTGGTTTTGTTTTTGCGGAGTTCAGGTTGATCGGAGTAGAAACAGCTTCTTTTGTACTGTCCTAACACTTTGAATTAAATTGTATTTTATTTGGACAAAATGTTGTATGAAATGTCAAAGGCAGTGTAGAGGAAGTTTTGATTCCTGCCTTTTAATCATATATATGCAATTAAGCTTTTCAATCGTGTATCAAAGGACTTGTCGTCATAGGCTACTTCATTTTGCAATCAACAAAGGCGGATTTAGCATGTAATGTGTGGGTTCACGTCAATTCAGTAGCTTTTGGTTGTATTAATAAATTCACTAAATATCTGTCAATATTTGATTGTGCCAAGAGTCATTTGAGAATAGATTGAACAAAGAGGAATTGAAATATCGAATACTGGAGGATTTGTGATAAGAGGGTGGAAGCTGGTAAAAGAGTTTTGAGTAAGCAAACGTGGAATATTGATGTATTTTGAGGTCTGATGGAAACATTAACACACATCAAGCTTGTGAAAAGAAGGTTCCGATGGATTAGTTATACTTTTAATTTATTAGCTACCTTTTAATTATATTTAGCTTGTATTAAGAAGAGGATACAAGATTTGCATGAGAGATAGTACAAGCTGTCACGGACACTATTATAAAAAATAATAATTTAATGCACTATTGTAAATACTTCTTACTCTCTAATTCTTGTCAGATTAGTTGAATCGAGTGTTCTGGTTTCCTTTTCAACTGTTTGCATGTCACAAGTTTGAATCTTACTTCAACTAATAACTTGATATTTAAGTTGAGAAGGTTATAGGATCAGTTCCCATTATCTATTACGTTCCACATCGCGCACCACGTCCCTTGGGATTTCTCGGTTATAAGAAAGAAAGAAAGAAAGAAAGATCAATGCCCGTTGGACACGTCTAGGGACATTTTCAGGGCACAATGATATATAGAAAGTTTGATTAATTCAATTCCTAGTGTTGGATTTAATTGATGCTGGCAAATGCAGTGGACATTCAATATAATTTACAGTGACAGTTGCAATCAAATAAAGAGAAGGATACTATTTCTTCTGTTCAAATGCTAGAAGCAACAGAAAAATATGTCCACTCCTAAATAATCTTCACAACTTTAGAATACTCTTTGCTTAAAAAATCATACTCTCTCCTCAATGCTGTGTGGATCAGTAGCATGCCCTCGCCTTGCTCTCGCTCGTGGGACGTATTGCAGGGGATGGGGTATTGAAGACATAGGCAGAAAGGTGAAAACTTTCTTGTGAAAGCATCCTAGGAGACTCTACACCAATTTGCACACACCAAAAAGATCAGATAATTTATAACTGCACAAATATCTAAGACCTATTTTGGACCACAAATATTAGAAGTCTTTCTTTCTTAAACTACGTGTCAAGTCAATTGGGAAGAAGGGAGTAATAGTTACTGGTTAGATAGAATCATCTCTAAATCTCCTTCCAGGTGGTAAAACATCATCAATCTTCAGAAATCCACCTTTCCCTTGAGTTAGCAAAACATTCACCCCCGTTTTCCTCTTAAAACTCACCTCTGTGTTGTAAATGTTCTTCACAAATCCTAGCGTAAGGTGTGATCCAGCAATTTTCAAATGCGGCTGCTAATTGAGCTGAAATTGAATTGCAGCTTCAATATTGATATGTTTTCCTTCATGTTAAGAGTCCCACATCATCAATGGAATGAGAACATTGACTCCTTATATGAATTTGAACAATACTCACCTACAAGCTAACTTTTGGGGTTGAGTTAGGCCCGAGATCCAGATTGTATACCTAAGAAGTCCATGTTCCCATTCAATTTTCGATGTGGGACTCTTAACACTTCCTTAACTTATAGATTTATAAAATGCTCTATTTTTTTACCTAGCAAAGTGAAGAAAACAATCATTGAAGTATGAAGCTGTGGAATTTAAACCGTGTTCCCATCTCTCATTATGTCAAGCACTTACTATGAATAGAGCTAAAATTTATACATTTGGAAGTCATGAAGCTTCTTCTTTCTCACGGTTAAAGACAGTTAGTTTCCTTGAGGATGAATACAGAGATATTTTAACTACAATTCTGGTAATCCACAATAAACATATTAATCTCATCTCTAAAGAATTCTCAGATCTGTATTTTGCACAACCATCATATTTAACCAGGCCTTGGAGTAACTGGTAAAGTTGTTATCATATGATCATGAGGTCATGGGTTCAAACCGTGTAAAGAACTCCTTGCAGAAATGTGAGGTAATGATGCGTATAATAGACCATTATGGTCCGGCCCTTCCCCGGACCCCGCACATAGCGGGAGTTTAATGTACCTCTTTTTTAATCATATTTAACCAGGTCATGGGAAATCATTCCAGAAGAAAATATTATAAGAACCAGCAAAGTATCTCATTTTGGGAAGGTTCAGGTATCTTTTCTTAGACAAACCTAAACACAACTGGAAAACTTATTTAGGTGACGAAAGATCTGGAATTAGCACCAAAACTTCCTGAAATATTGCGGTCAATTGTAAGGGAATTTACACATGAATTATTTACCTTGTTTAAAGGAATTTATAATTGGAGCTTTTGAATCAAGAACAAAGATGATTTCTATTAAAGGCAATAAACTACAAGCAAACAAAGATTGTATAATTAATAGAGAAACAAAAGACTTAAATAATGTGTAATTGAATAATCAGATGAACAAAAAGCAATTCAAAGTGTACATAATGGATCTTGAGCCTATTACTCAACTCTAAAAGTTAGTTTGCGGGGTGAAGATTGTCCAAGTCTTCCCATTCCATATCCGATATGGGATTCTTAACACTCCCCGTACATCAAAACCTTGTTAAATAGTGTGTGAATAATATAATTTGGGGACTCAATATCGGTGAACAAAGAATTGGAATGAGTCTTGGCTCTGATACCATGTAAAAAATGGATCTTGGGTCTAATTTAACTCCAAAAGCTAGCTTGTAGGGTGTGAATTGTCCAAAATACATATAAGGAGTTCACGTTCTCATTCCATATCCGATGTGAGATTTTTAACACTAGGTCCTTGACCCCTAATCTAACTACATGAAATGTTGAACATTTAAAACTCAACAGGATACACACACAGAGCAAACGAATGAAAAGGCCGATGACTCCTTTTATCCTTCGTTGTATTCTTTACATTTAAAAAGGGGCAGTCCGGTGCACTAAGCTCCCGCTCAGGGTACTGAATCATTCTTGCAGTCTGAATACCTCTTCATTAAAAGGAATAACGGAACAGCTGTGCAAACACCAAAAGCAAAAATATTTAAAACTAATAATACACAACATTTTAATGTTAACCAAAAACAAAGCAAAAAGAATAGGAGTAACAAATACTCAGTTAATTATCTTATCTTGCATTGTTAGTGTATGGATGACGATATTAACCAACATGATGGCCTAAGTCTTGAACAATGGTTCCAGATTCCCAAAATCACCAAGGTAAGATAAATTGACTTTCTATAGTAAGAGCCTTTTTGCTCATCACTGCTATATATTTCCCTGCTGCAGCAAATAAAAGGACGATGACAATAAAAAGCTCCAGATAAGATGACTCAGCCATATTACCAGACACCTTGGGTGGACACTCCACTTCAAAATTTCATGCAACTTTTATCCCTCATAATTTCGTAAGACAGTTTAATTTTGCACCAATTAGTTGGTAACAATTAATTTTGCCCGGCTGCGTACAATAGACCTTTGTTATCCGGTCCTTTCCCGAACCCCACGCATAACAGAAACTTAGTGCACCGGGCTGTTTTTTTTAGTTGGTAACAATGTCAAATTCATCAAGAAGTCATAATGCACCTGCAAATCAGGTACAATAAGAACATACATGTAAAATCTCTTGCAAGAAACTATGTCCAAAAGATAATGTTAGAATTCATATTATTTATGAATTCTTGTAAGGCAATAACAAACGTAAAGAAAAGAAAATAAGACTATTATTGATAGTGAATTGGTAAGTAAAAGAAAAACAACTACATCCCTTTATATAGAGTCTAAAAGTAAAACAAAAACTTATGCCCACCGATGTGGGACTTTACAATGTTAACATCCCCTCTCAAGCTCGAGATGGTGTAGAGAGAAACATCGAGAGTTTGCTAAGAAAGAACTGGTGACGTTGTAATGTATGTGCCTTTGTGAAGAAATCTGCAAGTTGCATCGAAGATGAGACAAATGACAAGGATAGAGTGTCTTGTTGAAGATGATATCGAATAATATGACAATCAATCTCAATATGATTGGTACGTTCATGAAAGACTGTGATGTGTGCAATCTGAATAGAACTCTTATTATCGCAGTACATCGGTGTCGGTGAGGAAATAAAGACACCCATATCAGCCAATAAGCAACGTAACCATACAATCTCACACGTAGTAGAAGCCATATGCCTCAGTTGAAGAGCGAGAAACAACATTTTGTTTCTTACTTTTCCATGAAATGAGTGAATCTCCTAAAAATACACAATAACCAGTAGTGGATTTCCGATCAGTCGGGTTACTAGCCCAATCTGCATCAGAAAATGCACGAAGCTCCAAGGATGAGGTCGATGGAAACAAGAGACTCTGATAAATCGTACCTCCAAGATAGCGAAGAATACGCATAACTGCAGCCCAATGTACAGATGTAGGAGAGCAAACGAACTGACTGACAATGTGAACAACATATGCAATATCAGGGCGAGTAATGGTGAGGTACACCAGACTCCCCACAACTGAACGATATAAAGTAGTATCAGGAAGAGGATCCCCGTCAGTACGTGTATATCGAGCATTAACCTCAAGAGGAGAGTCAACTATACGAGTATCTGTGAGACGGGCCCGCTCAAGAATATCTGCAGTGTACTTAGACTGAGAAAGAAGATATCCCTTCTCAGAATAAGCTACCTCAGTGCCTAAAAAGTAACGTAGATGACCCAAATATTTCATCTCAAAGCGTCGAGACAAAGTAGATTTTAGGTTTGCAATATCATCAATATCATCACCTGTAATGATCATGTCATCAACGTACAACAAAAGCAAAATACAACCTGCAGAGGATGACTTAACAAATAACGTTGAATCATGAAAGCTGCAAATAAAATACTACAGTGGAGAACTTGCCGAACCAAGCTCTTGGAGCTTGTTTGAGACCATACAAAGCTTTCTTAAGCCTGCACACCTATCCTGGACTATGTGAAACACCAGGTGGAGGGACCATGTAGACTTCTTCTTGAAGATCCCCATTCAAAAAAGGCATTTTTAACATCCATTTGTGAAATATGCCACTGACGAACAGAGGCTACTGCAATAAGAATCCGGACAGATGTCATCTTTGCAACAGGTGCAAAAGTCTCTTCATAATCTATACCATATTCTTGAGCAAAACCCTTTGCAACCAAACGAGCTTTATATCGCTCAATAGAACCATCAGACTTGGTCTTAATCTTGTACACCCATCGAGAACCAATAGTTTTCTTACCAGTCGGTAGAGAAATCAAATCTCAAGTATCAGTTTTGTTCAAATCAGTCAGTTCCTTATTCATAGCCTCTTGCCAAAGAGGATCACGAGCTTGCCTCAGAGTAGAAGGTAGGCTCACAGAGAGAATTAATAGAAACTAGAAAGGAAGTGAATGATGGAGCATAGCAAGAATAATCAAAATCGGATACCTGAGTAGATCGTGAAGTGCGTTTAGGATAGCGAGGTGGATCTGCAACCACAAGAGGTTCTGAAATAGGCGTAGGAGGGGGTGAGTATCAATGTCATGGGACCTGCCAGAAGACTGAGAAGGAACAGATGATATATATGTAGAATCATACGGGCAATCAACATCAAATGGATCAATATCAATAAGGTCAAATTTTGTCATGTCATGTGAGGTAAGTGGGATGGAAAAGAAAGGAGCATGCTCAATAAAGGAAACATTACGAGACACATGTAATTTTTCAGAGACTGGATCATGACAACGATAACCTTTCTGTCCAACCCCATATTCAAGAAAAACACAAATGGCGACACAAGAAGATAACTTAGTACGCTCTGCATGTGGACGTAGAACAAAACATGTAGAACCAAAAACTTTCAAAGAGGAATATAGTGGGGTATTACCAAATAGTCTAGCATACGGAGATTCTAAAATTATGAGAGGTAGGGATCCTATTAATAAGATAAACAGATATAAGGACAGCTTCTTCCCAAAATTCACTTGGTACTCTAGCGGACAAAAGCATAGATCTAGCGGTCTCAACAATATGTCTATGTTTTCTCTCGGCTACCCTATTTTGTTGTGGTGCATCAGTACAAGAAGATTGATGTATTGTACTATCAACTTTGAAAATACTAGAAAGATCCCCACTAGTGTATTCACCTCCTAAATCAGCTCGAAAATATTTAATAATGGCAGAATGTTGAGTTTTTACATAGGCTTGAAACTCAACATAAGTGTGAACAAAATCAGAACGTTTTTTCAACAAATAAACCCAAAAATAACGAGTATAATCATCAATAAATGAAACATAATATCTGAAGCCTCCCTTAGTAGGGATAGGTGCTGACCCCCAAACATCTGAATGAACTAGATCAAATGATGCAGAAAAAGTAGAAGTACTAAGATTAAAAGGCAAAGTAGAAAATTTTCCAAGTTTACATCCACTACAGTCAGATATATCATTGGATTGTAAATCACAAAGAACATCAATACTACACATAAAACGCAGACGAGAGCCTGATACATGACCAAGTATAGAGTGCCACAAATAAAACTTCGAAGAGGAATGTGTTAAATGAAAAGAAGATAAATTAATAGGCATAGCTGCTGCATGAGTAGGAAGATGCAGCTCATCCAAAACATAGAGACCTCTTCCCTTTCTACGCCCGGTCCCAATCACTCTCTTGGATTTTAGATCATGCACATAACAAGAATTAGGAAAAAGTCCAATAAAGCATCCAGAGTCACATATTTGACCAGAAGAAGCAAGATTCTTATGTAATTTTGGAATGCAATAAACATCAGGTAATGATATAGTAGATGTATGAATAGTGCTAATGCCTGTCAATGGCATATGTGTGCCATCATCAGTTACAACAGAAGTGGAAGGAGGGTCAGAAGACATAGATACAAAGACGGAAGAATCAGGAGACATGATTTCCACCTCCAGAGTCCAAGATCCAAGAAGACAAAATGATATCTGAACCAATAGATGGTGATGAGGCGGAAGGAGTAGAAAGAGCATAAGATTGAGAATTCTTTTGAAACTGTTGGAAGGCGAGGAACTTCTGAAATTGGTCAGCTACAGAATCAGTATTGTGACTCATAGAGGCTCCTGAAGCTGGGTGATCAAGAGATGGCACAAAGGCAGCCTGAGTCAGTGGATACGAGTTCTGGAATTGACCCCCAGAATATGACTTCTGTTGAGAAGGCTTCTGTCCTTGTCCCGAATATGGAGGTTTAGAACCTAACGTCTTTCGCAGCTCAGGACATTGATTCTTCCAGCATCCTAGTTTCTTGCAATAATTACAATTACCATGACAGATGTTCTATACTGGTGTGTAGGGGCTGCAAGGACCGTACAGATGAAGGAGTTGCCAATACGGAAGTAGAAGCCTTATGTACCCCTTTTAGAGTCTTCAAACATGTTTCTTCAGCCATAAGCATTTACCACATCTTCAACTGATGGTAAGGGTTTGCGGTGCAACAAGCCTGAACGACAATTCTCAAATTCTGACCGAAGACCCATCAATAGTTGAACAAGACGGTATTCATCTCTACATTTAATATAAGCATCGTGACGCTTGCAATTCGATGGATTCCGTCATAGCTAATCGATCCACAAAGTGGTCATTCTTGCGAAATAATCTTGAATGCCCAAATCATTTTGTACTAGTGCGAATTTGGATGTTAAGCGATATTTAATAAACAAAATTATTCTGCACAAACAATCTTGACAAATAGTCTCAAATCTCTTTAGCAGTTTTGAATTTAGCCAATTGAACACCAATTTTTTATTCAACAGAGTTATTAATTCAAGTAATAATCTTTGAATTATTGGTCTCCCAAGTCTTAAATACTTCATCAAATTTTTCATCTCCAACTTTAGGACATTTGACTTTTCCAGACATATAATCCCAAAACCCCTTTCCCTTCAAAAAATTTACCATGACATAACTCCAATAAGAATAATTTTTCCATTTAACCGAACACCAATAGATTGCAAAGAATCATCACCTCCAACCATTATGAATTTAAAACAGAAAAAAAATCTCAAATCCGACCTTCTTACAGGAAAGATTAGAGGGTCACAGGTTAACCACTTAAATACCAACATCCTTAGACAGAACCTACTTACTTCGTGATGTAAATGACAAGCAACAATTCCAAAATAACAAGCAACAAAATAATAAGGGACAGATCTCACCAATCAGATGCGGAAGCGAAGAAGACGAAACACAGATCAGAATGAGCACGAGCAGCCAAAAAAAGCACGAGCTTCCAAAACAAACCAAGAGAAAAAAATATAACTGATACCAGTGGTGTGCTGCATGCAAACCCCCAATTAACTCACCGCGAAGTTGGATCTACGATCGAGCTAAAAATATTAACTTGCGCTCTTGATACCGTGTTAGAATTCATATTATTTATAAATTCTTATAAGGCAATAACAATAGTAAAGAAAAAAAATAAGACTATTATTGATAGTGAATTGGTAAATATAAAAAAAAGTAACTACATTCCTTTATATAGAGTTTAAAAGTAAAACAAAAACTTATGTCCACCGATGTGGGATTTTACAATGTTAACACATACATGTAAGATATTCTAGTCGTAAAATATAAAACAAACTTAACGTGGAGGTTTTGCATAGCATCATATTCAAAGCAAAGACACGTGCTTCACCATAAATTAACTATTTACATTGACTAAAACCCCTGTTCGTCCCATGTCATTCCAAGCACAAAGTACAATTTTTTTAAGATGTGTTCGTCCAACACCTTGTTGGCTTCTAAAATATAGAAATAGTGAAATTAAATTGATCCCCTTTTCTTTAACCTCATTTTCTTAAGCTTCTCACTAATACTGTTTTTAGCCAGTAGCCTAAAAACATCAATGTAAAAAACACAAGAGTCAACTACAATGTAAAAAACATCAAGAAATGTAAAAACCTAATTAGTAAAAAACACAAGATTGAGAAAAAGGAGGGACCAATAATATAGAGTTTCTCCTATTTCAAGTCCTTGTGGTCCAAAAAAACTGTCCAAAGCAAGTCCCCTTGTATATATCAACACTAACTAGGTAGCCAAGTTGGTGTAGCAATAGAGCGCGGGACCGCAATGTCATGAGTTCGATCCACTGCATAAATCTTCTTAGTTGAGTCTGTCACACATGGCTTGCCAAGTGTGGTTAATCGACTGACGTGGTTTGCAGGCTATTGCGTCAGCCCGGGGTTTACCCTATGCGCACTCGAAAGAATAGCGGCTGCAGATTTCTTTGTTAACAAAAAAACACTAACTAAACACGCTTTTATAGGACATTCATAGGATACAAGTAGGGTACCATTACCTATCTTCATGTTCATGTGGTGTCTCCTAACACTGTTGGGATTTAAAGTCACCAAGTGGTGAGCTTTAAAGGTGAAATGTGAATTGTAAAAGGGAGGGAAATGAAATTTTGGAAAAGTAATTTTTCCAAGTTAGCATGAATTCCCACATTGGTGGTGGAAAGTGTTATGCTTGTGTTTATATGTAGAAATACATTCTCTATTTTAATTGTTAGTATTACAGAATAGAGTTTCGTTTTATGTTGGAAAGAATTAGTTCAAACCTTGGTCAATTGTGAGGGAATTAAATTCTTCTGAATATAGAAATAACACACATTATAGTATCTTTAATACTCACCTAGTATTATAGACTGAACAGAAGAGCACAACGCAATGTCTAGCTTATTAAGTAGGATAGCACATTCAATTTATAAACATCTTCGTGAAATCCATGTTGGACACAATTGGTTCGATGCAATTCTCCTACTTGAGGACCAACAAGCTCGTTATTCACGGTTGGCTTTCCTCTTGGATCTAGGCTACTATTCTTGACATTCTATGCTCGAGACATATAGTCCACAATTCCAAGTCATGGTGGAATATAATTGTTACATATTGAATCGAAGAGTCGAACTTCAAAAACTGAAATAAAGAGTACAATTCAAAAAATATGTTATTAAGTAGGAGAGCTCATTGTTAAGAGTCTCACATCGATAATGAAATGGGAACATGGACTCCTTATATGGACTTGGACAATCCTCACCCTACAAGCTAGCTTTTGGGGTTGAGTTAGGCTCAAGATCCATTTTTACATGGCATCAGAGCCAGACCCATTTCAAATATTTGTTCACTGATGTTGGGCCCCCAAATTATATTTGTCACGCTCCAGTTAACGGGGTCTGGGAGTGCGGGGGAGTGTTAAGAGTCCCACATCGGTAATGAAATGGGAACATGGACTCCTTTGAACTCGTGCGAGATGTGCTACCGCACAGGGTCTCCCGAAAAACGAAATCGCGATGCGAAGGAACTGAAAATCAAAATCGTGATTTTCGTCTAAAAATCAGAATTGAAGATCGATTGAGAGATCGAAGCGGTTGTTTTCCAGATTAGAGTGATTCTCTCTGGATCGAATCGATTTCTGAAATATATTGAGGAGGAACTGCCGAGATCGAATAAAGTCATCGCGCGATCGAAGAACGAATTAAAGGAGTCGAGGAATCGAAATCGACAGAATATTGAGGTAATCTCTGTAGAATATCGATCGATTTTGTTGCGAGTGACACAGAATCGACAGAGAATCGAAGATCGATTCATCCTACTTGTTAACTGTTTTTCGATTATCACATTTGTCGATCTAGTCGTATGGAGATGTTATCGGTTTCTGTGGAAACACTCCGCCTTTGGCTATCATTGCGACGTCGAAGATCGCCGAAAATATTTCTAAAAATTCAATTTCATTTTCGTACTGGTTCAGAAGTTGATGAAACTGTTATTGGGACTGTGTTGGTGAATTATTTTGTATTGTTAAAATTGATAAGTGTTGGTGAATTTGCAATGTGTTGGTGGAAATGCATTTGTTACAACAAATGTTACTGACTTGATTGGTGCTAGTGTTGATCGAGCTGCTATAGCTGTCATTATTGCTACTGCACCGACTGGAATTATTGCCAAAAATACTGATTTTGCTGGTTGATGAGTATAATGTTGTATAACTGTTAGAACTGCATATTTGAGGTTGTATATTCAATAGATTGATGAAGGATCGATGAGTTCTTAGCGACGAATTGACTGAGAATTGAGGGATACTTCGTCGAAGACAATATGGATTGAGTTGAAGCTCAATTCAAAGAGTTATTCACAGGTCGATCAAGTGTTAGATTGCCTGTTTTTACATGTGTAACTCAGGATAGGAGAATCGAGGAGTTTCTAGCCGGATTTGGACTAGAAATTGAGGGAGACTCCATTGCATATCCGAGCTTATTAAAATAGCTTGCGTGATGAGAATCGAGAGAATCTCTAGTCCGAGTGAGACTAAAGAACGAGAGGTTTTTGCCGCTTATTAAAATATCTATGAGAATCGAGAGATTCTTTAGTACGAATGAACGAGAGGTTCTTGCCCCTTATTAAAATAGCTTGCGTGATGAGAATCGAGAGATTCTCTAGTCCAAGCGAGACTATAGAAAGAGGGGTTATTGCCGTCATTTTTGCATAAGGAGAATCGAAAGATTCTCTAGTCCGAGTGAGACTAGAGAACGAGGGGTTCTTCATTATTACTGCTGGCAAGATGAATCCAGTGGTTATTCTGTCGATTTTGTGTTGAGGACAGAAACTGAGAGATTCAACTTGTAAAGGCTGCACCTGATGTTGTTGATGTTGCGATTGTTGCTGCTATTAATCGATGTTCATTTCTTGTTGTTTCTAGTGTTGAAGCGACAAAGCTATGGTATTTTCACTGCGGTGATTTTCTGTTGATTTTTGTGTTGGTGAAGATGTTGTTTTCAGGGGTGCAACTGCTGATGTTGTGGTTGCAAGTGTTGAATGCGACTTTAATGCTTGTGTACATACACTACTGCTGATGCTGCCAATGTTGTTATTCTTTGCGTATTGCATTCATAATAATTCTTTGGAATTTTGTTGTGGTTGTTCTTTGCGTGATCAGTGATTTTCTTTGCATTTCTTGTTGTTAAAATTGTTGATGGTGATGTTGTGCACTTTCATGTGTATCAAGCAGCAGAGGAGGGGAGAAGTACTAGTCATTCGTCAAGACAAGAAGCCGACTCAGGCTCAACTTGCCATAAATGAAAAAGCCTCATTACCGCTGGGATATTGAAGTTGCTTGGTTTAGTATACAGAAACTATGAAAATATTGTTGTTGCAGGTGTTGGTACTGCATATGTTACTGGTGTTGCTGCTGATAATGTGTTGCTACTGCCATTCATGAATTTGCTAGGGGTTAACTCAAGGCCGTCATGATTATATATTGTCTAAGCTAGGACTTAAAAATCTGGTTTTTAGTTCCTAGCTTGAGGGGGCGTGTTGAAGATACGAAGGCCCCCTAAGTGTACACTGAGTATACACACTTATATACTTACTTCTTGTTTTTAGTTGACAGATAATTTTCTTGTTTCATTAGTGTGTTGTCTATTAGAGGTCATATCTGTAAGAGTGGTTATAAGTAGCAATGCAAAGCTAGTAGTATAAGAATACATTTTGTATTTTACACTTAGAGAGTATAATAATACAAAAGTTGAAGAGCAGTTACGTTTCGCTCCCCAAACGCGCGCTCTCTCTCGTCTTCTTCATATTTACTCCTCTCTCGATTCCTTTTATCAAATCTAGTCATCACATTGTGATTGTTAACGGCCACAACTAAGTTGGGGGTGGACTAAATTATGTTAATATAATTGTTATAGGTTGAATAGGAGAGTCCAACCTAAAAGATAGACTTATTAGGTTGGATTTTGAGAGTTGAGAATGGTCCATTCATTCTATAAGTCCTATACAATCTTTTTCTAGAAAATTCATGTGAGACTCAATTGGTTTATATTTACAAAAAGCTAGGAATTTTGGACCAGTTCTTACTTCTTAGTAATTTTCATTACTATTTATTTTAACAACACATGATAAGGGGAAGAAAAAAAAAATAGTACCTCGAAATGCGACATTGATCTGGCTGTCGGAATCTTGCAATTAGATTAGGTGAATAATGTTGAGAGAAATGGAATCTGACCATATAAATTTGAGACAACAAGTGAAGTCTCTGTTCTTTCCTGTTTTCTATATTTTTTTAGTTTTAATGACATTGTTTTTGTCTATTAGACACAAGCTTTTGTCATTATTGGGGCATTAGGAAACAAACCCTTTTCCCTCTTAGTCACTCTTTTAATACATGTGTGGTGGTGTGGAAATTCATGCTCTAGAGTCAACGAATTCAAAATGAGTTTGATTTCTTGTAAGGAAAAAGGTCAAATTTATTCATGTAACATTCGAAATTAAGCGATTTTGGGCTTTTGTGAGAAATGGAGGAATTTGATACATAGATGTTTATGTAATGAAGACTTTGGAGTGCTTGTTGATGGTGTGCCACATGGGTACTTTCCAGTTTCTCGAGGGCTGGGACAAGGGTTCCAAACCTAGTCTGTTGAATTTTGGTGAAAAAGTGCTAAGAGATTTAGGCAACAACATTGACCTACCAGACTCTAAAGAAAGGGTACCACTTATTTGAAAACTCGAAACTTGCCGGTTTCCAACCCTTCCGTTGAACTTTTGGTCTTATATTACTCCGGTTGTTAGTAAAAAATCTTGTTTTTTGCCGTGGTCCGTGGACCCCTTGTGAAGTTCCATTCTAAGGGTAATTTTAAACCATCGCTAGAAATTGAGAGAGAAAATCCACCTTTGATTTGTCAATTAGTGTAAAAACAGGTAGGTATGTTTGCCTTATGGCCTAAAGGACCAACAATATTGTCTGAGAAGACACCATTATCTTAGCTTTGTCAAATTGGCTGTAATGTTTTACCTGTTGTCTCTGTGTGTGTGTGTGTCTTTGTGGTGGATGTGTGTGGGGGTCAGTGGAATGTGGCCACAAAAGGAATAGTGTAACATTCACACACATATCACAAGTTCCAAAATAACCTGTAAAAGTTAGTGTCACATTTTTCATTTGAGTTTTGACACTAAAAAGCTGAGCTAAAGAAGAACCCTAGATACTCGGAGTCGGACGTACTGCATTAGTTATGATTTAGTTTGAATTCAATAATTTCGGTTCATACTTTATATAAATATTTAAAAATTCACTAAATTAATAGATATATAATAGATTTTGAATTCAGCATATCAAATGGATAAGATAAGATATATAAGATTTCGAACTCGGGCTCATAAAGTTCAAAGGGCGATCTGATGCACAAATCATATTGTCTTAGCAGGACTTGGGAAAGGACCGCGGACCAAGGGATCATAAAGTTCATATGTTGAATCTGCCTTTGATGACACTTCTTCTTTTTCCTCTTTTTTTTTTTTTTTGGTTAACTAAAATTTTGTTGGTATAATAATCTGTATTTGGCTAAATAATGTTTCAACACAATCTGTTAATCACTTAGTGAAACAGATTACACGATATAAACATTACTTAACAGTAAATTAATCATGAAACAATAAACGAAAACAGAATCTGTTTTGAAAAATAATTTCAGAATATAATCGAGCCCACTTAGTTCAAAGTGTGTCCTTAAGGAAATTATTCCTCCTGCGATCGAGGTTAACGGAATATCGCCTCCCAGGATAGAACGATTATCTTACCAGAATAGTAGTACTCCAAATTCCGGTAGCAGCGAACCACTCAACGGCAGTATATCACACAGAATGAAATTTCGAGTTGAAGATGAAATTCAGAATTGAAAAATGAATCAATTAATGAATAAATTCTTGGGATAATCAAGAATTTATAGGTTTGGAGGTACTGATTCTGAATGTTTGCAACCATTCAGAATAGTCACCTAATTTTCTGGAGGGAAATTGAGGGAGAGCCGGACGGGTCGGGTCGGTCGCGGGTCTTGGGTTGATCCGTTTGGATTTAATTAATTAAAGAAACGTTTGTCCAATCAATCAATCAATCTTTTTCCGATTCCGATTCCGAAGCCGAGCGAGCGACGACGACGGCACGAGGGGTCCTTGCCCTCTCAACCCTTTTAGCAACTAGAGAAGGTGTAATGTAATATATACACCTCTCTTTCCTTCTCTTTTTTTGATGTTGGACAAAAGAGCATTTTACTCCCTTTAATTTGCATCCCATCATTTCTCATTCACCAATATCAAAACCCAACAAATTTGTGGATTATTTTTGTTGAAATAAATGAGAGAAAAGGCTGTTGTATTTAATAAAGGGAAAAGGGTTGTTGTAATAAATAAAGAGAAGGGGTTGTTATGAAGCCCACTAAGGGAGCCCAATACGTTACATACCTATGCTTTAATATAGACAAAGTGTATCAGGGAAGCATTCATTGTGTTGTGGGGATATTTTCGTGAAAGAGAAAACCATATTCTCTCAATCCTCCTCTTCTCTCAATATACAGAACTCTTCCTTGTTCATCTATTTCCTTTTGCTGTAATACTTTACCTTGCATGTTCTTCTGGTGAACTTATGTGTGTATGCTAGACTTGTGAAGTGTCTGAGTATTCGTAATAAAGCAAGATTCAACATGGTATCAAAGCCAAAGATCGGGGGCTCAACACAATCGCATCACTGAGAAGATTTGCATGGATAGGTTGTTATTTCTATGCTTTTTTCTTGAGTTCATTATTTTGCATATCTGAAACCGTTTTTTCGAAACCCTAGTTTGTTCTGTCGGCAGATTTGAAATCTTTCTCGAAATACTAGTTTTTCTGTCCTTAAACGTATTTCTCTGAGATTCAGTTTCTGGAAAAAATCTATAAGGAAAGGCTGTTATTTCTCTATGATCTTTCCTTGGGATTCATTATCTAGAAGATCTGAAACCTTTTTCAAAAAAACCTAGTTTCTATTCTTCAAACATATATCTCTATGGTTCTGTTCAAAACCCTATAGTTTGTTGTTAAAAAATTTACGGCTATAGTGATAACAAGAAATATCTGGTAACTAGTATATTGACCTCTATCCGAGAAGATTCTTGATATTCTGTACTATAACGAAACACAAATCAAACTGGTAAAATGGGTACCGATTCCAGTTCTGAAGACAACTCACCACACAAAACCCTTCCAGAAGGCAATACACTACCCACATCTTCCAAACATTCAGTTCCAAGAGAGGGTGCAGTTATTTCCTCTGTTACCACAGTTTTAGACCATAACCACCCCCTGTATCTACAAGCATCTGATGTGAGTGGAACCTCATTAGTGTCCTTTCAACTCTCGGGATCAGAAAACTATACTATATGGAGCAAATCCATGAGAATAGCACTGCTTGGGAGAAACAAATTGGGGTTTGTGAATGGAAGATGTGTCAAGGAGCAGTATGAAGTGGAACTATGGGACGATGGGGCCAGTCAATCTTTGTTGTTCAGCATGGTGATGAATGCGATATCAGCAGCTTCATCGAGTAGGGTCTTATATGCAGAATCAGCCCTAGAAGTATGGGAAGATTTGAGGGAAAGGTTTGATAAAGTGGATGAATCAAGAACCTTTGACTTACATAGGGAAATTGCCACTCTAACTCAAGGAAATAATAGTGTTTCAGAATACTTCACTAAACTGAAAAACCTGTGGGTAGAATTTCAGGCCTTGGTTCCACCCCAATCAGCATGTCCATCTAAAGACTTCACAGAGTACTCTGAGGCAAAAAGCTGTACCGATTTTAATGGGCTGAATGAAAGCTATATGCAGCTAGGTCCCAGATCCTACTCGCGACTCACTTCCACGATCAACAAAGCCTATTCTATGATAGTTAGTGATGAAAATCAAAAGGGGATAAGTGCCAAGTCTACAGGTCTGCTTGGGGTTGGGCCCAGCAGTATAGGACAAAATAACATTTCAGGTTTGTATTCTAGGACAGGGACTACAACAAAACCCCAGTCTAAAAGAAATACAAACCTATTTTGTGATGTGTGCAAAATGAAGGGACACACAAAGGAATTTTGCTATAGAATAGTGGGTTACCCACCAGGCTTCAAGTCAAAAAGGAAGGAGCATGCTGTTAACAATGCTTGTGTTGAAGGTGCTGAACACAACACTCAGAAGCCTGCACCTGAAAAGACTGCTAATAACTGGAAAGTTGGAGGAGTACCTGTGTTCTCACAGGACCAATATGAACAGATACTCATGCTGCTGAATCAGAACAAAGGCCAGAATACTACAAATGCTGACTCTCAAGGTGACAACTCTTTAGCAAATACTGCAGGTATGACTAAACTTGAAGCCTCACAAGTAGTTGATAGGGTCAAAAAATGGATAATAGATACAGGTGCCACAAATCATATGGTTTCTGATTTAGATATGCTAGACAAAGTAACCAAACTAAGTGAGATTACTGCAAGTACTAAGAATGTATTTCTACCAAATGGTGAAACTGTCAAGGTCACTCACACTGGTACAAGTAATCTATCTACCAGAAGCACCTTGAGTAATGTTTTATATCTACCTGAATTTAAACATAATCTGTTGTCTGTATCTCAGCTCACTAGAGAATTAAAATGTCTTGCTTTGTTTTTATCGACTTTTGCTGTTCGTGATCTCTACAGTGGGAAGGTGAAGGAGATTGGTAAACTCCATGATGGTCTCTATGTACTGGCTTCAGGAACCATACAGGATCCAAGGAAGTCAGGACTAACTGTACAAGTTAAAGAAATTTCAGAAGATGATATAAATCAGTGGCATAGAAGGTTTGGCCACACTTCTAGCAAAGTACTAAGTCAATTAATTACTACTAGTGCTGATAGTATAGCTAGAACAATAAATACTTGCAATGTATGTCCCTGTGCAAAGCAGTATAGGCTACCTTTTACAAATAACAATACTTGTTGTAACTCTACTTTTGATATGGTGAATATGGATATATGGGGCCCTTACAAAGTAGAAACATATAATGGCAAGAAATACTTCCTTACTATAGTAGATGACTACTCTAGAATGACTTGGATTTACCTGCTGAAATTGAAATCAGAAACTTGTGTGGCTATTAATCAATTTCTTAGTTATGTGTCTACTCAATTTAAACAAATTGTTAAGATAGTCAGAACTGACAATGGCACAGAGTTTGTTAATGACATATGTACCAGCCTCTTTCCTAAGTTAGGAATAGTCCATCAGAGGTCATGTGCCTACACACCTCAACAAAATGGTGTGGCTGAAAGAAAACATAAACACATACTAGAGGTAACTAGAGCAATAAGACTTCAAGCTAATATCCATATTAAGTTTTGGGATCTATGTGTGCAGGCAGCAGTGTACCTGATAAATAGAATGCCATCCTCCATTACTGGAAAGACACCCTATGAAAGCCTTTACAGGCAGAAGCCTTCCATAGGTCACATCAGAACCATAGGATGCTTGTGCTTTGCTAATGACCTAACTGTCTCTGATAAGCTTCAATCTAGAGTTAAGTGCTGTGTTTTGATGGGTTTTTCAGAAACTCAAAAGGGGTACATTCTATATGACATAAATGCTAAAACTCTTCTTGTTAGTAGGGATGTTACATTCAGGGAAACAGAGTATCCTTTTAAGAACACTATAACCACTGTACCTATTTTCAAGAATCTGGAGAATGATCTCCACATAACTCAATCAGATGGTATACCCCAACCTGTTATTCAAAGCACACCAATTGAATCTCAAAATGAACCTACAGATATCACCATCATTCCTGCTACTGGTAACATTCCTAACAGTGCTGAGAACAACTCTAATAACTCTGAAATCCATTCTCCAAGTCAACAGCAGTCAGATAATACTATTAGAATCAGAAAATCTAGTAGGTCTAGACAACCACCTATATGGCTCAAAGACTTTGTCACTCCCAATGTTAACAGTGTACTCTATCTTATTCAGGACTATATATACTATACACACCTCAGTAGTAGATATCAGGCTTTTCTTACTTCTTTTTCTGAAATAACATAACCACAAAACTATAATGAGGCTTCAAAAGATCCTAGATGGGTGGAAGCCATGAGAGCAGAAATAAAGGCCTTACAGGATAATCACACTTGGGAAATTGTTCCCTTGCCTACAGGTAAGCACCCAATAGGATGCAAATGGATTTATAAAATAAAATACAAAGAGTCTGGTGAGTTAGAAAGACTAAAGGCTAGGTTGATTTCTAAAGGTTACAATCAACAATAGGGGATAGATTATCAAGAAACCTTCTCTCCAGTAGTAAAAATGGTTACTGTAAGGATTGTCCTCTCTATAGCAGCCTCTAAAGGCTGGCACATTCATCAAATGAATGTGTATAATGCTTTTCTTCAAGGGGATCTGTATGATGAAATTTATATGGATCTCCCACAAGGATTCATTAGTCAAGGGGGGAAGCTGGTATGTAGACTAAATAAATCCCTGTATGGCCTCAAACAAGCACATAGACAATGGAATTCTAAACTAACAGAAGCCCTGGTACAAATGAAATTTAGGCAGTCACACTATGATCACTCCTTGTTTATAAAACAAACTAGTCAGGGTATTATCATTGTACTTGTTTATGTAGATGACATGTTAGTTACATGAAACAATGTGAAACTGATAAGAGAAACAAAGCAGTCTCTTCAAGATGTGTTTAAGATGAAAGACCTAGGAGAATTAAGATATTTCTTAGGAATTGAATTTACTAGATCTAATAATGGGATTCTAATGCATCAAAGGAAATATGCTTTGGAGCTTATTTCAGAATCAGGATTAGCTGGAGCTAAGCCTGTTAACACACCTACTGATTGTAATATCAAGATGACCACCAAAGAACATGATGTGCTAGTTGTTGAGCAACAGAATAATCAGGAAAATAATAATGCCACTACTGATGAACTCTTAGACAATGTTAAGATCTACCAAAGATTGATTGGTAAGTTATTATACCTTACTATTACTAGACCAGATATAGCATATAGTGTTCAAACCCTCAGTCAGTTTCTTCAACATCCTAAGAAGTCTCATCTTAATGCTGCCTTAAGAATAATAAGGTACCTAAAAAACCAGCCAGGACAGGGGGTACTCATGTCTAGTAATCAACAGAATACACTAACTGCTTTCTGTGATGCAGATCAATGCATCCACATACAAAGATCCATTCTGAGTTACTTGGTGAAATTTGGTGATTCTCTCATTTCCTGGAAGTCTAAGAAGCAGACTACAATTTCTAGAAGTTCTTCAGAATCGAATATGAGTCTTGCTAGTCTGATTCTTGAAATTACTTGGATTGTTGAAGTCGTTGAGACATTGATTTCAACATTAGACGGCCGGTCTCAATATTTATCGACAAAGAAGTCAGCTATACAAATAGCAGCAAACCCAGTTTTTCATGAAAGGACAAAGCACATAGAGATTGATCTACACTTCATACGGGAGAAGATTCAGAAATGAGTGGTGAAAACTGAGTATGTTCCTACTGCAGAACATCCTGCAGATCTGCTCACAAAAGGACTAAACAGACATCAGCACTCTCATCTTTGTTCCAAGCTAGGATTACTGAACATCTTTCAGCATCCAGCTTGAGGGAGCCTGTTGAAATAAATGAGAGAAAAGGTTGTTGTATTTAATAAAGGGAAAAGGGCTGTTGTAATAAATAAAGAAAGGGGGTTGTTACGAAGCCCACTAAGGCAGCCCACTAAGGGAGCCCAGTACGTTACATACCTATGCTTTAATATAGACAAAGTGTATCAGGGAAGCATTCATTGTGTTGTGGGGATATTTTCGTGAAAGAGAAAACCCTATTCTCTCAATCCTCTTCTTCTCTCAATATACAGAACTCTTCCTTGTTCATCTATTTCCTTTTGCTGTACTTTACCTTGCATGTTCTTCTGGTGAACTTATGTGTGTATGCTAGACTTGTGAAGTGTCTGAGTATTCGTAATAAAGCAAGATTCAACAATTTTTAATATATCTTGTCTCCTTTTTTGCATCACTTGAGGTCCACGTTTATAATTAGTAGATATTGTCAATTGAGTATGGAAATTGTTGGGAAAAAATATTAATTAGTAAATATAATGTTTCTTATTTGGACTATTTTACCTCAAAACTTCAATCAATTTCTGAGACGAGTAAGAGGAGGAACGCGTAATACATATATTATAGTTTTAACATTTATTGTTATCTCATTTTCATAGTTAAGATGCTTGTTAAATAAATTAAAATAGACCTTTAAATATTATATTGAACAAATATTACTCATCTAAATGTGTATTTGAGAAAATAGAGAGGGAATGTAATCAGGGTCGTCTCAAACATTTTGAGGGTCCTGTTCTAATTTATAAAATTGGGCCCTTAATTGGGCAAAGACATGCGAATTATGAATTTTTACAGTAAATTTTGGCTATTACTATTTAATAAAAAAATAAAAAAAAAGATCCTAAATTTTTCGTTTTTCGGGGGGGAAAGACATATACGGTAGCATACCTCGCACGGATCCAAAGACGGCCCTGAGTGTAATAAAAAAGAGCCGGATCTATATACTTGACGTTACGAAAATTCTTCAAGGAGAATACTCACTTGAAAAGAACGAAAAGGAGCAATAGCCTCACCTAATATGAAAGTTTTGTATTTCTTCTATCTTTCATTTTTACTTGTATATTATATTAAAAATAAATTCCAATTTTACTTGTTCACTTAATTAGCATATCAAGAGAATTTTTTTTTTCTGTTTTACCCTTAACATTAACTTCTAATTCCCCAAATCACAAAATTATTTGAAATGCTAATAGTCATGAGAATAATAGTAAAATATGTACTTCATTTACTATATATTTTCTTTAAGAAAGTGCAAATTTTATTGTGGACGGACAAGTAAAAGTGAACAGAAGGAGTAATATCGTTCTTATCAATTTCATGATTTAATCTGCTCTTTGCATCTCACTTGAAGGCGAATTTGTGAAATTTTAATATTTTCCTACACCGCGCACACAAAAAAAAAAAACTAATTAATCATTTTGAAATACTTGAATGGATCAAATTGTCAATTGGAAAGGGATGGGGGTTTCAATCTAAATCTGATATATATTTGATTTGGATCTCAAATTTGAGATTCCCTTTAAAGAATTAAAAAAAAAAAGTGGACAAGATATTTTGGTCAAAATCTCAAACAACATATGGTGATGGAGGAGTTGTCAGTCTGAAAAAATATATTAATTATTTAATTTGGTAGATCCAACAAATGGATGAAGACTAATAGGACTATTACAATTATTGACAGCCTGTTTATTTTGGCCAATCATTTGTAATCAGTAGTTAATAAGATGATGGCTTCAAGGTCACTAATCATATAGGATTACTTATTAAAGCTAACAACTTTTATTGTAGTGTCTTGGGAGCAAATGCGAATCTCGCCTAGCCCCATCATCCTCCGACGGAGATTGGTGGAGGAGGTAAATCACAGATTTCGGCCGCCACTAGGTGGGAGACAAAGTGTCTGGTGCCCACAAGGAGTCATCCCTCACAAAGGAGAAAATGAACTCCACATGCACGCTGGCTCGAACCGCTTTCTTGAGCAATCACACCTGAACCAATCGAAATACACCATGCGTACTTTTATTGTAGTGTCTAAATCCAACAATTATTGTCTTAGGACACATTTGGTATACTGGATTGCACTGCATAAAAAAAAATACAGTATTTAGTGAGCGTTTTCAGCCGGATTGGATTGTACTATTTTTAAAAATAGTACACTCCAACTGTCATTTTTGAGACTCATCTTGTAGATGGGTCTCTCCTGAACTGTACTAAAAAAATTAAAAAAAATATAGTCTATTATATATTAATACTTAAATATCGTCCATTATATATTAATACAGTCTAGTCCATTACAATACAGTACAAATCATACAGTGCAGTGCGATGTAGCAAACGAGTCCTTAGTATCTAAATTATATTTTTATTTCCTTTTACTTTGTAATTTTTCTTGTTCTTCTAATGTTTCTTTTACTCAAAAAAGTTAACTTATATACAACAATAACGTAAAAGAATATTCATACTATCAGATCATTTAAAAATATAGTATAGGTGGCAAGCAGTTAAATAGATACAGAGTTTTATCCTTAGACGTTTTTTCTTTTTTCATATGGGAGCAGGGCTGTTTTTGGATCCGAGCAAAGTGTATTACCGCACAGGGTCCTTACGAAAAATGAAAAAATTTAGGGTTTTTTTTAATTAAGTAGAATTAGCCAAAATTTACTGTAAAGACTCATAATTCGCAGGTCTTAGCCCAATTAAGAGTCCACTTTTACGAATTAGAACAAAACCCCCAAAATGTTTGAGACGACGATGTATGGAAGTTGCCCTTGAAATAACTAACCTTTGCATGCGGGTATAAAAAATCTATGCCAATGCTATAACAATATAGTGTTGCCAATGCTAAAATAAGACGTATATATGGCCACTAGTTTAGCCTGGTACTCTAAAGAATGAATTTTGGTCTAACTTAATCCCAAAAGCTAGCTTGTATGGTGAGGATTGTCCAAGTTCATATAATTATATAAGGAGTACATGTTCTTTTTTCATATTCGATGTGAGACTCTTAACACTCCCCGCACGCCAAACCTTGTTAATTGGAGCGTGAATAATATAATTTGAGGGTCCAACATCGGTGAACAAAGAATTGAAATGAGTATGGTTCTAATACCATGTAAAGAATAGATCTTGGGTCTAACTCAACCTCAAAAGCTAACTTATAGAGTGAGGATTATCCAAGTCCATATAAGGAGTTCATATTCTCATTTCATATCCGATGTGAGACTCTTAACATGTATAATATTGTCTATATGATTAATAACATCGAGTCATGGTAAATGTAGTCTTTCTTTACAGTGTATATACGCATGTCTATATAATGTAGTCTTTTGTAAAACCATTTATTTGATTAAAATTTTAAGTGAACATAAAAGATTTTTTTTTCTCATCGAAAACCAAATATGAGTCAACTATAAATTTTGGTAAAAAACAATTAAATCCTGTCGCTATAATTTATTGTGTTTCCCAATTTCATCAAGTATTGAAAACCATCCCACCATATGGGTACTGTTCCCTAGGATTTTTTTAATTCTTAGTTATTGCAATTTTGGTAAAATTTTAATATTTTTATTTTGTCCTTACTTGTACCTGCTAGTGCATCTCCGGCAGGAGATAATTGAAATCACTTTTATCTCCTGCCACATCAGATTATTCATCTGTCACATCATCAAATATCTTCAATTATCACATACACTCCACGAAGATATTTCAAAAAATAATTCATTTTCTATTTCCTCCACATCAATACATATACCCCACTATATATATTCATTATATTTCATTTTCTATTTTGTATATGATATTATTCTTGTAATTCATATTATTACACATATATTAATAAAATTATAAATTACTTATATTCATTTAATTTTGACACTTATCAAATATTATTATAATATTAAAACACAACAATACATGATTTTATTAATGAAGATAAATTAATCGTACAATTTATCAAAAACACACTAAAACATTGATAATATTAAAATCACAAATTGAAAATTAATTTTCGGTTGTTCCAAATTTTTGTCAAATTCTAAACTTTTCAGTTATACGGATATTGCATACCAAAATTAGTTTGCATCATATATGAAATTTGAAAATTGGATGACATATTTTGAGAATTTTGTGGACGTTGAATATTGGGATTTTGTAGTTGGTTAGGAAATATAAAATGTGGAGGAAGATTAAAATTTTGATTAGAATCCATATTAAAAAAAATAGCAAATAATTTGAAAGAAAATAGAAATTTGGAGAAAATAGCCAAAATATTTCGGTGTCCAATTGAAGTAAACTTAGTCTTTTTTTATAGATCTTAAAAAATAAAAAAATTGGTGTTTTTTTTTTAATTCGGTCAAATTATTGGTAAAAATAGCAATTAAAGTAGCGGTGAAAAATGAATTTCTGACAGTCAATCACATTCTGCCACATGGCGCTGCAGGAGACATTGTCTCCACGTGACAAGATTATCTCCTATATATTCAAATAATTCACAATTATTTCCACGTCAACATGTCATTCAAATTGTCTCCCGCTATGTGTAATTATTGGGGACAATGTCCCCTGCTAGAGATGGTCTTAGGATAATTATGGATCTATTTCATAATTATTTCAATCATATCAAATCAATGTAATTGTAATTAGCATCATATAATTAGAATCCATTTATTATAATGATTAGGATATAATTAGAGAGGACTTTCTTAATATTAGCCATAAAATAATTGTGTACACTTGTATATAAATTATTACAATCTTGGAATGAAATAAATCATGAAATTAATTTCCTTCATGGTATCAAGAGCCACAAATTAACTCCATTTTTCCCCACCCCCTACTCGTCCTACCCACCCCCTCCGAAAATCCACCATTTTTTCCGGCTAACAAACAACCACCCTACTTAGGGTTTACTTCAAAAATAAAACTAACCCTAAACCTCCCCACGCCGGCCACCCCTACTTAGGGTTTTTCTCTCCACCCAAATCCTGGACGACAAAATCAAAACTCTGTCCCTAATACCATTCTTCTTTTCTTTCTTTCCAACTAAACCCTAATTAGGATTTTACCTACCACCCTAGCCGCCAACAAATCACTTCACGGTTTGTGGCCACCAAAACCATTTCCGGAAAACCACCTTCTTGGCTTAGTCACGGTTTAGGGTTCTTCCACCAATCACAAAATACCTTTTCTCCTTCCTTTATTTTTGTATTTTCATGGGTAACTATGACCGACAAACAAAAATTTCATCCAGTTTTTGTCGTAAGCAGCGTCAAGAACTTTATTCCAATTAAACTTGAGATGGAGAAAAGGCAATACTCCTCTACGACGGAGTTATTCAAAATCCATTGCCAGGCATACGAAGTAATAGACCATATTATTCTTTTCCAGTCTTCATCGGACACCACCATTGTTGACAAAAATTTATGGTCTCGTTTAGATGCTATAGTCATTCAATGGATTTACGACACCATCACTAATGACCTTTTGCATACCATTTTGGAACCGGATTCTACTGCTCAACAAGCGTGGGAGCGTTGACAAAATATTTTTCAAGATAATAAAATTTCTAGGGCGGTATATCTTGAAAATCAATTCACCAATGTCAAATTGGATGATTTTTCAAATGTTTTCACCTATTGTCAAGAGTTGAAAATGTTTGTCGACCAACTATCAAATGTTGGTGTGCTGATGATAAATCAAAGGTTAGTTCTTCAATTGATTACGGGGTTGAATGAATATTATGATGGGGTTGCTACGTTCATTCAACAGAGTAATCTGTTGCCTCCATTTTATGAGGATCGTTCGAGATTAATTTTCGAAGAAAAACGTAAGGCAAAGCAAACAGCCTCGGGGGCAGCCACTGCCGGAACAACCCTCATCTATACCAACTCATATTCGCCGACTTTTGCGATACAAAATTCTGGTTAAGGAGGAACAGTGAATCAAAACAACAATGGTAAAACGGCGGTCAAATCGCAATAATAACAAAGGAAAAAATAATGGCGGAAAGGGACGTGGTAGGGGTGGTGGCAGTACCCATTGTGGGCTTGGGCACCACAATGGGTTACCCCTCCTTGCCCATACCCCACCTCATCGTGGGTCAGGCCACCTTCTTCAAACGGATAGCCCGGAGTTCTAGGTTCTCGTCTGCAACAAGCCTTTGTAGCCCATGGACCATCTTCAACAAGTTATGCTCCCACAGATATCAAATAGACCATGAATAACATGAATCTGAATGTTCCGGATGATTCGTGGTACATGGACACGGGAGCTACGTCACACATGATGACATCTCGAGATAATCTCTCGTCTTACTAAAAAGAAAAAACATGACAAGTATTTTGAGACGGAGGGAGTAGTATTTATAAGTTAATTTTTAGTTTTATATATATTTTTTATTATAAGAGATCTTTATTGTTATACATCAATATTTTTTTACATATAATAGATTTTACAGATCATTTTCTTCTATTCAAGTTATAAGAATAGCATATAGAGATAAAAGGGGAAAAAGTACGTAGTTCCAAAATGAGACTCCACCTAACTAGCACACTCACGTTAATGCTACATTTCGACAATTATAAATTAAGGTGGTGTTTGGCCAAGCTTCTGAAAGTGTTTCTGTTTCTCAGAAACACTTCTTTGGCCAAACACCACTTTCCAGAAACAGAAACACTTTTTCTAGAAGCCAAAAAATGTTTCTAGAAGGGAAGAGAAGCAGAACACCAATTTGGTGTTTCTCGAGAAGCCCTTTTTTGCTCATTAAATGAATTTTTTTGGACCCATTTACCGTTTTCTTTTCACAAAATTCCTTTTAATCTCATATAATATCCCTATATAAAATATAAATTTGAGAATGAGATAGGGTGGGGGTAAGAAAATAATTCATATTTTTTTTTTTTTTTTATAAAAGTAACAAAAGATATGAAATAAAAATTTGAGAATGGGTAGGGAAATGGGGTGGGGCGGGGATAGGGGGGGGGGGTGGGAGAGGAAGAAAAAAATTCATATTTTCAATCATTTTTTATAAAAGTAACAAAAAATATGAAATAAAAATTTGAGGATGGATAGGGGTATGGGGTGTGGTGGGCGGTAGGTTTGAACATATTTATGTCATTGACTATCATATTGTCGTTACATTTCTTATGTATAATATAATATTATTTTTTGATTAAATATTGTAATTAAATAATTTTTAAAAAAAATATTAAATTGTAAAGATATACTATTTTTTAGAAACATAGAATAGAAAAGAATATTTTTAATAGTTTTAAATCTATTAAAAAGAATATTCTAGTAAATTTGCATAAATGTGAGTCAAACAGAAAACTGTTTCTGTTTCTCAAAAGTACTTCTATAACTATATGTCAAACACCGATTTTCTAAAAATAGTTTCTGCAGAAACTATTTCTAAGACATAAACACTTTTTCAGAAACTTGACTAAACATAACCTAAGACGTTTCAGAAAAAAATTACATTCATTACCTGCATTCACCCTGTATGACTTATTCAGGGCCTTATCGCCAGAACCAGGAAAAATAATGTCTGCTTATACCTTGTTCATCCATTTTCTCACATTTTATGGATCTTTTGTAAAGTGAAACTACTTTTTCATACATATGTTTTAATATTCTTTCTTATAAAAATGTAATTTATAGTAATATTAAAATTTTCACTAAGATAATTTAAAATATAAACATAAAAAGTAAGATATTCAACCTATATATATATACTCATACCCCAAATTCCTTTATTTTTAAAACCAAAAAGAATAATAACTTCTAATAAAAGTTATAAAACACAGACGTAAATTAGAAAAGAAAATGGGGACCCGCATGAGTGTAGCTCAGTTGGTTCCAGGGTGACAGATTGCTTCAAAAAAAAAGAAAATGGGGCATGAAAAGATAAAGATGATAAGCACTGAGCAAAGAGTTGACGAATAATAAATTGTCTCTTTCTAATTGGATTCTCTCACTTTTTTTTAATTGTACCAAATAGAAGTGGCTATTCTGTACTTTTACAGATGTTAAAGGGCTTTAATACTTCAATAAATGGACTTTTGGGGCCCATTGCAATTAAAAGGTTATAAGCCTAGTAGCACTATGCCTACTCCCCTATATTTGTTTTTTGTCCCCCTATTTTTAGCCAAAATTACCAACTTTCCCCCTATTCAAAATTCCACTTAATTGGTCCAATTTCCCAATTTTAGCACCCACTTTCAAAGAATATATGTTTTCTTCCCCAACAATAAATAGGAAGAAAAAGAAATGTTTTTTATACTATGAAAAGAAAAGAAAAGAAAAGAAGGAAATAACAGAAAAAATTGAATGAAATGGAGAAAGCTTTTAGAGTAAAGTTTATTTAATGCTTTAGAAAAAATTAAGGGTGAATAATTGTTTAAATATTATGCTTTTACAATTACAAAGGGATATATTTGAAAATATATATAATCAAACTTCTCTATAATTGTCATTCGTTATAATAATATTTCACTACAGGATTCTAATTTCCTCCGAAATCGCTTTTTCGTGTTATATTTTAGTTCTGTATAACAACATTCTACCTATAACATCAGCACCATTCATTATAGCGGTACATTCTTTGTAAAATTACTTCTTTATAACAGTCATACTCAAATATTGTGTAATAATATTTTGTAAGAAGTATATTATGTATAAAATAAATATTTATGGTAATCATTATTAATGTGATGCACATAGTAAATTTCAAGTATAAATATGTAAAAGGGTAGGAAAATCTCATAGTAATCTGATTTAGTTTTGATTTTTTTTAAAATCACCTATTTTCAAAACATGTGTTCTTTATTTTAATTCTTTATCAGTATGGTATAACTAGTTATGAATTTATTAATATTTTATTAGTCTTTTTAATTTTTAATTAATAAAATATGAAAATCAATTGAAATTTTAAAATTAATAAGTATATTATTTTCGTTTATAACATAAAAAGTACAGAAAAATTGCATACTTTTATTTATAACAACTAAGATCTAAATATCAAATGACAATATATATATATATATATAACAACACCTCATTATAGTGGTCCGGACAAACACGGTTATTATTGATAGATTGTTGTGTGTGTATATACATAGGACATCTAAAACAACTTATGTTAAAATTGTATTTTCATGAGTAGGATGCAAGAATAACTTTGTTTATGGTTTTTAAAAAAACATATACTATTTCATGTTAGTTTTTATTTTTATTTTATGATCACCAAGATTTACAAAAAGGTGATCTTTTTTGCTTTTCTCTTTCGATCTCAACCAAAATCAAATCTATAAAATCTTGGTGATCCAAATAGCATCTTTTATTAAAATAAAAAAGATCTCCAAGAATATTCCAAAATGATAGAGATCACTAAAAAGCAACACAAATCCTCTTTCTATCAATGCAATTCCCCTTACTCTCCTATTCAAACATTCTTGAAAGAAGTTTAATGGATATCAACACTATTAGAGATTTGTTCTGCGCATTTATCTAACTCATGTTATTCACCGAAAATCCTCATTTTTTTTGATAATCGAGGTTTTCAGGCTTGTGTCTGACTACTTCACTGATATTACCCAGACGTCCTCGAGGTGATGACACCGGTCCTTCAACAACATCACCAGTAAATCGCGGAATGTGTTTCAGTGGCTAATTTCTGAAAACGTACAACTGATCAATGAGACAAGTTCAAATTCTCCAACATGCAGAATTTGATCAATTATTGAAATGGTGATAAAGAACATATAAATCCAGCTATTTCTTGCACCTATAAAAAGTAAAAAATTGCAGCATTTTTTATCGCGCTTCGTGTTGTCATAAAATATATTTCATCATGCACCTATAAAAACAAAAAATTAAAACTACAAGTCGGAAACTTCTTATAACTGATAAGTAAAATAAACACATGAATATAATTCTTATATTTAGCTTAAAAGACCCGCATGAGTGTAGCTCGGTTGGTTCCAGGGTGACAGATTGCTCTCAATATTTAGCTTAAAATTTGTAGAAGTAGAACATGCATGAACTTCGTAGACTAATAGGTATGTTTATGTAGTAGTAGTTTTCAATATTTAATCCCAAAAACTCTTTCATATTCTCCAATTACATAACAAGGCTCTATTTAACTTTTTTATTAATTGTTTTTTTTTGTTGAAGGCGAACCCACAACACGTTTCTTCGAGTGCGCCAGGTAAACTCCGACCGTACAATACCGCAAACCACGTCAGCCAGTTAAACCACACTTGACAAGTCAAGTGTGACAGGCTCCCCCAAGAGGCGAAGGCAGGCCAGGCGTTACCCTGGGGTTTCGAACTTGTGACCAAGCTCTCCACACCACCCAATGAGGATACCCTCTGCCTTCAAGACCAACTGGTCTAGGGCTTCGATTTTTTTTTATTAATTGTGGCTTTAAAATAATAGGAGTGAGTGGAGACATTTAATTATTACATTAAAGAATAGGAATGAATGGATGAATAGTAATTGCCATATTTATAGAGAAAATTATCAAAAAATAATAAAATAAAAAATAAAATCCTTGATCAAAAGAGAAGTCACATTCATCCATTCATATAATATATATATATATATATATATATATATATATATATATATATATATATATATATATATATATTGACCGTAGAAAGCAGAAGACAAACGTTACCAAAACTTATTGTTCCAATGTAAAGGGAAGCACAGTACAAGTACCAAACTGTGAAGCATATATCTGAAGTACATGCAAAATCCTAATAACCCTTTAAATACGGAATATCCAAAAAGGATACTTTATAAAATCTTTAATTATGATTTATCTAAAGGCTTAATATGTTAACGTTTGATCCTTTAATTATTGAGAAATTTTAATTTTAACCATTATAATATCTGACGTGTACACCTAATCTGTAATATATATTTTTCTATCTTTTTAATTATTGCGCCACACAATTACTCATGTATTATCTCATGATTGTATTGTTATTCTATAGTTAATAATAATATACTTTTAAAAAATAGTTCAAATACATCATACTTCCTACCTAAAGCGACGATTAATCAAAAGTTAAATACACTTCATAAGATATTTAAAAAACAAAAAAAATGAATTTATCAATAAACAAAGGATAGAAAATACCCTTCATATTTGACGATTATATCGTTTAAAAGTAGTTCAAATATAACATACTTCTTACAAACAACAACAACAACATACCTAGTGAAATCCCATAATGTGAAGTCTGAAGATGATAAAATGTACACATACCTCACCTCCACCTGATAGGTAAATCGGCTGTTTTCGGGAGACCTCAGTTCTTAATCAGTTCTGGCACAAAAGCCATTCTTCTAATGCTCTCTTTTCCCCGTAATCATAATAAATCAAGAATGAAATCACAGGGCGAGAAAAGCAACCATCGGCTCAACATACTTCTTACAAAACAAAGAAAAATTAAAACACACATTTCAGTTAACCAAAGGTTATAATAGTATATGTGTTTCAATTAAACATCATAAGGATGAGAATCTGAATTTATCACTAACCGAATGACAAAAAATATAATCCTAGTACCAAACTGTGAAGCATATACTTGAAGTACAAGGCATAATCCTAATTCCTAACCCCTTCAAATACAGAATATCCAAAAAACCACTTTATAAAATCTAATTAAATAAAGAGTAATAGTACTTTTGATCCTTTAATTATTAATAAATTCCAAGTTTGACATCTCATTAAGTACACTTAAATTTTAATTAATTAAACATCTGCATATTTGATCCTTTTACTTTTAAATATTCACAAATTAATCATCAGCAACAATAACAAACTTATCATAATTATTAATCTTCCATCACCTAATTACTTATGTATTACGTTAAGTTTATGTTGTTACTTCTTATTTGACAGTAATATAATTTTAAAAGTAGTTCAAATACTTTATATTTCTTATATAAAGAGACCAAACTAACGTTTGATCATATATTTCGGATCAAATTTTAAAAATTTATCTTCAAATATGCGTTTGGCCATAGATTTTGGATTGAATTTTAAAATTCTATGATTTTGAGTTTTTGAGACTTTCACTCACAAAACTTCGAAATTTTCAGAGTAAATGCATGTTCAAACACAATTTCAAATTTTAAAATTACAACTTTATAAACTCAAATTTCAACCTCAAAATTTATGACGAAACTAGAGCTAATTATATATATTTTGATTAGTAAAAGGTTAATTATGATTCATCATATATCACTCGGATAAAAATCTACATTTATCATAAACAAGGGACCAAAAATGGTATCATAAATATTCCTCTGACCTGTAATTTTCCAAAAAATACCGTACCTTAATAAAACAAGACAATAAATATAGTAATCTCTTCAAAGTTCAAACCAAATCTTTCTTTGACCAAAATTTCTCTCTCTAAAATCCACAGAACTTCAAGTCTTTATTCTCTCAAAAAAATCAATCATTTTTTGCTTTAATTTGTTCATTCAAAGAGCAAATATTTCTCATAAATTTGCTTCACTTTTACTTTAGTTAAACAGATAATTAACAACAAAACCCATATCTCCATTTTCTTAAACGGCCACGATTATCACACCTTATGCTGTTACCACTAAGGCTCTCTCTCTCTCTCTCTCTGTGATTGTCAGCTTTTATTTTTGTCTTCTCTACGTAAGTTTCCTTACAATATATATTTATGTACTATGTATATATTTAGGTAACGGAGTATATTTACTGTTAACTAAAACTGGGTTCTTTTTGTTTCTGTAGCGTTTACGTATAGTAGTAATTTTGTTGCATTTGTTGGTTGTTTTTATTTTCTTTAAATTTGTTTGGTTTTTGATTTTGCTTTGATAGTTACACTTGTAGTTCCATTTTTGTTTATGGGTATTGAAAAAGATTTGATTTTTATTCATCTTTCCGTTAAGTTATGTTGTTTTGTTAGTTACATGCAGTGGAAATGATCAATTTTGATTGGATTTGTGTGATTTAGTGAATTTTATTAGTAAAGAATCAGCTGGTCAGTGTGGTGTACTAAGTTTTCGCTATACGCGGGGTCCGGAGAAGTGTCGAACTACAAGTGTGTATTGTACGCAACCTAACCTGCCTTTTTGCTAGAGTCTTTTTTCAAGGCTTGAACCCGACCTCCTGGTTACATACAACAACTTTACTAGTTATTAGTAAAGAATCAACTGATTTTTGGTTAATTAGTATTGCAATAATGACAGTCAACTCTAAATTCTTCAAATTTGTTTGATTTTGCTCTGCTAGTTAGACTCCAAGTTCTATTTTTGTTTGTGGGTATTGAAAAAGATTTGATTTTTTTAATGTTTCTGTTAAGTTCTGTTGTTTGTGCTTATGCCTTGTCGTGTCTTGAGCCGAGGGTCTCTCAGCCGCTCTACCTACCAAGTTAGAGATAAGGTCTGCGTACATTCTACTCTCCCCAGACCTCACGTTGTGGAATTTCAGTGGGTATGTTGTTGTTAAGTTCTGTTGTTTTGTTAGTCACATGCATTGGAAATGATCAATTTTGATTGGATTTTGTGTGATTTAGTGGACCATATTAGTACAGAATTAGCTGATTTTAGGTTAATTTGTATCACAAGTATGAGTTAGAATAGTAGTTAGCTCGTCGATTGTAGTTTGATGTTCTTATTGTGCAACAATCAACTCTACTTTCTTCAAATTTGTTTGATTTTACGTTGCTAGTTACACTCCAAGTTCTATTTTTGTTTCTGGGTATTGAAAAAGATTTTTCATCTTTATGTTAAGTTCTGTTGTTTTGGTTAGTCACATGCAATTGAAATGATCAATTTTGATTGGGATTTGTGTGATTTAGTGTACTTTATTAGTAAAGAATCAGCTAATTTTTGGTTAATTTCGCATCATGAATATGATTTATAACAGTAATTTGGTGTTCTTATTGTGCTACTAGTCAACTTTAAATTCTTCAAATTTGTTTGAATTTGCTTTCTAGTTACACTCCTGGTTCTATTTTTGTTTCTGGGTATTGAAAACATTTTTTTAATCTTTCTGTTAATTCCTGTTTTTTTGTTAGTCACGTGTATTGGTAAAGAATCAGCTGATTTTTGGTTAATTTGGGATATTTGTTAATGTTGAAGTTGCTGTTTAATCCTGTATGGTTCTATATCTTTGGTTATATTCTTTACCGAAGGTCAGTAAATTAAAATATTTTTTAGGTACGGGGTTTGTTTGGATCCCTTCCTTTACTTATTTTTGGATTCCTATCTTTACTTGCAAATTTTCCTTCAGATTGTGTTTGCTTTTAGTTTACCATTATCAAGAAAAAGATAGTGTTTGCTTTACTTCTCTTCTTGTTTATCGTCCTGTTGCCGAAGGAAGTCTACTTACTCTTCTAGGATATGCAGTAATGATTTAGGAGCCGTTTGCCAATGAGAATTACTCACTTTTTTCCGGAATATTTATTTCACTTTATTTCAAAATAAGTAGTTTGGTTATAAAATTTCGAAATCCAACTTGGAGTTGGATTCCAAAAGGAAGTGCTCCAAACATGTTTTCCATCTCCGTCTTCATGAATTCCAAATAAAATGCTCTTTTCTCTCCTTTGCAAAAAGTATATCCAAATACAACTTCATCTTCAATTCCAACATAAATTTCAAACAAAGTGAAAAATATTTGGAATCTATGGCGAAACCCTACTTAATTTTTCATAAGTTTGTAGTATTTCTGAAGGTACCTTTGATAAAATATACTGTCATTTGTATGTTCTATAGTAGCTTGAGCCCAATAGGAAGCGTCCTTCTATGATTTTCAAATGGCTTCTTTTAAATGTTTTCGTTATTTTACACTCCTAGATTGGTAATTAAAGTTCCATTTATCTTTGTTGTGCAGTGAAAAGGCTGAGAGGTTGAATTCTGGAAGACTAGGCGTATGGAGCCTAATGGGCATAGAAAGGGTAACAAAAAGGATTCGATTACTGTTCAAAATGGTGATCTTAGCACATTGAATATTGATGATGAGTTGGATCCATGGACTGCATGGGCGAACAAACCTCACACTATTACGTTGTTACTTATTGGTGCATGTTTACTCATGTAAGTTTGTTAATGAACATACTTTCTATTCGTAGGTAAAATAATTGATCTGAACGTATAATTGTTCTCAACAACTTTTCTTGGAGTATGAGGTTTTTTTTTTGATAAGTGACTCGGATTCTCTGACTATGAGGGAATTCTTAAAATAAATCTAAGTTCCTGTGTCATTTCCTTATGTCCAAGAAACATCAATCGCAGCTAAAAAGTGAGTTGGAAAATCTTTTACTCATATAGTTTCCCTCCTATTATCTGAGATCCTGCAGTAGGAGCTTCACATGGTGTCTCGTGGAAAGGTCCAATTACTTGAAGATTCAATATATTTTGGGGGTTCGAAATCTAGAACTTATGTATGAGTGGATAATAAAGAAAAAATGGAAGAAAAAATAAACTAAAACAATATTTATTCTACTCTTCATTACCCCTTTTGACGGGGAAGACATTGTTGAGACAAGTAGAACTTTGCATGTTGTCAAGATGATCTTGTGGATGATATATATACATATGTTCTGAGTTTTTTGAATGACTGAGAAATCCGTCTGGAGCCAATCCTTAGGACCAACTGCAACCTTCGAAACTCGGGGATAATGGGCCCGCTCCTCTACAGTTCTCCACTTAAATACTAGGCTTAGGTCGGATGATGCAGGGCTGGAACCTCTAACTTAAATCACTAAGCCCTGGGGCCTATTGAGTTTTTCTTTATACATTTTGGCTATTGAAAAAAACTTCTATTGATAATGTGACTGCTGATGTAGCCACAATTACTTACACTGGGTATAAAATTTACCAACCTGTCTTCAGGATTTAGCAACAGTGAACCCTGAAATATTGCCACAATTACATACACTGGGTATAAAATCTACCAACATGTTGTTTTGCTTGCATGAGTTTCTTTCTAATATTTTACATCCAATGTCATACATAGTAAAGTCTCGCTCCGTCCTAATGTGTTTGAGGTCTTACTGAGTTGAGTTTTTTGGGCTGTGTGGAGGAAAAGAATTATAGGTGCTTTGAGGATAAAATTAAAACCCTTTTTTGTTTCAAATTATGGATTTTGTAGTTCTTAAAATGTTGGTGTAAATTATCTTTTGATAGTGATGTTTAACTCGATTACTGATTTCATAAATGGAATCATTTTGTTGTACATATGACACACTCACTTGGTGCAATTTTAATGGAATTTCTTATTTATCAAAACAATTGCTGTGGTAAACAGAAGTATGTGGGAACTTAATAAAAAAACAATAGCATGTGGGAAACTTCAATTAAGGGTGCCTTACTGATTGCTTGTTAATTATTGGTTCCTTTTCTTTTAGTTTTGCTTGCTATTACGAAGTTTTCATATTCTCTAAAGCCAATAATTTGTATTTTCTTTGACTTGCTTATGTTATCATGATTGCAGTTGGGCTAGTGGAGTTCTTAATCCACAAGACACTTCTTCCGGTGATATTGTGGCATCTGTGAAAAGGTGTGCACTTTTTATTTCTCTCTTTTCCATTTTATGTTGCGCTGCTACTTTTGGGTGTCAAATAGGTTTTTATTAATTATTTTATTAAATATTTTAAATGATTAACTATTATGACTTATAGTACTTTTCATGTAGCTTCTAAGTATGTAAATTTCATTTTTAAAAACTTGAATATAGGGTCTAGATTTACCCTGAAATTAAGTAGTTGATTCTTCTTCTTCAAACACTGCCATATGAAATGAAACGGAATGAGTATTATGGTTCTTATTAGGAAATATATATATATATTTTTCTTCATAATGTTCATGACAGTGAGTTGTTTTTTGCCTATGTTAGGGGTGTTTGGGCTATGATTGCGGTATATCTTGCTTACTCTTTGCTGCAAGCTCCCTCGACGTAGGTTTTTGCTACACTCCTCTCTCTCTCTCTTGGGGGTCTTATTGAGGTCTTATGTGTTTTGCATATTTTTGGTTTGGCTAATTTTTAGCGCAAAATAGGAGTTGGTGGTTACTGCTGTATATGGTGGACAATTTTTTATATGTAATTGGTAGGGGTGTCAAATGGGCGGGTTGGACTAAATTTGGGCAGGTCAAAATTGGTTGAGTTAATAAGTGGGTGGGTCATTAACCTGCCTAAAAGTTACTTGGGCCTAAATGGGTTGGACTAAAATGGGCTAAAAAGCGGGTCATAACCCAACCTGCCCAATTCTTTTTAGTTTTAGTTTCTTTGTTTGTTCTTTTATAAAATTTTAAGTACGTAATAGAGCTTTTCTTTTTTCCCTTATCAGCCCAATTTTTAGATGGGTTGAAATGGGCGAGTCAAAATGGGCTGAGTCAATAATGGGCAGGTCAATGACCAGCCCAAACTTGGATAAGTTAGCGGAGTCATGTTTTCATGCGCTAATTTTTCCACCCCTAGGAATTGGCGAGAATGATACTTAAAAAATATAATAATGCTGGAATACATTTATTCTTTTTATATTTTATTTATTGACTTTTACTTTTCTACTTGTTAAACCGGAATACAGTATCTTATTATTTTCAGTTTTTGGTTGTGAACGTACTAGAACGAGTATCTTTTTAACTCCTGTTTGGTTAGTCAACTAAGTCGTTTTTTCTTTTAGGCCTTGAATGTGAGCTTGAGAATTCACCTTCTTTTTTCCTCCTCTTGACTTGAAATTAGCTTGTCAGATGTATTTGCAATTTTAGGGCCATATTTATCTCTGAGGTTCTTTATTACAGGGTGCTCATTAGGCCACATCCTGCCATTTGGCGCCTGGTTCATGGAATGGCTGTCATTTACCTTGTTGCTTTGACGTTTTTGCTTTTTCAGGTGAGTTGGTTGGAAGAATTCATATTCCTTAATTGTATAAATGAATGAAATAATTCAGTACTTATGTTTCGTAGTTTTCAGTTTCCTTTCTGCTATCTAATCAAGTTAATGGCTTTTGACTGTTTTAGCTTATAAACACTTTGGTGTTTACCAAACACGTAGATAAGTTTAAAAGTGCTTATAAGTCAGTTTGACAAATGTATAAGCTTAGCCAAACACCCTCTTTATGAAAAGCTGATCTAATTATGATTCAGCCATTCAGTTGTTGTTGTGAGATATTTATACTTTGTTGTCTTTTCCTTAGAAGCGGGATGATGCTCAGCAATTTATGAGATACCTGCATCCTGATCTTGGTATTGGTAAGGATTTTGGCCTGTTCGTCATAGCAACTTTGAGTGAATTAGTTCTAGTTCATAAAATCTATGCTGTTTATCTGCTTTGCCATGTGAGTTCGCAGTTTAAACCTATTTTAACTTACTATGCAGAGCTTCCTGAAAGATCCTATGGTGCTGATTGCAGGATCTACGTAGCTGAAAGTCCCACAAACAGGTTTAAGAATCTTTATGTATGATATCTTCTTTCACAATCTTTTTACTTTTTGTATTTGTTTTCAAAATTTTGTATTGCTTTGTTGGAGAGAAAGTGATAAAAATGGTCTCTTATGTCTGGAAGTATGTTCAAAATAGTCCCTAAAGTATGCTTTGAACAGTTTTGATTAAATCTTTTTTCCCCCACAGTTTTCGTCAGTCTAACAGACATAGTCGTTGTTAAATATTTGACAAAGACCAAAAACCAAAAGTGTTAACTTTTGGCTGACTTAAAGGACCAAAATTGTTCAGGGCATACTTTAGGGACTATATTGGATCTACTCCTAAACATAAGGGACCATTTTTGTCATTTTCTCCTTGCTTGGACAAGCTGCTGGATTCTGCAGCCTCTCTGATTGCATATTTGCTTTGTAGGACACACTGTTTGATGAGTTTGTTTTGGCTCATATCATAGGGTGGTGGGGAAAGGCCATCATGATCCGTAATCAGCCTCTTTTGTGGGTTTTATCCATTGGATTCGAGTTGATGGAGGTCAGAGCCTTTCTCAGCTTTTTGTTTTCCAATTGAGAGCAGTTCAGTATTTTCCGTTCTCATTGAACTTTTATTTTTTCAGCTTACCTTCCGCCACATGTTACCAAACTTCAACGAGTGTTGGTGGGACAGCTTTATTCTTGACATATTGATCTGCAATTGGTTCGGTGAGTAGAATCTTGAAGCCATTTCCTTGGGCTTTTATAAACTTGACATGGTTACACCAAATTGATGTCATTCTCCACTATTTATCTGACGAGTGTGTTTGGTTCCCCGAACATGTATGTAACATTGTTGTTTGAGGTGCTTGTTCTTTTAAATTCCGAATAACGTTTCCAGATTGATGAAGTTTATCACATATATCGTTGGATTTCCTTCTTTTGATTTGGTTTGCTGTGAAAAATTACAATATGTTGAGGTACCGTATCGCCTTTTCTGGAGTAAAGAGTGGTGGTATAACCTCGTAAATAAAGACCACTGCTGAAAGGAGAGTTAATCGTCTGAAGGAGAGAGTATTTGATTTTCGCCTTTCATTAAATCCCTATTTCTGCATATTTTACTTATCTATTGTTTAAGCCTGTTCATGGTCCTACAGCTATGTCTTGTACTCCTGGATTATTGTGCACTAAAATTGCCTTTTTTGATTTCTTATGCAGGTATATGGGCTGGAATGCGCACTGTTCGGTATTTTGACGGGAAAACATATGAGTGGGTTGGTATAAGCCGGGAACCAAATATCATGGGCAAGGTACGTCCCGTTAAGTGCTATATTTGTTGTATACTCTGTTTGCATTTCAGGAATATCAGATATGCTAGGTTGCATTATATATGTTCGTTACAGTTTATATGGTAGCACGTGACACAGATGGTTTTATCATTAAACACATACCTTGTTTTTTTGTTTTACTATAGGTCAAGCGAACACTTGGACAATTTACACCAGCACATTGGGATAAAGATGAATGGCATCCCCTTCTAGGTCCATGGCGGTTTATTCAAGTCCTCAGTCTGTGTGTCATATTCTTGACCGTGGAGTTAAATACATTCTTCTTAAAGTTCTGTCTTTGGATTCCTCCAAGGAATCCTCTGATAGTTTATCGGTTGGTTTTCTGGTGGTTAATTGCATTACCAACAATTCGCGAGTATAATTCTTACCTACAGGACAGGTACGTCCGCTAAATAATATTATGAAGTAAGATGTGTACTTATTTCCTATTGTTTTTCTCACTTTTCCATTTACTACAATCTTATTCAGAAAACCGGTGAAAAAGGTGGGAACATTTTGTTGGCTTTCACTGGCGATCTGCATTGTTGAGCTCCTAATTTGCATGAAGTTTGGACATGGTAAACCTATTTTAACTTACTAGCCAAATATACAAAATTATACACTACGATGTATAAAAAATGTATTTTTGTATATTATACACTAATATATAACAAATATTGGCTATTATTTTGGTGGACGGTTAGTTATCTAGTCAATTTCTCATTTTTTTTGGGTAACCAGAAATCCTGAGGACCAGCTGGCGTAATTCAAAACTTGGTGGATAATAACTTGTTTCTTTACCCTTCTCCACTTAAATAGCAGGTTTTACATGTACCTAGTGCGCACAAATCTCGTGTTGGCAAGACCATTGCAGGGGGCGTCATTAGGTTTATGTATTTTCACTAAGTTTTCGCCTCTTGTTTCAGGATTATTTCCGAACCCAATGCCCAAAGGGGTGATAATTTTATGGTCATGTATCGGTACTGGCCTTGTGATATCATTGGCTGCATGGTCGTCCCATTTACATAGAACAATGAGGAGAAAGCACGATTGAGTTTTACTTTTGCAGTTCCCGGCCCAGTCATTATTTATTCCTTTGCTTTTTTTGGGTAGAGTCAACCATGTTGTAAATACCCATTACCTTGTAACTGTATATGACTTTGGTTTTAGGTTAGATATATTACAGTTTAAACATGTAGCGTACCTCAATTCTTTTTCAATAGGTTAAAAGGTCTTGTTTGTTGAGCTGCAATATTGCTGCCTTAGTTTTCCAGGTTTATTATTCAATCTATACAGGTTGTTGAAATATTGCCAGTTCTTCCTATTTGATTTGCATGTTGTATGGTACAATCTTTGCAACATATTAGCATATGTGCTACTCAACAGGTTAGGAAGAGAATGTAAGGTAAAAGGAGAGAGCCAATGCTATTTTTTTGGCTTCCCATCCAGTCCACTAACCGCTTTGGAGCCCCGAGTTAGTTGGATTTTTGCTGCGATTGGCCCATTAGAAGGGAACATTATCTACTGAGATTTTCTCCGTTCTTAGGGTACGAACATTGAACATGAGACTTCTAGTTAAGATGGAGGAATTTTATTCATTCCAACAGTCAACACTATCTGTAAATATCAAGTAAAACAAGTTGAGACTCAAATTCATATACATCTTGACTTGGCTATTCCTTGAGATAATAGAGATGTCGACCTATTATCACATCTCGACTTGTAAAACAATCTTGACTTGATGTTTATTTTGTATTATTTTCAAGAGGCATTGGTTTATATTTTACACACATTTTTCAAGGGAAATATTAGTTACATGCATATTTTGTGGATGTTTTTGGCGAAGCTGTATGGGATGACACCTCTTGTAAAAAGGTGTCTCTGTCACTTGATTTATTACGCGTTATAGTGTACTAATACTCTCCCTACCACTACCCTCTGTCAAGCTAATGGATAGAGTTCTGGATTCTAAGTAGAGGTTTAGGTAATATATGGTCGTTAAGCTGAAGTTTTCACGGCTTGAACTCATGACCTCATGGTCACATGATAACAACTTTATCAGTTACTCCAAGACTCTCATTCGAGTCAATGTACAACATCTTTGTACAAATTGTGACAGTTACATTTCATCCATTAAAAAGGACAGGTTAGTCTATTTGTTTGCTAATATCTAAGTAACAGAATTCTATGTATTTACAAAGTAAAAATGTTACTAACCTGTCTTTTAGTTGCTCTTTTCTTAATTTTAATCAAAAGAAGCAAGATTATTCACAACTTTAAGTTAACAATGTCCAATTACATTTCTAGAAAGAGTTTATTGGTGTGTGTGGGTGGGTGTGTGGGGATAACTTATCATAATAATGTAATTTTTAAGTCATTCTTAGGATTGTGTATTATATTTAAAAATGTGTGTGCAAGTAGTATAGAGAAAGAATACCTATACTTAATAAGGTAACATACAACATATAGAATATACATAAGGGGGGATAACTTATCATAATAATGTAATTTTTAAGTCATTCTTAGGATTGTGTAATTATATTTAAAAATGTATGTGCAAGTATAGAAGACAAGAATACCTATACTTAATAAGGTAACATACAACATATCCTAGGCTAATATGGTGAAAACTAAAAGATTATTCACATACACTAAGATACCCCTCAATCGATACGTGGACACATACAGAAGATTGTCTCGAAGAGTTTTAAAGCGATAAAAAAGGATGTCAACAAGTTGACCCTCCATCGGACAACAACTGTGTGAGCCACGACACAGTACTCAGCCTCAATGGTGGAGCGAGAAATGATATATTGCTTCTTGGAAGACCAAAAATAAGATTTGGGCCGAAACAAACTAGGACCCAATGATAGATGACGAGTGAAAGGACAACCAGCCTAATCAACATAAAATTTAGAAAGAGAAAACACAAGAATATACATCAGAATAAAAACCAACTCATATTTGACAATCATTTTTCTATAATCATACATCTGATGTATACACACTTTTCATTCAACAGGAATTTGTTTTGTACCAATTCTTTCTAAGACCTATACACTGCACAAATCTATGAATATCCTTATTTCCTAAAAATTGCTGTTTTTTGCAAATCCATTGTCTTTGAATCTTCAGTCTATGCTGCAATGCTGCTTCCCTATGATTTGTATATTTCAACATACCATATATTTATTTGTATCTTCACTCTAATATCCTCCAAGTCCTTTTCTTGGATTCAAGAACTTATTTTTTTTTTCAAGATTGGCGGTTTATGGTTTACTAAAATCCCTTATAATCATACTTGTAAACTATGTTGTTCGGAGAGTCCGAGCAACATAGCTTGTAAATCAGGCAGGAAATGGAATGGAAGATATCTTTCCTTTCCAAGTAGTCCTTCCTCTAACAATTTCTTCATTCTTGATCTGTCCTTTTATCTGAAGCAAATGTGTATAACTAAACGGTCTTTGATTAAATGACTCAAGAATCTCTGATGCAAATGAAAATCCATGGAGTACACTAATTCTTCTCTTGTGTTGATCATCAACAACATCGTCGAAAAATCCCTCTTCATCAGGCTCACAAAGAGATTGAACGATATCCGCGCTTCCACATTCTCTCCTATATTCAAGTACTATACTAGACAGCTGATGACTCTCCAAAAATTGGTCAGGAATGGTCTGCAACAACATAAAACAGAACAATAATTTTATGTTTTTCGTCATAAGTTGATGTAATAATCAAGAATTAATGTTATTATATATTTGTTTCACCTCTAGCATCCAACGAACGTATTTTACATTATTTACATGGTGGTTCATGTCCAAATCACTTCTCTTTGGCTGCAAAAAGTTGAAAAACGATCAGTAACAACTACGAGTCTTGGGATATCGTTGAAATGATGTAATCTTGTGGAAAATGCGTGATCACCTTCAAATTGGAAAGGATATATTTAGCAGTGTCATCCAATTTCTCTATCTTACTAGGATTTTCCTCTTTGATGGCTTGTTTATTGATGAACCATGGTGAGATTTCAGCCCTCACTTCCTCTGGCATCTTTGACAGACGCCTCGTTTGCTGGTTCATCATCACCCATATACTGTGTTCCACACAAAAAATAAGTTACAACTTACAACATGATGTTTGTTTTACTTAGACAAAAGAAAAAACAGATTCTTGAAAATTGTATGGAAGTGGAACTAAACCTGGTTGCCCTGGCAAATACAAGGCCTGTAGCTTGGCTTCTAATTTGCCAGTCGCGTCTCATCCCATTTTTTCCTGATGCTCCAACCCATGTGTCAATCTCTATTATTTCACCCCTGTTAAAAAAATTTGAATCATTTTGTTAGGCCTAGTACCAAAAAGCAAGAGAGTGGTGGGTTAGGGAATCGGGCATCGGCCCTCTTGGATCCGGGAGCAGCAGGATAGGTAAGCTAGTATTGATCCGATGAAGAAATAGAAATTTAGGTCATAGAGACGTTAGATTTGGAGGAAGTATCTGGTTTACATATCCAAGGGCTATGGAACAAAAGATTATATGGGACTTAGACCGAGGTATTGATGGTGATTTTCTTAATATCGCAGAACAGAATGTGATACAATGAGATAGAATGTAATAGAAACAAAGACAGGAACGAGTTACCTACTCTTAACGGTTCCTAGCAGAGTGGTTTGCATAAATGAGTTCGTGCTAGATGAAGCTCAGAAAAAAAATCCCAGCTTAAAATTCAAGAATCCGTGGCACTACTCCAACTTTACTACTACTGTTGCTGCTACAACTACGCCCTAATCCTAAGTTAGTTAAGGTCACTCGTATGAATCCTCAATATCATGAATACTAGTTAGTAAACTCCAACTTTACTAATAAGAACAAAATCACTAGATATCTAATGTGAGACTTAGTTACACAAATTGGTTTTGCAAGTCACTTGCGAAGTAAATTTATCTCAAGTTTTTAATGTCAAAAAACAAAGTTTAAAAGTTTGATAAGAGCTCAATGTTTACCATATTGGATAATGGTCTATTTGAACTTGCATTCTTGATACCACCCATATGAGGTTATTTTTCATCATCCCATGTGTAGCACCAAATCCATCACTAAGTAGCCCTGACACCCACACATGATTCAATGCTGTTTCCTGCAAAAATACAACACAAATTCGGGTTAGTGGAACGAGTAGATTCTGAACACCAGATAGTTGAACAAAAAAACATTTAATGTAGTGAGTACTTGACGGGGAGGGAACAAATTAATATAACAACAACGTACTACTGCGCCTCAATCCCAAAAAAGTCAGAGTCAACCAAATATGAATCCTCACTATACATGTCGCTCAATTTATCTTCGTGATTCGAGTTGAACAACTACTAATAACTATCTAATCAATAAAATGACAAATTTATGATCACCTGAAGTAAGTTAAGAATGCTTTCAATAGTAGCAACTTTATCAGGACCAACTTCATAAGACCTTATAACAACTGTTTGTCTATATGCACCTTCAACAATTAAACCTTGTCTATAAGTATCCACAAGTTGTTTCTTTGAAGGTATATTTTGCCTAATTTGTGACACTGGTATAGTGTACAAAGTTTCATCACAAGGAGAAAATGAAGTAGTTGTTGTTGCAACATGACCATTCTTGGACTTTAACATATCCAATTTCACAGCATTACCATTAATTGGATTTTTGGATTCTTGATTATCACTTGGGATTGAACATTTAATTATGGTAAAATGAGATGTTGAAGCAGAAAAAAGGGAACACCACATATTTTTGTGTGTGTGGGGTTTTTCCCTTTGGTTTGAAGAACCAAAGTAAGGGGTTGGACATAGTTTTTATAAGGAAATTTCAAGAAGAGGTGACAAAAGAAATTGCTACATCATTTTTAGGAATAAAAGTGGGAATTTTGTTGTATGTTTGAGAATCTCAAAGTGATTCTAAACTATTGCTGTCTTGCTGATGTTAATTAGTTTAATGAGTATCTTTGCTTAGCAGTAATCGACAGATTGAAAAGAGTACAATTTAGGATACAAATTTTGTCTTTGCGGTTAAGTTATATACGATGAAAGTATTAAAAACTTATATTATATGTGTAATTTAACGTGTTATAGTAAGTTATTTGCTCTATTTTTCATGGTATTGTATATGTTCAACCTGTTATGTAGATAACTTAGTGTAAAATATTTACTGTAATAAAACTTAAAAAGTGCAATTTCTACTACTTTTTGGTGTCTCTAAGCGCAAACTTTTTTTGTGAAGGAACATGGCGCTTTCTTTCAGTGCGCATGGGAGTAAACTCCCGTGACGCAATAGCGCAAACCACGTCGGCCGATTAATCACACTTGGCAAGCCATGTGTAATGACTCAAAGAAGGTTTATGCGAGGATCGAACTCGTGGCCTTGCGGTCATGCTCTTCTTCTGTGGCTACATTTCTGCTACCCTTGCGGGTTCTCTAAGCGCAAACTTGGGAAGAGTGTAAGTGGATGTCCTTTCTAAATGGACATAAAGTTTATGGTGGAAAATTACATAATGTAATAAAAGAACAAGTAATAGTTGAAAAGTTAGTTTGATAGAGAAGATTAGATGAAACTAATTTGAATTATTGAAAGTTATATAAAATAATATTACTATAAAATGATGTCACACACTTGAGTTTCAAACAAAAAAGAGTGTCAGAGAGTAGATTGCAGAAACACTTACTACTATGCAAAAAGATAAAACAAAAATTATTTACTTATGTTGTCTTTTTCATTTTGGTTATACGACATTATCTAAGAATTTTTGCAAGAAAAATATTTGATGTTATCAATGTTTGTTCCAATAGAAATAGGTGTAGCATTAGCTAGTGATACTATTGATGAAACTTGTTGCGACTGTGAGACACCACAACTTTGGGAGTTGAAATTTTTTGGAATTTATTTGATGACTTTTATAGGGAGTGTGGAGGACACGAATTAGGGTAGAAGGTTAGTAGGTAGTCGAGCGTAGTTCTTTTACGCTTACAAAATGATAGTGTAGTGTTATTACTGTAGGTTCGATTAGCCTGTCACACTTATAGACACATTATTGCTCTTTAGTTCTCTGTAGTTTGATTCATGCTGCTATGTGTTCTTTAGTGTAATTTATTTATCTACTGCTTCATGTTAGCTATTGTTTCCTATTGTTAGAATGCGCTACCATTGCGTATTTGATTTTTACTATTGCATGTGCACATTGCTTTAATTTCTCGTCTGAGTCTGACCGTTTCTCATACTTTGTTTTGATTTGCTTGCTTTGCCTGATTATGCTTTGTCTTGAGCCGAGGGTCTCCCGTAAACAACCGCTCTACCTACCAAGGTGGAGGTGAGGTCTGTGTACATTCTACCCTCTTCAGACTCCACATTGTGGGATTTCACTGGATATGTTGTTGTATTTGCTGACTTTTATAGACATGTTTGTCTGATTCTGCAACTTAGTAAAACTTTATTTTAAAGAATAAACCAAAACATTTCTATAAAAGAAAAAAGATAAAAAATAAGAGCTGTTTTGTTTTGGGTGAAAATAGCCATTGAGACTTTATCAGATTTTCTTTTCCATCCCTTTCTAATTTTATTATTTTCATTTCCTAAACATATTATTTTATTTTAAATATAATCAAAGCTTAAAAAACCTTCGTGGCATATGTAGGCAGAATACATTATTATCCTAGTTAATGAAGACACATCTTAACAATGGAAAATGGTTAAGTTTTCCCTATACTATTGGAATTGAGAAATTTATTCTTGGTTAAACATTTGATCTAATATTACTCGGGCGGATTCCTCCTTTTGCTCCTCAGCCTACAGGGTATTAGTCCACCAAACTGTATTTGCAAGTTTCCCCGCAAAAAGCTTTCCACGCCTACTCCAGTCCAGGCAAACATGGGCTTTGAACACTCAGTTCCCTAATGGAACACATACCAAGGGATAATAACTATAGTCAAAAGTTAATAAATAAATTTGACATTTTCTCAAAAAATTTAAACACGTGGAGTTCATCCATTTCGTGTTGAAACTCAGTTATTGCAAAAGTCAAATACGAGATAATTTGCTAAATGAAAATTGTATAAATAGACCAAAGAGTAACATCCAAAAAAAATTGAACAATTTCGGTTATTATAAAGCTAATGTGATTATCGTTCATATAACTGGACAAAAAAACAGTGGAATATATTGTTTAGTTTTCTAATATTTATTCTGTATTTCTTAGTTAATATTTTTTGTCTTTGCTTCAATTTCCTCAATATTCGTTCCTTGTAGTTTGAACAATGTAGTTCTTGAAAAACTAGGAAAGTACGACCATTTATTTGGATGCCAAGCTTTGGCCATGAGGTGCAGATAAAAACGAGTGTACACTTAGTCATTTGCATATTCTTTAGGAAAATACTAACTTCTACGTAAAAATAGGTAATTTAACTAAAATGCCCCTGATTAAAGAAGTATTGGAATTTGGTCACCTAATACTTAATAAGGACAAATTTGAAAAAGTAAGGTTAATTAATTTAGTAAGTGAACACTATTTTTAATTCAAAAAATAAAGGCTAAGCGGACACTTTTTGAATTAATATAGATAACATGAAAAAAAATACAGTAGTTATTTTCGGATGGAGATCAAGTGAAATCAACTTCAACTCTTTAAAGTAAATATTGCACACAAATACAGTGTGTTTTGGTCCAGCAAAACTTGGAGAACTTCAAAAAACTTGCATCTTTTCTCATTCAAACAAAATTGGTCAAGCTGCAAACTCCAGAATTATGCTGAAGTTCACATTTTGCTTTGCAATACTTCAACATCTACAAATGAATCCCTTGATTGGTCATTATATATCGCCATACCTCTGCTAGAACGAACTCATCGACCTCCACCATTCAAGATTTCATACACATTTTTAGAGCGAAGCCCGCACCGATACCCTTCTCAAAGTCTCAACTTTCAAATGTATTGCTTTTGGTGAATTACTTTTTGACAATTGTGGTGACTGGGCCAACTTGCACACACCTCGACTATTCTCCACCGAGTCCCACCAGCATAGGTATCTGTAACTCTTTCCCCGAAGACTTGGGCAGATGGAAAATAACCACCTAGTGTTTTTTTGTCTCTGCTCCTGCTCTACGATCTCAAAACTTGCGTAACACATGGAACATAATTGGCCAGGTATCTGTTACCCAAGAAAAGGTGTGGATGTCAAGACCTATGTTCTCAATAGGTACATAAATACTTTTAGAGCACGGGGCGTTATGAGAAAGCAGGAAAGGTATAATACATACACAAGGCACAAAGTACTCAACCTACCAATTGAATCATAGAGATACCAGTTCACTACAGCTTATACAGAAACATGTGTCAACACTCTATGATGTTGTTTACACGAATCACCTATATCCGTCACTAGAGAGAGAACACTAAAATGGTTTAAAAAATCAAGTAACCGTCCAATCCGACCCATTAGACATGGGTTAGATAACTGACTATTTAAAAATGGATCAAATATGGATATTATCCATGTTATCCACTAAAAAGCGGGTATCCAGATAGATAATATGGATATCCATATTATCAAATACCAATTTGTCTGTTTGTGATTTTTCATGCGTTCTTGCTTTCTTGAGTCGAAGTTTATTTTGGCTTTTAGCATGTGTTCTCACCTGACCTGAAACCATGGATAATATGGATATCCACATTTTCCGTCAGTTAACTCATTTTTTATCCGTGTTAAAGTATGGGTGGGCTGCATATCCACAAGAGTGTCTTCATCCTTCCAGAAAAATATTTTAAAAAACACAGGGAACGAGAAGTAAGCAAAACTAAATACTCAATGAATGCAACGGTTTGGCACTTCCACATAAGAATTGACTTCAAAATTCTCCAAGTACATACTCCAGATGTGACGAAAAGGCAAAAACAAACCAAGAAACTTAATATCAACGTGCAACAGGGGGAAAATCACAATTTTTAATCCTGGTTTCTATTTGGATTCTGACAAAATGTGTCCACTTCCCTAGTTACCGCAACCTTCTCTCCAAGTTATTACCATCTTTTAACTAATCCCTTCTCTGAAAAGATACTTTAAGACCCATTGTATGCTATATAACATTCAAATTCTTCAAAAGGCGTAATTTATCTCCATTTTTGTTTAAGTATCAATAAAACTTAAAGTTCTATTTTATTTTAATAATCACAACCAAACACAGCAACAATTACTACCACACCTCAATCCCAAGAAAATTTGCTTGAGCTCCTCATTGTCCATTTCGCTCCATTTAAACTCATCTCAGTCCACATTATATAAAATAAATTTACATTTTTTATCTGAATATAAATCTTTGAGAGGACTAAAAGACTCCTAGGAAATATTGGACCTAGAGTAAACGTATTAACATGACTAAAACTTGATCCTACTGGATATATTTTTTTATTCCGTTATGCTCTATTTTTCGTCAAGTCTGGGGATTTTTCAAGACAATATACTTTTATGTAATTTAAGGTCTACCTCCTCTATAACACCTTCCCCCGCCTTGGTTTACCGGTACACCGTACACCAAGACGTCGACGTAGAATATGCCAAAATCATATTCTAGAAAGAAATGTTGAAAAATGTCTAGAAAATCTGTTTACTTGTTATTTGAGGCGAAATAGTTAAGATGTACATGTTTAGGGAGATGATTCAAGCATTTCTTTGATAGTCCTTCTTACCGTTCATTACCTACCCTGACATAAATTGTATCATTAGTCAGCCCCTTTGAGCCTAAAATAATATATTTTTTTGACACCCTATGATTCTCTGGTTGTGCCATAAGTAAAACAATTGAAAACTCTTGAGATGAAAAATGTTGGAAAAAAAAAATACAAATTTGATGCACCCCAATGAAAAATATGCAGTAATCTAAGTTTAGGGGTGTTTGTTATTTATAATATATCTCATTCTCTCAAAAGAAAAGAAGGGGAAAATAGGTATGAGATTAAAAAGAAGTCAAAAAGAAGGAAAAATAGTTGAATGAAAAATGTTTATGGTACGTAATTTGAGTCTAAATGCCTACTTTTACCTACCCCTGCCTAAGCCTACATTACAACCCTTGAAAGTCCTGATGATCTTTAATATGTATATCTATGATTAGTGGAGAATAGCAAGTAAACAGGTCTATAGCATTTTGGGAAAGAAGGAACGAAATTGACATGCATAGGTTAGGTGTTTGTATTTCCATTGATCATGATCTAAGTAAATTTGCGAAATATCTAACTTGAAATTCTAGATTGTTAAATATTTATGCGATGTATGTTCCAACATATTATCCCAACTTTCATCCATGATTGACATTGCTATAGCTACTTGATCCATTTCATTGAGTCTTTTATTTGATTTTGTTTTTATTTTCGTTTTTGTTTAGTGTTTTACTCGATGGCGAATAAAGTGTAAGTTTGAGGGTGTTTGTTAAGTGTATTTTATACACTCTTATGAGTCATTTTTAGTTAGTATTTTACTCTTTTATTTTGCGTTTAGTGTAGTGTTAGGTGTGTTTTTCTTTCATTTTGTGTCACAGCGATCATAAAGAAGGAAGTACATAATCGAGGATGAAATGAGCTTAATTGAGATGGAATTGCACACTAAAAATGCCAAGAAATAAAGCCTAAGAAGTCCAGGGAAGCATAGAAGAATCAGACGAAGTCCGGACAGAAAAATGATGAAAAACCGAAAAACGGGCCAAGGACGTCGCCGGCGCCGCGGCAGCCAATTATACTGCAGCCTCTGATTTTGTCGCAGGAGTTTCGACGCCGTGGCGCCAGCCTGCAGGGCCACGACGCCAACGCGGGATTTTTAGTTTCTGGACCGAATTTCAGAGGGTTAAAAGGGTCTGAAACGCAAGTTTTCTGAAGTATAAAACCCTAAAACTCTGCTCATTATGTGAGACGATATACCATACATTTTATATCATACTTTAAAGAGGAAAAGGAGGCAAAACACAAGATTGGAGACAACTTTGTTCAAGTTCTTTTCTTTTCTCTTTTATTTATTTCAGTTTATGTTGGATTGTAAATTAGTTCTTGACATGACAATGTTTAGGAGCTAATTACTTTAGTAGGGTTTTCCGTCGAATCTTCTTGAAACTCTTTCAGATAGTTAATGCATAGTTATTGGTTCCTTCTTTAGCATATTAAGATCTATTCAATATTGTCATGATTGCTTGATAATTAACTAGCTATTAATTGTCATAACTTATATGATTTCGAATCAAAAGTCTGAAAGGTGAGATTTGAATATGCTGTAATTGTCTAGACATAGGTTAAAATCGTGGACGAAAGTACCCCGATACTTGTGTAGTATTTAAGGTTATTGCTCTTAATCCTCCTGTGGTAAAATCTATCATAGAAATATAGAAGATTTCTGCACAAGGTTGAGCTTTTGTATGTCCTAACCGGAGTATAATGACAGATTAGTTAACCTGCTATCTTAATAAGAAGAAGAGTCATTAGCATTGCATTAACACGTAAAGGAGTGGATAGTTGAGGAGATTGGAAGCCCTATTTCCTGCATAACTGTTATAAACCCAAAGTATTATAATCTTTAGTTTATTTTCTGCACTTAGTCATAATTCTTAGTTATAACTCTCAACTTAAAGAACGTCAACCAAATAGATACCATAGGATAGATAACCGGTACTTGACGATAAACTCGGTCTTACAGATCTTTATTACTTGAACGATACGTACACTTGCGTAAGCATCTAGAAATATCGCAACAGGTCTCAGGTACGAAACCCCTATCGCAGGCAGCGGGGTGGCCTTCTGGGTCGAGCTCGTTGCACAGGGCTTGCCTAGTGCGGTTTACATGCGCACCCCAAGGGTAGCGGCTGCGGGTTCCTTTGTCAACAAAAAAAAAAAGAGGGGACAGAAGAAGGCATAAATCACTCCCAGACACCTCTAAGCAGCTTGGATAAAACCAAGATTGCTGCAAGGAAAACAATGACTAAACAACTCATATTAAATAAGCTAGCTAGCTTTACAATAAAGCAGCAAATACATGTCAATCCCAGCTTCCTGCACCGAACAGACAGCAACAATGTTGACCTGAAGCTAATAAACACGTTCTGATTCTATTTAACCAGAGAGAGTGGTAAGCAAAACATGGATAGATGCTACCTCAACAGATTGACTGTAGCACTTTTATAATCCCTACCAGGTATCTTTAGTGTTTCCAAAAACTAGAATTGTTAAACAGGAAGACAGATCAATAACTGAACACAAATGTGAGGAAAGCCCAAAAAAAATTAACTTTATATAATTAAAGACCCTCAAGTGAAATTAAATACCACTAACCTGCAATAGAGTTTTGTGTTATCGGATAAGGTGCATAGACTTCTGTGTTTGCCCTGCAAGGGAAAAACAGGAGGTGAATTTAACAAGAAAAACTGAATTTTTTTCCTCCAAATATCTAGCATCATGGTTTTAATTTCCTTAGAAAGAAGGTTTAAGAGCAGATACTCATCCATGACAATGTACCAGATTATTAGGCTTGTATGCATGTGAAATTGCGTCAAAATTCCGGGAAAGAAAACAGAGGGAACAAAATGAGAAAAGGGAAAATGCAGAGCCACTTATTAAAGGAGAGAGACAAATGGAAATTTTATTCAGAGATCCATGAATTAATTTGAAGAGAAAGGCAAAGTAGGTTCAGAAATCTTGCACCAAATACAGGAAGCAGGTCCATATCCAAAAATGAACCATGACAGCTCTATCTGCTCCACCTAATAAAAGTCGTATTAAAGTTGTAAATGTGTGGTGGAGAAAAATGATGAAAAACAATTAGCCGGTCATGGGAGTAGGTCGATTTTGGTCCTTCAAATATAACTTTGACAATCTTTAGTTCGCTAAAGTGGAGCACCTTTGGTCCTTCTAACAGCATGGACTTAAAGAACTAACGGTGACTACCAATAAAAGGGGAAAAAACGACCGGAAAACCAATTGACTCGATCGGTTTGATCCCCAATTTTCTTTTAAATAAAACCGACTGAGCTCGGTGTTTTTTCCCGCCAAAACCGGGAAAATAAAAAACCGACTAAGCTCAGTCGTTTAGATATTCCGCGAAAATATTTTTAGTATAACTGACCGATCAGATTTTTTCGGTCGGTTTTTGCAGTCACATTAATTTTGAAGTCCATTAAGTTAGTTGGACCAAAGGTGCCCCACTTCAGCAAACTTAAGGGACTAAAGATATTCTAGGTTATATTTGAAGGACCAAAATAGACCTACTGCCATAGATAAGGGACAATTTTGGCTAAAACTCGTCATGATCACGTATAGAAGAAACATACCAGCAGATATTACAGAGATGTCTGTCCAAAGCTCATGGTGTAGCACCTTTAGAACAAAGATCAATAACTGAAAGCCAGTCATCCAAGAATTCCGGTGATTGTTCACAGATTGCTCAACTCTTTGCTTCGGCAGTGCCTTCATCACCTTCATCACCCAAAAGTATGAAGTCAAGGTATTCTATAGCATGTGATTCATAATCTTTGGCGAGATTTTTCAACATCGCACTGTATGTAAAAGAATCAGGTTGTACTCCATTATCCAAAATTTCTTTGAACAGTCTCAAAACCTCTTGCCAGCTACCCAAATCACAGTTCTCATTTAGCAAAATGGTGTACGTATATTTATTAGGGACAATTCCTCTTATTTTCATTTCAGCAAAGTAACTGTAAGCCTCATTTATTCTTTTATACTTGCAAAGACCATTTATCAGCGCGTTGTATGTAATTACATTTGGCAGAATTCTCTTCTGTTGCATCTCTGAAAAATACATATGTGCAAGTTCAAGCCTCCCTTTACCAGCATGTGCATGAATCAGCACTGTGTATGTTACAACTGTTGGAGATATTTCTTTGCTTATCATCTCATCGAACAACTCTCTGGCTTTCTTTAGGTTCCCGAATTCGAGGTACGCGTGAATTACACTTGTATATGTTATATGGTCCGGCATAAGGCCATCCCCAACCATCTTTTGTAACAACTCGGTCGCTTCTTCTAGATTACCGAGCTTCGCAATACCGTCGACAAATACATTGTAGATTATTATATATGGTGGGAATCCCTTTGCTGACATTTCCTCTTGTAGTTTGCATGCCTTCAATATGTCACCCAGCCTCAGTTCACCTGCTATTCGAGTTGTGTAAGAAATGCAGTCAGGCTCCAACCCCCAGTGTAACATCTCATCAAATAGTTCTTTTGCCATTGGTAAATTTCCTGCCTTGCAGGAACCATGAACCAGAATCGTGTAAGTAAATACATCAGGAGAGATACCGCATCTCATAATTTCTTCTTTCAGCTGCTTAGCATTCTCTAAATCACCTTTTCTACAGAGTCCGTCCATAATTGTATTATACGTGACTAATGTAGGGAAAAGGTCGTTACGCCTTAAATCACGTAATAACCTAAAAGCCTCGTTAGTATCCCCCAACCGACAATATCCGTAAATCAAAGTATTATATGAAATTATGTCCGGCACCAAATTCTTCTTCAACATGACGGATAAAAAGTGCCTCGCTTCACTCGCTCGCCCCTCTCGGCAAAGCACATACATAAACGTATTATAAGTTGATACAGTATGTGAAGCTCCTTTTACCTCCATCTCTTCTCCAAGACCCAATGCCTCGACAGCCATTCCCTTAGCACAATAACCATAAATTAAAGGGTTATACGTATGAGCTAAAACCTTCAATCCTTTATTCAACATCTCACCAATCAAACCTCTAGCATGATCAAGTTCCCCTTTCTTTGATAACCCATTAATCAAGATATTATATGTAACATCATTCGGATAACACTCTTTTCTCTGCATTTCCGATAAAAGATCCAAAGCCTGTTGTACTTCGCCCTCTCTACAAAACGAATCCAACATCGTATTATACGTAACAATCGTAGACTTTATACCAAACTCACCCATCATCCTATACACTTCTCTCGATTTCGCAACTAAATTCCTATCCCTTAAGTTCCTCAAAATCCTATTACAATTCTTCACATCAGGCAAAATCTCATTCCTCAACATCTTCTCGAAAACTAACAAACATTGCTCCACATTCGCGTTCTTTTTCGTGTATACTCTCAAAAAAAGATTGAGTATTTCAACAGAAACCTTCAAATTCAAATACCCATCAACTAATAAATCAACAACGTTATCCATATTACTACTACTAATCACTCTTTCTACTACCCAATAAGCAGATTTAACCCAACCATTCTGTATTAAAATATCAACAATTGTACAAAACGAATGTTCGCAATACTTAAACCTCTTTTGCTCTTCAACCCACCTGAATAATCTCAATGCAACCCTCGGTCGACATCGAATTGAGCTAAGAATCTTCACTAACAAATCATTATCATATATTAAAGAATTAAAACAATCTGGGACAACCCAAAAATCCTGTCTTTCTTGAATTTTATTCAAAATTAATTTATGATAATCCAAATCATGAAACGGGTTTTCACGTATACCACCACCATTATTATTATAATTATTATTACCTCCGAACCGAAGGTCTATCAGAAACAGCCTCTCTACCTCCCAAGATATCCACTCGTGCGATTTCACTGGGTATGTTGTTGTTGTTTTACCTATGTGGATGTCGAAATTTGTGTGTTTTATATCAGATGGGTATTGAAAGTGATGTAAAGATGAATAAAATATTACACGGAAAATGGTGAGATTTGATTTGGGTATGATGAATTTAGAAGCTCTAACATAAAGGGTCATTATTTATTTATGTAGAAGAGTAATTTAAATAGTATATTATGTAATACATGAATGTGAAGAACATAATATTAGATGGGTTTATGATACCTGAAATTGATGAAGGCGTAAGTTAGCTAAAATGGGTATAACGTACGCACATCAGAAGAAGAGGAAGGAAGAAGAAGCTCCGTCTTTACTGGAGAATTTTTGCATCTTTAGACCGGAGCCCCGGACCCGTTTCTTCATTCGGGTCGGACTTAGATGGATCCTTTTTACTACCTTCAACTTAAAATTTTCAGAAATTATTTTTCTTTTGACATTGTAATACTCCCTCCATCTTATTTTAACTGTGTAATATATATATATAGTTTACTAAGTTTCCTTAGATACTTCTTGAGACAACAACAATAATATACTCAGTGAAATTTTACAACGTACGATCTGAAAAGGGTAGAGTGTATGCATGTCTTAGTCCTACCGGAGGTAAAGAGGTTGTTTCCGAAAGTTTCTCGGCTCAAGAGAAAACATAATCAATAAGTAAGGTTAGATAAGGACAGGAATTTTAAAGCAGTGTGAAAATAAAAATAACAAAAGTGAAGAAGTCATAATGAAGACAAAAACCTTGGAGGGTCTCTTCCTATTTGTCCAAGTTTAGATGGACAGGGTTATTTAATACATGTGTTGGTGAATAGTGGAAGTAGTAGATAATCCATAAAAAATTTATCGAGGTGCGTGTAAACTAGACCTAATTTTACCCCAATATGTTACTTAATCATGATAAAAGCCATCTCGTTTTGAGCAATAACCATGCAGGAGTATTATTTTCTCTTGTTATTATCTTCTTTGTGTGTTAACATAATATCAGTTCCGAAATAAATAATATTTTAAGTAACTACACTAGCTAGCTTGCTCAACGATTCAGTAGACCAATAACTCATTGGTAGATCAGGAAACTTAATTAACCCAAAGAGGAATTACATTCAAGTACGTACGCATGGTCAAATCGAAAATTCACTGATCAATTCTATGGCTTATTATGATAGTGCATCACTAGATCTCTATCAGCAAATTTAAAAATATAGTAGCCATGGTCGTCATGGTATAGGATTTTGGGTTGGTCACAAAGTGTTGAGAAATATGAATGAACATACATAATGATATTAGGAGAGTTAGTTATAAAAGTAGTTACAAGGGTAGTTAGAAGAGGAGCCTATAGGAGCCTTATACTTACATGTATAAATACACTACAAGTGTACTCAATGTGAGACAACTCAGAAATAATAAAAGACCACAAGAGTCTTCTTCCTCTCTTCTTCTCTTCCTTCCTGCGTGTACTGCATCTTCTTTCTTTCTTCCTTCCTTCATGAACACAGTCAATGTATACTGTGTATACAGATGTGTATAATCTGTGTATATCATATCACAGTTCTACAAATACTCACTGAATTCAACATGGTATCAAAGCCTAGATCAACAATAAGAGGTGGTATCAATTCCGCAACCATTCTCAGATTGATCGACTGATTTCTGGTGAAGTTATATTTACTCTTCTTCGCTTTCTCTTCTATTTCGCTTTCTCTGCTTCGCTTTCTCTTCTGCTATTACTCTGAGTAGTAAACTTCTTCTTCATAACACTATCTTTTGGAATACAAGTTCTATTAAGATTGAATAAATCTGGGGAAAAAACCTGCTGTCTGTTTCTGATTTTCATTCTTCTTCTTCTGTTCTGTCTACTTCTTGTTCTTCTGATATTGTATACTCTGAGAAATACTATCTTGATTGTGCAATACAAGACACTATCAAGATTGAGTAAATCTAAAAAGGAAAAAATTTGTTGTTCACAGATTACATATTTTTTAGCATTTCTTGTTAGTCTATCTTCTCTCTTCTATTATTCTTGATATTGAGTCATAGAATAATATTTAGAATCTGAAATAACCAGAAAACTAGTAAAGACATAAGTTTAGTCTTCTTTCTTGTTCTTGACTCTTAAAAAATCTACCAAGAAATTCAAATTCTTATCTGACTTGTTCTTGATGTTTAAAGATTCTACCAGTCTTTCTTGTTACTCTCAAAAATAGATACAGATGATAGCAATCATCTTGACGACATTGGTTCAGAATCTTCTTCTCTTCTGTCAGCTTCTTCTCAAAAAAAAAAGTTCTAGTTGGACACAGATTCTAACATGTTGTTGTACAAAGACAAAGAGGGATAACAATGCGTTGCTGGATATTGCTGGTGTTAAAGATAAGTCAAAAATAGTTCTAGTTGGAGATCCACTCCTGGATATTGATGGTGTTAAAGATAAGTCAAAAATAGTTCTAGTTGGAGATCCACTTAGCCAAGAGAAACGGTACCTTGAGATGAGAAAGAATGCCAAGATGGGGAAGGCTGCTAAAACTATATCAGACATCAGTTTTGAAGTCGATAGGCTTGTTGGACAGGTGTCTGCGTTTGGAACAATAATTTCCAAAGGTGCAAAAGTTGTAGAGAAGGATTTGGCTAATGTGATTGAGTTGTTGATGAATCAACTGCTTATACTGGATGGTATTATAGCTGAAGGTGATGTTAAATTGCAGAGAAAAATGCAGGTGAAAAGAGTGCAAAAATATGTTGAAACACTAGATATGTTGAAGATTAAAAATTCAGCGCCATCAAGCAAAGAGAATCACATTCCAAAACAGGAATCCTTCCCGTCTCCTCAACAACATCGTCACCAGATTGATGAAACACAGGGTAGTTAGAAGAGGAGCCTATAGGAGCCTTATACTTACATATACAAATACCCTACAAGTGTACTCAAGGTGGGATAACTCAGAAATAATAAAAGACCACAAGAGTCTTCTTCCTCTCTTCTTCTCTTCCTCCATGCGTGTACTGCATCTTCTTCTTTCTTTCTTTCTTTCTTCATGAACACAGTCAATGTATACTATGTATACATATGTGTATAATCTGTGTATATCATATCACAGTTCTACAAATACTCACTGAATTCAACACAAAGTTCCAGACCTTCACGACATAGTTCTCCATAGTCTTCACAAATGGCGTTATAATCACCCACAACATAACCAATCAGAAATGAATTACAATAATCACGAATATCATCTTCCTCAATTTGAACCACAAAAGTGTCGCAGGAGGAATATAAGTAAGAGTTTTACCCAAATGTGTAGAATCTAAAACTTACATTGGTGTCCATTTACAATGTACTTTGTGTCATGAAATCCCTATTGTCCGTTTGTGTTCTTATGAGTCTTAGTGTTTCTTGTTTCCTCTTTGTACTTTGTTTGAAAATAAAGAAAGTCAAGATATTGGCTTTTTGTTGTTCATGAATGAAAAGGGATTTGAAAAATAAGAGCTGTTTGGCTAATTTTTAAGTGTTCGTATTTATGAAACACACACACACACATTCTTTAATACAAATTTCCCTTCAAACTATATGTTCTTAGATTTCTATTTGTTGAGAATATTCATCAGAAATATTTCGAAAAGGGGAGAGATGAAATGAAATATATAGGTGCCTTGGTTTAACATAAGGTGCAATTTTCCACCTTTGCACCACTAATATTTTATTCCCGATTAAAATAAAATTAAGTTGTCTATTTTTGAAAATATTTAAGCCACGTAGCTCATACTTTGTGTATAAACACTCAATTCATCCCATATTTGTGTATAAACCACATTTATACACTATTGTACACTTTAAACAAGATTGATATATTATGTACTTCCCCCTAGTATAAGATTGTATAATAATATATATTAGGCTACGTGACGTAAATATTTTCATAAGCTGGATATTTTTGAAAATATCCCTTTAATGTATTCAATCGGCTATCTCGTTAATCGGTATAGCTTTTTCTTTCATTGGTACTACTACGATTCAATTCCTTCGAAACCGAAGAGAGAGAGTATCAGTTGATCCACTCGGCATCGTCGGATCATTAAGGCCGACTTTCGTTCCTGCTCGACGGGTGGGTCTTGTAGTCAAGCTCTGTTTGGTTCAGTTTTACTCTGAACAGTGTCTCTTCCTATTCCATTCTTCATATCCTACAGGAAAGAAAGCTCTTAGCACACAAAGCAAACCCGTTTTTCATTATCAAAAGTTTTTCACTTACGATGATGGGCTATTCAGCCAGCGGAACCTGATATGAAATCAGTAAAATATGTAATCAGGAATAGGTTTTTTGTGTATCGACAGGGTCCAAAGCATGGGTTTCGGTCGGTTTTACCTACTATTGGATTTGAACCAATGACTCGCCGTATGAAAGCGATACTCTAACCGTGCCAAGACCGACGACGGAAGCTCGGGACGGAGTCGTATGAGGCGGAAGTCTCACGTACGGTTCTCTGGCTTCTAGACGGCTTACAATAAAGAAGCCCCGGCCCCTCTATGTCTTACCCATCTTCTTCGACCCTGCCGAAGCAGAATGAATTGTAAATTAGTACTCCAGTTAGAATCTGAATATGAAAGTGTATGCATGTAAAAGGAAACTCTGTACAATTTCTTTTAATAAACTTAACTATGTTTCCAATATTGAAATTGCAATACGATATGTATCGATTCATCTTATATGCTCCTTCTAATTAACTTACATCAGGTGAGTGCAAGGGATCTAACTTAAGTTTAGCAACAAAAAAAAAATGTAAATCAAGTCAACTCATTTTCTTTAATTGGAGCAAATGCGAATCGTAATTTACTAGGTACGTCTCTCAATGTTTCTCACTTGCACTTATGACAAGTCACATACACTTCTAATTAAACATCTATAAACTACTTCCGTTCACTTTTACTTGTCCATTTTTTATTTTATACACCCTTTAAAATATAATAAATGAAGTGCATGTTTTACCACGATATCTATATTAATTGATGTAAAATCTTAATGGACTTGATAATTGATTTGGATTGAGTAATTAATGCTAAGGGTAAACTAAAAATATTCTCTCAGTTTCATAATAAGTGGTGTTTTAGGTTTTTCATTTTGTTTCAAAATAAGTGATGCTTTAGAATTTCAAAAAGAAATTGACCTTATTCTTTCAAAATTACCCTTATTTATATCATCAAGAATCATTAAGTAATTTTTTTATAGGCATTAATTAGGACAAGTTAGTAAAAACACTCATAATTTTCTATGAATGAACAATTTCTTAAGGGGCGTGCATAAACTAAATACACCACTTATTATGGAACGGAGGGAGTAGTATCCATCTCACATTTACTCCACCAAATTAAATAGGAATATTTCAAGAAAAGGCTGAAACCTAACATAGGTATATGTAATATTACTGGTGAATGTATGATAAATATTTCTTGCAAATGTATGATAGATCATACAAAAACTAAAAAAAATATTAGCCAAACAACCCTTGTATTCAAAGCACTTTTTATTCATGAAGAGAAAGCCATTAACTTGACTTTAATTTCTTTGTTTTCATACTAATTTAAGTACCAAAGAGAAAACAAGGAACACTATACTCAAAAGGAAAATCAAATGCAAAATAGGGATTTGAAATGAATTAAGTACATTCCAGTTGGAAGCTAATGTTCTTTTATAATCTACTGGCATGTATGAAAACCCAGGGTAGTCGTACAAACACAACACACCCAATAACCATTGCAGTAAATAGTTGATTTACAAGATCGGACACATGTATTAGTTGTAGGAGCAGTCTCGTCTTGACTCCTGAGAGATCGTGATCAACATTCTATGCAACCATCGGATGCATCTTAGAGAACCACGCCATATTAACTGAAATGATTCACCATCATAATTATTAGTAAAATCAAAATATTAATGGAACAACACATGCAAAAACACACATTGAGTTATCATGCATGGAGAGATGCAAACTTCCCTTCAAACTATCTGTTCTTGGATTTCTATTCATTGGTAGTTTTCATGAGAGTTTTTCAAAAAGTTAGAACTGTACATGCACAATAAGAAAATTCAATGAATTAAGTGCTCCATGTGACTCAATAAAAATGCTAACTTAACATGAAAAATTCTAAATCTATATAGTTCAGTGTTGATTAAGTTCATATAAAAGGGTAAATTGACTGATATGTAGGAATATACATTTTATACAATTGAACACTAATGAGAAATACTACGTAGAGATTCACACAAAATTAAAAATGTGAATTTAATACCTAATTCATTGTCAGCCCTTTACTGACGTAACATTGAAAACATCTACAAGATGTCACAGTTCAAACTGTAATGTTACTAATTATATTCCAAAAAATAAATGAAAAATAACATCGGAAAAAAAAAGACAAAAAAGAGGAAAGATGGGCAACAACATTGCTACATAGAGAGCCGGGAGAAAAATAATGTGGCATAATGAAGGAAGTTGTATAATTCTTTCATATTAAAAATATTCTGATAAACTTACAGCATATGGGGTTTTGACTTCACACTCCACGATCAAGTAGTTTATGAAGAATTGCCTGCAAATGAGCAAAATCAGCACGCTAATTTGTACTGGTTGTCAAAAACACCAAATAATTTAAAGGCTTTCTTTTATAAGTGGCTTATTATTTATCTTTTTGGGTATAACTATCTGGTACAATAGAACTCATTGGGCCGACTAACTCATATTTGGGCCATGTAGGGCCCTTTAAAAGGGAACACGCTCCCTACCAGAGATATAGGGCTTACTGAACATTGTTTCCCTATGGAAGATTTGTTGTAAAAAGACATAGGGCAAGGACTTCCTCTCCCAAGCCCTTGAAGCTCCTCACTCGAAGATTTATTCGGGCTCCAGGTCCTGTTGGACCCTTGGCCACCAACTCACAATATAACAGGAATATATTTCCAGCTGCTGTTGGCGGGCAGATGCATAATAATAATAATATACGACTTTGATCCAGCAACTTGTTAGGAGTAACAACAACAATAACATACCCAGTGAAATCCCACAACGTGGGGTTTGAGGAGGGTAGAGTGTACACAGAACTTACCTCTACCTTGGTAGGTAGAGCGGCTGTTTCCGAGAGACCATCGGCTCAAGTTTTGGCTATATATTATTTAGGCCAAATACATAGGCAGCTCCTTGCACTTGTCTCCGTTTTTCATTTGAGCACTCCAACTAATGGTATGACCTATTAGATAATTGTAGTATATTAGAATGTGCCAATTGAGCACCTCACTGCAGTCCTCCAGAAAAATAAGGCGTGTGAAGTTAACAGTCTGCTATGTTGCAAACGAACAAATGAAGGGGCAACATGTGGCTATTTCTTTTTCTTTTTTCCTTTTCTTCTAATTCCGACCATGCCTGTTTTCATTTTTCCGCCATCAACTTGTGGGAGTTCCACCAGAAAACACATACAGTAAGTTTTATTGGCGCTTCTAAATCTTCCGGGAAACACACCTGTACCTCTTTTTTCTTTTCAATCCACAAGCCCTTAATTGGAGTTTAATTATTTTCTTTCTTATTAAAGTGTGTAAACATCTCATCTAAAAGCTTAAGCCGTTAGAAAGAGCACACTTTTATTTATTTAATTATATCCTCAATACGCCCCTCATGTGCGGGCCAGATTTTTTTTTTATGGGCCAAGCACGTGGAAATTCCTTTTTGGTAATGGGTGGCGGTGAGATTCGATCCAGGGATCTGCCTGCTCTGATACCATATTAAAGTGTGACTATGTAGTTTAAGCTGTTAGAAAGAGCACACGTTTATTTATTTAATTATATCCTCAACACTTCTTAAAAGCCACATATTGCTTGCAAGACCCACCTCCTCTATTTCCCCCACCCAATCCTACAAGTTTTGTAATTTTCACTCACAATACATAATTTCATCCTTTATTGGTATGATCGAGCGACCATGGTTCCAATCTTGACATCAGGTGGAATTTATTGAAATTAAGAACAATTTTAAAAATTGAGTGAAAAGCTCAAAACTGCTAGAGTGACACATGTTATTAGTGCTCTGAAGCTAAGTTCTTTTGTGTTGCTTGGATTTGTTTCTCATGTTTGGTATTGAAAAGATAATGAGGTGGACACGGTGGTGGGTGGTGGATGGTGGTGAAGGTGAGGTTTACTGGAGATGGTGATTTTTGGAAAATGTGATTTATTTGGACAGAAAAAAAAGGAAAAAGATATTATTTGGCAGTTGGCACCAATTCACGCGCCTAACAGGAGTTAGAAACGCATTCACTTGCCATGTCAGCATAGAGTGTTCAATAACACATTTTGAACATACATCAAGTGTCTAATAGGTTATATCCTTAGTTGAAGCGTCTAGATGAAATACCGTGACAAGTTTTGGGAGCCATCTATGTATTCAGCCTATTGTTACAATGGTCTTCTTTATCAAAATTATAATAACTAGCAGAAATGAACAAGTAAAAAGGAGAAACAAATCACTTTTTAATGTTTTAATCAACAAGCCATGAACCATTAGATATTTTTTATGCATATGAATTAAAAGTTGAATAACATTTATGCAGTACTAGATAATGAAGATGGATATTAAGGAAAAATTTCTCTGCTTGCTTGACTGACTGAAAAGTATGTGTATTTCTATCATGAAATCGACATCCGCAACTACCCGAGTATATTTCAGACAAAGAATATAGTTTTTCCTGAAAGTAACTTACTGGACAGGAACGGTATGATTTCAGTCCCTGATGTAATTCATGTGATGAGATCAAAAGCCTCACGGGACGAAACTCAACAGATTGGCTGTGCCCTCTGTTGTCAACCAAGGAGATCAATTGGCGTTGTAAAAGATGTTCAAATGCCTGCAAGGACAATAAATATTTGCCAGTTTACCTTTAAAGACCCAAAGTTGAATATTAGACGGATAATTTTTATGTAAGTGTTATACACACCCGGAGGCATACATTCCATGCATAATAGTCACTTGTTTGGAACGAATCATGTACGCTTTTATACTCTGGAAGCCATGATAACATGGTCAGTCACACAGGATTCACACTAATAACATAAGAAGGGATCATATAGTAGTCAAACCTTTCATTGCTGAATTGAAGTTAGTAGTCTCTTGCTCTTTGACTTCCAACCTCCTCAAGCAAACAAGTATATATAGCTCTAAAATGGAGCAATCTGCATCAACAATTTGAAAATCGTGTTTTTTCAGTTTGGTTCATCTTGGTAGTGGCCCAGCTGTGGAGAGTCTCCATATTATAAAATGGTTTGTGAGTGACTCACACCACATCTCCAACAGTGTTTAGTATTTGGGCCTAATCAAATTTCCTAGCAATTTTACGACTCACTGTCTGACTATTGTGTCATGGAAGAGAAGACGAGTGAGAGAGGATATGGAATAGCTGAAGAGAAAAGAATTAAGCAGAAGTGATCAGTGGAAAAGAAGGATGGTGAAAGGAGATGAGGGGCTGGAGCCATGATGATCAGTGGACAGAGGCACTGGACTGGGAGGAGAGAGGCCAAGTGAATCGATTTTGGGCGGGTAAATGTATCCGTCTCATTTTAGATCTACCCCAAAAAAATTCCACAAAAACTAGTCATCACAGAATAGAAAATGTCATACCTTGCAAGGCTTCCAACTTGGGTTGCCGTTGAATACTTGAGAGTGCTGTTTTAAAGTTATCAAGTGATAAAAATCCAGATTTTGTATCCATATGGCACACAGCAGCAAACCTAATGGAAATTATCATACGATGAGTTGTCATTGAAGAAAATGAATAAATGTTTGATACAGCAATGCGAATGCAGCAATTAGGTAATTCAGGAATAGGTAGACTTACAGAAATCTCAACAGATGGTTATAAGTTGAATCAGAATAGCATAATGACTCGATGATGTCTTTGAATTTTTCATCTGACAAAGTATTCTAATACATGTTAAGGATAATTTAATATCTGCTAGCAAAAAAATGATCACAATTCGTCAAATTATAGAAAATTGATGCTTGTTTTTATGTCTAACTAAAGGAGAGGTTTCCAAAAGGAAACAAACTATTTTAAACCTTGCTTACAAGAGTAGGACAAGTATTTGGAGTACCTCATTTAAGCTTTTAGCACAAATGAGTGGCTACCACCGTCATAAGAGATGCTCTATACTTTTTTCTTTAAAAATAACCATGGTGTCCGGCCAGCTTGCACGCAACTTGAGTAATTCCACACCTACCTGCTACCTCCCACGAGCACAATTACCGGGTAACTTTGCCCCCCAAGGTTTAGACATATGGGAAGAAATTACCCAATGTTTTTGCCTCTGCTTGGGTTTGAACCTGCTTCATTGACCATTAAGCCACACTCTTGGGTGCAAACGATACTACTCTATACTTAGTTGAGCATTTCTGAGCCTCACTCTAATTATTCTTGTTGAGTCCTCTCTCTCTCTCTCTCTCTTCAACTTTTCCTGGTCTTCTGGGATCATTTCACTTTTTATTCATTCATTAACAATGAGAAGAGTAACGAGCGAAAAGGATACAAGAAGCTTTTTGTTATAAGCAGCTACATATTGGGGAGGAAGGTCTGACTCCGTTGGCAGTAGTAAAGTGTGCTGCAAAATTCTGATATACAGATTGTCAGTATAGATAGAATTTCTTGCAGGCAGTAAATCAGGAACCAAGGATGCAATGAGAAATTACTTTTGCAAGTCTTCCTGCGAAGGGGGTAGAAACAACAGCTTTCTATGCGAGAAACGAGACCTTACTCTCTTCTCTAAGAGTTGATCAGCATCCTGCACAACACAAGCTTCAGCATCTCGAATGTGGCTTGCTATATGTAGTCAATGTGCATTAATGAAAAAACTAAAGTATAAATTAGAGAATTTCCTGAAGTTAATCTTGTTCATAAGCAACTCAAAATGAGATAATATTTTTTTAAAAAGGAAAAAATAATTAAAAAAAAAATGAGCGTGCTCATTTGATTTTTAAGTACCAAATACCAAAAACAGTCTGGACATAATGATGCTGAGGAATTCATAGCTCATAGAGAAATAGAGCACAAGACAAAAATACTAATGCTAATAACAAGGAACATACCAATCTGCAACTCACACCAACGACAACAGCTTGCGAAGTTACAGACTGCATTGCATCTAGCAAGCTATAGAGTAATCGTTGTTTACCCTGCAATATGCACATACATCCAATCGTGAAACTTGACATATTTTCTCATATTTTTCTTCACTATATGGAGAATCTTACCTGTGTAAAAAGGTCAAACTCATCCAACACAAAGATAATGGTTTTATGTGCCAATCCACACTCCCTGATGAGAAATTACAGTATAATGAGCGCGCACACCAGGAGAAGAAAAAATGAGTACATCTTCTCTATGAAGATCATCTAATCTGAACATTTTCAGGCACTTTGGAAAGAGTCTCTTCTCTTTTGGTGATACGTCGGCAATAAAGCAAAGAAGGAAATTACAAGCCATATAGACTCACCTTAACATGGCTATCACAAACTGGGAGTTATCGTCAAATGATGCCTGTTAAAGGAAATACATGATGACTGGTTGATGCCTTTGGTTAGAAAGTAAAATTGAAATTATAATCAGAATGGACACAGTACCATCTTTGAGAAAACCAATTGATTTTCTATGCATAATTGCCTTGCAATCTCCTGCAAGATGAAAGAATTATATCAAGCAACGGATACAAAGGTCAAGGACAGCATTATGGACAAAATGTCTAACAAGAACAAATATGCAACACCCTTTGTTCGAAGAGGTACATTATTTAACCTTCCCAAGGAAGATAAAATAATAAAACCAAAAGTAGAAGAAGATGCAGGTGAATATGGTATTAAGTGCATTTGTATTTGAATGTTTTGATAGTATTAAAAACATTGCTTGAACCCCTACATATCCTATTGGAAAAGTGCACTCTTGCTTAATCAATTCATGGCGATCAATCTGTAAGAGAAGCAAAAGAAATGATAATTTAAGCACAAAAGTTTCAATTGACTAGGTACTCTTCTTGATGGTTGACCACTTCAATTGAAACCTTCTAAATAGTTGTCTTGCACTCTGCCATCTGCACTCTTCTCAACTATTCTGCTACAATTTATTCTTTTTGATGACCGAGAAATCCGTCTGGGCCAACCCTTAGGCCCAACCGCAAACTTTGAAACTCAGGGTAATGGGTCTGTCCCTCTATCCTTCTCCACTTAAATATCAGGTTTCGCATGACGCAGGACTCGAACCTGTGACTAAGTCACAACTCCCTCAACCTTTGCTACTTGAACTAAGCCCTGAAGGCAACTATTCTGATACATTTCTGCTTTGAATTTGAGAAGCTAGGAAATCTTATAGTTTCCGTACCTCCATTGGACAACAACAACAACAAACTTAGTGTAATCTCACAAAGTGGGGTCTGGGGAGGCCGGAGAGTAGGATGTACGCAGACATTACCTCTACCTTTGTGGGATAGAGAGGTTGTTTCCGATAGATCCTCGGCTCAAAAGGAAAATAGTTGATGCAGGATTGCAAGAAAAATAAGACAGTAAAATATCACGATACAAGGCAAAGAAGCAACACATAGTAATACACCCATAAAGAGTAGAGATCTACGCGATACCTAAAAAATACTACTATGAAAAGGAGAAAAGGAGATGAAGAGGCTAGCCCCTACCTCTCCCGCACAATGTGAAAAAACTTACTACCCACTAATAGGGATGACAACGGATAGGATCTGGACCGGATCCTACTAGATTCAGATCCGTTTTTCATACATGTATCCAGATCCGGATCCATATCCATCGGGTCCATAAAAATCAGATCCAGATCCATCGAATCTGGATCCACAGGTAAAAAAATTTGCCTGAATATGTGAAGAAACATGTCAAATGTAAATCAATAAACAGAAAACTTAATTATAGGCATCTTTTTGTAGCGGAAGCAGAAAGACTAATTGAATCATGAAATTACTGGCAGGTGATGGTCCTCACATTACGTTAAACGAATCACCTATATCACAGTTTGAATATAATTTTATATTAGAGGCTGTCGAATGAGAGTTCTATCTCTCATATATTTTAATCACACACTTTAAATGTACTTATATAAGAAAATAAAGGCTAACATTCATTACTAAACTTATTTATAATACACTACCATTAATTATAATAAATGTATAATGTATTTAATAAAAAACGGATCCACGGGTCGGATCTGGACCGGATACGGATCTCAAAGACAAGATCCATATCCAGATCCGATCCATCATAAATGGATCCGGGTCTGATCCGGATCCGTCAGGTCCAAATTTTGAAGATCCATATCCTATAAAACGGATCTGGATCCCGACCGGGTCCAGGATCCGTTGCCATCTCTACCCACTAACCTTCTACCCTAATTCTCCACCTCTAAAACTTCCTATCTAAAGTCATATCCTCAGTCAGTTGGTTATGTCATGTCCTGTCTAATTATCTCCCCCGGTTCTTCTTCGGCCTACCTCTTCTAACCCCTACTACCGCCAACCTCTCACATCTCCTAACTGACGGATCCTCACACCTCATCTTCACATGACCGAACCATTTCAGTCTCGCTTCCCTCATCTTATCCTCCACAGAGGCCACTCCGACATTGTCCCGCATAACTTCGTTTCTAATCATATCTCTCCTAGTATGACCACACATCCATCTGAGCATCCTCATTTCCGCTACTTTCATCTTCCGAATGTGGACATTCTTGATTGCCCAATCCCTATACAACGATGTTGGTCTAACAACCACTCTGTAGAACTTACCTTTCAGCCTTGGCGACACTTTCTTATCACACAACACCCCAGAGGCGAGCATCCATTTCATCCATCCTGCTCCAATACGATGTGCGACATCATCATCAATTATGTTCTTTATATAATTGCATAATGACTTAGGATAATAAAGGCAAGAATGGGTAAAAATATGTGTTCATTTTTATTAAAAAAGAAATTGGAGTGATTTGGCTCTCTTCTTTTCTTCTTCCCAAACATTGGATTCATCATACATGAAGCCATAGTAAAGAGGTAAAAGGCAAAGTTACTACCATTATAGACCAATGAATGATGAAATGGTACATTCATAAATTATCTAAACGGATATTAAAAGACTATTGTCGATAGAATTATTACTCTCACCATACAATCCATAAAAGCTAGAAATATCGAAATCACTCTAAATAATAAAGGCTCGTTTGATTGGGAAACAAGTCATCCCTGGATTAGTTATTCCACCCTCAATGTGGGATAAAATAACACTACAATCCCAGGATTAGTTATCTCTGAATTTTATTACAACTAAACATAGAATAAGGAGGTACTAAAATTCTATCCCGGGACTATTTTTGCGTATCCTTCATACCAAATGACCCCTAAAGGTTCTAGTATAAGTAGGGTAAGAAACAAAATATGCACCGGAGGTTTAGCATACATAAGAAAAATGAAGGAAAATTGGGATTAAAGGGGATCCTGGGGTCTAAATGCAAAGGATCCAAATATCAAAATACAACATTTCATGAGATTAATATGATAAATGAAGATGCAACACAGAATTTCTACATTGCAAGATTACTGTACAAGTATGGAATGCACAGCCATTTTTTTTTTGTTAAGGTCAAGTTTTATTTTAAAAAGGGTACCAAGATGGTAAAAAAGTACAAAACCAACAGCATAAGAAAAACCTCAGCACATCAGGTAATCCCCCCCACCCACCCCCACCCTCCCACCCACCAAGAAAGCTAAGGAAATTCATGTGCTAATCCATGTTATCTACCCTCTACTGCTATAACACCAGAAAATAAATAAGCAAACAAGAGTTTTTAATTCTAGAAACATGCATCCTTCCTCCTTCAAAGCAAGCCTTATTTCTTTCCAGCCATATAGTCCAAAAGATGCATATGGGAATGTCCAGATTCGCTTCAGGTTTCTTGACATCCATTGACTTTGCCAGCACTCCATTAAACTCTTAATATTCAAAGGCATAACCCAAGAAACACCAGTTAGATTAAAAAACAACTCCCAGCATTCTCCGGAAATTCTGCAATGCAAAAATAGACGTTCTATCGTTTCCAAATCTTCGTCACAAAAATAACATCTATTGCTTAAAGCTAAATCCCTCTTCTGTCAATTATTCTGAGTCAAACATGCCTCCCAAATGACAATATTTTAGCAGGAGCTTGATTTCCAGATGATCTTCCAGGGCTAATTGGATGTTCCCTGACCATTCTGCTGTAATCACAGTTTACAACAATCACCAACAGAGAACATTTCATCCTTGCTGTTCACCCAAATCAATTTAGCCTCCTTGTTTTGATCAATCAAAATAGTGTTCAACTGTTGAGTCAGTTGACAGAAAGCTTCCACTTCTCAATCATTTAGATTACTTCTGAATTCGAGATTCCAACCAGAGATGGAAAATAACTCAGAAACATATCCATCCTTAAGCACAGAGCATCTGAATAAATCTGGATAACTGCTCTTCAAATCTGTATTCACAATCCAAACATCTGTCCAAAATTTAGTCCTAGCTCCATTTGGTGGACCATATGGACTATGGAGAGAGAGGAATTCGAGAATTTTTTAAATACAAAGAGGAAATGTAATTAATTAAATTTGAACATATTCTTTTTGTGTTCTTTTCAGGGAAACATGTCAGATGTACATGATATATATGATTTAGTGTGTTCGGTTGAACTTATTTTAAGCTTATAAGTGCTTTTTTTTTAAATAAGCACTTATTAAAATATTGAGAGGTGTTTGGTTGAGCTTATTTTAAAATAGGAGTAGAGCTTATTTTAAAATAAGCACTTATATTTTGGGCTTTTTGGAGTAGAGCTTATTTTGGCTTTAAAAATTTTGGTTTTTTGTACGAAAGTGCTTTTTTGATTGGAAACAAAACACCTAACAACTTTTTGATAAAAGATCTATTTAAAAAATCTCTACTCCTATAAGCTCTTTTTAATAAGTTGTACCAAACGGAGCCTTAGACGCCATGGTTGACTTTATTAGCTCATTACACTGTCTGTGATGACTAACTTTTGCTTTTAATTTGATCCATATAAGATACTACCAACATATTCTTCTTGTTGGTTTTCACATTTATAGGTTTACCTTACTCATCACCCAAAATATAAGGAACTACTTATCCAAAAAAGGACGTAAAAGGTAGAACTAAAATAGGATTACTTACAATAGCTAAGTTGATTCACGACGAGTAATTCTAAGCTAATTAGACACTTGTATGTCGGCAAGAGTAAAAAATATAAATTTTTGTTTTAGAGAATCCATTTCTCTTCTTTTCAAAAAAAGAATCAATTTCTCTTAGAAGACAAATTCTTTAGTTTGAAATGAAATAGTCATTAAAAGTGCAAAATGGGTATAGAGGATTCATATAGGTGACCCCAACTATTCCGTGATTGCAACAAAGTTGATTGGTTATCACATGCACGTGAAGATTCAGGCCCTTAAGCAAACATCAGATATGTCGTTAAATTAACAAGGGACTTTTTTAGTTGTGCACTTGATGTATCCAACAATTTGAATTTTCCACATTTATTTAGAGTGATTTTGATTCCTCAAAAGCTTTACAGCAAATTTCATATATTTCCCATTCTTCTCCCAGTGGTAGATATCGCTTCCAAAAGAAACACCAGTTACATCATGAATGTTTATTGGCGCGTCGAGGATGTTGCAAATTATTCCGGATTTCACACTACACTTACATAATCCATCTTGATTTTCAAAAATCTGCCAATGTATCAACCGAAAAAAACCCAGTATTTCTCTAGTTGATCTTTTTCCTTCTTAGCTGGTAAAACAAGCCAACTAGAACAGCCATCATTTATTCCTAATATCGGATGGTCCATCGAGAAATCGTTGCAAGTGTTAGCAAATTGTCAGAGCACACTATTGAGGTACACTCTTGAAAGTGGATAAATATGAGTAATGTGATCCCGAAATTAATTTATTGGATCAAGGTAAGAACATATATGAAAAGGCGTAAGACTTTTAAATATTGAACAAAAGTGCCGGCCCGTCATATGAAGTCTACACTGCATCATAAGTATAAAACCTAAAAGAAGGAAAATTGGTATTCATACCTTCAAAGCACAATTGTCCTCACTGTGCAAGAGTCCATTCAGTTTAATCTGTAATCAACATAGCAATTACAGTCAATAAATTGGTGACATTTATTTTGGTACAGAATTATGTCACTGCCAAATCATTTACTAAATCATTACCACACAGATTGTGTCTGGATATTCTTGCAGTAAATCCTTGATAACCATCTCCAAAATCTGACACAAACAACAATTTACAAAATCAAGTTTACTTATTTAGCCTAATAATGAAATAAAAACAAACAACAAGAAGGAGAGGGCAAACAAAAATTAAATTTATGCGAAAGCTCAAAAAAATAAAACATATAAAAAATCTAACTGACCGCAATTTTTCCGCAACCACGAGGGCCAAGAAGTAGAGCTGAGTTGTTACATGCTTCAGTAACTGAACTTGACATTATATACTTCAATTTACTGAAAGAAAGAAAAGCTAAACACAATTACATAAAAAGGGTTTTGAAATAAATTCTCCAAAAAGTACCTTAGCCATTTGGGGTTACGAAAAATGAAATAACATTCAATTTGGAGTGTAAATCTTGAAAAATGAGAATAAATTCATTTTACTGAAAGAAATAAGAGCTAAACACAATTACACATAAAGGATCTTGAATAAACTCTTTAAAAACTACTTTGGCCATTTGGGTTTACAAAAAGATGAAACAACAATCAATTTGGAGTGGAAAATCTAGAAAAAAAAAAGCTTTTTTTATTGTTACCTGTAATTGCTAGCTAGGGAATCAGAGAAAATGGTGAAGATGCTAAACAAATAAAGGGTCTTGAATAAATTCTCAAAAAACTACTTTGTCCAATTGGGGTTACAAAATAATGAAATAACACATTCAATTTGGAGTGGTAAATCTTGAAAAATGAGAATAAATTCAATTTACTGAAAGAAATAAAAACTAAAAGCAATTACAGATAAAGGTACAACAACAACATAGCCAGTACAATACCACAAGGTGTCTGGGAGGGTAGAGTGTAGCCATAACTTATCCCTACCTTGTCATGTGGGGAGTGTGGGTAGAGTGTATGCATAACTTACCCCGGCTCGGGAGGTAGAGAGGTTGTTTTCGACTCGACTCAGGAACAATTATACATAAAGGGTATTGAATAAATTCTTGAAAACCCACTTTGAAAATGAAATAACATTCAATTTGGAGTGCAAAAATCGAGAAAATGAAAATAAAAATGGGAGCTTTTTGTATTTGTTACCTGTAATTGCTATCTGGGGAATGAGAGAAAATGGTGAATATGAAATTGGGATTGCAAAGCCTTGTTCTGAGAAGAACCTGAGCTTGCTCTGCTGAATTTTCAACACCCATTTGCTCGATTTTTTTACAGAGGTAAATTGGGAGAGAAACTATTGTGCTGCGGCAAGAGTTGCTTTATTTTCAAGACTGGACCTTTTTTTGGTTAACTATTTAATAAATGATTTTTTTTTTACTATTTATGGAATTTTAGATGAAGGTTAGAAGATTATTTTGAGTAAACTGAAAATCTTATTAAAAAATGCAAGATAAAGATTTAAAATTTTATAAGTTATTACAAACGAGAGTTGATAGTCTCGTGTTTTGTTTGTTAGATTTAAGAAATATATGAACAAATATTACATCATAGTGTAACGTTACTCGAAAGGTAATATGTCGAAAGGTAATATGTGAAAGATTATATTTGCACAACTTTTAAAAAAACGGATAAAAATATCTGCATAAATCAGCTTCTTGTTTTATCCCCATAATCTCTATTTCTCTTTTACTTGTTCATTTTACCAAGTTAAAAGAAGTTTATTATTTTCTTTAAATGTTACCTCAGTAATAAATACATACACTTCTTTAAGTTTATTGAAACTACAACTTTTAACTATTAACAAAAATAATTTAGTAAAATAAATCCTTAAAATGATTTTAAGGTCGCGTCAAGCCAATAGATGACTGGTAAAAGGAAATAGAGGAATATTATTTATGATAAATATTCATCCGTACAGAGTGCTTACACTCAACTAATCGTTTTAGCTTGAATTTTATTAGCTAAAATATAAGGTAAGCATATACATACTTAATCATGATTAAGCAATAAAATAGATAGAAATGATACATATTTTGCATTCATTTGTTGAAGCAATATGATTAATCTTCACATCTAAATTATATTAAATAATTTAATATTTTAAAATTACAATTTAGATATTCAAAAACTATATGAAAAATACTATTTATAAGTTCAAAAAAATACTAGCTTAAAATATTGATCAAATTATATATAATTTGACTCTCGAAAAATTAAATATGATAAGTATTTTAGGATGGGAAAGTATTGTTTATGGTGACAATAAATATGATGCTCACAAAATAATGTATTGTGTAATGATGAAATGTGAGGTAACGGTACATCTTTGTGGTTTGGTCATTGCCCGCATCAGCTCGTGTGAGAGGTTAGTTGGAAGATTTAACTTATGGTGATAAAAAAGTCTTATAATTAGAAATGGTGACAAGTTTGACCACTTAAAAATGTGATTAACTAAAATTGGGACTGAATTATAATTTGTAAAACTTATAATCTTTTACAAAATACACAAAAGTCCATACACATTATACAAAAACTTCTTCCAACTCACACACATTATATAAAAACTCTTTCCAACCCACTTCCCCCACTTTATTTCAAATAAAAAAAACAATAACAGAACAGCGGCCAGAACTGCAGATTCCATAGGAGCGATTCTTCCTCCATCAAAAGGCTGCTCGTTCCTCTCTCCATTGCTGCTGCTGCTCATTTCTCTCTCTCCATTGTTGTTGTTTCTCTATTCATTCTCACGTAAAAAAATCCACTTGGTTCAAAAGTTAGGGTTTTGAAATCAGAGTGTGAAATGATGATTTTGGTTAGAGAAGATGAAGAAAAACATGGGTTTTTCTTTAATGTTGTTTATTTTGTTGTAATTTCGTGTATTTGTTGCACTTGTTGGAGTTTGTGAGTTTGTAAATAGTGGTTGTGGTTGTGAAATTATGGTTTTTTGTGTTGTTTGTGTTCTTCTTCTCCTTGTTGTTTCGAAAAAAAAGGCTTACAATTTTTTTGATGTTTTCTAACAACTGAGGTTACCTGTTGCAGCAAATTCAACACTTGTTTGACAGTTGCAAACATCTGCTGAAGTTGTATGATTTGGTGTATTTTGTTTAATTTGTGAGTGAGATTTGTGATGGTTTTGTGTTTGTAGTGAAATATAGATGATTTGTGGTTAAATTTAGATGTTTTTGTTGTTGTTGTTGTTGTTGTTATTGTTGCTGTTGCAGCAAATTCAGCACTTGTTCGACAGTTGCATACATCTGCTGAGATTGCATGGTTAAAAAAAATCTTATTTGGTGTATTTTGTTTAAGTTGTGAGTGAGATTTGTGATGGTTGTGTGTTTGTAGTGAAATATAGATGTTTTGTAGTTAAATTTAGATATTTTTGTTGTTGTTGTTGTTGTCATGCTATGGTTTAGGAAAAGTTTTGATTTTATCCAACAGCTGCTGGATAAAATCAAAACAATTGTTGAGGTTTTTGCAGCATCTGAAGCAGTTGTTGTAGCATATTAACAAGTTGTTGTAAAAAATCAAAACATTTGTCTTACTGTTGCTACTGTTTTTCTATTTCCAACAGATTAAGATTCTGCTACAACAAGTAATAAGTTGTTGCAACAGCTTCGTATTTTGTTGCAACATATTATTAATCGGTTGCAACAACTGATTACTTGTTGTAATATATTCTTTTTCCCTTTTTACTTTGAATGTTGCACTAACTAATTAAAATTGTTTTTTTATCTCCTGTGTGTAGATAAAATGGCTCCAGTTAAAAGAAAATGAGAGAAACCAACTGAGGGAGAAAGTAATAAAAGAGCTAAGGTGCAAACACCATTAGATAAACTTGTGACTGCTATTTGTCAATTAACAAATGAGGAAAGAGTTAGTGAAACCGGGGCTTCAGAAAGAGAAGAAACCCACGAAACCTCTGTTGGGCATGAAGAAGAAAGTGATAAAAATGAACAAAGTGAAGAAACTAGAGAAGAAAGTGAAAAAATGATGAAAAAACTGCTGAAGGAGATGAAAAAAATGAAGAAAATGTTGAAGGAGATGAAGAAGAAGTAAGTGAAGAAAAAAGAGATGAAGAAGAATGAGATGAAGGGGATGAAGGAGCTGAAGGGGATGCAGAAACTGAAAATGGTAATGAAGAAGAAGAAAAATTAACAGATCAGACCTTGGTCGAGTTAAGAAGAAAAAAGAAACATAATGTGGATGTCAATCTTGTTGAGTCTTCTAGTATTGCCACATATCCCAATAGACCTTCGATTGGGGAGGTCGTCAAGAGTTTCAGCATTGAAAGGTACGGCGTGACGATGCCGCTGAATGGAAATAAGGATTTGTCTGTTGATTTTGTGGTTAGATCAACCATAGGCAAAGGCTTTGATACCTTCAGGGGCATTCTCCGGCAGCAGGGGTTGGAGAATTTCTTTAGGGCTAGCTGCTTTGGGCTCTATTTAGATTTGCCTGAAGATACTGGTGCCCGATTTCAAATAACAATGGTTTCTGAGCTTTTGAATCGTAAGATTATTTGTGATAGAAAGGATGAGATTTGGATCAATTACTGTGGCATGCCAGTTTGCTTTGGCATGAAGGAGTTTGTCATAGTTACCGGATTGAGATGTTATCCTTGTGAGTCTCCTCCTACTATTGTATTAACCAAGCCAGCTGTTAGGCGATTTCCACGTGCTCAACGCAAGTGTACGTGTCGCTTCAAGTAATATAGTCAGGAAGACCGAGTTATCGTCCTCAAAGACTGGTTATCAAGTACCTATTATCTAAGCTATGGTTTCTATTTGGTGAACGTTAATTTGTTTGAGTTTTTATCTAATAACTAAGACTAAGTGCAGAAATTAAACTAAATTACTTAGGTTTAATTAGTTATGATGGAGATAGGGCTTCCAATATCCTCAACTATCCACTTTTTTCAATCCTTAATGCAACTAGAATGACTTCTTCTTCTACGTTAAGATAGCGGTTAACTAGACTGTCTTATATTCCGGTTAGGATATATAATCACTCAACCCCGGTGCAGAACTCTTCTATACTTTTATGATAGGATTTACCACATAGGAGGATTAAGAACAGTAACCTATAATGCTACACAAGTATCGGGGTACTTTCGTCCGTGATTTTAACCTATGTCTATTCAATTACAACATATTCAAATCTCTCATCTCGATTCTTGATTCGAAATCATATAGATTATGATAATTAGTGATCAATTAACTATCAAACATTCATACCAATTATTGAATTAATCTTAATCAAGTGAAGAAGAAATTAAACTAATGCATTAAGTCATGAAATAAAGTTTCAATTGATTCAAAAGGAAAGCCCTAATATAGTGTTTAGCTCCTAGCCATAGTCACGCTAAGAACTAATACATAATCCAACATGAACTGAATTGAAATAAAGAAAAGAAAAAGAAAATACTTGAACTAGGTCTCAAATCTTATTGCCTCCAAGAGTTGTCTTGTAATGTGTGTGATGGAATATGTACAAGGATCCCCCCTTTTCTTTAGGTCAGCCTCCCTATTCTTTTATAGCAAACCCTAGTAAAGTTGAAAAGACTTTTTCGCCCCTTGGCCAATTTCGACTCAAATCTGGAAATTATGCGCGTCGGAGCTGCGGCCGCCGTCCGGCGCGCGACCGCTGTCGGTAAAAATCACCGAGCATTCGCCTGCGGCGCGCTGACCGCCGTCGAGCGCGGCTCTTGGCACGGTGAATATTTTTCTTGCTCTCTGGAATTTTCATGTCGCGACCCTAATTCCTTCAGCCCGCGTCTCATCAGCGCCGCGACCCTTCTTTGCCTTACGTCGCGGCCCTTGACCTGTTTTCGTCCGGATTTCACCTGATTTCTTTTATTCTTCTTGGGACATTTTAGTCTTCATTTCTTGGGCTGTGCTTGTGCAAATTTCCTCTTCATTGAACTCATTTCATCCTAAATTATGTATTTCCTCATTTGGAACCGCTGTGACTCAAAAGAAAGAAAAATAATCCTAATACTATACTAAACACAAACGAAAAGAGTAAAATACTAACTAAAAATAACTCAAAAGAGTGTACCAAAATACACTCAACAAACACCCCAAACTTACACTTTACTCGCCTTCGAGTAAAGCACTAAACAAAAAACACAAAACAAAAACAATGACTCTATGAACTGGATCAAGTAGTTGTAGCAATACTTCTTCAACGTCATGGATGAAAGATGGGATAATATGTTAGAACATATAACATGAATATATAGCAATCTAGAATTTCAAGTTAGATATTTCGCAGATTCACTTAGATCATAATTAATGGAAACATAAACACCTAACATATGCATGTCAATTTCATTCCATCTTTCCCAAAATGTTATAGACCTGTTTACTTGCTATTCTCCACTAATCATAGACATACATATTTAAAGATCATCAGGACTTTCAAGGGTTGTAATGTAGGCTTAGACAGGAGTAGGTAAAAAATAGACATTTAGACTCAATTACGTACAATAAGCTTCTTCTTTTTTCATTCAACTCATTTTCCTTCTTTTTGATTTCCTTTTTAATCTCATACCTATTTTTCCCTCTTTTATTTTGAGAGAATGAAATACATTATAAATGACAGGCACCCCCAAACTTAAGCTTTTGCATATTCTTCATTGGGGTGCCTCAAATTTTTCAATTCTCTTTTTGTTTCTTTTTCAACACTTTTCATCCCACTAACTTTCAATTATCACTTATGGCACAAACAGGGAATCATAGGGTGTCAAACAAAGGTCTTATTTTCGGCTCAACGGGCTGAATAAGGATACAATTTATGTCAGGGTAGGTAATGAATGGTCAGAAGGGCTATCAAAGAAATGTCTGAATCCTCTCCCTAAACATGTACATCTTAACTATTTCGCCTCAAATAACAAACAAAGAGATTTTCTAGACATTTTCAACCATTCTTCCATAACTGACACACATAGGCTAAGCACAAATATCCCAAATAACTAGATGTCATGAATTTTTGGCATATCTAACTTAAGCACACATATTTTTGCTTTCAATTCCATTACATTATCTCACTTTATTCACTCAATATCTTTAGCAACTACGACATACATGATCCATAAAAAAAATTATGACTCAAAAACACACAAAGACAAATCAAAAGACTCAAACACAAAACAATAAAATAAAATAAGACACCCCACCCAAACTTAATCGACACATCGTCCCCAATGTGTGAAGACTAAAAGTAGGGACAACTTACTGACACAACACAGCGGTCATAAAGGAGGTCTTGGTATGAGATTCTTGAGTTTGCACAAGCTTCTAGGCTCCCTGAAGTTCAGAATTTCAGCATCTTGACACTTTTTCCCCTGACATCAAAACATAAGACAAAACCCAAGACCGTGAGACTGTTCAAGATAAAATAAAACAAACTAAAACAGAAAATCAAATTAACATAATTAAAAACATTGGGTTGCCTCCCAACAAGCGCTGTCTTTAACGTCTTTTAGCCGGACGCAATTAACCTTTACTAGTGCTCATTGAATCCTTCTGCGAGCTGCTTGCAATCCACATAGTTATTGTTGCAGGTCTCACTTCAACTACAATAATTGCTCCAAACAAGGGCCTCAGATATAAGATTATCCCCCAATTACACAAGGCAGACTTGTCTTCTAGGCTCTCTATAATGTAGGGATCAGTGAAACTCCCTACATCTCTCAACTTTTGGGGGTGCCCTTGAGGGTATGGACTTTCTTTTTTAGGGTCAGCAATGACAATTGGTGTTGTCTTTTCTGCAATAGGGTGGTCCTCAGTGACCTCTTCTTTCTCTACACCAACTATCTCTCTCAATTCATTATCATTCTCAACAGCTTGTTGTGGTTCAGGTTCCTCACTCTGCTTATCACTCCCCATAATTATGTCGCTAGATAGATTTTCTTGCGGTACATTGCTCACCATATCTATTAGCTGTCCTATTTGTGTCTCCAAATTTTTGATGGACACCATTATCTCAGCCATAAATTGATTATGGCACTTGGTGAGCGTGAGTATGGCTGCCTGCAGCTCATTTTCATCTTCCTGTGGAATCTGGGAGTTAGGCTGTTATTGATGATTCAACTGCCCCTGATTGTAGTAGTCCATGTGTCTCCTTTTTTCTTTTTTTTTAACTTTACCTACAAAATAAGAAGAAAAAAATGATAAAAAGATGCTCGCAGAACAAGTTAGAAACTTGTTCCTGGAGCAACGAAATTAGAAATAAAATAACATAATCAAATATATACAAACCAAATTAGAAATAAGATTAGATAATCCGATATTGAAAGTACGCCAGTCCCCGGCAACGGCGCCAAAAACTTGTTAGGCGATTTCCACGTGCTCAACGCAAGTGTACGTGTCGCTTCAAGTAATATAGTCAGGAAGTGTACGTGTCGCTTCAAGTAATATAGTCAGGAAGCCCGAGTTATCGTCCTCAGAGACTGGTTATCAAGTACCGACTATCTAAGCTATGATGTTACACCCCGTAATTCCAAGGCAATGAGATGAGAACGTACGTGTGAAAATAAGATTTGAATCTTAGAACGAAAGAAATATTATTTTTCTTAAGGAAAAATATCGGGAACTTGTGAAGGAAAAGGTTTATTAATCGGAATTTGGTTCTCAAATTTGGTATTTGAGACTTTTGGAATATATTGGAATTATGGATTTTAATTTTCGGATTTGGTCACGTGGGGTCCACGGAAAATTTTTACGGTTTTGTGGGGCCCACAATATTTTGAGATATTTTGGCCAATTATGGATTTTTGGGAGATGAAATAATTTTGGACCAATCGGAGGGTGACACATGTCACCCCCATTGACTATTTGACTTGGTCTTGTAGATATTTTGGAGACAAGTGGAGGTGGGTCCCACTCCACTTGTCTTGCTACACATAGGCCATACACTTGGCAAGATCTCATTACAAGGGATACATTATATATTCATAGAGGGGTGCAAGACTTGTTCTACACTTAGCCAAATTTCATGAAATATTTTGCTCCTCTTAAGGGCTCTCGGTTTTGGCTACTTTTGGAGACCAAAAATTGTTCAATATTTGTTGATAAATCCTCAAACTCAAGGCTAAGCTCCCTAATGAAGTTCTAAGCCTAGCTAAACCCTTAAAACCCCAAGATCATGTGTTGGCCAAAAATAAGGGCGTGAAACCCTAAGGTTCCGTCGACTTTTTGTAAGAGAAATACAAAGTGGAGTTGTGTATAAACTCATAGAGGTCACATATATGTGATTGGATCTTGAAGAAGTGGAGTGAAACGAAAACTGCGGACCAAAACCTAAGGGGTTGTTTTGGACGATTTTTGGCTAAAATATGAGGTAATAATTCTTCTTCCTCCGCATTAATTGGATATTACTTATTGTTATGTTTAAGGGATGAACTTATGTTAAGGAAGAAATGGAAAATAAGATGTGTATGTGATAGATATGTTGTTGACCAATTTGAGGCAATTTTGTGCCATTGGTTTCGTTGGTTATATTGTTGTTGTTATCCACACTTGTCTCATGTTAAAATGAGGTAATATGGTTGTTGATAAGTTGTTGAGACTTGTATAAGTATTGAAACTTGAATTGTATTAAAAGGGAATTAAGGAAAATGGATTTGGATTTAATGTATGTTGGCCGATAATGGCCCTTAATGTTGGTAAATAATGGACTATTTTAATGTAGATTGTGGGGCAGAATTTTACACGTCCAGTTAGGCGTGTAATCCCCTTTGGCTAACTGTTGATTGCGCCTTAAATGTGGCTTGTTGGTTGATGAATACAGGCCTTGGAAAAGGTGGAAAAGTACGTAGAAACAAAGGAAGTGCTGCCCAATTTTCCGTAGAATTAGAGGGCATTATTTGGTATAAGTCTTATACTAGAAAGTATGTTATTGATAGAAGTGCTATCTGTTATACCCCGTAATTCCAGGACATGTATACGAGAATAGACGTGAGAGCACAAGACTTACAAATTTGAACGAAAGAAAGAATTGTTTTCCAAAGGGAAAAGTTTTCCGAGCCTCGGGAAGAAAAATTGTTCGTTAATGAGAATTGAGTTCCCGAATTTGATATTTGAGACTTGTAGGATTTATCGGGATTATGGAAGTTTATTTACAGAGTTGGATACGTGGGGCCACCCGAGAAATTTTACGTTTTTGTGGGGCCCACGAGGTTTCCGATATTTTGACCAATTATGAAAATTTCGGGAAACGAAATGTTATGGACCAATGGGAGGGTGACACGTGTCACCCTCCACATAGTCATCTTGGACGAAAATTAGTCATTAAAGAATAGCCATATTGGCTTGAAAAATGGACCAAGTCAAAGGGGTCAAGTGGGAGCTTGACATATTGGACCAATCTTAAGCCATCCATTTGTGTTGATCTAGACCATTGGTTGTAGTATATATCCATACTAGTAGTGCAAGACTTGATGATTCCAACACTTAGAAAATTTCAAGACTTGTCTTGCTCATGAGAGCTCTCGGCTTTGAGGCATAATCCACACAAAAAATTTCAATTATTGTCCATAATTCACAATACTTTAACCCAAGGTTCCTAGAGGTATTGTAAGGTTATCTCAATAGAAATATTCCGGAAAAACTACGTTTTCACGTTAGTCGCAAGATGAAAACCTAAGGTGTTCTTCAACTTTGAAGTTGGAACTTGAAGAAGAGTTCTTCATGAGCTTCTAAGGAGTGCTTGGAGAGGATTGGAACGTAAGAAGATGAGCTAAAAGTTGCTAGGATCGACTTTGACGCTTGGATATTATTAGGGCTTATTGAGGTAAAATCTCCATCTTCTTAATGTGATTGAAGATTACATGTTATAGTAGTTAAGAAATGAGCATGTGGTATATAGATTGAAGTTTGAAAAGATTTGGATCATGTCGACATGTTAAAACCGAAAATGGACAAGTTAGCCATTTATGTTGTAATCAATTTGGTCGATAGTTACAATCGTCGCATGTTAAGGAAGAAAGGATTTATAGTTGTTGTAATTGTTATTATGGATATAACATGTTGGAATAACAACTTGGATTGAAAAAGGAATTGAAAGGAAATTGATAATTGTTGTGACAATGGTAGCCGAATATGGCTTGGAAATATTTGACAGTTTTATATTGATTGTGGCGCAGAATTTTACACGTCCTATTAGGCGTGTAATCCCCTTTGTATTGATGAATTGTTGGGCCTTAAATGTGGCGTTTGGTTATTGATTTTCGGGCCTTGAAAAAGGTGGAAAAGTACGTAAAAACAAAGGAAGTGCTACCCGATTTTCCGTAGAATAAGAGTCCTTATACTTAGAAATATTCTACGTTGAAAGCTAGAAGTTGATAGGCGTATTATGGTTATTATAGGTTGGCATTCTACGTGCGGTGAATTCAAGTTAGCAAGTGGATTAAGCCGAAGAGGTATGTGAACTCTTCCTATCCTCTTGAGCATGAATCTTATGAAATGTACAGTACGGTAGACGTACGTGTTTTAAATGAACTCGGTTTCATTTTGGTATCATTGTATGGATTTTCGAAAGTGTAGTAACTCGTTTTCAAAGAAGTATATGTTATTTGACTTGAAAAGTATAGAATACTTGATTTGGGAAAAGCATTGATAACTTGATATTCTAAGTTAAGAGACTTGATATTCTAAGTTAAAGAGACTTGATATTCTAAGTTAAGAAACTTGATTTCTTAAAGTTAAGAGACTTGAAGTATTTTGAAAGCTATGTAACTTGATTTGAAAGTATAAGTCTCTTGGTTATAAAAAGAATGAATTTGTCTAAGACATAAAGAGTTATAACGGCTTTATGAGAAGTTAGTTAGGATGGCTTTATGAAAGGTTAAAAATGTCTTAGTTTCTAAAGCATAAAGTTAGTATAACGGCTTTATGAGAAGTTGGTTATAACAACTTTATGGAAGGTTAAAAGAATGGTTTTCTCTAGTAATGTAAACAAAGAAATGACTTGAAATAAAGAAGGGCAATTTGATTTAAAGGTATCAATTGCTTAAAGTTTTAAAGTAAGGGTCACTTGATTTAGAAGCCTAGAAATGTATTTCTAAAAATGTAGTGACTTGTTTGAAATGTAGACATGCCTTGATACTACGGATGTTAGTATCTTGGGGTTTTATAGGAAAAAGAGTCTTTTGAAAAGAATGGAAGTACGTAGTACTTTGGGTTAAATTCCCGGATTGTTATGTGATATGAAAGTCTAAAGATTTTATGAACTTGCCTATGCTTGCTTGTGATAACCTTGAGTGCAAATATTATATTTTTACGCTGCCGTGACTCTCAGTTGGAAAGCCGGTTGTCTTGTTGTGAATTTACTTGGACGTACCGACAGTGACGGAAGATTCCACGGGTATGCTTCCATTGTGATTGATCCTTGGACATGCTTATACGATGTGGGATTCCGGGGCATGTAACCAGGATGCGGGTTAGATTCCCGGATTGTTTTTATTACTCCATGGACATGCTTATACGATGTGGAATTCCGAGGCATGCGACCATGTTGGATATTGTTATTCCATGGACTAGCTCTCCATGAGGTTTAGTGACGCATGATGGTCTGGTAGTTAGATTTCGTACTTGCCGATCGATGGTAGCCGATGAATCTCGTAGTTGGTTTCGTACTTGCCCCGTCGATTACATGTACGCTTTGGTACGGTGAACTCGGTAGATAGCTTCGCACTTGCCGGCCATATCTCTCGTGTGGCAGTGGATCCGTAGTTGGCTTTCGTACTTGCCGATCGATTGTTGACGCAGCCGGATCGTAGTTGGCTTTCGTCTTGCCCGCCGATTTATGATGCAGTGGATCCGTGGTTCGCTTTCCTACTTGGCGTCTGATTTTATGACACAGTGGGACACTCGTATTCATGTATACTTATTGGCGTTATATTATATCATGGATCGAAGCGGTGAGGAAGGAATTCCGGCGGCACGATTGATATTATGGCGTGAGACCCATGGTTATATGCGAGTAATGACTTGAGGGCTTGCGTCCCGACTTGACATCGCTATATATTGTGTATTGTAGTTTGGTTATCATACATGTCTCTGTTTATATAGTGTTATGATTTCATTATAGTATTTTCGTTCACATACTTGGTACATATTTCGTCTTGACCTCGCCCGGGTGCGTTCACGCCGCAGTTGAGGTATAACATTGTTGATCCTCATTTTAGGATCACCGCTCAACCGGTTGGGAGGCTCCATTATTTCGAGGCTTTGTATTTTGGTCTGCTTCCTCGAGGTTGTAGATTTATATACATTCAGGGGTATGGCGGGGCCCTGTCCCGTCACAATTGTTATGTCAAAACTCTTAGAGGTCTGTAGTCATATCTTGTGGGTCGTTTGAAAAAAAAAGTAACTGCTTTTGGTTTTACGTAGTTATATGTATCCAGGAAGGTAGCCTTATCGGCTAACCTGTTATTTATTTCTTGTTAAGTTTATGTATGTTCCACTGATTATCTCTGATGTATACCTGTAAGGGTGCCCAGGTAGGGCACCAGTCGCGGGCCCGGGGTCGGGTCGTGACACTATCGTCATTATAGATTGAAGTACTACGTGTAGCATATTCTACTTGGAGGGTGGAATAGCTAATAAGGTCGAAGTACATTGGAGCGTATTGTGATGTGCGATTTATGCACACACTAAACGCAAGTGCACGTGTCGTGACAAGTAATATAGTCTAGAAGACCGAGTTATCGTTTTCAAGGACTGGTTTTCAAGTACCGATTATCTATGCTTTAGTTTCTATTTGGTTAATGTTAATTGAGTTGGAATTCTACACTAATAATGCAGGAAATAAACTAATTATGAAAATACTTTGATTTAAATCAGTTATGATGACGAATTAGGGCCTCCAAGATCATCAACTATCCACTCTATTCAATCTTTAATACAATTAGACTAACTTCTTCTTCTACGTTAAGATAGCAGGTTAACTAGACCGTTTTATACTCCTGTTAAGGTAATATAAACACTCAACCCCAATGGAGAACCCTTCTACCTTTCGGTGACAAGATTGACTACAAAGGAGGATTAAGAGCAATAACTTATTAAGCTACACAAGTATCGGGGTACTTTCGTCCAAGATTTAAACCTATGTTTATTCAACTATAGCATATTCACAATCTCCCCTTTCGGCTTTCGATTAGAAATCATATAAGTTATGATAATTAGTGATCAATTAATTACCAAGCAATCAAAACAACTATTGAATAAATCTTAAATAAGTGAAGAAGAAACCAAACTAATATATTAATTCATGAATAGAGTTTCAAGTGAATCACAAGAAAATCCCTAACAAAGTAATTAGCTCCTAGCCATAGTCACGCTAAGAACTAATATATTCTCAAAACATGAACTGAAATAAACAAAGCAAAAGAAAGAAAAGAAAATACTCAAGAACGAGTCTCCAAGCCTTCTAGCATCCAAGGATTGTGTTGTGGAATATTTACAAGATGGAATGGAATGGGATGAGTGATGGATGGAGAATGGGATGTGGGATGTAGAATGAGTGGATGTAGAATGAAGGATTCTTCTAATGATGTAGAGACTATTTATAGAACAAGAATCCTTTAGGTAAAGGGTTAGGGATTATGTAGGTAGGAAAGGTTATAAAATCCTTTTAGGTAAAGGTTTTAGGAAAAGTTATGGAAAAGGGTTAAGGAATATGTAGGTAGGAAAAGTTATCCCTTTTGGACTCTGAAAATGTGTCAAATTCGGCCCAAACACTCAGAAATCCCGCGTCGGCGTCGCGGCCTATGACAGCGCGGGCTGAAAAATCGAAGGCTTTCGAACATCTTCATGGTTGGCGCGCCGCTGCCAGTGCCTTGGCCGGTGGCATTCTTTCGGATTTTTCGTTTCTTCGCCCTTTGTTCGTCCGTCTTGTTGATTTCTTCTATATTTCGGACTTCTTAGGCTTTTTCTTGGCCCCTTTAGTGCAATTCCATCTCATTTATGCTCATTTCATCTCCTTTTCGCCATTTCTCCATTTCTGACCGTTGTGACACAAAAGAAAGGAAAACAACCCTAATACTATACTAAACATAAATGAAATGAGTAAAATACTAACTAAAAATGACTCAAAAGGTGTATATAAAATACACCAATCAAAACACCCTCAAACTTAACCTTTGTTCGCCCTCGAGCAAAGATCAAAAATATAAACAAAGACACGAAAGAAAATAAAATGACTCAAAGACACTGATCATTTTGCTGCACAATTGTCACTTAGAAAAGCATGAAGGTTAGTAGGATAATATGTAGGAACATATATCATGGATTTTTAGCATTCTAAACACTCAAGTCAGATATTTCGCAAATTCAATTTAATCATGCTCAATGGATGTAAAAATACCTAACTATGCATGTCAATTTCAAAATCCTATGGCTTGTTTACTTGCTATTCTCCACTAATCATGGATACACACATTAGAGATCTTTAGGGATTTTCAGGGTTGTAATGTAGGCTTAGGCAGGGGTAGGTAAAAATAGGCATTTAGGCTCAATTTACGTACCATAAGCTCTTTTGCTTTAAATTCTTCTCATTTCTTTTGATTCTCTTTTTAACCTCATACCTATCTTTCCCCTCTTTTGTTTTGAGAGAATGAGGTGTCTGATGAATAGTAAGCACCCCCAAACTTAGGCTTTTGCCTATTTATTATTACTTTTTCATTGGGGTGCATCAAAATTGTTCACTCTCTTTTGTCTTTTTTCAACACTTTATATTCCGAACAACTCAATTTTTCCACTTATGGCACAAATATGGAATTTTAGGGTGTCAAAAAAGGTCTTATTTTTGGCTCAAAGGGGCTGACTAGGGATATAATTTGAATGTCAGGGATAGGCAAAGAATGGTAAGAAAGGGCTAACAAAGAAATGCCTGAATCATCTCCCTAACATGCATATCATAACTATTTCGCCTCAAATAGCAAGCAAGCAGACACATAAGTTTAATCACTAACAATGCATAAATCAAGCAAGATACCCCAAATAGTTCGATTTCATGAATTTTTGGCATATGTATCCTAAGTGTTCAGACGGTTGCTTCTAATTCCATTACATTATTCCACTTTACTTCATTTAGGCGTTTCAAGTGACTACATCATGCATGATCTTAAAAAAATTATGACTCAAACAAAATACTCAAAAATACCAAAACAAATCAAAAAGACTCAAAAAACAATAAAACATCCCCCCAAACTTAAATCACACATTGTTCCCAATGTGTGCAAGACTCAAAAAAAATAGGGACAACTTACTGACACAATACAGCGGTCATAATGGAGGTCTGGGAGGATTTTTTTTTTGAATTTGCACGGAATCTGGTTTCAACTTTCGTCCGCGTTCGCAATCAGCCGCGGCGCCCCATGTTCTGTGGCTCTCTGAAGTTCCGGCGCCGCGACGCTGACTACTACTTTTCCTCTTTTTTCCAGCATTTTTGCTCCTTTTTCTGTTCAGGGTCTGCTCCTAGTCCACCTGTCATCCAACAACACAAAATAAGAACCCAAGACCGTGAGACTGTTCAAGACAAAATAAAACAAACCAAAAATAAAATAAACATAAAAATAACATAATTAAATAAATTGGGTTGTCTCCCAACAAGCGTTGTCTTTAACGTCTTTTAGCCGGACGCAATTAACCTTTACGAGTTCCCATTGGATACTTTTGCGAACTGCTTGCAATCCGCATAGTTATTGTTGCAGGTCTCACTTCAACTACAACAATTGCTCCAAACAAGGGCCTCAGATATACGATTATCCCCCAAGTACACAAGACATGCTTGTCTTTTAGGCTCTCTCTAATGTAGGGATCAGTGAGATTCCCAACACATCTCAACTCTAGGGGGTGCCCTTGATGGTATGGACTTCCTATTTGGGGATCAACAGTGACCGCTGGTGGTATTTCTTTTGCAATAGGTACAGGAAAAAAAAAATCCAAAGAATCCAAGAAGGTGAATAATTAGATCTCAGTAATCTTTTCCTTCTCTACACCAACTATCTCGCCGCATTCTCAACACCGGGTGTGGTTCAGTTCTCAATTTGCTTATCACTTTCCACAACTGTCGCTAGTGCACTTTCTTGAAGTGTCGCTCATCCTATCCTTTAGTTGCCCTATTTGTGTCTCCAAATTTCTGAGGGACACTCTTGTCTCATCCATAAACCGAGCTTGGCACTTGGTGAGCCTGAGTATGCCTGCCTGCAACTCATCTAGATCTTCCTCTGGAACCTGTTGGTTAGGCTGCTGTTGATGACTCCACTGCCCCTGATAGAAGTAGTAGTCCATGGACCTGTATATATATATATATATATATATATATATATATATTCGTTTTTTTCTTCAAATTTAACCTGTAAAATAAGAATAGATAAATCGATATTGAAAGTACGTCAATCCCCGACAACGGCGCCAAAAACTTGATGCGCGATTTATGCACACACTAAACGCAAGTGCACGTGTCGTGACAAGTAATATAGTCTAGAAGACCGAGTTATTGTCCTCAAGGACTGGTTTTCAAGTACCGATTATCTATGCTTTAGTTTCTATTTGGTTAATGTTAATTGAGTTGGAATTCTAAACTAATAATGTAGGAAATAAACTAATTATGAAAATACTTTGATTTAAATCAGTTATGATGGCGAATTAGGGCTTTCAAGATCATCAACTATCCACTATATTCAATCCTTAATACAATTAGACTAACTTATTCTTCTACGTTAAGATAGCAGGTTAACTAGACCGTTTTATACTCTTGTTAAGGTAATATAAACACTCAACCCCAATAGAGAACCCTTCTACCTTTCGGTGATAAGATTGACTACAAAGGAGAATTAAGAGCAATAACTTATTAAGCTACACAAGTATCGGGGTACTTTCGTCCACGATTTAAACCTATGTTTATTCAACTATAGCATATTCACAATCTCCCCTTTCGGCTTTCGATTAGAAATCATATAAGTTATGATAATTAGTAATCAATTAATTACCAAGCAATCAAAACAACTATTGAATATATCTTAAATAAGTGAAGAAGAAACCAAACTAATATATTAATTTATGAATATAGTTTCAAGTGAATCACAAGGAAATCCCTAACAAAGTAATTAGCTCCTAGTCATAGTCACGCTAAGAACTAATATATTCTCAAAACATGAACTGAAATAAACAAAACAAAAGAAAGAAAAGAAAATACTCAAGAACAAGTCTCCAAGCCTTCTAGCATCCAAGGATTGTGTTGTGGAATATTTACAAGATGGAATAGAATGGGATGGGTGATGGATGGAGAATGGGATGTAGGATGTAGAATGGGTGGATGTAGAATGAAGGATTCTTCTAATGATGTAGAGACTATTTATAGAACAAGAATCCTTTAGGTAAAGGGTTAGGGATTATGTAGGTAGGAAAGGTTATGGAATCCTTTTAGGTAAAGGTTTTAGGAAAAGTTATGGAAAAGGGTTAAGGAATATGTAGGTAGGAAAAATTATCCCTTTTGGACTCTGAAAATGTGTCAAATTCGGCCCAAAAACTCAGAAATCCCGCGTCGGCGTCGCGGTCCTGCAGCGCGCGGCCTGAAAATCGAAGGCTTTGAACATCTTGATTAAGTGCGTATGGCCGTGTGACGATTCTTCCGGATTTTTCGTTTCTTCGCCTTTGTTCTTGGTCTTCGTCGATTTCTTCTATATTTTCCTAACTTAGCTTCATTTCTTGGCCCTTTTAGTGTGCAATTCCATCTCATTTATGCTCATTTCATCTCCTTTTCGCCATTTCTCCATTTCTGACCGCTGTGACACAAAAGAAAGAAAAACAACCCTAATACTATACTAAACATAAATGAAATGAGTAAAATACTAACTAAAAATGACTCAAAAGGTGTATATAAAATACACCGATCATATTGCTACTTGTCGTTTGGGTTAGTCGCCAACGAGGTATGTGAACTTCTTCCTTCTTTTGACATGATCATTTGGAAAGTCTATGTGACTTGATTTTTGTGAGTCTATGTGACTTGATTTATTGAAGTAAGTAAATTGATTTTGAAAGTATATGAGTCTTGATTATGAAAGTATGAGTGACTTGGTTTGAATTGTATAAGTTTCTTGAAGTACTTTAAAGTTATGAGACTTGATTTCTTTAAAGATTATGAGACTTTATTTTTCAAGTTATGGGACTTGATTTCTAAAGTTAAGAGACTTGATTCATTTGAAAGTCATGAGACTAGAATTATTTTAACAAGTATAGATTACTTGGTTTAAAGAGACTGCATGACTTGATTTTAAAAGATAGGAGTAACGTTATTTGAAAAGAATGAGTTACTTGAGCTAAAGGAATAATTGCCCTAATGTTGAAAGTAGAAGTTACTTGGTTTAAAGCCTTGTGTTGAAGTTAAAAAGGTGTAGTAACTTGATTTGAAAAGTATATGTTACTTGATTCCAAGAGAATAGGTAATTTGATTTGAAAAGTATATGTTACTTAATATAAAGAGTAGAAGTAACTTGATTTAAAGGTATAGGTTACTTGATTTTGAAAAAGGGAGTTTACTTGATTTAAAAGTAAGTTACTTGAGTTTAAAAGGGTAAGTATCTTGGTTTTAATAGTGAAAGTGCTTTTGGGTTCAGCTCCCTAAATATTGCATGAAACGATTCTTTTATAAAGAATAGACGTACATAGTACTTTGGGTTCAAATCCCTTACATGACATGATAGTGTCGTGGTTGTATTAAAGGGAAAGATGTGGTAGTGCTTCAGTTTTCTAAAAATGAAAGTGTTATAACAGCTTTATGGGAAGTTTGTTATAACAAGGTTTGTGGAAAGTCAAGAGAGGGTTTAAAAATGTTGTAAGGAAATCATGTGAGAATGTCTATGATTAAGTCCTTAATATAGCACATGATATGTGGCACTTTGATTTTCAAAGATGTTTTAAAGTAATACGTGACGTCTATTGCCTTGATTTGCCAAACCATGTCTTAGAAAGATACTTGGTGTGATAAGTGTCTTGATGATGGTTTCAAAATGATACATGTGTTGGATTCTACTTCCTAGTGATACATGTAGTACTTGGGCTTTTCAAAAATAAAAATTTAGTTTATAAAGTGAATGTACGGCGGACGTACAATTGTTGTAATGGATCTTAATCCTTAATGAACTATGTGATAGTGCCTTGGTGTTATAAAATGAAAGACTTGTTAGTGTCTTGGTTTTTCAAAGAGACTGATAGTTCATTCTATTTTTGCTAACGAGAGTCAAAAGGTGATTTAAAGTGTACATAGTTGCTTGTGATAGCTTTATGTGTACAATCCTTTATATTTATCCCGAGTCCCAGAATGGGCCGGGACATATTGTACCTCGCATGACAGTATTGTTTGGATTATTTTAGAAAGGAAGGCATGGTATTATCTCGAAAATTCTAAAAATGAAGGCATGGTATTGCCTTGGTTTTTCTAAGGAGGAGAGTACCTCTTATTTGATCTAATGAGAGTTAAAGATTACTTAACTTGCATATGTTGTTCATGATAGCCATTGGTGCTAGTGTTATGAGTATAATTGCGGGGTAAACCCCCAAGACATTATACATCTCCTGAGTATAATTGCGGGGTAAACCCCCAAGACATTATACATCTCCTGAGTATAATTGCGGGGTAAACCCCCAAGACATTATACATCTCCGTGGACTGGCCCTCCACGATGCGGGTATCCATATATACTCTCATTACTCTCATTGTTAATCAGGCACAGTGTACTGTTATTTTGGTTGTCATATTTGTCTCCCGTGTTATATTTGGACTGTGTGGTTTTATAAAAAAAAAGGCATAGTTGACTCTCGGTGTTATAATAGTACGATTATTCTGAGGATACTGATGTCTGATGATACAAGGTACATTTGACTCTGGTTTTATATGACACGGTAGGATCTGGTATTTGATTTTTATATTTGCCCCTGTCATTCTTTTGTACAGTTATGATCTTATTTCCTGTACTTCATGTTTACATACTTAGTACCTTGTTGTCGACCTCTTCGGCGGGTGCGTTCATGTCCGCAGTTCAGGTACTCGATTGTGGATCCGCGAGCTTAAGATCTGGTTCAAAGATTTTGAGATGGCTCCAATGTTCCGAGCTTGTCATTATGGCTAAGTATATTCGTGGTACGGTGGGGCCTTGTCGTCGCATTCTTGTCCAAATTCTTAAGTGCGTATTCATATGCTGGCCGGATCACAGAGTTGTATTTACATTGTTGAACAGTGTAGACCCTTTCGGGTGACTTATATTATGACAACCTTATCGGCTTTGCCTTTGTTTAAAGAAAAAAAAACAAGTGTTATTTATCTTCCGCGTTTTACTTAAGTTATATGGATAGAATGGTGCCCAGGTAGGGCACCAGTCACGGGTCTGGGGTTCGGGGCGTGACATATGATTTCTATTTGGTGAACGTTAATTTGTTTGGGTTTTTATCTAATAACTAAGACTAAGTGCAGAAATTAAACTAAATTACTTAGGTTTAATCAGTTATGATGGAGATAGGGCTTCCAATATCCTCAACTATCCACTCTTTTCAATCCTTATTGCAACTAGAATGACTTTTTCCTCTACGCTAAGATAGCGGTTAACTAGACTGTCTTATATTTCGGTTATGATATATATTCACTCAACCCCAGTGCAGAACCCTTCTATACTTCTATGATAGGATTTACCACATAGGAGGATTAAGAACAGTAACCTATAATGCTACACAAGTATCGGGGTACTTTCGTCCGTGATTTTAACCTATGTCTATTCAATTACAACATATCCAAATATCTCCTCTCGATTCTTGATTCGAAATCATATAGATTATGATAATTAGTGATCAATTAACTATCAAACATTCATACCAATTATTGAATAAATCTTAATCAAGTGAAGAAGAAATCAAACTAATGCATTAATTCATGAAATAAAGTTTCAATTGATTCAAAAGGAAAGCCCTAATATAGTGTTTAGCTCCTAGCCATAGTCACACTAAGAACTAATACATAATCCAACATGAACTGAATTGAAATAAAGAAAAGAAAAAGAAAATACTTGAACTAGGTCTCAAATCTTCTTGCCTCCAAGAGTTGTCTTGTAATGTGTGTGATGGAATATGTACAAGGATCCCCCCTTTTCTTTAGGTCAGCCTCCCTATTCTTTTATAGCAAACCCTAGTAAAGTTGAAAAGACTTTTTCGCCCCTTGGCCAATTTCGACTCAAATCTGGAAATTATGCGCGTCGAGCCGCGCTTCGTCGGTAGCGCCGCTCTTAATCGGCAAAATCACCGAGCATTCTCGTCATACGCGCCCTTCGTCTAGACGCGACTCTTGGCACGGTGAATATTTTTCTTGCTCTCTCAAATTTTCACTGCGACCTTAATTCCTTCAAACCGCCTCATCGGCGTCTCGCCTTCCTTGCTCTTGCTGCCTTGACATGTTTTCGTCCGGATTTCACCTGATTTCTTCTATTCTTCTTGGACTATTTTAAGCTTCATTCCTTGGGCTGTGCTTGTGCAAATTTCCTCTTCATTGAGCTCATTTCATCCTAAATTCTGTATTTCCTCCTTTGAAACCGCTGTGACTCAAAAGAAAGAAAAACAATCCTAATATTATACTAAACACAAACAAAAAGAGTAAAATACTAACTAAAAATAACTCAAAAGAGTGTACCAAAATACACTCAACACCAGCCCGGACGCCCAAGGCAACCAAGAAAGTAAAGGGTTCCAAAGCTAAGAATGATGTCTCTTTGGTAAACTTAGTAGAAAAATGCTACATTCAAAAGAAATTGTTGGAAGACTTGGAGTCCAAAACTTTCTCAAAAAAACACAAGGAGGCACTGTGCTTAGTTTGGTTTGTGCACAATTTTCTTTGGGCAAGAGATGTAAACTACAACATATTGCTTGGACTGATTAAACTTGCTGAGGACTATGATGACTTCAACAACTATGCATGGGGTTTCAAAGCTTTAGCTTGACTGTTGAATATTTGATGAAGAATTTGAAGCCAACGGGGAAGACACAAAACCTATATGGCTTCCCTTGGGCTTTCATGGTAAATTTTCTATAATGTTTTACCTTTTTTTTTTTTAATTTCAATCACTATTTTGATTTTTGATAGCATCTTTTTTATAGGCTTGGGCATTTGAAGTCATTCCTCACCTCAGGCATCAAGTCAAGGAATACACCGAAAAAGTTATCTATCCAAGAATTCTTAGATGGCTCACTGCCAGGAATAACACAAAATTGAGTGTTGACCTTTTCAACCCCCCTAAGAAAATTGTAAGCATTAGAACACAACAGATGACTAGGTAATTCAACAGAATCTGTGTCTGACAGATTGATTGATGGGTTCAAAGGGGAATTGGCTGGAGTGACAGCCATCACTAGGGTTGATGATGTTGTAACTAGTGGTGGTGGTCATGTTGCTGTTGGTGCTGGTGGTGATGTTGTTATTGATGTTGGTGGTGGTGCTGATGCTATTGGTGGTGTTGTTCAGCTTGTTGATGTTGTTGTTGGTGGTGGAGGTGTTGGTGATAATGTCCATCAAGTATTGCTAGGGAAAAATTAAGAGATGATGATGTTAATATTGGTGGATTTACTCCAGTTCCTGGATTGAGTGATTTTTTCGGATTTGGTGGTAATTTTAGTGGTGATGGATTGAGTGGTAGAAGATTTGTTGATGTTGGTGTCGGTACTTCTAAGGTGCCCTTATGTGCTTGTGAGTGCACCACTTGCAAGGATAAAATGGATAATTTGATTAGAAATGTAGAGGAATTGGTGCATGCCCAAGAAGCCACAAACACTTCTATGCAGAAGTTGATATCCAAGAGAGGTATCAAACCATCAAATAATCTTTCCTTACCTTATACTCATGTTCATGCTCGGAGGAGGAGAAAAGCAATTTTCCTACTTTTACTTTAGTATGTAGATGAAGTCCTGCTTCTAATGCGTATGAGGCAAATCAATTTCCCTGAGTACTATGATTCCACTGACATAATCCTGGACCTCAACTTTTACAACAACATGTCCAAGAGGTACGCATAATTGACAAAAGAGAGTACAGTTTCAAATGTCGTGCCTTTTCTCTGAAGATTAGACTTGCTAAATTCAAGTGGGATGATGATATGGTCGATTATTGTAGGGGTGTCAGACCCTACCCGGAAGACTGCTCGTGGGCTGGTGCAAATAAGGTTTTAACAGTGATGAATATTAATGCCACACATTTTCTCACTCTCGAGTTCATGATTGAAGAGGGAGTGGTAAATGTGTATGACTGCAACGTTCCTATCTACGAAGAATCTGATTTCTTTTATTTCATGGAGCCGGTAATGGAATTATGGCCCAAGTTATTGCAACAGAGTGGAATGTTTGCACACTTGTCTGCAAAGTTACTCAATGAATCGTGAGAATTCAATAGGCTACAAAATCTCCCTCGCAATATCACTAGTAGCGCATGTGGTTCGTGGTCAATTGCTTTTATGGAGGCTTTGCTTACCGGCACAACTGTGACAAAATCCGAAAATCTAATCAGCGACAACTCTGTAGGGAGGATGTAATGGAGATGGACATTAGGTGTTATTGAAAAGATGTTGGAGCCCTAAGATGGGTTGATAAACAATTCATTGATTTTGCATTTTTTGGAGCCAAAATATGGCCTGTTGAACAATTTAAGTATATATTAGGAGTTTTTTATGACATTATGTAATTTAAGTATATATTAGGTGTTCAGTACTTTTCTAAGACATTTTGTTAAGTATATATTAGGTGTTCATTATTTAAGTTGTGTTCAATACATTATCTGTTGAAGTCAGCTTCAATTTTTGTCTGAAACGTAACCCAAAAATATGATATTGTACTTGTTGTGATTTTTGACATAGCTGAGCCTCAGCCACATGTTCCAACACTAATATATTTGTTTTGTCATGTATGATTTTATGACGACAAACGCTGCTGAGTCGGTGAACTCAATGTTCAATGTTGAAAGAGAATTTCCCATTACTACTCTATTTGATTCCATAAACAAGAGGTTTATTGAGAAATTTCATAAGAGGCGTATGGAGTTCATCGACTCACCAACCATCTTTGTTCCCTTAATGGAAAAAAAATCAAAATTTGTCAACTTAGGTAATAATTTAATGGCCCATCAAATTGCCAACTACAAGTTCAGCGTCATCGAGCAAACCGGGAAGAAGATGGACAAAGAGGAGACGTGGAATCGGAGAATCACTTGCAACGAGGAAAACAAATGCTCCATATGCAAAACAGCTGGCCATAAAAAAACTACATGCTCAAACCGAATTGTTCCCTAGTTGTTAAATTTGCAATGTCTTGTAATAATAATTACTATTGTTTGTGTTTGTGAAATTGGATTTTATGACATTTTTATGTTGTTTTTGTTAGTAAAATTGGTTTAAATGATATGTTGATCTTGCTCAAATCACCAATGTATGTTATGTGGTTTTGCAATTTCTGAACAGTTTTCACCGAGTAAAAATTCTGTTGCAACAGTTGTGTAACTTGTTGGGATTTTGCCAACCAGTAATCGAACTTGTTGCAGCAACTAACTTAACTTGGTTTTCCAACAAGTGACATGACTTGTTACAGTAAGTTCCTATAGTGTTTTGAGTTTTTACAACAAATGGACTGAGTTGTTGCATAAAGTCCTTAACTTGTTTCATCCAACAAATGGAATGAGTTATTTCATCCAACAAGTGATATGACTTGTTCAACAGCTATGTTATCTGCTGTAACAGATTATGTACTTATTGCAACAGGTTATACAACTGCTGCAATAGATTATGCAATTGCTGCAACAGATTATGTACTTGTTGCAACAGGTTATGCAACTGCTGCAACATATTATGCAATTACTGCAACAGATTATGTAATTACTGCAATAGATCATGAAATTGCTGCAGCAACTAGGATATAAGTCACATATGTTTAGTTATTAACAGAGGAAATCAATGATATTTAGTGTTAAACAAAGGGAATGATATTTAATGATCAATATATTTATCTACTAACATCCTTAATGGATTAGACGATAATTTCATTGATTTGATGGGAAATTATAAGTGTATACTTCTCAAATCGAGCGATCGTTGGTGTAATTTGATGAGAACTATTTGATTCACCCATATTTAGGTGTAAAAAATGAAAACCAGTGATATTTATTATTTACTAAATGTTCTAACCAATTTGATGGTATTCTGAGTCAGGACATATGATCAACTAAGCGTATACGTCCCAAATCGAGCGATCGTTGGTGTAATTTGATGAGAACTACTTGATTCACCCATATTTAGGTGTAAACAACGAAAATCAATGATACTTATTGTTTACTAAATGTGAAGCTTTTAAACAGGTTACTCATCTGTTACAACAGATAATGCACATGTTGCAACATATTATTAACTTGTTGCAATAACTAACCCATCTGTTGCAACAAATTATAAACTTGTTGCAACAAATGAGTTAGTTGTTGCAATTTCTTCAATAATTGAAAGATTTATTGCAACAACTGACTCATCTGTTGCAACATATCACACACTTGTTGCAACATATTATCAACTTGTTACAACTTTTTCAACAACAGTTAGATTTATCGCAACAACTGACCCATATGTTGCAACAACTGAACCATCTATTGCAACAAATTTACATATTGTTGCAACAACTTACTCATCTGATGCAACAGATTATAAACTTGTTGCAACAGATGGGTTAATCGTTGCAACTTCTTCAACAACAGTTAGATTTATCGCAACAACTGACCCATATGTTGCAACAACTGAACCATCTGTTGCAATAAATTACAAACTTGTTGCAATAACTTACTCATCTGTTGCAACATATTAAAAACTTGTTGCAACAGATGGGTCAGTTGTTGCAACTTCTTCAACAGCTGTTAGATTTTGTAACTTGTTTAAAACTACTGAAAGCACTCAACATAATGTATTGAACACAACTTAAATAATGAATACCTAATATATACTTAACAAAATGTCTTAGAAAAGTACTGAACACCTAATATATACTTAAATTACATAATGTCATAAAAAAAACTCCTAATATATACTTAAATTGTTCAACAAGCCACATTTTGGCTCCAAAAAATGCAAAATCAATGAACTGTTTATCAACCCATCTTAGGGCTCCAACATCTTTTCAATAACACCTAATGCCCATCTCCATTACATCCTCCCTACAGAGTTGTCGCTGATTAGACTTTCGGGTTTTGTCACAGTTGTGCCGGTAAGCAAAGCCTCCATAAAAGCAATTGACCACGAACCACATGCCCTACTAGTGATATTGCGAGGGAGATTTTGTAGCCTATTGAATTCTCACGATTCATTGAGTAAATTTGCAGATAAGTGTGCGAACATTCCACTCTGTTGCAATAACTTGGGCCACAATTCCATTACCGGCTATATGAAACAAAAGAAATCAGATTCTTCGTAGACAGAAACGTTGCAATCATACACATTTACCACTCCCTCTTCAATCATGAACTCAAGAGTGACAAAATGTGTGGCATTAATATTCATCACTGTTAAAACCCTATTTGCACCAAATTTCACGAAAATTTCTCCCGGTAGGCTCGACACCCCTACAATAATCGATCATATCATCATCCCACTTGAATTCAACAAGTCTAACCTTCAGAGGCACGACATTTGGAACTGTACTCTCTTTTGTCAATTATGCGTACCTCTTGGACATGTTGTTGTAAAAGTTGAGGTCCAGGATTATGTCAGTAGAATCATAGTACTCAGGGAAATTGATTTGCCTCATATGCATTAGAAGCAGGACTTCATCTACATACTAAAGTAAATGTAGTAAAAGTAGGGAAATTGTTTTTCTCCTCCTCCGAGCATGAACATGAGTATAAGGTGATTAAAGATTATTTGATGGTTTGATACCTCTCTTGGATATCAACCTCTGCATAGAAGTGTTTGTGGTTTCTTGGGCCTGCACCAATTCCTCCACCTTTATAATCAAATTATCCATTTTGTCCTTGCAAGTGGTGCACTCACAAGCACATGAGGGCACATTAGAAGTACCGACACCAACAAATTTTCTATCACTCAATCCACCACCACTAAAATTACCACAAATTCAGAGAAATCACTCAATCCAGGAACTGGAGTAAATCCACCAATATTAACATCATCATCTCTTAATTTTCCCCCAGCAATACTTGATGGGACATCATCACAAACACCACCACCACCACCAACAACATCAACAGGTTGAACACCACCACCAACAGCATCAGCAACACCACCAACAACATCACCACCAACAACATCACCACTACCACCAGCTACAACATTATCAACCCTAGTGATGGCTGTCACTCCAGCCAATTCCCCTTTGAACCCATCAATCAATCTGTCAGACACATATTCTGTTGCAACACCTAGTAAGCTGCTTTGTTCTAATGCTTACAGTTTCCTTAGGGGGGTTGAAAAGGTCAACACTCAAGTTTGTGTTATTCCTGGCAGTGAGCCATCTAAGAATTCTTGGATAGGTAACTTCTTGGAGTATTCCTTGACTTGATGCCTGAGGTAGGAATGACTTCAAATGCCCAAGCCTAGAAAAAAAGATGCTATAAAAAATTAAAATAGTGATTGAAATTTAAAAAAAGGTAAAATATTAAAGAAAATTTACCATGAAAGCCCAAGGGAAGCCATATAGGTTTTGTGTCTTCCCCGTTGGCTTCAAATCCTTCATCAAATATTCAACAGTCAAGCTAAAGCTTTGAAAACCTCATGCATAGTTGTTAAAGGCATCATAGTCCTCAACAAGTTTAATCAATCCAAGAGGTATGTTGTAGTTTACGTCTCTTGCCCAAAAAACACTATGCACAAACCAAACTAAGCACAATGCCTCCTTGTGTTTTTTTGAGAAAGTTTTGGACTCCTAGTCTTGCAACAATTTCTTTTGAATGTAGCTCTTTTCCACTAAGTTTACCAAAGAGACATCATTCTTAGCTTTAGAACCCTTTGCTTTCGTCGCCTCAAGGCCCGGCCGCTCGTTAATACAAAAGTAGGAGGAGGCTCACAAGGATAACATCTCAATCCGGTAACTATGGCAAACTCCTTCATTCCAAAGCAAACTGGCATGCCATAGTAATTGATCCAAATCTCATCATTTCTATCATAAATAATGTTACGCTTCAAAAGCTCAAAAACCATTGTCATTTGAAATTGGGCACCGGTATCTTCAGGCAAATCTAAATAGAGCCCAAATGTCACGACCCGACCTCGGGCCCGTGACTGGTGCCTTACCCCGGGCACCCTAGTGATACAACATCAGAGAAAAACCAGCGGAAATAAAAACTCATGACAGAAAACAGAGAAATAAGAAAACAGGCTAACCCAAAAGGTTACCTTTTTGTACATAAATGAAAACTTGAATAGTTACATCCTTACAAACTCTGCCCACAACAGTGCTACAGACCTCTTAGAATTTTAAAACCATAATGACGGGACAGGGCCCCGCCATGCCCCTGAATGTACAAAAGTCTACTACTTCAGGAACTGCACTACGTGACAAGCTTCCGAGATACGGAGCTTTCCGAGAATCAACAATGATCCTAAGAGCGCGGATCAACAAGCTATGTACTCAACTCGCAGATGAACGCAACCCCGGGCGAGGTCAAGATAACAGTACCAAGTATGTGAATCGAAAATATCAGAATGAAATCATAATAGTCTATATAAAGCGGAGACATGTATGATAACCAAACTACAAGACACAACATATAAGCAATCATGTCAAGAGAGGACTCACGCCCGTGAAATCATCACTCAAATACAACCCGAATTTAACCCGCACAATGGCCGCATGTCCCAAGATCTCACCTCGGTATAAGCGTGGCCCCGAACCGTCCTATGGGCCCATACCCGTGGACCATCCAACGGTGTCGGATGCCCAAAGGAGATAACAAGATAACAATCCTCGCGAAGCATACCCGGGCCACCCAACGGCTTCCAGATGTCCAAACAACTAACAAGATAACACTCACTATGGAAGATACCCGGGCTACCCAACGTGTCGAGATGTCCAAACAAATACAAGATAATACTCATCGTGGACGATACTGGCTACCCAACGCGTGTCGGTATGTCCAACCAAATAACAAGATAATACTCCTAAAGCATACCCGGCTACCCAACGTGTCAAGATGTCCAAACAAATACAAGATAATACTCATCGTGGACGATACTCGCAGCTACCCAACGCGGTCAAGATGTCCAACCAAATAACAAGATAATACTCCAATGGAAGCATACCCGGCTACCCAACGCGGTCAAGATGTCCAAACAAATACAAGATAATACTCATCGTGGTCGATACTCGCGCTACCCAACGTGTCAGTATGTCCAACCAAATAACAAGATAATACTCCTAATGTAAGCATACCCGTGGGATACCCAACGTGTCAGTATGTCCAAGAGGATCGATATAGTGAAAGCATACCCGTGGGCTACCCAACGTGTCAGTATGTCCATCAATCAACCAGATAGCCGACCCTCCATCGAGAGACCCGGTAGCACACAATCAAACACTTGTACAACAAAGGCTATCTCAACCAAGCATAGGCAAGTTACACACAACTCAAGGTACTTTAAACACTTCTTAACACAACGTCAAGTATACCAGTAAAACCCAAGTATCTAACCCTTTTAAGATCAAGGTACTCCTACCTTTTATAACCAAACCACTTATGTTTTTCCATCACAAAAAGTTCAATATTTGAAAACAAGTTACTTCTCTATTTCCAAAAAAATCAAGTTACCATTCTAAATCCAATAATGAATCCATTTCTTTATTTTCCATAAAGTCGTTATAACTAACTTCCCATAAAGCTATTATAACACTTTATGTTTTAAAACAATACAAGACAAAATCATGCCTTTCTTTTAAAACAAAACACTTCCAATTCTTAAGTCTCCTTTCTTTTAGAAATCGAATTCCTTACTTTGGAATTTTTTAAGAAGATCAAAACTTGATTTCAATAATTCTTATTAGAGCAGCCATGATCTAGGAAATGTAATACCATTTTGTCTTATCTTAGCTTCTATGCAGATGGAGGTTTCTACTGGTTTTAACATGATTAATTGTCATTACTTCTTTCCTTTATTAACGCTGCATTGGCTTGTTCGATTCTTATTCCCATTTCCGAAATTTATGTAACATTATTCTTTTAACAACCAAGTACTCATTTCTCACGAATGAGGTTTCACACTTTTCAACACCATTTATGTCAATTATACGTCGAGCCTCTTATCTTTTGAAATCAACAAACCATCCTTTTACCTACATAAAGTGGTTATAACAAACTTCCCATAAAGCCGTTATAACACTTTATGTTTTTAAACCAACCAATTACAACTATAAGCCCTTATGAGACCAAGAGGGCTTATTCTTTAACCACCGAGTACTTATTACTAACGAATAAGATTTTCCTACTCTTTCAAACAATCAAGACCTTTACACTTCATATCAAGTCAAGACACAACAAGTGGAAATCAAATTTCTTTAACACACGCGCATCTATCGCACTATATATTTCACAAATAATCATGTCAAGAGGATAGGAAGAATCACATACCTCGCGACGATTGTCATAATAAGCAAAATGCTCCACAATACTTTCCCCTTAAGTAATATGCTACCGTAGTACTTCAATCCTATAAGGGTCATAAAACGTCTATCAATCTCTAGCTTCGAACGTAGAATAACTAAGTGCACGGTCCCTACATTCTACGGAAAACCGGATAGCACTTCCTTGGTTTCTACTTACTATGCCACCTCTTTCAAGGCCGAATTCAATAACCAAACGCCACATTTAAGGCTCAATTAATTCAGCAAATACAAGGGGATTACACGCCTAACAATACGTGTAAAATTCCGCCCCACAATAATACAGAATAAACCAATAATTTCCATGCAATTCTTGGCCAACAATAAACCAATCCTAAACCCCTTTCCAATTCTTTCCAATCCAAGTTCTTCGGTCTAACATGATATCTAGCCCTAGACATCTTCAACAACTACAATCCCCCTTTACAACATGTGATGTCTAAATTAGTAACCAAATTGAAGTTAAAATCTTAAGGCTAACATGCCCATTTTCGGTTTCAACAAGACAACAAGATCCAAATCTATTCAAATATAACAGCCTCAGGCTCAATTCTAAACTACTAAAATATAACAGCCTCAGGCTCATTTCTAAACTACTAAAATATAACAGCCTCAGGCTCATTTCTAAACTACTAAAATATAACAGCCTCAGGCTCATTTCTAAACTACTAAAATATAACAGCCTCAGGCTCATTTGTAAACTACTAAAATATAACAAGCATTAAAACTTATTTCCAAGAGAAGGGGAAAACTTTTACCTTAAGGAATAGCCCACAAAAGCCCCTTTCCTCCACTTCTTTACCGTCAAATTCGTCCACCAGCGCTTCCCACAAGTTTACCCACACTTTTCCTTCTTGCCGCCGCTCCAACAATTTCTCCTAAGGCAAGGTCTCTTCAAGAAAAACTAGAGAGAAAGGGAGAGGATTTTCCTTGGGAGGGTTTTGAAATGAAATGGCCAAGTCTTCCAAGACTTGGCCCTAAAATAGGCTCCTTTCCTGGTCAAAAGGATGGGAGGGACACTTGTCACCCTCTCATAGGCTTTTAACAAAATATCCCCTGATTTTCTGCGCAGAAAATCCCGCCGGCTCCACTCCGGAAAAGTTCCAGATTCGGCCGCGCTGCAACCCCGCGACTCCCAAGATAATCGCGCATGCCTCAGATTCGTGGCCGCTGCACTTCAACCGAAATCGCTGCTTTGCTCGATCGCGCTCCTAACTTGAAACTTCTCTAACTTTTGACTCCGATGTCCTATCGACGAACGGTTTGTTGCGTTGGGATCTAGATTTAACGGACTACTCACTAGGCTTTTTAAACACCTCGAAATTCTTAACAACTGGGGTACAACACTCCAAGGTAGACTCCAAATCCATCCAACACATGTTTGTCCACTTATCTTTCCACTTTCAAATCTTATATTCCTTGGTATGTTCTTATCTTAACTTCTTGAATTTACGGGGTGTAACATTCTCCCCCCTTAGAAACATTCGTCCCGAATGTTCCTTCTAAGTCTCCAAAACGCAGACGCCGGTATAGTCTTTACCACTGCACTTACAAAAGAATCAGTTATGCCACTCATGGACTTATCACCCGAATATACTCCCCGTACTATGTACTCTGACAGGGATCACTGCAACATCTTTTACTCTAGCCGGCCTTACCTCTAAGGTCTCGATTGTTATAAATTCTAAAGTTCAAAATTTTTCTCATCCCCGGACTTACCCTTTTCACTAACCAGGATTCCAAATCACATTCTAACACAAAGTTATCCGAACATAACACTTAGCACATCACATATCATCAATACATACTAGTCTCTAAAGGGTTAAGAATATACCTGTAACTATTTCTTCAATTCCCCTTTTTGTCGTTCTACTCATGTTCCTTCCCTGCACGGCGCACAAAAGGAGGAGATGAATCACCATCGATCCCGGCGTCGAGTCTCTACATCCGCGCTACCTCTGGTTGGACAATTTCTCGCAAAATGGCCCTGCTGGCCGCATGCAAAACAAACTCCCATTCCATCACGACACTCCCATCACGAGCTCGCCACAACGCCACAACGAGGTAGGTGGTCCCATCCGACTAACGCCCCCGCTTCCCAAAAACTCAAACTCGAGCTCGACCGCCCCGGATCTCCAACGCCCCAAGATCGCGGAGCACTCAGATCGGGCGGAGGCGCATAACTAGTCTCGCACAGGCCGTCGCCTCTAAGGTCACCAGCGACCTCGCCGCTCGCCCTCTTCTCGCTGATTCGTTAATTGCCGACCTCTACGCCTCGCCCGAGCGCATAGCTGACGCGCAATGTCCATGCCGGTGAAGAGCTACGCAGGCATCCTCCGCTAAATAATCATCGAGCCCGGTGACATAACTGCACTCTATCCTCCATATCGCCACCGTAGCGGGACATACCGAGCCAATGAGTCAAACTCTACATTGTACTCCGAATCAGGCGCCTCTTTGTCTCGGCGTCAAAAACTGTTTACCGCGTGTCCTCTCATCCGCGAGGCAAGAAATGGCCAAGGAAAGCCTCTCGAGAACTCGCCCCAACCACCGAGACGCATGCTCCCGACAGCTCCCACGAATCAAAACCCGACCGCAAGATCACGCAATCGATGCGAACCTAAGACCACCGACTCGGTCTCCGGCCTTGATCACTCTCACGATCCGTCAGAATCGCTTGATGAATTCTCGCGATCATCCTCGTGCCTCGACCGTAGAACTCGGTGGCCGCAACTCGTAAAATCCCGTAGTCTCAAACTATCTCGACTCGGGTGAACTATAGGTGCCACGGCACGGAATCGCAGATTCGGCCTATCCTCGCTCGACCACGATCCCCGCCAATAGCCGGGCCATCTCTCAGAACCCATCTCCTCTCGCTTCCAGCCGTGGAACCGAGGCTCAGTGCCGTGGTCTCGCAGAGACCGCCGCCGCTTACTCGCAGCCTCCTCACGCTTTGCCCTTCGGGCTCGTTGCCATGCGAGGCATCACCGTATACAAAGAATACGCGGAGGAGTCCAACTTATAACACAACTCTAAGGCACGATCTCAGTGAGAAGAATGGAAACCAATCCTAAATATCTTGTAGCCTCACGATTATAGATGGTGCACAACACACCGATAATCAAGACTTACTAGATACGGCTCAGACACTTTCCGAGGACTAATCGCTCGATACCACTTTTGTCACGACCCGACTGCCCGTGATCGCCGCTTACCCCGCACCCTAGTGATACAACATCGAGAAAAACCAATAAATAAAAACTCATGAAAGAAAATAGTGAAATAAGAAAAAAGCTAACACAAATCGGTTACTTTTTGTACATAAATGAAAACTTGAACGATACATCCTTACAAACTCGCCACAACAAATATATGTAGACTCTAAGAATTTTAAAACCATAATGACCAACAGGCCCCGCCATGCCCTCGAATGTACAAAAGTCTACTACTTCAGAGGAACTGCATCACGTGACAAGCTTCCGAGATATGGAGCTTTCCGAGAATCGAACATCGATCCTAAGAGTGCGGATCAAGAAACTATGTACCTCAACTCGCGACATTTAACGCAGCCTCGGGCGAGGTCGATAATAGGTACCAAGTATGTGAATCAAAATATCGTAAATGAAATCATAATAGTCTATATAAAGCGGGAGACATGTATGATAACCAAACTACAAGACACAACATATAAGCCATGTCAAGAGAGGACTCATGCCCGTGAAATCATCACTCAAATACAACCCGAATTTAACCCGCATAATGGCCGTGATGCCCCGACATCTCACCTCGGTATAAGCGTGGCCCGAACCGCCCTAGTGGGCCCATACCGGGACCATCCAACGTGTCGGTATGCCCAAAGGAGATAACAAGATAACAATCCTCGCAAGATACCCGGCCACCCAACGTGTCGGTATGTCCAAACAACTAACAAGATAACACTCACTATAAGATACCCGGCTACCCAACGTGTCAAGATGTCCAAACAAATACAAGATAATACTCATCAGGACGATACTCGGGCTACCCAACGTGTCAAGATGTCCAACCAAATAACAAGATAATACTCACAAGCATACCCGGCTACCCAAAGTGTCAGTATGTCCAAACAAATACAAGATAATACTCACTGTGGACGCATACTGTAGCTACCCAACGCGTGTCGATGTCCAACCAAATAACAAGATAATACTCCTAATGGAAGCATACCCGTGGGTTACCCAACGTGTCAGTATGTCCAAACAAATACAAAATAATACTCACTGTGGTCGCATACTCGTGGGCTACCCAACGTGTCAGTATGTCCAACCAAATAACAAGATAATACTCCTAATGGAAGCATACCCGTGGGCTACCCAACGTGTCAGTATGTCCAAGAGGATCGATATAGTGGAAGCATACCCGGGCTACCCAACGTGTCAAGATGTCCATCAATCAACCGGATAGCCATTCTCCATCGAGACCCAGAGTAGCACACAATCAAACACTTGTACAACAAAGGCTATCTCAACCAAGCATAAGCAAGTTACACACAACTCAAGGTACTTTAAACACTTCTTAATACAACGTCAAGTATACCAGTAAAACCCAAGTATCTAACCCCTTTAAGATCAAGGTACTCCTACCTTTTATAACCAAACCACTTATGTTTTTCCATCACAAAAAGTTCAATATTTGAAAACAAGTTACTTCTCTATTTCCAAAAAAATCAAGTTACCATTCTAAATCCAATAATGAATCCATTTCTTTATTTTCCATAAAGTCGTTATAACTAACTTCCCATAAAGCTATTATAACACTTTATGTTTTAAAACAATACAAGACAAAACCATGCCTTTCTTTTAAGACAAAACACTTCCAATTCTTAAGTCTCCTTTCTTTTAGAAATCGAATTCCTTACTTTGGAATTTTTTAAGAAGATCAAAACTTGATTTCAATAATTCTTATTAGAGCAAATGCATGATCTAGAAATGTAATACCATTTTGTCTTATCTTAGCTTCTATGCAGATGGAGGTTTCTACTGGTTTTAACATGATTAATTGTCATTACTTCTTTCCTTTATTAACGCTGCATTGGCTTGTTCGATTCTTATTCTCATTCCCGAAATTTATGTAACATTATTCTTTTAACAACCAAGTACTCATTTCTCACGAATGAGGTTTCACACTTTTCAACACCATTTAGGTCAATTATACGTCGAGCCTCTTATCTTTTGAAATCAACAAACCATCCTTTTACCTACATAAAGTGGTTATAACAAACTTCCCATAAAGCCGTTATAACACTTTATGTTTTTAAACCAACCAATTACAACTATAAGCCCTTATGAGACCAAGAGGGCTTATTCTTTAACCACCGAGTACTTATTACTAACGAATAAGATTTTCCTACTCTTTCAAACAATCAAGACCTTTACACTTCATATCAAGTCAAGACACAACAAGGGAAATCAAATTTCTTTAACACACGTGCATCTACTGCACTATATATTTCACAAATAATCATGCTGAAGAGGATAGGAAGAATCACATACCTCGCGACGATTGTCGACAATAAGCAAAATGCTCCACAATACTTTCCCCCCTTAAGTAGAATATGCTACCGTAGTACTTCAATCCTATAAGGGTCATAAAACGTCTATCAATCTCTAGCTTCGAACGTAGAATAACTAAGTGCACGGTCCCTACATTCTACGGAAAATCGGATAGCACTTCCTTGGTTTCTACTTACTATGCCACCTCTTTCAAGGCCGAATTCAATAACCAAACGCCACATTTAAGGCTCAATTAATTTAGCAAATACAAGGGGATTACACGCCTAACAATACGTGTAAAATTCCGCCCCACAATAATACAGAATAAACCAATAATTTCCATGCCATTCTTGGCCAACAATAAACCAATCCTAAACCCCTTTCCAATTCTTTCCAATCCAAGTTCTTCGGTCTAACATGATATCTAGCCCTAGACATCTTCAACAACTACAATCCCCCTTTCCCACAGGGGATGTCTAAATTAGGAACCAAATTGAAGTTAAAATCTTAAGGCTAACATGACCATTTTCTGTTTCAACAAGACAACAAGATCCAAATCTATTCAAATATAATGAACCTCAGCTCAATTCTAAACTACTAAAATATAATGACCTCGCTCATTTCTAAACTACTAAAATATAACAACCCTGTGCTCATTTCTAAACTACTAAAATATAACAGCCTCAGGCTCATTTCTAAACTACTAAAATATAACAGCCTCAGGCTCATTTGTAAACTACTAAAATATAGCAAGCATTAAAACTTATTTCCAAGAGAAGGGGAAAACTTTTACCTTAAGGAATAGCCAACAAAAGTCCTTTTCCTCCACTTCTTTACCGTCAAATTCGTCCACCAGCGCTTCCCACAAGTTTACCCACACTTTTCCTTCTTGCCGCCGCTCCAACAATTTCTCCTAAGGCAAGGTCTCTTCAAGAAAAACTAGAGAGAAAGGGAGAGGATTTTCCTTGGGAGGGTTTTGAAATGAAATGGCCAAGTCTTCCAAGACTTGCCCTAAAATAACTCCTTTCCTGGTCAAAGGATGGGAGGGACACTTGTCACCCTCCCATAGGCTTTTAACAAAATATCCCCGATTTTACTTTATCGCAGAAAATCCCGCCTGGCTTCCACTTCCAAAAGTTCCAGATTCGGCCAAGGCGCTGCAACCCCGCGACTCCCAAGACAATCGCCGCGCCCCAGATTCCGGCGCGCGCTGCACTTCAACCGAAATCGCTGCTTTGCTCGATCAAGCGCTCTAACTTGAAACTTCCCTAACTTTTGACTCCGATGTCCTATCGACGAACGGTTTGTTGCGTTGAGATCTAGATTTAACGGACTACTCACTAGGCTTTTTAAACACCTCGAAATTCTTAACAATTGGGGTACAACACTCCAAGGTAGACTCCAAATCCATCCAACACATGTTTGTCCACTTATCTTTCCACTTTCAAATCTTATATTCCTTGGTATGTTCTTATCTTAACTTCTTGAATTTACGGGATGTAACACCAAAGTAGCTAGCCCTAAAGAAATTCTCCAACCCCTGCTGCCGGAGAATGCCCCTAAAGGTGTCAAAACCTTTGCCCATGGTTGATCTAACCACAAAATCATCGGACAAATCCTTATTTCCATTCACCGACATCGTCACGCCGTACTTTTCAATGCTGAAACTCTTGACGACCTCCCCAATCGAAGGTCTATTGGGATATGTGGCAATACTAGAAGACTCAACAAGATTGACATCCACATTATGTTTCTTTTTTCTTCTTAACTCGGCCAAGGTCTGATCTGTTGATTCTTCTTCTTCTTCTTCTTCATTACCATTTTCAGTTTCTGCATCTTCTTCACCTCCTTCATCCCCTTCATCTCCTTCTTCTTCATCTCATTCTTCTTCACTTACTTCTTCTTCATCTCCTTCAGTATTTTCTTCATCTCCTTCAGCAAATTTTTCATCATTTTTTTCACTTTCTTCTCTAGTTTCTTCACTTTGTTCATTTTTATCACTTTCTTCTTCATGCCCAACAGAGGTTTCGTGGGTTTCTTCTCTTTCTGAAGCCTCAATTTCACTAACTTTTTCCTCATTTGTTAATTGACAAATAGCAGTCACAAGTTTATCTAATGGTGTTTGCACCTTAGCTCTTTTACTACTTTCTCCCTCTGTTGGTTTCTCTCATTTTCTTTTAACTGGAGCCATTTTATCTACACACAGGAGATAGAAAAACAATTTTAATTGATTAGTGCAACATTCAAAGTAAAAAGGGAAAAAAAATATATTGCAACAAGTAATCAGTTGTTGCAACCGATTAATAATATGTTGCAACAAAATACGAAGCTGTTGCAACAACTTATTACTTGTTGCAGCAGAATCTTAATCTCTTGGAAATAGAAAAACAGTAGCAACAGTAAGGCAAATGTTTTGATTTTTTTACAACAGCTTGTTAATATGCTACAACAACTGCTTCATATGTTGCAAAAACCTCAACAATTGTTTTGATTTTATCCAGCAAAATATCTATATTTCACTACAAACACACAACCATCACAAATCTCACTCACAACTTAAACAAAATACACCAAATAAGATTTTTTTAACCATACAATCTCAGCAGATGTTTGCAACTGTCAAACAAGTGTTGAATTTGTTGCAACAACAACAACAAAAACATCTAAATTTAACTACACACATCTATATTTCACTACAAACACAAACCATCACAAATCTCACTCACAACTTAAATAAAATACACCAAACCATACAACCTCAGCAGATGTTTGCAACTGTCAAACAAGTGTTGAATTTGTTGCAATAGGTAACCTCAGTTGTTAAAAAACATCAACAAAATTGCAAGTTTTTTTTTTCAAAACAACAAGGAGAAGAATAACAAAAACAGCACCAAAAACCATAATTTCACAACCACAACCACTATTTACAAACTCACAAACACCAACAAGTGCAATAAATACACGAAACTACAACAAAACAAACAACATTAAAGAAAAATCCATGCTTTTCTTCATCTTCTCTAACCAAAATCATCATTTTACACTCTGATTTCAAAACCTTAACTTTTGAACCAAGTGAAAAAAAAAAGTTTACATGAGAATGAATAGAGAAATAACAACAATGGAGAGAGAGAAATGAGCAGCATCAACAACAATGGAGAGAGAGGAGCGAACAACCTTTTGATGGAGGCTCATAGCCTTTTGATGGAGGAAGAACCGCTGCTATGAAATCTGCAGCTCTGGCCGCTGTTTTGTTACTGTTTTTTTTTTAAAATAAAGTGAGGGAAGTGGGTTGAAATGAGTTTTTGTATAATATGTGTGGGTTGAAAGAAATTTTTGTATAATGTATATGAGCTTTTATGTATTTTGTAAAAGATTATAAATTTTAAAAATTATAATTCAGTCGCAATTTTAGTTAATCATATTTTTAAGACAATTATGTGACTTTTTTGTCACCCTAAATTAAATCTTCCATGCAACTACAAGATACACCAGGATCTGAAGATATTTTTTTTTGTCAAAGACCAGTGAGGACTGAGGACCAATCATCCCCTCAGCCTAATTCAGACACCGTTTTGTTCTCAATAATACATCACAAAACAAAACCAAATCAGACAGAAAAAAAACATTAAAAGAGATGGGAAGTTCAAGTGCTCTCATCTCTAATGTTCACTTAACTCAAACTCACTGTTTCAAATGCATAAATTCAAGAACTTCTCTAAATATCAATCCAACAAGGCCAAAATTGAATCTTTCTAGCAGAAAATACATCAAAAAGTTTAGTAGATTTGTTTGTTCAGCTGTTGAAGATTCCATAGAGAAACAAAGAGAAATTAATGGTGCAAATGCTAGTAGTCTTGGGTCAGTTGTTGAAGATAGGCCAGGTAAAAAATACCCACATAAATTTTTATCTGAAATGAATAAAAAGAGAATTATCCAGATTATTATTATTATGTAAAAAGATTGAATTTTTACTTGTTTTCTGATATGTGTATTTTGTTTAAAGGTGTAATTGTTAATTGGGTATCCATAAATGAATAAAAGAGAAATACCTAGATTATTATTATGTAAAAAGATTGAACCTTTGGTTTTCTTGAGTTTTCTGATATGGGTACAACAACAATATACCTAGTGTAATCACACAAGTGGAAGTGAGGTTAGGGGAAGTTAGTGTGTACGCATACCTTACTACTACCGAGTTAGAGTGGTTGTTTCCAATTGACTCTCGGCTCGACTTAAGGAAAAACATTTCAAAGCAAATAATGAAAGAGAAGTCACGGCAAAATACTAAAAATAGCATGACAAAGCATTCTGAAAAAAGAGACTAATACTATGGTAATGAAGTGCAAGAAACCATAGATTGTAACAGAAATCCAAGAATAAGAAGCTACAAGCGTAATACTAGGACTACTAGTATGGAAGGATAAGCTAGACAACACGTAACTACCTACTATCCTTCTACTCGAATCCGTGTCCTTCATAGCCTCCTACCTAAAAGATGCGTCATGTCACGTCTAGTTTTCTTGAGTTTTCTGATATGGCTACTTTGTATAAGGTGTAACAGTTAATTGGGTATCCAAAAATGAATAAAAGAGAAATACCTAGATGATTATTTTGTAAAAGATTGAACTTTTTGTGGTTTTTTTGAGTTTTCTGATATGGTATTTTGTATAAGGTGCAATTGTTAATTGGGTATCCAAAATGAATAACTGAGTAAATACCCAGATGATTATTATGTAAAAGATTGAATTTGTAATGGTTTTCTTGAGTTTTCTGATATTGGTATTTCGTATAAAGGTGTAACAGTTAGTTGGGTGTCCAAAATGAATAAAAGAGAAATACCCAGATGATTATTATGTGAAAGATTGAACCTTTAGTGGTTTTCTTGAGTTTTCTGATATGGGTATTTTGTATAAAGGTGTAACAGTTAATTGGGTATTCAAAATGAATAAAAGAGAAATACCCAGATGATTATTATGTAAAAGATTGAACCTTTAATGGTTTTCTGACATGGGTATTCTGTATAAAGATGTAATTGTTAATTGGTTTGGTCCTTTAGCTAATTCTGTTTCTTTGTTGCTGGCTTTGTTGAGTTTTCTGATATGGATATTTTGTATAAAGGTGTTTCAGTTAATTGGATATCCAAAATGAATAATAGAGAAATACCCAGATGATTATAATGTAAAAGATTGAACCTTTTGTGGTTTTCTTGAGTTTTCTGATATGTGTATTTTGTATAAAGGTGTAACAGTCAATTGGGTATCCAAAAATGAATAAAAGAGAAATACCCAGATGATTATTATGTAAAAGGCTGAGCTTTTAATGGTTTTCTGATATGGGTATTTTGTATAAAGATGTACAGTAATCGTTAATTGGCTTGGTTCTTTAGCTATTTTTCCTTTATTGCTGCAAGTGTTCTGTAAGGGCTTATTAGAAATACCCAGATGATTATTATGCAAAATATTGAACTTTTAATGATTTTCTTGAGTTTTTGATATGGATATTTTGTATAAAGGTGTAACAGTTAATTGGGTTGTTCCTTTTAGCCAAATCTGTTTCTTTATTGCTGCAAGTGTTCTGAAAGAGCTTGTTTTTTTTTCCATTGTCATATCTAATCATTCTTATGTATCATAGAGATGATTGCTCTAATTAGCATGGAGATATTTGGGTTTTGGGGTATTCTGAGCAAGAGTGTTTGTATTATCTTTCATCATTAATTGAGGTGCTAGGTTGTAGGAATCAGGTTAAGTAGTTGCATGATCAAGGTTAAACCAGAAGGCTAACAAGATTTCTGCTTTATCTACATCAGTTGTGTTAAACCAGAAGGTTAAAAGGAGGCATTTGTACTTGAGTCTAATGACGTTTCCTTTTCCCAAAAAGCCCTATTGCTTTTTTCTATCCACACAGTCCAGCGAGTAGCTCCAGGGATATTCGTCCATACATTGTATGCTCTTTTGTTGATTCTCCCGCTCCGTGAACCAGCATTGCGATAGCTCTTTGTAAGAGTTCCTTCAACAGATTTATTTATTTCTTTCCTTCCTGAGTGGTCACTCCCCAGTAATATTAGGGTTAACAACCAGATTGCTGATGTTGAGAATCATGGGGTCTCAGATATAGGATAAAAACACTAGGTGATTTCTTCCTATCCGTCCTAGCCTTGGTAGACAAAGTTACCAACTGATGTTGCTGGTGTGAGGTTGCAGATCCCGTGGAATTAGTCAAGGTGCGTGCAAGCTGGCCCGGACATCATGATTATAAAAAAATAAAATAAAAGAGATTGCTGATAATAATACACATTTTTGTTTGTTGTTGACTGGAATATGATGCACCTTGTAAATTGCTGAAATTGCTCCCCTTGTCTTAAGTTCATCAATGCGAGTATGCACATATTTTTCTATGAAAATGTGAGAAAATGCATATGTTCTTCACTTCTTTGTCATTTTGTATGAACACTTTTCCTTTTTTAATCGTTTGGACAAATAAATTCCTATAATGTAGTACTAGTCCCTCTGTCCCAATTTATGCGACACTCTTTTCTTTTTAGTCAATCCCAAAAAAATGATATTTTTCTATATTTTGTAACTATTTAACTTTAACTTTAAATTTACCATTTTACCCTTGATGAAATCGATTTATAGCCACACAAATATCTACAACTTACTTTAGATCACAAGTTTCAAACTCTTCCTTTATTTCTTAAATTCCGTGTCCAGTCACCTAAATTGGGACGGTGGGAGACTGGGAGTACATTCTTTGCTTATTTTGTGGGCGTACAGTTTATCTTTGCACTATTCAACACTTCTATGATGCAAGTCTCTAGAAAAACACCTTTATTGTACATAGTTCTCCTCTTTTATTCTCTTTCTTCATTGTGCTCGTTGGTGATCGTTCATGACTGCAAATTTTTTCATGTAAGTTAGATGGTAATAAATGCAGTTTTTGATCAAGAAGATTGTGATAATGCATTTATTGATGTAGGTGATGGCTCAAGCGAGAGTGTATTTAAGAATGGTGAATTGGATAGTGAAGGGAGTTTCGTTTATAATTTCCTTTACCCTAGTAAAGAGCTCCTACCAGATGATAAAGAAATGACTCTATTTGATCATTTGGAGGAGTTGCGTCAGAGACTCTTTGTGTCTGTTTTGGCCGTTGGTGCTGCTATAGTGGGATGTTTTGCCTTCTCAAAAGAACTTATCTTGATTCTTGAAGCCCCCGTTCTAGCACAAGGTGTTCGATTTTTGCAACTAGGTCCAGGAGAGTTCTTTTTCACTACTTTAAAGGTAAAAATGCATCTTTAATTAATAGTCTGTTTAGCCAAGCTTCTGGAAGCCAAAAGTGCTTAATTGTTTCTTCAAAAGGTGCTTATTTTAGGAAGTTGATGTGTTTGGCCAGACTTTTAGGGAAAAATAAGTGCTTTTGAGTAATAGCAAAAGCTAAAAAATAGCTTTTCCCCAAAAGCACTTTTGGAACATTGACCAAGCAAAAAGATCTGCTCTAATATTGGCAAAAGTTCTTTAAATTGATTAGCTAAATACAAACTGATACTTTCCAAAAGTACTTATTGGAAAAAACACTCTTTAGAATAAGTTGATTTTAGAAGTTTGGCCAAACATGCTATAAACCTCTTTTGCCACTCATTCCTGTGATCATTTAACTACGATGAACTTTATTTCGTAAACTAGGTGGAGATTTCTCATGTTCAAGTCCTTTTAAGGGTTAAAAGTTTGTTCTTTGGACCTAATATCTGGCTTGTATCTTCTTTTGGTTGGTGGTTAAATCATAATTTCTATTTGGGCCACTATTAAATAATTAACATTTATAACGAGTATCTTATAGATTGTAAAAGTTCAATTGCTCTCGTTTCACACATCTTGACGTCTAAAGAAAACAGCAAGTTATCTAATCAAGACATGGAATTCTGAATCCACTTGCCTTAAACTAATCCTTATCTCAAAGTGCATGTTATCACAATGTCTATGTTGTCATCTTCAAAATCACGTATGAGTCAAACAACAACAACAACATTGTTGTGTGATTCCACCAGTGGGGTGTGGGGAGGGTGGGGTGTACGCAGACCTTGCCCTTACCTTTGCAAGGTACAGAAGTTGTTTCTGGTAGACAAGTTATTAAATTTGAAATGCAAGTATTAGTTAATTTACCTATAAATAGATGCAGGTGTTCAGATAGAAGAAATAGAAGTCATGGAACACGGTGTTTTCCTATTTTTGTCATTGGAAAAAGTTGGTACCAGTTAGCATAACAACAACATACCCAGTGAAATCTCACAACGTGGGTCTGAGAAAGGTAGAGTGTACACAGACCTTACCTCTATCTTGGTAGGTAGAGTTGTTGTTTCCAGGAGACATTCGACTCAAGACAAAGCATAATCACAATCAAAGCAAGTAAAACAGAGCAAAGCAAGAGAAACAGTTAGATTCAGACGGAAAATTAAAGCAGTATAAACATGCTGATAACAAAATTGAATACGATATGGTAGCGCATTCTAACAAAAGGAACCAGTAGCTAACACAACTAAATAAGATAAACAAAGTACACTGAAGAACACATAGCAACAGAAATCAAACTATAGGGGACTGTAAAGCAATAATGCGCTTATAAGTGTGATAACATTATTTTGTAAGCGTAAGTAGTATTACGCTCGACTACCTATTACCCTTCTACCCTAATATGTGTCCTCCACAACCCTCTATCTAATGTCATGTCCTCAGTAAGTTGCATCTGCGTCAAATCCCGTCTAATCACCTCTCCCCAATACTTTTTCGGCCTACCTCTACCCCTCCTGAACCCGTCCATAGTCAATCTCTCACACCTCCGCACTGGGGCATCTGTGTCTCTCTTCTGCACATGCCCGAACCATCTCAACTTCGCTTTCCGCATATTATACTCCACCGAGGTCACTCCCACTTTGTTTCGGATATCATTATTTCTAATCATATCTCTCCTTGTAATCCCACACATCCATCTCAACATCCTCATCTCCGCAACTTACATCTTTTGTATGTGCGAAGTCTTGTCTGGTCAACACTCCGCCCCATACAACATAGTCGATCTAACCACTACCCTATAGAATTTTCCTTTTAAGTTTTGGTGACACCTTTTTGTCGCACAAGACTCCAGATGCGAGCCTCCATTCATCCACCCTACCCCAATATGATGTGTGACATCGTCATTAATCTCTCAATTTTCTTGGATAATAGACCCTAGGTACTAGAAGCTTTCTTCTTGGAATTACCTGAGTACCAAGCCTCACCTCTACGTCTGTCTCAGGGTCGCTCCTGTTGCTGAACTTGCCCTTCAAATATTCAGTCATGGTCCTACTCAACCTGAACCCTCTAGACTTCAGAGTCTGTCTTCACACCTTCAGCTTGGCGTTCACTCCGCTGCGAGTATCATCAATCAGGACTATGTCATTTGCGAATAACATTCACCATGATACCTCCCCTTGGATTTGTCGCGTCAGTCCGTCCATGACCAAGGCAAATAGAAATGGGCTAAGAGATGGTCCCTGGTGCAGTCTCATCGTCACTGGGAAGTGCTCCAAGTCTCCTCCTACTGACCGTATCCTAGTCTTGGCTCCGTCATACATATCCTTGATCGCCCTAATGTACTCCACAGGTACATCTCTAACCTCCAAACATCACCATAGAACCTCCCTAGGAACTTTGTCGTATGCCTTCTCGAGGTCGATGAAAACTATATGTAAATCTTTCTTCCTCTCCCTATACTACTCCACCAACCTCCTAATAAGATGAATGACTTCGGTAGTCGAACGTCCCGGCATGAATCCAAACTGGTTCTCGGAAATAGACATGTATTTCCTCACCCTTGTCTCCACTACCCTTTCCCAAACTTTCATAGTGTGGCTCAGCAGCTTGATACCCCTATAGTTGTTGCAACTCTGAATATCACCTTTGTTTTTTGTACAAGGGAATCATTGTACACCATCTCCACTCTTCGGGCACTCTTGCCTTCTTAAAAATGACATTATACAACTCAGTCAGCCACTCCAAACCTGCTCTACCTGCACTCTTTCAAATTCAACTGAGATTTCATCAGGCCTGGTCTCTCGTCTCATGCGCATCCTGCGAACAACACCCTTAACCTCTTCAACCTTAATGTTTCTACAATACCCAAAATCCTGGTAACTACCATAATGCTCCAGATCTCCCAGCACAATGTCTCCATCTCCTTTTTCGTTTAAGAGTTTATGGATGTAAGACTGTCACCCCCGCCTAATATGTGCTTCCTCCACTAGTACTTTGTCATCCTCATTTTTGATGCACCTCACGTGATCCAAGTCACGTGCCTTCTTCTCCCTTGCATTGACTAGTCTGTAAACTTCTTAACCTCACCTTTCTCCTCTAATTCCACATACAGGCGTTCAAAAGCCGTCGTTTTCGCCGCCGTAACCACTAGTTTTGCCTCCTTCCTCGCCATCTTATACAATTTCCTATTCGTCCAGTTCTCATTCTCATCCCTGCTTTCTACCAATTTCACATACTCCGCTTTCTTCGTTTCCACCTCCTCTTGAACTTTACCATTCCACCACCAGTCCCCTCAATGTCCACCATAGTTACCCCGCGAGACCCCTAACACTTCTCTAGCTACCTCCTGAATGCAATAGGTCGTCCTGTCATACATACCAGTCACATCCCCACTACTCTCTCGGGCCTCCTTGACCATCGACCTCTCCCCCATCTCCTTTGCACTAGTCATGGTCAAACTCCTCATTTGATTCTTAACCTGTCATCCACAACCCTCTTCTTCTCCATCTTGATCTCCAAATCTATCACCAAAAGCTTATGTCGGTTTGTAAGATCCTCCTTTAGAATAACCTTGCACTCTTTACAAAGACCTTTGTCAACCTTTCTAAGGAGCAAAAAGTTATCTGAGTCTTAGCCACCGAACCACGGAAAGTCACCAAGTGTTCCTCCTCCTAAGGAACCTCGAATTGGCTTCACCATCCTACAAGCTCTAGCGAACTCCAAAAGTGATACGCCTCCCCCGTTCTTGTCCCCGAGTCCAAAGTCTCCATGCACGTCGTCATAACCCCCGGAAGTGACCCGATATGTCTATTGAAATTCCCTCCTACAAATAAGTTCTCAGTGGGTGGTATACCTCCCACCACTTCATCCAAATCCTCCCAAAAACGTCTCTTCTCCTCCTCGTCCAAGCCTGTCTGCGACGAATAAGCACTAATAATGTTCATAGTGAACCCTCCAACCACCAACTTAATCGCCATCATCCTGTCACTAACCCTCCTCACCTCTACCACATGATCCCTTAGCTCGCTGTCTACCAAAATGCCTACCCATTCCTATGCTTCGACCTACCCGAGAACCACAACTTATACCCGTCTACATCCTTAGCCTTAGGTCCTATCCATTTGGTCTCCTGGACACAGGCTATGTTAATCCTCTTCTTCTTAAGAATCTTAACTAGCTCTATGGACTTTCCCGTTAAAGTCCCAATGTTCAAAGACCCTATTTTCAGCCTAGCATCTCTCTTACCCCCCCACCCTCGCCCCATCCCCGACCGAGAACATGACCCTAGTCTACCAGCAGTTACCAAAGCCACTAAAACAAATATAAAATAATAAACTACTCAAACGTTTTTCCTAAAACGGGAAGAGATCAAAGTGCTAGCACAAGTTAACAAGAATCTAGAGGCAAGTAAAATCACTACGCCAAGAATGCTATAACTAAAGACAAGAAGCGGCAAAATTTAACAACGAGGTTAAGGACAAAGTGAATAGTGTGGGAAAGTGAACAGTTTGAAGCTTTTGTTGAACCGTAACAGGCAAGTCAAAAGATCGAGTTGAAAAATCCCAATACTTATCAATTCTGTAAGAAGAGTTGTGTGTTTGTAAGTCCATACAAACATAATTTACTTCATATTCCCAAAAGTTGCAATTTGTTTTCAGAAAGAATTCTGGGTGGTTAACACTCAAAATCTCTCACCTAAATACTGGAAATAAGACGCAAAACAGATCCAATCACACAGAGAAGGAGAAAAATAGTACAATAGTTGGCACAGTAAGCTAAGGAATCTTGAAGGGAACTAAGAGAGGAAGATGGATGACACCAAAATGAAATGAAAAGAAAAGGAGAATCAAGAATGGATATGGCTAAAACTTTAAACTTGCAAACTCCAATACCCAAAAAGGGGTTTCTAGCATACTAATACTAAAAGCTAAGACTTGTTTAATTGAATGCTTTAACTCACTGGACTTGTACTGAAGTGCTCTTTTTTTTTTTGTTCTCTCTCTCTCTCTCTCATTAATCTTCTACTACTGAAGTATTAAGTTGGCTACTTCTGATTCTTAATTCTATAATGTGTATATTATTGACTGCCTAAAAATGTGTTTAAATTATTTGCGGGGGACTTCTCCTAAAATAATTACTTATAAGCTAATGAGCAATATTCATTCATGGAGCTTCTTAATATTTAAAATTATTTCTCTAATATATTGAGGAAACTAATGATTCACTACTCCCTTTGTCCCAATTTATGTGACGCTCTTTCCTTTTTAGTCAGTTCTCCAAAAGAATGACACATTTCTATATTTAGTAACAATTTAACTTCAAACATACCATTTTACCATGATTTATAGCTACACAAATATCTATGGCTAATTTTAGACCACAAGTTTAAAAAATCTTCCCTTCTTAAACTCCGTGCCCAGTCAAACACCTTCACATAAATTGGGACGGAGAGAGTAAAACAGTTCAAATCTGAGATTTGAGTTGGTCACAACGTTATAATGTTTTTGTTGTTGGGATCAATTCTAACATTGGAATTCTTACTACTGTGGCATGTTCACTTTAGTAACTATATTGTTCACACTTTTGATGTAGGTCTCAGGATATAGTGGCCTTCTCTTAGGAGCTCCTGTGATTCTCTACGAGATCATAGCATTTGTTCTTCCTGGTTTAACAATGTCAGAGAGAAGATTCCTGGCACCAATTGTTCTTGGATCATCAGTGCTTTTCTACGCCGGCATTGTCTTCTCACACTTGGTTCTCACTCCAGCAGCCTTGAATTTCTTTGTTAATTATGCAGAAGGTGCCGTGGAATCTTTTTGGTCCATTGATCAATACTTCGAATTTGTGCTCGTGCTCATGTTCAGCACAGGATTATCTTTCCAGGTAAATCTTTTGCTTGTGCTGTTTTCTTTTCTGCATGAGTATATAAGAACACACTGCATGATAAACGGTTTAGTCGAAGGAAATTTAGTTTTTTTTTGTTTTATCTAAAGCTTCTCAAACCTTTGACCGTACTTCACTTTTGTGTTCTTGGTTGGCTCGACTTACAATGCTTGCTTAAAAGCACCTTTTCCCATAATTGAACAATGTTTTGGGTTGAAAATAGAAGCGAGTATTAGAAATTTTAAGCTCCCAAGGTTGAAGCCTAGCCGTTATTGAAGCGAGTGAAAACCATGCGACAACATGGTTAAAATTTAGGGAGAAAAAAAATGTTAGGCGATTTCTTCCCATCTATCTAAGTTTTGATGGACAAAGTTACGTAGTACATGTGTTGGTGGGAGGTAACAAGTACCCAATGGGATAGAGGTGCGTGTAAACTGGGTCAAATACCACTGTTATGAAAACAAAAGGCGAGTATGATGATTTTTCTATGACCGAGAAATCGTCTTGGAGCCGACCTTTGGGCAAACTGCAGTCTTCGAAACCCGCGGATGATGGGCCCGCCCCTCTACCCTTCTCCGCGTAAATATCAGAGTTAATATGCTTGGCGGCTTCGAACTACCTAAGATTCAAGTCCCTCAACCTTTGCCAATTGAGCTAACCCCTGGGAAGTGAAGCACCCAAGAATATGGCAATGGTCTCCAACCTAGGCTAGTTTCGAACATATTTGTGAATTCACTCTTTATATAGTGTTGTGTAATGTTGATCAGCATCATTATGATATCTAAATTGCTTTAATCCAATGAACAATTCTACAATGCATCTCTTTTACAGGTTCCTGTAATTCAACTGCTACTGGGGCAAACTGGTCTTGTGTCGGGAGACCAAATGCTGTCGATTTGGAGATACGTGGTGGTAGGTGCTGTCGTTGCTGCTGCAGTGCTCACGCCATCAACTGATCCCCTTACTCAAATGCTTCTAGCTGGGCCCCTTTTGGGTCTTTACTTGGGTGGAGCATGGATGGTTAAGCTTTCTGGGCGATGAGCGATTGCGCTTATGTTCTTTGCATCAATATACTAAGAAGTATTAGTAGAATGATCATGCATAGGGATCCAAAATTCATGTAGCATAAAAAGGACACTTGAGTGGAGGATATATGATCTGTTTTTTTATTATCATGTACTATTATCACTATCCAATGTGTATAATAATTAGGAGCTTAGCTGACACTCCATTCCCAATGTCATTTTGTTGAATCTTTTTACAAATATATGAAAGAAATAGTCATGGGTTTGCATTATATATTCTTTATTTATGGCTTTTGAAATAATGTAAAGGCTAAAGAACATATCAGAGATGAAAATAATTTGTTAATGTCTATGCTGTAACTTATCTTTTTAATACTTCGGATGAACATTTCTGTTGAAATTCAAAATTTTGTATAGTCAAACCTCCTTATAGTTTTTTGTCCCGCTATTTTTTTTACTGTTATAGTGAAATATTGTTAGAAAATATATAATATTGCATATCATGAAAAGCCAGTTCCTAAGAGACTGTTATACAGAAGTGTGACAGTAATACAATGAAATAGCAGCTGACTTGATAAATCTATATTCATTTAACGGCATAAGGTCAAAAAACCCAAAAACACAACCAAATAAATGAACTTCTTACTCAATGCTCATAACTACAAAACTAAGAAGCTCATTTCTGAAGCATCTATTTCTCCTCTCCTTTCCCCTTTCCCCTTCTTTACTAAAATTACTCGATAGCGAGGTTTTCTATCTTGGGCATAATATTAGTTGCATCTGATTGATCTAATGCAGCTTCCATATGTTTCAACGAACTCCGCAAACCAGTGCATGCTTTAACAAAATATTCAGAACACCTGTATTTCATCAGTAGTACACGATATCTTCTCTATTGCAGCCTTCAATGTAGAAATTTCTTGTGGAGGATAAAGAGAAGCTCCAAGTTCATCAATTTGCAGCCCGATTTCTTGAGAAAGTTTCAATAGTCTCTCTAGAGAATCCACCAAAGTAGCAGTATCCGCAGAACTTTCCTGCTTAAGCAAGCTTGTAATGGAGCGAATTAGTTCTTGTACTAGAGTGGCAGAGTAAAAGGAGCCATTGCAGCATATTAAAATATGAAGCCATGTTCTCCTCCAGTGCTTTAACCTCTGGAGTTTCTCTACTTCAAAGCATTCCAACTGCACCAGAAAATGAAAAGTAACTGTCACTTACCAATACCAACTATCTGGTAGGTAAATGCCTGAAACTTACAATCGCCCGGTTAGTCTTCCACGTGGAAACAATGTTCAAATAAGCGTAGGGTGATACATCTTATTAAAAAGAGCTTATAGGAGTAGAGCTTTTAAGAATAGAGTTTTTTCAAGTAGAGTTTTTATGAAAAAATTATTAGGTGTTTGGTTGCCAATAAAAAAATGTTTTTGTATAAACTACTCGATCGTGGAGTTTGAACTTTGAAGTCAAAGCCCCATGTGTTGTACTATTTGTTTATTAGAGAAATTTTGTAAAACCTTAGAGTAATTTTAATATGAAAGGATTATACAACTTCCATAATTGTGCCACATTTTCTTTTTCTGTTTTCTCATGACTTTCAACTTCTTTTTAAGTGTTATTTTTCATTTTTTTTTACATATAACTAGTAATGACATCTTGTCAATTTTTTCAATGTTAAGTTAGTGAAATCGTCACAGTGAATTAGGTATTAATTTGACAATTTTAATTTTTGATTGAAATATTTCTCTTTAGTGTTCAACTGTATAAAATGTATATTCCTACAGATAAATTAGTTTACCGTCATATTAGGATAATCAACGTTGAATTAGATAGATTTTGTTATAAATATTATTTATTATTATGAATGTCTATTTTTACAAGGAAAGTTAGGGTTAGACCAAGGTACTTACACCCTATAAATAGAGATGAAATACAATGAGAGAAACATCTCTATTGTTTCCTCATTGTATTTCATCTCTCAAGAGAAATAAAGAACTCTCTTTCTCCACAATATTCTTGTTCTAGTTTTGTTCTAGTTTTATTATTTTATAATACGTTATCATGAAGCTCTAACCAACTGAGGAATTGGGCGTAATGTAAAGCAATCGGATATTTCTGTATGCAACTTACTCATGCCAGAGGTATGATTTATTTTATTAATCTCTTATCTTGATTCTTAAAGTATTGTGGGAAAGCAAGCCATGCTGATTTTTAATCTGCCAACATAATAACTCCAGAAGATTTTTAATTATATAGAGCAAGTGAAGTTTATCATTATATGTTTCTACAACCTTCATAATATTGCTCTTTTGATAATTGAAAAGGAGATAGAATCTTATACATACATATATATATATATATATATATATAAGTACAGATTTTAAGAAGTGTACTAAATTTTGTGTAATAAATTGCTCCTGAAGAGTAATATGTGACAAGACATCAAGAAATATCTTGTTGTCATATGAAGATATGTTAGAAAAAAAAATCTCCATATCATATCTATGCTTCGATTTGTTCCTGAAGTAGCAAGATTTTAAAGAAATTCTAAATTGTAATTACTTGATATGTTTAAGACACGTTAAGATATATTTCATTCCTGAAGAATTAGAACTTTTGATAAATATTGTAATTACAGATCTATTTCCTGAAGTGAATGTGACAATATGTAGTAAATATTATATATACAGACGTGTGCTTGATTGTGACGTTATCACGATTCACCTCCAGAAGAGGTAGAATAGTTGAGAAAAGTATTCTAAACATTTTATACTTTACTCCCGAAGTAGTAAACTCAAAATTCTACTCCCGAAGTAGCAAATTCAGAAATCTGCTCCCGAAGTAGCAAATTTTAAACTCTACTCCTTAAGTAATAAATCTTTAAACTCTACTCCGAAAGTAGTAGAACTTTGAAAGTAGTAAAACTTTGAATTTACTCATGAAGTGGTAAATCTTTGAACTTCACTTTCAAAGTAGTAGAACATTGAACTCTACTCTCGAAGTAGTAGAAACTTTAAATTTTACTCTTGAAGTAGTAAATCTGAAATTTACTCGTGAAGTAGTGAATTTAAAATTTATTCCTGAAGCATTAAGTCTCTATAATTTACTCTCGAAGTAGTAGAAACTTTAATTTTTACTCTTGAAGTAGTAAATCTGAAATTTACTCTTGAAGTAGTAAATCTGAAATTTATTCCTGAAGCAGTAAGTCTCTGAAATTTACTCCCGAAGTAGTAGAACTCTTAAATTTACTCTCGCATTAGTAAAACTTTGAACTTTACTCTCAAAGTGATAAAGATGCTCACGTTTTAAGAATAAAATCACCATACACACGGATGTCAAATATATTCCATATGAGAATTAAGAAGAGTTATACTAATTGAAATGATAAAATATTTCTAATGGCAGATGACGTTTTTATGGCCAAAAGGACCCTTCGAATTATCATGTGTAAACTCTCTTTATTTTGTGATTCAGTATGTTAGCATATTTCTTTTCTTTCTTAATCGATGTTAGCATATCTTGCTTCACCGTACTATTATTTTTATTGTTTATATTTTTCGTCTAAATCAAATTATACATATGCTTAAATGTGTTATTATTGAAATACTATGAAGTTCTAATACCCTCTTAAGAATTTGATATCATGGCATATGAAGATGAAATTGACATTCTAAAAACTGAATATATGCAGTTGATAATTAATTAAGAAATTTGATCACATGTATGTTGTATTGTTAGAGAAATGTTATTTTGTGTATAAAGGTCATTGTTGTACATATCTGTCGTATGTCAAATCATCATAGATAATTTGATTATGTATCATTCTAAGGCAAAAGGATACAAATTGTGTAGAATACTATCTATTATAACCACATTGATATATTATGGTTATTGTAGCATCTTTGATGATAAATATTTGAATGTTAATGGTATTCTCCCCTGAATAAGATGTATGAAATACTAAAGTTTAGAACTTACTTCTCATCATTTATAAACTGTATTGTCTTTAAATGTCCATTTGATTACTATTTACTTCATGACACCAGCAGTGTCTAACTATAACTTCTTTTATGATATCAGCAGTATCTAAGCAATATTTGGTTGTACAAAATTAATAACCAAGTGCTCCAGAAGAGCTGACTATTTATCTAGAAGATCATGACATCAATAGTGTTCAAACAATATGTGTGATTATGGAGAATAAAATAGAGGCTCCTGAAGAGCCTATATATTATGTCATTCATTTTAGATTGTAATATACAAAGTTGTTATGATCGAAACATAAATTATAGTAAACCCGAAATTTACTAAAGTAAATGACTATCATATTGAAGTTATAAATGATTGGATGACTAAATCATAGTGGGTAAGGAATATGTATTTGAAATGTTACCCTCTTTATTCTTCAAATTGTATTGCACAAATATGAGCATGATGAAATCATATGTCACGATACACCAGAAGTTTATTGTACAAAATAAAATTCATGTAATAGCAAACCAAAAGTTTACTAAAACAAATAACACATAACATGGTAAACTTGAAGTTTACTAGTATAAATAATTTTATCAATTGACGTGATAATTTTGGTTGTCCTGATTTAAATTTGATGTGCTAAGTTTGTATTCAGAATATATTGAAGAACTAAAAGATTCTTCAAGAATTAATTTGCTTGTTCTCATGATAAGTTGATTACACCAGCTAACGGTGGAATTGAATTCCCTAAATTCTGAAAAATATAAAAGGTGAATAAGGGCCCGTTCACCTGTTATGTGATGTCTTAAATAGATGCATCGATAAGACGGTCACATGTGCTTTTATTATCAACCCGCAGTTTGACATATGCAAAATTGCTTGCTCAAAATAATTGAGTTGAGGTTATGATTTTCAGATGATGTAATCAAGATAATTCATCTTGTTAATGTTGGTTTATATTCAAGTTGGTTTAGTGTTGAATGTCTCCAATAAATAGCTAAACCATTGCGAATGAGAACAAAGTTTCATGTGTTGATCTGAAATATGATATATTGCATACAACGATATTTGTATGCTTCAGACTAATAAATTATGATAAATTCTCCCCTCATAATTGGTTCAAGGTCAGAAACCAAATGTTTTCATCTAATAGTTTTGTTGTGCGGTATATGATTAATGAATTTACCACGATGCACACAGATGGATTTCAGCTGCAAGATGCTCCTAAATTCCATGAAGCGCATGATTTACAACATGCATGAAGCATGGTAGACAATTCGGTTTTAAACGTAATAATCCTTGAAAAGGGAGAGGAGTAAATGATCATAATAAGGAGGCAATGTGCTCTTGAAGAGCCTACGACATAACACTTCATAAAATCTCGTATGAGGTTCAGGTACCTGAAAAATAATAAAGTGATAAGATCTTAATACGTTATGTCTAATTGCAAACCGATGCAAAATAATATCTCGTCGACGATATATTTGATACAATATAGTGCGCAATATTGTATAATATTATGAGGATCTGAATTCTACGTCTCTTAAAACATATTGATGTAGAAATAATTATCAAGTAGATGTATCTTGGTAAGAGTAAGTTTACTGGACCTGCAGTCCTGACATTAGAAGATGTCGTGTAAATGAAAATTATCTCAGCCTATATGGCTTACGTGACAAAATTTATATGATTTTTTTTTAAGGATTCAAAATGCCTGAAACATATACAAGTTATTGAAAAACTTGTTTGTAATCATTAAACGGATTAAATGAACTAAGGCCGATGTACTGAAATCACCTTAATAAATATTTGTTGATGAAGAGTACAAAGATGACTATGTTTAACCTCTTCTCTTTATGATATTCAAAAAAATTCATAAGGTTGTGCAAGTTGTTGACTTGAATATGATTGGAGATTTTGAAGATTTTTCGAAAAGCAGTAGACTACCTGCTAAAAGAAGTTGAAATGAGAAAATTAGATTGGTCCTGAAGTACCATATATTTGTTCAATTGATGCATTTATTTATCTTGCTATAACTATAAGAATGATATAATTTCTTCCTTACACGGAGATACTGAAATAAGATCAATTGCATATTGTCGATTTGATGAGAGATTTTTTCCAAAATTAGGGGAGAGAATAATGAAATAAAAAGGGAAATTTTGTGGAAAAATCCATCATAGTCTCCTACGTGTTTCTATTAGTGAGCAAGAGGTCCAAAAGATTATTCACTTGCAGAAAATAGCAAATCAAATGTCAGATTACTGAATCACATATCCCTGCAGAGAATGTCCCAATTCGGATTGATGTCCTTGTAGGATCATCTACTAGTGTCATAGCAAATGAATCCAAAAGCACGCCTGAAACGTGATAGACCATTGTGTTCTAAGGATCGGAATCCTAGAAAAATAAAAATAAATGGTCAACATGACACTGAGAATAAATCTCATAAATAAATGAAAGATTTGATCAATCCTGATATTCTTGAAGAAATCAATGAGCCGCAAAATCAAGAAAATGAAGAAATAGCAATAAATTCAATTGATGTTATGACTATTTGAATCGCTTGGAAGTAAATGTGGTTTGAAATACCCACAATCTTAAAGGAAGATAATACATCATGCATTGCTCAATTGAAGTGAGGATTCAGAAAAGGAGATATGACAAAAACACATTTCACCAAATTTGTTCTTCACACACGAGCTCCAAAAGAATGGTGATGTCAACGTACAACAGATTCATTCAAGTGATAATATGACTTATTTGTTCACTAAGTGTCTATCAACTGCAACTTTCGAGAAGATGGTGCACAAGATTGAAATACGAAGACTCAAGCATTTGGACTGGAGTTCTCATCAGGGGGAGTTAATACATGCTGTACTCTTTTTTCCATATAAGGTTTTGTCTCACTGGTTTTTCCTTATAAGGATTTTAATGAGGCAACCAAAATGTGTATTATTAGAAATATGTACTCTTTTTCCTTCACTAGAATTTTCCCCATTGGGTTTTTTTCAGTAAGGTTTTAATGATGCATATTATCTACCAAATAGACATTCAAGGGGAGTGTTATAAATATTATTTATTATTATAAATGTCTATCTCTACAAAAAAAGTTAGGGTTAGACCAAGGTATTTACACCCTATAAATAGAGATGTTCCCCTCATTGTATTTTAACCCTCAAGAGAAATAAAGAACTTTCCTCTCTTTCTCCACAATATTATTGTTCTAGTTTTATTATTTTAACATATTTAAAAAAATTCATGTTAAGTAGCCTTTTTATTAAGTCACTTTGGAGCACTTAATCTAAAAATAGATAATTTGAAGGGAAGTTTGTATTAAGAAAGGTGAAGGATAAAATATTTTAGCCAAAGTGTTTACTCTTTATTGTCTGAAAAAAATGACCATTCCGGAGAACGTTACACTCGCATCTAATGTTTGCTCACACCTTACAGACAAAACATTAGATTATCGTCTAACATTTGCATTTTCTCATAAAATTCTCAATTTGCTCACGAGGGATTTATAGAACATTGTCTAACGAGTCCATAAGTTGCAAGAGAAATAAAAAGAGAATCATTTACTAAACATTTTTTCCAAAAAGGGACAATCCGCAAAAATTTCACAAAATTGGACCTTTCTCTTATTTCTTTTAGTTCAACATTTTGCAACTTTTTTAAGACTTCAGCAGAAAGTAGTACAATTGGCCTCTGATTTACATCAGCCTGTTATCTATGTTATCTATTGACGATTTTTCATCAGCATGAAGCCTCTCCCTTGCCATTGCAGCTTGTTTTTTCCAATTTGTGCAGCATGTTATCAAAGAGAGTAGAATAGTCTGCAGAGCCGCACCAGAAAGTATGCCGATCCACAGGCCTTTTCCCCGAAAGTTAAGCCAAAAAGCCAATGAAGCAGCAATAGGAATTCCACATAGGTAAAACGAAGCAAGATTGACATAGGCTCCGATATGCTGCCAGCCACATCCCCTCGCGACACCTACAATGTGCATAGTGCCACAATTAGTCATAGGCTGGATTCAAAAATTTATATATACACACGTAAAAAAAATATTCACCAATATGCATATTACAATTTTCCGGCAAAGGGGATTCAATTGAACCCCCTAGGTAAATGTGGCTCTGCCAACGGTATCTGTTTCCTTTTCTTGTGGTAACTTAATGTGGAAAAAACTAACCTATATACATAGTACATTTTTCCAGCAAAGAGGATTCAGTTGAACCCCCTTTGGTAAAAATGTTATTCCGCCTTACCTTTTCTTGTAGTAACTTGAGTTGGAAAAAGTCTAACCTATATCAGTAGTACTCCCTCTGTTGTCCAATTTATGTGACACTTTTTGTTTTTCAAGACTCAAACTATGTAAACTTTTATCAATACTTTAAAAGGTATTTTTTATCATATTGACATGAGACGATTTACAACTTTTAGTGTTTTTCGTATAGTTTTTGAATATCTAAATTTTAATTTTGAGTTGATCTAATCCAATCTAGCTTCAAAGATTAGTCAAATTGACACTCGTAAAACGAAAAGTGCCACATAAATTGGGACTCAAGGAGTACAATTTTCTGGCAAAGGGAATTCAGTTGAAAGGGTGGCTCGCCAGTCGTAGTTGATACATTTTTTATAGTAACTTGATGTGGAAAAAGTCTAACCTGAAAGGGTTCCTTGCAAGCTGTCAGTTATGACCGATAGACATAGAAGAGGAGCCATGGTCGCGACATATTCCACAACTTCCTTCTCATTGCTGAAAATGCAGCCAAATACGTTTCGACAGGCAAATAGAGTTGTGCTTACTAGTATTGTCTCTGTGGCTGCAATGATCATTACAGAAACCACGGATACACGAGCTCCTTGAGGATTTCCAGATCCTAAATGATTAGAAACTCGAGTGCTGAAAGTAAACAGGAGTTCAATATCCACAAATTTGAGACAAAAACTACGTGGAAGGGAAAGGTTCGATTAAATACTAGGACAAACCTTACAGCACCAGAGAGACCAAATGGAATTGCATAAAGGGTAGAAATAGTGTTCAGGCTGCAAAATGGAGTATCAACAAGAAATTAGCAAATCTAGAATCTCGTGGATCATATTACTAACTGAATCGATCATTCGAGAATGAGATTCAGCACATACCATATAGATAGCACTGAAGTTTCAAGTTGGGGATTCGGTAATAGCCCGGATAGCAAGATGAGCAGCTCAAATGACCACCATTCAAGACTAAAAAATACAACACGTACCATGAATTTTGCAGAAAACACATGCCAAGAAAGTTTATTTAAATTATTAATGTTGAGTTGTGGAGCCTAATTCATCGTCGACACTATGAAGACCCTACGCAGAGTGCGGAGCCCCCTGATTTTTTTTATAATGTAAGGGTATTTTGGGAATTTCGGGCTTGTATTATGTTCGCCCTAGTTTTCGCTATATATTCTGGGGCGCTTCTTTGCATGTGAGCAAGAGAGAATTGTAAACACAAACTCTCTATTTGATTATAGTGAAATCTGCAGCGTCAAAGTGGACGTAGCTCTCGCATTGAGAGTGAACCACTATAAATCTGTTGTTGAGATATATTGAGTTAGCAAGTTGTTAGTAAGTTGTTAGGTTTGTTAAGAGTTTGTTAGGTGGTTATTAAATGGTTAGAAGTTGTTAGCAAGTTGTTAAAATAGTAGCTTCTAGAATTGTTAGATTAGTTGATCCTTTGCACTTGTATAAATAAGCACTTAGTGCTCTATGTTTGGAGTGAAGAAAATAAGAAAAGCTTGTGCAAAAATATCTATTCTCTCTTCCTCTCTCTCGTTCTCTTCTCTTTTCTTTTCCTTTTCTTCTTTCTATCAAAGCAATCTGGATCAATTCCAGATCTATCCAAGTTTGTATTACACAAATTAACATGGTATCAAAGCTCAGATCCTACCAGATCTAGTGATTATCATTCATACGATCCCATTTTCAAGTTAATATTCTCCTGACGAAGAGCTAGAGTTTTCTTCTCTGTTTCAAGTAGCTGAGATAATGCTCTGTTATGACGGTCCATTAAATCTTGTTGATTCGAGAAGTATCGACGAGTAAAGTGAGGTTAGATTGAAGGTGCTAGGCTGGCTGAGTACCGACAGCGACTGCGACAGTGTTGTAGTTGAACGCGCCGCCGCGTCTGGTGGTTGAGATTTCTCTCTGCATTTTCGAGCTTAAAAATCAATGTATGCTTCGTACACGCCGATTTTGTGCAAGTTACTGATGAACTATGGGAAAGGATGCAGACCTAGGTGGTTCGTGTTGCAGGATGGAGTGTTATCTTATTATAAGATCCATGGACCGAATATGATTGTTGTGAATTCGGAGTCGGAGAAAGGATCCAACGTTATTGGCGAAGACTCTATTAGAAGAATCTCGAGGAATAGGAATAATGCTTCTACTTCTCAGGCTCGTCGTAAGCCTGTTGGTGAAGTTCATCTCAAGGTCTCATCTATCCGTGAGAGTAGATCAGATGACAGGAGGTTTTCGATTTTCACTGGAACAAAGAGGCTGCACCAGAGGGCTGAGACGAGAGAGGACAAAATAGCACGGATGGAAGCATTGCAGGCTGTGAAGGATATGTTTCCCAGAATTTCCAACAGTGAATTAATTGCTCCCGTGGACAATATAGGTGTCTCAACAGATAAGTTGAGGCAACGGTTATTGGAGGAGGGTGTGAGTGAGGCTGTTATTCAGGACAGCGAGCAGATAATGAGGAATGAGTTTGCGTCTTTGCAGAATCAACTGGTGCTACTCAAGCAGAAGCATCAGATGCTCATGGACACCTTGAGACAGTTAGAGACAGAGAAGGTCGAATTAGAGAATACTGTAGTTGATGAGAGTCAAAGGCAATGTCAAGAGGTCGGGCCATCTGCTAGATTAAGGCAGGATAAATACAGTGAAGCAAGTGCAAGTGAATCAGAGGATGACAATGAAAGAGTTTTCAGCTGCAAATAGACCGAGAACAGAAGGATACTTCGTCGGAAGCAATCTGGATTGAGTTGAAGCTCAATTTACAGAGTTTTATTTTACAGTTTCATTTGTTTAGCTCAGGACAGGAGAATCGAGAAATTTCTAGCCGGAATTGAACTAGTAATTGAGGGAGACTCCACTGCAGATCCGAGCTTATTCTAAGAGTTTGCATAGGGAGAATCGAGGGATTCTCTAGTCCGAGTGTGACTAGAGAACGAGGGTTCTTCGTTTCGTTGCTGCTCACTGTGTTGCTGCTCACGGTAACTCACGTCCAAGCTAGGAATGAAGAATGTCTTCGTATCTCCTAGCTTGCGGGGGAGTGTTGAGATATATTGAGTTAGCAAGTTGTTAGTAAGTTGTTAGGTTTGTTAAGAGTTTGTTAGGTGGTTATTAAATGGTTAGAAGTTGTTAGCCAAGTTGTTAAAATAGTAGCTTCTAGAATTGTTAGATTAGTTGATCCTTTGCACTTGTATAAATAAGCACTTAGTGCTCTATGTTTGGAGTGAAGAAAATAAGAAAAGCTTGTGCAAAAATATCTATTCTCTCTTCCTCTCTCTCGTTCTCTTCTCTTCTCTTTTCTTTTTCTTTTCTTCTTTCTATCAAAGCAATCTGGATCAATTCCAGATCTATCCAAGTTTGTATTACACAAATTAACATGTTATTTGTTCTTCGCTTATTTACTGTTTTCTTCTTAGGTCGGATTTGAGACTCAAATCCTAACAATTACTCCCTCCGTCTCATTTTAACTGCTGCTTTAGCTCAGAAAAATTATCCCAAAATAATTGTCTCAAAAAGCATTTAATAAATAGGGATAATTTAGTAAACTATATCTTGTATTTCTTGTTTTTCATAATGGGCACGAAAAGAGCTAAAGAGATAGTTAAAATGAGACGGAGGGAGTAAAATAGATGGAGGGAGGTTGCGGGAGTACCAAATCATGATTGCAGACGGGATAGCAAACTGAAAGAACTCTCTCATTCCCTTGACAATCTCCCATGACATTGGTGCTCGAGTTTTTGCACAAGCGGGAGACAACCTCATGTACGAAGCAAGGATTACGACGTTCAACCACATCGATATGCCAATAGCCACAGCCGCGTGTCCGCAAAGAGTTTCTAGTGCACTCGCCATCCCCAACTACACAGCACATTTAAATTTTAGTCAGTAAAGAAGCACAAAAAATGGGACAATTTGTTCATTTATAAGCTAAGAAATAATTTACAGCTATATTTTGTGGAAATCAGCAACTCTTAATCACATTAGAACTATAAATATGCCCTCTAAGTAGAAAATAGAAAAGAACAAAAAAAAATTCTGCCCTTTAATTCAACTTCAAACACATTCTTATTCTTCTATTGGTTTCTCTTTGGCATATATAGGTTAGTCTGTTTTACCTTAACCCCATCCAAGATTCTCTCTTCATGTAAATATAAAAGCTAGAAAACAGAGGGAAAAAAAGAACTCTTCTATGGCTGCAGAACAACCCCCCCCCCCCCCACCCCACAAAGATAGATTCTTTTCTAGCCAAAAAATTGAACAACCACCTCGTAGACATCAAGATAGAGACTGTGAACATAACACATTACAAGTTACATAAAGAAGATAGAGATTAATTTCTACTTACTATCTCTGTATAGGTATAACCGTATAAGTATGATATAAGTATGATATGGCAACTTGAAATATAGAGCCAGAACTAGCTATAACTAGTTAAATTGAACTAATAGTGTAAAAATTGATAACAACTATATGTAACTGAGTTTAACTTATATACATCGCCATCGACAATGTAATAGTTTTAACACTATAAGGTCACCTAAAGCATATATACAGGTAACTCCCATAAAAGGTGAGATTGCGTGCTATCAGTGGCGGAGCCACCATGTAGCCCGCCCGGGCTTCCCCTCAAATTTAATTTTTTCCTAGTATACTACTAGTAATATTCATGATATTACAATAGAGTCCTCAATTCTGGCTTCCCCGGGCTCCCCCTAGACCAAAATCTTGGCTTCGCCCCTGCGTGCTATCCACTATAAAGGTAAAGGTGAAGGTGACCTGACAGTAAGTGCATATTGTTATCAATCTGTATTACAAAAAAAACGTTGAAACTGTAAAAATACTTTCTGAAACCAGAAAACAGAAACTGAAAGAACAAGAACAATTTCTGAAAAATATTTAAGAATCAAAATCGAGCCCACTGAATGCACAGTGTGTCCTTAAGGAAATTATTCCCCTCAAGTACCCGAGGTTAATGGAATATATCCTCCCAGGATAGAACGATTTTACTCACTGGTGTATCGGTACCTAAAACAACGGTGTCAGCGAACCACTCAACGGTAGTAAATTACACTGGAATTTATTTGTGCAGAAGAAGAAGATTTCGGAAATTCAGAAAATTAGTGTCTTAAATTCTGAGGAATCAAGCGAATTTATAGCCATGGAAGTACTGTTTCTGAAGGTTTGCAACCCTTCTGAACAGTCACTTTAAAACAGTGGAAAATTTAAATAAATTATGGGAAAGAACCGGGTCGCGGAACAGACACGCGGATCCGGGTCACTAACGGGTAGGATTGAATTAGTTAATTAAATAAATAATAATTAATTAAATAATTAAAGAAAATTTGGTCCAAAAAGATTATCAATCAAATCATTTGACCGAATCCGAATCCGAGCGACGACGACAGCGCGAGGGGAGACCCTCTTCTTAACCCTTTAGCACCAAGGAGTACTTCTACTTTTAAGTAGAAGAACTCTTCCTTCCACTACCAATGAGGGACAAGTGCTTATTTTATAAAGCAAGAGGAACAACTCTTTTTCCCTCCATTTTCCATTCAATCTATCATTTAAACCCAACACATATAAGTTAAACTCTACGTAACTTTTCATGTTAAGCCTACTAATAGTTACCTGAAAATAGGGTGTGAACCTACTATAACAAAGTTAAATTGCAGTTACACTGACACTTAAATCCAAATCCAAGAAATAATCATAGATAGACAGTTTATTCTACCAGGTCACCTGAAACATAAATACATGTAACTCTCAATAAAAAGTAAAATTTCTAAACTTGAAAATAAGTGGTTTGGATTGGCTTTTGGGTACCCAGAATGATTCTGGGTACCTACTTTCGTGAAAATCAGAAAATTGACATGTTTGGCTGGCCAAAATCAATTCTGGCGGAATCAATTTTTCCAATGATTTCAATTTGAATTTTACTCTTTCCTTTATTACCCTCTTTAATTTTCATCAACAACTATATCCACTTTCATTACTCTCTTTAAATATTTAGAAATAATTAATAAAAAAAAATCAAATATACAACTTTCATTAACCTCTTTAAATATCTAGAAATTATTACTAAAAAAAATTCAAATATACAACTTTCATCACCCTCTTTAAATATCTAGAAATAATTACTAAAAAAAATCAAATATACTACTCATATTTTGTTTTGAGTATGCTATTGTTAATTTTAGGACCTTTCTCGTACTTAGGAATGAGAATAGTGCAACTCATTTGGCTTCAAATTAATTGGTATTGTTATAAAATATGTTATCCTTTTCGGTTTTGTACTTAATTTCTTTTTTACTTTTCGATATGATTATTTATTATCATACTTCTTCGAGCTTTAACTTCATACACGCTAATTAAAGTTGACATTTGTTTATGTATAATTGTAGATTGAAACTTTAAACTCTTCAAACATCCTAACGTTGTCCGATTATACGAGGATTATCCTTCTCCTTTTTCTATTGTCTTCTTTTAAATACTCCGAATATTATTAATATAATATATTATATTTTGAACAAATAAGAAATAAATATACCCAAGTTGAAGTATCAAAAAGTTAATTATTTTTGAAGAATTACCTGAAGAGTCGTGGCGCCTCCTCCCAAGGGCCGCGACGCTTGTGGCGTGAAAAATCACTGGAACTTAGGCGCCGCGGCGCCTAGGCTCCAATAGCTTCTGGAAATTAAGCGCCGCGGTACATTGGTCCTTACAGATGTGAACGCTATCACCTTCCTGATTTTAGGCATTTTAACGGGTTTGCAAATCATAATAAAGTATTCAATTATTACCACTCAAGTTTAAGGTGCACAATAGAAAAAACTTTTGGGATATGGAAGAACAAATTTACAATTTTATGTCGCATGCCCAAGTTCAATTTTGAAACACAGGTTCAAATAGTCGTCGCAACAATGACTATACACAACTTTATCAGAAGGAATGCCGAAAGGGATATTGATTTTGATCTTTATGAAGATGAAAGCACAATCATTCACCATGATGATTATTATAGATCATCTAACTTGGATCAATCACAGGTTTTTAATGTAGCTTCTTCATCAGAGATGAATCACATTCGGGACTTAGTCCGCAATCAAATTATAGAGTACATGCAAAATTAGTATTGTAATAATATTTAAATACTATTTGCACTTTAAATTAGTATTGTAATAATATTCTACTAATATTTAAGTACTATATTGCACTTTAAATTCTATTATCTATTTGTAATTTTTATTTACATACTTCCATCTATTTATATGTATAGCAATTTTTATTTATATGTATGTCAATTTTGGTAATTCTACATTCAAATCAATTTTGATCAAAATTATTCAAACATAAATCAATTATAAGAATCACTTTTACATTGTTGCATCCAAACATAAACCAATTCTGTCAGAATCAATTTTGCCCACCGCTAATCCAAACATAGCTATGTTACCTGCTATAACATAAAAAACAAAGGTTTACCTGACAATCTGTGTATATGTAATTGTAACTCTTCATGTTAATCCTACTATAGCTACCTGAAAAATAAAGTGTCCGGAGACGGAGCCGTGATTTTTAGTTTATGGGTACTTGATCACAATTCTTACAAAGTTCTGAATGTATTATTTATACACACCAAACAAATTTTTAACCAAATTTGTCATCTTGAAAGTTATGTGACATTTTTATAAGATATGCAGGTCTCTCTATTTCTAATCCAATACAAAAATCAATTGGTTTCGTTAAACTAGCTATATGTTATGCATAACAGGGTTTGAGCTAAAGCTATTGGATTCTGCCAAATATGTAGCTAAGGGTAGCTTCGCCCCTGAAAGGGCAGAACCTACTATAACCAATTAAATTACACTTATACTATCAGACTATCAGTGTATATAACTTAAATCCAATAAAGATTATAGGTAAGTACTTACAAGAAAGCTGAAACCAGTGACCACAGCAAGAGAAAGAGCAAGGGCAGTGCTTGAGAGAGAAAGTTCACCTAAATGACCAACCATCATCATTGATATTACTTGCAAGAAATACTGTGAAAGTGTCACTGCTATCATTGGACCAGCCAAATAACCAACTTTTTTCACTTCCTCCCAAATTACTCCCCATCTCAACTCAACTGATTCTCTTTCTTGGGAGCAAAAAGGCGAAATTCCTCGCCCACAGGGCCCCCAACTGATTCTCTTTCTTTCAATAACAATCCATCTTCTATATTCTCCATGATTTAAAATAAAAAAAAGTGTTGAACTTGTTTGTAAAATACCCCTTTTGAGAATAAAAATCTTGATTTTTTTATGATAGAGAAAAAAAAAGGGATTAGGGGGGGAGGGGAGGTCTTGAACTTGTAAAAAGGCCCCCTTTTGGGGAAAATTGTGGATTGGATTGTGGCTGTGGCCTGTGGCAGAGAAAGACAGGAATGGTCCCGGGACATAGCTGGATGACAAGGACATAGCTGGATGACAAAGCAGGGAAACTTAAAATTCAACTGGATGTGAGTTCGAACCCTGAGTATTTTGCTTCTCTTTTAGGGTAGGTGATATCGGTTACTTTGTTCTCAAACTCTGGTCATTCAGCCATATTATGCGGATTTACTGGTAAAGAGACCACTATCTCCAGAAATAGTCTGTGGTAAGCCGGAAAACTGGATATTAAAAAAAAAAACTTGAAAGTTTGAGAATTTGTTATTTAATGATGCTAGTGGTTTGTTTGTGTAGGTTTTTGTTTGTCTTGCTGACTATTTCTTGGATTGTAGTTTGGTTGACTAAAGTATTAAATTAGTCTCTATTCCTTGCTTCCAAAGATGAACATGAGGTATTATTTTAAATAACGAACTGACCTGGATTCCTAATAAATTTTTTGATTTCTTTTCAAAACTGATGATGATTAATCATTCGAACCTTGAGAAATACCGAAAAGGCATTTCATGAATCATCTAATTCTATCTCTTTTAACTCCGTTTGAAAAAAAGTAAGGATCCAAAGAATAAATTTTTATTTTCATTGTTAAATCTCTTATTGATTAATCAATGTGTGATATGCGTTAGAATATTAGTATTAGAATATTCTAGAATAGTATCATAGTATCATTAATATAATATTGTGTGAATATATTGTATTAATATAATATCTTATTCTATATGATAGGTAATTATTGTATATGAAATATTCCTAGGATTATACTAACAAAAACTTAGTATAATATGTTCGATCCTCATTACTAATGAAATTCAAATAATAATGTCTGAATTGATTACGAGATCCTTTTGGTTAACCAAAATTCATTACTGAAGTCTTGAACGAAATTAGATTTTGTAAAATTATACTGAATATTGGTAAATTTAAAAATAGTATACAATTTTTGTTTTATTTTTTTATTATTTCTTAACTTTTTTTGTTTTTCATTGACAATGTAGATCTATAATTTTTGTTTCGTCTTATTAGGAGGTTGGTGGAGTAGTATATGGAGAGGAAGAGAGACTTACATATGGTTTTCATCGACCTCGAGAAGGAATACGACAAAGTCCGTAGAGAGATTTTAGGGAGATGTTTGGAGGTTAGAGGTGTGTATGTGGTGTTCAATAGGGCGATCAAGGATATGTATGATGGAGTCAAGATCATGGTACAGACATGAGGAGGAGACTCAGAGCACTTTCAAGTGATGATGGAGTTGCACCAGGGATCACCTCTTAGCTCATTCATATTTGCATTGATGACGGATGGACTCATGCAACAAATTCAATGAGAGGTGTCATAGTGTATGTTGTTCGCAGATGATATAGTCCTGATTGATGAGATTCGCAGCGGAGTGAACGCTAAGTTGGAGGTTTGAAAACAGACTCTATAGTTTGAAGGGTTCAGGCTACGCAGGACCAAGACAGAATACTTGAAGTGCAAGTTCAGTAATGGGAGCTGTTACGCCCCGGAATTTCAGGATATGTTTATAAGAACGTACGTAAGAACTCACAAGTGTTGAGATTTGAGACTTGTAAAATTTTATCGGAATAGTGAAATTGTCGGAAAACGTAATATTGTGACGAATGGGTGGGCGACACTTGTCACCCCCTTATTGATGCCTTGGACGATTTTAGGCATGGCCAAAATGGTCATTGACCATAGCCTTAGGATGACTAAGTTTTCCAATTAATTAGCTTGACAAAATTGACTAAGTCAAAGGGTCCTAAGTCTTGATATTTTAATTAGAGATCATCCAAACCACCCAATTGTTTGCATCTTGACCCTCCAAGGTTCTATATAACACTACTAGTAGAGGGAGAGTTTTACACTTAGAAAAAAATTGCAAAAATTGAAGACTACTCCATGGGAGCTCTCGGGTTCCTCTAGGGAAAAGAAGAAAGATTTTCGTTTCTTGTCCGATTTTTTCCGTAGAATTTAGCGACTTAGCACCTAGAATATTCTACGTATGAAGTAAGAGGTTAATGGACGTATGGTGACCATTATAGGTTGATGTACTAAGTATAGCGTATCCTACTTGAAGAATGGAATAGCTCAAGGTGGAAGTACTTTGGAGCTTTTTGCTACTTGTCGATAATCGTCGCGAGGTATGTGAACCTCTTCCTTCTTTTGACATGATTCTATGTATGGAATATACATGTAGTACTATTTCATGATTCCTTCTACTCTTAGAAGTTAAGAGGTATGTATGTCGATTTACTCTACGTAAAGGTTATGTATAAGTTATCCTAAGTTCTTACCAAGTCTTATGGGGGATGTTGGTAAGAGTCGTTAGAGGTATTTTGAGCCAAGTTGACTTGGCTAATTTACTACACGAATAAGAATAAGTATCGAACAAGCCATCAGCGTTAATAAAGGAAAATGTAATGACAATTAATTGTGTTAAAACAAGTAGAATTATCCATCCGCATGTAAGCTAAGATAAGACAAAATTGTATTACATTTTCTAGATCATGGCTACTTGATTAAGATAGTTATAAATAAGTATAACTTATTCACAACGCACCAAGTATATGTTACTTAATTTATAAGAATTTACGTATGAAGTCTTAAGACTATGGACCTCAAATTGTTAAAAGGTTAAGGGACTTTTATTTTTCAAGTTAAGAGACTTGAAGTATTTTGAAAGCTATGTGATTTGAATCAAGTATAAGTTTCTTGGTTATCAAATGAATGAATTCGTCTAAGAAATAAAGAGTTATAACGGCTTTATGAGAAGTTGGTTATAACAACTTTATGGAAGATTTAAAAGAATGGTTTTCTTCAGTATTGTAAGCAAAGTAATGATTTGAAATAAAGAAGGGCAAAATTGTTTTAAAGGTACCAATTGCTTAAGGTTTTAAAGAAAGAAGTCACTTGATTTAGAAGCCTATAATTGTATTTCTAAAAAGTATTGTGACTTGTCGTGAAAAGTAGATATGACTTGATACTACGGTTATTAGTATCTTGGAAGTTTTATTTGAAAGAGAATCATTTTAAAGGAGTAGAGGCACGTAGTACGTTGGGTTAAATTCCCGGATTTTATAATGACATGTTAGTGCCTTAAGTAAACAAAAATGAGTGTATATGAACAAGCTAATAAAGTTAGGGATTTCTTAACTTGCTTATATTATGTATGATAAATGGTAGTGATTATGTTATGTATGATAAGTCGGTAGTCTTTATGTTATGTATGGTAAAGTGGTGGTGCTTATGTTATGTATGATAAGTCGATAGGGCTTATGTTATGTATGATGGCGGTTGAGTTAGGGTAAGAGTATAAATGAGGACAAGCCCAAGACGTTATACCACCTTCTCCAGGTAAGAGTATAAGTGAGGGTAAATCCCCAAGACGCTGCACCACGCTTTATGTGTTATTTGACGACCAGGTTGAGATAGGGTAAGAGTATAAATGAGGCAAGCCCCAAGACGTTATACCACCTTCTCCGGGGTAAGAGTATAAATGAGGGCAAGCCCCAAGACGTTATACCCTGTTTACCACCTTCTCGGGGTAAGAGTATAAATGGCGGCAAGCCCCAGACGTTATACCACTGTTTTGATTGATTTTATGGGCGTGAGACCCATGGTTATGTTTTACACTTTTAGTCGGCGATGATGGGAATTCCACGCGTGCTTTGATATCGCGTGATCGATCGCGTCCCGGTTGGTAGGGTAGTATATGTGTCCTCCGTAGTGGGCCTGACTATGTTATGAAAGATAAGTAAGTTAGATAGAAATGAACTTAATGACTTCTCCTAAGTAAGTACGTAAGATATGGCTATAACTCTTAATGGAATGGAAAAACATATTGATGTGAAATTAAGTTCATAAGTGGTAATGACACGGCGGATCCGTATGTATTTTTTATACTTGTCCTTGTCATTCTTTTGCACGCTTATGATCACATGCTTGTCACGTTATTTCTTCCATATTCGTTTTGTTATCATCGACCCTTCGGCCGCGTTAAATGTCCCGCAGTTTAGGTACAGTGTGGATCCGCGAGCTTAGGATCCTGGTTCAACATTTTTAGATGGCTCGATGTTCGGAGTTGTCATGGCTACGTATATTCGTGGTATGGCGGGGCCCGTCCCGCCACGCTTGTAATTTTAGAGGTCCGTAGTCACGTATTGTGGGTCATTTGTAAAGAAAGGAGACAATCGCCGTTTATGTATGACGTCCGGGAAGGTAGCCCATCTACGGTGACTGTGGTTTTAATTTCTCGTTATTTTATTTTATAAGTTTCATGTATGTTCCGCCGCTATTCTCTCGATGTATACGAACAGGTGCCGGGTAGGGCACCATCGCGCCCGGTCGGGTCGTGACAAAAGTGGTATCGAGCGATTAGTCCTCGGAAAGTGTCTACGCATCGTGTCTAGTAAGTCTTGATTATCGGTGTGTTGCGCACCACATCTATAATCGTGAGGCTGCAGGACATTTAGGATTGGTTTCATTATTCTCACTCGAGATCGTGCGATAGTCGTGTTGTTAGTGTCGCCTCCCTAACGAGTTATATTGATTGCAGTACGAGAAAGAGCGTGACCGGGAATGACTATGTGGATTGCGTATCCGTGTTGGTAACGATTATAGTATAGTTGGTATTGTGGCGTGCATCTATACGGAGTTATGTATGAGGGTCAGACACGTGTTGCCTAGAATGATTTTAGATTACCAGGAATCGGTAAAGACTAACTAGATACCGGGAAGGTATGAAATAGTTAATGAATTCTCGCCAAGATCTTATGTTTATTTGAGATAATTGGGAAAGGATGAGCTGTCTGATAGGGTAGTGAACCCCAGAAGCCGTGTTAAGAACCCAATGTAATGTCATGTTAATAGATTAAACTGTGTAGTAAGCTTAAGAGAATTATACGGATGAGGTCTGGATAGAGTAAGCAATGGTTATGGTGATCGGGACAACATGGTTTTGGTTTTATGAGAAGTTTTGTACCGTTTATTGGGACCGTAAGGTAGGCTTGGAGCATGGAAATTGCGAGCCTAAGAATATTGACATCGCCGAGACCTTAGGTATATAAGGCTTTCTCAGCAATAAGATTTTAAGTCGGACCGAGGATAAGAGTTAAGTGCGACGAAGCCGGTGGAGGACTGTTACGGGTCTCCATGGCCTGGAATAAGTAGGATCTTGGTAGTAGTTCGCCACGTGGCAGGTCACGCAGTGCGCGCCCAAGTCTAGTTAATTGTTTTACGGGTTCGTGGGACGTTCCACCTAACCAGTCAAAGCCGGAAATGGCCTTATATTGTTTTATAGAGTTGCTCCAAAGATTTGAGGCCAGAATTGGTATGGAAGTTATATATGTATGCTCGTATGAGTTGGAAGTACGAAAAGATAATCTCTTTTGGGCTTATGATGGGCGATGATACGCGCGCAGTATTAGGGCCATGTGTGGCATTGTTGGTATGTCGGGGTGGTGAAAGGAAACTATGTCGCTAATTATAAGTTTGACTCCGAAAGAACATTCGAGGACGAATGTTTCTAAGGGGGGAAGAATGTTACGCCCCGGAATTTCGTGATATGTTTATAAGAACGTGCGTAAGAACTCATGTGTTGAGATTTGAGACTTGTAAAATTTTATCTAATAGTGAAATTGTCGAAAACGTAATATTGTGACGAATGGGTGGGCGACACTTGTCACCCCCCTTATTGATGCCTTGGACGATTTTAGGCATGGCCAAAATGGTCATTGACCATAGCCTTAGGATGACTAAGTTTTCCAATTAATTAGCTTGACAAAATTGACTAAGTGAAAGGGTCCTAAGTCTTGATATTTTAATTAGAGATCATCCAAACCACCCAATTGTTTGCATCTTGACCCTCCAAGGTTCTATATAACACTACTAGTAGAGGGAGAGTTTTACACTTAGAAAAAAATTGCAAAAATTGAAGACTACTCCATGGGAGCTCTCGGGTTCCTCTAGGGAAAAGAAGAAAGATTTTCGTTTCTTGTCCGATTTTTTCCGTAGAATTTAGCGACTTAGCACCTAGAATATTCTACGTATGAAGTAAGAGGTTAATGGACGTATGGTGACCATTATAGGTTGATGTACTAAGTATAGCGTATCCTACTTGAAGAATGGAATAGCTCAAGGTGGAAGTACTTTGGAGCTTTTGCTCTTGTCGATAATCGTCGCGGTATGTGAACATCTTCCTTCTTTTGACATGATTCTATGTATGGAATATACATGTAGTACTATTTCATGATTCCTTCTACTCTTAGAAGTTAAGAGGTATGTATGTCGATTTACTCAACGTAAAGGTTATGTATAAGTTATCCTAAGTTCTTACCAAGTCTTATGGGGGATGTTGGTAAGAGTCGTTAGGAGGTATTTTGGAGCCAAGTTGACTTGGCTAATTTACGGCACGAATAAGAATAAGTATCGAACAAGCCATTGCAGCGTTAATAAAGGAAAATGTAATGACAATTAATTGTGTTAAAACAAGTAGAATTCTCCATCCGCATGAAGCTAAGATAAGACAAAATTGTATTACATTTTCTAGATCATGGCTACTTGATTAAGATAGTTATAAATAAGTATAACTTATTCACAACGCACCAAGTATATGTTACTTAATTTATAAGAATTTACGTATGAAGTCTTAAGACTATGGACCTCAAATTGTTAAAAGGTTAAGGGACTTTTATTTTTCAAGTTAAGAGACTTGAAGTATTTTGAAAGCTATGTGATTTGAATTGAAGTATAAGTTTCTTGGTTATCAAATGAATGAATTCGTCTAAGAAATAAAGAGTTATAACGACTTTATGGGAAGTTGGTTATAACAACTTTATGGAAGATTTAAAAGAATGATTTTCTTCAGTATTGTAAGCAAAGTAATGATTTGAAATAAAGAAGGGCAAAATTGTTTTAAAGGTACCAATTGCTTAAGGTTTTAAAGAAAGAAGTCACTTGATTTAGAAGCCTATAATTGTATTTCTAAAAAGTATTGTGACTTGTCGTGAAAAGTAGATATGACTTGATACTACAGTTATTAGTATCTTGAAAGTTTTATTTGAAAGAGAATCATTTTAAAGGAGTAGAGGCACGTAGTACGTTGGGTTAAATTCCCGGATTTTATAATGACATGTTAGTGCCTTAAGTAAACAAAAATGAGAGTGTATATGAACAAGCTAATAAGAAGTTAGGGATTTCTTAACTTGCTTATATTATGTATGATAAGCGGTAGTGATTATGTTATGTATGATAAGTCGGTAGTGCTTATGTTATGTATGGTAAATGGTGGTGCTTATGTTATGTATGATGTCGATAGGGCTTATGTTATGTATGATGGCCGGTTGAGTTAGGGTAAGAGTATAAATGAGGACAAGCCCAAGACGTTATACCACCTTCTCCAGGTAAGAGTATAAGTGAGGTAAATCCCAAGACTGTACCACCCGCTTTATGTGTTATTTGACGACCGGTCGAGATAGGGTAAGAGTATAAACGGCGGGCAAGCCCCAAGACGTTATACCACCTTCTCCGGTAAGAGTATAAATGGCGGCAAGCCCCAAGACGTTATACCTCGCTTTACCACCTTCTCGAGGTAAGAGTATAAATGAGCGGCAAGCCCCGCACGTTATACCACCTGTTTTGATTGATTTTATGGGCGTGAGACCCACGTGGTTATGTTTTACACTTTTAGCCGCCGATGATTGGGGATTCCACGCATGCTTTGATATCGCGTGATCGATCGCGTCGATTTGGTAGTAAGATATGCCCTCCGTAGCTGGTCTGACTATGTTATGAAAGATAAGTAAGTTAGATAGAAATGAACTTAATGACTTCTCCTAAGTAAGTACGTAAGATATGGCTATAACTCTTAATGGAATGGAAAAACATATTGATGTGAAATTAAGTTCATAAGTGGTAATGACACGGCGCAGATCAGTATGTATTTTTTATACTTGTCATTCTTTTTTTGTATTATGATTTCACATCAGACGTTATTTCATTCCATATTCGGTCCTGTTATCGACTTCGGCCGCTGCGTTAAATGTCCGCAGTTTAGGTACACAGTGTGGATCCGCGAGCTTAGGATCTGGTTCAAAGATTTTTAGATGGCTCCGATGTTCGGAGTTGTCGCGCTACGTATATTCGTGGTATGGCGGGGCCCCGCCACGCTTGTAATTCTTAGGTCCGTAGTCACGTATTGTGGGTCCGCTTGTAAAGAAAGGAGGCAACTGCTTCGTTTATGTATGACGTCGGGAAGGTAGCCCTATCTACGACTCGTGGTTTTAATTTCTCGTTATTTTATTTTATAAGTTTCATGTATGTTCACGCTATTCTCTCGATGTATACCAACAGGTGCCAGTAGGGCACCAGCCGCGCCGGGTCGTGACAGGAGCGATCATGAGACAGGCGTGGAGGTGAGGTTTGGTAATCAGGTCATTCCAAAGAAAGGAAGTTTCAAGTATTTCTGGTATATTAATGGAGAGATTGATGACGATGTCACACATCGTATTAGTGCATGTGGATGAAATGAAGGCTCGCGTCTGGATTCTTATGCGATAAAAAATGTCATCAAAATTTAAAGGCAAGTTATATAGGGTGGTGGTTAGACCGACTTTGTTGTGTGAGTCGGAGTGTTGGCCAGTCAAGACTTTGCACATCCAAAAGATGAAAATTGTGGAGATGATGATGCTCAAATGGATGTGTGGGCATATAAAGAGAGATATAATTAGATACGATGATATCCGGGATAGAGTTGGAATGGTCTCAGTAGAGGATAAGATGCGGAAAGCGAGGTTGAGATGCTTCAGACATGTGTAGATGAGAGGCACAAATGCCACAGTACGAAAGTGTGAAAGGTTGGCTATGGACGGGTTAAGGAAGGATAAAGGTAGGTCGAAGAGGTATTGAGGAGAGGTGATTGATAACCGGATATGGAGCAGGTGCAACTTACTGAGGACATAACTTTAGATAGGAGGTTGTGGAGGACACTGATAAGGTAGAATGATAGTAGGTAGTTGAGCGTAGTCCTACTTACGCTTACATACTGGTAGTTATAGTGTTTTTATTGTAGCCAGCTTAACCTATCATACTAGTAGGCGTTTTATTATTTTATAGTTTCATGTCTTTTGATTTATGTTGTTGTATATTCTTTCGTGTACTTTGTTTATCTTATTTACCTGCGTTAGTTACTGCTTTTTTTTTCAAAATGTTCTATCATGACTTATTCGCTTTTGTTACTCTCATTCTCATACTGCTTTAAATTTCTTGTTCGGGTCTGACCGTTTCTCTTGCTCTTTCGTTTGCTTGTGCGTATGCTTTTTCTTGAGTTGAAGGTCTTTCGGAAATAACATCTCTACTTACCAAGGTAAAAATAAGGTCTGCGTGTGTACCCTCCTCCCTAGATCCACGTTATGAAATTTCACTAGGTATGTTGTTGTTAGTGTAGATCTATAAACATAAGAGAAATAAGTAAGTAAAACATGATAGCTTAAAAAATGCATTCAATAATTAAGAAGAAAAATCAATACAAAAGAAGCTAGTGTTTTCGTACGAAAATAAAAGAAAAAATAAAATTAATAAATAAGAAATATGAAAACCAGGGAGGTATATGCAATATCTAAAATTACAAGGGAAATATGTCACAAATCAAAACCTGAGGGTAGGTTTATGTAATTTAGATTTAGCCTAAAATTTCATTTATTCCTCGCTGCTATTATCAAAATACAAAATGTAGCTACCAAAAATTCCCGCTAATTTTGAAATTGCTATCTATTTGGCATTTTCGTGAATCTAGGGTTTCAAATTTAGGGAAAAACTTTGTACAAGGATGAGTGCCGTCAACATTACAGACGTCGCCGTATTGGATAATCCGTCACCGTTTCTCAGTCGTTTCCAGTTCGAGATCTCTTATGACTTATGAGTGCCTCGCTGCCCTTAAAGATGGTAAAGAATTGAAATTAAAATTTAAAAAACTCTCTTCTCTCACCTCCTATTTTCATGCAAACCCTACTATCTTCAGCCTAGTCGCTGATGGCCTCCGTGGCCGTTGGTCAGTCCAACGGAGGGACTGACCAACAAATCACTACAACTACACAACAGAAGGGAGTGGATCATAATGACAACAAAATTACCTATGCTAATTTAGTACAACCATCGACCTTAAATACCAATGCTCAGAAACCAAAACCTATTGAAATTAAGAAAATTTCGTATCAACATGGAGCCCCTTATGTAAAGTGGGGGCTGAGAATGAAGTGGCTCGGATGGAAATTTTGGAGAATCTGCAAAATATGCTGTGGTGGGAAAATTCTCCTATGGATAGCCAGACATGAATCAGCTTCGCAAAATCATCCATGCACAAGAAAAGTTGGGGTGATTTCTTCACCTCGAATTATAGGTGTTGGAGTAAGGATTGTTGTGTGGCCTTTGAAAGTTTCCAATTGCCTGAACCTGCTCCATAGGTACATTGTTGGATTCATTGCTGTGCACCTATCAAAAGTATGTGGACCCCCATAAATCTCACAATCCACTGGTGTCTGAACAACATTCACGGACATAGTACTCTGCTGCAATTGCTTTATCAAAGTGGCAACCTGAGCGGTCAACGCAGTGATAGCATCCAACTCATGAACCCCAGCCACTTTCCTGCTGTTTGTTTCTCTCTCATCTCATCTGATGGTTGTTGGTGGTCATGTTTTCTAATAAATCATGTGTCTCATTGACACTTTTGCTCATGAAAGTTCTTCCTGCAGCAACATCAATAATGGTACGAGTAGTACCACACAACCCATTGTAGAAGATGTGGACCAACATCCACTTTTCAATCTCATGATGCGGGCACTTCCTCTGCAAGTCTTTGAACCGCTCCCATGCACCATAACCTGATAGAAATTATTAAGCTCTCCTCTAAGCTTTGCTGCCTTCGATGGAGGGAAGAATTTGACAAGAAACTTCTGAGTCAAGTCTTACCATGTGATAATGGAGTTCGCCTGCAAGAAGTTCAACCAGCTCTTGGCTCGATCACTGAGTGAGAAAGGAAAAAGCCTCAATCGGATGATATTATCAGTAACGCCATTGTATTTAAATTTTGCACACATTTCTAAGAAATTTGCCAAATGCATATGGGGATCTTCAGACGGTAACCCCCCAAACCGAACTGAACTTTGAACCATGTGCAAGATCGTTGGTTTGATTTCGAAGTTATTGTCTTCCACGGCGGGTAGCCTGATGCATGTCTGCACCTGTAATTGTCGGCAATACATAGTCCTTTAAGCTCTTCTCTGCAGGATGCTGGACTTGTCCCATGACAGTCGGTACCTCATCATTCACCTCATTTTTGTTTTGCTGATTTTCCATTGCTAAAGAATCAACAATTCTTTTATCTCGCCTGTTCTGCTTGCACAATTTTTCAATTTCAGGATTCAGAGGGACAAGTGTGTCTGCTCCTCTCCTACTTCGCAAAAACAAGCTTCCTGAAATCGATAAAAAACAATACAACAGATCAAGGCAAAAATGCGTTCTAAAAATAAAAAGAAAAAAAATTAAAAACCAAATTAAAAATAAGACTAGATAATTCGATATTGATAGTACGCCAGTCCCCGACAACATCGCCAAAAATTTGTTGCGATATTTCTGTGCGCTAACGCAAGTGTACGTATCGCTTAACTAATAAAGTCTGTAAGACCGAGTTATCGTTCACAAAGACTGGTTTGTCAAGTATCGAATATCTAATCTATGGTATCTATTTGATTAACTTCTTTTTGTTTGAGATTTTAAACTAAGAATTCAAAGCTAAGTAAAGTGCAGAAAATAAGTTAAGATGATAATATTTAGGAGTTAAGGTTTAAGACAGTTATGATGAGAATTCGGGTTTTCAATGTCCTCAACTATCCACTCTTTCACTTGTTAATGCAATACTAATGATTCTTCTTCTTATTAAGGTAGCAGGTTAACGAACATGTTCTATATTCCGGTTAGGACATATAGAAACTCAACCTTATGCAGAAATCTTCTATATTTCTATGATTGGTTTTACCACACAGGAGAATTAAGAGCAATAACCTTAAACACTACACAAGTATCGGAGTACTTTCGTCTACGATTTTAACCTATGTCTAAACAACTATAGCATATTCAAATCTCCCTTTTCAGATCTCGATTCGAAATCATATAAGTTATGATCAATACAAATTGGAAGAAATCACTAACAATGCATTAACTTATGAAAAGAGTTTCAAGTTGAATTGACGGAAAACCCTAATGAAGAAATTAGCTCCTAGACATTATCATGCTAAGAATAATTTAATATCCAATATAAACTGAAATAAAACAAAGAAAAGAAAAAGAACTTGAACAAAAGTCTCCAATTGTGTAGCTTTGCCTCCTTTTTAGCCTCCAAAAGTATCATATCATGATATGAGATGGTTCCAGGGTTTTATATCTGAGCAAAACCTCATTTCGGACCATTGTACCCTTCAGCAAATTCGCCCTTTTTTTTCTTCCAAAAACGTGTGTCGGCGCCACGGCGTTGTTGCCAAGCGCCGCGGCCCTAATTCAACCCAAAATCACTGGCAGTCTCTGGAAATACTGTGTTGAGGCGCCTTTGACGGCCGTGGTTCGACAGCGTCGCGACCCTTCCATTCTTGCACTGCGGCGCTCCTCTGTGTTTCGTCTGGATTTTGCCAGATTTCTTCCATTCTCCTCGGGTCTTCTTCGGTTGATTGTTTGGGCCTTGATTGTGCAATTTCATCCTCAATTCGGTATTTTCTCCCTTAGGACCGTTGTGACTCAAAAGAAAGAAAAACAACCCTAACACTATACTAAACGCAAAAGAAAAGAGAAAAATACTAATTAAAATGGATTCAAAAGTGTATATAAAATGGACTCAACACAAAGGCGTTGGTTGAGCCTTGTGCAATAGTGGGGAAGACACTAGGTGTGCCTTGAGCAGCGGCGGAAGGTTGAACAACAAATTATTCGCCTCCAGTCATCTTTGTTGTCACTTACAATGAATATTGTCTTAAGATTGTGATTAATAATTATAGTACAACAATTACAACAACAATTGGATGAACAGGAAGTAAATGACTATTACAAAGATTACAATCCGGAAATGAGAACGAAAATAAGAGGTTTGCTGAGTCGAGTAATATTCACTCTGTTCTTAAGACAATATTGCCCCGTATCTATCCTTTTACGGTGATTGACAACCTATCTCCCAAGATAAAACGGCAACGAACAAGTGAGCAAAAGAAACTCAAATGTTTACCAAAAGAAGAACCTTTTGAGTGTGTGAAAGAAAGCTTAGAGAGGAAGAAGTACTCAGAAATTTCTGATTGCAAGTGTGTTCTTCAATTGATCCAAGAGTCTCAATTTATAGTGTGAGAAAGATGACCTCTCATCTAGCCAACTAATGTCAACTAATAGCCATGTAATGACACTTATTGAGAGGTTTCAATCAGCCAAATAATTGTTGAATTCATGTGTCAAGTAATGGAGAATCAATGCACCAAACCAGCCCAAAAGTCAAAAAAATTCAGCTTCCTGTCGAGCATTTTGCCTCCGAAGCGCAGCGACTCTGCCTGGGAGGCACCTCGGCTCCAGTGACCGACCAACCAATTAGCGCTGCGGTGCTGGCTGGAGGCGTCGCAGCTCCGACGAGGCTGCGCCGCGGCCCTTCACCGCTCCGCGGCGATTTTCGACTCATTTCATCTTTTACACGTCGTACACTCCTTCCTTCATTTACCAACGTGAAACACTCGTCATTTGGCCAATAACCATCTATCATTTCACATCTCAAACATTTTGTTTACGTACCAATACCTCTTTCACTAAGAAAATTTACGATCCTTGATACGTGTGTGGAAACGACGTTTCCGGCGTGCGGACCCCAATTGTTCGAGTCATAAATAATAGGATAAACTTTATTTCACGTTAAAAATTTCCAACAAACACTCCACCCATACAATATAGTCGGTCTAACCACCGCCCTATATATATATAATTGATTGACGAATTACAGTACAAGATAATCGTTAGTTGAGCTTTGGTACGATTTTCATTCTTTCATCGCTTAGCTTCCATTATGATGTCAAAATAGTTGTTTTTGGGGCAAATTTGAGCTAAAGTTTATACATTTACAGTAATAACCGCGATATAGTCATATAGCCTTAAACCAATTTTTCGTGGTTTCACCTTTATATGTTGTTTTTTAGTTTAATTTGACAAAGGTAATTGATACATATATATCGATTGAAGAATTACAGTAAGAGGTAATCGTTACTTCTAGAAGCTATGTTTTCAAGGAAAATAAGTTGTGTTTCTTACTTATTTTCTTTTTTTCGATATTCAAGCATAAAATATTATCCTAAAAGCATTTGTATATAATCTAGACAAATACTATAGGTGGTGGGGCGGAGGTAAGGTGTGGTGTGGTGGGGATGGGGGCTATGGAGGTGGAAGTGGAGAGGAGGTGGGGAGGATACAATCAATGTGGAATGACACTTATTTTTCGTACTTCCACTGGAAAAGTCATTTTTCTCATTTTTAAGGAACTTTTTTCCTAACGAAAATATTTGCCAAAATGTTTTGACCAACCGAACATGAAAAAAATAGAAAACGTTTTCCTCCATACCGAATACATCCAAAAGTATTCTTTTTTGTTTGGGAGTGGGATGTTGAGTTGTGGAGCCTAATTCATTGCCGACACTATGAAGACCTTACGTTTAGAGAAAAAAAAGTGAAATTATAACACGAGACTAGGGCGTCGTTCTTCTTTGTAACACGAGAGAAAAAAGTGAGGAAGAGCGAATTGTAAACTCAAACTCCTTATTTGATCATAGTGAAATCTGCAGCGGCAAAGTGGACGTAGCTCTCGCATTGAGGGTGAACCACTATAAAGCTGTGTGTGTTATTTGTTCTTTGCCTATTTACTGTTTTCTGATTAGATCGGATTTGAGACTCAAATCCTAACACGGGGTATAGTGAATGTTGAGCCAACAAGATATAATTTGATGTGTTGACAAAAATAAAATGTGAGGCCTCAATGAAAACCTTTTGTTTTTAAGTCAGCTTCCAAGAACATACTGCAAGTAAGGGCTAGACAGTGTTAACAGGATATAATTTTATGTGTTGACAAAAATAAAATGTGAGGCCTCAATGAAAGCCTTTTGTTTTTAAGTCAGCTTCCAAGAACATACTGCAAGTAAGGGCTAGACAGTGTTATCATCTTGGGCTGGAACATTATGCAATCAAATTCATTTTGTTGTCAGACTTTATTCATTAGTATGTTGGGGATGGAGGCTTGTTTGCATTTGGAGAGTTTTGGTTCAACCTTAATGATTTTCTCTTCTTGGCTCTAAGTTCAGCTTACAATGTTCAAATTGCTGGCAGATTTCTTTAGTCTTTCTAATTGTTACAAATGGGGATCACCTTATTTCACTAACTCTGACCATTTCAGTTTTTGTTTCAGATTTAGAATGGAAGCTAACTTATGTTGGATCAGCTGAGGATGATACTTATGACCAACTCCTAGAAAGTGTATTTGTTGGACCCGTAAATGTTGGAAAATATCGTTTTGTGCTTCAGGTAACTAATACTTCATCTGTCTCAATACTTCATCTGTTTCAATTTATGTGACACTATTTCTTTTCTAGTCAGTCCCAACAAAAATGACACCTTTGAGTAGAAAATTAACTTTAAACTTTCTATTTTACCCTTAATGATTTTATTTTAGCCCCACAAATATATGTGGCTTGTTTTAGGCCACTAATTTCAGAAGTCTTTCTTTCCTTCTTAAACTTTGTGCTCAGTTAAACACCATCACATAAATTAGGACACAGTAAGTACTCTCCTTTAACTTTTTAACCTGACTTGACTGTGCATGATGGATTGAGACTTGAAACTGAAACCAATTTGCAGGCAGATCCCCCTGAACCATCCAAAATTCGCGAAGAAGATATTATTGGTGTCACAGTATTGCTATTAACATGCTCTTATGCGGGTCAAGAATTTATTCGAGTAGAATATTATGTGAACAACGACTATGATGATGAACAATTAAAAGAGGAACCACCTCAGATGGTTTTGGTTGATAGGGTCCAGAGGAATATTTTGGTTGATAAACCCGAGTCACGAAATTCCCCATTAATTCCCATCCAGAAGACACTGAATGGAGAACAGACTCCTCCTCCTGACAATGCCACAGAAGAAAATGTGCTTGGAGAAGAACCAATTTCTTCACCCAAAAACTGTAATGAGAAGTCTCCTCAAACTTGACAAAACAAGACGATTGCTTCGGCTGTCAAAAAAGTTTCCTTCAGAGTTTGATATTTTAATGATGTCTTGTACCATTTTGTTATGGCCTACAAATTTACACTGCGTGGATGGTATATGTACACAGGGTTTGTTGTATCTGTTGTACTTTCCATGGCCACACCTCTAATATGTGCATAAACATCTAAGAATTAGAAATAACAACTGTAAGGAAAATAAAAGCTTCCGACCTTCAAATGCCAAGGAAACTATTCATTTACTCCTGTATCTAGAGACAGTGAGAAGTAGGAAGTAAAAGACCAGAAAAACTAATTAGGTATGTGGAGTGTTTATTAACTGTAATCGGAGGTATGAGAATTCTTGATATTATTACTCAAAGAATACAATGGTATAATTACATGAAGAGAGTTAGCTAATTATGGCAACTAGATATTCAAATCCCTACAATTCATCTATACTATTATATACACAATGTTATACAGCCGGTAGTGAGATTCTGTAACATTAACTATAATGAATTCACAAATGTAGAAGTTGGTCTTTCAAAAAGATGTATATAGGTGCTAATATAAGTACCAATGTGAAACGGCTTCAGCAAAGTATTCAGATTTTATAGAATACTTTGTCGAAACCATCCTTAATTGTAATAATACAACACTTCCTCTAAAGGTGGTGATATTTGTTGTTGACACTTTGAATCTCCAGCATCTCCTGTTGAGATGTCAAGAACTTTTGCTCTTATTTCGCAAGTAGTATCACCATAGTGAAATTCCAGGTGCCTCATTTCTTCTTGGGAAAAGCATTTGAATGCCCTTTCTTATTACCGGTTCCTAGCATGACATGTGATTTATTCATACCTCTATGATGCCTTAGTAGTTGCCACCAATGAAATTTGTTAATCACCTTCTTATCACTATGTTGTCCTTTGTCTACTGGTCTACTGCTGCTATGTTTCGACTTCTTTGGATGGTGGATATGTTGCATCAACCCCTTCGCTAGGGTATGAAATTGGTCCCCCTTCTGCTTTTTTCCAGCTTGTTTGTCGATCGCTGACTTCCCAAACTTTTCCAAAGCCTTTTCTCCAAATGGTTCGTCCTTGCTCGTAGAATAGTGGCTGTGAAACCTTTTTCTTCTCTGCCTCGACAACAATGTTTTTATCTCCTCACCTTTATCGTCCTTACCATGATGGTGATGGTGGTGGTGATGGTGGTGGTGAAAAACCATTGCTAGCTTGTCTTTCAACTTCTTCCACCTTCCATTATGTTTCTTTGATTTTTTCGAGTTAGCAGACTTGTAGACGCGTGCAGGACTTGACCTCCTTGATGAAGAATCTGCTGAGTAGTAAGACAGTTCTTCAAGATGCTCATATCCTGAATGTAAGGGTGGCAAAATTAGTCCATAAAAACATGACCCGTCCATTTATTTGTTCAGCCCATTTTAGCCTAACCCATTTCACCCTATCTAAAACCAATGAGAACCTTTATCAAAATACTCTCGACAAAAGTTTTTTTATTTGACATGTCATATATAGTCATAATAAAGGAAAAGAATAGTTTTATTAGGTAATTATAAAAAATCAAACAAAGAAATTGAAACTTAGTAAGAATTGGGTGGATTGGTTATGACCCGCTTTTTATCCCATTTTAGCCCAAGTAACAATGACCCACACATTTATTACCTCGACACATTTTGACCCGCCCAAATTCAGCCCAACCCGCCCGTTTGACACCCCTACCTGAATGATTAAGTGACGAGGATCTCTCTCCCTCGCTTTTACTTGTAGAAATCATTTCATGAGCCCTTTCACTACCAATGGGGGATGAATAACCTTCACTGCTATAGCAGCTTGAGCTGACCATGTAATCAGTTTGACTACTATCTCTCCCAGCATATAATTTGTCTCCTCCATAGCTGCTTGTTTCATCTGAATACTGCGTCTTGGTTCGAATCTTCCTTGGCAAGGAATCATCGTTGTCACTATCTGTCCAGCTGGAAGAGTAGGATGAGCTTGAATGTGAACCCTCTGATTCCTGTCCATGTAAATGTAAATGTCTTCTTCTCAGTCGTTTCATGTGATTATTATTCTTCGGATATTTACTAGGCTTCTGGTCCAAGTTCACATAAGAGCTCTGGGATGGTGTGAATTGACCTAGCTTGTGATTCAACGCTGATCGCCTCATTATTGCCTGCTGTGAACCCATTCTGCTATCATATGTACCGGACCAAGTTAACTTGCTCGCGCGATCAATCATTCCTGGAGAATCTCTGTTGTTTCTCAAAATATCTGCTGCTGGCATCTGCCTGGCTGCATTCAATTTTCCTAACTGCCGAATTCTCTCGTTTGAAGGCATTTGGTTCTGGTTCTGGATGACCAACATTGCAGGCATAGCAGCGACCCCAGTTTCCATGTTGTGTCGGTCTTGGAAAGAATAACTGTTGGCATAGGCATTATTTGTGTTCAATTGACTCGACGACTCAAATTGATCAACAATCGACTGGATGATCTGATCATTATTTGTGGTTCCTCGCTGTATCTGCCATGGATTCAAATCAACTAAGTCTAGCTTTGTATAAGTATCACGTTCCTCAGCGGGGAAGATGTTTGCTACTATCTTTTGTTGTCTCAACTGATTTGACTGGCAACTACTTGACTCAGGAGACTTTGGACTAGCTAACTCTGCTTGTGGCACAAAGTGAGTTATCGGTTTGAAGTTATGTTCAGCTGCATGTTTATCAGCAATAACAAAGTTCTCCGTATCCATCTGCAAAGCTGAAATGTGCAATTCGAGCTGTTTAATGACATCATCGGTTGAGAAATGATCATGATTCTGATCAGGTACCGATCTTATCAGACCAGAAAAATTACGCACGGATTGTGTAAGATCATTAGCTGGGCTGTCTGATAAGGGAGCCACAGTTTCTGCACCACTTGTTATGCAACGGAGATCAAGAATTTTCGGCTTTGTACTTTCAGTGCTTCCTGATTGCAATGCTTCTTGCTGAATATCCCAAGAAATATTAGCGAATTGACTATTCTGCTGTTCTTGCAGCGCCATGACTTTTGTAGAATATGGAGTTCCATTTTCGGAAGATTCGATCTTTCCACAAGGCATAAATGGCTTTTCAAATTTTGGGCGCTGGCAAATTCTGCAGAATTTTCTTTTATTTCCAGATTCACTTGCACTGAAGCTAAATTTCGGATGCTGCACATTAGCTGTCTGAGTAATTGGCAAGATAGATTCCTGCTTCTCTTTCGGTAAAGTAGAATCCATGACAACCAGCTCTTTTCCACAACTTTGAATAACAGCTGAAGATTTTGATACGTCTGATAAAACAAGAGGTTGTTTCTTCACTGCGTCAACCAGGTGCTCAGGCTGAGGTAAGCTGTGCACACGCGCCTGACGTGATATGATCTGTGGGCAGTAGAAACCACATGGTGAGTCTGAATAAAGGGCATCATACAATAAAAGTTCCCACAGTAGGCAGAGAGTGGAAGTTCGTTGTACATGATACTTGAAGAGATTTTCCACCACTTATGCTCCAAAAGGCCAATTATTTTTCATAAGATGAATGAATAGCAGTGTAAGAAAGAATAAGCACCTCCAAATGAGCCTTAAACACGTCCTTGGTTGTAGTATCAAGTAAATTCTTCAACATGACTCGTGCTTCATAATCCAACTGTTTGTAAAACAAAAAAAAAACAAGGACTCAGGAACAGTCGTTAGAGTCTAGACCAGGCATATAAGATGATGAAATAACAAAGATGAATTTAATATGAGAATTGATAGGGTACTAAATGTGTGTAGACAACCGGGGGCAAAAAAACAAAATCCTTCAAGCTCTTAAGCTATCAGTTGAACAAAATGTCACTTGGTATGTCTTTTACTTTTATGGTGAACTCCATGAAGATACTTCACAAACAATTACCATCATGCTGTGCAAATGTCACTTTCATATGCAACTTATAAGAAAAACCAAATTCAAATCCAGTTCTTACAAATTAAAATATCAAAGATCTTATTTGATCATACACAAATAAGGTCAAGTTCCACCCCATTTGACCTTTCGACTACTCAATTTAGCAGAGTTCCAAGATGCACAAGCCATTTATTTCCTTTACATGCAATAACATATGTCCAATACTTGCTATAATTCCATGTTCACAACAAACAGTCAGAGACCAGATCTAATTATAGAGAAGATGTTTCAGCCAATCGCTTAAGCACCTTTTATAATGAACTTGCAAGTTTTATCTAGAAACAACATTAATACTTCAAATAATTCAAAGACGACGAGAAGTGTTGGATATTATTGCTGAATTAATAACCAATAAGGGAGTTGAATCATAAGGGAACAATTAGTTTGTCATCCAGCAAGCGATGATCTGACTAACTTTTCTAGCAGAGTTAGCAAAGCCAAAGAGAAGACAGATGATAGTAGGTACCTAGTTAGTTAGTCACAGTACTTAAATGCTTACGGCCACATGAAAATATAAATAAGCAGAAAAACCAAACTTACACTATCAGAGGTCAAGTTTGAAAAACCTTCTCTGTCATTCTGAAGGAGACCATACAATTGCCTTAAAGAAAAAAGGTTTGATTTTATGTCATCAAGGTCCATGTCCTGGTTGACAAACTAGAAAAATCAGTAGAAATAGAACCGAAAATAACCAAAAACTCAACTTTGAGAGTCAGGAGACTCACACGTGTCGGAACAAAATAGCTTTGCATATACAGAAAACCACCAAAAGTGTGAAGTAATAGCATCACAATGCTGTCTTTTACACCTAATAGTTACAAGTACTGGTACCATTCTTTTCAAAGTGTCACAGATTGTAATTCCATATAAAGCAGTAGCATTCTCAGTTGCCTTATTATCCAGACTACTAATTAGGAAAATGACTTCTCTCGTCGGAGAAAGGGAAAAACGTTTTTAAGTGCCATTCAATCTTCTCCCCACCCTCCAACACCCCAACCCCCTTATCACCGCACCCACCCCCAGTGCCCCCACCGCACAACCACCTCAAATCATAGTGTTTGCATAAATTATACTCCTATAAATGCTTTTGAGATAATATTTTTGTTTACTTATCAAACACCAGAAAATAAGTAAGAAAATGACTTATTTTTCGAAAAATCATTTTCATTCGTACCATATACACCCTAAGATACACCATGTTGTAAGACTCGTGGCTAAACACAACTTATTTTTATCTTTTTAAGTGGTCAAATACAAAATCTTCACTACTATCCATTTCCTATCCCAGGTATAATATTTTACCTATCAACCCTTTCTTTAAACCATCAATAACAACAATTACTACTACTATTATTATTATATGTGTATGCTCACTAACCATATTTCTCCACTTAAATTCATCTCAGACCAACACTATACAAAACAAAAACAATAACATTAAACCATCAATAATAACAATTAAATATTCCAGTCTCAAACAACTTGGGGTCGGTTATATGCATATGCTCTTTGACCATATTTATCCACTTAAATTAATCTCAGGCCAACACTATACAAAACAAAAATATTAATATCCATCAAACCATCAATAACAACAATTACTATATTTCAGTCCCAACGCATAAGTTGGGATCGGTTATACGCATATGCTCACTATCATATTTCTCATCTTAAATTCATCTAAGGCCAACACTATACAAAACAATAATAAAAAATAGCCAAGCAAAGGAATTGTTGGTAGAAAAAAGAGCAACAACAACACACCCAATGAAATCACACAACGTAGGGTTTGAGGAAGGTAGAATGTATGCAGACCTTTCCTTATACCTTGATAGGTAAAGCGGCTGTTTCCGAAAACCCTCGCCTCAGGAGAAAAAAGAGCAAGAGAAACAAAAAATACAATAAAAACATAAACCAGAAAGAAACAAAAAAATTCGAGTCATATCATTCTAATTTTCCATTACAAATACCAAAAAAAAAACACATTTTTAAAACAGGAAACAAAGAAAGAATGTAAATTCATCACGTTTGAACAAAACTCCACTTGTTTTTTCAGTTCATTTTCTATTTCCAATGGAATTTTGGCATCAAATGCAGAAAAATAACAAAATAAAGCACCTTATTCTCCATGATTCTATATAGATTGAAAATTTGTTCTGCAAAATTTTGACAGATTGTTTGTGTAATTGTCAAAACTCAAAAGCGGTTTAATTTCTTCTTTGCTCTATTAACCGCTTCCCGGGATTTGATTTCCTTTTTCTTTTATTTATTTAATCTTCTCTTTTTCTTTGTTTTTCTTGTCTTTTTCCTTAATTTTACTAAAAGTCTGTTTGGCCAAGTTTCTGAAAAAGTAGTTCTCCAGAAACTGTTTTTAGAGAATCTGTTAGGGTGTTTGACCTATAATTATAGAAGTACTTCTTTTCCTGTGTGGTCCACATTTATGCATATTTACTAGAATATTCTTTTTAATAGATTTAAAACTATTTAAAATATTATTTTCTATCCTATGTTTCTAAAAAATAGTATATCTTTACACTTTAATAATTTTTTAAAAAATTATTTGATTGCAACATTTAATCAAAAAATAATATTATATTGTACATAAGAAATGTAACGACATTATGATAGTCAATGACTCAAATATATCTAAATCTGCCCCCGTCCCTACCCACACCTACCCCACCACATCCTCAAATTTCTACCCCGCCCCATTGCCCCACCCCATCCTCAAATTTCTATTTCATATTTTTTGTTACTTTTATAAAAAAAAATTGAAAAATATGAATTTTTTTCTTACCTCCCCTACCCCGTCCACCTACCACATTCTCAAATTTCTATTTTATATTTTTTTTACTTTTATAAATAATTTATAAAAAATATGAATTTTTTCTCTCCCCCTCCCTCCGCCCTACCCCAACCCCATTGCCCTACCCCATCCTCAAATTTCTATTTCAAATTTATTGTTACTTTGATAAAAATGATTGAAAATATGAAATTTTTTCTTACCTCCCCTACCCTCCCCCCTACCCCATCCTCAAATTTCTATTTCATATTTTTTGTTACTTTTATAAAAAAAAAATATTAAAAAATACTCCCTCCGTTTCAAAATACATGATTGTCTAGAAATTTTTTACTTTTTCACAATAGTTGATTGCTTGCAATTTCAATGTACTTTTAATCTTATTTTCTCCATTTTACCCCTAAGCTCCATAGTACTTTGAAATATTTTTTATGAGATAAATATGTAATGATTGATTTGTTTTATGAGATAAATATGTAATCAATTTCATGATTGTTACAGTGAGGTGTTGTTATGTATGTATACTAGGGGTGGCAGTCTCGCAGATAGGTCGGCTGAGTTGGGCGGGTCAAGATGGATGAATCAATAGATGAGTCAATGTCTAACCCGCTCAAAGCTTACACCAACTAAGATGGACGAGTCAAGATGGACTAAATGATGGGTCATAACTCAACTTGGCTAACTTGACCCATTACTTTTACAAATTTCAAACTTACCTTCTATGATGTTATTTTATTTTGTATGATATTTAATTTTTTTCATATAATTACAATTTTATGAAATATATCTTAACAATAAATTTTTAACGGTAAGGTGATGTCTAATAAACCAAAGTACCAAACAAGATAAGCTAGAAGCAACAACATCATATAAAAGAAAGATTCATCTGCTATTAAATACTAGTAAAAGATAATTTAGAGCAAAGAACATTTGGTGAGAGATATACAAGTATCATCATTAAGAGCTCAACTCGCACTCTTGCAAAAACAAAAAACACAACTATATCATTTCTCTTATTTTGCTTATGCTTGATCTTGAATCGAGAGTCTCTCGAAAGCAGCTGCTATATCTACCAAAGTAAAGGTAAAATCTGTGTACACTCTATCCTCTTCAGATCCCACATTGTGTGATTTCACTGAATATGTTGTTGTTGTATTTGATTTTTTCAAATCTTTATTTTTAAAATAAGAATAATATTTTCAGAATTTTTTATTTTTTATAAAAGCAAAACAAATATATAAAATAATGGATGAAAGGGCAGGGGATAGTGCGGCGGGGGTGAGAGGGGGGCTGAGTAGTGGGGTAAGAAAACTTTCTCATTTTTTATAAAATTTTTGTATAAGCAAAATAAATATATCAAGTAAAAACTTCGGGGGAGGGGTGGGATGGGGGGATGAGGTAAGTTAATTTTTCTCATTTTTACAAAAAGTTTATAACAGTAAAATATATATATATAATAGAAACTTTTGGGTGGGGTGGGAGGCGATGGGGAAAAGGGGAGGTTGGGTTGTGGGTACGAAACATTTTTCATTTTTTAATAAATTTTTATATATAAGTAAAATAAATATATAAAATAAAAACTTCGGGGTGGTGTGGGAGGGCATGGGGGTTGGGGGTATTTTAAATTTTTTATATTTTTAATAATTTTTTATAAAGATAAAAAAATATGAAATATAAATTTAAGGATGGGTAGGGCATGAGGTGGAGGGGAGAAGAGGGAGGAGGTAAGAATTTTTTTTTTTTTTTTATTAATTTTTTTATAAAAGTAAAAAGGTATGAAATAGAAATTTGAGGATGAGGGTAGAGCATGGGGTGGAGGGGTAGGGGGAGTAGGTAAGAATTTTTTTATATTTTTATATATTTTTTTATAAAGGTAAAAAGAATATGAAATAGAAATTTGAAGATTGAGGTAGGGCATGGAGTGGGGTGGAGGGGGTAGGTAAGAAAAAAAATCATATTCTTAATATATTTTTTTTATAAAAGTAACAAAAAATATAAAATAGAAATTTGAGGGTGGGGTGGAGGGGGTAGGTGGGGGTTAGGGTGGTAAGAAAAAAATTATAAAAGTAAAAAAAAAATGAAATTTGAGGATGTGGTGGGGCAATGGGGTGGGGTGGAAGGGGGTAGGTGTGGGTAGGGAGGAGGTAAGAAAAAAATCATATTTTTTATAAAAGTAAAAAAATATAAAATATAAATTTGAGAATGGGCGGGGTGGGGGGCAGGGAGGTGGGGTAGAGTGGGTAGGGGTGGTAGGGAAGTAAGGGTGGGGTGGAGTAGGCAAGGTAGGGGCAAAGATGTGAGGGTGTTTCAGTGCTTGGGTGGGGGTTGGTGTAGGGGAGGAGTAGGGTGAATGAATAGTGTAGTGAGTGGTTGGGATGCGTTAGTGTATTTTTATTGTTCCGAAATAATAAATAATTTTTTAAAGTAATTATTTATAAACAAAAATCTTAATCTAGAGTGGAGCTCTAATTGTTAAGATTGAACATTTTCGTGGGTCAAGTTTGGGCATAATCATGGGTTCATTTGGGTTGTTGATTTATGATGTGTCGACTTGGGCTAGCCCCAAACCAACCCATCATCAAAATCGCTCTTGTCCAAACTCATGAAATCTTGGGCGGGTCATTTGGGTTTGGCTAATTTTACCACTCATAATGTATAGTGACATTTCATGTTTAGATCTCATTTAGTTGTTGTAAACAAAAGTGGGCAAATAATTATGTTTATGTATGTTAATTTTTTAATTTTTAATTAATTTTCATATCTCATTAACTAAAAATTAAAAAGACTAATAAATTCATAACTAGTTATACCATACTGATAAAGAATTAAAATCTAAGAAATATATGCATTTAAAAAAAATGTCTTATATTCCGATTAACGTACTTGTTTGTTGCATGTATTATTAAGATTTATCCATTAATGCTTATCTATAGTATTTTGCCACGATTTATTTACTTTACCATACTTCACTTTACTTTCCTCAAACCTTTTCTGACTTATTGTTGTCATGTTTTCTCTTTAGTCGAAGATCTTTCAGAAACAATCTTCCTACCTCCCAAGATCCCATAAGGTCTGCGTACACTTTGTATTCCCCAGATCTCATCTAGTGGAATTATACTGGATATGTTTCCACATTTTCAAGTTTTCATATGCATTTAAAATTAATTGAGAATTTAATACACATCTACCACAATATCTTCATTCTGCAACTTTCATTTGTTGAACGTGGAAGTTCTTGACTTATCAACACTCCGCCCATACAATATAATTGATCTCACCATCACTCTATAGAACTTACCTTTGAATTTTGATAACACATTCTTATCATACAAAGGATAATTACGAAAGATATATTAAAAAAAAGCTTTTGTTCTTCTACGTGGAATATCAATGTGGTCCACCCCGAAAAGAAAAAAAGTGAAAATAAAATTGACTCAAGGAAAGAGAACAAAATGCAACTTGAGGTATGCATATTTTCACTAGATGGATTTAATGACTCCATGGAAGAAAACTAACAAAAGGTAAAAAACAATATGTCCAGTGTAATCCCACAAAGCAAGATTTTTGGAGAGTAGAATGTACGCAAAACTTATATCTACATTTGTGGGATAAAGATGTTGTTTTCGATACACCCTCGAGTCATAAAGAATATAGTCAATGCATGATACTCTTGAGATGATACTTCAGGGGTTATTTTGATTTGACACTGCTTCACACCCCAAAAAAAAAAGAAGAAGAAATGGGACGTATTTTATTTTTATCTTTTTTAGTTAATTTAGAATTTTATATAAATTGGGTTAAAGTGTAAAAGATAAAATTAGAGTGTTAAAGTGTAATTGAGATGAATTATGTATCGAATAGTTTATTTATGTAAACCAAAAACATTAATGTGCTAAGCTAATATATTCCAGAGTGAGTCGTAATTGAGATGAATTATGTATCGAATAGTTTATTTATGTAAACCAAAAACATTAATGTGCTAAGCTAATATATTTCAGAGTGAGTTGTAATTGAAATGAATTATGTATCGAATAGTTTATTTATGTAAACCAAAAACATTAATGTTATATTCGATGAATTATGTATCGAATAGTTTATTTATGTAAACCAAAAACATTAATGTGCTAATATATTCCAGAGTGAGTTGTAATTGAGATGAATTATGTATCGAATAGTTTATTTATGTAAACCAAAAACATTAATGTGCTAATATATTCAGATGAATTATGTATCGAATAGTTTATTTATGTAAACCAAAAACATTAATGTGCTAAGCTAATATATTCTGAGATGAATTATGTATCGAATAGTTTATTTATGTAAACCAAAAACATTAATGTGCTAAGCTAATATATTCCAGAGTGAGTCGTAATTGAGATGAATTATGTATCGAATAGTTTATTTATGTAAACCAAAAACATTAATGTGCTAAGCTAATATATTCCAGAGTGAGTCGTAATTGAGATGAATTATGTATCGAATAGTTTATTTATGTAAACCAAAAACATTAATGTGCTAAGCTAATATATTTCAGAGTGAGTTGTAATTGAGATGAATTATGTATCGAATAGTTTATTTATGGTTGTTGAGATTATACAGTTAACATTTTAAAGTTAATTCCATATTCAGTAAGCTGTAAATGAGCTTGTGTTGTAGGAGAACTACGTGAAAAATGTACTAGCTAAGCCTATTGTTAATATGTTTTGCAAACTCAACCTGTATCATAGTTGATTGAGCATTATGCTTGAGTTTAGACGTGTGAGATGCCCTGTCCCGACTTTAGATCGGCTTTGGGTTTTCTTTTGTAGTTTTTTTTAATCCAAAGTTCTTTTGTAGTTAGCTTGAGTAAGCTGGTTAGATGGGTCCTATAATATTTTAGCGACATCATTTGAAACTGATATTGTGAGTACTTAGTTGGAAGGTATCCTGTGGAATTAGTCGAGGTGCGAAAGCTGGCACAAACACCACGATTATAAAAATAAAATAAAAATTGCACTGCTTTTAGCTTCCCTAATTTTTTTTAAAATACTTTTGGAGGAGGAGAAAATTAGGTGATGTTGGAGGTGCTGGCTTATGCAGACAATTCTTGCTTATGTTTTTCCAAATATGCAGCAGGAAACTAAGGAATTTTGTTATTCTTCTCCTTTCGGGACAAAAGTAGATTTTGGATGAATTGAATCAACGTGTCCGAGTTATATTATATTCTTGTTCAACACTCAAAACTGTTATTTGATATCTGAAAATGTTTGATGAGGAGGTAGGAGTAAAACTTTGCGACTCGTTTTCCTCCAACTAAAAGTTGATGAAGTTTCTAGACATCAGTCCATGTGACCGTAATATCAAAACAACATTTAGTTTCAAGTAGAATTCTGCAACTTTTACTGTTTGATGGGATGTCCAAACTGGTATAAGCAGTGTGTGGGAATCCATAAGCCGGTAGTTATTGTAACTTCTAGCCTACCTATTGTGAACTGCGCTATTATTTAGGAAAGAGTATTTTCTGTTTTTTCTTGCCAATCAGAATGGTGGTGAAAAGACCTGCCTGTTGTTGAAGGTTCAGTAATCTTGGTTTGCGATTGCTATGTACGACGCCGAATGCTGAGACTGTCCCGAAATTCTTCAAATAAAATCAGCGGAAGCCCTTTCGTGAAGATATCGGCGATTTGATGACGCGTTGGGACATGGAGTACTCGCACTTGTCTGCGTGCCACTTTTTCACGGACAAAATGGATATCCAACTCTATATGTTTAGTGCGCTGATGATGTATTGGATTTTCAGAAAGATATATTGCACTAATGTTGTCACAGTAGACTATAGTAGCTTTCGGAATTTGGCAACGGCTCCAAAGAAAGATTCGAATCCAGCATTTAATCGATACAACATTGGCAACGGCCCGATATTCACTTTTCAAAGACCGAGCGCGACATCGTGGGTTGCCGTTTGGAAGACCATGAAACTAAATTATCACCAAGGAATACACAATACCCAGATGTGGAGCGTCTGGTGTCCGGACATCCTGCCCAGTCTGCATCTGTATAAGTGACAAGTTTGGAGATGCAAGATGGGTAAAGATGTAATCCATATTCCCGAGTGCCTTAATGTAGCGCATAATCCGCTTGAGCGCTGCGATATGTTCTTCCATCGATTACGATGAATAGCATACCTGTTGTACGGCATAGGTTATGTCTGGTCTGGTAAAGTGAGATATTGCAACGCGCCTGCTAGACTGCGGTACAATGTTGGATCAGCAAAAGGTTTGCTAGAGATAGCACTTAATTTGGACTTTGTATCCACCGGGTGTGCCGAGGGTTTGCAAGAGGCCATTCCAAATTGCTCCACGATCTCGATGCATACTTCTTCCGAGAGAAAAGAGCCCACTGCACGCCTTGTCACAAAGAATTCCTAGAAAGAAGTGCAATGGACCAAGATCCTTCATAGCAAATTCTCAACCAAGTTGAGACATGATATTCTTGCAAGAGATTCCGAGGAAGTCGTCGAATAATATCATCCACATACAGAAGATAAGCCGATGATTACCTCGATGATAGATAAACAGGAATTATCTGACCTACGTGTGAAAACCCCATCTCATGATACAAAATCGCAAACCGATACTGTGCCCCGGTGCTTGTTTGAGACCATACAAAGACTTGTTTAGCGTGCATACATGATTGGGATATTTTGGATCTCTGCACTTCAACGGGTTGGGCGCATGTAAATGCCTCATTTAGACGACCACGGAGAAATGCATTTTTAACATCCAATCGCGAGTGACCATCCTCCGAGAGACAAGTCGAGCAATCGCTCGATAGTAGCCGGTTTGACCATCGACTGAATGTCTCTCCACAATCGACGCCAACTCGCCGCGCTTCCCATCACCTACAAGACGGGCCTTACGCCGCTCAAAATAACCATCGATTTTTCTTTACGGGTAAAAATCCACATAGACCGAATGATGTTAGCATTAGATGGACGGGCACTAAATCCCATGTCCTATTTTTAATAAGAGCTGATATTCATCATCCATGGCCATTTTCCAATTTGGGTCTTTCAGAGCGCATACGTGGTTACTTCGTAATGGTGATTTGGAAATTAAGCGGCGTCAGATTTAGTGTTGGGTTTGACAATACCATGTCGACTACGGGTGATCGACGTGTTGTCGCCAGCCGATCGACGCCATCGCCAAACGTGGTATTTGTATACCGGATCGAATCGTGGCTTGGTCAGATTAAGGGTAGTGTCAAAGCACACGGGCCCGAATGTATCAAGATCCTGACAGCTGGTTGGGCACCATTTGGTAAGGACACGGGTAATGGGTTAAAAGAATTTTGTCCATTTGCAGTAGCAGTGACCGAACTATGAGACAATGGTTGGGTAAAAATTGGGTGTATTCCAAAGATCCAAAAACTCATGGGAGATTGTGACTCATTGATTTTTCTAAATGGGAATTGAGTTTCATCAAATATAACATGACGACTGATAAAAATCCTATTGGAGGATAGGTCATAACATTTGTATCCCCGATGATGGGATGGGTATCCCAAAAAAATGCATGGAGTAGATCTCGGTTGTAATTTATGGATGGTGGTGGATGGAAATAATGGAAAACACAAGCACCCAAAAACCCGGAGATGAGAGTATTGTTACACCCCGGAATTTCAGGATATGTTTGTAAGAACGTAAGTAAGAACTCACAAATGTTAAGATTTGAGACTTGTAAAAATTTATCGGAAATTATGAAATTGTCGGAAAACATTGTGTTGTGTCGAATGGGAGGGCGACACGTGTCACCCCCCCTAGCAATGCTCGACGAAATGGTACGCCAATATGGTCATTTACCATAAGTCTTCTAAGGCTAAGTCTTGCAACTCAGAAGACGAGTATATTGACTAAAGTCAAAGGTCCCACCTCGTCTTGATATTTAGCAAGACTACATCTAAACCACCCATGTGTTATTATCATAACCTCCAAGGTACTATATATTACTACTAGTAGTAGAGAGAGAGCCAACACTTAGAAAAATTTCAAATTGAAGAACATGTAGCTTGAGCTCTCGCTTCTCTTCAAAAAAAGGAAAATCTTTGTTCCTTGTTCTTTGATTCCCACTTTAAACCAAGGTTCTTAGGTGTATTGTAAACACATCTCCGTAGAAAAATCTTGGAAACAGAGTGTTTAGGGGTTAGTCGCAAACGAAAACCTAAGGTCTTTCTAGGTTTTATTTGAAGATTTGAAGGATAATTGTGGTATTGTTCTAAGGGCCTCAATGGCGGTTTGAAGTGTCTTGGAGGCTATAAACTACTAGGAGCGACTTGGATCGAGTTGGATTAAGAATCATTGAGGTATAATCTTGTTCTTTGAAAGTATTACAAGATTATTTATATTGTTGTTAGCTTTGTATGTCATGCGAGCATGGTTGTTATATCGAGGTTATAAGGGTTATGGATTGATTATAGCCTTGGAAATCCGAAATGTAATGTAAGCCATGACTAAGTTGAATTACAATTTAATCGTTGTTAGAATCGTCGCATGTTACTTACTTAAAGATTATGGTTGTTATAATCAAATGCGACTTGATATCATGTTATGCTACCAGTATGGATTGAAATGGAAGTTGGATAAGAATTGGTTTTGTTGAACTCAAGGTGTCGATTTTGGACTTGTAGTTTGTATTAGTTGGTTAGTCATTTGTATTGGACTATCTTCTATAAATTGTGAGCCAATTAGAGCTGTTTAGTTAGTCATTTGTATTGGACTATCTTTTATAAATTGTGAGCCAATCAAATGTTTAGTTAGTCATTTGTATCGACTACCTTCATATAATTGTGAGCCAATCAGCTGTTTGGTTATTGTATTCGCCTTGAAAAAGGTGGCAAAGTTAGTAAAAACAAAGGAAGTGTTGTCCGATTTTCCGTAGAATTTAGTGACTTGCACTTGGAATATTCTACGTTTGAAACTAGAAGTTAATAGACGCTATGGTCATTATAGGTTGGCATACTACGACGCGATCGACTTAGCAAGTGGATTAAACCAAGAGGTATGTGGAACTTTCTTATCTCGAGCATGATTAAGTTGTAAATGTATAGTACGCAGACGACAAGACTTTGACAATCTAGTCTATTTGATATCCTTGGCTTATTTTAAGAATGCCCAAGTTGTTTGAGTTAGGAATTAACTCACTTGTTTAATTATTAAGGATATCTTGGTTTTCAAAAGTTAAGAGACTTTAAGTATGTTGAAAATATTTTGATACTTGTTTTATGGAAGTTTAAGTCTCTTGGTTAAAAAGAAGTATGTAAGTTGCTAATGTATAAAGCTAGTATAACGGCTTTATGGGAAGTTGGTTATAATAGTTTTATGGAAAGTTAATGAGAGAATGGTTTACTCTTAAGTAATTTAAGCATGTTAAGGGACTTCAAGAGTTTTAAAGAACGTGACACTTGTTTCGCTTTAAACGATAAGTCCCTTCGATAGAAATTGTACTTGACTTAGGTATAAAGTGAATATAACGACTTTATGGGAGTTGGTTATATTGACTTTATGGAAAGATAAATGGCTTGATTTATTTGAAAGGCAATTTGATTTAAAGGCATCAATTGCCTAAGGCTTTATTTATAGAAGAAGTCACTTGATTTAGAAGCCTAATTTTATTTCTAAAAGTATTGTGACTTGCCTTGAAAAAGGAATTGTAACTTGATACTACGGTTATTAGTATCTTGGAAGTTTTATAATGAAACGAGTCATTTTGAAGGAATAGAAGACGTAGTACTTTGGGTTAAATTCGATTTTTATTAAGAACATGTTAGTGCCTTAAGTAAACTAAAATGAGAGTGTATATGAAACGTAATAATAAGAAGTTAGGGATCGCTTAACTTGCTTATATATTGTATGATAAGTTTCGTAGGCTTACGCATGCGCGTGATAGCCTGATTTGTGCTAGTAGTTCGTAAATAATCATGGTCATTCCCGTTTGTGGCATTGCATATGTCCGTGGATTTGCTACCCACGACGCGGAGAATACCTCACGCGAGTCCGTAGGCTTATGCGGTGAAATAGTCCCACGCGGCGTCCAACCTATGCGAGGAATACCTCACGCGAGTCCGTAAGTGGCTTATGCGGTGAAATAGTCCCACGCGGAATACCTCACGCGGTCCACGCGATCTACGCGGGTGAAATAGTCCCGTGAATAGGATTGTTTAATGACATCGCGGACAAGTGGTCTTGTTTGATCGCGAGCTTCCTACTTTATATCAGAAGTATACACCTATTTACTCTCATCATAGTAAGACACAATGTACTATTAATCGAGTATCATACATGTCTCCGCTTATTATTAGACTTATGATTTCATTACGCATTTCTGGCCACATATTTGGTACATGTTGCATCGACCTCCTGGGCCGCTCACGCCGCAGTGTAGTACGTGTCACGATCCTCGCCTAGGATCACTGCTCACCGCTAAGCTCCTCATTTCGGAGGCTTATCCCTGGTATTGTCAGTTGTTGTACATTCAGGGGTATGGCGGGGCCATGTCCCGCCAGGATTGTTATTCTTAGAGGTCTGTAGTCACATTGTGGATTGGGTTGTAAAGAAAAAAAATGTGTACTGTTTTATTGTTATAAGTCACGGAAGGTGGCCTTATCGGCTAGCCTGTTGTCATTTTATGTTTAAGTATTTTATCAGTTGTGTATGTTCGCCGCTATTCTTCTCGATGTATACCGAACGGTGTCTGTAGGGCACCGGGCCGCGCCCGGCTCGGGTCGTGACAAGTATGCTCGCGGTATAGTAACCGGGCGGGTGTTTGGTGTGATGTATGTTTGTTTGGTAGTATATTCAATGATAAGTAGCCATCCGAAGTGCACGATGCCAAAAGTTAGGGAAGTGAGGCATGAGCAAGGGATGTCCCGACAATATTATTTATGGTTCGTATTTCTGCTCCCGCCCATTCTCGAGAAGATGTGTGGGGCGTGAAAAGCGAAAATTCAAACCATTTGTTTTGCAAAAATCCTGCATTGTCTATTATCAAACTCCCGCCTGCTATCACATCGATGTTTTTTATATCCCTTTCAAAATGTTTTTGGATTATAGCTCTAAAACTAAGGAATGTAGAAAACACTTGTGATTTTTTTTATATGGGAAATGTCCACAAGAATTTAGAGTAATCATCTAAAACAAGCAAATAATATCTATGCCTCAAGAGCTCAAACGGGGATGTCCAAATATCACAATGTATAGTCTCAAATGGCATAAAAGTGCAATTAGAAGACTAAAAGGTAGTTGAATATGCTTACCCAAAGGACACGATCGACACTTATTAAGAGTTCGTGTACATGAAATTGAATTATCGCGCTTGAGAGTTTAAAATGCACTCTCCCTGATGCCCCAAACGCTCATGCCATAAATTGGAATTAAAACAAAGAAAATTAAAATGTTTCGTCCGGCCAGTAGTGAAGTAATCGATAAAGTTCTCCTCGCTATCACATCTCATTAGCCGTGCTCGCCTCAAAATCACACACAAGAAACCAAAAGGATCAAAAGCTACGGTAACCCAGTTATCTGAAGTAAACTTTCGAACGGAGATTAGGTTTTTGATTAATTGTGGTGCATGAATAACATTTTTCAAGGCTAATGGTGGATTTGGTTTGGACAATTTAGTGGAACCATAACCTTTTATTGGAATGGAATGACCATTTCCGACAGTTATACCATTTGATTTGCTCAAATTAAAATAGACGCGAGATTACTCGGGATGACGCCATACGCGACGAAGACCGAGTCCATATACCACCCGTGTCCGTGGATTAATCCCGTGCGCATGGCATGTTCAATTTCCGCCGATTCGCCCATCGCTGAGTGGGCCTCGCTCCACGCCCGAGGCCCAAAATCGGCCGCCCATCGCCGCCGCCCCGCCCATCGCTGGTCGCCTAAACCGCGGCCGCCGCCGCTTCCATTGTTAGCCCATCTGGCTGGCCTAAATCGTGGCCGGGCTGGTGCTCCATCGCTGGCCGCCCAATACTTCGCGCCGCTTCCAGCTTCCCCGCTGGCCGGGCAAAAACGCCGCTTGTGGATCGATTTGGCTGCTCGAAATCGGGCTCGCCTGGGCCAGGTGGTAAGGCGACAAGGGTCCAACCTAAGTCCATTGCGGGCTGTGCCCATCGCCGCCGCCGCCGCCATCGCTACGCTGCCGCCGCTGCAGCCGCCGCCACGAGCCGCTGGCCGAACCGCCAGAACCACCGCCGAATTCCCACCGCCACGGAGTCGCGATGATTTCCGCTTTTGTCAGTTTTCACCTTTTATTTCCATGCCGCCTCAATTTTGCGGTTATTTTCATCATTAGTGATCACGACGCCGATTCATTGTGTTAGCAACCTTTGGAAAGACTCGTTTCTTCAGATTAACATAGATCTTGCTTTGTAGAATAACTGTGGGTTACTTTGACGGATAACGGTGGCAACCCCGCTTATATGCCTCACAATCCGAACAAGTTGTAGAACCAAACTAATTTGGCAGGGAACCAACATTTTTAATTGATCCGCCAACACTTTGAGGCGTTGACAATAAGCAGACGATTAGGAAAATCCTCCATATCAACACCGAGAATTCTTGTTCCAAAGCAAATCGCACGGAATTTTGATTATCATAAAAAATATCCCGTAATCGATTCCAAGCATCAATTGCCTTAGAATCTGTTTCCATGATCGTGTGCAACAAATCCGTGGATATTGTTGAATATATCCAACCAAGAACAGTGGCATCTAGTACATCCCACAATTCTTTGTCTTCATCCGTTGTCAAGACTCTTTCTTTGTCTTTTTCCGCGGAAATGATGCGTGAAGAACCCTGAGAACGACAACATATTTTAAAAGTTCCGCCAGAAGATAATGCACATTCTCCATTTGTAAAGTTATGGGAACATGAGTTTTGATATTGAAAACTGTGAGGGCTGGGTGATAGAACGATTTGGATTCAGACATGTTGATAATAGTTGGATGAAAAAAACAAAAACACGATGAACTGGAAAATCAAAAAAAAAAATCGATGTGGAGGAGAACAAAATTTCGAAAAAAAAGAAACAATTTTGGTGTTTAGGAAGATGAATCTTTTCCTAAGCTCTTGATACCATGATAGAATATTTTCCTCAAAAGACTTCATTCCATTAGGTAAGAATATATACATCTTTACACTAACTAGGAAGAATAAAGAATAATCCTAAAAATATTCCTATACATTAAACTACTTACCATATAAGATGGGATACTACATTAATACAAGATACTACACAATATTTCTATAATAATGGTATTACTTCTAGAATATTCTATTCTAGAATATTCTAATAATTACTACACATGAATGAAGAAATTTGCACTTTCAAGAACAAATGTTTGAATCATTGGCCCAGTTTCACAATTTCTATCCGCTGATTCTTCTTGCAAGAGGTGACTTCTCTACTCGTAGCATATGGAGTCTCAACCGAGAAGATTCTGAAGAACTTCTAAACAAAAACCAATTTTGGCTCAATCGTGTTGTATTAGTGTCTAGTATTAAACCAATTCATTGAATTTCGCCTGCTGGCTACAAGGAATCCAGCATGGTAATTAGCATAATGTAACAATCTTAGCCATCATTGTTGGATAGACAGCACTGAAGAAGGCAAAAGCTGTAATGCTCTTTCTATATTTGCTATTTATTGAATAGGAGGCAGGCTAGCCATTAGCCCCATTTCTTTCATATATAAAACACAAGGCATCAAATTCACTGTATTGAGTTACTGACTGAGAAAAATAATTGTTTTATCATGTCTGGCAATATGGTAAAACTGTAAATGATCAACGGGACGGATGCAATCACATATAAAACCTTGAGAGGCTCACAATTTTTATAAAATGTGTTTATTTTTTAATGGATTTGGTTGAGTGGAAAATCGTAGAAAAAAATACGTGGTCTACTGTGTGACTGCGTGGTAAGAAAGGGAATAAAGCAGTTCAAGAGGAAGTCATCGGTCCAAAGTAAGGTCAACTGGTCGAACCCGACTTGAAGTCCCGTCCCTAAACAATAGCAGTAGTACGGATCCTAAGCTATGACACGCAAAGGAATGATTTTATAATTATGGGCGAATTTCAAAAGATTTCTCATCAGATAAATACAATCACATCATCGAGACATCTCGTATGCCGGTTGGTTTAACAAACCCAAGGACAAACAAAGAGGAAGGACAACTGAAAGCCGCTTTCTCCTTGATGGCGTAAGAGAGCCTATTTATGTGTAGTTGATTCTCGAACGAACATGTGTAGTAGATTCTTCAACGAGGTGAAGAATGACAGCAAAGATAGCTCCTGAGATTAGCATATGTGGTTATGTACACAAACTTGATGGGTGCATTAGAAGATTAGCATCGGTAGATACAAACTTGAAGGCTTGCAGGAGTCTCATCTTTTTTAACATAACCTTTCAGAGACTCAGCAAATTTGCATAATAGTAGATATATGATAAGACCAAAGAGACACTAATAAAATATAAAAGCTGCTTGTAAGATTGCAATTACTTTGATTGTAAGCTTACCAACCAATAGTTACAACACTTCATTACATATATGAAAATCGGAGTACTGTTCAAAGCTTCACTAAGCACCACAGCATAGTCAGTAGTCACAGCAAAACTGATAGTTATGTGCAAGTGCCACTGAACATAACGAATATATTTCGCCACACGATGTCAGTCTGTTAACTAACAGCAGAATCATTATGTGCTAGTCTGAAGAACGATTGAACAGTATTAAGGAAGTTTGGGTTTTAGAACTCCAACCAAAACAAATTACAGCACAACAGGTAATTAGCAATGGCAGTTAATGGTCTCCACAGAATGAGAAAGTTAAATGACATGAATTGGGGCACTCTTAACATTCTAAGCATTTTGAATCCCATGAGCAGCACCATTGGTATCACTTTCCTTGCGCACCTCAGAAGCATGTTCCACTAGCTCATCATTTATTACTTTTTCTTCATGAGGTAGATGATTGTCCTTCGACACTTCATCTGAGCGCCGATGTTTATGGCTGGAATGGTGATGACGGTGATGACCATGTCGATGATGATTCTTCCTATTCTTTTCTTTTCTATCTAATTCCTCATTCTCATCAGAAGATCTACCTAGGGATCTACTGTCACGCCTAAAATCTTCAGAACCCGAAGACCTTGAATCATGACTATGGGATCTGTGATGACGTTTCATACGTTTTCCGTGATTACTGCGGTTCACTTTTTCTTCATCACTAGAAGAGACAGAAGCATCTGAGTCCAACCTTCCGTGACGTTTATGATGCTTTGTGTGGCTTCGTTTCCTAGCTGCAACATGGTCATCGTCACTTGAAGACTCTGAACCATCTGAGTGTGATCGTCGATGACGTTTGTTATGCTTTGAATGACATCTTCTTCTTACATCTTCATCATCTGAAGAGTCCGAGGAACTATAATCTGAGTGTCTATCATGATGCCTACGGTTCTTGTGGCTTCGCTTCTTTCTCCTTCTCTGTACTTCTGAATCACCATCATATTCTTCACTGGAATCAGAGGATCTTCTCTTTGGCTTCCGCTTGGATCTCTTGTCTTTCATATCCGAATCACCCGACTCAGAGCTATGGTGCTTCCTGTGCTTCTTGTGGTGCTTTTTGGTGGATTTTTTCCCTTCATATCCACTGTCAGTGTCACTGGAACTATCAGATTCTGAGTCAGATTTCCTTTTATGCTTAGCTGCCTTGGCTTTCTGTCTAGCTTCAGTATCAAACTTTGCTTCTGCTGCAGCTTCAAGTTTTTGCTCCCATTTCAAGTGGGCTTCTTTCTTCTCAAGAGCTCTCTTCTTTTTCTCCTCGACCAACTGCATGAACTTCTTGGCATCCATTCAGATGTAAAAGACAAACAAATCTCTGCATTTTGGTATGATGATGGCCAGAAGTGCATCTCAAATAAGAGAAAGGAAACAATGTTAGTTCTTCTGCCATTAATATCCACCATTGAACAAGGGCTTATTTTATATAAATAAGTAAATTTTGCTTCGGACTGAACAAAAGACAACAACTTTAGAGGCAAATGATAATACATGGAGTGGAAGCATGCATATATGATGCATTAACCAAAGAAAACCTACCAAGAGAATAGTAAGAAATGTGGACTTGGGAAAATGATGCACAAAGAGATAGACTTTAGGTTGTAAATAAAATTTAATTCCATAGTATCACATCATAAATCCACATACACTAATGCTATCGGAAAAATAATTTGTTACTGTAATATTTTGCGTCACACGCTCAAATCTGATATCTAGTTGCAATTAGACTAATTATGTCAGTAAAATATTGTTTGAGCAATAGACCTGTCATGTACGCTGAATAAACTGCTATGAGCAAGATTCAGTGTTGTGCATCACAGATATGGGAAACAGTTGCAAACATAAAAGTTACCAATACCAGGCCAAGCACTAATATTGACGCAACACAACATGTATTTCAATATTCATCATTATCATTGGATTACACTTATTGGCATCTCTATCTTAACTAATTTGCATTTGAGAATTAGTCAATCAGATGCTAAAATCGAGAAACAACCATAACAAATCCTCTAATACACTGACTAAACCAAAAAACACAGACCATAACTGAAACAGATAGGTGAAAAGCTCAATGAACACTGCCTTGGACTTCTTTTCAGAAAGAGAAAAAGAAACTTCAGTGGACCATGAATCTAGACCAAAATAACAAGGTTCAAGCAATTATCAGTAGTAATGGTATAATTCTAATTAAACAGGTTTTCAGAATTTATTTCTTTGTCAGCTGGAAAATTGTATTTAACAAACTCTCCAAGACCATTCCAATGAAGTCACAATTGATGGGTGCAATGACACCAACTGAAAAATAAGTAGAATTGCAAACTGGAACAGGTTTCTTACCTTATAACAACGAAATAGCTTGCCAAATGTCCTATCTCAAGCTCAAATCACCCCTCCTGCCAACCTCCCCGAAGAATCTGCATTCCAAAAAAAAAGAGGTTATACAACTTTTCACAGCTAAACAATTGTCATCTCTAAATCAAAACTGAATATCAGCTCTCCAGAATCAAGAGAGATACATATCAACCCAGACAATCTTTGGTTAATAATCAGCTTTCAAGTTGAAACTTTTTATAACAAAAACAGAACCCCAGTAATAGAACAGAAATCAGCTGAATGAAGAAGAACTGGATGCCTAAAAGCTCAATTTTTAAGGATATCAAATAGGCAGAACAAAGACCAAGCAATTTCAAACAGCAACCCCCCCCCCCTTTTCAAAAACCAAAGCTCTCCACTACCTAGTTTCTTTCCAACCCCCAAATAATCCCCGTGAAAGTTCCAAAATTCAAAAGATTATAGACGAAACAGATACAAAAATGGGAACTTTTTTGCTGTCTGCATGATGAAAAGCTTGTAAGACTGGGAGAAACAAAATAACATGTCTTCAGAACCCAAAACACAACCACACAAAACCACTCTCTCTTTGCTTGAAGAATGGCGAAGAGAGGACGACCACGGAAGAAAGGTCACAACACAATGCAGCAAGAATCGGGGCAGAAAGGGAGCCAAATACCCTCATCTAGTAAGGAAGCAGGGAATACTCCAACCAATGGAACAGAAACGGAATCACCGGATTTTGGAACTGATATGGCAATTCAAATGGAAGGATTCCAAGCCCTATGGAAGGAGATAGGGGATGAAGAAGCACATCGATCAGGGAAAGAGGAACGAAGCAAAATCGCCAATTGAGGTACCTAATCCCCAAGTGACTGAATTGACATCTGCAAGCCCTAGACTAGATAGGGAAGACCCAATTGATGTGGATGCAAATAAAGGGAAAACATGGGCTTCATTATTCTAGAAGATGAAAGGGTAAGACCTTGCAATACGTTGAGCCAGTAATTGTTGATGGGGAGAAAGTAGCTCAGATTCAGCAAGAGGAAGTAGAAGAGGACACACGAAAATGGAAACAATCAATTGTGATGTATGTGGTGGGAAATTCACCATCCATTGGTGCAATCGACAGGCTCATTTCTACTACCTGTCGAGTTTTTGTTACAAAGCCTAAGATCTATTATAATAATGAAGGATACTTCCTAGAGATGTTTGATAATATGGAAGATAGAGATGTTGTTGTATACTCAGGGCCACATATCATAAATAGCAGACCAATTATAATTCGAGCTTGGACTCCGGATTTCTGTTTTAGTAATGAAGTGTTGAGAACAATCCCTTTATGGATCCGGTTGCCAAACTTACCCATGAATTGTTGGGGTAGTCCTACACTGAGTAGGATATGAAGTTTGTTAGGAAGATCTCTATATGCTGATGCTTGTACAACAGAGATAGAAAGGGTCTCATATGCACGTCTACTAGTTGAAATGGATGTCACAAGGGGGCTGCCAGTGAATGTTAAAGTCCAAGATCCCAGTGGCAGAATTGTCGATCAAGCAGTTGAATATGACTGGAAGCATGTCTATTGCACTGAATGCTTGATGATTGGATATAAGTGTCGGAAAAGTGAAGCTCCATCACCTATGAAGGCTGAGAAAGAGCAAAAGCAAAAACACAAAACTAAAGTGGTTCTCAATTGGCAAGCTAAGCCAGGGGAGGGTCCGGAGTGCACCAAAAGATGTCAATGCTTCAGGGAGGGTGGAATATCAGAGAAACCTAAGGGCACCACACTGGCTAGGATAGCAAATCACAAAGAGCAACAGTTTGGTACCAGAGTCATCCCTGGGGCGGTCGAGGCGGCGCCGCCGCACAGGGCCCCAGAATTTTCATTGATTTCAAATATTAAGATATATATTAAAAATGTCTCTAATCTTATTAGTGAGAGTTGTAGCCTAGTGGTTAATGGTTACCTTCAAAAGTCATTCCCTAGTGAGAGGTCGCGTGTTCGAATCCAATGAGCAGCGAAAGGCTTTTTTTTAAACACAAAATCAGATCTGGCCCCAAGTCGGCCCAGTCGGCCCCCTCTTTAAACAATTAGTTAATTTTAATTTTTTATGTGAATAAAAAAGGACCTCTTTTTGTTTCTCGCACCGGACCCTTAAAAGTATAGGAGCGGTCGTGGTTGGGTTGGGACTGCAAACACATTTAGTCCATTGATAAGTGGACAAACAGTTCAGGAAAAGAAGCTAATGGTGTGGTAGTGCAAAGTAGCAGGAATGTGAGTGCAGCACCACTTATACATTCCAAATGAGATTATTAAACTTGGAACATAAGGGGGCTGAATAAAGTATATAAGCAGAAATAATTCAAAAAATATTCAGTGGAGAATAAGGTGGAGGTTATAGCAGTAGTAGAACATAAAGTTAAGCAACATATAGCACAACAAGTGGTTACACAGCTGGTCCCAACCTGGAACTGGGCACTTAACTATCAGTACTCAGAAAAGGGTAGGATATGGTTATTATGGAATCCTAGAGCAGCTGATATAATAGTTACACATACTCATGAGCAGTTTATACATGGGAGAGTGACACTGCTAAATGTAAATATGGAATTCCAATTCACAGCAATATATGGATTGCATACTATACCTGACAGGATGCAACTATGGGAAGGATTGAATCAAATTGCTAACACCTTGATTGATCCCTGGTTACTCATGGGAGATTTTAATGCAATTTTAAAGGTGAATGATAGAAGTAATGGGGCACAAGTACAAGAGGCTGAGATCAGAGATTTTGATGAATTCATGCAGAATACATGCCTGATGGAAATGAAAACTATAGGGAGAACATTTACATGAACAAACAACAACAACATACCCAGTGAAATTCCACAATGTGTGGTCTGGGAGGTTAGAGTGTACACAGACCTTACCTCTACCTTAGTAGGTAGACCGGGTGTTTTTGGGAGACCCTCGTCTTAAGACAAAACATAATCACAAGTAAAGCAAGCAAAGAAACGCAAGAGAAGCGGTCAGACCCAGACAATATGAACATGCTTATAACAAAATCGAATACGTCATGGTAGCGCATTGAAGGAAGCAGTAGCTAATTTAGTAAATAATATCAACAAAGTACACTGGAGAACACATAACAACATAAATCAAACTACGGGAGACTATAAAGAAATATTGCGTCTATAAGTGTAATAGGGTAATCAGACCTACAGTAATAACACTACAACTATCATTTTGTAAGCGTAAGTAAAACTACGCTCGACTACCTACTACCCTTCTACCTTAATCCGTGTTCTCCACAACCACTTATCTAAGGTCATGTCCTCAGTAAGTTGCACATGCGTCGTATCCCGTCTAATCACATCTCCCCAATACTTCTTCGGCCTATCTATACCCCTTCTGAACCCATCCATAACCAACCTATCACACCTCTACACTGGGGCATCTGTCTCTCATCTGCACATGTCCGAACCATCTCAACCTTGCTTTCCGCATCTTATCCTCCACCGAGGCCACTCCCACTTTGTCTTAGATATCTTCATTTCTAATCGTATCTCCTTGTATGCCCCACATCCATCTCCACAACTTTCATCTTTTGTATGCCCACCCCGGCTATCCCGCGAGGCCCCTAGCACTTCTCTAACTAATTCTTGAATGCAACTGGCCGTCATTTCCCACATACCGATCGCATCCCCACTACACCCCAAGCCCCCTTGGTCCTCAACCTCTCCCCCGTCTCCTTTGAACTAGCCATGGTAACATCACCAAATAAAATTCACCAAAAATCATACAGAATACACAAAAAACGATAAATCAAACTCCCCAGCTATAAAGTACCAATTTTTTCAACACATAAATTGAAGCAACAGAATAAAACCCTATAATGCTAGTAATTGGACAAAATAAAATTCACCAAAAAGCATAAGTAGCTGGCATTTTTACGATCCATACCTGCCTCAGTGCTATTCAATTAGAGGACAAATCAAGCTTCTCAGACTAAAATTAACGAGATTATCAACGTAAATTGAAGCAACAGAACAAAACCCTAGAATGCTAGTAACCTCACCAAAAAGTAAACTGAAGCAATATAACAAAACCCTAGAATGCCAGAACAGCACCAAATAAAATTCACCAAAACACATACAGCATACAAAAACAAGAGCAGTTAATTATGAAGTAGCTGAGTTTTTATTTAGATCAACATACCTTACTAACCTGATGAACCGGAATGGGAAGATTTGACTCGTTGATAAAAAGAAGAAATTAGGGGTATATATAGACAAAGGAAAAATAAATAGAGCTAAGATGGATGTCAAATGTCAAACTTTTCAAAGTTCGGTCCACTATAATAAAATAAACTTCGGTTCCGTAATTCGATTTTTGATAAAATTATGTTCTCTCCTATTTTCGCACGTCTCAACTCTTTCGTTATTACTTGTTATTTCTGGCCATCAAATATACTTTCTCGGTTCATTTTTAATTGTCCACTATATTAAAAATAAATTTTCATTTATTTATACACTTTAACATAGCAAGAGAAAAGGTAAAAAAAAATTGTTTTATCTTTAATATTAATTACTCATTTCTAATCATTTTAAGTCTACTGAGACTATACACCAATTAATATAAAAATTATGATAAAATATATATTTTATTTATTAATTCTTTATGAACGTGCAAAATCAAAAGTGACAAGAAAAGTGAACGAAGATGCTGCAAGACTTTTGAGCTACTTGCAAGCTATATGTTTGAGCTATTTGCAAGATGTATGTTTAATTGCAAGTCTGAAGAAGATGCTGCAAGACTTTTCAAGAAATTAATGACAAAATGTCTCTGTTTGAGCTACTTGTAAGCTACCTACTTGATTATAAGCTTATCTAGATGATTGTGTATTTGAATAGACATGTATAATACAATATATTCATAATATTTTTATTTTTTTTATTTTTTATTAAATAATTCTCGTATAAGATGATTCAATTATACTCAGTGCTATTGAATATGTTGCAAACTTGTAAATATAAGTGAGCTTGCTATCGAGGGTCCGGAGGAGATGATTGTGGGAACGAGTCAAAAGTTCGCTACTGGGAAAAAGCAAAAGAAACTTCATGTCTTAAGCGCTTAAACGAGAAATTGATTCTAATCAGTCAAGACCAATTCAATTAAGCTCAAATTCATGTTCTTGAACTCATGAAGAAATTATATTACTTCTAAGAAATTAAGAAAATAAAGAAGAAGAAAAAAGAAATAGAAAGGGAGACTCGAATTCATGTTCTTGAACTGTCACCTCATCACCATAACTGACATTGAGAAGCATAAATCAAGGGGAAAAACCATATTTGAAGCATGAATAGAGAGAATGAATGAGAGAAAACAACTCATTTTATTAAGAAATATTAACCTCACTATAAATAGTTAACCTAATAAATATTTATATCTAAGCAACATAAATTTGGAAGAACGTCCAACGATCAACTGGTTCATGATGATGCAGAGATTGAAAAAAATGGATTCACATCTCTTTCTGTATTTCTTTTTTTCAATACTTTGTTAAGCATATTTTCTAAAAACTCATTTGTTAACCATTTACCATTTGTTAGTTTAAAGGATCAAAATTAGGGATGCACAAAAGTTTCAGGTCCGGATCATTTTCGGTCCGGTTCGATTAGTTAGACCGAATTATTATAATTCTATTTTTATTGTAACCCCCAGCCAGCCCGGACGTATTTACATATCAAATATAAGTTGTAAATTAGTGAAACTTTAAATGGTCATAATTTTGCGCTCGGACGTCCGTTTGATCTATTTTTTTTTTGATTTTGCATATTTTTTCGTAACGGGGTCGGACACACTGCTAAAACAGTTTGGAGCAGCCTATTTCTCAAAAAACGTCCTTCTTGCCAATCAATTTTACTTTTCCCCCAAATTCTTAAGTTTTTTCCCTTTTCAAAGCTAAATATCTCGTGATATACAATAGATTTCAACGTTTAAATTTCGTGGTAATGTGTCCGAGAATGTCAATTTCAGTATTGGAAAGTCAATTTTTTTTTAAAAACGAGGCCCGAAACCTGGTTTTTTAAATATATATTAGGAATTATATATATTAGGAATTATATAATATAATATATATTTAAAATTCGGTTTGGACCGGACCGGACCGAAAACGAAAAAAAATATTTCAAAGGATCGAGGACCGGACCGAAAATTACCGGTCCAGTCCAAACATGTTCGGTCCGGACCGACTTTTGTGCGGCCCTAATTAAAATTACACATTTTGATTAATTAAAAACTAAACGTGTTTCGTCAAATAATACAAGGATTAAAATCGGAACAAGACAATAATTCAGGGACCAAAAATTTCGTTTCCCAAAAAAAGAATTATCTTAATTTAATTTGCACGAAATTTAAGAAAATAAAGATTACATTTGAAATGTATGATCCAAAATAAGTTTTAGATCTCATATAATTAAATTATTTTTAAATAAAAATATATTAATTTTTTTGAGATAAATATATAATTGCATTTTGAAAGAATCCATCATACTGCATTATTACTTATTAGCATAGTTTTAACTCAATAACCACATAGTCATTCAATATAATAAGAGTCGAATTTAATTACATAAAAAAATACTCATATTTTTCTATAGTGTTTATTTCTTCATTTTTCCGGAAAATAAAAAAATGTCTTTCTTTCATGTTAAGCAAATAATATATATATATTGAAAATTAAACCATCGGTATCTAAATTGAATCATAACTACTACAAAGATCACCGGAAACCATGGCGGCGCCGTCGTCAACGGCGGCGACAAACGTCATGTTAGCAATTTTCGAGAAAAAAACCGTATCACTCGATCTCTATCGTCCATTACGAAACTACATCGTTTTCAACTACTCCGAACGCGAAGCTCAAAACCTAGAAGATGATCTTCAAACTATTAAGCAATACCGTATCGAAATCGAGGGAGTTCCTGCCGATTCGTTACCTGCTCGTCGTGATGTTCTGCAAAATTACTATAAAGCCCTCTGCGCTGTCGAATCTAGGTTTCCTATATCAAATGATAAGGATCATATTAATTCCGTGTATTTTACTTGGTATGATACTTTCAAAAATAAGCAGAAAGCTGTGCAGCAGAATATTCATCTAGGTATTGAAGTAAATTTGATTTGAATTGAAATTATGAAGTACAATATTTGATGCGTGAAGTACAATTTTAGAATTGCTTCTTTGAGCTTCTACTTTGATCATATTGAATTAACATTTTAATTGTTTGGAGTTGAATTGGGGCGTACAATAGGTGATGCGTGAAGTACAATTTAGAATTGTTTCTCTGAGCTTCTAATTCATCTAGGTATTGTTTTAAACTTTTATTTGATTGTACTTGAAATTATGCGTACAATAGATGATGCGTGAAGTACAATTTATAATAAAACTTAGAATTGCTTTGCACTTGATTTTGAGCTCATCTAGGTATTGAATTAACATTTAATGTATGATTGGACTTGAAATTATGATGTACAGTAGGTGATGCATGAAGTACAGTTTAGAATTGCTTTGTTGCTACATTGATCATATTTTTCATTTCTTCCTTGCGCCTTTGCTTCTTGTTTGTCGTACAACTTATAATGCACGAAGTAAAACTTAGAATTGCGTTGCACTTGATTTTGAGCTGCTAACATACATAGGTCTGATTTTCCTCTGTCCAAATGAATAACGTACCTTGGAATTTGGATTTTGGGATAACGTCTGAATTTGCTCCAGAAATGTAAAAACTCTAACAAGATTAAAATTTTAATCGGCTGATGCAGAAGGTAATTGATAAGAAATAGTGCAATGCATCATTTGGAGGCTGTTCCTGTTTGGTTAGTTGCTAAAGTTTATCTTTTAGAAGAGTAACTAACCATTGAATTTGATTATATAATTTTGTTTAATAGAAAACATTGATTAAAGAGTAGAAAATCCAAAACCAAACCAGCAAAGGTATTTAAAACTTAGTTTCGTGCCAATATCTAAATGGTCATTCAAATTCAAACTTGTGCCTTCTCTAAATAATATGGAGACCTTATGAATTTACAGAAGTCAAATTTAAGCTTAGTTATTATCATCTTGTTTTATTAGTTATTAGCCTCTCTTTTTTTGCCGCAGAGAAAGCTGCAGTTTTGTTTAATCTCGGGGCGGTGCACAGTCAGATGGGGTTGAGTTTGGATCGATCAGCAGTGGAGGGGCGAAGGCAGGCATCACATTCCTTTATTGCTGCAGCTGGGGCATTCGCCTTCCTAAGAGACAATGTGGCGATGAAGGCATCAATGGGTAGCTCCACCACGGTTGACATGTCAGTGGAATGTGCTGGCATGTTGGAAAGACTCATGCTAGCACAGGCTCAGGAGTGTGTGTTTGAGAATACTATTGCCAAGGGAAGCACTCCTGGAGTCTCTGCAAAGATTTCAAGACAGGTTGTCTATTGGTTATATTACGTTATTTATTTCATACTTTCTGTAGTTTAGTCAACTTACTTTTTATTTGTTTGTGTGGAAGATAACAAACACCCCAATTGCATAGGATTCCAATGAATGCATTTTGATATTCCGTAGTATATATATAAAAAAAACCATTCTGTATATTATGTTGGCAATGACATTTTCTGGTTGGTCTGCTATGTTGATGTAAGATAATGAATTTTCTCTTTGCTAGTGTAAATGCAACATTTAGCTTTAAAATGAGTTTGCATGTATGATTACAGGTAGGGATTTTTTACGAGGAAGCTTTGGCAGCATTAAATGTCGCACCTCTGAACTACCACTTTGACAAGGGTTGGGTGGCTCATGTTCAGCTCAAGGCTGCCTTGTTTTATGCGGAGGCCTGCTATAGATACGGTATGGAGCTCCACGAGAAAGAAGAAATTGCAGAGGAAATTGCGAGGTTGAAGAGTGGGGTTAGTGCTTTGTCTGAGGCCAAAAAAACATCACCTAAGGGAGCAGCACAACAGCTCTTGGATGCAATTAATAAGCTAGAGGCTAATTTAAATCAAAACTTGGCGAGAGCTGTTAAGGAGAACGATAGAGTATACCTCATGAGAGTTCCACAAGCCAGTTCTCTGCCTCCTCTTCCAGCGTTTTCAATGGTCAAGCCTATGCCAATGAATGATGTTCTAGACGCAAGCAAGGGGAAGATGTTTTCCAGTCTTGTTCCTGATAATAGCGCCAAAGCTCTATCCAGGTACACCGAAATGGTTGATGACGTCATTAGGGCTCAAGCTGAGAGATTGCAACAGGGAAGTGAGCTAGCTCGAGTTAAGCTTAGGGAAATGGACTTGCCTGATTCTATTCTTGCTTTGGAGGGAAACTTAACTCTATCCATGGCCTTAAAAGAAGAAGTAGAGGCAGTTCAAATTTGTGGTGGTCCATCTGGTTTAGAGGCTGAGCTACAACAGCTCAATGATCTGAAGAGGGTGAACCAGGAATTACTGGTCCAAACAGAGGAGCTTTTGCAAAAAGAAGCAACAGAAGATGCTCAATTTAGAAGTCAATTTGGAACACGATGGACAAGGCCTCAATCTAGTACTCTAACAAAGAACCTACAGGACAGGTTAAACAGGTTTGCAGCTAACTTGAAGCAAGCTGCAGAGAGTGATGCCAGGATTGAACGATCAGTGAGGGATCATGCAGCACTCATGTCAATCCTTGACCGTCGTCCAGTATGTATTTATTGAGCATTTAGATTCTTTATGAAACATTATTTTAGATAACTAGTCGTGTGATGCATTTTTAGCTTTGTCACGAACTTCACTCTTCAAGATATGTAGAAAAGAATTCTGATGTTCTACGCTGCTGGTTCTGTACATAAACATAGTATTAGTGGGTATTCTTAGGATAGTTGTCACATTGTGGAAATTGAGTTAATGAGCTATCAAAGATAAAATCTCTTAGACAACTTGTGCCACTGGGAGAGCTTGTTATTTGTTTAATATGTATTTAACATATGCTGCCGTTCTCTCTTTTTTTTTTAAATAGATGCTGTCATTCTTATTTTAACAGGTTAAAATGAGTAGATATGGCTTCGAGTACACAACTTTGAAGTGCTTGCTCTTTTGTTTGTTGTATGTATATGCCATTTTACATTTGGAAAGAAGTTCATAGTTGAAGCATTGCTTACAATGTGATATTACTTTTATATATCACCAAGTAGCTAGCAGAAGCATAACCTAACCTGGCACTTTCCTCTATGATAGATTGAATCTGCTCTTCCAACCTTGGCAAGACCAATCATGTCATTGGATGCCAATGAAGACGCCATTGTGGGAGCTCTGAAGCAGAGCTTGGTAAGAAGAGTTAATGAGGCTACATGTGTGTTACTGTTCTTGTTGTATCTTTTATCATGGGTTATGATGCAACCGTGTTTCTACAGAAGCTATAGAGTATTCTCTTTTAAACACCTCACTAGTGATGTTTATTAAAGTATGTTACCGGTTAATGTAACCTATTTATTTAAAAGAAAGTATACGGCACTTTCAGGTTTTGTTTGGCATAGCTACTTTCAGTTTGAAAAATATCTACTTACTAAAGACAGAATCAAGTACTTCTTTCTTCAGAGACACCATGTAAAAGTTTATATTGCAAGTTTTGGTGTATTAAAAGAATCCTCTATTAGTGGATACACAAAAAGGGAACATGAAGATTCACCATAAGTAACAACAGTAGAAAAGAAAGCTTAATAACAAGCCTGATTAATGTTTAAGTTAAATAATTTTGAGCAATTGTAGCCTGATGATCTAGTTTAAAGTCCTCCATAGTTTCATGTCCATCTGCAATTGAGAAATGTCGTCGTACAATTTGGTGAGTTGTGAAGCATGTAACCTTTGCATGTTGCAAAAGTAGTTTAAAAACAATGATAGATCCAGAAATAGTTGAATTTCTTTCCGACCTAACCCGGGTGGGCAGGTTATCTGGTACTTGTGCGGGTGGGAGGTAGCAAGAATCCGATTGCAAGAACCTTGTGGAATAGTCAAGGTGCGCACAAGCTGGCCCAGATATCCCCTTTATTAAGAAAAGGTTGAAATGATTTGGTGTTCCGCTTGGAAGGAAAGAAACGCAAGACACTTTGAGGGAAAAAAGAACTGTCAGTATAGTGAAATACAAATGTTTTTCTGCACTTTCTTTTTGGTGCAATATGGCTTTTTTAATGATATTGAAGCCATGATAGAATTTTTTAGCACTCTACACAAGTTACAACGATGCTAACTGTACATATTCTCCAGCATTCACTTGATGCTGGTAATCAATATACTTATCCCTTACCGATAAAAATTGATAAAAAAAGGTTGAATCTATGGATTGTCGAAGACAAAGATCCTGACTTATGTTGGATCCATTTGGGGGATATTTTCTTTATTGGATGAACAATCTTAAAGTTGCAGTCATAATAATAGTATTCAGAAACTTATTTCTCAAAAAATATGTAATAACTGCCTCTGTGGACTCTTTCAAGTTATTGGTGCTTATATTTGCAGAGACAATTAGAAGGTCTTGGTGCTCAGCGTGCAGGGCTCGAAGATATGCTGAAAGAGATGAAGAGGAAGGTATGATAACATAGACGTGTACCTTATGCACTGTAACTATTGACATCTAATTTTGAAGACATGCACTTATTTTAAGCCCGGAACTTTTAGTGCATATATATAGTCGTTGAGTATGTACTGTTTTTAATCATTGGATTGTTGAACAAGTATGATCTTTCAATTCCTCGAAAAAGGTCAGTTGTTCACATGTAAGAGGTCTTATTTTATCTGCTACTTGACAGTACTTATCATGGTACATGTCACATAAGATTGCACCTAAGTGAGCAAAATAATATGTTTGCTTAATGTTTTATGGACTGGTAAATTAATCCCTGCATTTGCTTAATAACCAAAAAGAAAAAAAGGGAAGCCATTGCATTTGATTGTCCTGGCAGTGATTGTTTACTCGTTGTCTATTAGTAAAAGTGCTCTTGGTGCAGCTAATTCTTATGTGCATGGTCCTTCTGGAGGCATCATAGTGTATCATGACCCTACTTTGGTTATGTATTTTAGCTACTTCTTGTTAAGTCTTATCAGATATGAACTCACAGCTCCATTTCCTTTTGGAGCTTAGGAAGTCAAACAGATTCCTCCGTAGCACATTAAAAATAGCATTAGCCTTAAAGAAGCAGACACATAAGGTTAACACTACTTTTCTACTGGGTTTAGTGGTTGCTCTTCAATCGTCATCCATCGGCAAGAGGTCACCGAAAATGTATTACACTGTCTTAGTCAAGCATTTTTTATTCCATAGGAAAGGTGCTTATTTATTGGTATTTATTCTGCTTCTTTGCTCACTGAAGGATTTGCGGGATTCATCTTTACCATTTATATTGTGGGGTATTTCACAGGATGATATACTTCCTAAGCTCATGACATCCACTGGTTCCCACGAGGATCTTTTTAGAAAGGAGATTGCAAAATATGATCATATTTGTGAAGAAATTGCCAAGAACCTTGAGGCACAAGAACAATTGTTGCTGCAAATTCAGGTCTGATATAAAGTTAAAATTTCTGGGATTTCCTTTTTTACTGCTCTTTTCTGTCTGATGCTGAAGCATCTGCCTTAAGATTTAAATATCATGAATTTTCTAGGGGGAGATTAATATGGCGAATTTATGATTGCACGTACTGCACATTCTAGTCCAATGCCACCTTTTGCATTTCTTCCTTTTCCGTGTTTAAATATTTTATGTAGCTGGATTGGTATTTGGAGTAGCATCTCAGAAACAGTACCAATTTTTTTTAAAAAGTAGCATCTCGGTAAAATGAAATTAGGATTTTCCTTTGCATTTATGATATTTTCTGTTGATAAGTGGGATGATATTTGATTGAAACTAAGCGAATGAAGCAGGACATGTTTGCTTCTATATTGTTATCCCTTTTGCCATTGCCTGTTGTATGGAGTTTTACTAATGAATTATTTTACCTTATCAAAGAAAAATTACAAGTGTCTAGAAACTATTAAGGATATTGTTCGAAAGGGGGAAGGGTCAAGGAGATAAAAGATGATCTAGTACTTGATTGCAATGACGTTTGCTATGTGGTTTGTAGTACACTGCTTTATTCTAATCCATTTTTAGGGAATGATAATAAATTGCTTAACATTTGAGAATCTTTCTGTAAAACTAAAGCCCTTTTGATAGCTGGACGACATAAAACTCCCACTTTCTGAAAAGGCCAACTTACATGACTTAATTATTTCAATATATATCTTTGAATGATCTCTAACAATATTATTCATTTGCAGGCTCAAAATGAGGACTTCGCTTCTATTTTCAATCTTGAGGATTATAAAGGTATCTGCACTATCTTTCAGCGATTTTGTCTGAAACATGTTGAAGCTATAATTTTTTAAGGTGCCTTTGTGGCATTGGCAAACAAGTTCTGTATGTTTACATCTTATGGTTTATCCAACCGAAAAAGATAATAGAAGTAGGTTGCAGTTTCTTGTTTTTGTGAGTCTGGTTCCACCAGGAACATGGTGAACTGCTGTCTCACCCATTTTAAGATATGTTTCCATATTTTATGATCGCATTTGCTGGACAGGTTGCACAAGGCTCATGGTTGGTGCACTAGAGCGTCTGTTTTTTCATTTACGAGTGAAGCTTTACCAAATTGAAAGACCAATTTAGTATTCTTATACCACATTGATAGATGCTAACAAACGAAACTTTTCCACTACTGGCCAATAAAATGTCAATTAGCAGAAAGACCAATTTAGTATTCTTATTTAGCAAGATGAGAAACGCAGAAAAGTAATGACCCAAATATGATGTTCAGTGGATGAGTGGAATTCCTTGTGCACCCTATACATTTCAGAAGCCAGAGACACCATAAGGAGGCTATGAAAGTATGACAAAAAGTCTGGATAATATTGTCAATCAGTCGGGAAGTGTAGAAGCTTGCTGCTTCCATGTGCAGCCACCAACACCAAAGGAACAATGATCATGTTCAACCCAACTATAATTGTAGATGTCTGATTTGTTTACTCTGAAATGTTGTTGTTGCTATCAATTTTTGTCCAATGTTGATTTCTAATTCTAGCAGTATTAGTTGATTTTTATTGGCTCACTGTGTACTTCTCAATGTTACAGCATCCCGTGAGCGAATCTATAAGCAAATCGAAGCTGCCATTTCAAAATATCAGGAAATAAAGGAGAATATCAACGAGGGATTGAAGTTCTATGTTACACTTCAGGTATGGAATTTTTCATCTGTTTGAGAACTTTGAGAAAGGGAGGGGGAGGGGGAGAAGGGATTCTCTACTCTACTTCGATGGATTTTGTTCATGGTTAACCCTTGGCCTTCACGTTCCTCTGTGTTCAAATCCTTGATGGTATTGCAGTTCTGCTAAAAGACCTTTCAATGGATAACCTCGTTTAAATGGTCAAAGATTCATAAACTCTGAAGTAGGATAGAGCATCAAGGTCAATTGCAACTTTTTATTGACAGCTTGCATTAATAAGAAAGAAGTTCTACCATTTGCATAGGATTTTTTTAATGAAAATAGAAGTGTTTATTTTATCGTAATCTTTCAGTTAAAAACTTAGAGAATTCTTAAGTTTTAAGAATTCAAATTTAATAACCAAATACCAATATACCATGTGCCATGATTGTGCCAAACTTATGAACGTCATTTTTGACTGTGTACGTTTTTGTGATTGAATTTATCGTACGCAGTCCTGGTCTTTTATGCTTCCTAAATAATTTCATCACTCTCTGTAATAGCGAGGACTTTTATAGTCGACCCCAACTTGCTTGGAGCTGATGCATAGTTGTTTCTCTCTGTAGAAACACTAATACATATCCCAGTACGTGTGTAAGGAACATAAAATCAAAATTGTTAGGAATAAAAAATCTACTTTCCGAATAAATACTAGTAGTATATACTAGGAAGCAATTGAGGAAGGCTAAGGATAATACTGGAGTTAGAATGCACAAAAAAGGGAATGTGCGCTTAGCTAAGAATTGATTTTCGTTTTATTTTGTTCGAATACTCACTTTGACCGCTGACTCAGACGAGTTTTGCTCAATATCTTTTTTCCCAGTTGTCCCTGAGCTGATGTCAAAGTTCATATAATCTATTTTCCCTTCAACTGACGTATGAGGAACTGACATTCTCTTTTTCATGAGTTGGAATAGGACGCTATCACAAATGTAAAGCAACAGGGCAGTGATTTTGTGATGACAAGAAACATGCAGTGCCGGGAAATGATGGATGAGGTGCAGAGAAAAATTTCAGGTCTCAGTTTCCAGGACAATAAAGGTTCAAATGGCTATAATTATCCTTCTGCTGCTCAATCCCATCAGGTTCCAAGATCCAATCCCCAACCAGCAGACCCCGCGAATATACCCAATGCTGTTCGACCCCCGACTCCTACTTACCAACCCCCTCAGCAACCCGCAATGCCTGGTTATACTCAACATCCGCCACCTTATGGTACTCCTCAGCAGCCTACACCGCCTTACAATTTGCAAGCTTCTGGTCCACCATATCCACCACCTCAACATCAACAACAGCCCCCACCGAGCCATGAGTACGGCCAACCTGCATATCCGGGGTGGCGTGGTCCCTACTATAATGCACATCCGCAGCAACCTGCACCTCTGCAGCAACCAGGTTCTATGCCTCGACCTCCTTATACCGTCCCTTCTCCATATCATCCTCCTCCCCATCAGGGTGGCTATTACGGGCAATGATAGTTTTCCTAATTGTATTCGTCTGCATTTTTGTCTACAATATATTTTTTCGATCCGCTAGCTCTCCATTGGGTCAGGTTATGAATTGTATGGATTATGTGCACATCTAGGTTTACCTGTATGTATAGAGTTGGTATCTTTGTATTATTTCTTACTCCGTGCGAAACTTAAATACATTTTGGATTACTAATTCAAGTTCTGCTACTTAGTAAACAAATTCAGTTCACCTGTATGGATCTTCAACAGTCCTTTCTGGTTTTAGTTTGTTTGGTAATTCCCAATGTATATTTTATGCACGAAAATGGAAATATTTTATGCTTGTATGAAGGCGTTGGCTGTTTTAACAATATTGTTTTATTTTAACATTCGCAAGGTAGTTAGAGAAGTGCTAGGGGTCTCGCGGATAGCCTGGTGGACATCGAGGGACTGGTGGTGGAATGGTAAAGTTCAAGAGACGGTGGAAGCAAAGAAAACGGCATATGCGAAATTGGTAGAAATCAAGGATGAAGTGGAGAAGTGGGCGAATAGAGAAGTGTATAATATGGCGAGGAAGGAGACAAAGCTAGCGGTTACAACGACAAAAATGTCGACTTTTGAACGCCTGTATGTGGAATTAGAGAAAAAATGTGAGATAAGAAGTTATACAAGCTAAGCCAAGGCGAGGGAGAGGAGGGTCTGTGATTTGGATCACGTGAGGTGTATCATGGACGAGGACAACAAAATACTGGTGAAGGAGGCGCGTATTAGATGGAGGTACTCTTGAATGAAAAAAGAGATAAAGGCATTGGGCTGGGAAATCTGGAGCAATCCAGAAGGTATCAGGATTTTGTATATTATAGAAGCATTAAGGTTGAGGAGGTTTAGGGTGTTGTTCACAGGATGCACAAGGGACGAGTGACCGGGCCTGATAAGATCCCAATTGAGTTTTGGAAGAGTGTAGGCAAGACAAATTTAGAGTGGTTGATTGAGTTGTTTAATGTCATTTTTAAGACGGCGAGAATGCCCGCAATGATTCCTCTGTACAAGTAGAAAAATGACATCTAGAGCTGCAACAACTATCAAGCTGCAAAGCCACACTATGAAAATTTGAGAAAGGAGGTGAGAAGAGGCGTGCCTATTTTCTAGAACCAGTTTGGATTCATGTCGGAGTGTTCGCTACAAAAGTCATTCATCTTATTAGGAGGTTGGTGGAGCAGTATAGGGAGAATAAGAGAGACTTACATGGTTTTCATCGACCTCGAGAAGGCATACGACAAAGTCCATATGGAGGTTCTATGGTGATGTTTGGAGGTTAGAGGTGTACCTGTGGCATACACTAGGGCGATCAAGGATATGTATGATGGAGCCAAGACCAGGGTATAGACAATAGGAAGAGACTCGAAGCACTTTCCAGTGATGATGGGGCTGCATGAGGGATCATATCTAAGGGAAGGTGACATGGTGTATGTTAGTCGCAGATGACATAGTCATGATTGATGAGACGAGTGAACGCTAAGCTGGAGGTTTGGAGACAGACTCTGGAGTCTAAAGGGTTCAGGCTGAGTAGGACCAAGACATAATCTTAGTGCAAGCTCTGTAACGAGAGCGACCATGAGACAGACGTGAAGGTGAGGCTTGGTACTCGGGTCATTCCAAAGAAATGAAGCTTCAAGTAACTCAAGTCTATTATTCAAGGGAATGAAGAGATTGTTGACGATGTCACACATCGTATTGGTGCAGGGTGGATAAAATGGAAGCTCGCTTCTGGAGTCTTGTGCGATAAAAAGGTGCCACCAAAACTTAAATGAAGTTCTATAGGGTGGAGTGTTGGTCAGTCAAGACTTCGCACATTCAAAAGATGAAAGTTGCGGAGATGAGGATGCTGAGATGAATTTGTGGACATACAAGGAGGGATATGATTAGAAATGATGATACCCGTGGTAGAGTGAGAGTGACCTCGATGGAGGATAAGATGTGAGAAGCGAGGTTGATGTGGTTCGGGCATGTATAGAGGAGAGACACAAATATTCCAGTGCGGAGGTGTGAGGTTGGCTATGGACGGGTTCAGGAGGGGTAGAGGTAGGTCGACGAAGCATTAGGGAGAGGTGATTAGACGAGATATGATGCAGATGCAATTTACTGAGGACATGACCTTAGATAGAGGGATATGGACACGGATTAGAGTAGAAGGGTAGTAGGTAGTTGAGCGTAGTCCTACTTACGTGTACTGGTAGTTGTAGTGTTATTATTGTAGGCCAGATATCATACTAGTAGGCGCAATATTGCTTTATAGTCTCATGCCGTTTGATTTCTAGTGCTACGTGTTCTTTAGTCTTCTTTTTTCAAAATGCTCTATCATGACTTGTTCGCTTTTGTTGGGTTTGACCGTTTCTCTTGCTTTGCTTGTGCTTATGATTTGTCTTGAGTCGAGGGTCTTTCGAAAACAACCGCTCTACCTACCAAGGTAGATGTAAGGCCTGCGTACACTCTAATATCTTTCAATTGTACCTAGTTTGTATTGCTTTTCCAATATAATTTTGAGTTATTTTTTTCAAACCTTATTTGTGGGAATACACTGGGTATGTTGTTTCCTCAATACTATCACCTACCGCTATGGTGAATAGAAGCCAAGCAAGAAGAACACGGTTTTTCTCATGCCAGAATCACTAGTGACAATTTACTATGTTAACTTAGCATATCAAGATGTATCCGAGATCTATTTTCTCAATGTTGCCAATGAATAACGGCTCGCGATACAGATGTGCAGTCATTAACTAGTAATGCAACAATAAAAAAAAAGATGTAGGGAGGAGAACTTCAATGTAATTAAACCTCAACCTTGTTTAAATGGACTTGTCTATGAGTTCCCAAAACTATTTGATAGCCTATACGGATAGCTACATGCTAAAACAATATTTTACTCTCTTAAGTGCCACAAACTACTTCCTCCAGTTAAAATATGTGCAGTTAGATCCCTAGACCCCACACCTAGTTAGACATCAAACCTATTATTTTTTTGTTTTTTCTTTCTTCAAGTGATAAAACTAGTGTTTGAAAGTGGAAGTTATAACACTAGGGAAGTTCCTTCTTCGTGAAAAACATATCAATCCAAAATCCTGACTTCTTAGTTGACAATACAGATAAATGAGAAAGTAGAAGAGCTTCTGTGACTTCAATTTAAAAAACGAGAAGTAAAAAGAGAACATCTTCCACATGAATAGAGCCATTGGACAAGAATACAAGAAAGAACAATTAGTCTTGAGATGACGAACAGAGAAATGACAGACCAAAATACCCAGTAGAATTGATAGGGCAGGCAGTTTACCAAGCAGTCAAGAGTCTGATCAGTTATTTTGCACAGATCAGTATTTACAACAATATACCTAGTGAAATCCACAACGTGGGGCAGATCAGTATTTACAACGAAATCAATTCACAAAGAAGAAATTGCCAAATTTTCCTTGGTAGCTTACATTTACAAGAGAAGATTATAGATTCCTCATGCCTTGAGTTGCGCATAGATTGATGTCCGAGCTGCATGATGAGGAGACAAACATTTTCCATTTACAAGAACTTGTTCCACAAAATCCACTCGAACTGATTTGAACTGGTAGTGCTGTAGGTCAAAATTAACAAGCAACTTCACGAGGATGACGTTTGAACATGTAAAAGACAAATGGTTAGCACAGATCTCATAAAATTATTCCAGCCTTAAATCATCCTGTGGAATACCACTAGCATGCCAAAAGTGGCAATCTTCATTTCACAATGCACAAAAAATTAATCCATTGTTGTTACAAGTCCAAGAATTGCTTGAATTCACAGTTCATATTGCCTCTTATTAAAGTGCAGGTTGCTTTGCTGCCATTCAAGATGTAGACAAAAGACAGAATGACGTTCCAATGGGTTCTCTCACTCCTAAATGGTGGAAATGTGAGCAATATTATCCCCTATAGTTGGAGAAGGATCGATATACTAGGAGCTCAACCAAAGATATCAAACTCAGTAATCCTTGCTTTTGTTTTATCTTTCTTTCTAGTTCTGGTAAACTGGTGATTAGAGTTAAGGTAATACACAGCTGGCTGAGAAATTTGTGCTTTTAACAGTTTCATATGCTACAAATTTCCACAATCCAGCCACAACAACAGAGGGTCTGAACAGGGAGGAGCATGAGTATTGTTACGGGCTGCTTTCATTGTGCCTTAGCGCTCGGGACGCGCTGCACGAGTGTTGCAGGCATCCTGTGCTGACATTGGTCATCATAAGGAGCATCATGCAGAAGGGCAATGCGGGAGGCAACTATCATCTAGCAATGTTGTATTACATGTCCTAAGAGTGTCAAAGTATCTCATCATGGACTTGGGGTGAGCCCAAGGGTCTAGCCTATGGGCGACGGCTGCGTGCGTGCCACGAGTGTCAGTGTCGCACGTTCCCAAGCAATAGTTGGAATCTTGGGATTTCGGATGAAAGACCCTTTCCTAGGATGGTTATGAATATGCTTACCAAGTTTGACGCCATTCCGAGTTCGTTAACCCTTGGGCTTGTCTTAGCCAAGGAGTAGTGGCATTGTCGTAATTATCCAAAGCTTCCAAAGGTCATATCTCATTCCTCGTGTAGGAGAATGGGATGAAACTTCATGGAGATGTCAAGGAGCCAAGATGAACCTCTAGGAACAAACGGTGCCTCATTTGGAGTTCGGGAGACCCATTATAATTCTCGGATAGAAACATGTCTAGTCCAGAATCAAGGGCATTTTTTTCTTAAGAGCATATGTAAGGGGTACATGTGCCAACCCCCCCCCCCTCCCCCGTGCGTGCTGCCACCAAGTCTTACCAGTGAGCAACCTTGAGGGGAACCTCAAGGGCATGCCTAGGCATCTCTAAGGGGTGTCCAAGGTACCCATACGAGTTATGCAATTGAAGTTATCGAGAGAGTACCAAATGCTGACGGTGACGAAGGTTAGCTTGTTGCGCAACGGCTTTCGCGCTAGTGCGTTCATCCGCTGCGTCATCACGGCAGCGATGGATGTCCAACCTTTAGATCTCTTCTTTCTCAATAAAGGCGCCACTCAGGCATTTTAGAAAAGGGAAGGGAACTTCTCACCCCGAGGGAGGGCTTGATCGCCGCCTTGGACTCCGCTTAGCGATAACGCTTGGCTTGGTGAGCTATCAGGCGAGGTTCCAGCTTGTGAGCGGTATAGGGTGCGCTACCATCAACTACTCACTCCTTTCTTTCTTTCTAGAGCCAGCCCTGATCATTTGGAAAAAAAAAAGATGCGTCAATCACGATGATGTCGCTTCCTTACTCTAACAAGTCAGTCTTTTTCCTTGTTCCATTCGTACTCGGTCAAGTCGCTTATAAAATGCCGACGACGATTTTCGGGTGGCGCTCGATCTCAGGGCTAGCATTGGGCGCACAACGAGTGCCGGAGGCTTGACATTGGGATTGTCTATGCCTTGCGGGCTATCTAAAGACCTCCGCACCGATTGAGCACTCGAGGCACCACTCTTAAAGCCTCATGTGTTTGACTTGTGAGCTTGGTTTGGGTTCAGCCTTGTGAGCTTGGTTTGGGTTCAGCCTTGCAAGCAAGGATCTGTTACCCTTGTTGTGGTGGGGCGACGCTGCACTATGCAGTATAGAAGTATGTCGCGAGGGCTATGATTGGCAATGTCATACCATGGACACATTACGAAGGACGAGGCCAAGGACTTGAGAGTTGCCCTACTCGGGCAAAGCACAAGCCACGTGCACAAGGCAAGTGTCAAGCTTGAGGATCAGATTGTGCATGCACAAGTGACGCTTACCTCGCCTGACATGTCCTTAGCCAACCCCGGGTGTGCGAGCGGACAAGACCCAACATATAAAACGTGCCACAGGAGCACACTAGCAAGTCTAGGCTTAAGTCAGGACATCGAACATGCAGCACCGCGAAGCTAAGACTCAAGGCCAGCTTCAACATTGGCACATGATCGTGTCATAAATCCTGGGACAATCATTAGGCTGGCTTGTAGTCTACCAGGACTACGAGCGCCGCACGGGCCATTCGTGTGCCCTGACGCTAAGAAGGAGTCGGCTCGTGACAATATAGATGTAGGTGGTCAGATCAGGTGTCGTAGACTGGATCGGGAAAGAAATGTGGATGACGTGGACCTTAGATGGAAGAGGAAAAGAAAGCAGGTCGCTGGCAAGTTGAATGGGTAATGAGATTTTGAATTTAACATGAACACTAAAAAGAGTATAAAACCTGCCAGGAAAACTATTTTATGTGGGCCATGGTCAAGCCTAAATATGAGTTCTCTTCTTATTCTGTAGATAAAGTGAAGTTCACGATAAATACAATTATGTTCCTGGTAACTAACTAGCATTATCTTTATGCTGGTGATCTTATAAATAAGATGTAACTACTTTACCAATAAAGGGCCTGGTGCACTAAGCTCCCGTGCGGGGTCCGGGGAAGGGCCAGACTGCAAGGGTCTATTGTACGCAACCTTACCCTGCATTTCTGCATGAGGTTGTTTCCACAGCTCGAACCGTGACCTCCTGATCACATGGAAGCAACTTTACCAATTAAGTCAAGGCCCCTTCAAAATGATAAACATTTTTGCAAGCTAGTAACAGGTTTTTAATGATACCACCTTGGAGATGTTCACAGAAAGAAAATAACAGAACACAAGAACAAGGTTCCAAAGTGGAGCTGACACCTGAATTGGTGCATAAATTCGATATCAAAAACTTGCTGTGTGGAGTAAGGGAGGTCAAATTTTGACATTTCTTCTCGAGTATACCCATCACCAAAGATTATAACTCACTTTGGGACACATGCACATAGACTCCATGGGTGCTTAAAGTAAAAAAAAACAAAAAAAACTCGAACTTTTCTTGTTTAATTCCACTTAGAAAGTCTTTTCTTATAAAAGAGGCTTTAAGGAAGATGCAGATAAAAGGCCAATACCATGATGTCAGCTTCCACGGGTTTTTCCTTTTTAAGAAACAAAAGAGGGAACTGCTCATAAGAGGACTGAGCCTAGCCAAATTACTCTGAACTATTTTTTTGCAATGATCCTTTTCTTAAAGGGACTTTCTTCACTCATTTCAGTGGACTGTGTGAAGATTGAAAAATGTCCATTCACGAGAGACTGCTTGCAGATGAGATTATGAATTGAACCAGATTGAAACATTAAATTGTCAAGGGACAAAGCCCGGGAAGCTTTTGATAAAGAACTTTTGAAATATCCAAAGTAAATGGCCAAGTTGCAACTAGTGCAGAATAATATAATAATAGGAGATTACCTTTCCTTTTTGATAAAGAACTTTTGAAATATCCAAAGTAAATGGCCAAGTTGCAACTAGTGCAGAATAACATAATAATAGGAGATTACCTTTCCTTTCCAAGAAAAATCAACAAAACGGTAGAAAGGCTCCAATAAGGTGACTTGATCTCCTTCTTTAATCTGTCAATAGGAGTAAATTGCACTTGAGTGAAGTGATGACTTATGGGAGCTTGACGAAAAGGATCAAAGCAGCCCAAGAGTGGCTAGTTACTTCGATAAGTCTAGGTAAAACAGAAATCATGGTTAGTTCACTCACTCTAAAAAGTTACTCCCTCCGTTTCAAAAAGATTGTTTGGTTTTGACTTGACACAAAGTTTAAGAAAGTAGAAAAGACTTTTAAATCTTGTGATCTTAAATTAAAGATGTGTTGAATGTACAAAAATGACCTTTAATCTTGTGGTCTTAAACATGCCACGTGGAAAGTTGGAATGAAAGAGTTGCAAAAAAGAAAAGAGGCATTCTTTTTTAAACGGACTAAAAAGGAAAGTAAGACAAACATTTTGAAATGGAGGGAGTAATACATAATGGGCTCTCAAGATAAAGTTCAATTCTGATTAGTTTCATCTGTGTCAATGCAGGACAGAGGAGGCGATATGTTCACAATCTTGAAGTAAGAAACGCTTCCAAAGAACTAACGAACATATTCACCGTATCAAATCTGAGGTCAGATTCAAATGTGGAGAAAAATCAGATCTTGAATGATACATTCACTTTTTTCACATGAATGCAAAGACCAAGACTTATTAGGAAAAGAAATATTTCTTCTTGAAGCTGTGTGATGCAGAAAATGAAAAAGCTTAAATGGCAATGACATAGTCTGTTCGGGCTCATGGTTAATCCAATGATATATCATTATTTTCTTCTATGTTAAGAGAGGCTAAGGTATTTTTGAGTATGGTACCTATCCAATTCTTCTTCCAAGAAGGAAATGTGAAATGAGAAAAATCTTCCTAATAATTATCAAGCATATTGCTACTGCTGCTGTTAAGCACAAACAAGGACATGAATATCAAACAGTGTTGGTTGCCTAATCTGCTTCTTCAATTTCGTAACTAGATCCTCTTTTCTCATGAATTAAGTAACATAAATAAAGAACTGTGCTAAGAGACATTAAACAGTTCTAGAAGGGCGACTTACAGCATCATTCCGAATACCATACACTGTAATTACATAAGACGTGTGATTGGAATCAGATAGCACATAGTACCTGCGGAATACAAGTTGAAGTTTGAAAATCAGTTTATAATGTCATTTCATTTACGAAGGGAATAAATAATGAGCAAAGTGATAAAACGATGAACTGCTCTAGGTTCGTAGAAATCAAGGTAACTTACAATGGAGCTAAACTCTCGTTCTTAGCAAAGAACAAAACTTTTCCTGCGATTGCAATTCCTTTATTAAGACCTTCAGATAGGAGATCCATGGTTGCTCTTTTGTATGAATGGCTCACTGCATGAAGTTCCTTGGTTAAGACCTTCATTTATAATGAGGTTGATCAAAGATCAAACTTCTTTTTAACTAAGTAGATGAATATAAATCCTTACAATCAACTGTAGCAAGTGATGATGATAGGGAAGAAAGCTGCTTAGCCTTAATCTGACCCTGAGAGATACGACCAAATCATTCAACATTCTTCAAACGTCATGCACAACAGATCTTATAAACACCCAACAGAAATGATTGGCACAAACAAATTCAAAATTGTACACTTCTTTCCTTTTGTAAGAGATACCCTAACTCTTCTACATTGCTAGAAAACATGGAAGAGATATAGAAGAAACAACTATTTTGGAAGAATACCTGTCGGTACAACCAGTACATGAATTAGGAGACTCACTCGACCCATTAAGTGGATAAACTGGATTGATCAGCAGGTCAAATGTAAGAAAAGGTCAATTCCTGGTTGATTTGTCTTAAAGACTTGTAGCATCCTGAATGCTAAAACCCCTTCTCCCGCACTGGTATATCATCAAGCCTTATGCCTTCTCTAACTAATTGATTATTCTGTTAGTAAGTTTCCTGTTTTCCTCAACTGCTTTCACCTAATCATCTAGCTCAGAAAGACGCAACATTCAAATTGGAGAAATTTTTCGTGGAATTTGGTGCAACCTTATTAAGGTTCTAACTTGACCTCTGTAGCATAATGAGACCAACATTGACACTAGATTAACACATCCACTGCGGACTCCCCTTTCAAAATAACTCTTGCTTCTGCATAATCTCATCTACCTATAAAGTATAAACAGTGTCCGAGCATCAACTAGTTTCTCACTTCCCCCAAACATTTAACGGAACCACAATAATGTCTGAAAATAAGGGCAATGTTTTGGAACTTTCTTGTCATAATTTGCCTCCCCTCACTACCATTAACCCATAAAAGTTTATTAGACATTCAGAAGCATCTAAAAGACTGCCATATCAAACCTTTTATTGCATCAGAGAAAAGGGACATTTTTTATAATAGGCAAATCAGGTGTCATAAGCTGCAAAAATATCACTCTTGTTTTCCATATCGAGGACAGACTATGTTTAGCTGCATTGAAATTTTATCAAATTCCTTCTTCTTTTTTTCTGTTCTGGAAAGGGTTCTATTTGGATGGTTCACAACTCACACACTTCACAATCCAGACAACAAAAAACAGGTGTTCAGTAAGGGCCCTCTCATAATTCTCCAGATATTTCTTTATGACTCTAATGCTGTCAGCCCTGATTCCCTAAATGCTTGCCAAAATAAAACGAAGGATCACTGCAAATACTTTATGTAAATCTAGCCACAACAAAAAGAATCTCACCCGAAGCAAATAGTCTAATTTCTCAAGAAGCAGAACCATCATTCGTGCATCCTCCATAGCATTAAGACCAGGATCCATTAATGCAGCAGCTTCAAATCCAGTAAGGGCCCTCTCATAATTCTCCAGATATTTGTTCACCTTTAAGAATCAAATCATATTCACCCAAGCATTAATTGTAAACAATTTGGAGATGAAAGTGAAGACTAACATTTTAGACATCATTGTGCATGCAGACATCAGATTTAAAAAGGAAGAAAAGTAAGCTTCTTTCAATAGGCTCCTAAACTTGTTCTACGCATATAATGCTCAGGCCACTAAAAAAGTAGGATCATAATAGGCAGAGGAAAAACTTTGTATAGATGGTAGATCTTAATAAATCCGTTTCTAAGCATAACGAGAAGAGAAAAAAGAAGACGAAGAGAAAGTTAATATTTGCATATATGCACCCCATTCATGAAGAGCCACCAATTTAGTGAGGAAAATGAAGTGGACTAGTTAATGATTGACAAAACATTCTTTTTAATTCCAACAAAAGCATTTGAAGTTGCAGATATATGTTTTTTGATGGACTATCTTGAAACTGCATCAACTACACACCCCATTGATATCTGCATATATTAAAATATCATTTGAAGGGGGTTCTTTGAAGAAATACTCTCCTTAAAATGCTGAAATGATTCTTACAGTGAAAACGGTGATAGGATTCAAGAAGGAAAAAAGAAGGGTTCAATGAGTTGAAATCATATTCTGTTTTCCTCATCCCGAAGTTCCATCATGTTCCTGAATTGACAGGTCTCTTTGCTAAGTTCCCTGCATCAACCAACTTTTGTTTTCTCCCAAATCGACAATCCATTCCTTGGATTTTTGAGAGATCAACATACACCCTTTCTCTTCTTTTTTTTCCCTTTCTGGATCAGTTCAATTGGCATTCTACTCATATTTCTCAAATGCAAATTGAACCATTGTCATAGAGAGGCATTGATGCCACAATAAAAATGAACGAAGGGGGTATTAATCTAGTTTACCAACATGGAAGATCTCATTAAGATTTTCTTATTTTTCCCTTTTTTCCTTTCTTCATATGGCCTGTTTGGGACTGAGGAGTAGTTGTTGTTGTTGGTTAACCAATTATAGAAACGTATGACAAATGTAAATCATAAAACCAAGGCAATCAGTGGCAACCACAACCAAACTTCTAATGGATAACAAGTGAGCCGAGAAAGACCATTTTTTGCTAAAATGTTGCTGAGTTGTTCTCAAAGAATCTCATACTGAGTTATTATATGATAGAATAAATCAGAATTGAGAAATAGTTATAAGCCTTACGGTGGCACAATTGTAGTACAGATCAGGATTTGACTTCATTTTTTCATCTCTCTCCTGAAAAGGGTCCAGAATTAGAATAGGTTCCAAGTTTCTAATGTAAACATAGAGCATAGCAGGCTTAGAAGGCTCAACATACTGCTGATAAATCTGAAGTTCATGAGAAAGAAGATAAGAAGGCAGGTGCAGACTCCAAGAGACACATGTTTAAGATAAGCTTTATTTGGAAGTCCAATTGGCAAGTGCATACTTACAGCATTCTGGTACGCTTTTAATGACTGTAGAAGCTTACTGTGGTCCCATGCTCCAGTCACAAAAAAAGAAGTGAGAAATCCATTTCCTAGGTTATCTGTCAAAAAGGATGGAAGCCATACTAGTCAATTAAAAAAGAGGAAGATAAAAGAGCATTGAAGAAACTTGAATTTGGATGCATTAAATGTGGATCATGGTTCATCTATCTGGAGAAATCCATTTGAAATCAGTTAAGTGTATGAGTCTAGCAGAACTTTAGCAGCGCGTGATACTGAAGTAACCTAAGGTGAAAAGTGAAGCATAGCATGCACTCTAAATGTATACGTACTAAATCTATTTAGTTGCTATGCCTTAATCATTGAGTGTATGCAGAAACTATATTTTATTTCTAAACTATAACATGTTTTAAAGCAAGACAAACATGGACTTAATATCATTGACAGGCACTAGGTAAAAGGTGAATAAAGAAGCAGATAGTGATTAAACAAAGAATGTTAATAACAACAGATCTAAGTGATGTTAGAGCTCAGTAATTAAGGAAGTGTCTTCTTTAATCCAGATTCCATCTGCAGTCTTACACCATGAATACCCATCCTTGACATCCAAAGTGATCGCTTTCCTGGCATGTTTGATGCTTTCATCCACAATTTCTTCAGGATTTTCAGCATCTGCAAAGTAAACATAAAATCAGATGAGCAAAGTAGGGTCAGTCTCTTCGGAAAATAAATGTCAGCGAAGATGTTACTTTTCACCATAAGCAAAAATACAGACAAGAAAACTTAAATACACATTCTTTACTTTAATACTTTAAGAAAAAAAATACTCTAAAAGGTAGAAATCCCGAAGTAGAGTGGTCGATTAGTTTGCTGAGTAAAACGGAGGGGTAGAAGTGGTGTTTCCATCTTAGAACTCAAAAGAACATGTAGAATAGAAATCTCAGGCAGAAATAACAATAACCTCTATGTAAATAACAATTCAAGTTTTACTATTGATGAAGTATGAAATTCTATGATCATACTGAAGTTAAGAGATCTTCTAAGGAAGAATCAGAAGTAAGAAACTCCAAGGATGAAAGCTAAACTGCTATCAAGGTATTGCCACATTGCAGCAGAACAACTTTTTAATGTTACAAAGGGGGCGAAATGGCTTTCAAGATTGATCTTCCTCAGCAACACAAGAGAAATATATTCACTTTCCCTGCAAAACCTCTGGTTTCTTTCTAGACAAAATGTCCATGATTGAGATAAGGAATTGTTCTTCATATCTGAGCTCGAATCTTTCCTTAGTTTATGCCCCTTCCAACTGGTCATTGTTTGCTTCAAACTGCCACTGAATCACATAAAGGTTCAAGAACATACACCAGATTTGCCAAGTATACTTTTTTTCAGATAAGTATTTGCCAAGTACAACTTCTATGTAGTAGGATGTCTCACAGATTCAATAGTCTTCTCAAAAGCAACACCACTACAGAGATTGAATAATGTTCTTTGCTCATTGCCGTATGTTAAACATGCCTCGTAAATCTAACTGTCCAAAAAACGAACCACTTTTATTGAACATTTTGCTATCCCTAGCTTTTACCGTGGTCCTTGAACATTATCAATGGCATCATCCTCAGTAGGGCTCTGATAGCACAACTTTATAGAATAATTCCGTCCACTTTTGCTCTCCGCAATACTGAATCCTTTTGGCTTTCATCCGATGTGAGCTCTATTAGTGACTCAGTAGTAATTTAACTGACAATCTCCCAATCACTAAAGTTTCGACTAGATTTTACTTATCAAACAGTACATTATAGCATTCTGCACAGTAGTAATATCTTTGCTGACCACTAGATGAATAAATCTGGATATTTCTGTTTTCGTGTTCCGTTATCCAGCAACTTATCTGATATTTTTACCACACCTACATTCAATTTGACTTTGTCAACGAACTGATTTGCCAAGGTTATATTTTTGCCTCCATAAAACAACCCCATAAAGTGCAAACACAGCCCAAAGTACGAAAGCCAAGATCTTTTAGAAAATGGGTTCCTATTCAAAGAGTGAAATTCGACTTTTCACTTTCATTTGATTCATTGTTAAGACGAGATATCCTTATATCCCTCCCACCATGACAGGAACTTAACAAACGAGAAATCTAGTAAGTGGAGCAAAGCAGGTGCAATTCAATCCTTATTCCAGACTGAGCTGGTATCTCACTCATGGCTCCCCCCCCCCCCCCCCTCTTATTGGACGATCATGATACTTCCCAAAAATAGAAATTCTTGATCAAGCCCTTAAAATTAGAGCTTGGAAGATATCATCATTATGGATGCCTCAATTTCCCCAGTCATCAAGTTGGTGATATTTGTGCGTTCCTGGCAAATCGCACAAGTCTGACTACATTGGCTTGAATTTCTATTTAGAGTTTAAAGTTCCTTACATGATGGCATGTACCCATCTTTCGAAAGGGAAAATTCATGTCCCTTTTTTTTATAAGGTCAAAGTTATTATAAAGTACCAAGATGGTACAGGATCATACAAGATTCAACAAACAACCCAAACACCAGACAATCAAGTAACCCTTCCAAGAGAGAATTCTAGTCTACCATTTATCTAAGGCTAAATAAAAATCATAGATAATTCAGTTTGAAGTTCTTCGTGGTTGTACCCAACTTCATTAGGTTGGGTCACTCAGTAAAAGAAAGCCTTCATGTGGTCACATTTCCTCCTATTTACAATGCAGTAATATATACATATGTACCTTAACAGAGGAAAAAAAGTACTAGTACATATGTATGTGATGCTCGTTATGAACAAAAGAAACTCATAGCATACATCAATATTCACCTTGAGCCAGTTTTCTTTCAAGCATTGATAGCTGACATAGGATATTCTTATTTGGACCCTGAAAACATCAAAAATGAAGATACCTATCAACAAATGGAAACAATATATGTGTAGACTCATAAGCAAAGTAACAGCAGCACGAACCACCTTGCTAAGGGCAAATGTAAAGCAGTTTTTAGCTGCATTTAAATCTCCTTTCTTCCAAATGCAGTTACCTAGGCACAGCCAAGCATCCACAAGAGATGGATTCAACTTAACCTAAAAGCAACAAATCAACAACACTTCAACTAAGAATGATACTGACTAAATGACAAAGCATATTAAGGCATCAAATAAACAACAATTCAAATAAGAATGATACAGACTAAATGTCAAAGCATATTAGGGCATCAAATAAACAACACTTCAAATAAGAATGATACTGACTAAATGGTAAAGTATATTAGGGCATCAAATAAATAACACTTCAAATGAGAATGATACTGACTAAATGGAAAAGCATATTAGGGCATCAAATAAACAACACTTCAACTAAGAATGATACTGACTAAGTGGCAAAACATATTAGGGCATCAAATAAACAACACTTCAAATGAGAATGATACCGACTAAATGGCAAAGCATATCAACAACAACAACAACAAAATACCCAGTGTATTCCCACAAGTGGGGTCTGGGGAAGGTAAAGTGTACGCAAACCTTACCCCTAGAGAGGTTGTTTCCGAAAGACCCTCGGCTCAAGTAACACACAACAAGGCATTATGAAAAATACAATACATAAGTAAAAGGCATAGCAAATAAGACATATCAAAGTAATAGAGAAAGCGTAAAATAGCATCCCGAGTAAAATAATGCGATGGCAAAGCTTATCAGGGCATCAAATAAACAACACTTCAAATATGAATGATACTGACTAAATCACAAAGCATATTAGGGCATCAAATAAACAACAATTCAAATGAGAATGATACTGACTAAATGGCAAAGCATATTAGGGCATCAAATTAATGTTCAGTATTTATCTTTCACTCACAGCTTTGGACAGATGATCCTCAGCTTCCTTCTTATATACAGGTACTATATCCAGTATTTTTCCTCTTAAATACTCATACGTTGCACGTTGAAGCGGCAATTTCCTCTTTTCTGCACAAATTTACCACAAATCACAATCTAAACACACGGCATTTCCTAAAAATTGAGCAGAAATCAAATAGATATAGTATCCATCAATGCTTATATACAGTAACTACATCCAGTAAATACTCATATGTTGCACGTTGAAGTGATAATTTCCTCTTTACTGCACAAATTTACCACAAATTGCAATCCAAACTCAACACATACGGAAAAAAATAATTCAAAGTTGTAGAAAACCAAATTAGTTAGGGTTTGATATTTTGATTAATGTCTAGTAAGGATTTGTCGTCAAATTTATATAGTAATAGGCTTTCCAGTTTATAGTCAAAGTAGGTTTCACACTATTATAAATCGGACCACTTCTAGTTATTTTCATATGGAATATGTGTGGAGATTAGAGCGCCAAACTAGTTAGGGTTTGATATTTTGATTCATGTCTAGTTAGGATTTATCGTCAAATTTATATAGGAATAGGCATTTCAGTTTATAGTCAAACTATATTTCATACTATTATAAATAGGACAGCTTCTAGTTATTTCCATATACAACTGATAGTGTCGAGATTGTAGAGAGCATAGAGTTTATGATTCAAATATTTTCCTTCAACGCATTTCCTAATAATTCATTAAAATTAAGCTCGAATAATACGGAGAGTTAGTTAGATACCTATAGGGATTGTATCGAGGATTTGAAGAGCTAGATCAGATTGATTTTGCAATTTTGATACTCTTTCCTCTGGATTTAACGGGAAATAGTTGTCGCGAAAGCTGTAAAGGTCATCGGCGGCGGTAGTTGCCGGTGAGAAAAAGTTATCTCCGGCGAGTTCTCCGGTTGGAATGCTCATCTCCGGCGATACTGCTCGAGGAAAAGGAACGGAAGTGAAGGTTGTTCTACCAAGTATAAGCTAGGTGCCGATTTAACTTTATAAATCATTTTTGTACATCATTTTAATATGATAATTTAAAACAATACTCCCAATTAGGGTGTTCATGATTTGGTTAAAATGTTTCAAATCGAAAATTCAATCAAATATTAAATTAATTGATATTTTTAGGATTTAATTTGGTTTGATCGTAAATTTTTAAAATTTGATAATATTTAATTTTAATAAAAAAAAAGTAGAACCGATAAATAAATATATATATATATATATATCGAGCTTTGAAATTTTATGGAAAGATTTTTCCACATTTTTTACTACATTATCCTTATCTCTCCAATTAATTATAATCAATACTCATTACTTTAAAAATAATTAATATTAATACAAAAATAAATAATTAATTAATTCTATCGTATTTTTAAAAATAATCAAATTGTAATTTTTAATCAACAAAAGACACTGCATATACGAACCTATATATATCCATAGGTGAAAAAACCGTTCCAAAAAATTTCAAAGCTAGATATCCTATTAACATGAAGATACTTTTTACCTATTTTTGCAATTACGTTCTTTCTCTTTGCACTATATTGTGTTCTGAGATAAATTATCTTTATGTTTATATGATATTGAACTGTGAAATTTTTTGAAACGGTTTTTTCACTTTTTTTACTATATTATCCTTATCTCTCCAATTAATTATACGCTAATCAATACTCATTACTTTAAAAATAACTAATGTTAATAGAAAATAAAAAATTAATTAATTCTATCTTATTTTTAAAAATGATCAAAGTGTAATTTTAAATCAACCAAAAGGCATTGCACATATGAACTTATATATATCCATAAAAGGAAGGAAGTACCTCATTTTCTAATTCAGAAGTCACAACCACGAGGAAAAACTTCACCCACAGTTTCATAAAAAAAGTGGAAAAACCGTTCCAAAAAAATTCAAAGCTAGATATCCTATTAACATGAAGACACTTTACCTATTTTTACTCTATTTTTGCAATTACATTCATTATCTTTGCAATTTATTGTGCTCTAAGATAAACTGTGTTCATGTTTATAGGATATCGAGCTTTATAGTTTTTTTAAACGATTTTTCTACTTTTTTTACTATATTATTATATCTATCCAATTAATTATACGCTAATCAATACAAATTACTTTAAAAATAACTAATGTTAATACCAAAAAAAACCTATCTTATTTTAAAAATGATCAAAGTGTAATTTTTAATCAACAAAAGGCACTGCAAATACGAACATATATATATATCCATAGGAATAAGTAAGTAGCTAATTTTCTTTTTCACAAGTTACAACCATGGGTGAAAAACTTCACCCACAGTTTCGTAAAAAAATGTGGTAAAATCGTTCCAAAAAATTCCAAAGCTAGATATCCTATTAACCTGAAGGCAAATTACCTATTTTTTACTCTACATTTGTAAATACATTCATTCTCTTTGCACTATATTCGTGCTCTTAGATAAAATGTGTTCATGTTTATAGGATATCGAGCGTTGTAGTTTTTTGAAACGTTTTTTCTATTTTTCTACTTTTTTTTTACTACATTTTTCTTATCTCTCCAATTAATTATACGTTAATCAATACAAATTACTTTAAAAATAACTAATGTTAATACAAAAAGAAATTCTATCTTATTTTTAAAAATGATCAAAGTGTAATTTTTAATCAACAAAAGGCACTGAACATACGAACCTATATATATCCATAGTAGGAAGTACCTCATTTTCTCCTTCACAATTCACAACCATGGGTGAAAAACTTCACCCACAGTTTCATAAAAAAAGTGGAAAAACAGTTCAAAAAAAAGACAGTTTATCTATTTTTTTTACTCTATTTTTGCAATTACATTCATTCTCTTTGCACTATATTTTGGAAGTAATGAGTATTGATTAGCGTATAATTAATTGGAGAGATAAGAATAATATAGTAAAAAAAACGTTCCAAAATTTTTCAAAGTTCGATATCTATGAACATGAAGACAGTTTATCTCAAAGCATAGATAAACTTTAAAGTAATTTGTATTGATAAACAATGTTAATAGGAAATAAAAATATAATTAATTCTATCTTATTTTTAAAATGATTAAAGTGTAATTTTTAATCAATCAAAAAACACTGCATGTACGAACCTATATATATCCGTAGGAGGAGTAAAGTACCTCATTTTCTCATTCACAAGTCACAATCATGAGGAAAAATTTCACCTACAGTTTCGTAAAAAAAATGGGGAACCCGTTCTAAAAAAATCCAAAGTTTGATACCCTATTAACATGAAGACAGTTTACCAATTTTTTACTCTATTTTTGCAATTACATTCTTTCTCTTTGCACTATATTGTGCTTTCGGTCTATCAGTACAAGAAGATTGATGTATTGTACCATCAGCTTTGAAAATATCAGAAAGATCTCCACTAGTATATTCACGCCCTAAATCAGCTCGAAAACATTTAATAGTGGCAGAATGTTGAGTTTTCACATAGGCTTGAAACTCAGTATAAATATGAACAAGATCATAACGTCGTTTTAGTAAATAAACCCAACAATAACGAGTATAATCATCAATAAAAGAAACATAATATCGGGAGCCCCCTTAGTAGGGATAGGTGTCGGCCTCCAAACATCAGAATGAACTAGATCAAATGGTTCAGAAGAAGTACTGAGATTAAAAGGCAAAGCGGAAAATTTTCCAAGTTTACATCTACTACAGTCAGAAATATCATCGGATTGTAAATCACCATGAATATCAGAAGTACACATAAAATTTAGGCGAGAGCCTGATATATGACCGAGTCTAGAGTGCCACAAATAAAATTTTGAAGAAGAAGACGTCAAATGAAAATAAGAAAAATTAACAGGCATAGTCGCTGCATGAGTAGGAAGATGCAGCTCATCCAAAACATATAGACCTTTCCCCTTCCTACGCCCTGTCCCAATCACTCTCTTGAATTTTAGATCCAGCACATAACAAGAATTGGGAAAAAAGCCAATAAAACAACTAGAGTCACATATTTGACCAGCAGAAACAAGATTCATATGTAATTTGAGAATGCAATAAAAATCATGTAAAGATATAGTTAATGTATGAATGGTATCAATGTCTGTCAATGGCATGGGTGTGCCATCAGCAGTCACAACAGAAGTGGATGAGGGGTCACAAGACATAAATATAAAAGTAGAAGAATCATGAGACATATGATTTCCAGCTCCAGAGTCCAAAATCCAAGAAGACGAATTGATATCTGAACCAATAGATGGTGATGAACCGGAAGGAGCAGAAAGAATATAAGAATGTGAATTTTTGAAACTGTTGGAAGGTGAGTAACTTTTTAAATTAAATCGACTATAAAATAAATCTGGACTAAGTCACAGTTCTGGTGAGTGATCGATAGAGCCTGGCGGCTGAATATGTGAATATTAGTTCTGGGATTGACCCCCAGAGTGTGACTTTTGTTGTCCGCTATGATATTGTTGTGGAGGCTTCCGTCTTTATGACCTTGACTGTGAATGCTTCCAACCTAACGCCTTTCGTAGCTCAGGACATTGATCTTTCCAGTGTTAGGTGTCCTATGCAAGTCAAAATATAAGCAATTATGAAATCAACCAAGACAGATATAATTTCACCAACTGAGCAGTTAAAACTAAGAGTAGATGGAAGCAATGCAATACAATAGTCACCTCTCCCTCACTCCAGTCTCGTACACACATGCTAAGGGCAATGCCTCGAAGCCATGACCCATGGGGGACCCGCGAAGTCCATGTACCACTCGTGCTCTCCGGCTAGAACCTCGGAGGCTATCAATCACTCGCAATCTCTGGCAAAGACCTCGGAGTTGCTCAATCACTCTCAATCTCCGGCATAAACCTCAGAGTTCAATCACCCTCAATCTCCGGCAGAAACCTCGGAGTTTATCAATCACTCTCAATCTCCGGCAGAAACCTCGGAGTTCATCAATATCATCACAACAATAATATAAAAAGTATGACAATCATGATATCAGTCTCAACACGTATCACAAATATATAATCGACAAGTACAAGTCATATCAGGTGATGATCACAGAAAATAACACATATGGCGACAAGCCCACATAACAGCTGACGAAACCAACGTAAATGTAATTTATCTCCACTTCATGCCCGGAGGCCTATCATGCTATCCCTGTCACTTCCTACAACTACATATGATTCTCTAATCAGAGTCTAACTCAAGTAAACCATAACCTACCTCATTGCCGAGCGGGTGTCACGAACAATCAAACCAATGCCTTTCTCTTGCGTAGAGCCTCTGAACGATTAAAATCTAGAAAATATGTGAACTACATTATAATACGAATCTAAGGACACCCATATTGCTATATTGATATTAACAAGATCTTTATTATTCCCATTGTATGACTAAACTCATACCCATATCTCTCAGATGTAGATCCTGGCCAACTTATCCGCGTTATAAGTAGTCTGAATCGGAATGAAGTGCACAGACTTAGTCAACCTATACACGATAACACAAATCGAATCAAACTTGTCCAAAGTCTTCGGAAGACCAACCACAAAATCCATAGCGATCCTTTCCCATTTCCATTCGGAAATGGGCATCCTCTGAAGCACACCACCTGGTCTCTGGTGCTCATACTTAACCTGCTGGTAATTCGAATACTGAGCAACAAACTCCACAATGTCCCTCTTCATTCTACCCCACCAATAGTGTTGCCTCAAGTCGCGATACATCTTTGTTGCTCCTGGATGAATGGAGTATCCGGAACTATGAGCATCTCTCAAGATCAATGGAATCAAATCACCAACTCTTGGAACGCAAATGCGCCCCTTAATCCTCAAAACACCCTCATCATCAAGAGTAGCCTCTTTGGCTTCTCCACTTAGCACCTTATCCCGAATCTTGCACAATTTCACATCCTCAAACTGCTGGGCCCGAATTTAAAAGAGACGGCCTCACCTTCACACAAGCTAAGACGGCCTCACCTTCACACAAGCTAACACCTTACCGGGTTCTGCAATATCGAGCCTCGCCATACTATTAGCCAAACAATGAACCTCCATAGCTAAGGACGCTCTCCCACAGTTAAACGCGACAAAGTGCCCATACTCACTACCTTTCGGCTCAACGCATCGGATACCACATTAGCCTTTCCCGGATGATAAAGGATAGTAATATCATAATCCTTGAGCAACTCCATCCATCTACGCTGCCTCGAGTTCAAATCTCTCTGACTAAACACATGTTGAAGGCTGCGATGATCCGTGAAGACCTCACAATGAACTCCATACAAGTAATGCCTCTAAATTTTTAAAGCGAAGACCACTGCAGCCAACTCCAAGTCATGAGTGGGGTAGTTCTTCTCGTGAACCTTCAACTGTCTCGAAGCATACACGATCACATTACCCTCTTGCATCAACACACATCCCAAGCCAATGCGTGAAACATCACAATACACAGTAAAGTCCTTTCCCTCCACTGGTAAAGCCAAAATCGAAGCTGAAGTCAATAAAGCCTTAAGCCTCTGGAAGCTCTCCTCACACTCATCGGAACACTGGAAAGGCACACCCTTTAGGGTCAACCTAGTCAAATGGGAAGCAATATATGAAAATCCCTTCACAAATCGGCGGTAATAACTCGCAAGGCCCACGAAACTCGAATCTCGACCACCAAGTAGTTCGGCCCAATCTCTAACCGCCTCGATCTTTTTGGGATCAACCATAATCCCATCCTTGGACACAACATGTCCCAAAAATGCTACGGAATTGAGCCAAAACTCACACTTGAAAAACTTGGCATACAATTCCTTCTCCCTCAACAAGACAAGCACGATCCTCAGATGTCTCTCATGTTCTTCCTTACTCCGAGAGTACACCAGGATGTCATCAATAAACACGATCACAAATGAATCCAAGTAAGGCTTGAATATTCCATTCTTCAAATTCATGAAAGCTGCAGGGGCATTAGTAAGCCCGAAGGACATCACCAAGAACTCATAATGACCATAACCGGTCCTGAAAGCGGTCTTCGGAACATTATCCGCTCGAATCTTCAACTGATGATAGCCCGACCTTAAATCAATCTTAGAAAATATGGACGCACCTTGAAGCTGATCAAATAAGTCATCAGTGCGGGGTATTGGATACTTATTTCTGATTGTAGCCTTGTTTAATTTCCGATAATAGTTACACATTCTCATGGTGCCATCTTTTTTCTTCACGAACAAGATGGGAGCACCCCAAGGAGAAATACTGGGTCTAATAAATCCTTTGCTCAACAAGTCTTGCAACTGCTCTTTCAACTCTCTCAGCTCTGCCGGAGCCATCCGATAGGATGGAATAGAAATAGGTCGGGTGCCTGGCTCCAAGTCAATGCAAAAGACAATATCTCTATCAGGCGGCATACCATGCAAATCTGGTATGAATTGAGAAAAGCATTGTTGGCACTCACAAACACCCAAACTCAATTCACGGTGGAAGTAAGATCCTCTTTGCGAAACTTGGAGACTCAAGTGGGACAACTTACGAATATGGAACCACAAATCGGGTAACTGATGAACATGGTACCCATTACACCTCAAGAAAGTCCACTGAGTGACCCAGTTACGAGGAGTAGTGAGCAGATTGTGGAACCTGAACCACAGGAAGCTGTTGAGGAATTTGAAGAGATAGTTGGTGTAGAGAAAGAAGAGGTCACTAAGGACCACCCTATTGCAGAAAAAACAACACCAACTATCATTGCTGAGCCCCACCCAGAAAGTCAATACCCTCAAGGGCACCCCCAAAAGTTGAGAGATATATGGAGTTTCACTGATCCCTACATTATAGAGAGTCTAGAAGACTAGTTTGTCTTGTGTAATTTGGGGATAATCTTAGATCTGAGGCCCTTGTTTGCAGCAATTGTTGTAGTTGAAGTGAGACCGGCAACAATAATTGTGCGGATTGCAAGCAGTTCGCAGAAGGATCCACCGGGCACTAGTAAAAGTTAACTGCGTCCGGCTAAAAGACGTTAAAGACAGCGCTTGTTGGGAGGCAACCCAATGTTTTTAATTATGTTATTTTGATTTTTTGTTTTAGTTTGTTTTATTTATCTTGAACAGTCTCACGGTCTTGGGTTTTGTCTTATGTTTTGGTGTCAGGTGGAATGGGAACTAAAGTGTCAAGATGCTGAAATCCTGAACTTCAGGGAGCCCAGAAGCTTGTGCAAACTCAAGAATCTCATCTCAGACCTCCGTTATGACCGCTGTGTTGTGTCAGTAAGTTGTCACTTAGTCTTTACACCTTGGGGACAATGCGTCGATTAAGTTTGGGGGGTGTGTCTTATTTTGTTTTATTGTTTTGTGTTTGAGTCTTTTGATTTGTCTTTGTGTGTTTTTTAGTCATTTTTTTAATGGATTATGTATGTTGTTGCTAAAGATATTGAGTGGATAAAGTGGGATAATGTAATGGAATTGAATGCAAAAATCTGTGTGCTTAAGTTAGATATGCCAAAGATTCATGACATCTAATTATTTGGGGTATTTGTGTTTAGCCTATGTGTTGTCAATTATGGAAAGAAAAGTTGAAAAATGTATAGAAAACTTGTTTGCTTGTTATTTGAGGCGAAATAGTTAAGATATACATGTTTAGGGAGATGATTCAGACATTTCTTTGATAAGCCCTTCTTACCATTCATTACCTACCCTGACATAAAATGTATCATTAGTCAGCCCCGTTGAGCCTAACATGAGATCTTTCTTTGACACCTTATGATTCATTTGTTGTGCCATAAGTGATATTTGAAAACTCTTGGAATGAAAAGTGTTGAAAAAGAAATAAAAGAGAGAGTGAAAATTTGATGCACCACAAGAAAAAATATGCAAAAGCCTAAGTTTGGGGGGTGTCTGTTATTTGTAATGTATCTCATTCTCTCAAAATAAAAGAAGGAAAAATAGGTATGAGATTAAAAAAGAAGTAAAAAGGAAGGAAGAATGAGTTGAATGAAAATGTTTATGGTATGTAATTGAGCCTAAATGCCTATCTTTACCTACCCTTGCCTAAGCCTACATTACAACCCTTGAAAGTCCCTAGGATTCTTAATGTGTATGTCTATGATTAGTGGAGAATAGCAAGTAAACATGTCTATAGCATTTTGGGATTGATGGAATGAAATTGATATGCATATGTTAGGTGTTTATATTTCCATTAATTATGATCTAAGTGAATCTGCGAAATATCTAACTTGAAATTGTAGATTGCTATATATTCATGCTTTATGTTCTAACATATTATCCACCTTTCATCCATGATGTTGAAGAAGCATTGCTATAACTACTTGATCCAGTTCATAGAGTCATTGTTTTTGTTTTGATTTTGTTTTTGTTTAGTGCTTTACTCGAGGGCGAGTAAAGTGTAAGTTTGGGGGTGTTTGTTGAGTGTATTTTGGTATACTCTTTTGAGTCATTTTTAGTTAGTATTTTACTCTTTTCGTTTGTGTTTAGTATAGTATTAGGGTTGTTTTTCTTTCTTTTGAGTCACAGCGGTTCCAAAGGAGGAAATACAAAATTGAGGATGAAATGAGCTCAATGAAGATGAAATTTGCACAAGCACAGCACAAAGAATGAAGCCTAAAATGTCCCAAGAAGAATAGAAGAAATCAGGTGAAATCCGAACGAAAACAAGTCAAGAGCTGCGGTGCAAAGCAAGGAAGGGTCGCGGCGCTGATGAGCCGCGACTGAAGGAATTAGGGTCGCGGCGTGAAAATTCCAGAGAGCAAGAAAAATATTAGTGCCAAGAGTCGCGCTACCGACGAACGGCCACGGCGTATGAATGCTCCGATGATTTTTGCATTAAAGTCGCGGCCGACGCGCATAATTTCCAGATTTGAGTCGAATTTGGCCAAGGGTAAAAGGGTCCGAAGGGCAAATTTTCTAAACTATAAAATCCCTAAATCCTAACCTTATGGAGGCATCTTGTACATATTTCACTATTCTACTTTGGAGGCAAGACACTTTGGAAGCTTTTCAGTTATTTTCTTTTCTTTTTCTTTGTCTTTAAATTGGTTCATGCTGGATTCTGTATTAGTTCTTAGCGTGACTATGGCTAGGAGCTAAACACTTTATTAGGGCTTTCCTTTGGAATCATTTGAAACTCTTATTTATGAATTAAAGCATTAGTTGATTTCTTCTTCACTTGCTTAAGATCTATTCAATAATTGGTATGAATGTTTGATAGTTAATTGATCAATAATTATCATAACCTGCATGATTTTGAATCAAGAACCGAGAGGAGAGATTTGGATATGCTGTAATTGAATAGACATAGGTTAAATCGCGGACGAAAGTACCCCGATACTTGTGTAGCATAATAGGTTACTGCTCTTAATCCTCCTATGTAGTAAATCCTATCATAGAAATATAGAAGGGTCATGCACTGGGGTTGAGTGATTATATATCCTAACCGAAATATAAGACAGCTTAGTTAACCGCCAATGTAGAAGAAGAAGTCAGCCTAGTTGTATTAAGGATTGAATAGAGTGGATAGTTGAGGATCTTGGAAGCTCTAATTCTCCATCATAACTGATTTAAACCAAAGTATTATCATAATTAGTTTATTTCCTACATTAGTTTTAATTATTAGTCTAAAAACTCAAACCAATTTACGTTCACCAAATAGAAACTAAAGCTTAGATAATCGGTACTTGATAACCGGTCTATGAGGACGATATTCGGTCTTATCAGACTATATTACTTGAGACGATACGTACACTTGCGTTAAGCTCGTGGAAATCGCCTAATAGTACTACACGTGAAAATTACAATATATACTGTGAATATTCGGAGAATATCCGCTAATAGATTTTATAACACCGTCCATTAGAAATTTGACAACCATACATTTTGGAGAGAACGTCAATAAAATTATTTCTTTAGAAAATGAGTTGTCTGATCTATCTAAATAAAGTAGCCAAAGTCATCAAGAAATATCCATGTTGGAATAGCACAATGCTCTTGTTTAAGAATAATAGGCATAATTCAGTGACACTTTGGGTATCTAAAGCATAACATATCATCGGAATCCAATATTGGATAAACTAAGAAGTGAAATGAATCAAATCTAACAGTGGCGCCACAGTATTTTCACTGAGAATTCAAAATATAAAAAAGTAAACACAACGACAAAACCAAGGGAATCCAACATATTGTATATATACATAAAAAGGAAAGTTCTACATATCCAAACAGTATAATTTTTTGGCAAGGGATGGATCCGCAAACTGCTGATACGATACCAAAACGGCTACTTAAAACAATGGACTTTAGCCAACTCCGAAAGCTAACCCATGAGCGTGATAATTTCTCAAGAACATTCATAAGGCGACAGCAGCTCATTCTTCATCTCTCAACACACCAACAGTTTCAACCAAAAAGCAGCACTAAAAGACCACAAAAGAATGTTACAAAGGCAGTAACAGGTAGAACCAGAAATACGGAATTCATATTCAACAAAAAGAACTTAACATTAGAGTAGACCAGACGGGCAACAGTATTGCCAACCATAACTCTACAAAATCCTCTTGACCTAGAAACAGAAAATACATGACCAATCAAGAAGCAGCACGAGAGTCGCTACCTCGACCGCCAAATCCAGACAAGGATGATGCTTATTTACGACACAGTTTCAGTACCTACTGTCAAATTGTACACCACTGACTCATTACAAGGTTTTTAAGGATATACGACACTAACAACGTGCCATGAACAAAATGCTGTAGTCACATTACAAAGTTTTAAGGATATACGACATAAAGTACAGTTGTATTTGATTCTCAAATTCCAAGTTATCTTTTCTACGAGGACTTACATTCCTATTCCTAAACTGTAAGAAGCAATGAACTCTCTTTCCTTCTTTTATTTAGCAAATTTTCCCAAAAAAACAAACATATTGATATAACTATTAATGAGAGCGAAAAAATTACTATTACTGTCTGAAAAACATCAACCAAATCCCAGAAAAAAACATATAATTTGAAACTTTCTATATAAAATATTTGTAAAAACTATTACGTATTATATAAACAACATTGGAAGTGGAGGTAAGTGTACTAATAAGTTGAGCAACTTTCACAACCTGCACTGCTAATAAGTTGAGCAACTTGACCATGTTGATTCTTTGTCCTCTCTTTATGTTGATAAAAAAAATCACCTCGTCCAAAGCCTTGTACAAGGTTTCAAGCAGAGCACTGCCTTCATTTGTGTCGAACCATTCCTGCAACCCAAATCATAGGATACCTAAACAAAAAGCTCGACATTCTCTCTTTGACAACTTGGCTAAGCCTTGAAACAAATGTGGTACAATGTCATCTCCATTGCGACATAAAATACACTATCTACTAGGAGTGGCAAACGGGCATATTGAATCGATATGGGCGGGTCAAAACGAGTTAAACAAAAACGGATAAATATCCGACACGTGCATATTTAACACGGATAAAAAATGGATTAACAGACATAATAAGGATACCCATAAGCTTAGACTCTCAAAAAGCAAGAACTCATGAAAAATAACAAACAAACAAATGGGTACTGATAACTGTAGGGATTTGTTGGGTGTAAAACACACAAGTAAGACACAGCGGAAATTTAAAATTTTGTGTAAACTTACTTGCCCCAACAAACGTTTCTGGTATGATTATGCGATAATTATAATCTGCAAAGACATGAAGAAAACTTACAGTTTAAACTTTGTTAGTCTTTACTAAAGGGAACGCACGCGATTGTCAATCCGGGTGCAAGTCTTGCTTCGGTATATTCCTTTGGCCAACAAAGCTAGGAAATCTTGGGAGAGGTTTGAGAGAATTTTATTTTCTGAACTCTGAGTTCAGAAAGTGGAAAGTGAGTGCAACCTGAAATTATGGGTTAAGTGCCAAATATATAGTGGAGAAAACCTTAAACCAAATCGGTTGGATCGAGCCAAGACTGACCCAAATCCAAATTATGATGGGCGGTCGAACTGGCTCATTTCATTGTCGACTCCTCTATTTATTTTCTGCACGTTTTAGTTCTAATTAAATTCAAGATTTAATTTTGACTTAATTATATAATTTTCATCAAATGAAAATTATCCCATAATTTATTATTAAATAAAATATCTTGATTCTAAATCTGATATTTTACATTCTCTCAATAATACCCTTAGACCGAAAAAGACAATCGACTTAGTTGACCCTTTAGGCCTTCACACATCGGCACTTGATCAAATCAAGGTTCACACGGAACTCAGGCGCGGTGGCGGACCCGATATGTGAAATGCGTTCTGAGACTCAAGTAAGCAGACCTCATGTGAGATGATAAATTCCTTTCATTCGCGACACCTCGATCAAACTTAAGATTTGCCAAGTGTACATCCAAATGGCGATCACTTTATCTCATCTATATTAGTCGACAACTAGACCGTATCTAGATATGTCTCTTTGCGTTGACGATGACTTGGTCGATCTAACATCTCTGAGAAGCTGAGTGCTCTCTCGAAATTCCAATCGAGGAATGAATCCTATTCTCGGCTCAACTACCACCTTCAATCTACTTCGTAATGCACTCAATACAAGCCGTGTATCAACCTATAAGGCATTTGAGCTTAGGACAAGATCAAAGTGCATTGCTCCGTAAACAAGGTGATATTTCTCAAGTCTAAGGACCTTTATCTCCCACATGATAATACGCTAGACATGTAGGTTTGCTAATACTCCTCTAAGAGTATCCATGTGTCCATCACTAGCAACTATTGCTAGCAGTAAATGAGATATACTACATTCTCTAAGAATGTGATGCGGACCACATGTCGACGTACAACATATCATTGATATCTCATTCTCAATGATCATTAGTTTAGGCTATTTTAAGAACTACACTCTATCATTAATATCTCACACTCAATGACAATGTAAGTTCAAGGAATGCACATTAATAAATAATATAAACAATCAAATAATAATTCAATAATTGCAAAAGCCAAATATATTAATCTCATTAATAATATAAATGTGTTCAAGTACATTTGCTCCTAAAATGATTGTTTCTAGGACATATATACTTTCAATCTCCCACTTGGCCTAGAGCCAATCACCAATGTATCTAATGCCCATATTTTCGAAATGACCATTATGCTTGACTAAACTTAATGGTTTAGTAAATGGGTCTGCTAGATTATTATCGGTGGGAATGTAGTTTATCTTTATTTCTTCTGTCTCCACCATCTCCCTGAATATGTGGTATTTCCTTGATACATGCTTGTTTCTATTCGTTGATCTTGGTTCCTTAGCTGAGCAATCGCACCAGTGTTGTCACAATAAATCGTTATTGGACAACTGACACTTGGAACAACCCCTAATTCCTTTAAGAACTCGGATATCGCGACAGCTTCTTTACCAGCTTCCGATCCAGCAATGTACTCGACTTCTGTTGTCGAATCGGCAGTTGTAGCTTGCTTGGAACTCTTCCAACCAACTACTCCACCATTTAAAATGAAGGCATAACCAGACTGAGATTTGAAGTCATCAAGATCTGTCTGGAAGCTAGCATCAGTATACCCAGTAGCTATTAGCTCTTCTTGTCCGCCATAGACTAAGAAGTATTTTTTAGTTCGTCTAAGATACTTAAGAATACTCTAGACTGCTTTCCAGTGTTCCTCCCCAGGATTCTGCTGGAATTTGCAAGTCATGCTAAGTGCATAGGCCACATTTGACCTTGTACAGGTCATGACATACATGATTGATCCTATAGCTGAAGCATATGAGATTCTCTTCATGCGTTCAAGTTCTGCAACTGTGGAAGGACAATCCTTCCTTGACAACTTGATGCCTTGACCCATAGGAAGATTCCCTTTCTTGGAATTTTCCATAGAGAAACATTTTAGCACTTTTTTTATGTATACGGGCTGTGACAACCCCAACAATCTATTAGGTCTATCTCTGTAGATTCTAATTCCAAGAATGTAGCAGGCTTCACCCAAGTCTTTCATCATGAAGGTTATGGATAACCATTCTTTGACTGATTGCATGAGAGTCTTATTGTCTCCCATTATCAATATGTCATCTACATATATAACAATGAAGACAATGCTCTCATTTGTGCGTTTATTATAAACGCACAGATCTTTCTTGCTTCTAACAAAGTCAAACGATTTGACTGCTATGTCAAAACAAATGTTCCAACTCCTTGAGGCTTGCTTAGGTCCATAAATGGACTTTTGTAGTTTGCATACTGCTTTGTGTTGAGTCTTGGATGTAAAACCCTCTGGCTGTATCATATACACCTCCTCAATTAGATTACCATTGAGGAAGGCAGTTTTAACATCCATTTATCAAATATCATAATCATAGTATGCAGCTATTGCAAGCAAAATCCGAATGGACTTAATCTTTGCAACAGGTGAAAAGGTTTTATCATAATCGACCCCAGGCCGTTGATTATAACCTTTAGCCACCAATCTTGTTTTATAAGTCTGTATTTTGCCATATGCATCAATCTTCTTCTTGAAGACTCATTTGCATCCTATGGGTCAAACCCCTGTTGGCAAGTCAACCAAGTTTCATACTTGGTTTATGTACATAAACTCCATTTCGAATTTCATGGCTTCTTGCCATCTCTGTGAATCAATGTCTAGCATTGCTTCGTTGTAGGTAGTAGGCTCATCATCATCAGGAATATCTATCTCATTATGTGTTTCAACAAGGAGATTAAGTCTTTCAGGTGCACGATGAGTCCTAGTGGTCCTACGGAGTTGAACATTCTGCGTTTCAGTGTTTGCTGTATTTTGATTTTGAGAAGATGTTTGTGTGTTGGACAATCCACCACCTTGAGAACTTTCAGGAATATCATTTTGAATAAGATGATGCACAACTATTGTGTCATCTACCATTGGTTGTGCATGAGGGTCTTGCATTTCTGCATTATCTCTCACAACACTCCCATTGGCTGAAGGGCGTACTTTAAGTACTCAATCATCATCAAATACTCCCACTGAATCCTTGTCTAGGTCATTTGACAAGGGGTCATTCTCTACATTATTTTGTACTTCTTGAATTTCTTCAAGTTCTATCTGATTGCAACTCTGTTCCTTGTAGACATAGTCTTCTTCAAGGAAAGTTGCATTTCTGGAAATAATTACTTTATGTTCCTCAGGAAAATAGAAGTAGTACCCTCTTGTTTCCTTAGGATACCCTACAAAATAATACTTCTCACTTTTAGATTCCAATTTGTCAGTGAGCAATTTCTTTACATATGCAGGGCACCCCAGGGTCGCATGTGTCTAAGTGCTGACTTCTTGTCATTCCATATCTCATATGGAGTTTTCTCTACTGACTTTGATGGAACTCTATTCAAAATATAGATTGAGCTTTGCAATGCATATCCCCATATGTATGTTGGTAGAGCTGAGAAGCTCATCATGGATCTAACTATATCTAATAAGATACGATTTCTCCTCTCAGCAACACCATTCATTTGTGGCGTTCCGGGAGGTGTCCATTCTGAATGGACTCCATGAAGCTTCAAGTAATCTAGAAATTATTTACTTAAGTACTCACCTCCTCGATCTGATCGAAGAGTTTTAATACTTGTTTTAAGTTTCTTCTCTACTTCTGACTTGTACTCCATAAATTTCTCAAAAGCTTCAGACTTATGTTTCCTAAAATACACATGCCCAAACCTTGAGAAATCGTCTGTAAAAGTGATGAAATAAAGAAAGTCTCCCTTAGCTTGAGTTGGAAAAGGCCCACATACATCGGTATGAACTAACTCAAACACCCAGAAAGTGATTTGGTTGTCATCTTTCCTCTTAAGCAAGATTCGCAATCACCATATGACTCTAAGTCAAATGGTTCTAAGTAATCTAATTTCCTCAATCTTGTTATCCTTGATTCATTGATGTGACCAAGTCTGCAATGCCATAAGTAGGTGAGATTTCTTTGATTACTTATTTTAGCTCTTTTATTTTGTATATTGAAAATTTCATGGATCAGTTTAGAACATACAATCCATCCACAAGCGGAGCATTTCCACAAATAAAACCATCATAAGATAAAACATAATTTCCATTTGTAATATGTGAGGAAAACCCCTCAATGTCTAACATAGGGATAGAAATAATATTTCTCGTCAAAGACGGAACAAAATAACAATTATTAAGTTCTAAACAAAAGCCTGAAGGTAAATCTAGTCTATAAGTCCCCACGCGTTCCGCATCAACTCTAGCTTCATTGCCAATGCGTAGATCTACTTCCCAAGGTCCAACCTTTCTGCTGTCAATTAGCCCCTGCACATTATTACAAATGTGTGAGCCACAAGCGGTATCTAATACCCAACAGTGAGAATTAGTTATAGACATATTTATTTCAATAACAAACATACATTGTCCAGCAGGGCCAGCACCTTGTGCTTTGTCTCCCCTGGGGTTGTACAGTCCTTCTTCCAATGTCCCTTTCTCTTACAATTGAGGCAAACATCAGCAACTATCTTGACCTTATTTCAAACAACTCCTTTAGGTTTCATAGCTGTGGGTTTGGTGGCAACCGCCTTACCCTTCTTCTTCTGCATATTCTTACCCTTAGGTTTGAACTTGCTAGATGAGTCCACCATGAGCACAGCTTTACCTTTGGAGGTGGACGACTCGAAGGTCTTCAACATATTATGAAGTTCTGGGAGACTCGCTTTCGTTCCATTCATGTTGTAATTCACAATGAAGTTCTCAAAGAAACCAGGAAGCGAGTTCAAGATTAGATTAACAGAAACATTTGCAGGCAGCTTCGTTCCAATCGAAGTCAACCTCTCAATTAATCCAATCATCTTCAAAACATAAACATGTTGTGACACCTGACCCCCTTCCTTCAGCTTACACTTAAAGAGATCTCTCAACAATTCATACTCCATTGTCTAAGACTGTGAGTCATAGAGACTCTTCAAGTGTTCTAGCATCTCGTTGGGGCCCATATTTTCATGCTGTCTTTGTAACTCTGGAGTCATAGAAGATAGCATAACACATCATGTCTTTGCAAAAGATCATCAAGATATTTCTGATAGGTTGCTTTGTCAAACAGAGCATACTCTTCAGAATCTTCAGCAGGGACGGTAGGGAGTGATGTATCCAATACATACTCAATTTTTTCTAATCGCAGTACCAAACGCAGATTTCTTAACCAGTCAGGAAAATTGGCTCCATTCAACTTGTTCATTTCAACCAACATTTTAAGTGACAGATTCAACATTGTAACTGAAGAAAAGATAGACTTGAAATTAATACTCTAATAAAATTTCTATTGAACACATTCATTAACTAACTAACATGGTCTTTGGTTTAATTAGCTCTCACTATTTTAACATACTCTTTTACCCCATAAAGAATACAGACTCATATCAAATACGGTCATAATGGGCCAAGATCCAAACTCATGTTGTCTGCGTTTCTTGGTGATAACTTCAACAACACGATCTGGTAGGTCTCTAAACCAATTGCAAACAATTTGCAACTCTTGGTTGACCGAATGTTCTAAACAATTCGATCTGCGTCCCTCGGTTATCCGACACTGGGGTGCCAAGACAGCCTAGCAAGTCAACTCAGTTATGCGACTGCAATTATGCATCTAAGCGGGCTTAGCCTTCATCAAACAAACACTGGGGTGTAAATACTCACGAAGGTTTATCACCTACTACAACATTTATATGCACCTATGAAAGGGTCTGAGTCCTCGTAGACTTAGAGCAAATGTCGGGGCATAAATACTCATCTTGCCGAAAAGGATTTTGCACCACAATCAATTATAACGGACGACGCGTTCATTTTAAATGAGACTTATATTAAATTTGGGGAACATTTTAATTCAGGGTTATGACCAAGATCAACTATTATATCATACATCATATGACATCCTATCATGCAATTTCTAAATACATTTAGATGGGAAACCATCAAACCCAATAGGAATGATATAAGATGATTTTAATCACATACTGGGCGCCGTCTACCCAGACAATTATAGCGGTCATTGAAAGTAAACAATTACTGAGCGCCGCCTACCCAGACAATAATTGTGGACTAACAAATACTGGGCGCCGCCTACCCAGACATATATATGCGGACTCTATTCTAATTATTTGAATGACAATCAATTAAACAATTAGGAGAAACAATTAATTTGTGCACACATTATCAAATAATATGCTAAATAACAATAATTGTGGGTTAATTAATTTGTTTCAATTTAGAAAATATTTAAATTCAAAATTTAAACTCAATTTTCAATTTTCGGAATTTTCTGCTCATCCAAACAGTCCCTTAATAATTCAGAAATTAGAATTTAATTTTCAGGAGTATTTCTGCAATTTAAGAACCTTAAAATATTTACAGATTTACCCAGGGACCAAATCTGCTTTTCTGAAATTTATAGATTGACCCAGGGACTGAATCTGCTGATTTTAAAAACTTTTAAAATTCCAGAAAATATCTTAGGGAGTAATTTGTAATTTTTAGAACTTAAAATATTTTCAGATTTGCTTAAGGATCAATCTTCAATTTAAAACCCCTAATTTTAATTGCAAAAAGGTCCTTAAACTATTTCAAATTTTCAAAACCAATTCCAACCCCAAATCAAATTTGGGATTCGGATTTTGGGGCGAAATTGACGGAATTAAAACCCACCAAACGATGGCGCACATCGGGACGAACTCACCGGTGGTTTTCATCACCGATTTGGTGGCCCACGGTGGCCGGAATCTGAGACGCCGCCGCCGGTTTCTAAAACCGTCGGTGGTGTTCTTTTTCCGGTCATCGTTGCCATATAACACCACCACCATTAGATTCCTCTCGTCGAGACGAACACGTTGGTGATATTACTTAAGAATTTCGATGCCCGTGGTGGCCGAAAACAGTCCCGTCGTCGGTGGCATTCCGGCGACTTCATTGTGTTCCGCTACCTCTCAACACCTTTATCGACCATCTTAAAGTGAATTTCTCGATAATATTGGAGACGGTGTTAGAACACATTGAATCACCGAAAAATTTCTGGAAATCGTTTCACGCCAAAGCGATTAATGATTCTTGATCGCGCCTATTTTTATTTTTTTTTATAAATTCCGAAAGTCAGTTTAAATCAAAACAACTAATTATCTCACGTATTGTTATTAAAGATTATCGTATAATCATTAAACCAGCATGGACTCTGATACCACTATAGGGATTTGTTGGGTGTAAAACACACAAGTAAGGCACAACGGAAGTTTATAATTTTGAGTAAACTTACTTGCTCCAACAAACGTTTCTGGTATGATTATGCGATAATTATAATCTGCAAAGACATGAAAAAAACTTACAGTTTAAGCTTTATTAGTCTTTACTAAAGGGAGCGCACACGATTGTCAATCCGGGTGCAAGCCTTGCTTCGGTATATTCTTTTTGTTGACAGTTAATTTTGACCCATTTTTTGTATAATTGTTGCAATTTTAAGTATTTTAGCACACCGCATTTTAATCGTTATTTTGCATATTTTTACATAATATTCTATGTTTATTTCTTCACAAAAATGGCATTGCATCTTTTATTTTTAAATTAAGTATTATGTCGTTGTTAATATTATGTTTTTATTATTGTTACACCGTCGTTTTATTTTAATAATATTTGCATCTTTTTAAATAATTAATTGACATCCCATTTTTTACTTTTAATCAGGCATTAAACATGTTTTAAATATTGCATTTTAGTATTATTGCGTCGACATTTGCATTTTTATAATTTTGCATCTTTTTAAATAATTTTTCTGTTAAATAATTAACCAGCCTTCCATTTTTGTCAAACCGGTCGATCCAAGACCACAATTTGAATCACGATCCAACACCATTTCTTTTTAATTTCACCCAAAACTTTCATCTTTTATTTCCCCCCCTAAAATCAAAACCCACTTTTCATTTCCCCTCCAAAACTAAACCAAACCCTAAACCTAAATACCCTATAAATAAAACTTTACCCACCCTAAATTAAACTACCCAGCCCACTCTATTATCTACCTCAGCCGCACACTACCCCCTCATTCCCTTCCTAACCCTACTTCATCCCCACCAGCTAGCCCTCTCCACAGCCGTCTCACCCTCTCTCTAAAACCTCCACAGCCGTCGCCACAATCCCGTCACCGTAAAACCTCCACAGCAGTCTCACCCCCCTCTCTAAAACCTACGCAGCCGTCTCACCCTCATTTTATTTTTACCGCCGCGCTTCGCCTCCGTCACCACCCGTCGTCGTAAATGGTTGATACCGTCGACCTTAACTTGTCGACCGCCACCTTGTCACCTCGTCCATTACACCACAACCCCATAACCCATGCGCGTAAGTGCGGCAATCTGCCACTCATGGAGCGACCAGCGGGCGTTGTTTGATTCTTCTTTATGTGCTATTATGTATATCTTGGTTGTTGGATTAACTTTGTTCTCTTGTTGGTTATTTTCGCTATTGTGATTATATTGAGCCTTGTTGTTTTTCGGCGAATCGGATTCCTCGATTTTTGTCGTTAATGGACTGATTTTTTGACATTTTAGATCCGGGTGATCTCGACATTGTTTCTTACTTCTCTGGTTGTGCTATGGATTACACTCTGTTTTATTCCATTCGGGTGTTGTTTTATTCTTGTTTCTTTCTTTGGTTCTCTCATTCATTCTAGCCCGTTGTTATGATTCGGATTCGTGATGATTTTCATAGTTTTAGCCGTATTGGATATCTGCTCGATTGGCGCGTTAAATGCGATGGATTTTGTTCCGTTTTGAGTCGCTTTGCCACTATTTCGCCATTTGTGTGGTGTTGTTTGTTTTCGCAAACTATTGGGTGAATTCATTTTTCTTTTAGTGCGAACGATTTTGAATAGATCTTTACACTTGGCGGTTGTTTTATTTTTGATGCATTACTTGCCTTTGCTTTGCTTGGGAAAAGTTCTTGATTTGAACATATTTACGGTTGATGCATTTGAATATTTGGTATTTTCTGATTTGAACAAGGATACTACACTTGTTGGCGATGAAAAAGTTATCCGTCGATTTTGAGGCCTCGCGATTGCAAAAGCGGAAAATAAAATAAATGAAGCTTTACAGGCAAGGATGATTTCTTCCACTTACATCGGATAACCAACATGCGCTTGGCGGCGAATTCTCGTAGCGCACTTGTTTAAGGTCTACTTTATATTTTTACATATCCGAGCCCTCAGTGTTTAAAACTATTCTTGTTTTGGCGCGGATCAGAAGGTTTTATTTATTTTATTATTTTTAGCAATATTGGTAGATGAAGGAATCCGTCGATTTCCAAGGCCTCCTGCAAAAAGACGGATTTATTTATTTTTGCTTTACTTATTAATTCTTGTCATTGCTTTTAAAATTATTTATTCTACTATTAATACTTTTACTAAGTGTTTATACAGGTACCAGGAGATCATCTTGTGCAGAATGCCTAAAAAGGGCTAAAAGATGTCCTGGGGTTTTTATTTTTATGTCGCATTTAATCTTGGTTTTATTATTTTGTATTGCATTTTATTTTAATTATAAATTATGAAAAATGCTTAGAAGACGTAGAATAAAAAGGGCAATAAATAATTAACCTAGGTTTGAACGAACAATATGAGTTAGCGGATCTTAAAGGATGCCTAATCCCTTCCCTTTAGGATAATAAAGAACCCTGACTCAGAATCTCATTAATTTCGCAGACCATTAAATGGAAGTCAATTGCAGTATTTGTATTGCAATAAACTAAGTGTCCTAATTCACTATAATAATTAGGTGGCGACTCCTTAAAATACATTTTAGGAATCAACCATACGTGGTACTCCCGTTTCGACTCCGGTTAAAATGGGGTGTTACAGCATGGCGACTCCGCTGGGGATATCAGGTTCTTGATCATAACATACTCAGGTTAATTAAATATTACACTTTATTTTGCTTTTATATTTGTTGTAAATATTTTATATTGTTTGCTTTTATTTTGTAATTAACTACTTTAATTGCTACATTCTTTTATTGCTTTCCTTAAATTGTCATTCCGCTCATATTTCCTCAATTCTGGAAAATTAACACTATCACACACTACACGCGAGTGCGGCTTGGTGCATCGAAATTCTTTCTTCAAAACCCAAATTTAGGAGAGTTGGTAATAGACGCGGAGAATCCGGTCCAACCGGTGGCCGCGTAGCCTTCTCACTCGAGTAGTCCGCTCGGAAACCATTGTGTCTAGTAAGCCAAATCTTAGAAAATTTAAGATAGAGCTATACTGCCCTCTTTATTATAAGTCATGCATGCATACACCCTAGGTGGGTCGATCCTTGGTATCGTCTCACGATTAGAAATCCACCAAACTTGTCGACGGGTTTCACAACCCAACGACCATTAGCATACTATGTGTAGCGTGATGATGATAGACGGATCAAGCACGGTTATGACACATCGAAATTGGAAAGAGTGCACGTCGTTTGGTCGCCATTTCGACAAAACATTGCAGTTTAACGGCTTGGACTTATTTATCATAATCCCGTATATTTGGCGTTTAGGCTCACCTCTGGCATAAGGGAGGTCTCAAGCATATTAGGGCACGCGCTTAATTTGCATGTTTTTTTTGTTTGCTATTGTTTGTCGCTAGCAACTCTGTACATATTTTTTAATGCAATAATTATCCTTTTGTGATTCCGGGCTCGAGAATTTGTATCTTTTGCACTTTTACTGTCACATTGCAATCAGGACTTCTACTACGTAAATCACTCTTGAATAGCGCGACTTGGACTTTGTGAAGCATCAACCACCAGTCCGGTCGAACCAATCAGGGGAGTCTTTGACTATATTGTCACACTTTTGCATTTTTATTATTTTGGTCATTTTCCTACTCACCTATTTCTTATATTTTTTGCAGGAAGGTCGTCCTCGCAAAGAACCAGAAGCGAAAAAGAAAAAAATGAGCGTTAGTTATGTTGATTAAAAGAAGTTAGTCTATACCAGATTCAACGATACATCGCTCTCAATTCTTCTTTACTTTGTATTTTTATTCATATTTGCAAATTCAAATAATATGTTTAGCGTTGATGACATAGTTCTTACATATCATGCATTTTACAGCATAATTATTCTGAACTACGCGTGTCTGATTCTCACCACACGGTGTGATACGTAGGCAACTCATTTTGAGTTCGACACCACAAAAATAAAAACAAAAAAAAATAAAATAAAACAAACAAAAAAAAAACGCATTTCTCACTCATGCATCCATTCATCATGTTTTCGGGCATTTATTTTACTTTGCATTCGTCCACAATGGAAAATTATTTCTTTTGCGCAGTTTTATATTGCTATTCTTTCATTGATAATTTTTTTTTCAAGCATACATTTTATAACATATTTGAATGAACTACGCGCACCTGATTCCCTCGGCGGGATACGTAGGCAGCCCTATTCGGGTTCGGTACCCTTTATTCAAAAAAATATTAATTAATTAAAAAAAAAATTGTTCAAAAAATACAAAAAAAAATGTGTTATTCAAAAAAATACAAAAACATTTTTTAAGTATTATTGTTTAACTTTGTTGATACCAATACAGTTAGAGTTGTGCATAAAAAAAAATATAAAAAAAAGTGATAATCAATATGGGTTGACTTTGTGGTAAACCATAGATTCTTTTGGTACCTCTTATTCATACCCGCAGATAACATTGTCTTGCATGTTTCCAAGATAGGAATGAAGCCGACCTCATCGTTTCATATGCATTGTGTGGTGAGTTATTTGAATAAGTTCAATTGCATTGCATTGTGATCTAGAACTTGGCCTGAATGTTTGTTGAGGCGAAATCTTGAGTAACACTCGGTGTAGGAAATGATCGTAGGCTTTCTTTGACCCGTTTGAGCATTTTCAGCCTACCAAATAACATTATCCCTAGTTCACCCCTTTGAGCCTAAAACATATTTTTTGACAACCGCATATTACACCTATACCCTTTATGAGTGCGTACGCACTATCCCTCTCTTGGCCCGACCTCCTTGAGTGCTTTAGAAATGTGCAAATGGCTGACAAAATCATGCGTTGAAGTTTGCAAAGACAAAATTGTCAAAGTCTCAAAAAATGAAAGCAGAGACGACTTCACATAAAGAGGAAATCAAAAGCCCCGATATAAAAAATATATATATATAACCCCGAAAAAAAAGGGGCTTCAAATGAAAGATTCAAAAGAAGTCGATCTGAAAACGGGACAAAAGAAAAAGTCGATCAAGCGCACAAATATCAAGCACGGACGTAGTCCAACACTCGAGGAATGATTAGTCACTTTTACCCAAATGATATCCATTCCTTTCACCAAGCCCGTGACAAGCCCTACATGATCTTATACTGAGGGTTCTCACATTAGTGGATACTTACATGACGGCCAAGCCTATGGTATCACAATTGCATGCATTGAACATCTTTTTGAGTGTGAGCGCAATTCTTTCAACGCGTCCAAAATTCAAAATCTTTGGAATATATGTGTGAGATGAGACTTTCTTTCGGTGAGGCATTTGAAAGCGTGAGATTACGTTTAGTTGAAACCTTGGATGCAAGCAAGTGTGTCGACACTCGGTATGTTTGAGGTACTATCTCAAAGCGTGAATTACACGAGTTAATCTCGGTTAGGCGAAAACAATAAAAGAACATCCTTATGCACAATACTAATTGTTTGTATCAAGCGAGTCGAGCGTAATGTCGTCTTCCATTTTTGAAAAAACAACAAAATGCATATTACATAAAAATTATTTTTGCATCACGAACTACGTCTTGACTGATTCCTCGGCGGGATACGTGGCGCCACATCGGCCGGTCCACATCTTTTTAAAATCATAAAAATCCTTATTTTTCATCACGAACTACGTCTTGACCTGATTCCCTCGGCGGGATACGTAGGCGGGCACATCGGCTTCGGTACCGCATCATTTTAAAATCTTAAAAATCCTTATTTTGCATCACGAACTACGTCTTGACTGATTCCCTCGGCGGGATCGTGGCGGCGCGTCATCGGCCGGTCCGTTATTTTAAAATCATAAAAATCTTATTTTTGCGGCATGAACTACGTCTTGACGACTCCTCGGCGGGATCGTGAAGCGACCACATCGGCCGGTCGCGCGTTAGAAATATTTCTTTCTTATTTTGCATGGACTCGAATTTGTTCATATTCTCGCATTAGCTTTTCATTCATTATATAAAAAAATGCTTACAGGCGCCTTGATAAGCGTCAAGATGCGGCTTACCCGATTCAACATCTTCATTACGAAGCCCGACATTTTAAGGAATTCACTCAAGAAAATGGCAATGAGCGGGAAAAAGAAGGCCAACTAGGTCTTCACCTGAATCTGGCGTCGAGAGCCAAAGCTACGGAATCGACGCTAATCAACCACTCATTTCTAAAAACTCACAAGTTTTCTTTGAGTGCGGGATCTTCATGTCGTAGCGGCGAAACCAACAATAAACCCATGCGGGTCACAAATGTACAACGCCGTCATGCAATGGCGCTATCTCAACCAGACGGGTCACAAAGCAGTCGCCCACAAACGATGCATTTCATTTTAAGTCTATTCAACGGCCGTTCATGTTTCGTCTATGCAACGAGCATCTGCATTGCGTCGAAAGCGACGCTTTCAATTTTAAGCCTATCTGGCTATTCATATTCGTATTTACATGCAGCGAGCATCTGCATCGCGTCCATGCAACGGTCATTTCTTTTAAGCCTATCTGGCTTCATCTATGTTTCGTCCATACTGACGAGCATCTGCGTCGCGTCTATCTGCAACGCCATTTCATTTAAGCCTATCTGGCGGCCGTTTATGTTTCGTCCGTGCGACGCGAGCATCTGCGTCACGTCTATGCAACGGCGCCATTTCATTTAAGCTTTATCGGCGGCCGTTTATGTTTCGTCCGTCGGCAGCGAGCATCTGCGCCATTTCATTAAAAGCCCGTGCAACGGCTTCGTCATGTTTCGTCCATGCGGCGAGTATCTGCGTCGCGTCTATGCAGCGCCATTTCATTTTAAGCCTATCAGCGGCCGTTCATGTTTCGTCTGGCAACGACGATCATCTGCGTCGCGTCCATGCAACGACGCTTTTCATTTTAAGCCTATCAACGGTTTCATTCATGTTTCGTCTACGCAACGGCGAAGATCTGCGTCGCGTCCATGCAACGACGCTTTTCATTTTAAGCCTATCTGGCGGCCGTTCATGTTTAAATACATGCAACGGCGAACATCTGCATCGCGTCCGTGCAACGACGCCTTTTCATTTTAAGCCTATCTGGCGGCTTCGTTCATGTTCGTCGATGCAACGACGACGTCTGCGTCAGCGTCCATGCAACGACGCCATTTCATTTAAGCCTATCTGGCGGCCGTTCATGTTTCGTCTATGCAACGACGGCATCTGCGTCGCGTCCGAAAATGACGCGTCATTTCATTTAAGCCTATCTGGCGGCCGTTCATGTTTCGTCCATTACGACGAGCATCTGCGTCAGCGTCCATGCAATGGCGTCATTTCATTTAAGCCTATCTGACTGGCGACCGTTCATGTTTTGTCTATCGCAGCGAGCATCTGCGTCGCGTCCGGCGACGTCATTTCATAAAAGCCTATCTGGCGGCCGTTCATGTTTCGTCATGCAACGACGAGCATCTGCTGCGTCCAGCGACGCCATTTCATAAAAGTCTATCTGGCAACCGTTCGTGTTTCGTCTATGCAACGGCGAACATCTGCATCGCATCATGTTTCGTCCATGCAACGACGAGCATCTGCGTCAGCGTCTATGCAATGACGCCGTCAACATCTACTGATAACCTTGTCTTTTTCAAGCACATCACTGCGCAACCGGTGTCAATCATACTTCGACACTCGGACATTTTTAATCAGCGTCAGCTTTGTTTTTAAGTTTTGCATCACAACGACCCAGTGTCATCATGATTTGACACTGGGACATTTTTGGATCTGCATCATCCCTATTTTGAGTTCTAGTTTATAAAACAGGACAAAATTGGCTACAAGTCAACATCTTTGTCCGAAGACTCTTCCATCATCTCCGTACAAAGAAGGGACGTCTTTGTTGTGATCAATTTTGATCCGTTTTTGTATATTTGTTGCAATTTTAAGTATTTTAGCACACCGCATTTTAATCGTTATTTTGCATATTTTTACATAATATTCTATGTTTATTTCTTCACAAAAATGGCATTGCATCTTTTATTTTTAAATTAAGCATTATGTCTTTGTTAATATTATGTTTTTATTATTGTTACACAGTCGTTTTATTTGAATAATATTCGCATCTCTTTAAATAATTAATTGGTATCCCATTTTTACTTTTAATCAGGCATTAAACATTTCTTAAATATTGCATTTTAGTATTATTGCGTCGACATTTGCATTTTAATAATTTTGCATCTTTTGAAATGATTTTTCTTTAAATAATTAACCCGCCTTGCATTTTGTCAAACCATCGATCCAAGAACCACAATTTGAATCAGTCCAATCCAACACCATTTCTTTTTAATTTCACCCAAAACTTTCATCTTTTATTTTTCCCCCTAAAATCAAAACCCACTTTTCATTTTTTTCCCCCAAAACTAAACCAAACCCTAAACCTAAATACCCCCTATAAATAAAACCTTACCCACCCTAAATTAAACTACCCAGCCCACTCTATTATCTACCCCAGCCGCACACTACCCACTCATTCCCTTCCTAACCCTACTTCATCCCCACCAGCTAGCCCTCTCCACAGCCGTCTTACCCTCTCTCTAAAACCTCCACAACCGTCGCCACCATCATCCCGTCACCGTTAAACCTCCACAACAGTCTCACCCCCCTCTCTAAAACCTACGCAGCCGTCTCACCCTCATTTTATTTTTACCCTTCGCCGCCTTTCGCCTCCCGTCACCACCATCCCGTCGTCGTTGATACACCCGTCGACCTTAACTTGTCGACCACCACTGTCACCCTCATCCCATTACCCGTAACAACCATAACACCACAACCCCCATAACCCGCGTAAATGCAGCCGTCTGCCTCGCCGAGTGACCACCGCGGCCAGCGGGCGTTGTTTGGTTCTTCTTTATGTGCTATTATGTATATCTTGGTTGTTGGATTAACTTTGTTCTCTTGTTGGTTATTTTCGCTATTGTGATTATATTGAGCCTTGTTGTTTTTCAGCGAATCGGATTCCTCGATTTTTGTAGTTAATGGACTGATTTTTTGACATTTTAGATCCGGGTGATCTCGACATTGTTTCTTACTTCTCTGGTTGTGCTATGGATTACACTCTGTTTTATTCCATTCAGGTGTTGTTTTATTCTTGTTTTGCTGCTGGTTCTCGACTGTTACTTCGTCCATTGTTATGATTCAGTTCGTGATGATTTTCATAGTTTTAGTTGTTCGATATCACCTTTCGGTTAGGCGCGTTAAATGCCGATGGATTTTGTTCGTTTTGTCGCTTTGCCACTATTTCGCCATTTGTGTCGGCTGTTGTTTGTTTTCGCAAACTATTGGACTGAATTCATTTTTCTTTTCGTGCAAGAACTGATTTTGAATAGATGCTACACTTGACGGTTGTTTTTATTTTTTGATGCATTACTTGCACTGCTTTGCTTGGGAAAAGTTACTGATTTCGAACATATTTCTGGTTGATGCATTTGAATATTTGGTATTTTTCTGATTTGAACAAGGATACTACACTTGTTGGCCGATGAAAAAGTTATCCGTCGATTTTTGAGGCCTCCACAATTGCAAAGACGGAAAATAAAATAAATGAAGCTTTCTGGGCAAGGATGATTTCTTCCACTTACATCGGATAACCAACATGCGCTTGGCAAGGCGAATTCTCGTAGCCGCACTTGTTTAGCCATCTACTTTATATTTTTACATATCTGAGCCCTCCGTGTTTAAAACTATTACTGTTTTGGCGCGGATCCGAAGGTTTTATTTATTTTATTATTTTTAGCAATATTGGCCGATGAAGGAATCCCCGTCTGATTTCCAAGGCCTCCTCTGTGCAAAAGACGGATTTATTTATTTTTTGCTTTACTTATTAATTCTTGTCATTGCTTTTAAAATTATTTATTCTACTATTAATACTTTTACTAAGTGTTTATACAGGTACCAGGAGATCATCTTGTGCAGAATGCCTAAAAAGGGCTAAAAGATGTCCCGGAGTTTTTATTTTTATGTCGCATTTAATCTTGGTTTTATTATTTTGTATTGCATTTTATTTTAATTATAAATTATGAAAAATGCTTAGAATACGTAGAATAAAAAGGGCAATAAATAATTAACCTAGGTTTGAACGAACAACCGCAAGTTAGCGGATCTTAAAGGATGCCTAATCCCTTCCCTTTAGGATAATAAAGAACCACGACTCGAATCTCATTAATTTATGGACCATTAAATGGAAGTCAATTGCGATGATTTGTATTGCAATAAACTAAGTGTCCTAATTCACTATAATAATTAGGTGGCGACTCCTTAAAATACATTTTAGGAATCAACCATACGTGGTACTCCCGTTTCGACTCCGGTTAAAATGGGGTGTTACACTTTTGCCCAACAAAGCTAGGAAATCTTGAAAGAGGTTTGAGAGAATTTTATTTTCTGAACTCTGAGTTCAGAAAGTGGAAAGTGAGTGCAACCTGAAATTATGGGTTAAGTGCCAAATATATAGTGGAGAAAACCCTAAACCAAATCAGATTTGGATCAGGCTTCAAGACCTGACCCAAATCCAAATTGTAGTGGGCCAGTCGAACTGGGCTCACTGCTGTGCGGCTCATCTATTTATTTTCTGCACGTTTTAGTTCTAATTAAATTCAAGATTTAATTTTGACTTAATTATATAATTTTCATCAAATGAAAATTATCCCATAATTTATTATTAAATAAAATATCTTGATTCTAAATCTGATATTTTACATTCTCTCAATAATACCCTTAGACCGAAAAAGACAATCGACTTAGTTGACCTTTGTGCGCCACATCGCACTTGATCAAATCAAGGTTCACACGGAACTCCTGACGGCGCGGTGACGGACCCAATATGTGAAATCGTTTACAAGACTCAGTAAATGCACTACATGTGAGATGATAAATTCCTTTCATTCGCGACACACTCGATCAAACTTAAGATTTGCCAAGTGTCTATCCAAATGGCTTGATCACTTTATCTCATCTATATTAGTCGACAACTAGACCATATCCTAGATATGTCTCTTGCATTGGACAATGACTTGGTCGATCTAACATCTCTGAGAAGCTGAGTGCTCTCTCGAAATTCCAATCGAGGAATGAATCCTATTCTCGGCTCAACTACCACCTTCAATCTACTTCGTAATGCACTCAATACAAGCCGTGTATCAACTATTGCTAGCAGTAAGTGAGATATACTACATTCTCTAAGAATGTGATGCAGACCACATGTCGACTTACAACATATCATTGATATCTCATTCTCAATGATCATTAGTCTAGGCTATTTTAAGAACTACACTCTATCATTAATATCTCACACTATCAATGACAATGTAAGTTCAAGGGATACACATTAATGAATAATATAAACAATCAATAATAATTCAATAATTGCAAAAGCCAAATATATTAATCGCATTAATAATATGAATGTGTTCAAGTACATTTGCTCCTAAAATGATTGTTTCTATGACATATATACTTTCAATAACATGGATATCCATATTATCCATCTGGATAGCGTTTTTTTAGTGGATATTAGCTTAGACTCCTAAAAAGCAAGAACTCGTGAAAAATAACAAGCAAACAAATGGGTACTGATAACATGGATATCCATATTATCCGGATATCGATTTTTTAGTGGATATTATCCTAATATCCATATCTGATGCATTTTGTCCAATGATTTGGTTGGATGGTTACTATTTTTTTTAGTTTCCTGCACTACTCACTACCCTTCCCAATAAAACAAGGAAAAGATATAATAGTCAAATCATCTGATTGCTCCAATATGCTATTATAGAACATTAGAAAGAAATAAGGGCGTCTAATTCTATTCAAAAATTACTGATTTTGGTCTATTAAGGGCACAAATCAAAATCACAACCTTGTTTGATTAGCTATCTCACCTCTGGTTGCATGCTATTTAATCAAAACAATGCAATCAAGTAAAACCAAAGAGAAGATGATTCCTATTTGAAATGCCAACATGACAACCAAGGCAATTGCCAATATCTTCCTGACATATAATCTGTAACAAACTCAGCTTAGTAGCAGAAGAACAGAAATATAATAATAACCTTTGAAGCCTCAAACATGTATATATCAAATATCTGCTTAAAACTGTCCCAGCTCTCTTCAGTGAAAAACTGGTGAGCTTTCACTGCACTTGTAAATCAGAAAAGTTGGCAAGTAATAGCAAAAGAGGGAAAAATTGTATATACAAGCATTTTGAGAATACGGACAAGACAACTGGAGTATTGTATTGGGAAATGGAGAGACTTGAACTCTCAGTTCCTTTAAGAGCAACAGTGATCTAAACTGTCTGTCAAACCATCTGACAACACTCCCAAAGCTGTAACAAGAGGATTATAAAGTGGGATGCCACGTCGCCAAAGAAGCTGACAGTGACACCCATAATCCCTCCAATCAGCTTAGTACAAATAGGATTATTCTTCTTTTTTCAAAATACAAACAAAAAAAAAAAGAGAAAATAGCACTTTTAGTCCCTGAAATATTGATAAATTCTAATTTTGGTTCTTGTGATTCATAGTTAAGCACATTTAACCTTTAATTAATTGATATGTGTAGGGTGAATTATCACTACTTTAATGAATTATTAAGGGCTAAACCATTCAATTATTGATGTATGATATTAAATTTGTACTTTACTCCATATTTAAGAGGTTTATAGTTCGAAAAAGACTGAAAATCACATATTTTCTATATAAAAAGACCAAAAACACATGTCACTTAATTAAAGATTAAATTTGCTTAGTCAAATATTACAAGGACCAAAATCGAAATCCATCAATGATCGAAGGACCAAAAATGCAATTATCCCTCAAAAAATATTTTCAGCATAAGTTAGAGACTTACCTGAAGTCATAATCTGGATACATGTGATAAAGAGTAAGGAGTAGATATATCAACGTTTTCCGGCTGGAACAATAAATGCTTCATGTGTCAAAGTTCCTTCATTCTCTTAAGTCTAAGGTCGGATTACTAATTACGCAGGACAGAAGAGTAGATATCAGAATAAGATGCATTTTTATAATACCAAAAAGCACAACGCGATTTCTTCCAGCTCCTTTGTTTAACGTGAAACCATGGCCATTACCCGAAGGTCTGACTTAGTAAACCACTGACGTAGTGGCGCTGTAGTATGCAGTCATGGTAATTCACTGGCAGTGCGGGTGTAATGACTTCAAGACTAAGCGAAAGTTTCTTATCTGTTCCAGTATGTTTACCTAAAAAGAATAAGCAAAAAAGTATAGCTTACATAATTAGACTGTCCAGATGTGTAAGGACATTGTCTACTTAAGAAATCACTAAAAACACTTACAAGAGTACGCTTCGAGACATCCTTTAATGGTTCAGGGGTATATTCCAGGTACTTCATGATTGATAGTAATGCAGAAGTTTAGCCCCAATGATGATATTAGAGGTCCTACTACAAAAACAAAAGTTCAAGATCACAATTGACTCTTATACCACGTCCAAATAAGAACACATCAAACTCCAACAAGAACTATAATTTACCTCCTTCAGTAATGTAAGTAATATAATAAATTTTTCCCAAGTTAAACGTAATAAATGGAACATCGCAAAAAGGTGATGATATTGCTTTCGGTTGCATGACTCAATAATGGCCCTTCAAAGTCATTGACTCCATATTTAGGGAACAATTAAACTCCTTTTTTTACTTTCATGTCATATGGCAGCAACTTTACCCATTACTAACTATGGTTATAATGAATTACTATGACTAAGTTTTAGTAAGCAATCTAAAAGTCAATAATCTAAATAACTAGAGATCTTATAAGAATACAGACCACCTTAATTAACCAATTAACCAACAATTACTATAATAATTACATATCGATTAGGATTATGTACAAAATATGCCCGCATAATAGTACATCTTATTTTACATCTCTATGAATCTAAGAACTTTTGTTTGCATTAATCCACCTTAAAGTTAAACACACTTCAAAATATCCACTTATTAGCCATACATATTCTATAAACTAATAACATTTCATAAGATTCCCAACACAACATTAAAAATGTTCATAAAAACTCAAAATTTAGCATAACCTAAAACACAATCAAATGCAAAACATGGAAAAGGTTTTAAAAAAAATACAACATACCCAGGTGTAATTCCACTAGTGGATCCGGAGGGTAGGTTGTACAGCAATGATCTCTTCTTTTAAAAGTGATACTTCCCCTTGCAAATCTTGCAGAGTGATATCTGTTTTAGCTTCTTTAAATTTGTTGAAAACACGTTTCATGTCAAAAGGTACCGACCTTAAAGTAGTACCTCTACTTTAGAACGTAATAGGTTGTTTCCAATAGCCCTCGGCTAAGAACAAATATTAAAGTAATAGAGCAATAACAAATTAGGTCAAAATAGTATGCTACAAATAAAAAGAGACAGTCAAAAAGATTTAAAAAATAAAAAACTTCAGATCCACAGAGTTTGACTTACAAATAAGCAAAACAAATCTAAAAAAAACAGAATATTAAGTTTAAATGAGAAAAAGAAAACATACCCCTTTTCAACAAATTTTCTTATTTTTTTGGATTTATTAGTAGGCAAAGACGATATGACAACAATAACATAATCAGTCAAATTCCACAACACGCATAACTAGCATTTAGGTACAACGGCTGTTTCGAGATTTAGGTGCAAATATTTAGGGGTGTTGTCGTAAGGTAATTGGATAACGGTTGATGATTAGGACTTTCTGTTAGGGTGCGTGGGTCGGTAACTTCAATCCTGTGGATCTGTTTAAAGATTGAACCTTATCCATTAGATTCAATCAAATATTATACTAGATATATTAGAAAGTGAAAAGGTCAAATTTGTCCTCCAATTTATGAAATAAATTTAATCTCCGTTAAACTTTAGGATTAAATATATTATCACCATTTACAAACTTATTAAATTTGCTTCAATTGGACCAAAATATGTGTTAAACGCCACATTGAATTCACGTGGATCCACATAAGCAGACCACCACTGCTTCAACCGTGAAACCACCAAAGTTATGTCGGACACTCAAACTTTCAACACTCATAATCTGAAAAAACTGCATAAATTTAGATTTCTCTCAACAAAATTTTACCTTTAGCTCATCATATGTTTAATAATAGTCATACAAGTTATGTCAGACAAGACAACTTCTAACACTCAACATAATTTTACCTTTAGCTCATCATATGTTTAATAATAGTCATACAAGTTATGTCAGACAAGACAACTTCTAACACTCAACATAATTTTACCTTTAGCTCATCATATGTTTAATAATAGTCATACAAGTTATGTCAGACAAGACAACTTCTAACACTCAACATAATTTAAAAAATACTACACAATTTATGTAGCATTACTTTATTTCTACAACTTACAAATTTGGATATTTTCATTAAATAAGTAACATGTAAAAAAAATTAAAGACCACAAATATGAAAGACAAAAATAAAAAACCAGTGCGTTTGATGGCAATCCGTGCAAAAACTTCGAATAGAAGAGAATGAAGTTTAGATGGGCCAAAAGCTCAAGAGTGTGTATTGCGATCAAAGGGCAAAGTCTCGCCGAATAATTGGAAGTTGGGCCAAGCAAACATGACAATCCTGGGACTTGGCCTGCTTAGCCCAGAACAAAAAGAGAAAATTCATATATATACAACTAGATGATCTAATTTTCATCTGCTATAGCCCAATTCAATTTTTTCATTAAAAATGGCCCATCTAAATTAAAACTTCCGGTCATTTATCCCAAACTTCCTGATATACATTAAGGGAAGGAAATGTAGCATCAGTGTATATGTAATATATAGTTATATATAAATTGCTCAACTTTCTTTTGTAACTTTATGTATACATTATTATATACTATTATATATCACATATACACTTTTATACATTATTATACATTATAGCGTCTTGAAAGGCACGGTCGGCTCCGGATATTGAGTAGTGAAGCTAGTTCTAAATTACCGAAAATATAGCCAATTGGGCCAAAGCGGGTAACTTGGGTATAATTGGGCCAAAAGTGGTAAACTAGATGGGCTTATGGACACCCAACATAATTTTTCCAAAACAAAACAGATAATTGCACGGTATACACACATGACAAACATGCTCTGTTTGGATATGATTTGAAATCGTGATATGAAATCAGTATTTTAAAATCAGCATGATTTGAAGTTGAATTTTGTTTGAACAATGAATATCTTAAATTGCTTTTTTTTCTCATAAACAAAAAAATCCCCACAAAGTGTGAAAACCATCAAAATATAAAATCAAAATAGATGTCTCCCTCTCACTTATTTGCTAAACAATCAAAAAGGGGAAATTGTGTCAACTCTCAAGTGCTGCATATGACCTCCTATACTAAATTGTTTGCCTTAATAAACCAAAATGAATTTTAAGAAAAGTATGTATTTATATTTTTCGACGAACCGACATAAATTTTATCTTTCATTGGTTTGGTTGTTGTCGATTTGGGTCGGTTTGGTTCGATTTTCCGATTTTTAAGAAACTTAATTGTATTTTTCTGTTTCATTTTTTTTTACTACGATTAAGAAAGATTTTTTCATTATTTTCTAACTTATAATTTGTTATTATTACTTTTTTATTGCGAGAGTTGTGATTTTCTTGGATTATGAAGAAAATATCTTAAGATCTATAAGTTTTATTCAAGTGAATAAAGTTTATAAGAAACACAATCTATTTTAGGTAAATATCATAAATGTTTCTTTGAATTTAATGAAATGAGCTTAAGGTGTAAAGTTCATTAGCCTATTAGAGATATAAAAAAAAAACACTGATAAAAAAGTAACCAAAATATTTAAAATTACTTATTAAAATTAATATATCTTAGATATATAATTATAAAATTTATGTATATGATTTGTTGGTTCAATTCATTTTTTTCTTCGGTTTGTTTTTAATAAAATAAATTTGGACCGTGCACTCAAGGTCCATTTCCAATTTTCCTATAACATTATCTTTATTGTTAGCATTATGACTCCTAAGAATCTTGCATACCTAAATGTCATAAACTAGTTGGTCAACCATACCTAATTTAATTTGTTTAAAGCTGATTTTCTTTCACGCCCCAACAATGTTTCTGTTGTTGAACCACAAATTTCTCTTTTTGTTGCCATTTTTAGAGAGGTTGGTTCACCATATGCATTTCCACGTTTTATTTTGCCTCAATTGTTTTTTTTAGAAAAGAGAAATAGAATGAGTAGAAGAAAACTTGATGAAAGAAAATAATTTTTTCATTATTTTTACTAATAAAGAGGTATATATATATGACATACAATATTTAAATATAAAAAATAAATTTATCTTTTTCTAATATAAGACTAATATATTTTCCTAATACAATACTAATACCGTAATTACAATTGTACAAGAATCCTACAAATATGGTAATTTAATTAATAAATTTCAATCCAAGTGGTATACACGGTTTTGACCGTGTATACCATGTCTATCACACCCCCGTAATTATATATGGCGGTTGTCGTCTGTTGAGGCCCGACACTAAAATCTTCAAAGCAGAACCGAGGAAGACCGCCCAGTAAAGATATGCGCAATTTGGTACCTTGAAGGGGCGTCACGAACGCATCTTGTCCACGAGCTACCTTTTCGCAAACAAAGTGAATATCCATCTCGATATGTTTAGTGCGATGATGTTGGACCGGATTCTCAGAGAGATAGATTGCACTAACACTATCACAGTAGACCAATGCAGCTTTCTGAATAGAAAAATGAAGCTCTAATAGCATATTACACAACCAACATGACTCAGACACCACATTGGTTACCCCTCGACACTCGGCCTCCGCACTGGATCACGATAAACTAGCTTGGCTTTTTACCGACCAAGAGATAAAGTTATCACCAAGAAACATACAATAATCCGAGGTTGAACGCCTGGTATCTGGACACCCACCTCAATCAGTATCAGTATAAGACACGAGAGTAGAGACGGAGGATGGATATAAATGCAAACCATAATCAAGTGTGCCATGTATGTATCGTATAATGTGTTTGAGCGCATGCATGTGATCAACCATCGGATCATGCATAAATAAACACACATGATGTACTGCATAAGTAATATCGGGTCTCGTGAAAGTAAGATATTGAGGAGCCCCTGCAAGACTATGATAGCGGGTGGGATCCTCGTATGGTGTGCTAGAATTAGCACTCAGCTTCGGTTTGCTATCAACCGGAGTAGAAGAGGACTTACAAGATGACATGTCAGCTCTCTCAATAATCTCAGCCACATACTTCCTCTCTGATAAAAATACACCATCTTCATGACGAGTGGCCGCTATACCCAAAAAATAATTCAATGGCCCCAAGTCTTTCATAGAAAACTCTGAACTGAGAAGAGACATGATAGACTTGCGCAAATTATTAGAAGAGGCAGTCAATATAATATTATCCACATACAACAGAATGTATGCCAGAGAAGTACCACGATGATAGATGAACAGAGAATGATCAGACCTGATGTGAGAAAATCTAATATTATACACATAATCTGTAAATCTCTTATGCCAAACCTGTGGGGCCTGCTTAAGCACATACAAGGAATTTTTCAACAAACAGACATAGTGAGGATGATCGAGGTCCCTAAAACTCAAAGGCTGGTGCATGTATACAATCTCCTTAAGATCTCGCGTAAGAAAGCATTTTTCACATCCAGCTGATGAATGAAACATGCTTTCGAGAGAGCTAGACTAAGAACAGTGCGAATGATAGCCGGTTTGACCAATGGACTAAATGTCTCTCCACAATCCATACTAACCTGTTGAGTTTTGTCATTACTTACAAGACGGGTCTTATGCCGCTCAAAAGAACCGTCAGAATTTTCTTTATGAGTAAGAATCCACATAGAATGAGTAATATTGACATCAGGAGGATGAGGCACCAACTCCCACGTTTTATTTTCAATAAGAGTATTATATTCATCATCTATGACTATTTTCCAATTCGGGTCTCAGACATTGGGTTACGTGGTAGGGTGATTTAGTGACAATAGAATTAAGATTAAAATATAAGTTTGATTTAAAAATACCCGTTGGCTACGAGTAACGGGTCTTTGACTCGAGATAAAATTGGACAAGTTTAGGATATGTGTCAAGTCGGAAGTGGGTAGCGGCGTGCGATGGGCTTCTTTGGTGAAGCGATGGACAATGGGAGAATTATTTGGGCGAGCGGTGGGCTCTTGGCCGAGACAGAAATGGATATTGTGAAATTGGGCGTGAGCGGTGGGCACGCTAGCGAGAATCAAATCGACCAAATGCAGGCGTACCTGAACTACGTGGGCGGCGAGAAAGTGGGCTCGCTGGCAGAAATAAATCACATGCAGGTTGGGCCCACTGTTGGAGAATATACAATGAGAGCCTATCATCCAAAAAATTATAAGAACTAGACACAGAATTAGATAATTTAGCAAACGAAAATTGTGTTTCATAAAAAATGACGTGACGATTAATTATTATTTTATTAGCGAATAAATCAAAATATTTGTAACCACGATGATTCGACGGATAACCCAAAAACACACAAGCGGTAGAACGTACTTGAAGTTGGTTAAGTGTAGTGGACGGGAAAAACTGATAGCACAAACATCCTAAGATGATAATACAAGGGATATTTATGATAAATAATTTTTAGTAGGAATTGACATGCTAAAACTTTGTTAGGGAGTATGTTAAGGAGGTAGGTAACTATTTGTAATGCATGATGCCAAAAAGAATGAGGTAATGAAGTATGGGCTAGCAAGGTTCAGATAATATTATTAATGGTATGAATTTTTATTTTGGCCTTCCCATTTTGTGAGGACATATGAGGACAAGAGAACTGAAAAGATATGTCATTAGTGTCACAAAATTATCGAAATGGCCCATTATCATATTTTCTTCCATTATCACATTGAATATTTTTAATTTTCCGTTCAAATAGGGTACAGATGAATGCTCTAAACTTTAAAAAGTTGAAAAAACTTGAGAATTTTTAGACAATGAAAGGTCCACAAAAAATTAGAATAATCATCCAAGAATAACACATAATAACGATGGCCCAAAGAACTTAAAATGGGAGATGTCCATAAAGCACTATGAATAATGTCAAAAAGCGTCAACGTACTAGAAATAGGGGCTACAAAAGGTAATCTAACATGTTTCCCTAATGTACAAGAAAGACAAATATGAGTACTATGCGTACTCTTACAATCAATAAATTATTATTTTGAAGAGAAAAAATAATAGACGACCTCGGATGACCCAAACGTGCATGCCACAAGGAATGAGCAAAAGCGGCAAACATTGATAGTGTGGCTTGACTCGTGGAAATAGTGATGATGGTGATCGGATAAATCTCTTCCCGACTATTACATCTCATTAGAGGTATCCCCGTCGTTAAATCCTTCATAGAAAATCTAAAAGAGTCAGAATTAACAGAAATCCAATTGTAAGATGTGAATTTTCGGACAGACACCAAATTTTTAATTAAGTGAGGGGCATGAAGGACATTTTTAAGACTAGAGGTGGATGTGGAGAAGATAAATTTATATGACCATAAACACGAATTGGAATTGAATGACCATAAACACGAATTGGAATTGAATGACCATAAACACGAATTGGAATTGAATGACCATTACCAACAATTATACCATGATTGTTGCTCAAATTGAAATAAGACGAGAGATTACCTGGTGCGGATGTCATGTAAAAAGTGACACCGGTGTCCATATACTAATTTTTGTCTGGGAGATTTAATCCAAGTGTATGCATCGCGACTTCGATATCTGTGGGGTGTCGGGATGGCTCACGGGCTGCGGCGAACTGCGGCCGAGGCCCAGCGAGTCGGCCATTGCCGTGGCCAAAGCGGTATTGGCCCGAAATTGCAGGAATTGGCCTAATTTATTGGATAAACTGGGAAAGGCATGTTGGGCCACTGACCCAACCTCACAGCCAGTTGGCCCAAGGCTGCGGCCAGTGGTGTTGCGGCCCAGTCGGCCCACTGCTCAGACCACCGCCATTATCGCAGCCGCCGTCGCGGTTTTTGCTTCTATTTTGCCAACTTTGACCCTTTTTGCAGCCACCATTGCTATGGTTTTGGCCATAATTATCCGAGAATGAGCGAGGGCCATCATCATGATGGAATTTGCTCCGGTAGCTGCCTTCTTAGCTAAGTCAGCCTCTTCTAAATTGAGCATGGAACGGGCCTAGTAGAACGGTGGAAGAGGATTACTTTGACGAAGAAGCATCCTAACGCCATTATAAGCCTCGGAGAGTCCTGCAACCATCTGAAGAACAAGACGATCATTTGTGATGGGCGCACCAACATTCTTGAGTTGATCCGCTAATTCCTTCAACCTTTTACAATAGGCTAAGATATTAGGCAAATCCTCCATGTGGACATAGTAAAATTCATGCTCAAGAGTAACAACACGAGAACTTTTGTTATCTATGAATATATCACACACCCTATTTCAAGTTTTCATCGTTGTGACGTCGGGTTAAATAATCGTCTGCAAGAGGTCTGTAGATATAGTGGAATAAATCCACTAGAGAACTGTAGCATCAAGAGTTGTCCATAACACAGGGTCATCCTCGGCGGTAGACACCTTCTCCCTGCATGTTACCGGGGATGATGTGATGAAGGACTTGATGCGAGCGTGCGTGAACTTTAAATAATTTCGCCCACGTCACGTATTTGATGCTTTCCATATCAAGAACGATAGGGGCGTGGTTCTTGATGTTGGAGACTGTAAGGACATGATGAAACATGTTCTTTGTGATAGACATGACGAAAGAACAAAAGGAGAATTAGGGATTCGAAAGAAAATTTGGAAGGGATTGGTATTTTTGGCCTGAAACCAACGTCGAAATCCGAGAGGAGGGCCGACAGAAGGTGAAATTAGGAGAAGGAAATGTTGCCCTAAACTTCTGATATCATGAAAGAGAATAATTTCTTGATTATTTTCATTAATGAAGAGGTATACACACATGATATACAATATCTAAATATGAAAAATAAATCTAGCTTTTCCTAATACAAGATTAATACATTTTCCTAATACAATATTAATATCATAATTATAATTGTACAAGAATTTTACAAATATGATAATTTAATTAATGAAATTCCTATCACTTGAGGAATTTCGTTGAAATAATCGGTCAATTCAAAGGCTTAAAAAATTCAAAGTGATACATGATGAAGATTAACAATATACCAAAAAACAAAAATAAAATATTATGAGAGAAGCATGATGAAGTTGACTTCGTTATATGATACAATTGGAAGAAGGTTTCCTTGTTGGTTTGGGAAGGTTACAACCAACCCAATGAAGTTAAAATATTAAGGTTAATACTTATTTTATTTTTAGTTTCTTTCTCAAATAAACACGTACAACAATTTAGAGAGATTGGATAATTACATAAAACACCCCAAAAGTTAATAGTCAAAGCCCTCAATTCTGAAAAATAAAAAAAATCAGCATCCTCTTTCTAGGATTTGGCTTTCATATTTTAGTTGCAAGGGTAATTACCAAGTTGATTTTTAATTTATTTTTTATGAAGGAATTCGCGATCATTCTTTCTTTCGAGTCTTGGCTAAGTAAATTCATGATAACATACAAATCACGCCAACTGCTTAACCACATTTAATGATCGTGTGTGATGATTCAAATCTTTAAAATTGATTTTTAATGAAGCTATTATTAGGGGATGAGTACATTAATCATAAGTTTTGAAACGGAAAAAACAGAAATTACTTCAACTCCATTATTTAATGAACTCATCATTCATTGATTAGTCTTAATTCTTAAACCGACCCCCTCCCCCCTACCCCACAAAGACAAAAAAAAAAAAAGAGGAAAAAAAAAACATGAAGATTTTGTTTTGTTATTGTCATTCTTTTTAAGAGTCTAAGCTTGATGCAAAATGTATACAATAATAACATATTCAGTATATTTTTATAAATAAGATTTGAGCAGGGTAAAGTTTAGTCAAAATTATTTTTATTATCCGGGCTGATCAGCCGATTAATCACACTTGACAAGCCATGTGTGACAGACTCAACCAAGAAGGTTTATACAGGGGATCGAACTCGTGACCTTGCATGGCCCCGCTTCTCATCACACCAATTTCTGCTACCTCATGATATTTTTATTCCTATCTTTATGGATAGAGAGGATGTTTTCGATATTCTAAGCCTAAAAAAATTGTTTTTCAGAAAATAAATACAGTAAAATCTATTATGAAAATATTGATAATGTACACCACCTTTATTTCTATCTTAATCGAGATAGAGAGATTATTTTCCAAAGATGTCGAGGCAAGTAACGCATATCAGAAACTTTTTATTTTATTTTATAAAAGAATTATAATTTCTTATTTTTTGTCTGGGTTTCCCTATCTGTAGGAAAGTTCTTGTATAGGATATTAGGATGTGTTTCAAATTTGAAAAATATATATAAAAAATGGTGATTAACATGAAAGAGAAACAAAGGGGAAGAGACACGTTTTGAATGGCTCGGAACCTCAAAAGATACTCTTCATTATTTTATAATTATATTACTCTCTCTTTGTTTTCAAATTCTTGATCTATAAACTATCAAAATGTCCTTTATATACTGTATATATATTGCCCCATTTCTCATTTGATTCTTTGAATTTTTTTTAGTGCTTTAAACAACGACCAAAAAACACTCAATCTGTTTCTTAACTTGTAGATATCCGATCCCTTTCTTGTAAGTCTCTTTATTGATCAGTATATTCCCTTAAATTCTCATTTGTTTTGGTTATAGCTTTGTATTCATTTCAAAGATCACTTTTTGCCATCTGGGTATTTTTTTCTTCTCTTTATTTGTACTTTGTTTCTTGTGTTTGTGTGTTGATAGCTTTGAAATTTATTCAAAAGATCACTTTTTGCCATCTGGGGTATATTTTTTGGCTCATCTAGGAGAGTTAAGGTTTGAGTACATTATCGTCCCAAAACCACACTTAGGGAGAATACTAAGTATGTTATTGTTGTTGTCATTTTTGAAGTTTTTATGTTAATAGCTTGAAATATATTCAAAAAATCACTTTTTGTCATCTGGTTTTTTTCTTTTCTCATTTTTTTTTGTTTATTTGTACTTTGTTTTTGTTGTTTGTGTGTTAATAGCTTAAAATTTATTCAAAAGATCACTTTTTGCCATCTGGGTTTTTTTTTGCTCATCTTTTTTCTTTATTTCTACTTTCTTTGTCATGCTTGTGTGTTAATAGCTTGAAATGTATTCATAAGATCACTTTTTGCTATCTGGGGTTCCAAAGTTTCAATTTTTTTGGTACCCTTTGTTGTTGTTTGCATGGTACTTTGTCTTTTTAGCTTGGTTTTATTATTCTTGGTTTTTTTTTTTTTGTAATTTTCTTGGATTTGTTGGGTGTTTTTTGTTTTCTTATGAAGTTTCTTTACTGCAAGCCCTTATTTTGTCTTTTGATTCAAAATTTTCATACTTTTTTGAATTAAAGTTGTCTTGTCCTTTATTTCAAACCTTGTGCCTTTTGTAGTTGGAAATTTTATCAACACATCCTTGGAATAACCGGGAGGTCATGGGTTAGAAGCCGTGGAAACAGCCTCTCACAGAAATGTGAGGTAAGACTGCGTACAATAGATCCTTGTGGTTCGATTCTTCCTCGAACTCCGCGCATAGCGGGAGCTTAACCGGACTATTTTTTTCATTCGTAAATAAACATTTGGTATTCCTTTATGACTTTATTACTCTTTACTTTTTGTATAATTGGTTGTTTTTTTGACAAACAACTTTTATGATCTAAGGCAACTTGTTTGCTGTTATTATCCAATTTCAGGAAATTCTGGTGGAAAGCTAACAAAGTGATTCTTAATTAATATTGGTGACATAAGGATGGGAGATCATTTTGTGTTTTTGGTTGATCGGTTGTTAACTGAATCAACTTTGGAAGCTGCAATTGAAAGCAGAAATCAGAAACAGCTGGGGTCATCGATGACGAATAGCTCGGTAACTGATTGCTCTTCTCGGGATTCGGATCCTATGTTGAGTCCTAGGAAGATGGTTGAATGTAGGATATGTCAAGATGAAGATATGGATTCGAATATGGAAGTTCCTTGCTCTTGCTGCGGTAGCTTGAAGGTTTGTTGAGTCTAATTACTGTTGCTATCTTGATTTTTACATACAATATGATATCTATATTGGATTGAGATGAGCTTAAATGGACAGATTCATATAGCCGACCTCAACTTGCTTGAAATTGAGACTTAGGGTGTGTTTGGTATGAAGGAAAGTGTTTTTAAATTTTCTCATATTTGGTTGGTCAAAATGCTGTGACATGGATGTTGTTGAATACTTCAATATGCTCGTAATTTGTGAAGAAGCCAGAAAATGAACTTTCAAGTAGTTTTGTGCACAATAGATGATTAAAACGAGATGATTGGCAATGTTGCTGCGGTTTTGGCTGCGGTTGGTAAAAGAAGTTCATCTATCTGCTGATGCAATTATCTCCTTATTCCTACCTAATTGTCCTATGTTTTGCTGTAATTTTTCCCAGCTCCGGGAGTTCTCATTATATGCTAGACTTTTTAAAATTTGACCACCTATCTTGCCTGAATGTGCTTCTGAATGGAAGAAAAAGTTGGGGCAAGGTGATAAAGAGCCCTTTGCTCCAGGAGTTTTTCTTAAGTACTTTTTCCACAATGCTCTGTTACTATTTGATTCTCCTGTGATGCTCATATAATACTTGTCGCATATCATTTAAATTTTGTTCTGCAACTGCTTCATGGTTGGGCTTGGTTTTCTTTCAGTATGCACATCGGAGATGTGTGCAAAGGTGGTGTAACGAGAAGGGTGATACCATTTGTGAGATATGCCACCAGGTTGGAAACTTTTCTAAGTTTGCTTTATGTAACTTACAGGCTAGGCGTGCATTTGAACCAAAGCAATCTTTTCTCTTGTTAGGTTATTATAATATCGGCTCATTTTTGTAACTCAACATGTGCTTAATTCTTCAGTTGATGTTGGTCAATAGTATCCTTATTCTGGATTTTTGTTGATTACAGCCTTTTAGGCCTGGTTATACGGCACCTCCCCCTATTTTTCGACTTGGAGGCATCCCAATGAATTTTAGGTATCATTCTTCGTTTTTCTTGTTGCTATTATTGGGAAATTGAATATTGTGTTCCGTATTCCACATTGATTTTTTCTTATCATAGTCGTGTTGTGGTCTTTTATCAGGGGTAACTGGGGCATTGTCAGAAGAGACTTGAATAATCCTCGTCTGATAGCTGTCGTTTCAACTGATCGTGATTTCATCAACTCTGACGACTATGATGATGACTATGCGGTCTCTACTTCAAGAAGCATGATGTGTTGTCGTTCAGTCGCGATGATTGTAATTTCTCTCTCTCTCACACACACACGCTAGTGCCTTTATGTTATGACTTGTGAAAAGAGAGCATGAGATTCTTCCATCACTAGCTTTTGTGCTTGGCCAAACATCTTACAAACGGTAAAATATGCAAATGTGATCCGCCACCACCAGGTGCGAGGCCAACATTCGATATACGGGTTCAGTCGAATCCAGTATTTTAGCTCAAACCTTGTATTTATATGTAAACATTAATTTAATATGTATAAAATAATCGATCAAGAACCCAGAAAGTAAAAGCAAATTGTGATCAAGAACGTATAAACAAAAAATTCTGGCTCCGCCTCTAGGGCCCACCACCTCTTGTTTGGGCAGTAGTATCACTTACACAATTAGAAATTTGGAACAATTTCTATGTGCAGTAATTTGATTCTGTCCTGTTGTTCTTTCCTCAACAGTTCATGCTGCTACTCGTTTTACGGCACACTCTTCCCATCATAGTCAATCAAGCAGAGGATTATTCGTTCCCTTTGGTCATGGTAAGGTACTAAACTAGAGAAAATGAGTATTCACATTATTGTGTACTTGCAGATTGTATTCTTACTGATTACCCTTTGCACAGCTACTACTGCTGAGGATTACCGGCATTGTTCTGCCTATATACATCATAATGAAAGCAGTTACCTCTTGCCACCGACGCCAACGCCAACGCCATCAGGTGAGTGATCTTAGCATCTTTTCTTCTTAAGCTCTTCCCCCGTTACCGTGTCTGAGTTAATTAAACTTTTCTTCGTCTCAATCCAGGCTATTTTACCTATCTCCTCGTCTGATGAAGAATCTGGCCCTGTGATACTCTCACATCAACCTCCTATCATCGACACACCTTGAAAGTTCTAGATATACGTTATTTCACGTTTACTCTACTGGTATTACTGCGTCCTGCTGCGTAAAATTTGCTGCAGAGAGGATGGATGTGTCGAAGAAGTTGTAGATTGAAGAAATATCCAATGTAGAGGAAGAAAAAAAAGAGAAGAAAAGTTAAAAAGGCTAAAAAAGAAAAAGATTTCAAGTCTCCAAATATGAAGGTTTCAAGGTTGTGAATTAGTTAGAAATCCTTGTACAGTTAGTTGAAGTTCAGCCATGTATATGAACACATTGATGGAATACAAAAAAGGTAGCAAGTTAGTTTACCTTATGATATAGTATGATATGATGTGTTTTTCTTGCGTTTCTACAGAGGTTGGTGATTTATGGTTAGATAAAATTCAGTTTGACTTGCATACTACATTAACTATTTGGGGAGCATAAGACAATTTGAAGCCTTTAAGAAAGCATTTGATTCCAACTCAGCGGAAGTTAAAATATTAGATGATTTCTTCTTATCTGTTTGTAATGGCGAGCAAACAAGTCTTTCATGGAATTAGTCAAATTGCAGTTGGCTCGGATAAAGAGAAGTGATTGATAAGGGTCTTATTGATAAATGAAATAAAGGATTTATGAGCCTTAATCTCATAAACCAACATTTACATAAGAGTAGATGGCTCAACATCTGCGGTACAAACTCATTTTGAATATATTAGTCTTAGTATCAAAGGAGATCGAATGATCGCCCCCATATTTAGTAAACCAACTTGCTATAACAACTTAATTAGTAAACATTGCTTTTTGATCTGTGAAGAATTCTCTTTTCGACTCTGACTTTTTTAAACGTCACCCCCCTATTTAATAGACTAACTTGCTATAACAATTTAATTAGTAAACCTAGCTCTTTGACTCGTTGCTTATAGAAAGCTCATTTAAGTTGGAAGCGTTTTCGTTGAACTAAAAAAAGATAGTTGAACTCAATCAACTAGATTCTTCCAAAATTATGTAAGAAGAGAAAAAGATTTGCCCTTCTGTTTTCGACATGGCATCAGTCAATTATGAAAGGTGTCTCAATTATTTTGTCACACATTAATAGAGACTTGAGAATAGATTAGTTAAATAGTATTTGACATAAGGTCAATGAATCATATTTGACCTTTAAGGGATCGTTAAAAACGAAACGTGTCTAAAAACGAAACGTGTCGTGACTAAATATCCAATACCTAATAGGGACACTTCTATGAAAATAATTCAAGAAACTATAATCAATTATCACCAATCACCATCAATGTTGTTTTACAGATTAAATGGAAAAGAGATACATTAAGGAACTAAAATCCGCCATCACCAAAAGGTCTTAATTCGAATGACAAGTGTCACATTTTTTGAAAAATCTATATAAAGTTTTGTAGCGCCCGTTTTTGACCTCGGGGTCTGAACGGTATCCGCGACGTTGTTCTTTGGCGTGGTTCCTTGGATGGAGCAATAATGCTGATTTTGAGGAGTCGCCACCTAATTAATTAAGTGAATCAGGACACTTGATTTATTGTAATAAAAAATATCGCAATTAATCTCCATTTAATGGTCTGCGAAATAAATGAGATTCTGGATCAGGGTTCTTTATTATCCTAAAGGGAAGGGGTTAGACATCCTTTAAGATCCGCTAACTTGCGGTTATCCGTTAAAACCTAGGTTAATTATATATCGACTTTTATTCTACCTATTCTAAGCATTTTTACATAATTTACAAGTAGAATAAAATACAATACGGAATAATAAAACTAAAATTAAATGTGGCATAAAATAAAACTCCGGGACATCTTTTAGCCCTTTTTAGGTCTTCTGCACAAGATGATCTCCGGGTACCTGCATAAAAACTTAGTAAAAGTGTTAGTAATAGAATAAATAATTTTAAAAGCAATAACAAGAATTAATAAGTAAAGCCAAAAATAAATCCGTCTTTGTACATGGAGGCCTTGGAAATCAGACGGAGATTCCTTCATCGGCCAATATTGCTAGAAACAATAAAATAAATAAAACCTTCGGATCCGCGCCAAAACAGTAAAAGTTTTAAACACAGAGGACTCGGATATATAAAAATAAAGCGGGACAGCCTGAACAAGTGCGGTGCGAGTCATTCGCCGGTAGCATGTTGGTTATCCGGTGTAAGTGGAAGAAATCATCATTGCCCTGAAAGCTTCATTTATTTTATTTTCCGTCTTTGCAACGGTGGAGGCCTCAAAAATCGACGGATAACTTTTTCATTGGCCAACAAGTGTAGTATCTTGTTCATTATCAGTTAACCAGTAAAAAAAAATGTCAAAATCAGTAGTAACAAGGCCCCAAAATCAGTAAAAAATGCATCAATGCATTATCTGTTCTTTTAGTAACACATTCCAATCGATAAAACAAGAAAACGAAAGAGGGCAAAATAGTCCAAAATAATCTGAACCCGACAAACAGCACACCAATAGCAAAACCAACGAAAAATCAGTCCGACGCAAACCAGAGAACAACAAAGCAGTAGCCAACAAACATCGTCGGAAAATTCAAGATAGTACAAAGCCAGTTAAAGGGAAAAATGTCAAAACAATTCCTGAAACGGTAACACATCGATTCACGGAAGCGATAAAATGCGGAAAGCGAGAGCTCACGAGTTTACCAAAACAGAAATCAAATCAGTCTCCAACCAAATATACCAACAACAGATATCCAAGAACAAAACATGGTTCGCTAGAATTTCCAAGAACTCTGTTAAGACATAAAAATCAGAAAATAACGTTAAATCAGTCCAACATAGCCAACAAAAGAGATACAAGCAGTGTTATCGCCAGAGTTAACAACACGAAAAGCGTGGGCAAGGGCGTCGCTTCCGGCGAAGTCGCGGAGAGACGCCACGGCTGATGTCTGTGAAGCGATGGCGGTTCGTTGGCTCGTCGAAAATGAAGGCGTGGGGGCGACGGTTGTGGGCGACGGTGGGGTGTTCACCGACGACGAGGCAGTGGTGTTGGTTCGATGGGGTTGTTGGTTTGAAGGGGAGAAGTTAAGTATAGAGAGGAGAGTGTGGCGGCTGGAGATGTTGGGTGGCTGAGGGTGTTGATGAAGATGGAGAGAGGGAGGGTTTTAGCAAGGTGAAGTGCGGCTGCTCCAGTAGGGACGGATGAGGGTGATGTTGGTTTGGAGTTCGCCGAAGATGGAACTCCGCGGCGGCGAGAGCGAGGAGAGGGTGAGGATGAGGTTTTGGGCGCTTCTTTGTTTAGAGGGGGTTCGCCGGAACTTGGAGCTCCGGCGAAGGACGACAACGACGGGAAGGTTTGAGAGAGAGTCCAACAAAATCTGCAGGGGGTATTTTAAGGTTGCTGATGGTGAGGTTTGTCGCGCCCTTTTTCGGCCGCGACATTTTTTAAATAAAATGGCTTAAAATATTAAAAGTGCTAAAGTTTTTTAAAAAAGATGCTAAATGCTAAAGGTGCTAAAGGGTTCGCGGAGTCGCCACCTAATTAATTTGGTGAATTAGGACACCTAAATGTCAACTTAGGTTAAAGTCAACACTAACTCCATTCTTTATGGTCTGCTAAACTTAGTGAGATTCCGGGTAAGAGTTCTTTATTAATCTAGAGGGAAGGGGTTAGGCACCCTCTAAGATCCGCTAACTTGCGGTTGTCCTGCCAAACCTAGGGTAATTATTATATTTAAGAAAAATGCAAAATAAAAGCTCCTCTTGCTTAATAAAATGTTAGGAAATAAAATAAATGCTAAAATGTTAAAATGTTTAAAGGTGCTTAAGTCTAAAAAGGGAAAAAGGTGCTATATGCGAAAGAATGCTAAGAGGTGCTAAAATATTAAGGGTTAAAGACGCTTAACAAAAGTGCTAGCAATTTAAAAGTGCTAAGTGTAAACAAAGTAGTGCTAGAGTGCTTAAATATTAAAAGGGTGCTAAGGGATTAATTTTAAAAGTAAAGGGTGCTAAAAGTGCAAAATGCTAAAAGTATTAAACGCCAAGGGGTGATTTAAAGTGCTAAAAGGGCTAGAAATGCTAAAGAATGCTAAGAGGGTGCTTTATGGACTAATTATGTGTTCATGCAAAGGTTATTTACGGACTAGTTATGTATACTGCTAGCTAAATTAATCTTGATTAACCTGCGTACAATATTATATAAGAGGTGCTTTAAGATGATTCTTGAGAGTTTAGGAAAAATCTGTTATGGATTTTAATAAGAAACAAAATGTTGGTTTTATGATGCAAGTTAAGTCATTTAGATCATTTTTTGCAGAATTTAGACATGCCTTACAGTCCTAAAAGACAAATAAAGAAGAAATGTGTTTCTAAGTTTAAATTACTTTCCACCTTATATGTCTGAAACTTAATTGTTCTAAATATCCTAAATATTACAGAAATAGAGTAATTAAATTACAATAAACAAATAAATGAATAGCAAGTAAAGAGAGAGGATGGGATTTAAGAATGCTCTTTACGACGGATGACGACGTCCTATTTGTTTTTCTAGGAGTTTCTGAAGCGGGAATGCGAACGCGGATGCGGGTCGCCATTTGAAATGGCTTGCGATGAGTCTCGCCGTGAGACTCTTTATTTTGCTCCGATGCGTTTCATGCAAAAGTAAGAGAAGATAAGGATTAGTACATGTCCAAATTTATAAAAAATAGTGAATAGGCACATAAAAGACTCCACACAGATAATTTGTACTCAGACCTGTGTACCGTGATTAAGCAGCAGATAGCAAATAACGGGAAATAGGCGGTTGACAATATTCCCTATTCTTTCTTAGACATGCATTTAATCTAGGTGTGTTAGGCTTGTACATCTCATGGAGAATATAGAATGCATCGATTTCAATAGATCGTTAGGCAAATAAGGATCTTTGGCGCTGACAACATAGTCGGACTGAGACCCAGCCATATGCTTAACCATTTATAAGAAATAACTAGATTTACATAGGTAAATTCAGAGGCCAAGACAAAATAACACATACTCCTAGTAAGCAGTTTAGGCATGGATTTCACTGGACCAGAATTAAAGACATTTTTATTATTAAGTGAGGCATCTTCAAATGATTTATTAGACCTTTCCATTCAAGTGCAGTTTCAACATTAGGCTATATTTATACATGCTTATTATATGAAACATGGTTGTAAGTTAAACCTAGAATGTGATTATGGCTTGATATGGCATAAACTAGTTCGCTTAGTGCAAAAGGCAAATGATATCCAAACAAACCGAATATACAGGATGATACCAAATAATTGCCAATCATGTATCACTTAACGCGGCCGAAAGCGAACAAGACACAAAATGACTAAGAAGGTAGTCGACTAATCACTAACGCAGCCCCCTTTCGACATATACTTAAACCACATATTTTGCTTACTATGTTAACTATAAACTTATGTCGATGACTTTAATAATTGAATCTGTTTATATATATACTAAGACATGCTAAACATTATACAACACTATTAACAACTAGTCCAAGTACATATGACAGAAACACATAAGTTCACATAACAAATTGAAATTCTGAGAGAAAATGGGTTTACCTTCTCCGGACAGCGACCCGGGAGTCCGGGACATCGTATCAAGTCGTCGGTCCAATCGACGGGTTTTGGGTTTGCAATGCGAATGAAAAGGCAAGGTTTGTTTTGCTGATTTCTTGCTGATATTGAAAAGAAAGATTTCAGGCTTCTTATTTGTGCGATGCTAATGGTCTGGATTGTCGATTGCTGGACCTCCTAACCTCCTATGCCTGTCGAATACTGCTATTGGACTCCCCCGACTGAGCTCTGCATCCCTGCTATGGGTCCCCCTTTTTCTGCTCTACTCTCTCCGTCTTGCATGTACAGTGGTTCTGTATTTATAGCCCTAACCTTAGGTTCTAAGTTGGTCAGTGTTTAAGGCTGAGATTTGTGCTATATATTTGGTAAGCTTGGGTATGATTCTACTGCGATTTTGGACGAGATTTGTCCGATTTTAAATCGATTTCGTGAAGATTTTGTGGCTATTTTGGGTTGATTTGTGCGATTTATTATCGATGTAAATTGATTCTTCTCGCTTTATTTTTGGGACGAATCTTGGCGATTTAGTATCGACTTTATTGTTATGGTAGGTTGCGATTTGGAAGATTTGGGTTCGGTCACGGATTCTCGGGCGAGAATCACGGCAGGAGTGCGGCGATGGGAGTGCAAGGTAAAGGGAGGCGCGATTCTTTGTTTAGGGTTAGGTTAGGTTTGATTTCGTGAAGGCTGATGGGGACGATGGGAAGGTAAAGGGAAATGAAGGCTGGGGTTCTGGACTTGTGGGCTGATAAGGGGAAAGCTGGGTTGCGGGTGTCGAACTGCGCGCGTGAAATTGAGGATGGGTAATTTAAGTGGGCTGATGAAGGGCAGCCTTTAATTAGTTAGGGGGTTAGTTTAATTAGGCTTTTAATAAGTTAATTAGTGGTAAAAATTAATTGATTAAATTATTTAGGTGCTTCATTAATATATGTTTGAGATAAAAATAAAGACGGGCGCGCTACTTAATTAGTGCTTGATATTTTAGAATGCGGCGCTATTTATTTAAAATCTTATTATAGTGCATTATTGCGAAGTTAAATTAAAATTGAATTGAGTTTAGACTAAATTATTAAAATGCTAAATGCAAGTATGATATTTAAGAATTGTTTAAAGCTTTTACTCAAAATGCGGTGCTATTATTTAAAATCTTATTTATTGTGCATTATTATTCAAAATAAGTTATGAAATTGTTTTGCGTATTAATAAATGCAACTATGCTACTTGACACGACGTCAATGCTAAATTATTTATTTTATGTATTTATTATTAATTAAGAATCATGACAGGGCTTAAAATTAATAAATGCGGGCGCGAGACTCTAAGTGCTTAATACTCTACGCGAAAAATGCGAAGTTATTATTAAATTGTTTATCTATGCCTGTATTTATGTTTTATCGCTGCATTTTATTATGAAAAATCATAAAGAATTATTTTACAAAATTAGTCTAATTTTATAGTTAATGACTGGACGGGAGGGTCAAAATTGAGTGTCAACAAGGTTTTGCGGCTGCGTTTCCTGCAAGGTGAAGTGGAGGTGAGGGTAGAAAAAGGGGTAAGTATAGAGAGGAGATAAGGCAAACGTGTGGCTGGTAAGAGAATGAGGGGTAGGCGGCGGCTGTGTTTTAATTAGAAGGGGGTAGTGTTTTATTTATAGGGTAGATATTTAGGTTTAGGGTTTGGTATTTGGGTATTGGGTATTGGGTATTGGAGGGAAAAGATGAAAGGTGTATTGGGCCTCAGTTTGGGCTTCGGTTTTTTGGCGGATTGGACTGATCCAGATTGTGCCTCGGACTGGACTGGTCCAGATTGTGCCTCGGACTGGACTGATTTTGACAAAAATGCAAAACGGGTTCATTATTTAAAGAAAAAACTATTTAAAAGATGCAAAATTATTAAAATGCAAATGACGATACAATAATAATAAAAATACAATATTTAACAAATATTTAATGCCTAATTAAAAGTAAAGACGGGATGTCAATTAATTATTTAAAGAGATACAAAATTAGTAAAATAAAATGATCGCGCAACAATAATAACATAATATTTAAAAATGTTTAATACCTAATTAAAGTAAAACGTGATGCCAATTTACAAAAAATAAAACAACATAGAATGTTAGGTAAAACAAATATACAAAAATGCCAAAAAATTGTGATTAAAATGTGGTGTCCTAAAATGCTTAAAATTACAAGAAATGACTAAAAGATGGGTCAAAATTGAGTGTCAAACAAGTTTCACAAGGTATCTTATAGCTATTTAACATGTATTCAATTTTTAATATTTTTTTACACGTCTATCTTTTTCGAAACAATTTCAGACTTGCAGTGCATGTCTGCAAAGCGTAACTTCAGACAAAATGATTGAAGTTCTGAAGTTAGTTGTTCAGGCAAAAATAGTTTAACTTCAAATGAATATGGTTGAAGTTCAAGAAAAACTGTCTGCGAAAATGATAATCCTGTAATTAGATAATTATGGACTTCGTCCTTTTCATCAAGTATCTGTTGGTATAAACCGGATTGTAGGTAAAGAAACGGGGTTAAAGAGTATTCGAAAGGTTAAATAAAGTAACGATGAGTCGAGAGATGTCTCTGTATTTAAGATAAATTTGCCTCGTATAGATGTTTTTACGGTATCGGGTAATAGTCTCCCAAGATAAAATAATAACTAATCAACAGTACAAGGCAAAACCTATTGATTCTAGTGAAGAAGATGAGTAAGAATAGATTGCTGAAGAAAGAGAGCGGAAAATACTTTCTGCCTGCTTTCTGTGTGTATGTTCTTGACAAAGAACAGAACAGAAAGATAAACTAGTTTGAGTTGTGTTCTGACTAACAGAGAGAATTTTCGCGTTCTGTTATGTCTTTCTTTGTGTTGTGTCTTGTGTTCCAATTGAACAGAGATGTTCAATTTATAGAAGCATAAAGGGAGGCAACTGACCAGGTGTTTACAACGTTCATACAAATTGAAAGGCCAACAATTACGTCTTGTAACCGTCATGTCTTTATTACCTTTGTAACGTTTTGAGCAATTAAACAACCTGCAGTTACGTTTGTTGGTTTTGGAACTGTTGTAACGTTCAGAAACCTTCAGGGACCAGAATATAAATAATTAACATTTCAGGGACCAAAAAGAAAGTTTCGGAAGAAAGCAACAAACCGTGACGAGCCCATATCAGACGGGCGAGCGATGGCGTGGGTGTAGGGCTTAGCCCCGAACCCAAGCTCACCTAGGTCCTCTCCCTTCTAAACACGTGGGTCACCCCTTGGGGCCTCAAGCCCTTACTCAAACTTAGAGTTTATATATATCATAAACTCTTCTTTCACCTATGAGGGAGATTTGTCATTTTGGCCAAAAACACTTCATATTTTCATGTCTCAAACACCTTACTTTGTGTACCAATATTTTTTTCATTTCTTAACGAAATTTGACGATACTTGACACTAACATCATCTACTCACTTAGAAGATTAGGCATGTGCGAAGAAACGACATTTCTGACATGTGGAGCCCATGTGTTTAAGTCATTAAAGACAGGATAAACTCAATCCCTCATTAGTAAAATTTCCAATAGTATCTGTATTGCGCCTCGACTATTATCTGAATTGTTGTTGCGTAAAACCCATTTAAGGGTGAAGCGCTCTTTAACAGTATTCTTTTCATACTTAAGACTCGAACCTTACACTTCTAATTAAGGACAAATGCATTCTATCCATTCTGCGACAAATGTTTGGTTGTTAAAATAAAGTTTAGGCAAATGATAGAAATGCAACACAAGAACTTGTCCCTCTCTAGATATTATGAAGTTGCGTGTCTTCGATAGTTTTAGGATATAATCTTTACGATGACATGAAACAAACTGCAGCCAGCCAAAAAAAAAAAGGAAAGAAAGAAAGTGCAGATAAATCTATTGAATAATTGAATGATTTAGATCACTTGTCACTTCATCTAAAATAAAAAGATGGCAAAATAAAACATATATTTGTGACTATTAATGGATACATTAGGAATCTCCTCCATCATGTTTTCGTTATCGGATTAATTGATTTGACCTGCTCATTTAACACAAATTTCTGGGGGCTAATCAAGAGGATAAAATGTGTTCATTTGGTTGATGTGATGCATTATCAAGATAAGATCTAGGGTTTGTTTTGTACTTGAGAGATTATTCATTTTTAAGGAATTATTTTTTATATCTTCCTAAAGCCTTAACAGGTAGAGTTACTAGGTACTTGCGCTAGTAAGAGATAAGCAAATACTCGGTTGAGTAGTCGATGGACGCACAAGCTGCCCCGGACACCAACATTCTCAAAAAAATATGAACATAGCAGAACATGAGAAAGATATTCATAATGTGTAATTGACTTGGGAATGGAATTCCACAAACAAGACCTATTAGTATTTGTGATGGTCACAACTTGCAAATCAAAACTCAGCTGAATAATTGATGGACACACCAGCTGGACTTGACACCACCCGTTGTCAAAAAAATGATGAACAGATCGGAACAGAAAATATTCATAATCAAGCATAACCTGTGTAATTGACTTGGAAATGGCATTCCACAAACAAGACCTAATAGTATCCGTAAACTTCACAGCTTGCAGAATGAAAAAAACATACAAAGAATAGATGGAACGAGCCCAGCAGGGGAGGGCGAGGGCAAGAGGGAAAATGCAAGTTCGCGGATTAATCCTTCCTCATAGACACTTTAAAATGTAAATTTGTACACCCCGTCTGGGAAAAATAGGGCACACGAAAGTACAAGAATTTCCAGTACAGGTAATAACATTACAATCCTCTCAACTTGTTCCCTATAAGCCTCATTTGACTTGTTTGTCAACTATAATTACAGCAATGACCGGATTTGTCCCGTTTAACAAACTCAGTTCCAGCTTCTTCATGGCCTGAAATGTACCGGTAAGAGAAAAAGATAAGAAACTCCTCTATCTCTGTCCTACATATCAATTATGTTGGCTTTTTTATACCTACTCAACATGATTGTATTACTGGCACAATAATCATATATTCTTTAAAGAGTATATATATTTATACTTCCGGTTCTTTTGCCGTGACCGCCAGATGTAGGCAAGCGCTCCAAATGCACAGCTCGCAATTGCAATAGCCAATGCGGCCCCCACTGGAACCAGAACCGCATGTGTTGAGGCGATGACCTCTTCAGCAACTATTTTTTCAGTCTGAACACCACTTTTTGGTTCCTTGTCCATGTGGAGAGTTACTAGTTCTTTCCCATAGTAACTGACCAAAAACTTAAAGACCTCGTCTTCATCCCAATCGATCTTGTTATTTTCGTTACTCGTTTTGCTTGAGCTGAGATAAGACGAGGAACACAGCTGTTTTGGAGGCCAAATAGCTTTCGGAAATTCAGGATCACCAGTTCCTAGGGATGTTCTTCTCTCTTTAGTCTTTCATTGACCTTGTTGTGAGCACTCCATAACCAGAGGGCGAAATCACGTGCTTTCTTGAATGGACCAGATACGCTCAAAGTTTGGACAAAACAGTTACCATCTCCTGCCTTAATTAACAGACATCAAAAGGGTGAGAAAATGACAAAAATGGTCCCTCTTGTTTGGGAGTAGGTTCAGAATAGTCCCCAAAATATGTTCTAAACAATTTTGGTCCTTTAAGTTTTGCCAAAAGTTCACACTTTTAGTATCAGTTAAATATATAACAAACTCCGTCTACTAGATTTGAAGAAAATTGTGGAGCACTAGGAAAGTTCCATCAACCCTACAAACTGCAACACGAAAAACTGTACTAAACACAAAAAATAGACCAAAAAACAAAAATTGCACCAGACTCTAAAAGGAGACAAAAAAAAAATAGCAGCAAAATATGTACCTCTAAATGTGAGTTCCAGCTAAATCTTTTTTTCTCTTTACAGTTCCGTAAAATCTAATAGACAGAGTTCGTTAAATATTGATGACAACTTAAAGGACCAAAACGGTTCAGAGCATACTTTAGGGACTATTTTGAACCTACTCCCAATCACAAGGAACCATTTTTGTCATTTTCTCGAATATATTGAGACGCAGAAAGAACCTCGATAGCATTTTACCTTGAACACATTTCATAAAAGTGTTGCCTACATTCCTCACAAATGAAAAAGTTGTGTATAAAATCAAATGTACTTCCAAATGCCATGTTGCTTTCTCCATCCTCCACTCTTACGGAGAGCGAGTGTAACAAAACCCACAAACTGCAACTGCAAAAGAAACAGAGATGATGTAGCTAAAGAAACTGCCAAAGCAAATTTTGACTATATAAAAACTCCATTAAAGTTGTGAATGCATCATGTTATAAAACCAAATACAGTTGGAAAAATAACAATTCTGCAGCAGAAGGAGATTAAGGGCCCATTAAGCCAAGGATTACTATTTCAGTATTTGATAATACAAAGTTCAGTATTTGCATCAATTTCCACAGCCCTTTTTTTCCAACTTAAACTCAAACATCATCCAAATGTTTCCCTTAAATGCAGGTTTACTTAAAGGGAAAAAAATACATTCTATATCACAACCTCTTTCCAAGCCCCTTCAGTTTAAGAGTCTACAGTTTAGACATTTGGACCCTCAAAAGTTTAAAAAATCAACTAGTACTACATATCTTTCAGTAGCTCAAAGAAATTAATATAGATGGCATATCTTCATAAGCTTAAGCGTTGCACACACATCACCAAAGTAGTGAAACCGTCAAGCTTTTGCTCTGATTTGCATTTTGAAATCTTCATATAGTTTTTGAAATACACATCTGCTATTGTCGGGAACTTACTAAAAATATATTTTATTTTTATATGGTTTGAGAAAAACATATTACACACTACCTTCACTTCTATTAACAATAATATATCAAAAAAAAACTTCATCTTTGTTGTAAAAGATTGAATTGAAATCAACAAATCCTCACAGTTCATTTACTTAAATCAAACACACTCCCTCTTTCCATAAGACTGAAACAGAAAAAAGAAGAAGAAAATAGGTAGACTATGCACCAGAATTTAAATGTACATGGATAATCAAGCACCTTGGGGTGTGTTGAGATATACCACATATATACATTGTATATATATATGTGGTTAGTTAGTTGGATATTAGTTTGTTATGAGTTAATTAGATATTTTGATTAGATGATCATTAGATATTTTTTATTGGATATTTTGTGATATTAGAAGTTAATAGTGTTGGCCTATAAATAGGAACTCCCTTGTAATTAAAAGCTTAATCTTTCATAATAAGAAAAGATTCACTGAAGAGCTCATTTTGAGCTCCCAAAATATATCGACTTCTCTTCTTCTCTAACACTCTCGATCATCTTCAGTTGCTTCGTCGAACCTCTCCCGCAGATCATACACACGCAGTGTATGATTATTAACAGGGTGAGATATGGGATAGCTGTAGTTCACAATATATAGCAGAATAGTGAAGTTACATGCATCAGACACAGAAAAGAAGCTAACTTATATAACCTACCCAATATCCACGAGGAACCTCTTTACAACAAATCCGGTAATTTCCCAGAGCACCCTTTTTGTTATAACTTTCAGCTTCCTCGTTATTAACTCTGATGGACACAGATCATCAAAGTTAACAAGTTTATCAGCACTCCCCTTCCGACACCTAGTAGAAAGTTACAATTCCACATGCAAGGGAAACACAAGAATTGCTACAAGCAGGGGTGACAAAATTAGCCCATGAAAACATGACAAGCCCAACCCGCTCAAGTTTGGGCTGGTGATTGACCTGCCCATTTATTAGCTCAACTCATTTCAATCCATCAAAAAAATGGATTGATATATTGCCCAAATTTATCCATAGAAACCTTATCAATATATTTTGGGAAAATGGCTAAAATGACGCCTAAACTATGGGCGGATTTGCAGTAACACATTCATACTTTACGGAGGTCCTATTACCCCTTGGATATATTTATATAGAATTTCTTTGACATTTATCAACTGAGCTGGATTACAATTCAAACACGTGTTGAACAAAAGACCAAAAAATAAAGGAGTCCGGTCATTTTCAGGCCATTTAAAACAAAATATTGAAACCCTCTCCTTCACTCTTAATTTTTTTCATAGAATTGATTCTCTTGGATTTAGATCTTGTGAATCACTATACTCTTCCATAATCGAGTCTTGACTTGTGTCGCGTTGGATTTGTGTTCGATTTTTCCAGATAAATGTCAAAGAAATACTTTAAAAATATATTCAGGAGAGTAATAGGACCCCTGTAAAGTATGAGTGTGTTGCTGCAAATCCAGTCATAGTATAAGTTTCATTTTAGCCATTTTCCCATATATTTTCAAAAAGACATCTAGTTATTTATTTGATATGTTATATATAGTCGTAATAAAGGAAAATATAGTTTTATTAGGTATTTAAATAATTATAAAAGAACAAACAAGGAAATTAAAACTTAGTAAGAGTTGGGTGGGTTAGGTTATGGCCCGTTTTTAGCTCATTTCAGCCTAAGTAATTTTTGGGCCGGTCAATAACCCACCACCTATTTATTAACTTAGCCGATCTTGACCGGCCCAAATTCAGCCCAACTTGCCCATTTGACACCCCTAGCTACACGACTACAACAATGCCAAAAGCAGAGAAAAGTAGGAGAAAACCTCTTAGAAGGGTGATGAGCCACCAAAAGTTGAAGAAACTTTATAAGTGATGCCCGAGTTGCTGGTTTAATCATCTGCACGGATTGAGGGCTAAAACCCTTCAAATAAATCTTTCACACAAAAAATGTTGGCATGCGAAGACAAAATTCCAGCCCTTTACCTTGTGGTCTATAATAACCAAAGGAAGTAGATGTTGCTTACTCAATATCATAGATAGCTTTGGCAATCTTCAAAAACAAAATTTCGCAAAAGTAAGAAGTAGTATACAAGACGTAGCTTATGAGCTGAGATTTTTAAGTATATGTACAGAAGAATGCAGCAGCTAGTCAAAGACAGATCAGGTAATAAAAAAGGGCAGCCAAGTGCACTAAGCTCCCGCTATGCGCGAGATTCGGACCACAAGGGTCTATTAGATGCAGTCTTATCTCACATTTCTACGAGAGACTGTTTCCACGGCTTGAACCGATGACCTCAACTTTACCAGTTACTATGTAAAGAAGAATGCAGCAGCTAGTGTTAGCCAAATTGGTGGAGTAGGAGAGCGCGGGACCGAAAGGTCACGAGTTCGATTCCCCCTGTCAACACCTTCTTGGTTGAGCCTGTCACACATGGCTTACCAAATGTGGTTTACCTGGCTGACGTGGTTTGCAAGCTATTGCGTCAGTCCGAGGGTTTACCCAGTGCGCATTTGTAAAAAAAAGTAGCGCTGCGGGTTCCCGTCAAAAAAAAAGAAAAGAATGCAGCAGCTAGTCAAAGACAGATCAGGTAATAATAAGAAGAAAAAATTACTAGATATATATTCTTTCCTACATAAAGATTATGACCCAAAAACCGAGTGAATAGCGAGTCAGAAACAAACAATTATTGATTGGATAGGTACAACAATTCATTCTAACTAGAAAATCAAAAATCTTGGTTTATGAGTAATTTTGCCAGTGTTATTGCCATAGAGAACTGTGGGAGTACCAAACTATTAGTTAAAAGCTTGTACATCTTTGTCGGGTCGTCTAGAAGTTGCGACTATTATTTTCTTTTAATTTAAAGATCCAGCTGAAATCCCACAGGACATCTGTTGAGATAGTTAAGCCACCCTAGTAGTTATTTTATTAGTACAAGTATACGTATTGGTAATTTGTTGTAGTCTTTTTATTAGTGTGTTGTTTTGTTAGTATGTGAGGATGCAATTAGTTAATAGTGGACTATTTAATCATACGTTGTGTACTTTGTATAAATAAGGCATTGAGGCCTCAGTTGCAAGATACAGAAAAGCTCCCACAAATACGTTCCTCTCTCGTTTCCTTTTTTCTTTCCTCTTCTTTTCCTTCTCTGATTTCCTATACTGATCCACGATCAATGGATCTCACATGCAATCTCACTGCACTAATTGTGCTGTTTTAACAACATCAGACTATAGTGTTGTTTAGCAGTGCAAAATTACAATATGGAACTGATTCTTCTTAGCGCACTGTGTTATCCAAGGTTGTCAAATTCAAGTAAAGGAGAGAAGACCAAACTTTATGTGCAGTAGAAAACACAGTAACAATATGCTTTAGAACTTTAAACACCACATAAGGCTTATTTCATTCGGACAAGAGTTAACAATGAAGGAAAATACCTATAAACGTTTATACCTTCCCAATTGTTTGTTGATCCACTCAAGCAAGATATCAGCAGTTTGGAAATTTTCAATAGGAAGTATTTCACTCTTTTCTTGTTTTGGATCCCTACCACAACCGAAAAACTTCTTAGGAAGGCCCCAAAAAAGCATTGGGAAACGCCCCCACAAAGAACTTGTCACAAAGATTGGAATTTATCTGTGCTGCCAAAAAGTTGATCAGTAATGACAACAAGGGTGTGTTTGCGGTAGCCGATGCTTTTTGAGAAGTAATGAGATTTAGAGAAAGCTGAAAAAAAGTGACTTTAACAGAGTCTGCATGGTGTTTGGAAAAAATGCCGAAAAATAGATAAATTTATAAAATGAGTGTTTGCATATGTTTATGACAAAAGAGCGTATTTCAACCTATAAAAATGAAAATATCAATATTGCCCTCAACATGATAAAGGTCACTATCCACCAAACAGAAAATTACCTACATTACCAAATTAATCAAATTTAGAGAGTAAAAAGTCAAATACTTTGGACCTAAAGCTAGAAATTAACAGCCTAATCGACGACTAAAACAACATAATCCATGAAAATTATCGATCAAAAAATAGTTGAGGGTAATCTTGGGTTATTAGGTTTTTATAAGGGATAAGAGTGTCGATTCAAATTAAACAAAAAAGCCCAAGCCTCTTAAGCTGGTAGTGACCAGCTTCTCATAAATCACATTTTATGACTTTTTTTAAGAGAAGCCAACGCGAATATCAGTTTCTCAAACACCCAAAAAATATTTTTTTCTACATTTAAGCCATAAGCTAGAGTAGATAAGCTACTTCAAACACCCACTAAATCAGTTAGATTAAGTAGGAGAAAGCATATTCAAATGAAAGCCCGCTATGCATGAGCCATCTCTGAATAAAATGGGAGGAACCCACCAATATATGAGTTAAATATTTCCATTTTACCCGCAAAGGTAGCCAAGTTGGTGTAGCAATAGAGCGCGGGACCGCAAGGTCACGAGTTCGATCCCCTGCATAAACCTTCTTGGTTGAGCCTATCACACATGGCTTGCCAAGTGTGGTTAATCGGCTGACGTGGTTTACTGCTATCATACACGTCGAGGTTTCTCTGTTTGCACTGAAAGAAAGAATGGCCATGATTCCTTCATCAATAAATATTTCCATTTTGATGATAAAAGTGAGACAGTGCGGAATGACTAAAAACACCTGTTCAACCAAAATTTATTTAAAGCATGTTTGGCCAAGCTTGTAGGAAGCCAAAAGTGCATATATGTAAGCTATTATAATCGATTAAATTATAATATTGGAGAAATTGTAATGTTACTTACAATGCAATTAGCCCTTTAAGAAATGTCATGTTACTTGCAGTGTAATTAACCACTTAAATGATCATGTTACTTAAAAAGTGTTATTTTGAATAAACGCAGATGCCTGATAGAGAGAGGCTACCATAAAAAAAATTAATTTGGCTACTAACTTCGTTGGTAGTCTGACGTTAAATTGCTCGTAGCTAACAAAATATATTATTATTCTTGTAAACGTGTGAATAGTGTGTATAGTCAAAGTAACAATATTCTCTACACATAATTAGAATATTTCTATATATTGTGTAAATATAATTATGGTAAGACTAGAATTACTCTTGTGATTAGATTTAGGATTTCTATTGTAAAAGTGATGAATATTGTACACTATATATACTTTGATATTAATGAGAAGACTTCCAAGGGAAATTAATATCATCTCACATGGTATCTGTTGGTCGATTTCCACGTGCTCACGCAAGTGTACGTATCGTTCACAAGTAGTATAGTTTGATAAGACCGAATATCGTCCTCAGAGACTGGTTTCTAATTACTGTTCATCTATTTTATGTTATATATTTAGCAATCGATAATAGAGTTGGATTTTTTTGTTTAACTACTAGAATAATTGCACAAATTAACTAAATTATTGAAGGTGTAATCAGTTATGAAGGAATTAGGACTTTCAAAATCCTCGACTATCCACTCTATTCAATCCTTAATGAAACTAGAAATGACTTGTTCTTCTACGTTAAGATAACGGTTAACTAGATTGTCTTATATTCCGGTTAGGATATATAATCGCTCAACCCCAGTGCAGAACCCTTCTATATTTCTATGATAAGATTTACCACATAGGAGGATTAAGAACAGTAACATATAATGCTACACAAGTATCAGAGTATTTTCGTCCGCGATTTTAACCTATGTCTATTCAATTACAGCATATCTAAATCTCTCCTCCCGATTCTTGATTCGAAATCATATAGATTATGATAATTAGTGATCAATTAACTATCAAACATTCATACCAATTATTGAATAAATCTTAATCAAGTGAAGAAAAAATCAAATAATGCATTAAGTCATGAAATAGAGTTTCAAGCGATTCAAAAGGAAATCACTAATAAAGTGTTTAGCTCCTAGCCATAGTCACACTAAGAACTAATACAATTCCAAACATAAACTGAATTAAAAAGAAAGAAAGAAAGAAAAGTACTATAAACTAAAGTCTCCAATTGTAGCTTCCAATCTTTGCCCTGTGATGTGTTGTGTGTGAGAATGACCAACCTCCTCTCATAGAATAATCCCTAGGGCTTTTAGTATGTTGCAATTTTCGTGCCCTATGAACCCTTCTTTCCTTTTGATTAGATGAATTATATCATCCAAGAGCTTAAACTAAGAGGAACGCCCTATAACTGAAAAAAGGAGCACAGCGAAAAGCCAACCTTTTTTTATTCATTTGACGAGGGAAATTACTTAAGTCAAGTTCTTGTGCTATATATCGTTCGTGATCCTCACTTGGGAATCACATAAAACCTTAAATACTGAATTAATGTAATTAATCGTTTTTTCTTAAATCAAGAATGACTTTTGAGTTGTTCCACACAAGTCAAATTGCCATTAAGTGATCTTTTGGCTTCCCAAAAATTTGGTTAGATTCAAAAAATGACTAATACTACGTACTACCAAGAAAAAAAAACAGTCCGCCTATGTGCAAGGTTCGAAAAGACCTGGAGAGTATTATACGCAGTCTTACCCTATATTTCTAAATACGTATTAACTCTAGTAAGAAAAAGAAAAGACCCCCTTTTTAAATTAAAAAAAATTCAAGAAGTCGTTTGACTTTTAATTAAGAATTGATTTTAGATACATATTTGATGTTTTTTTTGTCATTAAAAGAGGGGTTCTATCTTAGGGTTACACATTGACTAAACCAAGAGGATAGAGGGTTAAAAGTGGTTGTTGCCATGGTAATTAATCTTATTATTCAGCTTTTTTTTTTACACTAGAATTATATATACATATACATATATATGCGTCTACTTTTTTATTTCATTTTTAACGGTTAATATTAAAGTGTTTGCTTCATGTAAATACCAAGTAAAGTAGTTACTTTAATGGGTCACAAAAAGAAAATGTTTGAGTTTACTATTACATGGTAAAGTTTAGTGACTGTACTGTCATGAGGGGTATAATTCAATTACTTTCTTTAATGTGACAAATAATAAATCTGTGACTTCACTATTACACTGAAACTCTAGTATTATATCTACACTCCAGATTTTGGAGTTGTTCCTCTTGATGACAAATCAATATTACTATTGCTGCAGTTAACATTATTTCCGTTGCAGCTACTTTTTATACGCGATGAGATCTTCGCAAACACTTCCTCCCTTTGGGGGCGGTTTGCATATACTATCCACAACGCGAGACTTAGCATAACTCCGGCCGAGATAACGGCTAACCCTGCGTTAACAACACGGAGATGGTGTTCCAACGGAGGGCAGTGGTTGACTGTGATGTTATTAAACGTATCGCGAACGAAATTGCAGTTCTGGAGATTAAGCAAAGGCAGAGCATAATGTTCGAGAGCGTAGCTAATGTTGACCGTTGCTACCAATTGTCCGTATATGTTGGGTGTCAGCCTCCCGACGCTCGTGCACATTCCGGATGCATCTACATTGCAAGTATAATTCTGCCATGCCTGGAAATTATGGCAACAGCAGCTGAATTAGAATACAAAATATTGAATGCCTAAAATTTGGCAAAGGAATAGCAAAAACTAATGGCCTATATAAAACTAATTTTAATTTAGCCTCGACTTAATAGTCAGGAGGCAGAGCCATGATTTTTTAGTTTATGGCTTTTGGAACACAATTCTTTTTTATTATTGGATTCTAGATAGATTATTTCAACATATTGAATGAATTTTTAACACAAATACAGGGTTTGCACAAAAGTTAATGGGTTCGGTAGAACCCATAACTACCCGGGCAGACCTAGCCCTTTAGGAGGGGGGCACGTGCCCCCGGTAACTTTGAAAAAAACTTCGTGTATATCGTGAATATCTATCATATATTTAAAAAGACCCCAACATATCTACTGGGGTGATCCATTTGGTCAGCATGCCGTTGAACTATTATTCTCGGCCGCACAACCCGAGTTCGAACATAGGCTGAAGCATACATTTTTTTTTTCATTTTCATTTTTAGTTGATAATAATTGAAAAAATGCATAAAAATAAGGCGTTGTTAGCTGGTTTCGATCATACAACATTGCATGTAAAGGGGTGTCCAAACCACCAGTCGGCGGAACAAAGTGCATTCAGATATACCATTTAATTTATATTTATATGCTAGTACATTGGTTCTATGGGTGTTTTAATAAAATTCCAAAGCGGTGTTGCGTGACATCCCTTCGACTAACGTGTATATGCCTAAGTGCCTTTGGTGGTGCCCCCCGTAGTCTTCAAATCGTGAGTCCGCCTCTGGTAACTACCACTATGGCTCCGCCCCTGCTTAATATCATATATCTATAAACTGGAAGCTATGGCATCATTGTCTGACAAGTAATATATATGGTATTTAAAGGGTAGATATCTACACCATGTCGGGTTCACCTTTTTCTTTAATTGACTGACTCGAATACTTTTTAGTATATAGAGCCAGTAGTCAGCTGCTAACTAAAACCTATGTTACTCGGACTCTCCAAAAATATTGCAGCACTTGTGTCGTATCCTCCACAATTACACTACTTTATGAGGATGCTAAAATTTTTGAAGAGTCCGAGCAACATAGACTAAAACAACTAACAAAGAGGAAACGGTTTCCTTTCCTCTTATTCCTATATAGCTTTCTTGGCAAGGATGAGGAGCAAGAGAAGCATTAACACTTACCATTGAAGAATTCGCCATAGACACTTGATCAGCTGGGCACGGCAGATCTTGCAATTGGGAGTCATATGGATAGCAGAGATGTGGCATAATGGGTCCTGACTGATTATAGTAATTTGAATTGAGATGATTAGATGGATTGGAATTTGCATATGTGTCTATAAATCCGTTGACAATATTTACGAGATCAACAGTGACTTGTTTGCTCTTGTACAGTGTCTGGTTTGTAGTTCTCGGGTCAACACATGGAAGGATGTTGCTTAGAGCACTTTCAGCATGAGGATTGTCCACCCACTCTCCCATTGCCATACAAGTGTCGGAAATTGCACTGGAACAAAAAATCAAAATATTGATCAGTGACTCCTTCCAATCTTGGAATTATTCATTCATATTGTGCCTTTTACATTCTTATCGAAACAATAAATGAAAAGTGTTTACTGAAGAGTGATACGCATGTCAGGACATTACTCCCCGTGTTGTGGGAGTACTGTACAAATGTCATAGTTGACTGAATAAAGAGAACACTTCAGTTTTAAATAACGGCGTTCTCTGAGACAACTTGCGAACTCGACTATTCCACGGGGCAGAGGTGCCGAGTACTAGGGATGGAAAAATGGTTAAAGAACCATCCAATCCGACCAATTATACATGGGTTGGATAATTGAAGCTTATTTTGGCGTTTTTGCTTGTGTACTATTCCTGAAACCATGGATAATATGGATATTCATCGGTTAACACATTTTTCAACGTCGTACCCAGTATAATCCCACTAGTGGTTAACTCATTTCTCATCCGTGTTAAATATGGTGGTTCGGATATTTTATCCGTTTTTGTTTAACCCATTTTGACCCACCCATGTCCGATCCCACCCGCCCGTTTGCCACTCCTACCGAATACTCTGTCCACCAGTCTTAGGCAATTGAACCAAATCAAGCGCCGTTTCATCCCACTACAGTGACCGATAGGCCACACCCTTAGGTGTTGAATAAAGAAAGCATTTTTGCAACACTAGGAACAAGGAAAAGAGTAGAAAACCAGTTCTAAACTTCTCATGCAAACTAAAGCAGGACAAAGTACAAGCTTCTGTAAAAAATGAATACACTCAACTTGCATTGTTTCTTACTTGTTAATGATGACAAAAACTCCATAGAGAACGAATGTAACTGCCACCAGTAACCATCCGCTAATGATAAATCTGCATCAGAGCATCGGATTGTGAGATGACGGGAGTATTGAGAAAACAGAAGGACAAGCTATTATTTTTTGAGCATTGACTAGAAAAGCTTACATGTGAATTGTGTGTTGATGGCCAAGGATAGAGAGGCCTGCAAGAAAACGTGATTTCAGTCTCACAATTAATGTTTAAGCTGTGAAAGATAGACATAAGAAAAAGCCTTATTAACAGAAAAATATTGAGACTAATAGCGCCAAGCTTCTAAAGTTTGCTTATTTTGAAAAGTACTTTTTGTCAGAAAAAGTACTTTTAAGAGTATCCGTTCGTGTTTGGCTAATCAATTTGAAAGGCAGTTTCGCCGATATTAGAGCAACAATTTGTGCTTGGCCATGGTCACAGAAGTGCTTTGGGGAAAAGCTACTTTTCAGCTACTGAAAATAGCTTCTGTTACTACTCAAAAGCACGTATATTTTCCCTAAAAGCTTGCCAGAGCACCTTAACTTTCTTAATAACAACTTTTTGAAAAAAAATAAGCACTTTTGGCTTCCATAAGCTTGGCCAAATAGGCTATGAAAGTAGTTCGGTGTAGTAATACGTACAAAGACCCAGAATAGATATGAGGAGCATGACGACAGCAACAGTTATCAAAGCTGACCGCCTGCAAAGTGCCATTTGTGCATTAAACATCAAAACGTTGAAGCAAAAAAGCCAACACTGAAGAATAATAGTAGCAAATTAAGTTCGAGTCATACACAGCATTGAAGACTCTGTGTATCCTTCCTGAGTTGTCATTTGTTTTCTCCTCAAGTTTATCTGCCGCAGAATTGAGATCTCCATTTAGGTGATCAATATCGTCTTTTACATCTGAAGGGAGGAAAATCTGGGCCACATTTACATTTTGTGCGAGTAACAAGTATTGTGTTACATTTCTCAATGTCTGCACGGTATAATCTGACTGGTTTACAACATATTTTAGTGTGTCCAATGCTTCACCATGAAAATCATCTTGTCCAACAGAAAGAAGAATGCACCCAATCCTGTCAGTTAAATAAGAGCATGATTCAGTAATTTTTCTAATGAGCGCGATTTTATGTCCTTCGCTATTGTGCAATCGAAGACAAAGAAAAAAGAATCAGTTTCTCCAACAAGGTAAAACCCTACTGATTAGACAACCTAAAACTTTCAACAGTTAAAAAGTTCTGTGTAAGTCACGTTCTTAGAGCCACACATTGATAATATAGCAGAGGATATGTCCTAGCTACAAGGAATAAGATAGCATAGAAGATAATTAATCAGTCAAGAAATTGGACGTCTTCCATCCATTTAATCAAGAAAACAAAAACATTAAGGACAGGTTAATGACAGTTCAAATGAGAGAATATATGTATACAGCAAGAAGTAAGTTAAGTGTTAGATTATTACGCTACAGCACATGTCAAGATGATAAGCACTATGAGGCAAATTCTCTCTGAAAAATGATGTTCTCCGTCTCTTATATTGATTTTCCATCCGCAGCAATAATGCACAACAAGAGCCAAACCAAAACAAATGAACCACAGCAGAGCAAGTGTGTCACCAGCAACACCTGTGAATCCAACAGACTGGAAGCAAAGTCAAAATCCTTATAAGCTCATTGCCTTCTAAATAAAAATAGCAACTAAAAAATAAAACCAGGTTCATCCCAAAATACTAGTATACAGAGACGTACAAAGGACACTAAACAAAAATTCCATCCAAACCCACATTATTCACTCATAAGTTGGTTGTGCCACAGACAGAAGCTTAGTATTTAAGTGGAGAAGGATAAAGCGGTGGGCCCATTGTCGTCCGAGTTTCAAACCATGCCCCACTTGCCCTCGGGGATTTCTCGGTTATCAGAAGGAAAAAAAAGTTGGAAGTCATAATCTCATTAGTCTTGATACGTACTCATGTAGTCTCTCAATGCAACCTAAAACTAGCAGAGGAATTAAATCAATCGACCAACAATTATGCAGATTTTGCAACATAAATGTCTCGTCATTGCATGCTAAATGCAAGGTAATTGATGAGAACACCCTCAACTACTAGAGCATGAATCCTAACAGAAAATAACATATGCAAATTCATCCTGTGTTCAATGCAAAAATATACTCACAACTTAGATGTTTAAAATTGATACTTAAACTTCTAAGTAACTGATCTAACTTTTACCGTCCACTTTTTACCCTCCCCATCCTCTTTCCCAACCATATTCCCTTCTACTGCTGGGAAGAAAATTAACTATTAGCTGAAAATTAAAACAAAACACAAACTTAATTGTAGTAGTACTAGACCTTCCTTCTTTCACCAGCAATTTTTCATCACTCAGCCAGGACTGCACTCAGCACGGAAAATTTTTCAACTGAACTAACCAAAACCTGATTCTGCAGTTTCTATCTCATAATTTTCTAGGTCAAAATCAGTTACTTAGTGAACAAGTTCAGTAGACCATAAACTAGTTACAGAATTGAGCTTAAAGCCGTGGTGGACTAGTACTAAATAGCAGCCGAGCACCAGCACACCAGTGGCGGAGGCGGGATTTCCATCACGGGGATACATCATCTATTATATATACGTAAAAACATTTTAACCTTATATATACAGGGGGTTCGTATGAACTCCTTCCGCCCCTCTAGCTCCGCCCCAGCAGCCCACCCTTCACGCCTATGTTGCTTGGCGTAGCTGCTTAAACAGTATCGCCCTGTCCGGGCTCTCCTAAGAAGTAGCTGTTCGTTCGAGTTGCTTTCCACTCCTTTCGTTCTCGTTTTCTTGTCTGACTTGAGTAAGAGTTTCTTGGTTCCCCTTTCGACGGTGTTGTCGGATCTTCCAAAAGTATACAGTTTTTGGAGGATTCGACACGGGTGCGGCAGCATTTTCGGAGAGTCCGAGCAACAGTTTTGGAGAGTTCGAGCATTCAGGTTCTTGCAATTGACCAACATATTTTGGTCAAATATAACGGGGTAATGGAAGTAAGATACATTACAAGTGATTAGGATCCATAAGGACCATAACAAACAGAAAACTAAGGTGGCCAAAAAACGTCATACAAATACATAGCTATACACTTCATAGAGAAATCAAGGACAAAATATGGCCAAAAAAGGAGGAGGATGCTTACTGTCCAGTAGTGTTTATTGGCAATATCCCATCCACCTCTGTATTTGTGGAAACCTGAAAGAAAATCTGGCCTCCTTGTTCGATTTCCCGCCAGCACAAGCGTGCCCGCATGCCTACCTGGTTCTTGTGCCATATCTGCTGAGTGCAATACTCCATCCTTCCATGATTCCAAATTTCCCTCCCCTGTAATTTTGCCACACAATCAACACCAACGAAAAAAAGAGTACAAAAGTGGAAATAATGAAATTGCTCATCATCCTAAAGAGCCTTAATTTAACACTTAACCATCATCTGCAAGCATTGAAAAGAAGATAATAGGTTTATAGCCAAACATCACTGTAATAGTCATCCTCTATAACAACATTTCACTTAACGGCCAAGTTTCTTTGGAACCGATTTTTCATGTTATGTTATATTACATGTTCTCTATAACACCAGTTTATTATATCAGCCAAAACAGGACAAACGGCACAATTTTAGAGAGGTTTGACAGTATATTAAATTCAGATGTACAAGTGATCATTCTTGCTTTAAAAAACCAAGTAATGCAATTTTGAAGCAGAAATCACACAGTAACAACATAATTACCCTGAGACAAATTAAGAAAACATAATACTTTTTTTAAAGAATGGTCATTAAAGTATTAATACCAGAACTTCATAAACAACCAAGAAAGATCAAATCTTGTAATCCAAACAAAATTGTTCATCAAATAATTAAACAAAAACAAATCTCAGATTCTTAATATTCAGGAAATTGGGATACAACAAGTTTTTCGCTCCAAGAACACATCTTTTTCTTCTTTTTAACATATATAACTCTAAAAGGAACCAAAAACCACCACCCCATATCAAAGAATTCACCTTTTTCATATAACATAAAGCCAAGAAACTTCAAAATGATCAAAATAACTCACCTAAAATGGACCTTTCAGCATATGTATAGCTCTAAAAGGAACTCAAAAACCACCAACATAGATAAATACCATATCAAGAATTTACCTAAAATGATCAAAATTTTCATTCCAAGACACATTTTTTTCCTCCTTTTTAGCATATACAACTTTAATAGAAAAAACCCCATTTCAAGAATTCACCTTTTTTTCTTTCATAGAACAGATAGCCAAGAAACTTCAAAATGACTCACCTAAAATGGACTTAAAAGAGTCTCTTGGTAAAGAATCAGCATGAATTAAGCTGAAACAACAAATGGAAACAGCAAAAATGAGAGTAGCAGTAAAGACTGAATAACCCCTCATCTTCATCTGCACCCACACTCCAAATAAAAACAACACAGTATCATATCATGTGTTTATTAATTTCAGTGAAAAACAAGAAATCCCATGTCCATTTTTTGTTGTTTTTGTTAATACAAAAATAAAAGAATCTCTCTAAATCTCACTGCATATGAAACAACAACAGTATCCTGTGCTTTCAGTGAAAAACAAGAAACCCCATTTTAGTTATTTGTTGATTTAAAATAATAATAATAAGAGAATGTACTAAGATCTAAAATGTGTACATTTATAGAAAAAAGGGTTCACATGGTGAGGTGAAAAAGGCGGGTGTGTGTCACTGTGTGTGTGTGTGTGTGTGAATAGGAGAAAATAAATAGGAGAAAATATAGAAGTAAATCTGAAGATCACAAACATTTGGTTTATTTTGGACTTTTGTTATTTTTTGACCTCTTATTATGGTTAATTAATTAATTAATGTACACAATTTATTTGATCTCTTTTTTTAGTTATACTAAAAATATTGTTGATAAAAGATTAGTGCTGGATTTTTCAGAGTTGTAGTCAAAGTGACTATAAACTCTATTTCACTTGGACCATATTACCCTTCTAACGCCAAATAAATCGCAGTTGTTTTCGGTAAATAACTTATTTTTGGCAATTCTGAGATTTTTTTTTATTGAAGATTGTTTTTTCCAAAAAAAATTGGATCTCCCACCTCATGAGCCCTCATATCCCGGTCCGACAGGATTGTGAAGAGTTAATTATGGTAACTCAACTGACTTTAAAGGTTAAACCACTACCACGCTGCGCACAAGGGACCCTCTTTTATTTTAAGAAGTAACCCCCACTCTGCCGCTGGCGGGATTCGATCTTGGCCATTTTTTCAAGTATTCCTTGAGAACCAGTTGAGCTTAGTCTCGTTGATTCCCCTAACCAGCGAGAGTGGATTGTGTTCCCAAGAAAAATCCCTCTATTGTTCACAAGCAAGTCAAGCGGTGTATACTAATTCGTAGGACCAGTACGAAGGTGGGATTCTCTGAAGTCTGGGGCCATAATGCGGTGGAATTTAAACTAATTTGACCAAATTAATAAAACTAACATTCAATTGGAAAAAGAAGGCTAACATTTCCCACAAATAATTCTTGAAAAGGTTCTTCCTATTTTCCCTTTATTTTTCTTACTTTCATTAAATATTTAAGTGAAATCTTAGCAAGAACATTATTTTTTCAATTATACCTCTTTTTTTTCTTTTCTTTTTTTTTGACGAAGGAACCCGCAACCGCTATTCTTTCGAGTGCGCACAGGGTAAACCCCGGGCTGACGCAATAGCCTGCAAACCACGTCAGTCGATTAACCACACTTGGCAAGCCATGTATGACAGACTCAACCAAGAATGTTTATGCAGGAGATCGAACTCGTGACCTTGCGGTCCCGCGCTCTACTGCTACACCAACTTGGCTACCCTTGCGGGTTTCAATTATACCTCTTGAGAACTAGTTGAGTTGTCCATACGGACTTAGCAAGAGCATTATTCTTGGGATGACCATGTGATATGGTCATATGGGAAATGTAATATTATATATTAATAGATGCAATGCTTCGGATCCGAATAGGGATCTGAGAAAAACAGAAAGGCTTGCTAGTTCCTTTATTATGGTTTAATGAATTAATTGTTTGTTAAATAATTTTAAAATAAGTGTTTTTTAATTAAATTTTTTTCTTTTGAAGAAACACCCTTTTTTCAAGAAAATATTCAAGTGTGTGTTTGGGTACATTTGATCGCTGTATTACGCTAGACTGCACTGGACAAAAAAATAATACAGTGGATGTTTTTAATCGGACTGAACTGTACTATTTTGAAACTCATCTAACAGATGGATCTCCCCTGGACTGTACTAAAAATAAAAAATACAAAAAAATACAGTCTATTATATATTAATACTCTAATATCGTTCATTATATATTAATACAATTCAGTCCACACTCCAACTGCTATTTTTGAAACTCATCTAACAGATGGATCTCCCCTGGACTGTATTAAAAATAAAAAATATAATAAAATACAGTTCATTATATATTAGTACTCTAATATCGTCCATTATATATTAATACAGTTCAGTTCATTACAATACAATACAGTCCATGCAAAATTATACAGTCTAATATAACATACCAAACTAGGTGCACTATAATATTATTGATGTTGGTTAAAGTTAGTTCCACTAACGAACCATAAAGTTATTTTGTTTGATACTGTTTTGATGGAGTCCTATGACGATGGTTTATTCAATTGAAAGATTCATTCTAAAAAAATATCAAACACCAATATCTACACTTCTATTTTAATATATATTGAGGTTCACTATATAAAATTTTATGTTCATATCAATTTTATTTAAATTCAAAAAAGAAAAATAGTAGTTTATACTTAAAGAGTGACGGGGCACACTATAAATATTAAAAGCGAACATTATCATATCATATTAAAAGAAGTATTTTATACGAATAATCGATTTTTTGTTTGTTAACTGATGTCAGAGTCAATAATTCAATGTGAAAATTAGCTTGGGAGAATGTGATTGTACAAATAAAATTCTAAATTAGTAGTTTGAAAGGAGAGGAAACTACCTATAATATGCATGAATACTGTTAATGGTGTAGAATCTTTTTAGTGAAAAAAAATGTACAAACTTAATTTAAAGTGGACAATGTTACACCATATTAAAACTCTTATAAACTGTTTTAGTTCAATAAAAAGAGTACTATTCTTTTAAAATAGACTAGAAAAAGATAATGCTACATAAAATGAGAAATAGGGAGTATTATCATCAGGCACTGCGCCTCTCACCTAGTGGGTCGCTGAGTTATCATGATTTACCTTCTCCATTAATTTCTATCGGGCCAGAGGATGGGAGCCATGTGGGTGAGTGATTTCGCCTTTTTATCCCCAAGAAATAGGGAGTATTATTCTGTTTTTTCTCTTTTAGTTAATTTTATTATTTATTGTAACTTTTCTTGTAATTTATTATGGGCTAGTCTAGAATTTGACTAAAAAGAAAATAATAATACATAAATTATAAATTAAGATAGATGGAATATCAAGTAAGACTTGTATGTCTTATTTAAAAGGAAAGAAATTGTCGACATTTAAACATATGCTACATATTGTTCTCAATTACATTATAGATTTATCATACGAACTATGTCATCATCGAGCCTAAAAACGTATACATTTAAAATATGTTATGTCTAATTAAAGGTATTTATGTTTTTTTCTTGATGTACGATTCGTTTAAAGTGTAACATTTACCCTTTTCTCGAACGTTTGACAACTTAAAAATTTGAGAGTTTTCTTCGTTCTAAAAATTGTGTTTATTCTTATATTTTTTTAATTGCTATAACGATATGATGTTAAAGAGAACCTCATTATATAACATAATATAAAAGATCAGTTTCAGAGAAAACACAATTGTTATATTAATGAATGTTGTTATAGAAAAATTCTGATTGTAGTACTCTTTTCGTTTCAGTCTAGCTATGTGCCACAAATTCCATATGCATGAACTTGATAACATAGTCGATTTCAAATTCGAGTAAAAAAAGTAAATTATGTTAGTTTGATAATCAACGTAAAATTAGTTAATTTATATAAATTATCGTAATTCAAATATGAGGCATATATATTGTTGATGTTTACTAGATGTAATAATTTATTTATTTTTTTGTTGACGAAAGACTCGCATTCTTTCTTCGAGTCGCGCATGTGGTAAACTCGATCGACGCAATAGCTTGCAAACCACGTCAGCCAGTTAAACCACACTTGGCAAGCCAGGTGTGACAGACTGGGGTTTCGAACTTGTGATCAAGCTCTCCCACACCACCCAATGAGGATACCCTCTGCCTTCAAGACCAACTGGTCTAGGGCTTCGAATACTAGATGTAATAATTTGACGGACAGTTTAACTAAAGTTGGGAGTAATATTTGATTTTCACAATTGACGGACAGTATATCGGTTTCTTAATTAAAGCTTCTAATGTATTAATATTTGATTACGTTGCTATTCTTTTTTTTTAATTTTAGTCCATATCATTTTCTTCTTCTTTACATCAGGCAGACAAAAAAGATGATAATTTTTTTTTAATTATCCCTCTTGAAAACCAGTTAAGCTGACCATGCGAACCAAAAAAAAAAATGATAAAATTTGTCTCTACTAGCATGGAGGAACAGTGGAGAACTACTTTATTATATATTTTTTTCTCCTAGCTAGCTTTATTTTTTCTTACTAATATTCATGTGGAAGGATTTGTTGGCTTTTCGTGAGCTAAAATCTCAAACAAAATAGCAATTTGAGGGGGTCAAGTTGTATGTTTTTATAGATTAGTAATTATCATCAGATATTTGTAATATGTTAGAAATAATTTTTTTTAGTGATTTCTTTCAATAATCATAATAGACTATAGTTGTACAAAGGTGATTCTTAATACAGTAAAAATCCTAAGTTATCTTAAATACATGATACTAATAAATACAATATATACTGTAAATATTTGAAGAATATTCGCTAATACCCCCCTTCAGACGGAGCGGGAGGAGGCTGAATGCTCAGCCGGATCTCAAGTCAGGAGCATGTTCAGGTAGTCCCTTTGTGAAGAGGTCTGCATACTGATAGGAGGAGGGTATATATAGAATTTTGACTAGACCACGTGCGACCTTCTCACGGACAAAATGGATATTCATCTCAATATGTTTGGTCCGCTGATGCTGGACCGGATTATGAGACATATAGATAGTAGATATGTTATCACAATAGACTATAAATGCCTTACGCAATGGACAACTGAGCTCCAAGAGAAGATTCCGGAGCCAACAGAACTCAACAACTACATTAGCAACACCCTTATACTCTGTTTCGGCACTGGAGCGGGATAAAGTGGTTTGTCGCTTGGCAGACCAAGAGAAAAAATTATCCCCTAAAAACACACAATAACCTAAAGTAGAGCGTCGCGTGTCCGGGCATCATGCCCAATCAACATTTGTGTAAGAGAGCAACATGTTCGGAGCGGAGGGGTAGAGATGCAACCCATATTCAGGAGTATACCCTTAATGTATCTGATAATACGCTTAAGAGCAGCAAAATAGGATTCCCTCGGGGCATGCATGAACAAACACACCTGTTGAACGACATATGCAATGTCGGGCCTGGTAAATGTAAGGTACTGAAGAGCACCTGCAAGACTTCGATAGAGAGTAGGATCGGTCACTGGATCACCCTCAGAAGCACTGAGCTTGGATTTCGAATCAACAGGAGTAGGCACAGCCTTGCAATTCGACATCTTATCTCTGAACATAATTTCTTCTGCATACTTACGCTGACTCAGGAACATAGTATCTGTAGATCTAGTAACTGATATACCCAAGAAGTAACTCAGTTTGCCCAAATCAGTCATAGCAAATTCAGTTTTGAGAAGAACAATAATGTCATTTTTCAATTTGTCAGATGAGGTAGTGAGAACAATGTCATCAACATATAATAACAAGTAAGCAATGTCACTACCATGATGAAAAATGAACAGAAAGGTGTCACACATGCTGCAAATAAACCCAATCTGCATAATATACATGGCAAAACGGTCATACCAAGCATGAGGTGTCTGTTTTAGACCATAGAGTGGCTTCCTGAGACGACAGACATACTGGGGAACGACAGGATGAACAAAATCAGGTGGCTGATGCATGTACACAGTTTCTTTCAAATCCCCATGAAGAAATGCGTTCTTGACATCCAGTTGATGAATTGGCCACTTTTTACCCATTGCAATACTAAGAATAGTATGAATCGTAGCCGGTTTAACAATCGGGCTAAAAGTATCACCGCGGTCCTTCACGGTTCTTAGGCGGTTTCCGATTCGTTTCATCTTTAATCTCCAACAAAGGATACAATATGTTGTATCATCGTCAATTAAGATCACAATGTACTTGTCTCCCCCCTCTATTTGTACAATCTTTAAATTACCCAAGTAAGTGTTTACTAAGTTATAGATGAGCAGTACTTCGTTCTCTAATCCTTTGATGGAACGGAAATGTTATTTTGCCTCTTTGCCTACCTCACATTTATTTGAGGGTTTATGGTGACAGACGACAACAATCTCAACTTCGTTTGTTTTTGAATGACTTTCTATTTAACGTGTTTTAATCTATGATCACATAGATGCACGGATTACAAACATATCATCAACTTTTCAACTTCGTTGACCTTTGAATGAACTTCTGTTTTAACGTGTCTTAATCTATGATGACATAGCTGCACGGATTACAAACATATCATCCACTTGACTACAATTTTACTGTATCACTTTTGGTTATTATTGACCTGTGGGACATGAGGCGAAAGACTCAGGCCATATTGTCCAATAGTTTCCTTGAAACCAAGTATATGACATGTATCACCTCGTTTAAAAGTGATCTCATTCCTTAAGTCATTTTGAGGACAACCTCTTCAATTTCTTCTATTTTGAAGGTAGCGTTGCTTTACATGAACAACCTCTTGCCCATGGTTAGGGCGTAACCGGATCATATGTGATCTAGACTCTTTGGCCCACTCCAGTTGTCTTGGTAGACTGAGTGTCCTATTTTCTTTTCTGCCTTTCTTATGGCCTTCAGATCTATTGAGATCTGGTAACTCTGAACCACTCCTAGTCTCCCGTAGGCTTTCTATGACTGAATGTCCAATATCATCATGTCATGTGACGGTTCTGGCCCACTCCAGTCGCCTGTAGGCTTTGTATGACTTAGTGTCCAACACTATCCTGTTAAAAGACGGATTAATGTCGGAAATGGTGACAATATTGTCTCTAGTCCTCTAGTCTTTTTCTTTAGTCCTCTAGTCCTCTTCTCTTGCTTAGGATTGTCCATAAATCATGTTTAATACAATCTAAGTCCATATCTTTTAGGTCGTTGTTTATAACAGTCCAATATTTTTCGGGAAGGAAAGTGAGATTAAACATTCTGATTTTAAGGCATAGGGAATATAAATAAATACTTTCATATTTTTAGCCTTATTAAGTTCATTTTAATCAGACCTCTTTTAATCTCATTTTTGACAAGGGATAAATAATTAAATCATACCTTTGGGATTTGGCCCACATTCATCACGTGTCCAAATCTTCCTTACCATAAAATGGAGGCTTTCTGCTACAAGATGAACCATCATCTCCAGTCTTCTCCTTAAGTTCCAATTGACATCCTCAACCTTTGTAGACACTTGTTTACACCACTCTCGGGAGTGGTGACAACAACTCTTCCTTGATCCTTAGCCTTGCCAACAAGACTAGAAACATTATCTTTCAAGTTAAAGATCAATCATTGAGATCTCGTCTTTGATGAAATTAGATTTGTAACTATCGTCAAAGAGAGACCCAAACTCGGACCAAAATTGTTGGCCCTCCTCTTTCTAGCACTAATACAATATTATCTTAAGACTGTTGGTATTACAGTGGATGTATGATAATAGTATACAACTATCACTAGTGCTTAGAAAGGATAATCAATTACAATTTCAATATAATAGACTTAAAGCCTAACATCAGTTGTCACAACATTAATAAGTGTTGATGATCTTGATCTTTGGTCTTTGATCCTTCCTTGAAGTCTTGAGATGTTGGTTGAAACTGCAGCAAGCCCCTTGAGAACAACAACAACAACAATGTGTTTAGAATCTGGAAATATAACAACATAATTGGCTTGCTGAGTCGACCAAATTCTTGATTTATCCTTAAGATAATATTGCCCCGTATATTCTTTCAACGGTGTAATGACAACTTATCTTCCAAGATAAAACAGCAATCAAACAAATGAGCAAAGGGAACTCAAGTGTTCGCTAGAATAGAAGGATATTTTAGTGTGTAAGATTGCAAAAAAAGAAGAGATTTCATCAAATCTGAAATCATCCAAGTGTAAAGAGTATTTCTCTTGTGTTTTGTTCTTGTACTCCCTCAAATCTGAAAGTAAGGCTTGATTATATAGTGTAAGGAAGATAGGAGGTGTTAAATGGGTGTTAATGACTATTAAGAGGTTGTTTAAGAGGCTCAATGAAGAGCCAAAACGTTCAGGAATAATTGTCCAACGTTCCAACACCTTAATGACATTAATGTCTGACTTTCCTGCATCTACATCGAATGCTCTTCAAAATTTAGCGTCGCGACGGTCTGTGTATACTGCCACAGAACCGCTTTTCAGAAATCTCAGGGACCAAACTGTAATTATAATAAAGTCTGAGGTCCAAAAAGATAATGTTAGAAATAGCCCACGACCCGACTCGACCCGAGAGGGTGGGTGGTGGCGGCGCGCGTGTGGGCCTAGTCTCGAACCCAAGCACACCTAGGTCCTCCCTCCTTCAAACACATGGGTTACCCCTTGGGGTCCCAATCCCTTATTCAGTTTTGAGGCTTATATTATGAGCAATTCCTCATTTTCCTACCGATGTGGTAGATTTGTCACACACCACTCTTCCATGTCTCAAACACCTTACTTCGCGGACCAATATCTCTTTCATTTCTCAATGGAATTTGACGATTTTTGGCCGTACGGTCATCTACTCACTTAGTAGATTACACACGTGTAAAGAACCAGGTTCTCCAACATGTGGAACCATGATGTTTAAGTCATTGAAGATGAGCGGACCCAGCCTCCACCAAAGGCAAATTCCCAACACTTTTTGCTTTTTGAGAGTCAACTTAACTAAATTTGAAGCTAATTAATTGGATTAGATTGACTTAATATTTGAGGTTTAAAATTTATATATTTGAAAACTACATTAAAAGTTCTATAAGTTGCAACTTTTCTTATATTAATTTGGTGAAAAATACATCTTAAATATCAGTCAAAATTCATGCAGTTTGAATATAGAAAAATGAAAATATTATATAAATCGAGACAGAGAATATTTAGTATTACTTAGAATTACTTAGATGTAAAAATAAACTATTGATTGCGAAATCGAAGTGTAGAAAAGGAATAAACGTGTCCCAAATAAAGGAAGTAATCAATTTGGACCCTGTACTCGTAGTGCTGGTTTGGATTGACTTCTGGGTATTCAGAAGTGCTTTTGGGTATTCATTTTCGTGAAAATAACAAAATTAACATGTTTGATTTGACTTTTCAGAAGTGTTTCTGGTCTCCAGAAGCACTTCTGCTATTTATTTTAATTTGAATTTTACCATTTTCTTTATTACCCTCTTTAATTTTCATCAACAACTCTATCCACCTTCACTACCCTCTTTAAATATCTAGAAATAATTACTAAAAAAAATCTAAATATAAAACTTTCATTACCCTCTTTAAATATCTAGAAATAATTACTAAAAAAAATCAAATATATTACTCATGTTCTGTTTTTTGTTCATGTGTAATTGCAAATTGAAACTTTAAACTCTTCAAACATTCTAACGTTGTCCGATTATACGAGGATTATCCTTCTCCTTTTTATACTGTCTTCTTTCAAATTCTCCGGATATTACTACTATAATACATTATATTTTGAACAAACAAGAAATAAATATACCCAAGTTGAAGTATTGTAATAATATTTAAATACTATTTGCACTTTAAATCAGTATTGTAATAATATTCTACTAATATTTAAGTACTTTATTGCACTTTAAATTCTATTATCTATTTGTAATTTGTATTTACATACTTCCATTTATTAGTAATTTTTATTTATATGTATTGACTAAATGTTAATTTTGGTAATTCTACATTCAAAAGCAATTTTGATTAAAACTATTCAAACATCATTTATTGATAACAATCACTTTTACATTGTTGCATTCAAATATAAATCACTTATGACAAAATCACTTCTACCAGAAGCACTTTTGTCCACCGTCAATCCAAACATGGCCTTAATTTATTGCTTTAAGTTTTCTTGATAATGAAATGAACAATTGAATATAGATTGATAGACAAGTACATGGACTGTGGCTTATAGCTTTACGTGCTTGTTTGGATTTCCCGATTAAAATAAAATTATTTATACAACTCTTTGCTTAATTAAGTAATCCTGCCTGCTTTTGGCTTGTACTTTAATTTGTTTGAGCATTGTCTATTGACCCAATTGTTGAATTTTGATATTGGTGAATGGGAAATGATGAGATAAAAATTAAAGGGAAAGTGCTCTTTTGTCCCACATCGAAAAAAGAGAAGGAAAGAGAGGTGTATATATTACATTACACCTTCTCTAGCTGCTAAAAGGGTTGAGAGGGCAAGAACCCCTCGCGCCGTCGTCGCTCGCTCGGCTTCGGCTTCGGCTTCGGCAAAAGATTGATTGATAATCTTTTTGGACAAACGTTTCTTTAATTAAATTAATTAATTAACCCGACCCGTCCGGCTCTCCCTCTCTTTTTCGAATTTCCCTCCAAAATTAGGTGACTATTCTGAATGGTTGCAACCATTCAGAATCAGTACCTCTAACCCTAAAAATTCTTGATTATTTCAAGAATTTATTCACGAATTTCATATTCTAATCAATTCTGAAGTTGCTCTTCAACTCGAAAATTTCATTCTGTGTGATATACTGCCGTTGAGTGGTTCGCTGCTGCCGGAATTTGGAGTACTACTATTCTGGTAAGACAATCGTTCTATCCTGGGAGGCGATATTCCGTTAACCTCGAGTACTGTGAGGGGAATAATTTCCTTAAGGACACACTTTGAACTAAGTGGGCTCGATTACATTCTGAAATTATTTTTCCAAAACAGATTCTGTTTTCGTTTATTGTTTCATTAAAGTTATATGTTTCACTAAGTGATTAACAGATTGTTTTGAAACATTATTTAGCCAAATACAGATTATTATACCAACAATCTTAAGGAAATTATTATTTATTGTATTTTAATCTGTATCCTGGTTGGAGATTAAAACCTGTGTGGTTTTCTACTCCGTATGTAATTTCATATTCTAACTTGAAGATATAAAAATTTCTTTGGAATATTAAAGTCTAGGAAAAAAGTGTTTTTTCGGGGAAAAAAAAGTATTTTTTTTTGTATGTTGTTTGGAGATTAAAATCTTCGGATTTTCTACTCCGGTTGAGATTAAAGTTTTCATAACTTTCTACTCATTTGGATACTTGATTTGAAGATATAAAAACTTCATCAAGTATATAACATACAATCTATTGCACTTCGTTTCTATCAATTTTGATTCCGTTTGAAGAAATAAAATCTTCACCATTGTGTATTATATTTGTTGCTATCAAAATTGATTCGGCTTGAAGAAATAAAATCTTCACCGTTGTGTATAACGATTTGAAGAACATAAAAACTTCATCGTTCTGTTTAAGGAGATTAAAACTTGTGTAGTTTTCTACTCCATATGAATATTAGTATTCCGACTCGAAGATATAAAAACTTCGTTGGAATACTAAAGTTTCATAATTATACTACGATTTGAAGAAATAAAATCTTCATCGTTTAAGTTTATAATTCGACTGCGATTTGAAGAAATAAAATCTTCATCGTTGAAGTCTGTGAATTAATTGCTATTTTGGTTTTATTAATTAAAACAATTTGTCTATTTGACAGTGACAAACAATGACAATTGAAATTGGAACTACCTCTGCAAATACTGCACCAGCGGTTACTACTACAACCCGTACCGCAGTACCACCGGCTGAGAAACCTGCGAGGTTCACCGGTGCCAACTTTAAAGGATGGCAGCAAAGAATGTTCTTTTGGCTTACCACCCTTGGTTTGCAAAAGTTCACCAGTGAGGACCCTCCCGTGCCTGCCGCCGACATGCCTGACAACCAGCAGTTCATGGTTACTGAGGCTTGGAAACAGGCTGATTTTTTGTGCAAAGGCTACATTTTAAGTGCCTTAGAAGATGACTTGTACAATGTCTACAGTGCAGTAGAAACTTCCAAACTATGGAGTGCACTTGAAAAGAAGTACAAGACAGAAGATGCTTGCTTGAAGAAGTTTGTGGTTGCCAAATTCCTAGACTATAAAATGGTTGATGGGAAAACTGTTGGAACCCAAGTTCAAGAGCTTCAACTTATCTTCCATGACCTTATTGTTGAAGGTATGGTAGTGAATGAAGCATTCCAAGTGGCTGCAATGATTGAGAAATTGCCGTCTTCGTGGAAAGATTTCAAGAATTATCTTAAGCACAAAAGAAAGGAAATGAAGTTGGAGGATCTTGTGATTCGCCTCAAGATCGAGGAAGATAGCAAAACCGAAAAGAGGTATCGTAAGAGTTCACCAATTGAAGGGCCAACATCGTTGAAGATGTCATTCAAAATGAACAAGAAAAGAAAGAGGCCTTCGAAAAGTGAAGGTTTCTAACAAGAAAAAGTTCAAGCGGCTTTAATTGTGGGAAAGGCGGCCACAAAGCCAGTTATTGTCGTCTCGAAAAAGACAAGGAAAAGACAAGCCAATATGGTGGAAATGAATGATGATCGAGTGATGCGTGCACGTCTTTGGAAGAGTGCAATTTGGTTGGAAACCCAAAAGAGTGGTGGCTGGATTCTCGTGCCACTCGACATGTTTATACCGCAAAGAAGCATTTGCAACATATGCTCCCGACCCAAGAGGTACTGTTTATGGAAATACCGCAACCAAGGTTGAAGGATATGGAAAGATACTTCGAGGATGACTTCCGCAAGGTCGACTCTCAACAATGTTCGCACGCCCAACAATTCGAAGAATTTAGTTTCACCGACTACTCGTCAAAAACGGGTTTAAGTGTGTGTTGGTTAGTGAGAAAATTGTAATAAGTAAGAATGATATGTTCATAGAGGGCTACCTCACCGAGGGCCTTTTCAAACTCAATGTAATGGTTGTTGATGATTAATAAAAATTCAACCGCCTTACTTATCGAGTCAAATGATTTATGGCATGTTCGTTTAGGACATGTCAATTACAAAACCTTGCGAAAATTGATCAATTTAGAAGTATTGCCTAAATTCGAGTGTAACAAATCAAAATGTGAAATTTGTGTTGAATCTAAGTTTGTTAAACATCCATATAAGTCTATTGATAGGAATTCAAATCCTTTAGACTTAATTCACACAGATATATGTGATATGAAGTCAATACCATCTCGTGGGGGGGGAAAAATATTTTATAACTTTCATTGACGATTGCACTCGATACTGTTATGTGTATTTGCTTAATAGTAAGGATGAAGCAATTAATGCATTTAAGCAATACAAGAACGAAGTGGAAAATCAATTGAATAAAAAGATCAAAATGATTAGAAGTGATAGGGGTGGAGAGTACGAATCTCCTTTTGCAGAGACATGTTTGGAATATGGAATTATTCATCAAACTACTGCCCCTTACACACCACAATCAAATGGAATTGCGGAAAGGAAAAACCGAACATTAAAGGAAATGATGAATGTCTTACTAATTAGTTCTGGTTTACCGCAGAGCTTGTGGGGGGAAGCTATCCTTACAGCTAATCGAATACTCAACAGAGTACCCCACAGCAAAACACAATCTATTCCATATGATCTATGGAAAGGAAGAAAACCCAACTTGAAATATTTCAAAGTGTGGGGGTGTTTAGCGAAGGTCCAAGTTCCTTTGCCCAAAAGGGTAAAAATCGGACCAAAAACTGTGGATTGTGTTTTTATTGGCTATGCTACAAACAGCAAAGCTTGTCGGTTTTTGGTTCACAAATCGGACAATCCCGAAATTCATGTTAATACGGTAATTGAATCAGATAATGCTGAATTCTTTGAAAACATCTATCCGTATAAAATTGAATGTGAGTCGTCAAGTGAAAGATCTAAACGATCATGGAAGAACCAAATGAAAGTATATCAAGCAAAGAGGATCTAAGGCGTAGCAAACGCCAAAAGACATCCACTTCCTTGGACTGCACTTTGTAACATTCTTGCTTGAAAATGAGCCTCAAACATTTAAAGCGAGAATGTCATCTTCCGATTCAACATTTTGGAAAGAAGCGATCAATAGTGAGATTGAATCAATTTTAAACAACCATACATGGGAGTTAGTTGATCTTCCTCCTTGAAATAAACCTTTAGGATCAAAATGGATCTTTAAAAGGAAAATAAAAGCTGATGGTACTATTGACAAATATAAGGCAAGACTTGTGGTCAAAGGTTATAGACAAAAAGAAGGTCTTGATTACTTTGACACATACTCGCTGTAACAAGAATAACATCTATTCGGGTGTTAGTGGCATGGTCAGATATGGTCTTGAAATCCATCAAATGGATGTCAAGACTTTTCTTAAATGGAGAATCGAGGAAGAAATTTACATGGAACAACCTGAGGGTTTTATGGTTCCTGGTAAAGAAAGGAAAGTGTGCAGACTTGTTAAGTCACTTTATGGACTTAAACAAGCACCCAAACAATGGCATGCAAAATTTGACCAAATAATGTTGGCAAATGGATTTAAGATTAATGAGTGTGACAAATGTGTTTACATTAAAAATACTTCAAATCATGAAGTTATTGTTTGTTTGTATGTTGATGACATGTTGATAATGAGTAAAGATATTGTCGATGTAAATGCTACGAAGCGTATGCTCGCTAGCAAATTTGACATGAAAGACTTAGGGGTTGCTGATTTGATCTTAGGAATTAGGATCCATAAAACTCCACAAAGTCTAGCATTATCACAGTTACATTATATTGAAAAAGTACTTGACAAGTTCAAGTATTTAAATTTCAATGTTGCAAAGACTCCAATTGATGTAAGTTTTGCACTTCAAAAGAATGAAGGTGAAAGTGACTCACAATTGGACTTTGCACGAGTTTTGGGAAGTTTGATGTATATTATGAATTGTACACGGCCAGATATAGCATGTGCTATAAGCAAGCTGAGTCGATTCACGAGTAATCCCAATCAAACTCATTGGATGACAATGAAACGAGTCTTGGGATATTTACAACACACCCAAAACTATGCTTTGCATTATAATAAATATCCCGCAGATTTGAGGATATAGTGATGCAAATCGATCACCGGATCGTTTGAAGTTAAATCCACGAGTGGATATGTTTTCACCGTTGGCGGAGGAGCGATGTCTTGAAAATCATCAAAGCAGACATACGATCGCCCGCTCTACAATGGAATCAGAATTTATAGCTTTAGACAAGGTGAAGAAGGTTGAATGGCTCAAATTTCTTAGAAGATATTCCATTCGCCCAAACCTTTGGCTCCTATATGTATACACCGTGATCAGCAAAGAATAGGTAGAGGCGGAGCGTAATGTATAACGGAAAATCTCGTCACATACGACGGAGACACAATACCGTTAGACAACTCCTCTCTAGTGGCGTTATCACAATTGATTATGTAAAGTCAAGAGATAACGTGGCGGATCCGCTTACAAAAGGCTTATCTAGAGAGGGAGTTGGTAGATCATCAATGGGAATGGGGTTAAGGCCAAGGAAAAGTCATCATGGCGGTAACTCTACCTAGCAGACTGGAGATCCCAAGAGCTAGGTTCAAGGAGATCAAACAAAGTTGTGACTGACGGTTCAACATTGTCAAATAACTCAACTCATTCTCGGATGAAGACAATGTTCAGAAATAAGGATAAGACTTTATGGCTTGTTAATGAGTTAATAAAGCATTAAGGTTTTTTAATGGTTATCTAAATCTGACGATGTAAGATCAGATAATGTGGCTATAGGACCACATGTTTAGAAATCATGTGAGTGTTAAGTGTAAGCCGCTTTAAAGGGGAATGACAGTAAATGCTCATTCTCTATGAACTCATGAGACCAGGCGGTGTTCATGGCTGAAACGAATACAACCGTGAGAACCATAAACGGTTGAGGGTTGATTGTGTGTCTTATGTTGTCTAGGTATACAACAAAGTTCGACGATTCAAAGATATCAAATCTACCGATTGATCGAGTATATCCGATATAAGTTCACTACGGAAAGTTCAAAGGTAAACCTACTTATCCATATGCAGTCAATTCTCGCTTGTATATCACACTCGTCCGTACATTCTTTTATCTTATAACCATTCCCCATTCATGTGGGGGATTGTTGGGTTTTGATATTGGTGAATGGGAAATGATGGGATGAAAATTAAAGGGAAAGTGCTCTTTTGTCCCACATCGAAAAAAGAGAAGGAAAGAGAGGTGTATATATTACATTACACCTTCTCTAGCTGCTAAAAGGGTTGAGAGGGCAAGAACCCATCGCGCCGTCGTCGTCGCTCGCTCGGCTCGGATTCGGATTCGGATTCGGATTGATTGATAATCTTTTTGGACAAACGTTTCTTTAATTAAATTAATTAATTAATTATTTAATTAAAAAACAAATCCAAACGGATCGACCCGCGACCCGACCCGTCCGGCTCTCCCTCTCTTTTTCGAATTTCCCTCCAAAATTAGGTGACTATTCTGAATGGTTGCAACCATTCGTAATCGCACTTAACCCTAAAAATTCTTGATTATTTCAAGAATTTATTCACGAATTTCATATTCTAATCAATTCTGAAGTTGCGCTTCAACTCGAAAATTTCATTCTGTGTGATATACTGCCGTTGAGTGGTTCATTCTTTAGGAATTTGGAGTACTACTATTCGGTAAGACAATCGTTCTATCCGGGAGGCGATATTCCGTTAACCTCGAGTAATCGCGAGGGAATAATTTCCTTAAGGACACACTTTGAACTAAGTGGGCTCGATTACATTCTGAAATTATTTTTCCAAAACAGATTCTGTTTTCGTTTATTGTTTCATTAAAGTTATATGTTTCACTAAGTGATTAACAGATTGTTTTGAAACATTATTTAGCCAAATACAGATTATTATATCAACACCAATAACACCAAAAATGGATTAAAAGTATGTCTTTCTTACTAAAAAATGCTAGGGATAGAGTTGTCGATCATTTGTGTTGACGAGTATACTAGAATGATTGTGCATAAAGTGTATGTAAGTGACTTTTTAAGAACACCGTCAAATTACAGGGCTCAATATTGGATAAGCGGCGAAACTACCAAGCTAAAGTATGATAGGAGCAGAGAGAATTTTCATGGAGTGGTCTAATGAATGGAGATTATTCCATTTTCGGAGTACGTTCGCAAGAATGAAATTTAAAGAAATTGACGGGAGCCTGCATAAGTGGTGGAGTATATAGTTTAGTTCGATTGTAAAGCGAAGAAGCTAAATATATAAAGTTAATTTTTGTGTATGAATAAATATAAAAGATGTTCGAATTCGTTTGTAAAATTCCCCACTACTAATGAATATAAAATGATATGTATCTTGATTACGTTCTTGCAGATTACCAAACATTCATCATTGATTAGGACATGGAAACAACTCCAATTCCAGGTAGTTAAACTAAGGTATATAAGTCCAAAGAAATCACAACAGAAAAACATAGATTTGTTATAAAGATTTCTTTCAATTTCCGTATGTGATTATTCGATAAAGACCCTTCATATTAGTTTTCTTGAAACCCAATTTTATCTTGTTAGAAAGAACTGTCAATTTGAAGTAAGTCACTTTTACTAATTTTAAATTTAGTACATGTTATCGTCAAGGGTTCTGGTGAAATGAATACAAATGCTTTATCTATAATTAGATGTCTCGATTTCGAACAATGAAAATAATTCGTGTAAAAAGGGTAGAGAAAATGCATCGAGCCAATGTTCGAGTACCAGGCGCTACAACGCTGAAATAACTCATGCCATACTTCCAGGAAAAGCTCGAACAATTTTGAGCAAGAGGATACCTGTATCCGAAATCGACACAGGTGGTAGGTATAGAATACCTAGAAACGCGAAACAACATACAACTACTCCATTATCCAATAAAAAAAGTATTGACTAAATTATATGAATGGTTTAAGACCATGGAAAGGTTTAAATAGTAGCCGATGGATAAGAGGACCTGACTCCGGACAAATTTTATAAATAACCACTTTTCAATTGTTGTAATTGAAAAATAGTTATTATTATAGAATTTTAAATTTTACGGTGAAACTTGAGAACTTTGTCATGGAATTTCACCTTGTGGAATGTGAAATTCTATGATAATAGTATTTGCTTTATAGGATCGAGAATTGGTTAATGAGCATTATTTCTACCATAACTTCGACCCCTGATGTAACGAGTTTGAACTCGTAACTTACCAATATATTCTTAGAAACAAAGTCGACACTAAATAGTAAATTATCTTTATAGAAAATTATACTAATAATAAAAATTCACTTCCTGAATTACTAGTAAGCCCATTTGGACTTTATTTAGTGTGCGCTAATACTGAAATGCTCGTCTGATCATGATTATATTTTGCTTCCCAAGAATGAAGTGAATCCATTCGGTTTTTTGGCTATTTCACAAATCCTAAAATCGAAAGTAAGATAGTCTATATGTTATGTATGAGGTACTTTAAGTTAGCTCATGTGCTCCTTAATTAACACCAAATATCGAGTACGTTTCATTATTAAAGGTACATTTTAAAGTGTCCATTAAAACTTAGGTAAATAAGAAGGTACTATTTTTTTTTATAACATTTACTTATTTTGCCAAGGGAACCTAGGATTGAATCCCCATGGCATGTTTTGTCCGTTCTGATCTAACAAACCTTACATACTTGTTCCGTGGCTAGTACCATCATCGAGCTCAAAAGCGTGCACATCATGAGAACTTGTGTATAAAACTCCACCTTCATCTCTCATTTTGTTATAACATTCGTTTAAGGTATTATATGTACTCTTTCAGAAGCTTGTCAGTCTAGAAACATGTTAGTAACTTTGTATGATCCGTGCACATCGATCCGCCTTCCATCCTAGACATCACATTTGGGCAGTTGGAGATTCTAAGCCTTTAGAGGTACACCTATATGCCCTACTTGCCGATATAAATCCCTCGAGTATATTCACATATCCCTTGTATGTAATCCCAAGTCCCACCTACCGACCAAGCAAGCAAAACGTGTTAAAATTAATAAGGCTTGTGAAATAGATCCTCTATTTGGGCATATATATCCATACCTAACAAACTTGCACCAAGGTACAAAAGAAATTCAAAACCCATGATCTTCTAATCACGTGTTGTCTTCTAATCAATTTAAAAAATATATATTATATGGTTGACATAACATTTAAATTTTGTATATACCTCATAATTTGCATAACTTTCTCACTTTGTATACCTATAACGATTAAATTTTGTATATACCTCATAATTTGCATAACTTTCTCACTATGTATACCTACCCATTGGGGTAAAGCAAATAGTGATAGTAGAAGATCTCTATTGTCATTACGATCCATCATATTTTTGTTTTATTTTCTTGATTTCTCACTCGGTATTTGAGACTTGCATTGATGTCCAATTAAATCTAGATTTAAGCCGGAAAGTTCCACAAGGTAAAACACTCCTTAATAAAGATGATTTCATACTCAGAATCGAACTCGAGACCTCTGGTTAAGGACGATCATATTTTGGTATATGCTAGTAGTTAATTTGAAAGTGAACCATTTCACGATCTAGTACAACTCAAGGATCAGTGGTGCACAATTCCGAAATTCAGTAGATAATGGACTCACCCTCCACCCTTCATATAAATATCAAGGTTCAGTTTACAGTATTCGAACTCGTGACGCATGCCTAATTAACTCACGCTTCACACATTGCACACTGACTTTGTTTAAATGCGACGTGGCGGAGCTATCTTGTGGCAAGGGATTTAACTGAATTCATTTCGCTAAAAAGATATATTGAATAAATATAGCAAAAACAATTCCCTGTAAGTCTGTAACAAACCAGAGCTTTAAGAATTCTTGCAGCTGAAATACATATGGCTCTTCACATACCTGAAGCTGCAAAATCTCTGCACCAATTAAAATAAACACAAAGGTGGTTTACCTTGGAATTTTCATATATTCCTTTGCTCGAGGAACATATAAATTTCGAACCAATTTAAAGTATAATATATTGGTCATGATGGACTATAGATCAACCAATATTATATCGAATATATGCTATCTCCCACCAGCGCAAACTCGACTAATTCTGTTCACCAAAACTTAGGCCGATAGGGCCAGAAATATTGATCATGAATCTAGTCGACACAATGGATACATGAGGATAACTAAAAAGATGACATTTTGTTTGCAGGATTTGACATTTCTCAGATCAATGTTAGGAAAAATCAAATTCCAATCCTTTGCACACCATACCATAACTATGTATAGAGATTTTCATTACCTAGACATTATAAGTCTTTAGTCTCTCACATGGCTTCATGAAAATAAAAAGATCAACACGCAAGGGTAATGAATGTTACATATTGCACAGTTTACCCGCACTAGCAACTGATCTAACAGACTTTACATATTGCACAAGAGCTGAGTTTACCCTGTGCACACCGAAGGATAGCGGTTGCGGGTTCCATGTCATAAAAAAAAGATCAATTCTTTTGTTTGGCCATAACCAAGATATTCATACATATAAGATACAAAGCACCCGTCCGAAAAGATAATGTGGTCCGAACCCTTGAAAGTGAGAGAAATCGAATTTCACACCTTTTTTCTTTTTTGACGGACCAAAAAATCCTACTACTGCAATGACCATTAGTCATGATAAAAGGTCCAGGTCTCGGAAGAAATGCAACATTACCAGCTATTCATAGAAGTGGCATACTATTATCTTTCGTACGGATGTAATTCCTATGCCACAATGGCTGTGGAGTTTTAAAGTCATCTTAAAAGAACATCATACATTTTACAACAAGTCCCAGTAGTTCAGAACTTTAAAACCATACAAGTGACAAGTTGTGGGAATAGAGGACCACTTGCTTCTAAAAAGGAACACTTTCCAACATACAGAATAACAAACAAATTATAGTGTCACAGCTTGTAAACTATAGATGTAGCATCATATCAGCATTCACTCTTTTCAAATACACATCAACTGTTAAAATCCTATGTAATTGAAAAATTCTAGTTCTTACCTTTTTCCAATTGAGCAAAAAGTAGTTTATACTTGTCAACATCATTTCCCCTAGATTATCAGTCATAAAAATGCAGAAAAATCACCTAATAGCAGCATTCATGGATGAAAACAGTGGTTTTGTACATGTTCAGGTGTCCACATGAAAATTCGTGGAGATAAAGGCCAACAAAATTCCGTGCAAGCATGAATATCTATTTGATTAATAAGCCCACTTAAATACTTAATGATCAAGCACTGTACTGATCCATAATGCATCAAGAAATGATAATATTAAGGCAAAACAAGTATATAATTCAAGAAGTATTTAAGAATCTCTCAATATCATAGTGCAGAGACCAAAGAAGAGCCATATTAACATGACCAGTAGCAAATATAACAGAATTAGACACAATGCTTGACACAACATTAGGAGACTCACAAAAGCTATGTTGCTCGAATTCTTAAAAATACCGCTGAGTGCGTGTTGGATCCTCTAAAAGTAATGTTTTTGGAAGATCCGACACGGGTGTGGAAACATTTTTTTGGAGAGTTTGAGCAACACAACATAAAAGTCGGATGAACCTCAAAGCTGTTCACAAAACACTAGGAAAATGCTATCTATATGCCAAGGAAAAATGATATAATCGACAAATACCATGAAATGTTCGTTCCTTTAAACTTTAAAGCGTTAATCAATGTCCCCTTTCGAAGACAGCAACTTTTAGGCAAATAACCCAAACAATTCAATATATTAGTTGGCACAAAAAGCACCAATTTTTTTACTTGCCACATAAATATTTCAGCATGTATCAGCAAGATAGCAACTTTGAGGCAAATACCCCAAACAATTCAATATACTAGTTGGCACAAAAAGCACCGGTTTTTTTTAACTTCGCACAAATATATTTCAGCAAAAATCAGCAAGATAGCAACTTTGAGGCAAATGCACCAAAATAAAAATAATGCAACATAAATAGTTCAGCAAGATACCAACTTTGAGACAAATACCCCAAACAATTCAATATATTAGTTGGTACAAAAAGCACCAAAACTTTTCACTTGCCACATAAATATTTTAGTAAGACCTCCCCCAATCAGAATGGTGCATACAACATTCTCCAATACCCCCCTCCCCCCCAAAACACCCTAGCTGAAAAACAAATACTGGTAAAAACTAAAAACTAAGGTCCCTAAAAGATAAAAACTTAATCCTTATTAGTGACAGAGACACCAAGTTTTCCAGCAACAATAACAGTAGTAGCCATATCAATAAACATGCCATGTTCAACAACACCAGCAAGCCTCAAAATTGCATCACTAACCACTTTCAAATCACCCATATCTTTCTTGAAATACAAATCAATAATATAATTCCCATTATCAGTAACATAAATCTCTTCATCACCATTACCAACTTTCATCCTCAACTTCCCAGCACAACCAGCTTCAATAAACAACATTTCAAGTCTCTTTAATGTAAATTCCCAACAAAATGGCACAATTTCAACAGGCATAGCAAGTCCACTACCACCCAAACAATTTACTAATTTTGACTCATCAACAATAACAATAAATTTTTTACTAGCACCTTCGACCATTTTTTCTCTTAAAAGGGACCCACCTCTACCTTTAACTAAATTCATTTGTGGGTCAACTTCATCAGCACCATCAATTGATAAATCAAGAATTGGATGTTTATTTAAATCTGATAAAGGGATACCAAGAGATAAAGCTTGTTCATGTGTAATCTTGGATGTTGGTATTCCTATAATGTTTTTTAACTTTCCACTATGTAATAATTCAGCCATTTTGTCAACAACATGTTTTGCTGTTGACCCGGTACCAAGCCCAACAACCATACCCGACTCAATAAACTCAACAGCTTTATATGCAGCAATCTTTTTTAATTCATCTTGAGATAAAATAACAGGTGGAATAGAGGAAGTTGATGAAACCATTAATGTGGGTTCCACTTTTTTGGGCCCAAAAAAATGAAGATAAAGATTGGATTTTTAACACAAAATTGTTAAAGGGTATTGCTAAATGAAGATAAAGATTGGATTTTTAGTACAAAATTGTTAAAGGGTAATGCTAAATTGAAGATAAAGATTGAATTTTTAGCACAAAATTGTTAAAGGGTAATGCTAAATTGAAGATAAAGATTGATTTTTTAGCACAAAATTGTTAAAGGGTAATGCTAAATTGAAGATAAAGATTGAATTTTTAGCACAAAATTGTTTAAGGGTATTGCTAAATGAAGATAAAGACTGGATTTTTATCACAAAATTGTTAAAGGGGTTGAAGTGTGATGAGGAATGAAACAATGAGAGGTGTATACATATAGATGGAAAATCAAAAAAAGGGAAATGTGAAATGAATTGAAGAAATCTGAATAAAGGTTTCTTTTTTGTTGATAAAAAGATTGGAATTTGTGGACGAGAGGAGATGGGGAAGGAAAGGGTTATTTGTTTGATGAATGAAAGAAGATAATGTTGTTTTGGCGTTTGGTATAGTTAGGGTTTAAGCAGAATTTATAAGGAAAATAGGATGAAAGAAGGGAAGTGGAGGATTCGTGGAGAGAAAGAGGCGTGACAGAATCCTTGAAGCAATAAACAGCTAAGGATCCATTCACCACCAAAAAAGGATAAGGTGGCGCGCATGGGCGTAGCACTTGATTTTACGGGTTGTTGATTGGGTCGATGAGTCACCATAATTTACCTCATCTATTAATTTCTGTCGGGCCGGGAGAGTGGGGATCTGTGGGCGAGTGATTTCGCCTTTTGTCTCCAAGGATACGGTGCGCGGATGTAATTGCTCCTCCTCTTAACTAGAAAATCTCGTGTTCGAGTTGTGAGTATAAAAAAAATCTTGATAGAAAATATTTTTTTTGAATAAAACATTATAAAATGTGAATTCGGATATAATTGAGATATCAAATACCGAGTTGGAAACAAAAAAAAAACTAAGGATCCATTCATAGATTTTATTTTACCATTTAGACATTATCTTTTTGTTTTTCATCGGTGCTTGATATCCCCTCGAATGTGGTCTTATACGGTGCGGACCCGAATATAGTTGAGCTTCAACACAGTTACGAACCACCGGGAAACCAAAAAAATTCTAACAATTCATTCATAGATTTTATTTTACCATACACATGATATTTGCTTGGATAAAAACAAAATATTGTTTTGGCTAAGGTTATATTTTATTTGCTTTATTCAAAAGCTTTTTATAATTAATAATTATTGACACAAAATCAGTGAAGTTGACCATAGAAGCAAATTTGATTCTGAAGTGGGGACGATTATTTTTAGCATTATTGTAGACTTTTTATAATTATATAACAACAAGCTCTATATCTTTTTAATGGGGGCAATGTGAAAAGAATCCATAATATAGAGACAGCTCTAATATTAAATATAAAAGTGTGTTTGGTTCGCGCAGGGTAAACGTAATGAAATTTCGTAAGGGAAAATGTTCTCTTTCGTATAAAACTTTTTCGTTTGGTTATGGGTGGTCCGGGGTCGGGGTCCGGAGTCGGGGGTTCGGGGTGGTCCGATGTCCGGAGTCCGGGTTGGGGAAAGGGAATGGTACTTAGGAGTAGGGGGAATCAATCTAAAGGAAAGAAAATGAAAAAGAGATTAAATGGAATGAAAAAGTAGGCCAAACAAACAACTTCAAAGAAAATCACAGATTTCATTCTCTTTCCTTATTATCCCGAACCAAATGCATTATTACTTATGGTAGGGGCAGGAAACAAGGCATGCATCTTGCTTTCATTCAATTCTCCGCATATACAGTACAAAGTATATATTTTCAAAGAAATTGAATTTGTGAATAATGGAGATTCCTAGCAGGGGCGGTCAAGGCGGCGCCACCGCACAGGATCTCCGATCGGCGGGGCCTTCACAGCTCCGCCTCAGAATTTTTATTTTTTTTATAAATGTTTTAAATATTAAGATATATATTAAAAAAAAATCTAATCTTATCAGTGAGATTTTTTTGATCAATAATTTTTTTAATATTGATTAATTAGTTAATTTTAATTTTTAATGTGAATAAAAAGGGCCTCTTTTTTTTTCTCGCACAGGACCCTTAAAAGTATTGGAACGGCCCTGATTCCTAGACTCTTAATTAAAAATTGGAAAAAAGGGTCATATTTGCCTTCATATTTAAGGAAAAGGTCATATTTGCCCTTCGTCAAAGTTTGAGGACAAATATACCCTTCCCGTTATTAAATTTGTTGTGGTTGCCCAATATTAACAGAACTGCACAGGTGAACGCCACATGGACGCCACCTGTGCACTGACCCAATAAAAATAAACCTGACCCGTATCAATTTAAATCAAAGAGAACCCAGTCGATTTTGATGCCCTAAAACTCCAAAACTCGCGATTTCATTCTTCCTCAATCCCAACTCCTAAAACCAGCGATTTCCAAAAACCAAATTCGTGCTACATGTGATTTCAATCACGTTAAAGGTACGAAATTTCTTAAATTTATGTGTTAATGGATAGTTATATGGTTCTAAGTCAGACCCTCTTTCGAATTTTTACAACTTTTTGTTCCTGAAATCGACTTCTAGACTATGACGACTTTGTTTTGTTTTTAGTGGTTGTTTGTTCGATTTGTTCGAATTTATATTTCAACGATGCCGACGACGATTGAGTTCATTGTCGAGTTCATAGTTCATGTCGAGTTCATAGTTCATGTCGAGTTCATATGCGGTAGTCAATTCTGTTAGATTTGGTTGTGCATTCTAGGTTCCTGTCGAGATAAATTTTATTATTCTCGTTTTGAAAACCATTCTATGTTTATTATTCGACGTTAGAGAGTGTAAATTGTGTTTGTCGATGAGTTTCGACAGTCTTTATTTCGATGAAGTTATAGTCGACAAAGTTTGTTTCAGCTTATAAGTTAATACAATTGTGTTTATGTTCAGCAACTAAGAAATGTCTCAAGTTAGTTGTTCTTCCAAAAGGAGGTGTCATTGTGGTATGACTGCGAATGAATTTATTTCGACGACTACTTCAAATCCCGGAAGGAAATTCTTCAAATGCCCCAAGCCTAAGGTAAGTAATATTAATGTAATACTTTGACGACAATCTTTGTTTGTGTAATTTTATTTTTTATTCTTTCTTCAAATGCCCCAAGCCTACCATCGATTTCTCATATTGTCCTAGTTTTATGATGGCGATATTTATGTCGAATTAATAAATATTTTTATTAATTAACATATATTCTTATCTAACTCTTTGAAACTATTATAAATTCACACTATGTAGCACGGACACGTGAGAGGTGTCCTATAGGACACGGACACGTGAGAGGTGTCCGATAGGACACGGACACGGACACGGACACGTGGAAACGACAATTTTGAAAAATAGGGGACACGACACGGCAGGGACACGGCTGTAAAAATAAATTAAAAAATATTTGTATATATATATAATATAATATATAAAATACTAAAATTAATATTATTAAAGCTTCACATTCATAAATAAATTATAAATTTAATTCAAATTTGTTATATATCAAATAACCAAAATACCAAATTAAATATGTATCAAATAAAAAAAAACATTCATAACAAATTGACAATCAATCAAATATTCAATACATAATTCATAAGACCATAGTCCATAAACTAATACATAAGTATGTCCTAAGACCCAAATTCAAATAAATATAAATTTACTTAAAATAAATCAAATAAAATTAAAACTAAACTTTTTCTAAAAAAAAAAAAAATGTCCCTTCCGTGTCCCCCGCGTATCCCTGCCGTGTCCGGTTTTTTTTTTTGTTGGGCCCACTCGAAAACGTCCTGGACACGTGTCCGAGGCGTTTCGTGTCCGAAACGGTGTCCGACACAGACACCTCACCCTAAATGAGATGTCCGTGCTTTGTAAGATTCACATGGTGGTGTAAACAAGGAGTACATGTCAAACATATTTTATTTTCTAGGTAAAATTATTCGTAATTGAACAAGAACTCTAATGCCATCTTGAATTAGATTAGAGTGTTTGACCATCCCAATTCAAAGTTTTATTTGCCTAGTCAAATGGTCTTCTCTATTTCCATTTCTTTGCTTTAAGAGAAGAAAAAAAATCATATTCTAACTTATGATATGGATAAGTTTCAATCCAAATCACTAGATTTAGTAAAGGTTCAATTCTTGGTCCAAAGAACCCATGACCAATTGATACAATGGACCTTGAGTTGTCAGTTGTCTCCCCCAAACTTCTATTAAATACAGTTATATCCCTCATTCAGTCAAAATTGCTACCTACTACAATCCTAACTACCAAAACATGTTTTTCACATTCTTAATATAGGATTTGGAAGATTACAAAAGAATATTTATTGCCCAACTATCCAAATGTACATCTTTCAGGAGCATATTTGATTCAATTTTGTAATCTTATTTTATTAATACTTCAGTTTGTTCTTTAGGCGGTTTTTTTTTTTTGGATAACTGGTTTTTGAATTAATTTGTGCGTAGATCGACTATTTTTCGTGAAAAAGTTAAACTGTTCGTCAAGTTTTTTAGTGGGAGAACAGCGGAGTGGCTAAATGGGGGACGGAAGGAGCTGGTAAATAAGGATGAGTTTTGAATTGGGCCACGTGGTGAACACGCGACAAAACCAAGAAATAAGTATGTAATAAGACTAATTAGTCACTAATAATTTATCGTTTGCAAATCAAAACAAATTCGATTAATTAGTTGCTAATAATTTATAATTTATGGATCGTAAGGTTCATAAGTCGCAAGAGAAATAAAAAAAAGGCTCATAAATCACAAGAGGAATAAAAAGATCCATAAGTCGCAAGAATAACAAAAAAAGGTCATTTACTAAACAATTATTCCAAAAAAGGTCAACCGATGAAAAGTTGGTCAAAAACCAGCATTCTAGTTCTAGTTATGGATCAAGTCATAGCCCAATGAAGTATTCATAAACTAGGGCCCATTATGGGTTGTCAGTAATCATACCCAAATAGGCCCAATAGAGGTGGATGCACCTTTATATGGAAAAAATAGCTAAGTAACAATAAACTTTAGTACTAGTATATATTTTGGGTTGTTTCTGTAGTTCTCCCTTTTCTTTACAGAGTAAATTACTGAAGTAAAGAAGCACATTGGAACAAAGGTGAATGCAACTTATATTCAATGAATTCAATTGAATCCAGTATTTTCAATACGAAACATAGATATATATCTGAAAACTACTACAATTTCCACAAATATTAAATTCGGGACGCATAACTTCAAAATTACAATGTGTTTAGTGCATAGGGTCATTCAAGAAAATTTAAGACAATGAAGTGTACATCAGATGCAAGGCACTGGTACAGCAAAAACTATCTGTTATGACTACCATGTTCTAAATTCTAATAGTTTCATTGAAGAAACATATCAAGAATCACTCATTCAAATAGATGTCTAATCATAAGCATACATATAATGTTTAAAGGTCCAATATGCACCGTCTCTCTCATTTTCATTCATTTAGAAGTTGGGTATATGAGTCCTCGCTGGCCATGTTACAAGACGTATTTTGTCAGATTGAGGTCCAACATGTACTGTCTCTCTCGCTTTAGTTCATTCACAAGTTGTATTTTGACAACAACAACAACTATGTCTCAGTCCCGAACAAGTCGGGATCGAGTATATGAATTCTCACTGACCATGTTATTACAAGACGTATTTTGACAGATTGATCAAATTATTTGTCTAATACCATGTTGCAAGCAAACACAAGAACTCTAAGAAGCCTTTGATCTGTAAGCCTATTGTAATGTTCTTTGGTCAAAAGCAAAGAACATATCAAGTTTAACAATTACTATGCAGATGGGGTTCAAAAGGGATCCTCAAGCTAACAATCAATTCAAATATGAATATAGCACTACTATATATGCCTAAGATTCTAGTGTTAAATGAACCATTTCTTCCAGGATCTTGATTAGGTTCAAAACCAGTATCACCACTCAACGCCAATGTGATGAACGAAAAGAGATTTTGGTTTCCCTTGATAGAAAAAACAGAAACATATACGTGTATCACGTGTAAAATACGTCTAAACAAGTTCTGTATATGCTCTCTGGTTTGACATAAATATGATCAAGGCATAATATCCAAGTATCTTGTTACAAAATACGCTATCATACAAGTAATCGTTCCCTTTCGAACGAAGCACTTCTTAACCTTTACTTGGGCCCTACATGAGCAGTGGTGAAGTCGGAAATTTTGATAAAGGTGTTCAAGGATACTTTCAAGGTCATAGTATACATGTATAGGAAGTATCATTTGACCTATATACTTTGTATAATTTTCCAACGAAGCGTGTTCAACTGACCAGTGAATCCACCCTTCGGCATACGTAGCTACCCCCACCCCACAACACTAATTCGAATTAGTCAGCCAGTCTGGAAAAAATAACATCTACTCAACATAGAGAAGCAAAAAAGAAAGTGAATTTCCAAAATATGAGTGTATTGAAACCAAGAAAAGTAGTAAACTTTCATAAACTTACATTAATCAGCATCAGCTCAGAGAAAAGAGAACAACTTAAAGTAAACAGCAATGTACAATGACAGTGAAAATAGTGCCAATAAGTGCTGAGGCTTCACTTACTGCATAACCTCTCAAGCTGGCAATTGCTCCTAATAATATTGCACTCGGCGTTGTATACTGCAACAAAAGCACGAACGTGTACATATGATCGCCCTCGACAAGAAAATTCATCTTATGAGCCAACGTAACAACTCCGATCCCCAATAACGGAAGCACCAAAAGCCTAGCTACCGATATTCCAATCATAGTCCGAAAGCCAAGTTTGGACTCGTTAGGCCCCTCAGCAAGCATTCCTCCGAGAATTAGCATGACCGATGGCACCATTGCACCGGCTAAGATTTCCAAACTGTCTGTTATGAAAGATAGAGGGGCGTCGTATCCAAAGACAAACGATTTGATATGTGGGACCGTCCCAACGAGTATGGCAAGCAGAGAAGCAATTGTCGGGGGCTGAAGGATATGTTGCACGGGCGTTTGTTCAGCAACTGTTTTCATTTTCTTGACAGCTTTAGGTGCTGCCAAACACCTAATGGACTCGGGAGGACTATCCGTTGCATCTTCTACATTGTTTATCAGGTATATTGGATAACGAAGACATAAAGATCTTCGTGACAAGGGGCATTTTTGAATGTTCTGTTTCTTTATCCTCAATGCCTGGCCACTCTGCTTCAACTAAAAGAGGCCTATCAGCTTCGTTATCCTCGTGCTCGTCGTCCTCCTTTCCATCGACAACCTCATAGTACTCCATCGGAGGCTCTATCATATGATAAACGAGCGTGTAAACAAGAATCACCGCGACCCATTGTGCAAAAGAAACATAAGCAACTCCATTCTGTTTGCAATCAGGACCAAAGGGGTGATCCATACTATGACAGATAGAGCTAACTATAGCTAAGGGAAGATTTCATTTGTTACCAAACACGGTCATGATGATAGTGAATCGAGTAAATTCTTGAGGTGGACGATATATGAGCACGACTTGCACACCTAAGATAAAGCCAACAATTGTACTTAACATGTTAACCGGTATAAACCACCAATGCACAAATTATCGATTGTGATCGATTGTCCCAAGTGAGTGAAGATCAAACATGGCAAGAAAAGTGCAAAGACGAGTTTGCTAAGTAGTTTGAAGGTTTCTCTTGGGACAATTTGGAATTTCTTGTGAGCAAGAACTAATCCGAAAAGTGCAAGTGAAAGAAGCTTAAGCAATGGTAGCACAGTACTTATGACTTATGAGGCCTTGTTCAGCAGACTTTGTGTTGCCATTTTTAGCTACTTCACTCAATAATCTTAACGTCTTCTCCTCTTACTATCTCAATCCCAACAATGTCCTTTAGTGGGCCCTACACGACACAAATTCGGATTTGTCAGACAATAGAATTCCGAAGGAAAAAATTATTGTCTTCTCTGCAACATAGAGAAGCAAAAAGAAAGTGAGTTGCCCAAAAAGTATTGAGCTTTATTGGAATCAAGAAAAGAATATACTTTCATAAACCTAAGCAACATGTTTTCATTGTTTTTTCTACTCTTCAAAAGTATTGTGCCAACCATATTGGATACTCCAAACGTGCACTACTTCTAGAAGATTCGACAAGCACCTGACTACATTTTTAAAGTGTTTGAGCAACATAGTTGACCAGATATATTACTACTAATATCAAATTCAACAAGTAGGGAATTGTAAAACATAATATGATAAAAACAACAATAACAATAACTATGCCTCTGTCCGAAACAAGTTGAGACCACCTATTTGAATCCTCACTTATTCATTTAAGTTCATTTCATGTCATCAATAAAATAAAAGTGAAAAAACTCCTCTTGTGTAAGCTTGCTTGCATTGCCAGTCCTAAGCACGGATAAAAGAGCACGTAGGTTGGTAGAGAGCGTAAAACTTACAAATTCATGATAAATCCTCGTAAAACATAATATAATATCAATACGATTTTTCAGGTGAATTGAACATTTATGGGAGAATATTGGAAAGTGTCATGTTAAAGCAGATATAAAGGATTATTAATGAAAATCTCCCAGAAGCAACGTAAACTATAATATTTCATAAGATCAATTAACAACCACAATAATAGGTAATTCCAACAGTCTAATGATGGTATTAACATAATCAAGAATTGTGAGAAAAATTTATACCTTAAAATTTCGAATTTGCCATCGAAAAACAAGATTTTTGCGTCAACACAGAATGCATCATATTAAAGAATTCTGATTGAAATCAATAAACGTGACGAAATTTTCACGTATTGCAAAAGAGTAACAGGGAATCTGTGAAATCACATAAAATTATATTTAATTAGGTTTTATTTATACGTAAATAGTTGTATTAATATATAACACACTGAACTGTATTAATATATAATGGACGGTATTAGAATAATATATAATGGATTGTATTTTTTTAGTACAGTCCAGGGGAGATGAGTCTCAAAAATGACAGTTGGAGTGTACTATTTTTAGAAATAGTACAAATCGATCCACTTAACGCCCATCAAACGTATTTTTTTATCCAAAGGTACCAACAGTACCAAACGTGACCTATCACATAGGACTCGGAGATGTGCGGAAAAAACACCATATTATTATTCATAAAACAAGTTTTTTTTCCGTTATGAAATAATAATAAAGATAGAACACGAATATTGTTGAGAAAGAGAGACGAGAGTTCTTATTTCTCTTGAGAGATGAAATACAATGAGGGGAAGAGAAAATTGACTTGGTCCCCTAGTTATTAGCTCTAATATTTCTCCTAAAGATAGACATCCATAATATATGATAATATCTATAACATTCCCCTTGAATGTCTATTTTGATAGATAATATGTCTCATTAAAACCTTACTAAAAAAAATTCGATGGAAAAAATTCTAGTGAAGGAAAAATAGTACACATTTCTAATAATACACATTTTGGTTGCCTCATTAAAAACCTTACAAGGAAAACACAGTGGGACAAAATCTTATACGGAAAAAAGAGTACAACACGTATTAACTCCCCTTGATGAGAACTTCAGTCCAAATGCTTGAGTCTTCGCATTTCAATCTTGTGCACCATCTTCTTGAAAATTGTAGTTGGTAGAGACTTAGTGAACAAATCAGTCATATTTATTTTCAAGCGATTCAAATTAATCCTAACATCAATTGGATTTATTGATATTTCTTCATTTTCTTGAGTTTGCGGCTCATTGATTTCTTCAAGAATATCAGGATTGATCAAATCTTGCATTTCTTTATGAGATTCTTTCTTAGTGTCATCTTGACCATTTATTTTTATTTTTCTAGGATTCCGATCCTTAGAACTCAATGGTTTATCATGCTTCAGGCGTGCTTTGAATTTATTTGTTATGACACTAGTAGATAATCCTACAGGGACATCAATCTGAATTGGGACATTCTCTGCAAGGATATATGATTTGGTAATCATTTTCAAATATGTAAATGTGTCTGACGTTTGATTTGCTATTTTCTGCAAGTGAATAATCTTTTGGACCTCTTGCTCACAAATAGAAGCACGTGGATCAAGATGAGACAATGATGAATTATTCCATAAAATTTCCCTTTTGGGAAATTTATCTCATCAAATCGATAATATGCAATTGATCTCATTTCAGTATCTCTATGTAAGGAATAAATTATATCATGTTCATAATTATAGCAAGATAAATAAATGCATCAATTAATAAAAAATTATGGTACTTCAGGACCAATCTAATTTTTTCACTTCAACTTCTTTTAGCAGGTAGTCTACTGCTTTTCGAAAACTCTAAAGCTCCAATAATATTCAAGTCACCAACTTGCATAATATTATGAAAATATTTTGAATATAATAAAGGGATAAGGGTAAACAGAGTCATCTTTGTATCCCTCATTAATAAATTTCTATTAAGGTGATTTCAGTACATCAACCTTAGTTCATTTAATCTGTTTAAGGATTACAAACAAGTTTTTCAATAACTTGTATATGCTTCAGACATTTTTAATCCTTAAAAAAAAATCATATAAATTTTGTCACGTAGGTCATATAGGTTGAGACAATTTTCATTTAGTATTTAATTTACATGACATCTTCTGATGTCAGGACTGCAAGTCCAGTAAATTTACCCTTACCAAGATGCATCTACTTGGTAATTATTTCTACATTTACATGTTTTAAAAGACGTAGAATTCAGATCCTCATAATATTATACAATGTTGCGCACTATATTGATTCAACGATATCGTCGACAAGATATCATTTTGTATCGATTTGCAATTAAACATAACTTATTGAGATCTTATCACTTCATTATTTTTCAGGTACCTGAACCTCGTATGAGGTTTTATGAAGTGTTAGATCTTAGGCTCTTCAAGAGCACATTGCCTCCTTATTATGATCATTTTGATCATTATCTCCTCTCATTTTAAGGATTATTGCATTTGTGACCTATTTGTCTAACATGCTTCACGCATGTTGTAAACCATGTCCTTCAGGGACATTAAGAGCATCTTGCAGCTGGAATATGAAATAGTTGGGTCAGCAAATGCTTCTAGCATTTGACTTGAATTATCGTTTGAACGAGGATCATATTGATGATTATCACAACATATTTCTTAGTTGTTTATTCTCTCCCCCCTTATGTCAGAAAAACTACCATACATTTCCATCTTCTTTGGGGAATCCATCTGTGTGCATCGTGATAGATTCATTAATCATAATACCGCACAACATAAACTATTAGATGAAAACAGTTGGTTCCTGACCTTGAATCAATTATGAGGGGAAAATTTATCATAATTTATTGGTTTGAAGCATACAAACGTCGTTGTATGCAATATATCATATTTCAGACCAACACCTGAAACTTTATTCTCATAAGTAATGGTTTAGCTATCTAAGGGAGGGCATTCAACGCTAAACCAATTTGAATATCAACCAACATTATTAAGATGAATTGTCTTGATTACATACTCTGAAAATTGTGCTCTCAACTCAATTATTTTGAGCAAACAACTTCATAAATGTCAAACTGTAAGTTGACAATAAATGCACATGTGACCGTCTCATAAATGCATCTATTTAAGACATCACATTGCAGGCGAACGGACCCTTATTCACCTTTTATATTTTTCAGAATTTTGGGATTTAGTCCCAATATTTAGCTGGAGTAACCAATATATCATGAGAACAAGCAACAAAAATAAATTCTTGAAGATTCTTCTAGTTTTTCAATATATGTCAAATACTTAATTGCACGTCATATTTGAATCGGGATGACCAAATCACTCCTGCCGACTTATAAAATTATTTATACTAGTAAACTTCAAGTTTACCACGCCATGTGATATTTGTTTTAGTAAACTTCTGATTTACTATGACATGAATTATTTTATTTTTGTACCAATAAACTTCTGATTTTACCGTGACTTGTATTTCATCATGCTTATAATTGTGTTGTACAATTTGGAGAATAAAGAGGATAACCTTTCACATAAATATTTATTACCCACTATGATTTTGAATATATTTAATTCTCCATCATTTATAGCTTCAATATAATAGCCATTTACTTTAGTAAACTTCATAATTACTACAACTTGTGCTCGATCCTAAAAACTTTGTATATTACAATTTAGAACGAATGACATAATAGTATATAAGCTCTTCAGAAGTCTTTAATTTATTCTTCATAATCACATATTGTTTGGACACTACTGGTGCCATGATCTTCTAGATATATAGTTAACTCTTCTGAATCCCTTAATAAATTTTATACTACCAAATTAATGATCAACAGACATAAGATCACACCATATGATTCCTACAAATGAAACTAGCAAAGGGAAGGGACAAAAGCATATTCCCGAGATCTTGAATTTAGCGTTGGAAATTTACCAATTACAACATAAACAATTCATACCTTGAATTTAGCATTGGAAATTTACCAATTAAAACTTTCTCCTAAAACGATTTCATCAAGTAGTGATCTTACCTTTAACCTTGGATATAACTTTAAATTTTATGAACAATCAATAGCTTTAAGCTTTCAAGTTAGTGGCCCAAACAGTTCATTGTAGCAGATTTCATAACTAATATTTAGATCAACTTTGCTTTAACTCACTAATCTGTTAATAAGAAGAATGCAATGATGTATTTACCAACAAAGTCCAAAAATCAACAGTTATAATCTTATTGTGAGAGCCATAAGGTCATTCAATGTATGAAGACAACTGAAAAAAGAGTTAAATTAAGATAATCATGATTTCTATGAAAACGGAAGATCTAGTTTTTAATTAAATAATTTAATTTTAATCCAAAACCAACTAGAAATATATATTTACGTACTTGAAAATAAATTAACCCAGTTGGTAAATTATGTTTTCTTCTACTATATGACACATCGTTACTAAGTAGTTGCTAAATAACTAGAATGAAAATAACTTGAAACACAACATATCTATCATAAACTGAAAGCTGTCATAATTCTCGTGGTCATAGTTGTCTGGAGGAGGGGTTTGCTCGAATGTATGCAATAAGTTGTGCTTAAGGGCGATGAGGTAAGGCGTATGTGGCATGTTGAACGAGACATTGTTGACCCACCAAAGATCGTCATATCACAAAATAACATTTATATTCATTGTTATTTTATCTCTTTATGAGGTATGTTGTGATATTTCTTCATTCACTTCGATGAATGAAACTTGGTCATTTAGATTCACTTTATACACAACTTTCAATAGCTTATTATTTTTCTCAGGCACAAAAAAAATATTTCTTCAGAATATTTCTTAGACAATTTTCAATGTCTCAACTACTTCAGGAGTAATTTTTTAAAGTTCTACTACTTTCAAAAAGTTCTACTTCTGGAGTAGAGTTTAAAGTTTTATTACTTAAGGAGTATAATTTAAAATTTGCTACTTCGAGAACAAATTTCTAAGTTTACTACTTCGGCTCTAAGCATAGAATATTTATAATATATTTTTTCTCAACTATTCTACCTCTTCTGGAGGTGAATCATGATAACTTTACAACCAAACACACGTCCGTATTTATAAATTTTATAATTTTTGTCACATTCGCTTCAGAAATTAGATTTATATTTGTAACATTTATCAAAATTTCTTATTCTTCAAGAAACATAATCATCCCTTTAACATATCAATGTATGATGGCTTAGAACCTTTTTAAAGATATTGCTACTTTTAGAGTAAATTGAGGCATACATATCTTAAAAAGAATTTTTCTCTAATATATCCTCCACGATAATCATAATAATCAAAATATTATCACTTTTAATAATTAACGAAGATATGATATAACCACTTCTGGTGGTTGTACACATTTTTTTTATGAACTCTGCTAGAACTCAAACCAAGCGTGACGTTAATATCATAATATTTCTTGATGTCTCATCACGTATTGCTCTTCAAGAGCAATTAATGCTTTTTAAATTTGATAGCGTAAAACGATTAAGACATACTTACAAATTAAAATTCATAAAGAGAGATACTATCTGACATCAAGGAAGATCCTGGTGTGATAACATGTTATGATAATAATAATAAAGCTAGAACAAGAATATTGTTGACAACGAGAGAAGAGAGGAGAGTTTTTATTTCTCTTGAGATGAAATACAATGAGGAGAACATCTCTATAGGAGAAAATTGATTTGGTCCCAAAGTTATTAGCCCTAATATTTCTCCTAAAGATAGACATTCACAATATATGATAATATCTATAACATATTTTCTTTTATATGTATTCTCAATAAGTAAAGTCAATGCACAAATTAAAATATTAATTTGACTATACCTACTTATTGCAGAAAATGGAAAAAGAACACTGGAGTTATGTCAACAATTCACCTTACATAATATTCATACGTTACACCATTTATATGCTCAATGTATGATCTACTATAAATTTCGAATTCATATTGAATCTAAGTAATGAGATCTCAAATCTCTACCCTTTAATTTTGAGAAAAATATTTTCTATGCACATACTATAATATACATCAAACAAGGGTACGTATATTTCCAGATAAACCAGTTACACTGGCGAAGGGTCCGCAGGAGAGAAAGAAAGAATAGTTGGGTTCAGACTAGATTGATACTCTAAACGAGACCAATACTATAAAAAAGAAAGTAGCAAAAATCATAACAGAAAAAAGATGGACAATCAAACCTATTTCTCGATTCACTCAAAGAGGTGAATAGGATCATAAGTTAAAATTTCACTTATTTTCTCATGAAAACATTTTATAGGGAAACACGCTTAATGTAATACCTGAGAGTATACACTACCTATACATTTTGGTTGTATACTATATGTTGTGTATATATATATATATATATATATATATATATATATATATATATATATAGATATATATATATATATATATACGCTTCAGCTGTATATGTTGTGTATAGGTATGTATAGTATATTTATATTTAATATATACACTAGCACATATTTTGCAAACTAGATGCCGAATGATAGTTAACAGTAATTTTCCCATTATACATCCCATCCTAAAGTTACATTCAAATCCATTCTTCACGATGGAATCCACTTAGCCTAACAAGAGTGCCCAAAAAGTTCTGGAAGCGTCCGAAGCTCTCTTCAAGCTTCCTATCTTTCCATTCCTTTCTAAGCTTCAGTCGCTGGTTTTTTTTTATTTCATGATTCAACATATCTCATGGGCCTACGTTTGTTGATCCCAATTGAATTTGTCGGATCCAAAATTTACTTATCTAACCCAAATAAAATTTGCAGCCTTAAGTTTTCCTACTCAAGCCCAAGTGTGCTATTATCAATTTATCACTAACAGTTTGTTTAGCGGCCCACTTAATGAACCCTGCAGACTACAACAACTAAACCCAACTTTACATACCAACTTGCCTAATTTTCAATTTGGCCCAATCCCAATTCCCAAGTTGACAAGGTAGCATTTGTTTTGATGTTTTTGTAAAGATGACACTTGGGCCTAACTCAATTTTAAAAGCTAGTTTGTAGGGTGAAGATTGTTCAAATTCATATAAAAAGTACATGTTTTCATTTCATATTTGATGTGGACTTTTAACACTCCCCGCACGCACAGACCTTGTTAACTGGAACGTAAATAATATAATTTGGGGACCCAACATCGCTGAACAAAGAATTGGAATGATACTGACTCTGATACCATGTAAATATATGGCACCTGGGCCTAACTCAATCTCAAAAGCTAGCTTGTCCTGGGGATTGTTCAAATTCATATAAAGTGTCAATGTTCTCATTTCATATCCGATGTGAGACTCTTAACCATTTTTATGAACTGATTTTGCAAAATATTGAATTTTCTAGTATTGAGTGGTGGCCTTTGTTTGTGAAAACTTCAATTGAACTTTTTGTTTAATAATTTTGAACAACATATTTACAATGTCTAAGAATTATTTGGTCTTGGTCGGCCTAAGATATGTTGAAGAATGAATTAATGTCAATTGGATTTCATCGTTTAGAGAGGACATGTACCAAATTTTCATTAATTTATATATGCGAATGATCTATTTTTCTATACTTTTTGCAAGTGCATCTAAATTTTAAAGTCTAGTACCACCATTACTAAAAAATATTTATTTTTTTATTTGAAAATGTATAATGGCTATTTCTCACCGAATATTGGTGGAAAAACTTAAATACTAGTGTTTCTACACGAAAAAAATAGAAAAGTTTTCAAGCGTTTCAATGAGGACTTATTTTTCACCATGTGTTTTTGTAGTGAGCTGATTCGGTGGTAATAAAGTAAAACACTCATATTTCATAGCATAATTTTTTTCGTTGAATGTCGGTGAAAAAAACATATATTTTTAGTAGTGCACCCAGAGATATCATGTGGTAACCTTATACCTATATACAAATGCGAATTTAGAATTTCTAGAATATGAGTGCACTACTAACGAAAGGAGGAAAAAATGTACTAAGTGATAATTGATCCTTATTCCTCTTAGTAAATAACTAAGTTTTCAACCAAGTGCACCATTAGCTTTTTGTAGCATGAGTATCGTCAGGTAATATTCGATCAATTCTAAAAAATATGTACATAAAATATATATTTTCGGAAAAATCATGGGTTCACGTACCCCAAAATTTATACATAATTCACCGCTGCCTATACATGTTACTTAATAGTATAATTTTTTTACATCATCAGTATATATACAAGTTATTAAACTCAACGGTCATAACAAATATACATTGATATTGTAAATTTCTTTTGCAATAATATCTATTTTTAAACTTGTTGCAATAGGTTACTTGTCTTATTTTTTGAATTTATTAATTAAACAAAAGTGTGTTTTTCTAATAACTCAAACTTTTAGATAAGACATATAAACGTCTTGAATTGAAATTTCATCACCACTCATTATCAAGGTCGTGTGTTAATGACATAAATCAACAAATGAAAGTCATGTGTTATCCCATAGTCACACAATACAAGCTAATTACACCTTTTATGAACAATTACATGAAATTATCCTTTAGATGACCTAACGGAGAAAAATCTCAAAAAGTAGTTCGAACTTAGGAACTAACTAGAACTTGACCTAGCATCCCAAGCTAATCAGAACTATATAGTTCTACTCCAACCATGCATCTATCTTTTCAAAGTCCAAAACCAACTAAAAAAATCAAGAACTGTTAAGCTTATCTACCAAATCGTCCTTGCTTTCAGAAAAGACATTATAATATTCCAAGATTGTTTTCAAAAGTAAGTTTGATGTTTTAGATTACTCAAATGTTGTAATAGTTCCTTAGGATTCCCATGTTGTGTAGGACAGGACAGTAAGACTTGTCATTTCAATCTGTCCATTTTGCACCAAACTTCATCTAATTGTTTGATCTTTCTTTTCTTGCTTGGTCCTTGATTTTAAGGTGAAAATTGATTGTAGGGTCTTAGGTATTTTTTTTTTGCCCATGGTACTCGTGTCTTCTTTTGGAATTTCCTTTGTTAGGTTCTCACTTGTAAAATATAGTTTTTTTTTTTTGACGAAGGCACTGCCATTCTTTCTGAAGTAAGGCGATAAACTCCCGATCGATGCATAGCGCAAACCATGTCAGCCAGTTAAACCACACTTGACAAGCCAGGTGTGACAGGCTCCCTCCAAGAGGCGAAGGCAGGTCAGACGTTACCCTGGGGTTTCGAACTTGTGACCAAACTCTCCACACCACCCAATGAAGATATCCTCTGCCTTCAAGACCAACTGGTCTAGGGCTTCGAATTTGTAAAATATAGTTGATGGATCCTCAGGGGTCCTTTCATAGCTAGTTAGAGTTATTCGGCTACTAATAATATATGAATTAATTATGAGGGAATTAATGTAGTATTATTTTATACAGTTATTAATTATGAGTTTAATTATTTATGTATTAATTATTCCACTTTTTGTGCATAAAATAATATAAATTTCATCATAACTTATACACATGTATTAATTCTGCGGGTTTTTAAATTGCAAATCAAACACTGTACTAATTTATACATGAATAACTCACATCATAACTAGTTACCAAACAGTGTATTACTTATGCAGGATTTTAATACATGAATAACTTACTCTTAACCAACTACCGAACGACCCTTCAGGATTTTTACCCATTTTACGAGCTTACATTATATTTACAATATTTCTACATATTTATATGTAATCTAAGAACATGGAGTGGGAGTGGGAGTGGGATGAGGGGCCGACCAGTGCCATTTTGAATTTATTTTTATATTCTAGAAAAGAAAGTTTATTAGATTCTGAATAAATTACTTATACGTACATATAAGTGAATATTTTAACTTAAATACAAGTTTTGTACCTAAGTTGTTTGATTTTGCAGAATTCGTAAAATTAGATAGACTTGTAGTTCCGTCTAGGGGTCCAGGGTGATAATTTCAGTTATTTGGTGAATAGTTATTACAAGAAACAAAGTTAAATAGGGCAATGCAACTGTTGCTTGGCCTTAGAGTTCTATTATTGGACTTTTCTTACCATTTATGTTTCAATTTATGTGATATAGTTTGACTCAGCATAAAATTTAAAAAATAAAGGAAGCTTTTAAATTTTATGGTAACGTCAGTGCGCCTCTGGGAGCTGTTACACCCTGGGCCAAGTGTGGTTTAACGGGTGACGTGGTTTGCGCTATTACGTCGGTCAGGGTTTACTTTGCAAGACTCGAAAGAAGCGCGGATTCCTTCGTCAAAAAAAAAAAAAAAAAGAGTGTATACTTTAGCTCATTCCAGTTTTAGAATATTATGATGTCCTGCCCGAATTTACATAGTAACTTTAATTTTTAACCATACAGCTGTTTGATTTGATTTATAATCAGTGTACGAGGCCTTTTCTTTTTCCCCTGTTCTCAGATATATATATATAGGTAAAATTGTACACTCTAATAAGTGCATGTTTGGTTTGAGTTCTGATAATTCAGAATTACTTCTGGATGACTATTCTCGTGAAAATGAGAAAAAAAACGGTGTTTGGTTTCTCATCTTCAGAATCAATTCTCTTCTGGCAGAAGCTACAATTCCTAGCTTCTGCCAGAATCAATTTTGCCGGAATCAATTATGTCATTTATTTCAATTTGAATTTTACTTTTTTCTTTATTACCCTCTTTAATTTTCATCAACAATTCTATCCACCTTCATTACCCTCTTTAAATATCTAGAAATAATTACTAAAAAAATCAAATATTCAACTCATGTTCTGTTTTAATTAATGTGATCTTTAGTGAATCTAATTGTTGAGCAAATGTTTATTCAAATAAAATAATGATTTGATTAAGTTTTGTTATTTTTGCAGCTTGTGCAATTGTTGAATGGATAAATGAACGATAGAAATTTACATACTTTATATTCGAATATTTAAGTATTATATTGCACTTTTAATTCTATTATCTACTTTAAATTCTAATATTTAAGTATTATATATTGCACTTTAAATTCTATTATCAATTTACATTTATTTCAGTTTAGGTTTTTACCTTTTCCTTCATTACCCTCTTTAAATTTTCATCAAATTATAGAGTACATGCAAAATTAGTATTGTAATAATATTTAAGTACTATATTGCACTTTAAATTAGTATTGTAATAATATTCTACTAATATTTAAGTAATATATTGCACTTTAAATTCTATTATCTATTTGTATTTTTTATTTACATACTTCATATTTCACTATTATTTTAGTAATTTTTATTTATATGTATTTGATTATGTCTAATTTGGTAATTCTACATTCAAAAGCAATCTTTGATAAAAACTATTCAAACATCATGAATTGATAACAATCACTTTTACATTATTTCATCTAAATATAAATTAATTATTGTCAAACTCAATTCTGTCAAAATCTATTCTGTCAGATTGCAATTGTGGATATGTGGTGTTCTACCATCTTGCACTTATTGATTAATTCTACGAAATACTTGTTATCTATTATTAACACATGTATCGAATAATCGTATTTTAAACTTCTAATTTATGTCACAATAATACTACTTCGGGAGTATAAATAGACTACTTTAACCCTTGTACTCTGGAACTTGCCAATAAAGTGGAAAGGATGGAGTATAGATGACTAGCTAGCAACAGTTGTAACAGATTGTAAGATCGTGGAATAATTTCTCTTAGAGATTCCTTACATTAATCACAATATATATAGTTGTACAAATGTGATTCCTAACACAGTAAGAATCCTAAGTTACCTTAAATACATGATACTAATAAATACAATATATACTGTGAATATTTAAAGAATATTCGCTAATACTCCCCTCAGACGGAGCGGGAGGATGCTGAATGCTCAGGCTGGATCTGAAGTATGTGAACAATTGTCTGGGTAGTCCCTTTATGAAGATGTCTGTATACTGATAGGAGGAGGGTACATGTAGAATTTTGACTAGACCACGTGCGACCTTCTCACGGACAAAATGAATATTCATCTCAATATGTTTGGTCCGCTGATGCTGGACCAAATTACATATAAATAGCAGATACGTTATCACAATAGACTATAGATGCCTTACGTAATGGACAACCGAGCTCCAAGAGAAGATTCTGGAGCCAACAGATCTCAGCAACTACATTAGCAACACCCCTATAATCTGCTTCAGCACTGGAGCGAGATAACGTGGCTTGTTGCTTGGTAGACCAAGAGATAAGATTATCCCCTAAAAACACACAATAGCCTGAAGTAGAGCGTCGCGTGTCCGGGCACCCTGCCCAATCAACATCTGTGTAAGAGAGCAAATTGTTCGGAGCGGAGGGGTAGAGATACAACCCATAGTCAGGAGTGCCCTTAATGTATCTGATAATACGCTTAAGAGAAGCAAAATGGGGTTCTCTCGAGGCATGAATGAACAGACACACCTGCTGAACGGCATATGCAATATCGGCCAAGGTAAATGTGAGGTACTGAAGAAGCAAGACTTCTATAGAGAGTAGGATCAGACACTGGATCACCCTCAGAAGCACTGAGCTTGGATTTCGAATCAACAGGAATAGACACAGCCTTGCAATTCGACATCTTAGCTCTTAACACAATTTCCTCTGCATACTTACGCTGACTCAGGAACATAGTATCTGCAGATTTAGTAACTGATATACCCAAGAAGTAACTCAGCTTGCCTAAATCAGTCATAGCAAATTCAGTTTTGAGAAGAGCAATAATGTCATTTTTCAATTTTTCAGATGAGGCGGTGAGAACAATGTCATCCACATATAATAACAAGTAAGCAATATTACTACCATGATGAAAAATGAACAGAGATGTCATACCTGTTGCAAATAAACTCAATCTGCATAATATAGCTGGAAAAACGGTCATACCAAGCACGAGGTGCCTGTTTTAGACCATATAGTGACTTCCTGAGACGACATACATATTGGGGAACGGCTGGATAAACAAAACCAGGTGGCTGATGCATGTACACAGTTTCTTTCAAATCCCCATGAAGAAATGCGTTCGTGACATCCAGCTGATGAATCTGCCACTTTTTACCCATAGCAATACTAAGAACAGTACGAATCGTAGCCGGTTTAACAATCGGGCTAAAAGTATCACCACAGTCAATGCCCTCCTGCTGATTAGTACCATTTGCCACAAGTCTAGCCTTGTAGCGTTCCAAAATACCACTGTCTCTGAATTTGTGACGAAAAATCCACAAACATCTGATCACATTCACCCCCTCTGGTCTAGGTACTAGATCACAAGTATGCTGCTTAGTTAAAACATTACATTCCTCAGACATAACCGCATTCCAATTAGGGTCAAGTTTAGCCAATTTGGGGTTCTTTGAAAGTGGAGAAATGGTTTGGGCAGACAGGTAAAGTGGACTTTGGGTTTGAAAATCTCGTGTTTGGAACGAGTTTCCATTTGGTGACTGAGTACAGTGGGTGGCTGCATTGGTTGAGTAGTAGGGTCTGAGACAGATGGATATGGAGAAGATGAATGGTTTTCCGTCAAGGGACTAGAGGGGATTGGTGACGGTGAAAGATCAACTTGCTCACTGGAAGATCGCATCGCGCGCATCCCTGTGGTCGCGCGCGCGAGGAGGATATGAGTGGGCTGACTCAGAATTCTACGAGATATGACTGGTTCATCAAGAAATGAGTAGTCAGGTTTTCGGTATTTCTGAGGGTCCGAAAATGGAAATATCGTCTCGTTGAACGTGACGTGACGAGAAATGTGAATCTGACGAGTGAACAAGTCATAGCACAAATAACCCCTATGGTTGGGTGAAAACCCGAGGAATACACATGGTGTAGTTCTAGGATCCAACTTATGAGGGGTGGTGGAGGTAAGATTGGGATAACACAGACAACGAAGATTCGTAGGTGGTCATAAGATGGATTCCTACGATATAAAATGTCTGTGGGGGTCTTGTTTTGTAAGGTGCTAGTAGGTAAAATATTTAGGAGGTATTCTACCATTTTGACAGCATAGACCCAGAAAGATGATGGCAGACATGCATGAAAGAGGAGAGTACGAACCATGTTATTAACAGTGCGAATAATTCGTTCAGCTTTACCATTTTGATGGGAGGTGCGAGGACAAGAGAATCGGAACACCATGCCTTGTTGAGAGCAAAAATTATGGAAAACTGAATTATTAAATTCACGTCCGTTATCATATTGAAAGAATTTTATTGATTTTTCAAACTGAATTTTAATAAATTTGTGAAACTAAAAAAATTTAGCAAAAACCTCAGATTTGAATTTGAGTGGATAAATTCATATAAAATGTGAAAAATCATCTAATAAAATAAAATAGAATTTGTGACCTAGAGAGATAACAACATGAGAGGTCCACATGTCAACATGAACAATGTCAAATGGTGAAACTGTAATACTCATTGAAGACAGAAAAGGAAGACGAGTATGCTTGCCAAGCGGACAAGAAAAGCAGTTTTGGGCAAGTTTCTCATTATTACATTTAATACGCTGATTATTTTTAAGAAAAGAAAAAACATGATCTCCTGGATGTCCGAGCCTATTATGCCATGTGGATGGAGACAATGCATCAAGGGAGACTGGTTGTTGAGTTCGGACAGTGGAAGAGTTTGTGAAAGGGTAAAGGTCTCCCACACTATTGCATCGCGTAAGAATTCTTCCCGTATTGAGATCCTTCACAGAGAAACCAAAAGGGTCAAAATCTACGGACACCCAATTATTACGAGTGAATTTCCTAACAGATATCAACTTTTTAATAATTTTAGGGGCGTAAAGGACATGATTAAGTGAGAAGGGTGGATGTAGATTTTTAATGTGTGTATTGTCATAACCTGCAATTGGAATACGGTGACCATTGCCAACAGTAATGTATTGAGGATACTTTAACCGAAGCAGTTGGAAAAAATTACCTGAAGAGTTGGTCAGGTGTGATATGGCTCCGGAGTCCATATACCAATTATTGTCGGGCGGTTGCAGAGTGAAAGTGTTGAAAGCTTGACCCAAATCAGTGGGTTGCATCTGCTGAGCCGACATCAGATGGGCTTGTTGAGGAGATGGATCGAGAATCGGCCGCCATCTTTCAGGCTGTTGATGTCGCGATCGGCGGTGGTATTCTTGCCGGCGATGCGCCGCTTCTTTGTTGTCGCGATCGGCCATCTTCTTGGCGATGGCGCTACTCGCTTGATGTGCTTTGCCTTTTCCGCGACCCTTCCCCTTATTTCCTTTCCCTCGTCCTCTGCTGCCTCTGCCTCCACCGCGGCTCTGCTGCTGGTGGTTATCCAGCGGTGGTGGAGTAGTAGTGATGGTCAGCAACTGCACGTTTTTAACGGCTAATGTTTTTTTATTGTGCTCATCCTGTTTAGCATGTCGTGTTTCTTCCAACAACAATTGTGAACGCGCCTTGTTGAATGTTGGAAGTGGATCAGCCTGTTGAATCATTGTTGCAAGAGTATCATATTCTCCTTTTGATAATCCTGCAACGAGTTGTAATACCATTAGTCTCAGACACCGTTGTCCCAACATGAGAGAGTTGGTCGGCGACAAGTTTCAGTTGTTTGCAATAATCAAACATATTGTTAAAATTCTCAAGACGAGTGTTGTTGAACTGCTCCTCTAAATACACCGCCCGAGTATTTTTATTATCCTGAAATATGTCTTCCAAGCGTACCCAAAGTTCGCGTGCCGAAGCACCAGTTTTCAGGATAGTACACGACAAGTCTTTTGAGATGGTACCATAGATCCATTGTTTAACAATGACGTCAAGACGACGCCATGTCGAGTCATCAATCTCATAGGGGCGAGGGATTGAATCATCAATGTGGTCAAGCACGTTATACGCGCAGACATGTATATAAAATAGTTCTACCCACATGGAATATTGACATTCTTCTTGATCAAGAATAACAGGGACAAAATTCTTGATGTTTGTGACAGCAAAGGCCGGATGAAAAAAAGACTTTGAGGAAGGAGGGGTGTCAATTAATCTGGAGGTCGAACCAGTGGATTTAGGAGAGGTAGGAGGAGACATGATAGCCACAGGGTTAGAAATTCAAGGGGAAAATTCGCCACTGATGAGAAGAAGGGGGGGGGGGGGGGCGAAAAGTAGAGAGAATTTCTAGGTTTTAGGGAGTTTAGGCTACTGATACCTTGTAAGATTGTGGAATAATTTCCCTTAGGGATTTCTTTCATTAATCACAATATATATAGTTGTACAAATGTGATTCCTAATATAATAAGAATCCTAAGTTACCTTAAATACATGATACTAATAAATACAATATATACTGTGAATATTTGAAAAATATTCGCTAATACAGATAGATATGAGGATTATACTCTAATTAGATGTATCGTGTTTGAGTCCCGAGTGTAAAAAAATCCTCATTAGGAGCATTTCCCTCCTTTAATAGGCTCTACGTGATCCGAAATGAGATTAGTCGCGCCCCAATGCTGAAAAAAATAAAAAACCAATTAGAAAAAACACAATATTTGGTTCATTTGTATTGCTTCGTACAACTGCTCTAAATCTACACTTAGATTTTCATGTTCCCAATTTCCAGTTTCCTTCCCTATATATATCTCCCTCTTCCTTATTGTCAAGCTCAGCTCCCATACACACTTCACTGATGGTTCACATGAGTTTATATTTTTGACAAACTGTATTAATAAAAAGAGTGATCTTTTAGTATTATTGTATGAGCCATGCATGTTTTTTTTTGTGTGCATTCAAGTATTGAGTTGATTGATATGTTTTGCCTTTTAAGATTTTTTCCCTTTTATTTAGGGCATTGGAGAAAATAAAGGGAGCTCTCTCCAGTCCAGTCCGAGACAGTCGAAAGCTAAAAACATAGCTGATGACTCGTTGATTCTTAAGCACATCAACAAGCATTTTGGAAATGGATGATACGTTTGGGATTCAACGATGCATGAGCTGTGTTTAGCTATCGTTGTCACGTCTTGGACTGAAGGGAGCTCCCTACTATATGCCACCACCCTAATCTTCATTTTTTTAACTTAGTTTAATCGATCTTTATCTCATGCATATAATACTAATTGATAGGAGTACTCAATTTATATATGTATATATGTGTGTGCAACAAAACCCTAATATAGTATAATCAAGTTTTATACACATGTTTTCAAGGAATTCAAATTATATCACTTATTAAGATTAAAATACTGGATCCCACTGTCTTTGGTCAAAGTTGCTTACGTTTTAGTTTTTCTACTGTGAAGTTCATTTTGAGTAATTTTGAACTCTTTTGTTGAATCTATCACTGCTCATATGTTTTTTTGCTTTACTTTGTTTATATATTGTTATCTCAGGCATATATATAATACTTCATGTGGACTGGAGGATTCACTTTCCATTTCCTTATAGATACCTTTTGAGATTTTTCTATACAACAACAATAATATATACAGTGAAATTTCACAATGTGGATCTGAGGAGGGTAGAATGTACACAGATCTCATCTTCATTTTGGTAGGTAGATTTTTCTATGTTATACTTTTTTTATATTTAGTACTCCCTCAGTTCCAAAATACATGATTCTCTAAGAAATTTTTACTTTTTCACGATAGTTGATTGTTTGCAATTTCAATGTAGTTTTAATCTTATTTTCTCAATTTTACCCCTATTTTTTATGAGATAAATATGTAATGATTGATTTACTTTGAATGATTGTAGGGTATATTAGTAAACAATCACAATCCCTTAATAAAACACTTTATTCTTAGACAATCATGTATTGTGGAACAGAGGGAATACTATTTTATGATTCTCTGGCTCCTTTTGACAACAGGTTGTACATGGATATATTGATGGACCTGCAAATTAAAGCTAAAAGTTTTTGAAAATAATAATAATAATAAGAAGCAGCACACTTTGACAACCTAATATTTGTGTCCTAAGGAGAAGACTTGTACTTTAATCATGTTAGTGTATGTATTATTTAATTGTAATTTGACATATTGAGCACAAGTAGCTAGAGGTTTGGGGGGGAAGAGATGAACTCTCTATATGAAATCTTCTCCATCATCATGAATTGATCTTTTGAAAAAGTTTTAAGTTATATACATTATAATTTATTTTTTTACATTATCAGATCGTTCAAAGAATATTTACACTTAAATTTCCTCAAATTTGAAATTTATAAGTAATCTTGAACAGGGCCATCTCTGGGGCGGTCAAGGCGGCGCCACAGCACAGGGCCTCATGACCGGCGGGGCCTCCGCGGCTCCGTCCCAATTTTTTTATTTTTTTATTGGTTTAAAATATTAAGATATGTGTTAAACATGACTTCAATTTTATTAGTGGGAGTTGTAGCCTTGCGGTTGAAGATTTCCTTCAAAAGTCATTAGCAAGCGAGAGCTCGTGTGTTCGAATCCAATAGCACCAAAAGTTTTTTTTTAAAACACAAAAATTGAATTGGGTTAAAGTTCAGCTCCCACCCAAAATAAATTTGGGCCCAAAGTTCATGTCTCAATTTGATGTTTTGATCAATAATTTTTTTTTAATATTAATTAGTTAATTTTAATTTTTCATGTGAATAAAAAAAGTGTCTTTTTTTTTCTCGCACAGAATCCTTAAGAGTATAGGAACAACCCTGATCTTGAATATAAGACATGTAATTACATGTTTTTGTAATAGATAAAAGTGACATGATAGTGTCAAAATTTCTTATATATAGTGAATATAACTTAAAACTCATTTTTTATATTGTTCAAGGTCTCTGTGGATGATTGTTCTTGCATGTTAGATTGACTGAGACACATGATTACATGCTCCATTGCTCCAATATTTGATTTGAGAGCAACTAGGAAGCAAGCTTATTTGGATGGTTTATATGGATATTAATCTTACTCCAATGTGCCAATGTTAATAGTTCGATCTCTTTAAATTTTGGGAAAAGGATAAACACCTCTCAATTTTGTGATTTAGAGTAAAATATTTTCGTTAAAAAAATTATATATACCCTCACCGTTATACAAATGCATATTTACCCTTTTGTTAACAAATTTTTGTTTTACAAATTTAAAAATTATTTACCTTGTTTTTTAATTTAAAAATTGTGAAGTGACTTTAAAAAAAAAATTGTTCATCAACTTCATGTTAACCCAATTGTAGATCTCCACTAAAATCATCCAAAACCTTAATCAAATTATCACTAATTTCTAATCATCAAATCTTTTTTACTAGTGAGAATGTCTGGAAGAGTTCATATTAGAAATTTGGATAATTTTGTGAAGGTTTTGGATGATGTAACATCGCGTACCTTCAAACTAAGTCTTGTTCATGATCCATGAATGTCGGAAACGAAACGTGGAGTTTACGTTGGAAAACCAGGTTCAGCTTTGTAGAGGAAATTTGACGGCAAGAAGTACGGACCGTAAAATATTTTACGGTCCGTTAAACGAACCGTCGATCTTCACTTTTGATAATGATGGTCAAGCTGTGAATTCGATGGACCGTCGAACTATTGACGACCCGTCAATCTTCTCCCTCTCTTAATTTCATCACCTCTCTGAAAATCCTCAGAAAATGACGGTACAGTCAATTTGGACTGTCAAAATATTGACGGCCCAGACTCAGACCGTCAAACATTCGACGGACCATCGAATGGACCGTCAAATCCCCCGACAGCAAACAGTATAAATACGACACTTGAGTCTAAAAATCAAATTTTCTTATTCTTCCGGTCCTAGCACATAGGTTTCTTCTCCCATCATCATCATAACTCAATGTAAGCCCTTTTCATGTCATTCCACATGATTTTAATCAAGCATAATCAATTCCTTAATAGAATTCATTGTTCCTAACTTAGGGTTTTCAATTTAAACCCAATTCAAGGTGCAATCTTTGGGGTTCTTCTTCAAATTAAAGTTCGGATTTTTATTACAAGTCTTGGAGCGATTAAGATAGGTAGAGTTTCTATCCACGTGTGTGAATATCCATGTGCTTCCACACGCCACGTTTACACGAAATTCATGAAATTTCATAACTTAGAGCTTTAATCCAATTGCATGATAGCCCTAATCTATATGTATCATGATATAGCTTGTTATTGTACTACTGATTTTTCATTATGGTAATTAGGAATCTGTCCGTAATCCATGAACTCATGCCTTATTTTTCATGAGTTCTTAGAGAACATGATCATATTTACCCAGTTTCATGAACTTAAATATGTTTCATGATTTATGCCAGTTACATTATGTATTTCTTTACTTGTTTAATTTATGAAATTACAAGTTATGATTAAAATCTATTTGCTTCCAAACAACTATTTTTAAGTACATATTTTTGGGAGTTGCACAGATTACAGAGAAGGCTCAGATAGCCTAAAACTACGTATGTCAATGTAGGATTAAGGTTGCTCCGCCAGAGGACGATACCTTCAGATTAATTTATTAGATCTGTCGTGTTCATGTTCATGTCTCGTACTCCGACAAAGTACGAGATGACTTAGCTGATCGGACAGATATCACTCCACGTTATTATATATATATATATATACACACATAAATATACACTCTACAGATTTTACACATGTTATATTATACTCATGTTTTAGTTTCAGTTCATGTCCATATTATTTCTTGTGTCTGCTTATTTCTTTCAGTTGCTTTACATACAAAATAATTCAAGTGTACTAACGTCTCTTTGCATGGGGCATGCACTGCACGGTGCATGTCCAAACAAACACAAATTTGCTTCTCTAAGTTTGGTTGGATAAAACTTCAATCAAGTGCAGCCATTCCCTCTACCGACTACCTGCATTTTTTGATCCATCATCAACGACAACCTTATACTACACTTGATGTCTGTCGATATTATCTGCAGTCACACCTTTTTAATCGCTCAATCCACCACTCCCTCCCAACACACGTGCATTCATATGTAACATGATAAATACCTCGGCTTGCCCTTGCTTTTCACTCTCATTTGGTTATACGTTGCTTCAGCCCTCGAATCAAGAAAAATAGATTAGAAAACTAACAATATGCATTGAAACTAAATCTAGACATCAAGTGGCAAGCCCTTCAACAGCTTAAAGGAGCTTAATCCTTTGGTGTGTTGAGTATACTTCATAAATCAATGTTCTGGAGCACATGCAAAATCTAGGAGCACAAACTTTACAAAAGTATACCAAATCAACAACTTCCTTTATAGCAGTAATACTAAACCACATAAGAAAACCAAAAAAGGAAGGGAAAGATCTCATGAAGGGAAGCCAAAAAGAAAACGTAAGCCACAATTAATCTACAAGCAAATAGAATTATAGAATCCATTTTAAAATAATCCAATTGAACTTTTATCCAGAACGAAATAGATATCTCCTTGAACATTAATAGATGAAAATTCCTTAAAACAAAGTCTAGTAGAACATCTCCAGTAGTAGAAAGAGCAATGATCTCTCTGTTTATAGTATAATGATTCAGGGAATAAATTAATACCATATACATGCACTCACCTATGAGAAAATATTTACGTTCAAGAACACTTGTGACATCCAAGCTCCTGCAAAGTATTAGAAGAAGAAAATTGCAACGCCCCTGATCCAACTGTTAAGGTATTGTAAGCTTTGGGTCTAGGCCTGCACGAATTGTCCTAAGGTGCCGCAACAGTTGATTCTGAACTGATTCTTATAAGGTGCTTAGCTTTCTTCTCACATTACGATAAAGGGGTGTGGGGACAACCGGGACATAATAATACCTTAATAAATTGAAGCAAATGAAAGCTATTCCGATGGAAATTCGCCTAAGGTGTAATGTTCACCCTTCTTCAGAGGCTTGCACTCTGTCATGGACGTCATGAAAATGCCACAAATAATGAGGTCGTGACACCAAATATTTAGAGGAATTAGCAGCATATGGAATGGCAATGACACCAAATATCAAAGAAATTCTGGTGTATTATTTATCAAATGTAACAGAAAAACATTTTAAACTTTTTACCTTACTTGATCTCAAAAGTATTTAGAGGATCCTACTGACATTAGCATGCTTCCTCATTTTTTGTTAGTGTATTATCTTCTACAGGTGGAAGTGAACCATCTAACAATAGGTAGAAAACAGGCCACCTTAGCATTTTGCTTAAATACTCCTAGCGAAAAGTTTACTCTACAAATTCAAGCCATAATATTCTACTTACTCATTTCACTATTTAATTTACAAAAGAAGAGCTTTAAAGTTGTTTCCCACCAAATATTGCAATATGATTAGTTCTGCTGGAAGCATCTATTATCTTCCAACATTCACAGAAACAAATTATAGCACAGAAAGATACCTTTGGATTGTACTCTGCATTTCGAGCTTGAAGTGCAATGGCTTTAAGGTCCAGATTCATCGATGACGCAATATTCCTAGCAGTGAAAAGAATGGTAGGCACATAGGTCACTTAGTCGAAATCCACTTATAAAAGACACACTACTGCTGCTTGCACCGATAAACCTAATCACTATCAAAAATATTTTATTACTTGGGTAAACAGAAAATGGATATTGAACCTGACTCAACCTCAAAAGCTAATTTGAACGGTGAGTATTGTCCAAGTCCTTATATATAAGGAATTCATGTTCCAAGCTCTGGCTCATAGAATGATTGATGTTTGAAGCTATTATGACGATCATAACTAATACTTAATACAATATTCTTGCATAATTCTACAAACTTACAACTAACTCTGATTCCCTCAAATAACGGCCAAAACACTTAACCCCCTCCCTCTCCATAACAGAAGGTAAACAAACAACAATGGCTTCATCACTTCACTTCCTTTTTCCACCACCACAATCCCTCCTCAACGCCGCCAAAACACTCTCAAACTCGGGTTACATTTCCATGTCACTAATCACACACACCACCACCACATCAAACTCACTAAAAACAAATTTGATATGTTGTGTATATAACAAATTTTAGGCAAAATTAAAGTTCACGCATGCGTTCAGCTTGTTCATAAAAAACTCGCGGATTATACCAAGGTAATGTAGGGTTTTGTTGGGTCTAAAACTGTTGTAAAATTTGTGGGTGTGAACGGGAACGAAGAACTGAAAGAGAATAGATTGAACAAAGAAAGCTAATTGTGATGTTGTCGAGTCGAGTGTTAGCACTCTTTCCTCAAGACAAAATTACCCCCGTATATTATGGCTTACGGTAGATGGGTAATAGTCTCCCAAGATAAAACAACAATACTTTCTCAAACACAAGTCAAATGCTTGAAAACCCTTGCAGAAGAAACAAGAACAAAAGATTGCTAGAAGAAGAATAGAGGCTCTCAAGAATTTCCAGATTTTGTGTTGTAGTGAAGTATGTAAAATCTGATTTTGAAGCCTCTATTTATAGGTGCAAGATTGTGGATCACAAGACATGTGAATGCCTTAAATGGGGTGCATAGATCTTGCCAAGAGGCATCTTGATCTTGCCAAAAGACACCTTGATCATGCCAAGAGTTGGCTTGATCCTTGGCCCTTCAAATCTGTCCATGAATCAGAAGATTCTGGAGTGTTTTTGATTCACTGTACCGTCGGCACCGCGATGCCTCGGAAGGCACCGCGACCCAAAATCGGCCGAACCAAAATTTCGAGCTACTGGTAGGGCTGTTAGTGGTTCGGATATACTCGAACGGACGAACCGGCCGGTAACCGACAAACGGACCGAAACCTTAACGGTCCGGATACGAGTATCTAAAAATACCGGGACTGTTAAAGGCGGACCGGTAACCAGAAAATACCCGTGCCGGTCCCCCTCCACGGCCCGGCCACTCCCGGCCCGGTCCCTCCACCACCCGGCCACAGCCCCCCAGCCAGCCCCCACCAGAAGCCCCCACCCTCCCGGCTCTAATTAGTTGTAAATTGATCAAACTTTATATGGTCATAACTGCGCTCGGACGTCCTTTTTACCTAATTTTTTTTTTGATTTCGCGTATGTTTTCGAGACGAAAAATCCCACACGTTTGCTTCACCGGATTTCTCCAAAACCCTCCAAATTTACCCTCAATTTCTATTTTACCCCAAATCGTTGCGTTTTTCCATTTTCAAATCTAAATATCTCGCGATGTACAATTGATTTCAACGTAAATTGCGTGGCACGCGATCAGAATGTCAATTTCGGTATTGCAAATTCAATTTAAAAAAAAAAAAAAAAAAGGACCGACCCGGAAATTCTTACCGGCCGACGAAACCGGGCGATAAGGTTTCGGTCGGGCCGGATCGTCCAGGCCGAAACCTTACGGTCCGGTCGTGATACCGGACCGGACGGACCGTGCGTGCTGCACTAGACGAAGCCTGCGGTCACGCGCCAGAGCCGCGATCCACGGCGAGTGGCACCGCGATGCTGTCCCCTTTTTTGGCTCGGTGCCGCGGTCCTTTTATCGAGGCCCCGCGGCTCTTCCCCATTTTCCGTATTTTACACATTTCATCTTTTCTTATACCATCGTAGGAGATACATTAATTTGGTCAACTAATCGTTCATCCTACCTAACTTAAGAACACTTTAACATGTGTACCAACATCTCTTTCACTATGTAAAATTTAGCTAGACATTGTACGACGTATGCATGTGTGTGAAAATCGTATTTCCGATATGCGGGGCCCTTGTGTTCAAGTCATTAAGGACGGGATAAACTCGATCCCATTAGGTAACATTTCCAACAATTCCCTCTTGAAAGAGGTGTTGGTGCACGCGGAGTGCCAACCGTTAACAATCTAGTAGCGGAAGTGTATTGCATCGGAATAGGTAGCACGCAGCTTTGAACCTTTCCTAGTCAACTATCATCGGACATATTTACTGAGCGGTGAACGTGATGTCTTGAACCGTCAGTGTTTAGTATATGTCAAGACAATGATAGAGACACAAATAACTGTCCAATCTCTCGTTTCTTCTTATATTTTGTCCGTTGTGGCCGTGGACACGCTTGGATTCTTAAGTGCGTACAACTGAGGCGGCATGTCCTCACACTTAAATAGGTGACCTCCACAAAGAGTCATACATGGTAGTCTGAATCAACTACTCATGTTTGCTCTCCCTGACCAGGCACGGAAGCAGGAACAGGCCTATCTGTGGCATCGGATTTGAATGCCGAGAGGAAGAAGAATCCATTGACTTCAATCCCTGACCCGATGTGAGGTGGGAAGTACATACGAACAAGTGATCTTTGCCCGGGATTTCTAAATCTAAATAAGCTATTTGGACTGTAAGACAAAGAACGACTGCTACATCTATAAGAGTCGACCATCTTTCTACTTGACTGGATGAGTCAAGGTAAAAGGATATGGTTGAAGCATGCTTCCGTAAAAGTATCTTCGTCTTTAACCTCGACTCTCGAGTATTGTGTTAAGACCCCGACACTTAAACCTTGTACCCATAATTCAGGTAGCATTTTAGTGTCTATCGCGAGAAGGCTTTGGATTAGTGTTTCCGTAAAGAACCAATATCCGAAGTGCTCTTGATTTTCTCTAAGCGCTCAACTGGACCTTTACAGCTTAGTTTTCCCATTTAACCAAATTTCTGGGATCTCCAGTCATTATGGATGGGTTACCACCGTATCGGTCCTTATTGCTTGGGTTTTAAGCTCATTCCCCTAGACAGGCATATCATATGATCATTGGGTAATTCCTTAGTCAAAGTATCAGCTATATTCTCCTTTGATTTTATGTAATCGATGGAGATAATACCCATGGAGATCAATTGCCTAACGGTCTTATATCTCTGACGTATGTGTCAAGATTTGTCGTTGTATATGCTACTTCGTGCCCTTCCTAATGCCGACTGGCTGTCGCAGTGGATCATCACCGAAGGTACGGGTTTATCCCAACAAGAGATATCATCCAAGAAGTCATGAAGCCACTCAACTTCTTCACTTGCTTTGTCTAAAGCGATGAACTCCGATTCCATGGTGGATCGGATGATGCAAGTTTGTTTGGAGGACTTTCAGGACACAACCCCACCACCAATTGTAAATACATACCCACTGGTGAACTTGGTGTTTCTTATATCGGATATCCAGTTTGCACCATTGTACCCCTCTAGTACAGTTGGATACCTCGAGTAGTGCAATCCATATGACATTATGTATTTCAAGTACCGGAGTACTCGATTAAGCGTTTTCCAATGGTCATCTCCGGGATTGTGTGTAAACCTCGCCAATTTATTGACGACATAAGCGATATCAGGTCGGGTACAGTTTGTTACACACATCAAACTGCCGATTATCTGTGCATATCGCTCCTGGAGCACGAGTGCACCATGATTTTTATCAATGCTTTGATTCATATCCATTGGTGACTTTGACGGCGGACAGTCGAACGTCTCAAACTTTCTCATGACACTTTCTATGTAATGAGATTTAGACAACACTAGTCCGTCAGATGACTTAAAAATCTTAATTCCTAAGATGACATCTGTGATACCCATGTCCTTCATGTCAAAACATTGTTTCAACATGTTCTTTGTTTCCAGGATCAAGGCTCGACTACTTCCTGTGATCAACATGTCATCTACGTAGAGGCAGATCATGACGAAAGAGTCAGAGTCTCCTTTCACGTAGACACACTTGTCATACTCGTTAATGGAGAAACCTTTTGATAGTAGTGTGCTATCAATTTTTTCATGTCATTGTTTCGGAGCTTTTTTCAGCCCATACAGAGATTTGATAAGTCTACAAACTTTCTTCTCTTGTCCTGGAACTGTATACCCCTCGGGTTGTTCCATATATATCTTATCTGCCAAATCACCATTTAGGAAGACTGTCTTAACATTCGTTTGATGGATTTCAAGGTCATACAGTGCTGCAATGGCAAGGAACACCCTTATGGAAGTCATTCTCGATACTGGGGAGTACGTATCGAAGTAGTCAAGACCTTCAGTTTGCCGGTAACCCTTGGATACCAATCTAGCATTATACTTGTCTATAGATCCATCAGCTTTGTACTTGTGTTTAAGTACCCCACTTACAACGTAGCGATTTATTTCCCGGATGAAGATCAACCAACACCCAGGTGTGATTTTGCATGATGGACTCTCTCTCGCTTTCCATAGCTTCTTTCCAGAGTGGTGCTTCTGGAGTTGACAATGCCTCTGCAATTGTCCGTGGTTCATTCTCAACCAAGTAAGCTAGAAAGTCCGGACCGAAAGATTTCTCTTTCCTAGGCCCTTTGCTTCTCCTAGGTTCTGTTTCAGGATCAGTTGGGTTCTCATCCACATCTGTATCCATTTGTTCAGACTCGTCAGATTCCGGTGAATCATGACTCCTTTTGCGCGAGGCGACTTTATTTTCCTTTTTAGGAAAGACTGTCTCAAAGAATTCAGCATTCCTTGACTCTATTATTGTACTCCCGTGAATATCTGGTACATTTGACTTATGTACCAGAAAGCATAAACACTATTGTTATTTTCATATCCAATGAAGATGCAATCTACAGTCTTAGGTCCTATCTTGACCTGTTTTGGCTTAGGTACTTCGACATTGGCCAAACAACCACATACCCTTAGGTATTTGTAAGAGGGTGTCTTTCCCTTCCATAGTTCATATGGAGTTTTCTCTTTGCTTATGTGAGGGAATCTATTGAGTATCATGTTGACAGTGAGAACTGTATCTGCCCACATATTTTGCGCAATGCCAGAATTGATAAGCAAATCGTTCATCATTTCCTTTAGTGTACGATTCTTGCGTTCCGCCACACCGTTTGACTGTAGAGAATATGGTGCAGTCGTTTGATGGATTATGCCAGATTGGACACAGTCTTCCTCAAACGGGGCTACATACTCTCCCCCTCTATCACTACGAATAGCTTTAATTCGTAGACTTAGTTGGTTTTCAACCTCGGCTTTATAGCGCTTAAAAGCATCGAACGCTTCGTCCTTACTTTTGAGTAAGTAACGGTAGCTGTACCTTGTACTATTATCTATGAAAGTCACAAAGTACTAATTCCCCCCTCTAGTTTGAGCGAACTTTAAATCACATATGTCAGTGTGTATAAGTTCTAGAGGGGCGGTATCTCGTTCTACGGAACGGAAAGCCAACTTGGTATGTTTTGTCTCTACACATACCTTACATTTGGATTGAGGGTTTACAGCGTCAGACGGCAATAATTCCAACTTTACCAATCGTTTAATTGATTGATAGTTTACGTGTCCCAGTCTATGATGCCATAGACCGGACGACTCAAGCAAGTAAGAAGATGCATTTTCATTGATGTTGCGAATTACAGTTATGGAGTTTAGCTTGAAGAGGCCTTCACATGCGAATTCCCTTCCAACAAACACACCATTTTTAGTAATAACAAATTTACCGGATTCGAACACAACTCGAATTCTGGCCTGCACTAAAACATTAACTGAAACTAAATTCTTCCGGATGTCCGGAACATGCATGACGTTCTTCAACTTTAGGTCTTTGCCAGACGACAGCTTGAGTACCTGATGCGCGATTTATGCACACACTAAACGCAAGTGCACGTGTCGTGACAAGTAATATAGTCTAGGTAAGACCGAATATCGTCCCCAGAGACTGGTTTTCAAGTACCGATTATCTATGCTTTAGTTTCTATTTGGTTAATGTTAATTGATTAGGAATTTTAGACTAATAATGCAGAAAATAAACTAATTATAAAAATACTTTGAATTAAATCAGTTATGATGGAGAATTAGGGTTTCCAAGATCATCAACTATCCACTCTATTCAATCTTTAATACAATTAGACTGACTTCTTCTTCTACGTTAAGATAGCAGGTTAACTAGACCGTTTTATACTCCTGTTAAGGTAATATAAACACTCAACCCCAATGGAGAACCCTTCTACCTTTCGGTGACAAGATTGACTACAAAGGAGGATTAATAGCAATAACCTATTAAGCTACACAAGTATCGGGGTACTTTCGTCCACGATTTAAACCTATGTTTAATCAACTATAGCATATTCACAAAATCCCCTTTCGGCTTTCGATTAGAAATCATATAAGTTATGATAATTAGTGATCAATTAATTACCAAGCAATCAAAACAACTATTGAATAAATCTTAAACAAGTGAAGAAGAAATCAACTAATTTATTAATTCATGAATAAGAGTTTCAAGAGAATCACAAGGAAATCCCTAACAAAGTAATTAGCTTCTAGCCATAGTCACGCTAAGAACTAATATAATCTCCATACATGAACTAAAATAAACAAAACAAAAAGAAAGAAAAAAAAATACTCAAGAACAAGTGTTCAAGCCTTCTAGCATCCAAAGATTGTGTTGTGGAATATTTACAAGATGGAATGAAATGGTGGATGGAGAATGAGATGGGTGATGGATTGAAATGTGGAATGAAAGATGTTGGTTCTTCTAATGATGTAGAGACTATTTATAACACAAGAATCCTTTAGGTAAAGGGTTAGGGATTATGTAGGTAGGAAAGGTTATGGAATCCTTTTAGGTAAAGGGTTTAGAAAAAGTTATGGAAAGGGTTAAAGAATATGTAGGTAGGAAAAGTTATGGAATCCTTTTAGGTGAAGGGTTTAGGAAAAGTTATGGAAAAGGGTTAAGGAATATGTAGGTAGAAAAAGTTATCCCTTTTGGACCCTGAAAACATGTCAAATTCGGCCCAGAACTTCAGAAATCCCGCGTCGGCTCAGCGGCCCTGCAGTCGGCGCCACGACGCTAATCGAGAGCTTTGACGACTTGATGGTCGGCGCGCAAGGCCATGCTGCCGCTTGCGCCGGTGACATCATTCTTCTAGATTTTTCGTTTCTTCGTCCTTTGTTCGTCCGGTCTTCGTCTGATTTCTTCTATATTTCTCGGACCTTCTTAGGCTTCATTTCTTGGCCCTTTTAGTGTGCAATTCCATCTCATTTATGCTCATTTCATCTCCTTTTCGCCATTTTTCCATTTCTGACCGCTGTGACACAACAGAAAGGAAAACGACCCTAATACTATACTAAACATAAATGAAATGAGTAAAATACTAACTAAAAATGACTCAAAAGGTGTATATAAAATACACCGATCAGTACCACAACACCTTCCCCCAGCACATCTGAGGTAGCATTATTTTCCATGTACAACTTCTTTCCTTCAACAGTTGCATAGGTAGAGAAAGAATTTCGGTCGGAGCATATGTGACGGGTCACACCCGTATCCAACCACCATTATTTTGGATTTTCCATCAGATTTGCTTCTAGCACAACGACCGAGAAGTCTTCACAGAGATCATTAAGGATCTTGTCTTCAACCATGTTGGCTTTGGCCTTCTTCTTTCCTTTGGCCTTCTCCACCTGCTTGAGCTTCAACTGGCGACAGTCTTTGACCATTTGGCAACTTTGCCACAATGATGACAGTTGCCCTTGAATTTCTCAACGGCCTGAGTCTTTTCATCTTTCAGAAACTTGCATTTCTTACTCGGGTTTACTTTGGTCTCAACCAAGTTAGCCTTGACATCATGTGTTGCCTTGACTTTGATCAAGGTCTTCTTATTGTCTTCATGGATATGAAGCTTGATGACAAGCTCTTCAAAACTCATCTCTTTGGATTTGAGTTTCAGATAACTAGTGAACTCACCCCACGATGGAGGCAGTTTCTCAATCAGTGAAGCAACCAAGAATGATTCATTGTGCTTCATCCCCTCAAGATCCAGGTCATGGATAATCAACTGGAATTCATGTACATGTGACATGACTCATTTATCATTCACCATTTGGTACTTCAGAAATTTTCCGACTATGAATTTCTTAGCACCCGCATCATGAGTGTTGTACTTCTTCTGTAAGAGATTTCATAGCTCATTTGCGGTATTTGTAGTGCAATATACCGTGTAGCGTGGGTCACACAGACAATTCAGGATGTAGTTCCTACACATGTAATCATTTTGACTCCAGGAGTCAAATGTCATCATCAGGCCACCAGTAACCTGGGTATCCTGGCCCGTCTGAACCGTGTTTTCGGTTTAGACGTGCATATCATCTCCAACAGTAGGAGGATCCTCAGATAAGTATTTTGTCATACATAGTACGGTGAGATAAAACAACATCTTTTGCTTCCACCTTTTGAAGTTGGTGCCAGCAAACTTTTCGGGTCTCTCGGCTTGGAAGTTGGGAGGAATCATAGTATTTCCAGTGGTACTGAAAGTGATACCAGCAGCAGTAGTAGTGCCAGAAGATGTGGTGTTGTTGGAAGAAGAGACTTGTTCTTTTCCATTCACCATCTTTAGTTCTTCGTAATAATAATTTTGTCTTAATTGTTGTAAAATTTGTGAGTGTGAACGGGAAAGAAGAACTGAAAGAGAATAGATTGAACAAAGAAAGCTAATTGTGATGTTGTTGAGTCGAGTGTTAGCACTCTTTCCTTAAGACAAAATTACCCCGTATATTATGGTTTACGGTAGATGAGTAATAGTCTCCCAAGATAAACGACAGTACTTTCTCAAACACAAGCCAAATGCTTGAGAACCCTTGCAGAAGAAACAAGAACAAAAGATTGCTAGAAGAAGAATATATGCTCTCAAGAATTTTCCAGATTTTGTTTTGTAGTGAAGTATGTAAAATTTGATTTTGAAGCCTCTATTTATAGGTGCAAAATTGTGGATCACAAGACATGTGAATGCCTTAAATGGGGCGCATAGATCTTGCCAAGAGGCATCTTGATCTTGCCAAAAGGCACCTTGATCATGCCAAGAGTTGGATTGATCCTTGGTCCTTCAAATCTGTCCATGAATCAGAAGATTCTGGAGTATTTTCGATTCACTGTACCGTAGGCACCGCGGCCCAAAATCGATCAAACTAAAATTTCGAGCTACTGGACAAGAAGCACCGCGAACCCTGCCAGAGGCACTGGTGTTGCCCCCTTTTTTGGCTCGGTGTCGCGGTCCTTTTTTCGAGGCCCCGCGGCTCTTCCCCATTTTCCGTATTTTGCACATTTCTTCTTTTCTTATACCATCGTGGGAGATACATTAATTTGGCCAATTAATCGTCCATCCTTACCTAACTTAAAAACATTTTAACATGTGTACCAACATCTCTTTCACTACGTGAAATTTAGCTAGACGTTGTACGACGTATGTATTTGTGTGAAAATCATATTTCCGACGTGCGGGGCCCCTTGTGTTCAAGTCATTAAGGACGGGATAAACTCGATCCCATTAGGTAACATTTCCAACAAAAACACACAAATAAGGCACAACAAAAGTTTAAAATTTTTGTTAACTTACTTGCCATAATAATTTTGTCTAGTATGTTTACGCTACAATTGAAATCTGTAAAGACATAAAGAAAAACTTACAGTTTATAAGCTTTAGAATCTTTACTAAAAGGTGTGCACGCAATTGTCCTTACAACTGCAAGCCTTCGCTACGGTATACTCCTAGGAAAAGCAGGAAATCTTGGTAGAGGTTTGAGAGTATTTTTAATTCCTGAACTCTGAGTTCAGAGAGTAAGAATTAAAATGTAAATTTTGTGTAGAATGAGTAACAATGCAACCACCTAAAATTATGGGTTAAGTACTAAATATATAGGGTAGGTTGGGATACAAATGTCTTGGATTAGGCTTAAAAACCTAACCCAAAACCGAGTTGCAGTGGGCCAGTCGGATTGGGCCCACTGCCGTACAAGCGTCGCGGCGCCTCCCCTGTTTTCCAATATTTCTGCACGTTTTAATTTTAATTAAATTCATAATCTAATTTTGACTTAATTAAATAATTTCCATCAAATAGAAATTATTCTATAATTTATTATTGATTAAAATATCTCGATTACGAATATTTTATACCCTCTCAGTATACCCTTAGACCGAAAGGACAATCGACTTATAGTGACCCTTTAGGCTTCACATATCGACACTTAATCAAATTAAGGTTCACACGGAACTCCTAGACTGCGCCACATGATGAACTCAATATGTGAAGAACGTTTACAAGACTCTAGTAAACATCACCTCTATGTGCGATCCTTTCATTCGCAACACACTCGATCAAGCTTAGAATTTGACAAGTGTCTATCCAAATGACTTGATCACTTTATCTCATCTATATTAGTCGATAACTAGATCATATCTCAAATATGTCTCTTGCATTGCCAATGACTTAGTCGACCTAATATCACTGAGAAGCTGAGTGTTCTCTCAAATATCTAATCGAGGAATGAATCCTATTCTTGGCTCAACTACCATCTTAGTATGTATCGCAATGTACCCAACTCAAGTCATGTTTTATCCTATAAGGAATTTAAGTTTAGGACAGGATCAAAGTACATTACTCTACAAACCAGGTGCGTATTGACCTCAAGTCAAAGGACATTTATCTTCCACATGCTGATAATACTCTAGACATGTATAACAAATAGTTTATCAGCAGGGCATGTCAATATCCTCTAAGAGTATTCATGTGTTCATCACTAGCAACCATTACTAGTAGTAAGTGAGACATACTAGATTCTCTAAGAATGTGATGCGGACCACATGTCGACTATAATATATCATTGATATCACATTCTCAATAATCATCAGTCGAGAATACTTTAAGAACTACGCTCTATCATTAATATTTCACCCTATCAATAACAATGTAAGCTCAAGGGATGCACATTAATGAATAATACAAACAATCAAATAATACTTCAGTAATTGCAAAAACCATTAAATATATTAATCTCATTAATAATACGAATGTGTTCAAGTACATTTGTCCTAAAATGATTGTCTCTAAGACATATATATTTTCAATCTCCCACTTGCCCTAGAGACAATCTCCAACGTATCTAATGTCCATGTTTTCGAAATGATCATTATGTTTGACTAAGCTTAATTTGGGTACTGGAGTCGTGGCGTTGTGGCGCTAATTCAGCTGAGCCGCAGCGCTTCAGAGGCAGAAAGGTCGACGAGAAACTGAAAAGTTTTTTACTCTTGGGTTGGTTTCGGAGCATTGAATCTCCATTACTTGGCACGTGAATTCAGCCATTATTTGGCTGATTGTAACCTCTCAATTAAGAGTCATTACATGGCTATTGAATGTCATTAGTTGGCTAGTTGAGAGGTCATTTTTCTTACAGTATAAAGTGAGGACTTGGCTCAATTGGAGAACAAACAAAACTCAGATTTTCTGATCTTCTTCTTCTCTAAGCATTTTTTCACACACTCAAAGGTTCTTCTTTTGATAACCACTTGAGTTTCATTTGCTCATTTGTTAGTTGTTGTTTTATCTTGGGAGACAAGTTGCCCATTAACATAAAAAGATATATACTGGGCAATATTATCTTAAGGACAGAGTGCTAACACTCGACTCAGCAGATTTCTTATAAAAGTTTACATTTGTTCTTGCTTTCGATTTGTAATTTTTTATAATAATTACTTACTTTCCGTTACTAGCCATTATTGTACTCACACAAATTATTTTTAAGGAATATCTTCAACTAGCCATTATATTATTATTCCAAATTCGGCTGATGCTAACTTGCTAAGTAACCCCATTGGGTATGGCTTGACTTTGTGAAAGACGGTTCTTTTTTTAAATTTTCAGTTTTCTATATCTTGTCATAGTTATTTTCTTTTATTCATGAATTATTTATTTGTGTTAGCTATTGTTTCCTTTTGTTAAAATGTGTTATCATGGCGTATTCAATTTTATTATCAGCATGTTCATACAACTTTAATTTTTTGTCTCTGGCCGTTTCTCTTGCTTTGTAATGCTTGCTTGATTGTGATTATGTTGTCTTGAGCCGATGATCTCCTGAAAACAGCCGTTCTACCTACCAATGTAGAAATAAGGTCTGTGTACACTCTACCCCCAGACCCTATATTGTGGAATTTTACTGAGTATGTTGTTGTTGTTGTAGTATGGTTGGACGACTTAAATGTAAAATATCCATTAAATAATAAATTATTAGCTCTCCATAATATTTTGAAATAAATCGGAAAGTAGTTGGAAAGACGGATGATCAGGGTGTTTCCCGGGAACAAGGGAGAGATGTGAGATTAGGAAGCTGGATTTTCCCTTGGAATGGCCAAATATTTATATATAATAATATTACTACTTATTTTCATTTGGCTGACGCAAAACTGAGTTGGAAATATATTTTTTTCCAAAAATGTTTCAACTTTGAAGAGGATATTGTAAAGAATTCTTAGATGGGAAAAGGGTCAGATTTGCCCTCTAAGTTTCGATTAAGGATCAGATTTGCCCTCCATTAAAATATGGAGTCAAATATATCCTCCATGTTAGCAAAGTTATCACATATGCCCTCGGTTGGACGGAAATATGATGTGTACGCCACGTCGGATCCACATGGACGTCGCGTCGGATCAACGTGGACGCCACCAACCCCCAATTGTCATCCCCCACCCACCACCACCACTGTCTCGAGGTACCACCACCAAATACAACCCGCCTGCATCGCATCGACGACCATCGCCTTCCCACCAAAGAACCAACCGTGGGCTTGCTGGGTTGGTTTGAGCTTGAGCTTGTTATGGTGGCCGGTTACTCGTGGGTGGGGGAACGATGGCCGGCGGCAGGGCCGTCTCAAACATTTTGAGGGTCATGTTCTACTTCGTAAAAGTGGGCCCTTAATTGGGCTAAGACTTGCGAATTATGGGCATTTACAGTAAATTCTGGCTAATACTACTTAATAAAAAAAGAAAAAAGGGATCCTAAAATTTTTCATTTTTCGGGAGGCCCTGTGCGGTAGCACACCTCGTACGGGTCCAAAGACGACTCTGGCCAACGGCAGTGGTGGAGAAGGGGTCGTATTTGGTGGTGGTGTCGCGAGGCAGTGGTGGTGGTGGGTGGGAACGACAGTTGGGGGTTGGTGGTGTCCACGTGGATCCGACGTGGCGTCCACGATAAATTTCCGTCCAACAGAGGGCATATGTGACAACTTTGCTAACGTTGATGGTATATTTGACCCCATACTTTAACGGAGGGCAAATCTGACCCGTTTCCCTTCTTAGATACTATTGATGTCATAAATGAGACATGTAAAACCCTCTCATTAAATATAAAGGTAAATGTAACTTATCAATAAACAACAATATACCAGTATAACTCCATAAATGAGGTCTAGGAAGAATAATGTGTATGCACCGACACTCCTACCTTGTGAAGATAAATAGGTTGTTTTTCGATAAACTCTCGGCTCAAGTAAAACATATCAAAATCAGTATCGAAAGAAAATACAGTAATGAAGAAGTTATGATGAAATGAAGGAGAAAAGAATAATAGTCACAACAAATAATAATAAAATTGAAGACTAAGATAATACGAGAGTAATTCTAATAACACCGATAAAAGAAACTAGACAACGCTCGATTACCTACTAACCTTCTATTCTAATCCTCGACCTTCATATCCTCCTATCTAAGATCATGTTGTAAGCTATGAATCTGTCCTCTAATCAACTCGTGCAAATACTTCAAAACATGGCACAAATGAGTTTAATCAAGAATGATTCAAACTTCACTCCATTTTCAAATTCGTTGCTCAACTTATGGCACATCTTGGCTGAACCTTTTTGTATGTGAAGTTAGAAAAACATCGACAATTTCAATAAAAATAAAATGTCAAAAAAGGAAGAAAATGAAGATGGTCGGTCGACATTGGTTGGATCTCATAGTATATTTTTTTCTGTTTCTTTTTTGTTTTAATAAATAAAAAATCATTATTTCAGGTTTAAGACGTGCTTAACCAAAGCCAGAAGCATCGTTAAAATTTGAATTTGATTCTAGTCAGCGTTAAATGACTCTTCAGTTGTGAGATCTGCAAATGATCATCCTTGTTTCGTTTTTCTTTATTATCGTTTCGGGTGTTATTAGAATAAAGTGTCAGAATTTAGCATTATTACCATTAGAACACTCATTAAAAATTTACCTGAGTACAAACACTTTATAAAATATATTTTTGATAAGAAACATTAACAAAACTACTTAGCCATTAATGTCTAGTTATGGTCCAGAATATCCTAAATAATGAATAGCGTGCAAGTACCTCCATTATTCTGTTGATACCTACCGCCTCTCATCAACACATGCATTATAACTCTATCCACCAAAACTTTAGTCACACATTTTTTATCCCGTGATTTAACACTGATCTCCGAGGTTTTTACCATTTTAAAATCCACTTTATTGACCATAAGCCATAGCTTTGGGTGCGATAATCCTAAAAAACCTTTTACCAATCAATGAAAAGAATATGTCTAAGGCACTATACCCACTGAAATATCACCAAAAACATTCAGCATGTCTAATCATTAAAACATAGGAACTTCAACGATACATTTCAATTTTTAAGGATGAAATTACCCTTGATGCGATCTACCAACCCATCATAGAAATTATTTGTTCCCAATGATCCATAAGCTTTTTCTTTGTTATGAAAATAGGCTAAGAAGTTTAAACTTTGCAACTTTACATCAGACTTCTGCTCATATTTACCATACTTCAAGACTATTCTGGATGATCTTCTTGGAGTTTCTAATGCTTTAAACCCCTAAAGATAACAGGAGGGAGACGAATTTTACTGCATATTAGAATTAGCTCACATAAGAAAACCTCCTTTTACTGCACAGGCATCTCCTTTTGATTAGCACCTGTAGGAGATGATAAATCAATGAAAAAGTGGGACATCTTGTATCAACATCACCCATTTTCCCCAAGCAATTTAGAAGCCGTCAAGGTTAAACAGATCAAGTGGATCAGCAGGAGAATATTCCTGCTGCTCGTCGGGTTTACCTTCATCCAACGGAGGAGATTCAACTTGTTGAGTTGGTTCAAGCAAATCGTCGTCCTTTGCCGTTGGTTCAAGCAAATTGTTGTCCTTTGCAGGCTGAAGCTTTGCCTCTTCCTCTGGCTCTTCCTCGATATCTTTGAGACGTGGTGGAGATTCAAGACGCTGATACTTGGGCTTATTTTTCTCCAGGAGAAGGTAAGTTGTGTAATACCAAAACATTAGTATTCTACTTTGAGCAACAATTGTATCACGTATTCGACTGCCTCCAAATGATAGCCGCTCAAGTGCCTGCATGGGTGAAATTCAAGATGTTGGCATATAAGATGAAAACAATTTGATTCACTGTCGAATCTTGGGGATTCTTATCAGTAAGCGTAAGATAAAGCGAGGGAGCGAACGGGTTCAATCTTGAAGGTCGGACACTGAGTGATATTCCTCTTGCAACGGAACCACCTACTGAAGATCCGAGAGGGAGCAGTACACTCCACTTTTTTGAAATCTGAAGCTCTTTTAGTATTGTCTACTACAGATTTCAAGTATGTATTGACTTCAACTCTCCAGGTTACATGTTACCTCTGTTTATACGATCACCCTACTGATGCTTGGTTTTGCATTAGTCTAAAATGATGCTACCTCTAAAATTGAACAAAGAGGCTACTTTAGGTTTTAGAAGTTGGATAGCTGTCAAACAAACACATGACACTGAAGAAGAAAAACATTGCCAAATAAAGATAAAAGTGGAAAAACAAAACAATACGCTGCAGTATTGGTACAAGATATCACAATGATATAGTGTGTTTATCATGTTATCCTTAGTATTTGTGCTTATCAGTCACAGACAGGTCTTTTAAATGGTGATGCTAATATTCAGACTTGAAATGTTCACCAGCCATCTGGGGCCAATGTTAGTTCTCTCTGCAACTAAGTTTCAGGGCTTCAATTGCACAAAGAGTCAAAAGACACCAACATGATTTTCTGGGTGGATTAGAGAAACTATTGCCTTCTTAATGGAAGTTTTAGTTAGAAGATGTGAAAATTTGATCCCCACATAAAAATTTCTACAAAAAGATACTAAAGCATATCACAGGAGAATCTTATGAGTAAAACAAAGAGATCTCCGTCTTCACTCACCTCTTCACCCGATTGTATGTGAAATGACTTTTGATGCTCAAATTGAAGACCACTAAATTCATTGATGCAGAGCCCCTGAAACGCCCTGAAAGTAACAAACAATCCCCCGACTATTAAGTCCTTGGATAGGAAAGAGTAGTAGAGTCAAAGAATGGCCAAGTACTTTGGCATATGAAGGGACAGTAGTACCATCTTATAAGAGAAACTCGAGGAATCCACCGAAAAATAATTGGTGTGTTGTCTGAATTGACATAGTACCCTCCAAAGACAATAAAAACTGTCATGAGAGAGGGGCCTAATGCTAATGCAGCTTCAGTCGTTGGAACCATAGCTCCCACAGTCAATCCCATTGCAGATGCCGCAAAAGACTCCACAGTTACGATTCCGCAGAACTTCCCAAATCTATAAACCAAAAGCAGAAAGATTTCAGAACTCATTATGGAGTCTGTTCTAGTTTCCTACCTCTTCTGCAAGTAGATGCTTGTGTCTTATTTTATTGAAATGCCAATAACCTGAAGTTACTGATAGCATCTATCACCGGAGGGCGGAAAATTAGTCATGGGGCCATTAAAATTTGGAAAGTGAATACAGGAAACAACAAACAGTCCCCTAGTGCGCAAAAAAAATGACTACAGAAGTCCTTTTTCTCAAATAAAGGCGCAGTAACTTCAGAGAGAACTGTCTTTTTTTGCAGCTGGCAAATATGCGCTTATCACAGTGACTGGTGAAAGGCTTGTAAGACATCTTACTGACGGTCTGAAGTCATCAAAAAGGATGCTCAGAAAGTTGGAAGAGAACTATGCATACGTGTGTCCCCATTTCAATTGCTTTGTTCCAGAATTCTTTGACGATTCATAAATTGTTAACCACATTTTGTTGGTAATAAAACAGATGGAACTGATTATAACTGATTATTATATCCTTCAACACATTCAACCTAACATACTGGAATGTGGATAATTATAATAATGATATGAAAAGTTTCTTTCTGGCTGCCAAGTTGTTTTCTAAGCTTATTTTATGTATTTATTGAGGTATTGTAGCTTAAAGGCCTTCTCTCTCTTTTCCTAAAAATTAGTCAAAGGAATATGAATAGACATGCAGTTTCTCCAGACTTTACTCAATACAGCCTCAGAGATCTGCAAGTAACTCAGATCTTTTGCTTGTTAGGTCCTTTTTTGTTAATTACTATTTACTTCAAGTGAGGAGAGACCTCTATCTGCAGAAAAAAATGATCAAACTTGCGGAGGAAGTTTATATGAAATAGCGACTCATATATGCATACAACTCATAAACAGTGGTAAACTCACCTAGAAATGGTAGGATGAAGTCGAGCCATTGGGTATAGGATGCCACCAAAGAGTAGTGGAAATGCTGCTCCAACTGGAATCTCAGCAATCAACTTTGAAAGCAAATATGGTCCCAGAGCATAAGATCCTTTTGCACGCTCTCTATCAACAATTGCTCGTTCCTTGGGAAAGACACCTACTGTTTTTGTGAGAGCTGCCATAGCAGTGTTTATTGCAGCAACCTATGCATAACAAAGGAAAATGGGAAGGAAATTGATCAGGAGCCCTGTGGCCTCATCATTTGGTACTTGTACTTTCATGTTTGATGCTTTTAAATTAGTGGATATATTATGTCCTCGCTCAGTGTTGGTTACTTGGCAACAGATTAGTAGCTGGGAAATTGGTTAAAGAATAAAAGGATCGCTGAAACCAAAAAATTGCTTTTGAGCATAGAAAACTCAAGGGAAAGAACAGATGCTTGTCTCCTTCCATTCATGCGCAATCAAGATTACATGTTGACACTAGATCAATCTTATCGACATAAATATAGTGGCATTTATTACCTGAAGTAATCCCATTCTGTCTTGTATTGACGTCTGCGATTTGCCCATCCTCCAGAACACAGAACCAAATATCAAAGCTGATGCAATCGACATCCTTGCCCGGACTTTATTTGTTGGTCCATCACGAGAAGCCTATGGATCAATTAACTAATCTCAATTATAACAGACCCAAAAGAAGCAAATTGCATCAAATACCACAATTTATTTATTTTTGGTAAAGTATTAGAGATTATTAAGTATTAGAAGTAAAGTCTCAGGCAGCAAGACTTGAACAAAATGACCTATAGCAAACATTGAACTAAAATTCTCCATTTTCCATCTGTTAAAATTTCCAAACAAATGAACAAACTCATCTTAATAGTGATCATTGTTTTCTATATGATTCATAGTTCATGCAGCTTAATGAAGCAATTTGTTACTCCTATTGTTTATCGTAAAGAATGGATCTCGGGCCTAACTCAACCCCAAAAGCTAGCTTGTAGGATGAGGATTGTCCAAGTCCATATAAGGAGTCCATGTTCCCATTCCATATCCGATGTGGGACTCTTAACACCCCCCGCCGCACGCCCAGACCTTGTTAACTGGAGCGTGGATAATATAATTTGAGGGCCCAACATCGGTAAACAAAGAATTGAAATGGGTCTGACTCTGATATCAGACAAAGAATGGATCTCGGGCCTAACTCAACCCCAAAAGCTAGCTTGCAGGGTGAGGATTGTCCAAGTCCATATAAGGTATGTTCCATTCCAACATTTATAATCAGCATGTAACCCCTCCCAAATTCCCATTAAATCAGAGTAGTGAGATTGGAAGAGAATCAGACAGAGAGATGAGACTCACTTGCATCCATGCACGTTTGAGAAGTAACCGGAATTGCCTCCACCAACCACCTTTACGTGAAATAAATTTCTTTGGTAAGTTCAGATGGGTCTTCGAGCTATCCCTTACAAGTGAAGTTGCATATAAAACCTCTGATATATTGTCTGAGAATGACTCAACTAGACCATCTATTCCTTTTTTAGAAGCATATACACTCTCTGGTGAACTATAGTCTATAGATATTAGATCTGCCAAAAATTCAGCAGGATTTACATGATCTGGACAAATGTACCTGTCATTTAGTAACCACCATTAGTACTTGATTAACACATTTGCAATTTGCTCTTCAAGTGAATCACACAAAAGCAAGCTGGCTCCATATCCATATGGCGATGGCATATCATAAAGGCATAAATTTACACACGAACACATGTACATAAGCACACATATCTATACACATACCTTTCCCCACACCCTCCCCCCACAAGAAAAATACAGAAAAAGAAACAAGGATATATTACATCATAAAGTGTTATAACTCATACTTAAAATTAATATAGGAAATTTCATAATCATGCTGCATGCTATTTCATCATACCAGATTCTAACTTGTTATCTATGTGTTAAAATGCAACATTAAACTCACCGTCAAGTTTATCAAAGTGAACTTTAGCTGTACTTAAGAGAATACAACTTTTAATTAATTTGCACCTTAAAGACATATCTCGTCAGACCACTAACCACACAAATAAAGCTAAAATGCCAGGAATAAATTGCCAGAAAGTAAGAGTCATTAGTAGTATAATACTATAAAGGGCAGCCCGGTGCACTAAGCTCCCGCTATGCGTGGGGTTCGGGGAAAGGCCGGACCACAAGGGTCAGTAGTATAATACTATAAGGTTATATAAACTATATAAGTAATTCAGGAAATGTGTAACACACCCAAATTTCGAGAAGTATGCCAGTACTTCATCACGTGCAGGACCAGCATAAATGAGCGAACCCTCTGCCAACAGAACAATGTCGTCGAATTTCGCATACACAGAACCTCTAGGCTGGTGTATAGAGCATATAACAGTATGTCCATCCTGTGCTAGTTGTCTTAGGGTTTCCATCACTCTCTCTGCTTGAAAAGCATCAAGTCCTGAAAGCAGGGGTTTGTGGGGAAGGAGTAAAAAGGTGAACAAGCACCATTGAAGCAATCCTTGTCTTCATGTTTAGTATTATGACTTCAACAGTAGATTTTCAGTAGAAGTTTGGGTAGAAAACTTTCAACAATTACAATGTGGTTTATGATTCAAAGTCAAGTAAACATAATACATCTCTTTTCAAGTTGAACCGCCATTGCAGGACGCTAAAACGGAATCCAGATACCAGAAAACCATTAATAAAAGAGACATGACATTAATAGAAGATTTCATTAAAAAAAGGCATTAACATAGAAGAGAATAGCAGGATAAGGCTAGGATGCATAAATGAATGCTATATGAACGAGGGAGAGACATATTCATTGAGATTGTCTTTCATAGAACTAATAAAATGTTTTCTCTCCAGAAGCCGTTAGCTTTCATTTTATATGTTTATTCTTTCCCCTTCTACAAGTAGAAGGAGCTTCTACAACCAAATGCTCTGTTTCACATACAAAAGCACTTCAAAATTAGGACCATATGTCTAAGTAAGAACCCCCACAAGGTTTCCATGACATAATGAGAATCAAGTGTATACATTTCCAGGCAGTACAACAGCACAAGAAATGCAGAATCCCGGAGAATGGTTTTGAAGTCCTTAATAGCACCACAATTCCACATTCACTATATCATCAAAGAATTCCATTACCCAGCAGGAATGCAAGCATTTGTTTCTGGACAGTATGGAGTTCAGCATATTGTCTGAGCAAGTAGAAGAACTAACTATCCCAGCTTCTACAAGGATAGAAAACCTATTCAGATTCACTTTTTTAGACTTTTTAAAACCATATGATCACAAAATTCCAATGCATACGCAAGCTCAACAATCTTTTATTGCATTTCAGCCGGTAAGTATTCTGACTTCCACTTCATAAAAATTTGACACAGTCACTTAACTAAGGAGTTAGCACAACTGGATAATGGTCGAGGCCAGGAGGGAAGCAACATTATAAACCAAAGATAGAAGAGATTGTAGTGAAAATTTGTAAGTCCTTGCCAGTTTAACTTCATAGAGAGACTGACAGGAAAGCATAGTGGCCAGAAATATATGGTTATCCTAATTTAAAACGTTTGACTTTATAAAGATCCTCCTTGGTTTATATGAGCTTCTAGCAATGTTTTGTCTAGGCACTATGAGAATTAAAGCATATAATACAAGAAGATACTCACTGGTCAAATGCGTTCAATAAAAGCAGAAAAGTTGGATGATACCATCATGGTCAAAGCATAATGCCAGCAAATGTGAACTAGCAAAAGAGATGGTATAACTTACCAGTTGTAGGTTCATCAGCAAAAACTACAGATGGACTGGCAATAAGCTCACATGCAAGTGACAGGCGCTTCTTTTCACCTCCACTAATTCCACGAATTTTGGCATCACCAATGCGTGAATCAGCACAACTGGCCTTTAGAAGAGACATGAAACCAACACAGCTGAGGACAAATTAGATAGATTTCTCTACTAAATGCAAAGTAATACTAACAGATTCCAGAGTTTTCAAGAAGCAGAAACTGAAGATAGATGGTGATTACTCAGCAAACGCATTAAAGAATGAAAAAAGGCACGTAACATACAATAAGGAGTTGTTTGGTCACCGACAAATTATTCAGATATTATAATGCAATGGATAATAATCACAAAATTATTTTGTTTATTATCAGATGTATGGTCATCATATTAAAATTTGGATATGAGATGTACTACTTAAAACATCTGTAGGTTTTAAATTGGATAAACAAATTTGTTTTCAATAATATTTGTGACATATATTGGAACACTTTTTTCCAATCTGGGATTGGTTTTTATATCATCTTGATTAAAATAATTAGCGGAATGTATAACTAAGATTATCAGATAAAGAATACTTCTAAGAGGAAGATAAAATAAAGCAAAAAAGAGTATGGTCTAAATATATCAATCTCGCCATCCTCCTTAATTTTAATACAGCTTCTTATAATTTTAAATCAATACTATTAAGTATTATTAGAAACAAGTGAGAGATAATAAGAGATCATAAACTAAAGAAGTAATATTTCAAAAGGCATTTTTGTCATTTACGTAATATAATGTATTGACGTTCCACATTTAATTTGGTAGTATAAAATACAATGATAATTGCAGCATAACTAATGCATGGACTACTAAAACTGGGATTAAAATAAAAATCAAATGCTTGATTATTAATACCGATTTTTAATCCAATAATAAATCAAGCCAAATAACCGTTAAGGGATTGCATGCATGCAGGTTCTAGTCCCAAAGAAATAAATAATTGAATAGGAGATAAATATCTCTACCTTACCAAGGTAGAGGTAAGGTCTGTGTACACTCTACCCTCCCCAGACCCCACGTGGTGGGATTTTACTGGGTATGTTGTTGTTGTTGTTGTAATAGGAGATAAATTGATTCAATGGTCGTCTGACACAAAATAATGACTCCATCCTTTCTGTTTAATGGATTTAAATTTTTGAAAATTGTAAGAGTTGTATAGAAATAGAATGCATCAAACATTTTGGAGCATTCTAAAATGGAAAGATTGTCATGTAAATTGAAACTTGAGAAAAAACTGAGTAAAATACCTAAAACACGCTACAGCCATCAGAGAAAGAGAGGTTTGTTTCTTGTAACTAGTGCCTCTAAGAGACGGATTCGAGCATAGAGGTCTATCTCTAGATCCTCAAGAGCTGGTAACTCATGATTCCAAATAAAATGAGAATGAGACAGATCTTTTTCGGGGCGTCCGAAGATTCGATCATTTTTGTATGAAACTTCTTTCGCGTATGAAAGGCTTGAGCGCCCCGGCTTAGTTCCGCTCTTCGGGACTTTCTTTATTCTTTTTTCGTGGTAATGCCGCATCTGAGACCGGAAAAGCAGCTATTTGTCTAATTCTGATCCGAGGGTGAGCTATAATTTTGTATGGTGAAGAGGAAAGGAAGAAGTCATTAAATTTTTTAACTAGAACTGGTCCTAAGTAATTACCAACATAAGACAAAGGGAAGCCTTACCAAACCTAGCTTAAACAATAGATTGTTCACATAGTCATCTCTCTCTTCTATTGAAGATATGTCCTGCAGCTGCAGTTCAGCTGCAAGAGAGAGAGTTTCTCGAACAGTCAACTGGGAAAAGAAAAGGTCCTCTTGTCTAACAAAAGCAAACCTGCAGTCGCAAAAAATTCCAGCATCTTAAATGAATTTCTCTCAAGAAGTAACCAGTCTAATCGACAGTGGTTATTGAAGCCGACGTACTTGTATATTTTGTTTGAAAATGGCACCCCGTTGATTTCCAAAAGGCCAGACAAATGTAACTTGGTTGATGCTGCAGTCTGACCTGCCAGAACATTCAGAAGAGTTGTCTTTCCTGATCCTGATGGCCCCATTATCGCTAGCAATCGACCAGGCTTGGCTTCTCCTGATACATTCTTTAGCAAAAATCTCACCTACAGATTGGGGAAAGGAAAAGATACAACAAGATTTCGAATGTCAGTATCATTTGAATCTGGCTCTCAAAATAACTACACAATTCCAATCATGGGAACTTGCATGTTACTTGATCATTATAACCAGAAATTAGTCATCCCAAAGTAAAATGAGCATAAGTTAAAGGCAAATCAAAAGATAGAGAGGTGAATATTAAAAATAAAGGGAAACTACAGTAACTTATAAGGCCAAGCCACAGTCGTAAAGATGGAGGAAATAGTCTAGATTATGAAGATAGTATCAAACAGATAAACTGTAAATCCATTTTGAAATAACTAAACTTGTTTGGCTAAGGAAAGAGTTGAGAGTATAGGTTTTCTTCACATACTCATTGATAATAATCATTAGTTATAGAATTACAGCTAATATTTTTTTAATAAGATAAAGATAGCACGACTACTAGTCAAGTATGCTAACTTATAAGTCTTGAGAAACTTAAGAGCAACAATCTTTTGTTATAGTTTACTAACATCAATATATAATATACACAAATAAACAGTTTTTCTAATAAGATAAGATAGCAATATGCCGAGGGTCTATCAAAAACAGTCTCTCTACCTCCAAGTGTAGGAGTAAGGTCTGCGTACACTCTACCCTCCCCAGACCCCACTTGTGTGATTACACTGGGTATATATATATTATAGCACGACTACTAGTCAAGTATGGAAACTTATAAGTCTTGAGAAACTAACATCTCTATCTAATATATACAACAAAAAAGGCATGAATGCCTCGTGGATATCGGCAAACTGATGAAATCGACTAAACAGAAGTTTCTCATCAGGCTAAGTGTCATGTGTTACTCGGAACTACAACACTACACCAATAGGAGCAAATTCTAGGCTCTTAATCTCTACAAAACAATCAGAAATCGTAAGTTTTGAACTTTTACACTAACACACACATTTGGCAACAAGCTATGAGCTTTATAATCAATTTCTGCTTAGTTTTACAAAATTTTGGATAAAATACTCAAATAAAACACTATTCATAAATTCACCAAATAAACTACAGTAACATTTATCAATATAACTTGGCGTTCTTCGTATAACGAATTTACTTCACTTCTCAAAATGCTACATTAAAAATTCAACCTATATTAAAAAAAACAATGAACTAACCGTATTAGATGATTTATCCGTTAGTTAACAAGTAATATTACTCCATTTAATAGTAACCGGAGCTTTATCATCAATTTCAGCTTAATTTTAAGAAATTTTGGATAAAATAGTCAAATAAAACAAACTGTTCGAATTTATATTTATCAACAAATAATGTACAGTAACATTTAGCAACATATAACGACTTTACTTGATTTCCAAATCTACATTAAAAATTTGAAGGAGCTTTGGAGTAACTGATAAAGTTGGTGTCATGTGGAGGTCATTGACTCAACCGGTGCAACAGGCTGCCCATTTTACATTAAAAATTCAATATATATTAGGAAAAAAAAACAATGAACTCACCGTGTTAGATGATTTGTCCGTTAGAGAACAAGTAATATTCGTCCATTTAATAGTAACCGGAGCTACTTTTCCGGTGACCGGAGCTTTGCCGTTTTCACTTTCTCTCTCCTCGTCATCGTCGGGAAATGCTTCATTTTCCGGTAAAATCACCGGACCAGGAGAGGATAAAAGTCGGAGTAATAGCGCCGCCGCTACTGCCGCCAGTAACTGGCCAACGCCGCCGCCTTTGACGCCAATTGGCAACATTTTCGCTCCGTTCACGTTTTGCTTGTTGTTCTTCACTCTTACACTACACTGGTCACTCGTTCTGTTAAAGAAAATGGATAATACTATTTTGGTCCCTCAATTATTGCTAAATTCTAATTTTGGTCCTTTTAATATATGATTTCAATACATTTGATCTTTAATTAATTAAAATATGTAATTTTGGTCCTTATTACTCTCTCTTTCTCAATTTATGTTGCACAATTTCCTTTTTAGCTGGTCCAAAAAGAATGTCATATTTTTATAATTAGAAATAATTTAACTTTAAAATTCTAATTTTACCCTTAATAAAATGATTTATAGCAACACAATTATCCTAGATTTGTTTTACACCACACATTTTAAAAGTCAACCTTTTTTTTTAAGTTAAATGGTGTCACAAACTGAGATGGAGGAAGTACTATATACTACTTCCTTCGTTTCAATTTATATGACAGACTTTTCATTTTTAGTCAGTTCCAAAGAATGACACATTTCTATATTTGATAACAATTCAGCTTTAAATTTACTTTTATAACCTTAATGAAATAATTTTTAACATTGAGTTATTTTAGACCACAAATTTAAAAAGTCTTCATTTATTTTTTAAATTTTGTGTCAAGTCAAAGGTCTTCATATAAAATATGACAGAGGGAATGGTATCTACTATCTTTTGTTATTTGTTTAGCATATTGTTTTATCGTGGTTACTGCTCCTTTTTTTTTTGGCTTGCTTGGTTTTTGTTTGATCTTGAACTAAAGGCCTATCAGGAAACAACATCTCTAATTTTCAAGATAGAAGTAAAGTATGTGTACATTATATCCTCTTCAGACCCAACTTATGAAATTATATTGGTATGTTGTTATTGTTGTTGAACTACTTTTAGAACTAGAGTAACAATACAAGTTTAAAATAATACAATAATTAAAAGGTGGGACGGTGAAATATTCAAAGGGGAGAAAAGGATCAAAAGTGCACATTTCAAAAAATTAAAATTAAATATACTTAATCAAATATTTCAGGACTGAAAGTAGATTTTATATTATTGAGGGACCAAGACCTTAAGAAAATAAAAATTAGTGAAGTGTAGAACATACGACGTCGTAATAGTGGTAATGGAGTTGTTACGACGTCGTTAAATGGGTTATGAGTAAGACAGAAGTTTATTGGGATATGGTGAAGGGACCAGGGTGTATTATATGAACAAACACGTGTCCTTCCGGAGGTGATAAGGTATGAAGGTTACGGTAGTAATTTTGTTATTACTTGTAAATTGCCAATTTAATTGGTCCTACATTGATATTTTTTTGTAAGCGGGAAGCGAGGCTGAGATTAGGGGTGAACATTTCGTCGGTTCGATTTGAGAAATTCAATTTGGTTTGGTAAAAGAAAAAATCGAAACCGAACCAAAATTAATTCGATTTGATTCAATTTTTTGAAATTCGGTTCTGTTTTTCGATTTGAGCATTATCACCTTGAACTTTTCAGATATGTGATTTGAAAGTCAATATTTTTTTAAAATAAACATCTTTTTAAAAAATCACATTATCACAATCTCACTCAATTTATCATTTGATTCATGTTCATGTACAAACAAATTAGTAAATCACATTACATTGAAGTGTTATTTCTCAACGTCTTAATTAATTTTGATGTGACAACAATGTGGCTCTCCAACAACTTTTGACGAACAACATATTATACTTGAACCCCATAAATTCTGTGACATTCAAAGATAAAAATGATGAGGATAGATGCCACATATATGTTTAAGAAAAAAGTGAATCGCGAGCTAGCCGGACTTGTAGTAAAAGTTGTTGAGCTATTTTTATTCTATCCATTTTTAATATAAATAGTTATCCATATATCATATCATATGAGATAAATTAGTTTAGCTTTCACGTTTCACATATCTTCTAAGAAGACAAACATCTGAAGGGAAGAACTTCAAATATAACAATTTTGATTTTTTGGTTTAATCAATTTTTTTATAAAATTGAAATCGAACCGAATAATTAATTTCTGAAAATTAAAATCAAAACCGACCAAACAAATCAAGAAACTGAAACCAATTTTTTTTTAAAAATTGCTTCGGTCATTTTTTTCTATTTGAACCGAAATATTCCTAGCCCTAGCTGAGATGATTCAGACGTGTGAATAGGATATGCACTGATGTTTCAATGCGGAGGTGTGAGAGGTTGACTACGGATGATTTTATCAGAGATAGAGGTAGACCGAAGAAGTATTGAGAAATGTGATTAGACCGGACATGATACATTTTCAGTTTACTGATGACATGGCCTTATATAGGAAGATATAGAGAACACAATTTAGGGTAGAAGTTTAGTAATAGTGGAGCACTGTCTCACTTATCCTTTCATACTCATAGTCAAATATTAGCATTATTATCATCAACAAAATCATAAGTGGGGTTCACCAAAAGAAGTGACTTGTAGTATTAGCATACACTTTTGTATCTGTAAAATAGTCAATAATTGTCAATAGAGTGAGGTTTTTGTCTTAATGAAGTGTAGAATGAGATTATCTTTCTGACATTTTGTCTTAATAATTGTCAATTGATTAGGTTTTTGTCTTAATGAACCTAATCAATTTTTAAAATAGAAAACGTATAATAATGCAACACGTCAATTCTGACATTTTTATAAATACATACAATAAATAAATATTTCATTACTCAGTCTCTCGGGTATCTATCAACATATAGAGTATCTCTGCGTCTGCTGCTATTTGAGTAAGATCAGTAGGCAAAAATTTGTATCATCAATTTAAGAGTCACGAGATTCATTTCTCAATTTTCCAAATTTCGTAATTAATTTCTAATTTTTTGAATACTAAACCAACTCAAACAAACAGAATTAATTAAAAATTCAGATTTTCTTTTAATTTGCAAAGTATGTAGTTAAAATTGTTCAAGAAAATTAATTATTTAATTAGTGGATGATCATGTTAAGCCAATAGAAAATATAAAACCATTAAAAGTTGTGATGGCGAGAACTAATTCTTCATCCTTAGTTGGAGATTTTGTGTTCGAGTTTAGAGTATAAAATCGTATTTGATAGCAAACACTTTATTTTCAAAACTAATTATTTGACGTAATCAATTAGGCCCCAGAAGTGGGTTCCAAATATCATATAAGAAAAATTTATGTATAGAAAAGCTTTTAGTCTTTTAGAATTATTTAAAATTAAAATGTAGCTAAATAATTATTTATTTATTTTTAATTAAAAAATATTAATATTTGTTTATCATTTAGTTTTATCTTTTCTATATTCTTCAAGTGTAACGCTATTGTTGTTCTAATAATATTTTCAAAGTTGATGACAATGAAAAAGTAAATCTCACCTCAACTCAATTCAATATAAAACAAATAACCCTCCTTAGTTTGATTATATTGTATATTGTAAATATGCAGTTACGACAATCCGATAAAAGTAATAGGAATTTGACCTAACATGCACGATGCAAATAGAAAAACTTCAGAACTTAAAGGAGCATGAATCATATACTCGTAAAACATAATTATTATCAAGGTTGGGTGTCTTTTTTTAGTCTACTTATTACCTTCTTGATACTGTTGAAATTTATCTTCTTTTTTTTCCTTTTTATATTTTTCTGAATTATTTATTTTACTTATTCTTATCTTATCTTAATAGTTTTCTTATGTAATCACTTCTTTATTTTATATTTATCCTGAAATTATTTTGGGTTCACTTTTACCTACTCTTCTCCTTGCAAATAATATATTTTTTGCACAAAGTAACATAAGTTTAGAGTAGGGCTCAGAACATCAAAATTATATCATCCTCCTTGTCCATCCCGTAAAATAAATTGTTGCTTTTCGAATAACGCTATTTAAAATATTCATCAAAATTTTGTACCCTTCCTATTTTAAAAGATTTTATGATGTAATCATGGTATTAAATTATGAACATTTAATTATTCTTTAAGGATATAACTTAAATATTTAAATATTTAACGAAATATAACATAAGTTATAAATCGTATTGCATTCTTCTTTTTCTTCATTCTTTCTTTCTCATATTGGTACCCTTCGAAATAGTTAACATTCCTCAATAATCAAATCAATTCTCCTTTTGCCTCTTATTAATCTTATGAAACATCTTAACATATTTTATGTTTTGACCACTTCTCCTAACGTTGCTCATTTATCACTACCCCTTGCCATGTTTTAAATCAAGAAAAAACTATTCCATATCAACACTAACAATCCATTTTCAGATAAATGATTAAAGAAAAAATAAATGTTGAATGAAGAGGTGAGACAAATATCTTTATTAAACCGTTTTTATTCTAACCCAATATTGTTTCTACATTTTTCAAATAGTATAGAATCAACAAATGGTGGTAAAGATTTATGAAAAACTTTGAAGACTTTTATCAACAAAAAAAAATGAAAAACTTGAAGACTATAATTTTACATATCAATAAATAATTATGAATTAAATTGTAATTTGAAAATTACAAACAAGTTTATGTTGACACCCAATTTTGACCCTCCCGTCCAGCCATTAACCATAAAATTACACTAATTTTGTAAAATAATTTTTTATGATTTTTATAATAAAATGCAGCGATAAAACATAAATACAAACATAAATAAATAATTTAATAATGGCATCGCGTCTTACGTAGAGTTTTAAGCACTTAGAGTCTCGCGTCCGCATTAATTAACTTTAAGCTTTGTCGTAATTCTTAAATGATTAATAAATGCATAAAATAAATAATTTAGCGATAACGTCGTGTCAAGTAGCATATCCGCATTGTAATCAATTTTAATCTAATACATGCATTTAATAGCGTCGCATTTATAAAAAAGGGCTTTAAATAATTCTTAAATATCATACTTGCATTTAGCATTTAAATAATTTGATCTAAACTCAGTTCAATTTTAATTTAACTTCGCAATAATGCATAACAATAAGATTTTAAATAATAGCGTCGCATTCTAAAGTATTAAGCATTAATTAAATAACGCGCCCGAATTTAGCACCTAAATAATTAGACTAATTTAGCACCTAAATAATTAGACTAATGTAGCACCTAGATAATTATAATAAAGCACCTAATTAATTTAATCACAATTAATTAATTACTTTGTCACTAATTAAAAGCCTAAAATTATTAATTAAATAGCACCTAAAACTAACATTAATTAAGAGCCTAAAACTAATAATTATAACACTACCCAATTAATATCTAACTAACCTAACACTAACTACCCAGCCCTTAATTCGCCCGGCCCACCTATTACACAGCCCAATACCCGATTTGCCCTGGCCCAGTCCCATCGGCCCAAAGCCCCTCAGCTTTCCTTTACCTACATCACCCTCACTTCGTCTCCCACAGAAGCCCAACACCCCTCTTCATCGACAACAAAAACAAAACGCTAAGATAACCTAACCTAAAGCATCCATCGCCGCACCAACACCAGCACACCCCGAGATTCTCGCCGGAGAATCCGGCCTTCTTACCACGCAAGTCAAGCCAACCCTTCTTACCATAACTAACCAAATCGCTTACCTTATCAACCCGATTCGAATCACGAAATCGGTGAAATCGACCCAAAATCTTTTCAAATCTCACTAGAATCACCATAATTGCTCACCAATATTAGAACCTGGGTTAGCTATATAAACACACGCAGCGGCAATCGAAAGGGAGAGCATCGATTAGGGCTCGATCGTGGAATCGTTTCTTTAGAGCACGCAGAGGCGGTAGCAGAGGAGAGTCGGAAACCCTTAGCATCACAAGAATAGGAGGTTCAAATCCTTCTCTTTAATTCCAAAGAAAGAAACCTACCAAAGACACTTTACCCTTCTATTCGTGATCGCAAACCCAAAACGTCGAGTGGCTCCGACGACTTGATACGCCGCCCGGGTCGCTGTCCGGAAGGTAAACCCGTTCTCTTCGATTTCAGTATGATTTACGCTTTATAACCTGTTTGAGTAATTTGCTCATGGATAATGCTAATGCTTCTAATCGCCATTATGGTCGAAATTGCCGTTTAAATGTCGCCATCATTTACTTGATCGTTAAACTTATCTAACATCCGCCTCTACTCGCTTTGCAATAATTGAAGGCTTGCCATGTTAACTATTCAAATGCTTCCCTAATCAAGATTTGACTACTGTAATGTCCACGCCGCTTCATGTTTCGTTATAGAGGAATCTACCTCTTAGCTATGTTTGAAATATCTATCGCCTATTGTTAAGTGTTTCTTATTCGCTTGAATGGGATCTTCATGTCTAAATTGCCTCATCGTGATGCGTGTGCCACTGGATTCTCGAATGTTGTTTATAAATGTCATATCATAACCGCATGTTTAGTCCAAGCTAAACGGATCTCTCGCCATCCCGATGATGTTGCATCGTGTTTATCCATTCTGTATCCTTTACCCTTGCATACTTGTTAGTTGATCAATGTTATGCGTTAGATCTTGAGGCCAATGGTTGAAGCATGACATAACCGCCATATATTGTTTCTTTCCTATGTTAGTATACGAGTCTATATCCGCCACGGAATCCGACCTTAGAGACATCAAGCAAGCTGTAATTGACCTATAAATGAATTGAATACATGGCATCTAGAATAAAAGTTCATTTTGACCCATCTTCGTAAATGTCTAGCAAATCGCGCAATGGATGTCGCGGCCAGTCAATCACCCAGGAATAACTACATGTTGAGTTCTTTATGCTAAAAGACTACCTAACAAAACGAAGCCTTGTTTCCCTTTTGGTTTGCCGGCGACCATATCGGATTTTTCTCCCTCGCTCGTCTGTTGTGTACTTTATGATCGATCGAATAGTTAAGTTAAATGAAACTACATTGATCTTGGGCGTTATTTCCGAGGTCATTTTTGACTAAAGGCATAATCGATCATTCACTGGCTGCGACCGCCAGACATCGCCATCGCCATCGCTCGCCATCGCCTCGCTTTGCATACTATTTAGTGTCTTTGTCATCGTTTCTACTTGTTGTTTGCATACCGCCTTACTTGGAATTGTCGTGGTTATGTACAATGCTACTACGCCGCATCCTTATTTGATATCGCTTTTGTTTGGTGTTTATATACACGTTGGCTTAAATGCAAACTACGTGTCAAGTGCTCGCTTGTTTAATGAATTTGGGCATGTACTAATCCTTATCATTTTCTTCTTTTTACATGGCACGCACGGAGCAACAAAGAGTCTCATAACGAGACTCGCCGTGGCAAACGTAAAGCGTGCATATACATCCATCGAGTCCTCTTCTACCATTCTAGACAAACAAATAGGACGTGGTCATCCGCTCCAATCCCTTCACTCTCTTAATTTACTTGTCTCGTTTTTATGCCATTTATTCGTTTTTCTATTATCTAATTTGTAATTAATAGGGGAACTTCTAGCAAGTAGTTTTTTTTTAAACATATAAGTGGGAGAGATAATTTAAAGTTCATCGCTTAATTTACTTGCCTTTTAAGATTGTCATGCATGTCTAATTTTGCCAAAATGAATTAACTTGCATTATAAAACCAACATTTTGCGTATTAAAATTCATAACAGGTTTCTTCCTAAACTCTCAAAAATCATCTTAAAGCATCGCTTATATAACATTATCAGACGTGCTAGGCAAGATTAATTCAGCTAGCATGAGTATATAATTAGTCTATAAAACACTTTAGCATTTAGCACTTTCTAGCATCTTAACAGTTTTAGCCCTTCTTTAAACTTTAGTAACATTTAGCACCTTCCTAGCATTCTTTGTACCTTAGTATATAGCACCTTTTGCCCTTTCAATACTTCAAGCACCTTTTAAAACATTTTAACATGCTAGCATCTATCTTCTAACCTCAAGACTTTAGTATTTAACGCTTTAAGCACCTCTTAGCATCTTTAGCACCCTTCTATCATTAAATGCCTTTTAGCAACCTTTAGTATTTCAAGCACTTTAAACGTTTAGCATTTGACTCTTTTATTTATTTACAACACCTTTCGCCCTTTTTTTAGACTTAAGCACCTTTAAACATTTTAACATTTTTAGCATTTTATTAAGCGGGAAGATCTTTTACTTGCATTATTTTTAAACATAATAATTACCCTAGGTTTGGCAGACAACGCAAGTTAAGCGGATCTTAGAGGGTGCCTAACCCCTTCCTCTAGATTAATAAAGAACCCTTACCCTAATCTCATTAAGTTAGCGCACCATTAAAATGGAGTTAATGTTTACTTTAAACTAGTTAAACATTTAGGTGTCCTAATTCACCCAATTAATTAGGTGGCGACTCACAACCCTTTAGCATTTTTCTTTTCTTTTAGCACCCTTTTAAACTTTAGCCCCTTTTGCACTTTTAGCACCTTCAATTTAAAATTACTTTAACATCCTTTTAGCAATTTTAGCATTCTTTAAACATTTTATTTTTATTTTCTAACCTTTTATTTAGCAAAGGGAGTTTAGAAAATAAATGCCGCACTTAAAAGGCGCAGTAAATGGCGACTCACTGGGATTTTAGGTTCTTAACCACAATGCACCTAGGATAATTATTTGGCAATTACTTTTGCATTTAATTTTTGTGTCGTATTTTGTTTTGTTTATTTTAAATTGCTACCGCTTTATCGCTTTCCTTAAACCGGCATTCCGCCATATTTCTTCCACTGAAAATTCACACAATCACACACTACATGCGAGGCGCTGGTGCATCAAAGAAAATTCTTTCTTCAAAATCCAAATTTAGGAGAGTCGGTAATATACGTGGAGTGCTGCCTAACCGGTGGCGCGTAGCCTTCTCACTGAGTTGTCGCTTCTGAACTCAAGGCCTAGAAAAGCCAAATCTTAGCAAACTTAAGATAGAGCTATACCACCCTTATTTTAGGGCACGACGATTTACCTTAGGTGGCTCGGTCGCATCGACACCACAATTAGGAAGACACTAAACTTGTCGACGGGTTTCTCAACCCAACGACCAACCAAAGATATTATGTGTAGCGTGGCAATAATGCATAAATCCAAACCCAATCATGACATGCCGAAATGGGGAAAAGTGCCGTCATTTGGTCGCCATTTCCAACAAAGGCATTATAGTTGGACGACTTGGACAAATCCGTCATAATCTCGCATGAGTGACGCTAGGCTTACCTGCATAAAGAGGTCCCGCATGTTAGGAAACGTTTGAATGTACTATGTGCGATATATCCGCTACATACCGCAAATTATGTGCTTTATGCTAACATCGCTTGTTGCATTTTTAGAAAATTTATCATCCTCCCCAAGCGGTTCGTATTTGACTCAACAATGTCGAGCATCCACACTTCACCGTGTCAAGGCAAGAAATAATGATATGACCGCTCGGGCGTCTGAGCCAAATGGTTTGGGAATTATTCTGTCGGTAACAGAACCTTCGTATGAGGAATATCACCATCGGAAGAATGTATTGCCGCCGCAACAAATTGGCGATATGCAGTTGAGATGGAGAGGCTACTGAATCGACCAACCTATCCATTAGCTTGAATACCCCTATGCGCATCAAAGGGTCACTACTTCACAAACCATCCCGCATCAACCTCCACCACCACATATCTCCAGAACTTCCACAAAGGCCACCAACACCGAACAAACCGCCCGCCGCCCAACCTCAACCCCACCTTCAAATGACCCTCCTACTACCCATATACCTCGGCCCCCGCTACTTCACCATAATCAGCCCTAATCGCCAGCCAACCAATACCCACGCGCACACCCATTACTGCACCAAAGAACAACCTGCATACCGATTGACGATGTAAGCCCGGCCTTTACGCCCCCGCTTCCAAGCATGGATCATTATGAAGAGATGGAGAGGAAGTCCGAGCCAAATGGACGAGGACGTGGCAAAGAAATTCATAGTCGAAAGAAGCGATTGGGGCATGCGATGGGACAAAGGTCACGGGCGACTAGATTACGAGGATCTTTGCACGATCGACGCTGAACCGCCATGTACAAGTGCCAAGTTTGAACTATTTGATGGAAAAGGAACCCCGCGCACACCGAGGTCATATCGCGACAAGTTAATCGGGTGGAAGAACCCAGCCATTATGAAGTTGTTCATTCGAGCTTGGCCGGCGCACTAGATCGTATACCGCCAAGATCCGAAATGGCATACCGGAATGACGCCCAAGATTTTGCGAGCGGTTCAGTTCAACACGTAAACCGCCGTGGATAGGTTACTTAATGAAGTTCGAGAAAGACTACGTAAACATTCGCAGAATACGCCATGAGGTGGCGCTCAGAGGCGAAAGTGCAACCACCCACGGTGGAAGTGAGACGACCACATTATTTGTACAATCTTTGAAGGATGCAACCTACTACGAGCGGACGATAAGCGCCATCGCGGAATTTTGCGGGTTATTAGAATGGGCGACTTCGTAGGTTAAGGTATTAAACCGGTAGGATTACAACCGCAAAGATTACAGTAACTAATAAGGCGATTCATCAGGACACTCTCGAGTACTTCACAGAGGAAGAAAGAGCGCTTTCCTTCCATGCTTGTACAAGAACGCAAACCCAAGCATTCATAACATACCAAAACCCATCATACTACCACAACTACCACACACACTATATATAACACTTCACAAGCACGCTTATCCCGCCCGCATAGATCCACCCATCAAGCCCGCCAATGTATCAGAGCACCCAACGCACCCAGAGCAAATAAGAATTTTGAAGGAAAACCACCCAAAGTTCGCACCACTACCGAACCCATACCTCAAATATATGAAAGGTCATGAGCCGCAGCCTAATCCAACCGATTCCGCAAGGATCCCGACCTATCCCAAGATGGTATGATGAGAACAAGCGCCGCGTATCACCCAATAGCCCAGACATGACATCAAGGTTGCCACTCCTCGTGACGTAATCGAGACCGATCGCAGGCGGGTAATTCAACAAAGGATCCTCGCCCCAAATGCGCATTATAACCCCTGCCAAACCACGCCACGCCAATGTGCACCGATAACCTTAGACGAGGAATACACTCGCTTATGCCCATTCCGCCTCGAATCAGCCATTTATCCGAGCACGCACCACGCAGAGGCGTAAGAGGAGATAGCAGAGCGTAAGACCACCATCCACGGCGCAGTAATGGGCGCATATTGATTGGATTTGCACCGCTCTCGTCCGCCAGAGCCCGGATAGGAAAACGATTTATTTTAGCGTAATAATTTATAAACTCATTTTTTAGCTTTAATAATGTTTTCGCTTTGCTTGTAATGAACTACGCTTGACTCCGATTCCCTTAAATGATACGTAGCGCCGCCTCGCCTGGCCCCACACCTAGAATTTTAATTTTCCCAATATTCGCCAGAATGAACTACGCTCGACCCGATTCCCTCACGGGATACGAGCGCCTAAATCGCTTTGGCCACACCATTAGGAAACTCTCCTTTGCTTTGAAAATGACAAGAATACACATAGCCTACAAGAACTACATCGAGACCCATTTTAGGCCGACACTTTTCAAAATCGGGACAGTAGAAACTGCATGCGGGTTGTAAGTCCAAACAAGCTGTGCACGCAGATATCAAGGAACAAGGCAAAGAAAGTCAAATATGAATCGACCCCAAAACTCACAAATTTTCTTTCGAGCGCAGTCTTTTAATGTAAGCGTAGTGCAAATACCGGCGTAAAATACGACGAAAGTTTCTTCGCATAGAAAAGCAAACAAAGGCAGAGGACGACAACAATCCAAAGTCCGCAGCAAGAGCAAAGCAGCAGCAGAAGCGGCATCAACAATCGGCAATCAAAGTTCGTAGTTCCGCAACAAAACCTAGCGCATCAACTCTGCATAAAGTCAAATTGGCAACCCACACATCGCACACAAAGAATTGCCACCGCAACGCTCAAAGATGTCCGCAAAGACAACATCTCGTGGATGACATCTCTACCCATAAAATTGCACTCATATGTATTTATCATTTTGTTTAAACAGTATACACTAACGCCTTTTCTCAAGCTTAGCTCATAGAGCATTCATTCTACAGAGCAAAGAACACGCCCGTGCAGTAACGACGTTATCGATAATAGCAAGTCTACGCAACGACGCCAAAGAAGAACACGCCCGCATAACGACGATAATCGAAGTCCACGCAACGACGCCAAGAAGAACACGCCCGCATAACGACGTAATCGAAGTCCACGCAACGACGCCAAAGAAGAACACGCCCGCATAACGACGTAATCGCAAGTCTACGCAACGACGCCAGCAGCAACACGCCCAGTAACGACGCGATCAAGACAAAGAAGTCCACGCAACGACGCCAAAGAAGAATACGCCCGCATAACGACGCGACAAGACAACAAGTCTACGCAACGACGCCAAAGAAGAACATCGCCCAGTAACGACGCGATCAAGACAAAGAAGTCCACGCAACGACGCCAAAGAATAACACGCCCGCATAACGACGCGTGATCAAGAAGTCCACGCAACGACGCCAAAGAAGAATACGCCCGCATAACGACGTTATCAACACAAAGAAGTCTACGCAACGACGCCAAGAAGAACACGCCCAGTAACGACGTTATCGCAAGACAAAGAAGTCTACGCAACGACGCCAAGAAAGAACATCGCCCGCATAACGACGCGATCAAGAAGTCCACGCAACGACGCCAAAGAAGAACATCGCCCAGCAACGACGTTATCAGCACAGCAAGTCCGAAAACGACGCCATCATCAGCATATTACATCTACACAAGGAAGATTTTCTCTGCTCTCAAAATTGCATTTTATCATTCATGCTTTATTATTCTGTCTTAGCGCTTATGCACTAACTCTTCCGAGCTTTAGTCTACAGGACAATTGCAGCAGCGACAACGATCCGCATTCACAATCGCAACACGCCCGCAGCGGCGAAATCACAAAGATTTGCAGATTGCATCAACACAACAGCATCATATTTTTGCAGATAACCTTTTCTACTCACAGCTTGCATTACTTTAAAAATTACGATCATCATTTTTGCCTTAACAGCATGCACTAACCGCTTGTTCAAGTCTTAGCGCAGGAGCAGTGAGCACAACGTGGATTTTCTCTACAAATAACCGGCAATGCCGGGCCAACCTTCCCAACGATCGCGTAAGCCGCTTCAAGCCTGGCTCACTCGCCCCACATCACCATAACCCAAAGACCACAAGCCATAGCAAGACACCGTGTTCAAGCCGCTTATATTCTTTTACTTTCGACCATAACCCAAAGGTCATCATAACTCGACACCGACATTTTAAGTCCGCGTTAGCCCGCCTCGTGTTTTGACCATGGTAGCCCAAAGGTCGCCATAACTCGACACCGACATCTTTAAGCCCGCGTTAGCCCGCCGGGTGTTTTGACCATGGTAGCCCAAAGGTCGCCATAACTCGACATCGGGACGCTTTTGATTTTCGCGCCACCTTGTCTACCCGCCAAAGATTTTTGCACTCAAGATCGAGACAAAATTGGCTATGAGTCAAAGTCTTTGTCCGAAGATTCTTCCATCATCTCCATACAAAGAGGGACATCTGTTGACACCCAATTTTGACCCTCCCGTCCAGCCATTAACCATAAAATTACACTAATTTTGTAAAATAATTTTTTATGATTTTTATAATAAAATGCAGCGATAAAACATAAATACAAACATAAATAAATAATTTAATAATGGCATCGCGTCTTACGTAGAGTTTTAAGCACTTAGAGTCTCGCGTCCGCATTAATTAACTTTAAACTTTGTCGTAATTCTTAAATGATTAATAAATGCATAAAATAAATAATTTAGCGATAACGTCGTGTCAATTATCATATCAGCATTGTAATCAATTTTAATCTAATACATGCATTTAATAGCGCATTTATAAAAAAGGGCTTTAAATAATTCTTAAATATCATACTTGCATTTAGCATTTAAATAATTTGATCTAAACTCAGTTCAATTTTAATTTAACTTCGCAATAATGCATAACAATAAGATTTTAAATAATAGCGTCGCATTCTAAAGTATTAAGCATTAATTAAATAACGCGCCCGAATTTAGCACCTAAATAATTAGACTAATTTAGCACCTAAATAATTAGACTAATGTAGCACCTAGATAATTATAATAAAGCACCTAATTAATTTAATCACAATTAATTAATTACTTTGTCACTAATTAAAAGCCTAAAATTATTAATTAAATAGCACCTAAAACTAACATTAATTAAGAGCCTAAAACTAATAATTATAACACTACCCAATTAATATCTAACTAACCTAACACTAACTACCCAAATTTCTTAATTCGCCTACCACCTATTACATGTTCCAATACCCGATTTGCTCTGCCCACCCCATCTACCAAAGCCCTCAGCTTTCCTTTACCTACATCACCCTCACTTCGTCTCCCACAGAAGCCCAACACCCCTCTTCATCGACAACAAAAACAAAACGCTAAGATAACCTAACCTAAAGCATCCATCGCCGCACCAACACCAGCACACCCCGAGATTCTCGCCGGAGAATCCGGGGGCCTTCCTTACCCATGCAAGCGAAGCCACCCCTTCTTACCATAACGAACCCAATCGTTTACCTTATCAACCCGATTCGAATCACGAAATCTGAAATCGACCCAAAATCTTTTCAAATCTCACTAGAATCACCATAATTGCTCACCAATATTGTAACCTAGGGTTAGCTATATAAACACACGCAGCGGCAATCGAAGTGGGAGAGCATCGATTAGGTGGCTCAAATGGGAATCGTTTCTTTATGAGCACAGAGAGACGGTAGCACAGAGGGGAGAGTCAGGGAAACCCTTAGCATCACAAGAATAGGAGGTTCAAATCCCTTCTCTTTTAATTCCAGCAAAGAAACCTACCAGCACACTTTACCCTTCTATTCGCATCGCAAACCCAAAACCCGTCGAGTGGCTCCGACGACTTGATACGCCGGTCGCTGTCAGGAGAAGGTAAACCCGCTCTCTTTCGCATTTCTTGTATGATTTACGCTTTATAACCTATTTGAGTAATTTGCTCTATGGATAATGCTAATGCTTCTAATCGCTGCTGTTATGGTCGAAATTGCTGGTTTAAATGTCGTCACTGTTTACTTGACTGTTAAACTTATCTAACATCCGCTCTACTGCTTTGCAATAATTGAAGGCTTGCCATGTTAACCTATTCAAATGCTTCCTAATCAAAAGATTTGACTACTGTAATGTCCATGCCGCTTCATGTTTGGTTATGTATAATCTACCTCTTAGCTCGCTTGAAATATCTATCGTCTATTGTTAAGTGTTTCTTATTCAAGGCTTGAATGGGATCTTCATGTCTAAATTGCCTCATCGTGATGTGTGTGCTCGCTGGATTCTGAATGTTGTTTATAAATGTCATATCATAATCGCATGTTTAGTCCAAGCTAAATGGATCTCGCTATCTCACGATGATGTTGCATCGTTTATCCATTCTGTATCCTTCTCGCCTTGCATACTTGTTAGTTGATCAATGTTATGCCTGTTAGATCTTGAGGCCAATGGTCAAGCATGACATAACCGGCCATATATTGTTTCTTTCCTATGTTAGTATACGAGTCTATATCCGCCACTGAATCCGACCTGAGGACATCAAGCAAGCCCGTAATTGACCTATAAATGAATTCAATACATGGCATCTAGAATAAAAGTTCATTTTGACCCATCTTCGTAAATGTCTAGCAAATCGCAATGGATGTCGCGCCAGTCAATCACCCAGGAATAACTACATGTTGAGTTGCTTTATGCTAAAAGACTACCTAACAAAACGAAGCCTTGTTTCCTTTGGTTTGCCGTAATCACCATATTAGATCGCTTTTTCTCCCTTGCCTGTCATTGTGTACTTTATGATTGATCGAATAGTTAAGTTAAATGAAACTCTACATTGATCTTGGGCAAGTTATTTCCCTGAGGTCATTTTTTGACTAAAGGCATAACTGATCATTCACTTGGTCTAGCAGCTCGCCAGATATCGCCATCGCCTCGCCATCGCTCGCCATCGTTTCGCTTTGCATACTATTTAGTGTCTTTGTCTCATCGCTTTACTTGCCGCTTGCATACCGCCTTACTTGGAATTGTCGTGGTTATGTACAATGCTACTTGCCGTCGCATCCTTATTTGATATCGCTTTGTTTGGTGTTTATATACATGTGTTGGCTTAAATGCAAACTACGTGTCAAGTGCCTGCTTTGTTTAATGAATTTGGGCATGTACTAATCCTTATCATTTTCTTCTTTTTTACATGGCACGCACCGGAGCAACAAAGAGTCTCATAACGAGACTCGTCGTGGCAAACGTAAAGGCATGCATATACATCCATCGAGTCCCTCTTCGGCCATTCCTAGACAAACAACAGACGTGGTCATCCGCTCCAATCCCTTCACTCTCTTAATTTACTTGTCTCGTTTTTATGCCATTTATTCGTTTTTCTATTATCTAATTTGTAATTAATAGGGGAACTTCTAGCAAGTAGTTTTTTTTTAAACATATAAGTGGGAGAGATAATTTAAAGTTCATCGCTTAATTTACTTGCCTTTTAAGATTGTCATGCATGTCTAATTTTGCCAAAATGAATTAACTTGCATTATAAAACCAACATTTTGCGTATTAAAATTCATAATGTGTTTCTTCCTAAACTCTCAAAATCATCTTAAAGCATCGCTTATATAATATCAGACGCAGTGCTAGGCAAGATTAATTCAAATTAGCATGAGTATATAATTAGTCTATAAAACACTTTAGCATTTAGCACTTTCTAGCATCTTAACAGTTTTAGCCCTTCTTTAAACTTTAGTAACATTTAGCACCTTCCTAGCATTCTTTGTACCTTAGTATATAGCACCTTTTGCCCTTTCAATACTTCAAGCACCTTTTAAAACATTTTAACATGCTAGCATCTATCTTCTAACACTCAGCACTTTAGTATTTAACGCTTTTAAGCACCTCTTAGCATCTTTAGCACCCTTCTATCATTAAATGCCTTTTAGCAACCTTTAGTATTTCAAGCACTTTAAACGTTTAGCATTTGGCTCTTTTATTTATTTACAACACCTTTCGCCCTTTTTTTAGACTTAAGCACCTTTAAACATTTTAACATTTTTTAGCATTTTATTAAGCGGGAAGATCTTTTACTTGCATTTTTTTTAAACATAATAATTACCCTAGGTTTGGCAGGACAACCGCAAGTTAGCGGATCTTAGAGGGTGCCTAACCCCTTCCCTCTAGATTAATAAAGAACCCTTACCCGGAATCTCATTAAGTTAGCAGACCATTAAAATGGAGTTAATGTTTACTTTAAACTAGTTAAACATTTAGGTGTCCTAATTCACCCAATTAATTAGGTGGCGACTCCGCGAACCCTTTAGCATTTTTCTTTTTCTTTTAGCACCCTTTTAAACTTTAGCCCCTTTTGCACTTTTAGCACCCTTCAGCTTTAAAATTACTTTAACATCCTTTTAGCAATTTTAGCATTCTTTTAAACATTTTATTTTTATTTTCTAACCTTTTATTTAGCAGCAGGAGTTATTTAAATAAATGCCGCGGCCGGAAAAGGGCGCGACAGTTTACATTCTCATGCTCTTTCAGTAGGTATATTATAAGTTGATTCACATGACTACGAAATGATGTATACTTACTTCCTTAAGCAGCATGCACGTTTACATATGCTTTTTTTCCATGCTTTCACTGTCGAAAACATCCTGACATGAAAACATAATAAGTTACGCTAACAAAAAAATACACAAAAAACAAAAATAATTAAGCAAATGAAACTCTAGAAAATACTATAATTATGTTTTAAAGTGAAAATAATAATTGTGTTGTCAACATAGCATAATCAAATTCTCTAAAATAAAATAAAATAAAAAGAGAAGCAAAGAGAAAACTGAAATCATTTTTTTGAGGAATTCCTCCATTCATTTCCTCAAGGACCCAAACAAATGCTCTATATTTGTGATGGTTATTGCACAACAAAGATAGAAGATAACCAACATGGCTCAAAAAAAATTATATGAATAAAAATTATTGTGATTTTAAGGTGTCATTAATTCATACATTGCCAATTTATATTCAGCTGGGGGTCTTTAGGAAACAGTCGCTCTACCTATCAAGGTAAAGGTAAGGTATGCGAAACTCTACCCTCCACATACCTCACGTTGTGAGATTTCAATAGGTGGTTGTTGTTGTTGTTGTTATAAATTCGTATATTAAACAATTAGGGGTTATGAATATGAAAGGCTTAGAGTTTATGGATAAAAGGGTCTGATGCACTAAGCTCCAGCTATGCGCGGGATCTGGAGAAGAATCGGATCACGTGAGTCTATTATACGCAGTCTTATCTAACATTTGCTGTTTTCACGGCTTGAACTCATGACCTCCTGGTCACATGACAACAACTTTACCAGTTATTTCAAGGCTCTCTTTCAATTAAGGGTTATCCTCAAGGGTCTATTGGAGGTTATGGATATTATTAATATTTATTATGAATAAAATTTATGATAAATAAAGAGGTGTGAGTTATGAAGATGATTTTTTAATATAAAATTATTTAAAAAATGAGAGAGAAAAAAGATAAATAAGATCATTGATCATAGAGAGATGTCACATGGGATTGTTTATTCCTAACTTTATATTATATATAGATTAAGAATTTTGATTACTTAATAAGAATATTCTTCACTACACTTGTGTTATATAAGAAAATAGTTAATATTGTTTAGGAAAAATGGAAGATATTTGGAAACTAGTGAACTTGACCGCGCTTTGCGCGCTTGTTAAGGATATTAGAGAATTTACTAAATGATCATGCTAATTAATAATTAATTTAGATATTTTAACAAATGTGCGATATTTTAAAATTTACGAAACGATCAAGTTAATAATTAATTTAGATGTTATCTTTTTCCGAAAGAAAGAAAATGCTAACAAATAACATACATTTAGGGTTAATATACGCTTATTCGTAATTTGTATTGTAACTGGTTTAATTTTAGTTTTATCTAATTAAGAATTTTAGGAGTATTAGAATAAGGTTAGAAAACTAAATTACATAAATTTGATATTATAACTAATAAATATCATAAAATAAAAATATTTAAGTTATTGTTAGTTGTTTATTGAGAAAATATGATTTGATTTTCATATTCTTCGTAGTCAAAAGTAGATATCTCGGAATAACTATTATTTTTTGTTAACGTCATTCTTAACCAACTCATATTGCTAGAATACCGTGTGATAAAACACGGTTTTGACAAGTCTTGTACCAAAAATAGACGTATTAAATTATGTTGTATAATTACCATAATCGTAGAATTCTTGTATAAGTAGAAATGATTTAGAAGTCTAGTAGGAATAGAATTTTCCATTTTTGGAGATTGTATTTTGTATATATACCTATTCATTCAATAAGAATAATAAAGAGATTATTTCTTTCATGGTATCAGAAGCCTAGGTTTTTGATGCGCGATTTAATGCACACACTTTAACGCAAGTGCACGTTATCGTGACAAGTAATATAGTCTAGGTAAGACCGAATATCGTCCTCAAGGATTGGTTTTCAAGTACCGATTATCTATCCTATGGTATCTATTTGGTTAACGTAAATTGAGTTGGAATTCTAACTAATAATGCAGGAAATAAACTAATTATAAAAATACTTTGATTTAAATCAGTTATGATGGATAATTAGGGCTTCCAAGATCATCAATTATCCACTCTATCCAATTCTTAATACAATTAGATTGACTTCTTCTTCTACGTTAAGATAGCAGGTTTACTAATCCGTTTTATACTCCCGTTAAGGCTATATAAAAACTCAACCCCAGTAGCGCTCCTTTCTACCTTTCGGTGATAAGGATGAATCTATAGGAGGATTAAGAACAAAAACCTTGTTAATCGTCACGCACCATGCGTGAAATTAGGTATTTAAACCCCTATTAACGCTACACAAGTAATTGAGGTATTTTCATCCCCAATCCGACTTATGATTACCCAACTTACATCATAGTCACAACCTCCTCCTTTCGAAGTTTGATTAGAAATCATATAAATAATGATAATTAGTGATCAATTAATTACCAAGCATTCAAAACAATTATTGGATAAATCTTAAATAAGTGAAGAAGAAATCAACTAAAATATTAATTCATGAATAGAGTTTCAAGTGAATCACAAGAAAATCCCTAATAAAGTAATTAGCTCCTAGCCATTGTCACGCTAAGAACTAATATAATCTCCATGCATGAACTGAAATAAATAAAGCAAAAAGAAAGAAAAGAAAAATACTCAAGAACGAGTCTCCAAGCCTTCTAGCATCCAAGAGTTGTGTTGTGGAATATTTACAAGATGGATTGGTGGATGGATGGATGTAGAGTGGTGAATGGTGGAATGGAGAATTGATGGATCAATTCTTCTAATGATGTATAGACTATTTATAGACCAAGAATCCTTTAGGTGAAGAGTTAAGGATTTGTAAGTAGGAAAAGTTATTAGAATCCTTTTAGGTAAGGGTTTTAAGGTAGGAAAAGTTATCCCTTTAGGTAGGAAAAGTTATCCCTTTAGGATTCTGAAAACATGTCAAATTCGGCCCAGAATTTCATAAATCCCGCGCTTGCGCGCGGCGCGACTAAAAACCTGCAACTTTATGAACTTCCAAGACATCACGCGCGGCTCACGCGTCGCGCCGCGACGTGACGTTTTCAAAGGATTCTGTTTCGTCGTCATTTTTCCGTCCGGACTTCGTCGGATCTCCTCTATAATTCCCGGAACTTCTTAGACTTCATTTCTTGGCCATTTTGGTGTGCAATTACATCTCATTTATGCTCATTTCATCTCATTTTCGTCATTTCTCCATTTTTGACCGCTGTGACACAAAAGAAAGGAAAACGACCCTAATACTGTACTAAACATAAATGAAATGAGTAAAATACTAACTAAAAATGACTCAAAAAGTGTATATAAAATACACCGATCAGTTTTCAACCACTTCGTACGAAAATACCTTCTGCTACCTCAGTTACCGTTCTTCTCATCGGATTTCATGCACTTTTTCCTCCTCTCTTCCTAAATTTTCTTCACAATCCCTAATTCACCTATTGTTCTTTCATTATGTCTACGTCAAATAACATATTTTATCCTGCCTTTTCTGTTTCCAACATCAAGAACCAAATCTCTATTGTTCTTGAGATGGAAAACATCCAATATGCGACGTGGGCGAAACTTTTAAAGATTCATGCACGTTCGCATCAAGTTCTTCATCATATCATCCCCTCAGCCGCAGGCAAGAAGTCTGCCCTGAAGTTTACCCGATATTATGGACTGCTCTTGATGCTATCGTTATGTAGTGGATTTATTTCACAATCTCTACGGGCCTCTTGCAAATGATTCTTGAACCCGATGCTACGGCGATGGAAACTTGAAATAGACTGCATCACAAATTCCAAGATAACAAAAACTCCCGTGTTGTTATTCTTGAGTAGGAATTTTCTCATGTTAAAATTGAGGATTTTCCGAACGTCTCAGCCTATTGAAAAAGGTTGAAAGCGTTAGCAGACCAACTCTGCAACGTTGGTGCGCCCATTACCAAGGATCGTCTTGTCCTTCAAATGATTGCAGGTCTGTCTGAGGCCTATAGTGGAGTCGGTACACTTCTTTGTCAGAGCAATCCTCTTCCGCAATTCTATCAGGCTCGCTCTATGCTCACGCTAAAAGAAGCTGATTTGGCCAAAAAGGCAGCTACCAGCGCCAATTCCGTGGTCATGATGACGTCTTCCGCTAATTCTCAAGGTTTTGTTGATAATTCAGGTCAAAACCGTGTTCACGGTGGAGGCAAGAAAAATCGAAAAAATAATGGCAAAAAATACGATGACAATCACGGTGGTTCCGGTGGTGGTGGGGGCGACCAGAATGGTGGCAATTGGCCTCGGTACGGTGGCAGTAGGTCGCAGGCCAACTGGTCCCAGCCATGGGTCCCCTGACAGTGGGCTTGGGCTGGTGGCCAGTGGCCCAACGACCCCTATTTTCTAGTTTCATCGGCCCCTGGACAGTGGGCTACCCAGAATTCCTTTCGGCTCAATCCGACATGGTCCAGTGGCTTCCGCAACAACACTGGACCGGGGCAGCAAGCTGGTGTGCTTGGGCCTCGGCCTCCACAGGCCCATCATGATGCGGGCCTCACTCCGACCGACATTGAAGCCGCAATGCACACACTTGGATTGAATCCTACAGACGCAAATTGATACATATACACCGACGCCACTTCTCACATGACGTCCGACCAAGGTACTCTCTCATCTTATTCCAATTTGAGCAACAATTGTGGCATAATTATTGGTGATGGCAAATCCATTCGAATTCGTGGTTACAGTCATAAAACTTTGTCTCCCCCACATCCACCTCTTGTCTTAAAAAATGGCCTTCATACCCCTAACTTAATTAAAAATTTGGTGTATGTTCGTAAATTTACCTCTAATAATTGGGTTTTGGTTGATTTTGATCCATTTGGGTTTCTGTGTAGGATTTCAAGACGGGGATACCTCTCATGAGATGTGATGGTAGGGGAGATCTTTATCCTATCACGCCCGCATCTAGCCTCTCGAATCACGCCTTGCCATCTACTTTTCCCGCTCTTACTCCTTTCTTGTAGCATGCCCGTTTGGGTCACCCTGGGTCAACCATTATTTCTTCCTTGCAAAAAATTATTTTATTTCTTGTAAGGGTCCGCATAACTCCAATTTGTCAATCCTCTTCTTTAGAAAACATGTTAGATTACCATTTGTAGCTTCTACTTCTCGTACTTTAATTGTCATTTAATATTATTCATAGTGATTTATGGACATCTCCCATTTTACGTTATGTGGGCCATCGTTATTATGTTATATTTTTGGATGATTATTCTAATATTTATGGACCTTTTCGTTAGCAAAAAAATCACAAGGTTTTTCCACATTCTTAAAATTTAGAGCATTCATCCGTACCCAATTCGATCGGAAAATAAAAAATATTCGATGTGATAATGGAAAAGAATATGATAATGGGGTGTTTCGGGATTTTTATGATACTAATGGCATAATTTTTCATTTCTCTTGTCCTCATACGTCCTCACAAAATGGAAAAGCCGAACGAAAAAATTGTACCATTAATAACATTGTCCGAACTATATTGGTTCATGCTCCTGTACCCCTTCTTTTTGACATCATGCTCTACATATGACTACCTATCTTCTTAACATACTTCCTACCAAAGGGTTGGCAAATGCGTCTCCTCTCAAAGTCCTCTATAATAAAAATCATTCGTATTCTCATCTTAGGGTTTTTGGGTGCTTATGTTATCCACTATTTTCGTCAACTATAATTAATAAATTGTAGGCTCGTTCTACCCCTTTAGTGTTTTTGGGTTATCTGTCTAATCATCGTGGTTACAAATATTTTGATTTATCATCTAATAAAATCATCATTAGTCGACATGTTATTTTTTATGACACTCAATTTCCATTTGCTAAAGTGAGTAGTCTCGTGCCTAGTTCGTATAATTTTTTGGATGACGACGTCTCCTCGTATATTATCCACCATTTATCGGACTTGTCCCGCACCCAAAATATTCCATCGGGCCTACTTCCCGATGGACCTACAGTACCATCACCTCTTCCTAGTCATCCAGTCACGGTCCAAAGAATCGGGCCGCATATCCGCCTCGCTTTGTGCCCCCAGACGATTCCAAGTGTCAGCCAGACCCACTGCTTGTTGGCCAGTCCGTCACCCCTTCAATTTTGTCCCAAAATCCATCCAATTCTCTCCCGAGTCACAGACCGGTCACTCACAGTCAATATAGTATTTTTAAACCAAAAAGATATTTTAATATAAATTCTAATGTTCTTAAATTCCCCTACTTCGTAACCCAGTATCCGTATTAAATGACTCGAATTAGAATTTGGCTATGAACGACGAATATGATGCTCTTATTGACAATAAGACGTGGAAGTTGGTACCCCGTCCTTCTAGTGTTAATATTATTTGGTCTATGTGGATTTTTACTCATAAGGATGATTCTGATGGTTCTTTTGCGAGACATAAGACTCGTCTTGTAGGTGATGGTAAGACTTAGCAGGTTGACATAGATTGTGGTGAGACGTTTAGTCTAGTGGTCAAACCGACTACCATTCACACTGTTCTCAGTCTGGCTCTTTTCAAGGCTTGGCTCATTCATCAGTTAGATGTGAAGAATGTTTTCTTACATGATGATCTTAAGGAGACCGTCTATATCCATCAACTTTTGGGTTTTCGACACCAAATATCCTCATCATGTTTGTTTATTGAAGAAGTCATTGTATGTGATTAAGCAGGTTCATCGGGTTTGGTACAAGAAATTTGTAGACTATGTTTCATTTATTAGGTTTACTCACAACATGTCTAATAATTCATTATTCATATATCGTCGTGGTACCTCCATGACTTATATTCTATTATATGTGGATGAGATTATTTTGACCGCCTCTTATAATGTTTTGCGCAAATCTATCATGACAATGCTCAGTTCTGAGTTTGCTATGAAAGACTTGAGGCCCTTGAGTTACTTTTTGGGGATTGTTGTCTCTCGTCATGCAGGTAGGTCATTCTTATCCAGAGGAAGCATGCAACTCAGATCATTGAAAGGGTTGAGATGTCATCATGTAAGTCCACTTCCACTCCGATTGATACTAAACCCAAGTTAGGTGCTACGGCTGGTTCACCTTATGAGGATCCGATCCACTATCACAGTCTTGTAGGGGCTCTTCAATATCTTACTTTCACAAGATCGGATATTATGTATGTCGTACAATAAGTGTGTCTATTTATGCATGACCCCAGAGTTAAGCACATGAATGCGCTCAAACGCATTATACGATATTTACATGACACTCTTGATTATGGCTTGCATCTATATCCGTCGTCGGTCTCTACATTTGTCTCCTACGAAAATGTTGATTGGGGTGGCTGTTCGGAAACCAGATGCTCTACATCTGGTTATTGTATGTTTCTTGGTGATAACTTGGTCTCATGGCCTGCTAAACGGCAAGCTACCTTATCCCGCTCTAGTGCAGAGGCCGAGTATCGAGGGGTGGCCAATGTGATTTCTGAATCATGTTGGTTACATAATATTCTCTTAGAACTTCACTTTCCGATCCACAAAGCTACCTTGGTTTATTGTGATAATGTTAGTATTGTATACCTTTCTGGCAATCAGGTTCAACACCAACGCACTAAACATATTGAGATGAATATATAATTTATTCACGAAAAGGTAGCTCTTGGACAAATACGCGTTTTACATGTGCCCTCCAGATACTAAATTGATGTCATCTTTTCGAAGGGTCTTTCCTCAGTTCTATTTGAATATTTTAGGGACAGTCTCAGCATACGATAACCGTCCGCTATGATTGCGGGGCTATGCTAGAATACCGTGTGATAGAACACGGTTTTGGCAAGTCTTGTACCAAAAATAGAAGTATTAAATTATGTTGTATAATTACCATAATTATAGAATTCTTGTATAAGTAGAACTAGGATTTAGAAGTCTAGTAGGAATAAGATTTTCCATATTTGGAGATTGTATTTTGTATATATACATATTCATTCAATAAGAATAATCAAGAGATTATTTCTTTCACATATAACTATTCATCACAAGTTAGTAAGTTTGCTAAACACTTTGAAAGAAATACCTACACATATTCTTGAAAGTTCCTAAATTCATATTCAACTTATCGTATTATAACAATAATAAAATAAGCTTATTCATGCCTAAAACTATTTGAATACAATACATACTTTTTCATGGGGGAATAAATTGTGAACCAACAAGTAAGACAAAATGGTTTGAATTTAATCAATTCCTATCTTTTTATTCCTTCCTAAGCTTTAGTTGGTGTAATAGTCACACCCTCAGTAAGGAAAATTCTTCCTAAGAAAGTTTTTTTTCATTTTGTTGAATGTTTTTTGCTTGTCTAAGCATTCCCAGCTCTATCATGCTAATAACATACTTTTTCTTATTCAAAATTATTTTTTCTAGACCAATATAATTAAATATACAGATATTACTTTTTTAAAAACTAAAACCAACCCTTCTAATTTGCAAAACAAATGTCACAACCCAAACCGGAGGGTTGTGACGGGCGCCCGAATCTCACCTGCCGGGTACCTCAAATCACACCATCACCGTATAATCACAATAAGCACGAACTAAGCTAAAAACAATTATGAAAACTTTTGACCAGAAAACCGACTTATACATATATACATGACCACGTCAAGACCGATAAGGCCATACGAAACCACTATCCACAAGACACATATCTACAAGTCTCTAAAGAGTATACGACATCAAAATATCATATCAAGACTAGACTGTAACTCTGGAATAAATTGTTAAGGTGTACATGTTTAGGAAAATGATTTAGACATTTCTTTGTTAGCCCTTATGACCATTCATTACATACCCTGACATAAATTGTATCACTAGTCAACCCCTTTGATCCTAAAATAATATCCTTATTTGACACCATATGATTTCTCTGTTTGCCATAAGTAACAATGGAAAAGTGTTGGAATGAGAAGTGTTGAAAAAGAAATAAAAAGAAATAAAAAAGTTGATGCACCCCAATGAAAAATATGCAAAAGTCTAAGTTTGGGTGCTTGTTATTTATAATATATCTCATTATTTCAAAAGAAAAGAGGGGAAAATAGGTATGAGATTAAAAAGAAAATCAGAAAGAAGGAAAAAATGAGTTGAATGAAACATGCTTATGGTACGTAATTGAGCCTAAATGCCTACTTTTACCTACCCCAACCTAAGTTTACATTACAACCCTTGAAAGTCCTGATGATATCTAATATGTATGTCATTTGGCTTCTCTTGTGAGGCTGGAGGGTTGAACTGTTGTGAGGATGAGGCCTGAAATTGTGGTTGCTGCCCTTGGTCATTCTTCCATGAAAGATTTGGGTGATTTCTCCATCCCTTATTATATGTGTTGGAGAACGCATTGTTGTAGGGCCTCTGAAAATTTCCCAGTGCCTGAACCTGCTCCATAGACACATTATTTGGGTCCACTGCTGTGCACCTATCAAAAGTATGTGGGACCCCCACAAATTTCACAACTCACTGGTGTCTGGATAGCTTTAACTGACATGGTGCTCTGCTGCATCTGTTTTGTCAAAGTGACAACCTGCGCAGTCAATGCAGTGATAACATCTAACTCATGAATCCCAACCACTTTCCTCGCTGCATCGCTTCTCATCGCCTCGACGATTGTTTGCGCCATATCTTCTAGCAAATCATGTGCCTCATTGACACTCTTTCTCATGAATGTTCCCCATGTTGCAGCATCAATAATGGTACAAGTTGTACCACACATCCCATTATAAAATATGTGGACTAACATCCACTTCTGAATCCCATGTGAACTTTCATCAAGGCCCGATCCTGCGAAGCCGGGCACATACGCGCTCTAAGGTCCTTCCTATGTGGATATTTCCTCTGCAAATCTTTAAACCGCTTCCATGCAACATATAGTGATTCTCCATCCAGCTGATAAAAGTTATTCAACTCACCTCTGAGCTTTGTTGCCTTTGCTGGAGGGGAAAATTTTGCAAGAAACTTCTGGGCTAAGTCTTGTCATGCAGTGATGGAGTTTGCCTGTAATGAGTTCAACCAACACTTTGCTCTATCCCTGAGTGAGAATGAGAAAAGTCTCAACCGAATGACGTTATCAGTAACACCATTATACTTGAAAGTTGCACACAGCTCCAGGAAATTTGTTAGATGCATATGGGGATCTTCAGACTGTAATCCCCCAAACTGAACTGAGCCTTGAACCATGTGCAATATGGCTGGTTTGATCTCAAAATTAATGGCTTCAACAACTGGAAGCCTGATGCAAGTCTGCACCCCTGTGATTGTAGGCAACACGTAGTCCCCCAAGCTACTTTCTGTAGGGACTTGTATTAAGACAGACGGTAACTCATCATTCACCAAATTGTTGTTTTGCTGATCTCCCATTGCTAACAAATCAGTTGTGTCTGCTCTTAAGACAAGTCCCTGCAGAAACAATAATTTGATGGATGATGAGTTACCGCCTGTCTTAAGACAAGTCCCTGCATAAAGGAGTTTGAGGGACTATGTGATGCCAACTATTACAGGGGTGCATACTTGCATCAGGCTTCCAACTGTTGAAGCCAATAATTTTGAGATTAAACCAGTCATATTGCACATGGTTCAAAGCTTAGTTCATTTTGGGGGATTACCGTCTGAAGATCCTCATTTGCATCTAGGAAATTTCCTGGAGCTATGTGCAACTTTCAAGTACAATGATGTTACTGATGACGCCATTCGGTTGAGACTCTTCCCATTCTCACTCAGGGATAGAGCAAAATGTCATCGAACTCATTACAAAGTAACTCCATCACTACATGGCAAGACTTAGCCCAGAAGTTTCTTGCCAAGTTCTTCCCCCCATCTAAGGCAGCGAAGCTCAAAGGTGAGTTGAATAACTTTTATCAGCTGGAGGGAGAATAACTATATGATGCATGAGAGCGGTTTAAAGACTTGCATAGAAAGTGCCCACATCATGGGATTGAGAAGTGGATGCTAGTCCACACATTTTACAATGGGCTGTATGGTACAACCCGTACCATCATTGATGTTGCAGCAGGAGGTACGTTCATGAGAAAGAGTGCCAATGAGGCACATTATTTGCTAGAGGATATGGCCACAAACAACCATCAGGTGCCCGATGAGAGATCAATGAACAGTAGGAAAGTGGCTGGAATTCATGAGTTGGATGTTATCACTGCATTGACTGGGCAGGTAGCCACTTTGACAAAGCAGATGCAACAGAGTACCATGTCAGTTAAAGCGGTTCAGACACCGGTGATATGCGAAATTTGTGGGGGTCCCCACACTTTTGATAGGTGTACAGTAGTGGACCCAAATAATGTGCCTATGGAGCAGGTTCAGGCAGTGGGGAATTTTCAGAGGTCCTACAACAATGCATTCTCCAACACATATAATCCGAGGTGGAGAAATCACCCAATTTTTTCATGGAAGAATGAACAAGGGCAACAACCACAATTTTAGGCATCATCCTTACAACAGTTCAGCCTACCAGACCCACAAGAGAAGCCATATGACATAAAAACAGCATTGCTGACCTTGACCAATTCTCAGACTCAATTCATTGCAGAAACTAGGTCCTCAATTTCATCCTTGGCCAATACCCAGACACAATTTATGACAGAGACCAAGCAGTTCATGACAGAAACAAGATCCTCTATTAGGAACTTGGAGACTCAGATGAGGCAGTTGGCAGGGAAGTTGAATGACAGACCTCAGTGGGCTCTCCCTAGTAATAAAGTGATGAATCCAAGAGAGCAATGCCAGACAATCAGTTTGAGAAGTGAGAAGCAGTTAGAGCATAGGGCACCTCAACCAGTGGTTGAAAATGAGAAGGATGTGGGGAAGATAGTTGACGTAGAAAATGAGGGGGTTACTGATGACCGCCCTACTTTAGAAAAGGCTCCACCCGCAGTGATGAGGGAGTGCACAGACAAAATCCATTACCCTCAAAGACTGCAGAAGAAAGCCTTGGATAAACAATTTTCGATTTTTTTTGAAGGTATTCAAAAAACTGCATATCAATCTTCCATTCATTGAGGCCTTGGAGCAAATGTCAGCTTATGCGAAGTTCATGAAAGACATCCTGTTTAAGAAGAGGAAGCTGACAGACTATGAGACAATAACACTGACAGAGGAATGTAGTGTTATCTTGCAAAAGAGACTTCCCCATAAGTTGAAAGATCCAGAGAGTTTCACCCTACCTTGCACCATATGAAATGTGACATGCAAGAAAGCCCTGTGTGACTTGGGTGCAAATGTCAACCTGATACCCCTTTCTGTGTTTAGAATACTTGGTTTGGGGGAAGCAAGACCAACTACAATCACCTTGCAGCTAGCTGATCGCTCAATTGTGCATCCCCAAGGAATTATTGACGATGTGTTGGTACAAGTAGGTAAATTCATCATTTCTACTGATTTCCTAATTTTAGACATGGATAAAGATGAAAATATGCCCATGATCCTTGGGAGACCATTCCTAGCCACAGGGAGATCCCTCATTGATGTTGAAAATGGGGAGTTAAAACTCAGAGTCGAAGGTGAGGAAATGGTATTCAAAGTTTTCAAGCAGACCACTGAACCTCAAGTCGATGCTAGATGTTTTGCTATTGAGATAGTTGACAAGGTTGTGCCTGAGAAGAGCCTCGCAAGTACTGATGCTAGTGGGGTACCACCAAAGCAACATGAAGAACATGATGGTAAAACTTCTGAACTAGCTCTTGATGAAAAAGAATTGAACTCCTCTGAAATCAGAATCTTGAAAAAGAAAAGAAGATGGAGAAAGAGAATGGTGCTAAAATGGATATGTGGAGGGGATACTCTACCCCCTTGATTTAGTAAGTAACTTGCGTCCGGCTAAAATACGTTAAAGACAACGCTACTTGAGAGACAACCCAATGATTTTAATTATGTTATTTAAATTCTGTTTTAGTTGTTAGTTTGTCTTGAACAATCTTACGATCTTGGGTTTTGTCTTATGTTTTGATGACATGTGGACTAGGGACTGACCTTGAGTGGAAAAAGATCAAGAACGTTGGAAATCGAGCACATCACTGTGGCGCCAAAATGCAGGGCCACGGCGCTGCAACCTCAGAGAGCCCATAAGCTTTTGCAAACTCAAGAATCTCATCCTAGACCTCCGTTATGACCGATGTGTTGTGTCAGTAAGTTGTCCCTATTTTTAGTCTTCACACATTGTGGACAATGTGTCGATTAAGTTTGGGGGGTGTCTTATTTGGTTTTATTATTTTGTTTTTGAGTCTTTTTGATTTGTCTGTGTGTTGTTTTGTGTGTTTTTGAGTCATAATTTTTTTTATGGATCATGCATGTTGTAGTTGCTAACGATATTGAGTGGATAAAGTGGGATAATGTAATGGATTTGAAAGCAACAATCTGTGTGCTTAAGTTAGATATGCCAAAAATTCATGACATCTAATTCTTTGAGATATTTGTGTTTAGCTTATGTGTGTCAGTTATGGAAAGAAAGGTTGAAAATAAATGTCTAGAAAATTTGTTTGGTTGTTATTTGAGGCGAAATAGTTAAGATGTACATGTTTAGGGAGATGATTCAGACATTTCTTTGATAGTCCTTCTGACCATTCATTGCCTACCTGACATAAAATGTATCACTAGTTAGCCCCGTTGAGCCTAAAATAAGATCTTTCTTTGACACTCTATGATTCCCTGTTTGTGTCATAAGTAATAATTAAAAATATTGAGATGAAAGTGTTGATAAAGAATGAAAAGAGAGTGAAAAATCTGATGCACCCCAATGAAAAATATGCAAAAGCCTAAGTATGGGGGTGCTTGTTATTTATATTGTATCTCATTCTCTCAGAAGAAAAGATGGAGAAAATAGGTATGAGACTAAAAAGAAAGTCAAAAAAAGAAAATGAGCTAAATGAAAAATGTTTATGGTACGTAATGTGAGCCTAACTGCCTACTTTTACCTACCCCAGCCCAAACCTACATTACAACCCTTGAAAGTCCTGGTGATCTTTAATGTGTATGTCTGTGATTAGTGGAGAATAACAAGTAAACAAGTCTATAACATTTTGGGAAAGATGGATTGAAATTGACATGCATAGGTTAAGTTTTTGTATTTCCATTGATCATGATCTAAGTGAATTTGCGAAATATCTAACTTGAAATTCTAGATTGCGAAATATTCATGTTATAAATGTTCTAACACATTATCCCAACTTTCATCCATAATTTTGAAGAAACATTGCTATAACTACTTGATCCATTTCATAGAGTCTTTGTTTGTATTTTTGTTTTTGGTTAGTGCTTTACTCGAGGGCGAGTAAAGTGTAAGTTTGGGGGTGTTTGTTAAGTGTATTTTGTATATACTTTTGAGTCATTTTTAGTTAGTATTTTACTCTTTTATTTCACGTTTAGTATAGTGTTGGGTGTGTTTTTCTTTCATTTTGTGTCACAGCAATCATAAAGGAGGAAATACATAATCAAGAATAAAATAAGCTTAATTGAGATGGAATTGCACATTAAAAGGCCAAGAAATGAAGCCTAAGAAGTCCCGGGAAGCATAGAAGAAATCTGACGAAGTTCGGACGAAAAAAAGACCCAAATCGCGAAAAGCCGAGAAACAACATCGCCGGCGCTAGCCAGCAGCGCCGCGGCGCCAAATGTCCTACGTGCTATGATTTCGTTGCAGTAATTTCAGCGCCGCGACGCCAGCCAGTAGCGCCACGGCGCCGATGCGGGATTTCTGATTTTTTGGGCCGAATTTGACACGTTTTTAGGGTCCGAAAGGGCAACTTTTTCCAGCTATAAAACCCTAAAACCCTGCTCATTACCATATATCTTATACCATAACCTAAAATCATTCTTTGGGAGGCAAGAAGGAGGCAAGACAATTAGAGACTCTTGTTCAAGTTCTTTTTCTTTCCCTTATTTTATTCAGTTTATGTTGGATTGTAAATTAGTTCTTGACAATGTTTAGGAGCTAAATACTTTAGTAGAATTTCCATCTAATCTTCTTGAAGCTCTTTCATATAGTTAAATGCATAGTTCTTGATTTCTTCCTCAGCATATTAAAATCTATTCAATATTGTTATGATTGCTTGATAATTAACTAGCTATTAATTGTCATCACTTATATGATTTCGAATCAAAAGTCTGAAAGGTGAGATTTGAATATGCTCTAATTATCTAGACATAGGTTAAAATCGTGGACGAAAGTACCCCGATACTTGTGTAGTATTTAAAGTTTATTGTTCTTAATCCTCATGTGTATAATTAACTAGCTATTAATTGTCATCACTTATATGATTTCGAATCAAAAGTCTGAAAGGTGAGATTTGAATATGCTGTAATTATCTAGACATATGTTAAAATCGTGGACGAAAGTACCCCGATACTTGTGTAGTATTTAAAGGTTATTCTTCTTAATCCTTATGTGTGGTAAAACTTATCATAGAAATATAGCATGTCTTTACAAGTTTACATACACATAAATGTCATGAAATGTATAAAATTACAAAGTTACAAATTAATTTCAGTTCCTTCGGAATCGATAGTTAATCTTATTTCCAACTAGGGAAACAACCTCTCTAGTCTCTACCTTCCAAGGTAGGGATATGATTTGCATACACTATAGTGAAATTACACTGGATATATTATTGTTGATGATAGTTGAATTCGATTTTGACCATTATTTTCATGTCTGTAATAGCGCGAAGGTCTACATCAAGTCTTCAAGAATAGTGGCTGAGTTTGTCGACCTTTTAACTTCAAATTTGTTTGTTCTATTTTGCGATAGGGCAATGAAGGGATATAATTCAATGATAGAATGTATCCGGACGAAGTGAAAGTCATTAGTTCAGATTCACTACCCTTATATCCTGTGTCAGTTGTTTAGTTGAATTTACTCTCACGCTGTTTTCTAAAAAATGAATAAGAAGATCGTGAGATTGATGTGAGAGGCAAAAAATGATTATATTTGAGTTTCTTCAAAATTAATAGTCTATTTTATTTCTGATAGAGGCAACTGACAATTGAATAATATATCATTATCCATATCCGTAGTAGTGCGTAAAGTTTGCTCTGTCTCCAAGTTATTCAAGAACAATGATAGAGTTTTCTCGATCTTTTGACTTCGAATAATTAATCAATATTATTTCGTGATGAAACAGTGAAAGGATATAACTCAATGACAAAATATCACTTTGATGTGGTGAAAGTCATTAGTTTGAACCTTATTTCTTAAATTTAATGTCAAGTTATTATAATTGAATTTACAGTTCCATTATTATTTAATGATAATAGATAATAAGCTCGTGGGATTGATCCGAGTGAAAATGATTATATTTTTGGGACCAAACTTCGAATAAATATAAAACACATGAATATAAGTATTAAGTTATGTATTTTTTTAAATATAAATTACATGTCTAATTAAATCAATGAAAAAGGTATAGGAGTAACTTTCTTTTAGCTCCCACGTCATCATACACAGCCCTTCCTAATAGACTTATCGTGTTCCCACGCTCTCCCTATCCGAGTAATACAACAAATCCCCCATTTACAAATAGTATTATTACTATTTTTTTTATTTTACCACTAGTGTTAGTTATTTATATTAGAGCACGACTATATTTAGATTCCGGTAAAATATTTTGAGAAAAGTGTATCCTAGAATTTGTTTCATACACAAAATTCAAACCTAAAACATTTGATATGTACAGTCTCATCGATTACACTACATTATTTGGTGTTCTAATACTACTATAATATTATTCACTTCGTCTAATAATAAATGTTACCTTAACTAAAACCACACATATTAAGAAATTAATAATGCAATGAAAAATTTAACAAACTCTCTTTAATAAAAATAGATTACTTTTCTCTTTTAATTAAAACACGAATGAATAATTATAATTTATGTCTTAGAATAAAAAAATTGTCAATAAATATTTCTTGAATAAAGAGCTTGCGTTTTTGTATAAGTGTACAGCATGAAAAAAACAATCAATTTATATTTGAATTTTTAAAATAACATTTATTTTGATTTTTTTTTTGCTAATATGACAATTATTATGGGACGGACCGAATATTATTTTTGTTGGCTTAGTTAATAGATCAAAAATAGCTGATTTCCATATCAATTTCGTGAAAAAAGAAATTACAAAAAAAGGAGGAAACTTTGCTTCCATTTTTTTTTTTTTTTTTTTTTGCGAAAGAATCGCGTACTCTTCTTCGATACAAGACATTAAATCCCGAATCGACGCAATACCGCAACCACGCCACCGCTAAACCACACTGACAGTGTGCGATGCACAGCCCGGGGCGACGCCCAGACGTTACTCGAGCTCAACCGCATCAATCCCACACCACCCAATGAGGACCTCTGCCTTCACCTTTGCTTCCATCTTCTTTTTAACTTATAATACCCATCTGCTTCAAACCCTAACCCTAAATTCATATTCTCACAATTTCCAAATTGTCACAATTAGTTAAATTACTTAAAACAAATTTCCCTGATTTACTATTTTAAAGGGTATTTGCAGAAATCATTCTTGATTTAGTATTTGTTGAAGGGAAGTATTATTACTGTGTTGAAGATCTCAAAACCCCCATTTTTTGAGAAATTTAAAGAACCCATTTTTAGTTAAAGATTCTTAAACCTATTAATATCAAGATTCAATTTTTCACAAAAAATCCAACCCAGATCAGAATTTTTGTAAATTAAAACACCCCATTTTTTGAGAAATTTAAAGATCTTGAAAGAACCATTTTTAGTTATATAAATTTACTATTTTGAAAAAAAAGAAGCTTTCTTGATTTAGTATTTAAAACCCCCATTTTGAGATAAAAAATTCGTGATTTTGAGTAAAAATTAAAGATCTTGAAAGAGCCCATTTTTAGTTAAAGATTCTTAAACCCATTAATAGAAAGATTCATTTTTAACAAAAAGATCCAACCCCAGATCAGAATTTTTGAGAATTCTTGAAAATTTTCCAATTTTTTTCCATGTTGAGTAATCAAGATTAGGATGGGAGCTGAAAAGAAATGGTTATATGCACTATTTTGTGCAGCATTTGTATCATTTCTCATATTTTTGTCTTCCATTTCAGGTTTTAGTTCATCCTACTATGCATTTTCATCACACAGGAGGTTCGCCACGCCCGTGAATCACGGGCCTGGCCATCCTACTGCATTTGCATACTATATTTCAGGTGGAGGGGGTGATAAAGATAGGATTTTTAGGCTTTTGTTAGCTGTATATCACCCTAGGAATAGGTATTTGTTGCACATTGGTGTAGATGGGAGTGAAGAAGAAAGGAGGAAACTTGGGATGTTAGTGGAATCTGTGCCAGTAATTCAGGCTTTTGGGAATGTGGATGTGGTTGGAAAGCCTGATCCGGTTACTTATATGGGTTCGACTAATATAGCGGCAATGCTAAGGGCGATATCGATTTTGTTGAAGGTGGATGGTGGATGGGATTGGTTTATTAATTTGAGTGCCAATGATTATCCTTTAATAACTCAAGATGGTAAGTTTTGCTTCAGCTGAATTCGTTATTGTTTTGCTGCTTTTGTCCATAATTGATGTTTTTCGATTGACTAATTGATAAGCTCATAATTGCTGTAAAGATTCATGGGTTTTGAATTGTGGGAGTTAGTTTTGCTTAAAGTTTCAATTTTTTTCTATGTTATAAGTTAAGTTTTGTTCATAATTGAGTTTATTTGTTTGGATATGATAGTTTCCGATTGACTAATTAATATGGTAGAAACTCATAATTGCTAAAAAAGATTCATGGGTTTTGAATTTTGGGAGTGAGTTTGCTTAAAGTTTCAATTTTTTTCTCTGTTATGAGTTAAGTTTTGTTGGTTTTGTTCATAATTGAGTTTATTTGTTTGGGTAAGGTAGGTTCCGATTGACTAATTGATAAGGTAGAAGCTCATTATTGCTAAAAAGATTCGTGGGTTTTGAATTTTGGGAGTTAGATTTGCTTAAAGTTTTAATTTTTTTTTCTCTGGATGAGTTAAGTTTTGGATATGAGCGCTGTATGTGAGGATCAAAATTTAGATTTTTGGATCTCTCTTCATTGTACTATTGACTAATACCGTATTGCCTACTGTATTAGTGTAAGTTTAGAAATTTGTCGCCAAGTGTATGTTGAGTCGGAAAGATGTGACTATTATTTTCTGTCCAGGTAATTATGTGGCAGTTCTCATTCTTGTGATATGTGATAGTAGTTTAATGTTCTTTATGGATATAAATTACAAGTCACATTATTTTGGTCGTGTTCTATTTTGCCCGGACTCTTCAAAAATGTTGAGGGTGCGTGTCATTAGTGCATTTATGGAGGTTCCGACATGGGTATGATAGAGTCCGAGCAACATAGGTTGTGTTTTTTCCGTGTGTCTGCTTGTAGTTATGCTCCTCTAAAGAGATATTGACATTTTGCCTTCACTCAATTTAAGATGACGCAGTAATTGATTGACCTATAATCTGAATAGTGTTTAAAAGACCAGTTCATTTGCAAAGAGTTTCATGTACCGTTTTGACCTACACCGTTCCCCCACTTGAAAACAATAATTTGTTTGAGTTTATTTGATCCAACTAAGCGAACATCTAGCCTCCCAACTTATTTGCTGACTATTATCTTTATATTAGAGCTATCTAAACTATGCTAAAGGGTGATTCAATTTCTTTCACTACCTCTTGGCCAAGGCGGATTCATGATTTGAAGTTTATGGGTTCCTACAACGACCTCAAGTTAATACTACAATAATAATTGGGTTCACAATAAAATATTTATAGATATTTAGTAAACTTTTTAACATATATACAGATTTGTAAAAATTACTGGGTTCATGTGAACCTGTAAATGAGCTTCTAGATCCACCCCTGCCTCTTGGGGGCACGAGGATGTAAAAATTTATCATGTCCTGCTTATTTGCTAAAATGTGGCGGTAGATCTATTCCATGTGATGTAAATTTTCTTTCTGTTAGTTATATCAATTTAAATATGTGGAATGCACTAAATTATAGAAGCCATGTGCAGAAAAGGAAATTTCCAGATAACTAGTACATATAGGTTCTTGAAGTAGCTTTAGTTTTATTATTATAATTCTAGGTCAAAAGACTTTCCAAGTACATAAGATTAGTTGGGTTGGCAATGGCTTGGTTCAGGCTATTGTTCTTTTATAGATTGTGAATTTTTGGAAAATAAAAATCACAACTTCTGTTAACAGCAGTGAAGAAAACCAATAACTTTTCTTGAAGAAATATAAGTTCAGCTTTATTAGTTATTGCTTAATGAACTGTAAAAGCAATATAGGAAAGTTCGCTTGCAATCTACATCGTGATGAATTTTTCAAGTCTGAATCATGTACTGGGAAATCTATTGAATGTTTGATAGTTATTTACATGTAATTGACTTACCAATAATGATCTCACTATTATAGCCTTATAGGAGTAAGAGATCGAGAATAATTTCCATCGACACTTTGGTGGAGTTATCCTAGCTAATAAGATGAAAAGCACCACCCTTTCCCAACTATGTTTGGAATTGAGTTTAAGCTTATTGATGGATTGGTTGAAAGAGAAGGGAGAAAATGAGTACTCTCTTTTCCTAAACTATTTAGATGACAAGGGGATAAAATGATAGATCCTCCTCATTTTGGTGGGAGGGGAAGGGCACGGAGAATAGTTATATTATAAGTTTAAGAAGTTGTAGAATTGTCGAGAAAATGACAAAAATGATCCTTTATCTTTGGCAGTAGGTTCAAAATAGTCCCTTAGGTATCACCTGGAGCAGTTTTAGTCCTTTAAGCTTGTCAAAAGTGAGCAGTTTTGGTCGGTTAAGTTTGCCAAATGTGAGCACTTTTGGTCTCCATCAGATATTTCCTTGATGATTGTTGAACCATTGAGGGCACGAGACCTCAGTTCCATGTTTAATCTAAGATTTTCCCTGTTATCGAATGTTGATACTAGGTGCTGCTTGCCTTCATAATAATTATGTAATTTCTGTGAATTGACTCATTTGCTCATTTTTCTGACTGTGGCATGGTTTCTACTTTGCTTTCAGACTTATCTCATGTCCTCTCATCGGTTAGTAGAGACCTAAATTTCATTGATCACACCAGCGACCTTGGATGGAAAGAGTAGGCAAAATCTTGTTTTCAATTTTGTTTCTTTTTTTGTTATTGACACATATATTTATATGTCCAAAAACTTGAATAGATGTTTTGTTTAATGGAATTATAGGGGTCAACGCGTGAAGCCCATTGTAGTTGATCCAGGGCTTTACCTAGCAAGAAAGACACAAATATTTTATGCCACCGAAAAGCGGCCACTGCCTGAGGCTTTCAGAGTTTTTACTGGTAAGAGTTCTTCATACTGCATTCTGATGGACTTAACAGTTTAGAGAAATGACAAAAATGGTCCCTTATGTTTGGAGGGTAGGTCCAAAAATGGTCCCTTTTTCATAGTTCCCGTCAAATCTAATCGACGGAGTTAGGAAAATGTTGGACGGAGACTAAAAGAGTGAACTTTTGCCAACTTAAAGGACCAAAACCATTAAGTGCATACTTGAGGGACTATTTTGAATCTACCTTCAAATAAGGGACCATTTTGTCATTTTCTCCAACAGATTACATATTTTTTTTGAAAATTGACGACTTACTGAGGTACTTCAAATTCAAATGCAGGCTCTCCTTGGGTTGTCTTGAGCCGACCATTTCTCGAGTTCTGTGTTTTTGGATGGGACAACCTTCCGAGAACCCTTCTTATGTATTTTACTAATGCAGTGTTGTCACAAGAAGTCTATTTCCATTCTGTCGTTTGCAATTCACCGGAGTTTAAGAATACGACGGTTAATAGTGACATGAGATATATGGTCTGGGATAACCCCCCTAAGATGGAGCCGCTCTTCCTTAATACTTCCGATTATGACCTGATGGCACAAAGCGGAGCTGCATTTGCTAGACAGTTTAATAAAGACAAGGCAGTACTTGACATGATCGATCAGAATATCCTTAAGCGCAGCCAGAACCGAGTGACCCCAGGTGCATGGTGCACGGGTCGGAAGAGTTGGAGGATGGATCCTTGTTCCCGATGGGGCGATGTAAACGTGTTGAAAACCGGACCTCAAGTGAAAAATTTAGGGGATTCTGTACAAAGACTGCTTCAAGATTTTAGTTCACAATCAAATCAATGCAGATGACAAGCAAAGTACCAGGTTTGTGTACTTTCGGCTTAGATGCATTTTTGGTCCACAATTCTTTTTTGGGAGATATGTTCTTAGTTATGCGCTTCTTCGGTGTTCATTTTGAGATTGCAAGTTGGAAGAAGCATTGGCAGACTCTTTCCGAGTTTTGGATTGGGCTCTGGCCTTCAGACAACTTAATAGTAGAGCCACCATATACTGTCTCCCAACAATAAGAGGAATCTCTCCACAGTATCACATCTATAGCTTTTTCGTTTTAAGTTATTAATGAGTCATCTAGTACATGTATGCCTTCTGAAGTTTTATCATCAATTCACATCGTGTTACATGCAGCCTAATTAGATCAATTATTGAGTGAACAAAATCATTTGATATTTTCCTTGTTTTCAGCTTGGTATCTATGCCACGTTTTAGAAGTCTGGTACAAATGCTATCCAAGTTTTGGTTATAAATGAATCTACTACTGTTGTTATCTCCTTTTTCTCGGTCAAGAGAAGCTCTATACGTGTATTAATAGTGACTAGACATATCGAGAGTTGGATTGGTTTTTGCACAATTAAGCTATCAACAATAGATTGGTGCAATTACAAGTATTATTTTTAGCCATGTGAAAATCAACCAACTCATGTGAATACTACTACTATTGTTTCTCCAATGGAAGTGAGTTTCAGATGTACCCTTTTTCTGCTCGCTTTTTAAAGGTAGTAGAGTTACTCGGTACCTTTGGTGGCGAGGGGTAGCAAGTACCTATTAGAATTAATTGTGGTGCACGACAAGTTGGATTAGGTACCATGCATGGTTATAGAAAAGTTGAGTCAGTTGGAGTTTTGCAGCAGGCTTTAGTTAACTCTGAGAATTTGAATTGAGTGCTTCATTCATGATCAACTTTGTGTTGATATCCTGCTGGAAAAGTGGCTAGGATCTTTTAACAATTATAACAATTATGCATTTGATTGTTGTCATTTTTACTACTAAGTGAAAATGTCTCAATATAGTCAAAATCATGCCTTTTTGTGTTTTACCTCGCTACATGCCTAACTTTGGCCTCCCCGGCTTTTTGGTCTAATGGTAAAAGCACAACATTGCGGTGAAGGGTAGAGGAGCGGATTTTCAAATCATGCGTCATTGAAAATTCTCAATTTAAAAAAAAAAGAAGCCTAACCACCACATTTATGCTTTTTTAAATCGATTTATGTCTAATTTGTTTCATATTAAGTGGCAATCCCACTAAGTTTCATGTATGATTTATCAATTGTTGCAGATTGTATGCACGCAAGAGCACGAACGACACAAGTAATATAATAACGATGATAATCGATTATCAGTTTAAAAAAAATTGAGATTCTAATATTTTTTCTCACCCTTTTCGGAAGGTAATAACTTGTTGACATTGAATGTTTATAGTAAATCAATGAATATATGATTCATGTATTTAGATGCATTGTTATCATTTAAATCATAGTAAATTAATACACGTTACTACTCATATTATCACTTGATCATAGTAAATTGTAGGTAAAGATTGTCCAAATTCATATAAGGAGTACATGTTTCCATTCAATTTCCGATGTAGGACTTTTAACAGATGAGATGAGGAGATGTAAGATTGGTCCAAATACCCGAACGTATGATATAAGTCTTCACCATCTTATAAAGGCTAGAAGAACGAACAAAGCTTATTCGATGTTTCAGAAAATGACTGTGAGCACGTACGAGATAATGGTAACCGAATAGATATGGTGGTTAGTAGGGTGTGGGATTAGATGAAAGCTAAGGGAGTTCTTCCCAGGATGCATTCGTTGATTAACGACTTTTGCCATGAGAATAGTGAAAGAATGTAAGAAATAATCCCTTGATTATTCTCATTAATGAAAGACATATATATACAAGTTACAAGGAAGATCTTCTTCCTATTCTACCTAGGAATTCCTATTCTATAAGAATACTAACTTTACAATTATGGTAATATTACACTACTAATTAAGGTACAAACCTAAGTCTAATATTTACCAAATATACAAAGGAAAGGGACCCACTCGGATGGGCCATTCTCGGCTGGGCCAATATGGCCGATATACTTTAACACACCCCCGCAGTCATAGCGCAAGTGTCTTCAGACTGAGATCGTTTCTAAAATCTTCAATAAGGATCGAGGAAGACCTTTGTAAAGATGTCTGCAATTTGATATCTCGAAGGAACATGACAGATGCGTACTTGTCCTTTTGCTACCTTTTCTCGAACAAAGTGAATATACATCTCTATGTGTTTAGTACGCTGGTGCTGAATTGGATTACCAGAAAGGTAGATGACACTTATATTATCACAATACACCAAAGTAGCTTTCTCAATGGGACAATGGAGCTCTAAAAGAAGATTTTGTAACCAACATGATTCGGAGACCACATTAGCTACCCCTCGATACTCGACCTCTGCACTTGAATGTGAAAGCGTAGATTGACGCTTGACAGACCATGAGACCAAGTTGTTACCCAAAAACATACAATATCCAGACGTAGACCGTCTGGTGTCAGGACAACCACCCCAATCAACATCTGTATATGAGACCAATGTAGACGTCAACGAAGGATACAAATGTAAATCATACTCAAGTGTTTCCTGAATGTACCTAAGAATGCGTTTGAGTGCATTCATATGTTCAACTCTGGGATCATGCATAAACAAACACACCTGCTGTACGACATATGTAATGTCTGGTCGCGTGAACGTCAGACACTGAAGGGCGCCTGCAAGACTACGATAGCTGGCCGGATCCTCATATGGAGAGCCAGTTGCAGCACCCAACTTGGGTTTAGTATCAACTGAAGTAGAAGTGGACTTACATGATGACATCCCAGCCCCCTCAATGATCTCTGCTGCATACTTTCTCTGTGATAAGAACAGTCCACTTGCATGATGAGTTACATCAATTCCCAAAAAGTAACTCAAATGGCCTAAGTCCTTCATGACAAACTCAGAACTGAACATTGTCATAATAGACTTGCGCAAAGTATCAGAAGAGGCAGTCAAAATAATATCATCAACATATAACAGAATATAAGTCATGAAAGATCCTCGACGATAGACGAATAATGAATTATCAGATATGCTGTGAGAAAAACCCAATGTCGAAACAAAATCAGCAAACCTCTTATACCAAACTCGTGGATACTAGATATCCTAATCATGTTTGTCTATTGAAGAAGTCCTTTGTATGAGCTTAAGCAGTCTCCCGGCTACCATTCGTACTGTGCCCAGCTTGGCTCTTTCGAAATCATGGCCCATTTATCAGCTAGATGTGAAGAATGCTTTCCTACATGGTGATCTTCAGGAGATAGTGGGCTAAATGTCTCACCACAATCCACACCAACCTGCTGAGTCTTACCATCACCTATAAGTCTAGCCTTATGCCTTGCAAATGAACCATCCGAATTTTCCTTATGAACAAATATCCAAATAGACCGAATAATATTAACACCAGATGGATGAGGTACCAACTCCTACGTCTTATTATCAATAAGAGCATTATATTTCTCGGTCATGACAATTTTCCAATTAGGGTCATTTAAGGCAGACACAGGATTACGGGGTAATGGGGATTTAAGAACATTAGAATTCAAATTGAAATGTGTTTTTGGCTTAAAAAATACCCCGTTGACTACGAGTGACTGGACCAAGACTCTGGGCTGTATTAAGTGAATTTTGGAAAGTTTGTGAAATGTCGGAAATTTCCGTTGACGGCCAGCGCGCCGTAACTATCTGCAGGGCTCTGGACATTTACGCCGTGGCGCCTATGCAGGGTCGCGCGCCGCAGAATTTTGCCGTGGCTCTCAATGCGAGGTCGCGCCAGGACGGATTTAACGTATTTTCTGGCAAACCTGAAAAATGACGGAGAATATAGGGGGAGATAACATCATCCAAAAAATCATAAGAAGTAGGTACGGGTTTTTCTACTTTAAAAAAGGGAAATTGAGTTTCATCAAAGAGAACATGACGACTAATGATGATTCGTTTAGAGGACAAATCAAAACATTTATAACTACGGTGATTTGACGGAAAACCCAAGAATACACAAGGAGTAGAACGTGCCTGAAGTTTGTTGATTGTAGTGGATGGAAACAGTGGATAACATAAGCATCCGAAGACCCTAAGATGAGTGTAGGACGGAGTATTATTGTATAACACTTTGAGAGGGGAGAAATATGTCAAACCTTTAGAGGGAAGAATATTTAGGAGATCGGTAGCCATTTGTAGTGCATGATGCCAAAATAATGGAGGAACGGAAGAATGAACTAATAAAGTGCGGACAATATTATTAATGGTACGAATTTTTCGCTCAGCTTTCCCATTTTGTGAAGACGTATGAGGACAAGAAAAATGAAAATTTATTCCATTTTTAGCACAAAACTTCCTAAATTTCCCATTATCATACTCTTTGTCATTATCACATTGAATGTTTTTGATTTCCCGTTCGAATTGCGTTCTTATGAAGGCTCTAAATTTTATGAAGATGGAAAAAACTTGAGATTTTTTCGCAATTGGAAACATCCATAAATATTTAGTACAGTCATCTAAGAATAAAACATAATAACGATGACCCATAGAACTGAGAACCGGAGATGTCCATAAATCGCTATGAATAATTTCAAATGGCATAGAAGTATTAGAATTTGAAGCTACAAATGGTAATTTAATAATCTTTCCCAAAGCACAGGATTGACAAAGTGGAGTACTACGCGTACCCTTACAAGAAATATACTTATGTCTATCTAAAGAAGATAAAATAGACGACCCCGGATGACCTAGACGAGCATGCCACAAGGAATGAGCAAAAGCTGCAAAGGTGGATGACATAGCTTGACGCGAGATGCTGAGACTTGGTGTGATTGGATAGAGGCCCCCCCACTGTTACACCTCATGAGATGACTCCCCGTTTTAAAATCCTTCACAGAAAATCCGAATGGATCAAAATTAATAGAAACCAGTTATCAGTTGTGAATTTACGGACAGATACCAAATTTTTAATTAATTTTGGGACATTAAGGGTATTTTTCAGGACAAGTGGTGGATGATGAGGGGACAAAATTTTATGATCATAACCCTTAAATTGGAATAGAATTGTAATTACCAACAGTTATACCATGATTAGTGCTCAAATTGGAATAAAATGAGAGAGTACCTTGATCGGATGTCATGTGGGTAGTGGCGCCGGTGACCATGTACCAATTAGGGTCCGGTTGAGTCAAGCCAAGCGTGTGCATCGCTGCTTCAATTCGGTCTGAGTGTGCCCCACTGCGTAGTGGGCCCGGAGGCGGCGAGGCCCGGCATATCGGATCTGGACCGCCCATGTTCGTCTGCACTGGATTCTCGATTGGGAGAAAGGCCGCCGCGCGTGTACGGCTGATATTGGTAGCCGCAGTCAGAAGGCTGAGCCGCAGCGACTTGCGGTGCTGGGACCCACTGCCACTGACCAGAGGGCCCCTGTGGGTTCCAGGATTGCTGCTGCTGCTGACGGTTGCCCCCGTTGTTGCCGCCACGATTCTTGCCATTATTCTTCCGATTTTGGCCTTTCTTACCACCCCCGTTGTTGTGATTTTGGGTCACGTTGGCTGGATTGAAAGAAAAAAATTTGGAAGCAGTCATCATACCGATAGGACTGGCCCCAATCGCCACTTTCTTAGCTAATCCGGCTTCTTCCAAAGTAAGCATAGAACAGGCTTGATAAAATCCTGGCAGGGGGTTACTCTGACGAATAACCGAAGCAACACCGCTATAGGCCTCTGACAGGCCTGCAACCATATGAAGAACTAGACGACTATTAGAGATAGGAGAACCCACGCTGCTGAGTTGGTCTGCCAATTCCTTGAGGCGTTTGCAATAAGAAGAAACGTTTTGAAAATTCACCATGGCCACCTGTGAAAATTCATGTTCAAGGATAATAATCCGAGAATGACTGTTTCTTGGAAGATATCTCGCAATCGATCCCACGCTGTCATAGCTGTGGAGTTGGGTTCCATAATCGTCTGCAAAAGGTCCAAGGAAATAGTGGCATAAATCCAATGAAGAACCTTGGAATCAAGCATGTCCCATAATTCTGGGTCTGCTTCTTTAGTGAGCACATTAGATGTAGACGCCTTATCACCCTCATTTGAAGGAGTAAGAGGGATGATGTGGTGAAAAACTTTATGTGCTTTAACATGAATCTTGAATAACTCCGCCCACGTCCCATATTGGACGTTTTCAAGATCAAGAATAATAGGAATGACACTCTTGATGTTAGAAACTGAGAGGGCGGGATGAAAATTGTTCTTATCAGCCATAGGGAATAGAACAACAAGATTCGAAGAAGGACATTTGGGAGAGAGAATTTTGGAAGAGAAGATACTCGGTTTTGTTAAAAAGGAAGAACACAAAAATCGAGAATTTGAGGATCCACAAATCCAAAAAAGAGAAGAAATTTTGAGGAGCGGAAGCGAGGTAAAGAGAACCTAGACTCTTGATACCATGAAAGAATATAAGAAATAATCCCTTGATTATTCTCATTAATGAAAGGCATATATATACAAGTTACAAGGAAGATCCTCTTCCTATTCTACCTAGGAATCCATATTCTATAAAAATACCAACTTTACAATTATGGTAATGTTATACTACTAATTAAGGTACAAACCTAAGTCTAATATTTACCAAATATACAAAGAAAAGGTACCCACTCGGATGGGCCATTTTCGGCTGGGCCAATATGGCCGATATACTTTAACAAATAGATTGGATGATGCTTGCAGTTACTGTCACGAGATGCTTGATATGGGAATGAGACCTCCACTACCGTTGTTCGATAACCTAAAACGTGCGCTTCTTGACGAGGGAAAAGAGGATACTGTTAAAGCTTTGTGGAGGAAACTTGAGAAACCAAGAGAAGTCCTTTAGTTGGATAATGTTGGCTTTACATGGAATCATTTTGACAATTGAACTGGTGAAAATTTAGTGTAGCATTCATATGCTTTATTATGTTCATTTTCTTTCTTGTCCCCTTTTCTATGTTTCTTCATGAGATGAATTTAAATGAAGAAACATGGTCACGAAGGATTTCTATAGTCGATTCCAATGTGTTTTGGGACTGAAACGTAGTCATTGTTTTGTTTAGTTTCTTTGTGAATATTGTTAGCTTAATGTTGGGTCCCGGGCTATGGATAAGTAAGATTAAAATCGAAACAACAAGAATAACTGAAACAATTTCTGAATGTTGCCTACAATGTTGAGACAACATTGGTGGCAATATCTGATAAAAACAGAATAAACCTTTAAAGAGTAATTGCAGCGGAAAAGTAAAAAGACACAAAAGTTTATATTTTCAAGGTATATATTAATATATCCCTTGATGGTCGATGACCAAAAGAATTGTATATATTATATACAATTATAAATGATTTTTTTTACAAATTGTGCAATACAAACAAAAAAGAAATTACAAATAAAAAGAAAGTCACAGATGACTTCACCTAAGTTAAAAGGTCTAAAAAGACAAATACGAACGTCTTCATTACAATTGATTTTTACATTAATCTTAATCTAGAATAGAGATATCAATTGTAATAAGGGACAAATGTTGTTAAAAGACTTAGGCTAAAATGTTTTGATCCAGATTTCTGAAGTGAAATCCCGGGAGCTCTCTTGGTATTTTTACATTTTGATTCTGGATGACAATACTCTGAAGTTCCTCCTCTATTTATAGTATGAAACTTCCTTGAAACTCTCGCTGGTTGGTTGTGAAAGTTGAGAGAAAGAAGGCAGCTCCTTGAATTTCTCAACAACTTTGACTTGGTCTCCAAGTTGCTTTGATTCCAAGCTTGACTCATTCAATTCTCACGTTTTAGACACAACTCCATATTCAGCTTGCCTAGGGCATTTTTAACTCACAACAACAAACACTGTTTTGGCCGGAAGAATAGGCAAAATCGTTTCCAAAGATGTTGCGGCAAAATCGGAGACAACATCTGCAGGACACTGCTGATGTTGCTCAACACTGCGGGCAACATCTGCAGAACACTGCAAGATGTTGTCCAGACATAAAACATGGTGTTGTCACAACACTCACACAACATCAACAATCTCCCCCTTTTTGCCTTTTTTCACAAAACTCCATACAAACCTAAAAATGACTAGGATACGACTGATTGTAAATGTTTCCCTTAACATTCCAAATTTAGCAAGATCGTAGCCATGCTCCCCCTCAACCTGCAGTTTCAAGTTTCCAGTATTGTATTGTAATTTGGGTTAGTAAAAACATATGTCTATTAGTCATGACTCACATACAACATTGTTGTAAGAAGTCAAAGACTAATATCCATACATCACCCACAAATAAAATATATACAAATATATTTACAGGCCAAAAATAGAACTGTCTCATTGTCCACACATATCAATATCCATCAGCGTGAAGTAAGATAAAACCAGTTTAGAAGAAATGTTGGTCAAAATGTTGCATAACATTTGTCCCAACATATCTCCATACATGTATGTAGATATGTTGTTACAAATGTTACAACACTAATTCCAACATTAACAATCTCCCCCTTTTTGTCTTTCTTCACAAAATCCACACGTTAACCAAACATGAACAGTTCAAGTTCAGCATCATCAATCTCCCCTTGCTCTTTATTCAACAACAACAACATCAGTCTGAGAAGCAACACCGTAGTAACAATCTCTCATGTATAGTAGAGCTTGTATAACTTCAGCTTCCTCCCCCTGTATTTCAGCTTCCTCCCCCTGCATAGATAACAACATTTTCTCCCTCTTTTTGTGGAGAAAGCAGTATCATAAAATGAACTCTGGATGTTTCCTGCGATGTTGTGACAACATCACTGACAACATCTCTGTAAATGACTTTGCCTAGATCGTTGATAACATTTCTGGCAACATCGTCATTTCCTGCTACCTTCTTCCAGGTCAAGTCAATGTTTCTATCCTAGAGGAAGACGATTGTCCAATTTGCTGAGAGATATTGAGCTTGGGTTCTTTGTATTTGACAAATGGCTAATGTTCATGGGGTATTGGATAAAGTAGTATTTGATAGTTGTGTTGACATTGGAGAAGTATTCTATTGGTGAATATGTAGGAGAAGATTTTGGGAATTAATCCGAATACATTTATATATAGATATTGTATAGATTTGACATTTGGAGCAATGTAACATATCACATACAATATATATATAACAACCATCCATGATTGGAGTGTGACATGGTGGTGAGTTCATCAGATAGATAGAAAACAACGGAGATGATTTTTCCATTTTTTTTAAATTTAAAAAATAATTTGTTTTTCTGGGAAAAACTCTTGAAATGACATGGAAAATAACAAATAAGAAGAGTATTATATACAAAGCAACATTTCTTTAAGCAACTCACAATAATATTTCTCAAAAAGTAGGTAGTGTAGAATAATTGGAACTCTTCACATCCCTAAAACAAATGGTTTTACATAGCACAAAACATCATTAAAAATTTAAAAAGAAACGGTCCTCTTGAGTTTTGAATTTTCGTTATTTAGAGAGACGTGTTACATACCACAATCCAGAAAAAAATAAGAAAAACAAGATTGAACAATGTACTGAAACACGATGTTGTGAATGATGTTGACAACATTTCCAAGTTTCACAAGCATTTTGAGACTCCAAGGCTTTCCTGATTTGGCAAATGGTTTTTCGTATGTGTTCCCTATGAGACTGATCGCAGGACGAATGTGACATTTTACCATTGTCCTTGATCAACTTAGTTGAACACATATGGATAAAATAAAAAATATTAAGGAATTTTCAACCTGTTTGAAGCACATGGTACTCCTATAGAATAGGAACGGTACCAAACTTAGATCTTTGCTCTTTTTGTATAAAACCAAATCTTTAGTTGAGGCTTCGCCTTCTTATGATACTCCCTTTTTATGATATACATCATCGCAGAGAACGGTATCACATTCAAACCTTGTCCTGGTAAAGTCATGCTTGATTCTTTTGAAAAACAGTGCAATATTACTACAACACATATCCTGCACATTGACTCAAATAATAAATGTTACCCAGATTGTTAGGTCAACATTTAGGACAACATCTACCTAGCCTATCTTATTTTCAGTGAAAACAGAGACCAAAGAGATTTTTTCAAGCTAGAAAATCTCTCATGATCTAGGGGTTTGGTAAAAATATCAGCTAGTTGAGAAAGAGTATCAACATGTACGATTTGAACTAGATGTTTTTCCACTAAGTCTCTTAAAAATGATGTCTTATGTCTATGTGTTTTGTACGTGAATGCTGAACAGGATTTTTGGAAATATTAATAGCACTCAGATTATCACAGTACAAAATCATAGTGTTGATTGAAAAAAGATGTATAAGATTGTTGCCAAGGTAAACAATATCCTCTACTTGTATTCTCCCTATCATTCACATCTCCAGCCCAATCCAAGTCACTAAATCCTATTAAGTTAGGATAAGTGTCATTGAAATATCAAAATTTCCAACCCATATGTGCCAACAACATATCAAATAATACATTTATGGCATTTAAGTGGAATATTTTGGGACAGGTTTGAACACATGCACACACAAATACACTAAACATAATGTTAAACGACTAACAGTAAGATACAAAAGACTACCTATCATGGATTGGTACAATGTTGTGTCAACATCTTCGCCAACATCGTCTTTACATACCTTTTTGCGAGAAGTCCATTGGAGTTTTCACATGTTTAGCATTCTCCAATCCAAATCTTCTAACTATATTCTTGGCGTATTTGGTTTGTGAGATGAAAGTTTCATATTCACTTTGCTTTATCTGCAGGCCTAAGAAATAAGTTAGTTCCCCAATCATGCTCATCTCAAATGTTGATCACATAGCCTCGACATGAAAGTCTTAAGGTACGACTGTGAGGTCGAGTCAAAAGCTATGTTATCTTTATAAATTTGAGCGATGATAATATCTACACCATGACATTTTATAAATATAGTTCTATCAGATTCATCATGGCTAAAACCAAAATCAAGTAGAAGTCTAATCAAATGACCATACCACACACAAGGAGCTTGTTTCAACATATACAAAGCATTTCTTGGGCTTGTATACATAATGTGGGTGGTGAGGATCATCAAATCCTTTATGTTATTTAACATAGACTTCCTTATCAAGAAAAAACATTTAAGAAAGTACTTTTAACATCCATTTGGTGCAAGATAATTTTTAGACAACAATCAATAGCAAGGTTAAGTCTAATTGATTCAATTCTATCCACATGTGTAAATTTTTCGTCATAGTCCATGCCTTTAACCTAAGTATAGCCTTGAGCCATTAGATGAACTTTATTTTGAACTACAGTTATCGATTAGTCTGAAAAGATCCATTTAGTTACAATAACATTTGAATTGTTAAGACTTGAAACCGGATCTCAGACATCATTTAGAGAATGTTGCTCAAGCTCTTCTTGCATTGCTTGAATCAAAAATCATCTTTTAGTGCTCCCAAAATATTTTTGGTTCTAAAGTAGATATTAAACAAAAAAGACTAACCTGTTGGTATATTATACACACATACCTTACCATCTTTTGGTAGTTGATTGACTCTTTCTCTTTTGTTATAATTCCTTCACAAACTCCCCTATCACATGGTCTGAGGGATGATTCTTACTAATCCTTGATGGAGGGTATATTCATACTTGATCTAACATTTCAGTTCTAGACTCCTCCTCCACCTTCGACTCTTGTGGTATCTTCAGTTGATTCAGATGTTGCCTCTGAGGTTGTGATAACATCTGATTCTGCAGTTTGCTCTTTTTCTGCTGTAACTGCAATGCTGTTTTCTGATGACTTACCCATCACATCAGTAAGATCACCAAAAATAACATTGACCAACTCTTGTATGGTCTTGATCCTCAGATTGTGTGAATAACCAATAATCATTCTTTTCTCATTCTTAGAGTCAAATTTCGCCAAATGATACCTGTCATTTAAGATGTACCAAATGCACCCAAAAGAAATATAAAAGTAACTCAATTATTATTTCAAATGATGTTATTTTAGTACTTGGACTTAGGTAGACTCTATTAGAGATGTGGTGTTTAAGACTTCTGCCATAAAAAAACTTCTTTGACATTTGTTTAGAACTTAACATCCCTCTTCCATTTCTTGCAAAGTTTTGTTCGTCCTTTCTGCTACCCCATTCCAATGAGGAGTTTTGAGAGCATAATATTCATGAAAAATCCCTTTCTTTTCACACAGTTTTGCAAAAGAACGGTTTTCAAAATCCTTTCCATGATCGGATCTAATCCAAAAATAGGAGAACAAAATAGATTCATAATTCTAGAGTGTAAAGCTTTAAACATATCAAAGGTTCATGATTTTTCGTTTGAAGAAATATCTCCATGTGTATCTAGAAAAATCATCCACAATAACAAAGGAATACCTCATGCCCGTAGGTTGTCTACTTCAATTGGATCTATTAGATCCACATGCAATAACTGAAAACAGAGAGACATACCTGAATGTTGTCCGTCGTGTTGGGAAACATTAAGGGCAACATGTGTTTGCTTATCTTTCATACAAACTTCAGAGACTGTTTTACCTTGAGGTCATCATCACAAAGTTGACTTATACTAAGAAGGTTAGCAACTAAGCCATCAACATGAAGTACAATCTTCAAGACTGGTACATCAGAACCATTCAGCGTTCCTTTACCAATAATCTTGATCTTACTCCCACCTCCAAAAAGTCACGTAACCTCTATTGAATGACTCTTAGTTCTTCATAAAGCCTTTCGTACTTGTCATGTGGCATGAATGCTCATAATCAAAGTATCAAGAACCTGCAATGTTAGTTTTCTAATGCAGTAATACAAATATTACAAGTTAAGTTCATTTTGGGAACCCAATCCCTCTTAAAATATTTTCTCCTTTTCTGTTCAGAAATGTAGCTTCGAGTGTTGTCTGAAATATTTGGACAACATTTTAGGCAACACCTTGTTCACAGAATTTTGAAGTTTGAAGTAGTATGTCATTACATTTCCAAGAAAATTTAAGTAACTACCCACATACTTCAGATTATTCTTTGATTTAGACAAGACAATCTTTCCTTTACAGAATTTTTTTCTCATTTTTATCAACGAAACTAGGATAAACAATTTTAAGAGATTTTGGATACCCAATACCTGCATATGAAGACTTACTGAAGTAAAGAAATCCATCCAATTTTAAGATCCTCATGTTGAGCTTCTGGAAAGTGACTACGGCAGAATCCAAATTTACACGAATCTTACCAAATTAGAGATCTTTTTTGGTAAGTGCTACCACTAAATGGATAATTGTGCCTTTTAAAACATAGTTCTCATGAGTTAAAAATTTGACTTTTGAGTCACGTTGCTCAGATTCAATGATTAAAGATTTATAAAGAATTTATACTTCCTTAATCATGTCATCTTGAGAGTCAACTTGATCCAATCATAGAGCCTCGCTAGTTGAAACAAAATCACTAAAGCAATTTACATCTGGATAGTAAAAATATTCATACCTTTAGAGATGTTTCCGCGGATGTTGTCGCTGATATTGCCACAGATGTTGAGCAACACCTGCAGAGTACTGTAAATATTGCCACAGATGTTGAGACAACATTGTCGATGACATCTTCGTTATCAACATAAATTGTTCGAAAACAACAGCCAACCTTGCTTGTGATTTTGGTTCTGGATCTTCTTCATCATCACTAAGAAAAACTCACCGACTCTTACCAAATTTTTAAGAGTGTTTGTACATTTATTAGCATAATGACCCCAACTTGAACATGCATGTCCGGACTCAATTTGCTTGAGATCAAATTTGATATGATCCGAATTGAATTTCCTTAGTTACTTTTTTGTGTATTTAAAGAAAATCTAGTGGACTGATGATTAAAGGTTTGACTTGGTACTCTTTGGATTTAAACTTAATCTTGTCATTGTTGATCTTTATCACCATCAAAATGAATTTTCGAGAGATCAAGACAACATTAGTACCATCACAAACTTCTTCAATTGCACAAATCATTATATCGAACTTCTCCGGAAGAGAACAAAAAATCTTTTCCACAAGTTGGGTGTTGGTTAAAGGAGCACTAAACACTTGACATTTATTAGAAGGTATGTTGGGCAGAATGTTGTCCAACATTTGTCCCAACATATTCACATACATGAAATATGTTGTCACAAATGTTACGACATTAATTCCAACATTGTCAATCTGGAAATGTCAGTCAACTTTTCAAAATAGGATTTTACGTCTTCCGTTTCTTCCATCCTCAAATGTTCATATCGACTCATAAGCATGTGAAGCTTCATACGTTAAATACTCGAGCTACCTTTACATAGCATTTGTAAGGTCTGTTAAGTATCCTTAGCCATATATAAATATTACATTTAAGGCTTTTTCGTTGTAGCTCACTTTATTGGTTTCTTCTGCCGTCCATTTGGATTTGGGTGTAATAAGAATGTCACATTCCTCATCCGGCAGCTACATTGGTACAACATACCCATGGATTATAGATATCCATGCCCTAACATCAATTAATTTGATGTGAGAACATATGCGTATTTTCCAATAGGCATAATTTGAATCAACAGGAAGTCTACCAATATTTTGGATTTGTCGAATCCATAGCTTAGAATAACAGGAACAAACAATTATTGTGTCAAGTGTTGGCTCTGATACCACTTGTTGGGACCCGAGCTATGGATAAGTAAGATTAAAATCGAAACAACAAGAATAACTGAAACAGTTTTTGGATGTTGCCTACAATGTTGAGACAACATTGGTGGCAACATCTGATAAAAACAGAATAAACCTTTAAAGAGTAATTGCATCGGAAAAGTAAAAAGACACAAAAATTTATATTTTCAAGGGTATATATTAATATAACCCTTGATGGTCGATGACCAAAATAATTGTATATATTATATACAACTACAAATGATTTTGTTCTTACAAATTGTGCAATACAAACAAAAAAGAAATTACAAATAAAAAGGAAGTCGCAGATGACTTCACCTAAGTTAAAAGGTCTAAAAAGACAAATACAACATCTTCATTACAATTGCTTTTACATTAAGCTTAATCTAGAATAGAGATTGTAATGAGGGACATATGTTGTTAAAAGACTTAGGCTAAAATGTTTTGATCCAGATTTCTGAAGCGAAATCCCGAGAGCTCTCTTGGTATTTTTACATTTTGATTCTGGATGACAATACTCTGAAGTTCCCCCTCTATTTATAGTGTGGAACTTCCTTGAAACTCTCGTTGGTTGGTTGTGGAAGTTGAGAGAAAGAAGGCAGCAACTTGGACCTCTTCCAGCTCCTTGAATTTCTCAACAACTTTGACTTGGTATCCAAGTTGCTTGGTCTTCAAGTTGCTTTGATTCTAAGCTTGACTCCTTCAATTCCCACGTTTTAAATACAACTTCATATTCAGTTTGCCTAGGGAATTTTTAACTCACAACAACAAATACTGTTTTGGCCAGAAGAATAGACAAAATCGTTTCCAAAGATGTTGCGGCAACATCGGAGACAACATCTGCAGGACACTGCAGATGTTGCGCAACACTGCGGGCAACATCTGAAGAACACTGCAGGATGTTGTCCAGGCATAAAACCTGGTGTTGTCACAACACTCACACAACATCAACACTTAAGATGGAATAATTTATAACTGGCTGAATTTGTTGTAGCATTTAGATGCTTTATCATGTCCAATTTTCTTTCTTGACCCTTTTAGATGTTTCTTCCCAAGATGAAGTGAAATGAAAAATATGGTCGTTAAAGATTCATATAGTCGATTTTAATTTATTTGGGACTGAGATGTGAAGGTATGTATGTTATAGAGACAATCATTTTAGGGACAAATATATTTGAACACATTCGTATTATTAATGAGATTAATATATTTTGGCATTTGCAATTATTGAATTATGATTTTGATTGCTTGTGATTATTCATTAATGTGCATCTCTTGAGCTTACGTTGTCATTAATAAAGTGAGATATTAATGATATAATGTAACTCTCAAAATAGTCTCGACTAATGATCATTGAGAACGAGATATCAATAATATGTTATAAGTCGACATGTGATCTGCATCACATTCTTAGAGAATGTAGTATGTCTCACTTACTACTAGTACTGACTACTAGTGATGCACACATGAATACTATTAGAGGGTATTGGTATACCCTGCTGATAAATTATTTGTTATACATGTCTAGAGTATTATCAATATGTGAGAGATAGATGTCCTTTGACTTGAGGTCAATGCACATCTGATTTACAAAGTAATGTACTTTAATCCTGTCCTAAGCTTAAATTCCTTATAGCATAAGACATGACTTGTGTTGGGTATATTGCAATGTAAGCTAATGTGGAAGTTGAGCCAAGAATATGATTCATTCATCGATTGGATATTCGAGAGAGAACACTCAGCTTCTCAGTGATATTAGCCCGACCAAGTCATTGGCATGCAAGAGACGTATTTAGGATATGGTCTGGTTGTCGACTAATATAGATGAGATAAAGTGATCGAACCATTTGGATAGATACATGACAAATCCTAAGCTTGATCGAGTGTGTCACGAATGAAAGGAATTTATCATCTCACATAAATGTTGTGTTTATTGGAGTCATGTAAACATACTTCACATATTGAGTTCGTCATACGACGTAGTCTAGGAGTTCCGTATGAACCTTAATTTGATTAGTGTCGATGTGTGAAGGCCTAAAGAGTCACACTAAGTCGATTTTCTTTTCGGTCTAAGGGTATATTGAGAGAGTATAAAATATTCGATTTAGAATCGAGATATTTAAATAAATAATAAATTATGGAATAATTTCTATTTGATGAAAATTATTTAATTAAGTCAAAATTAGATTTTGGATTTTAAATTAAAATGTGCTGAATATAACAGTGAAGCGCCGCAGCGCGTAGTAGGCCCAGTTTGACTGACCCACTGCTTCTCAAGATTTGGTCAGGCTTGAAGCCCAACCCTAATCCGAAATTTAACAAAATTCCTGCTATATATTCAGCACTTAACCCCATAATTTTATACTCTCAATTCTTACTTTCTGAACTCAGAGTTCAGAGAATAAAATTCTCTCAAACATTGCGGTCGAAATGATAGTCGTGTGAGCTCCTATAGTAAAGACTTCGGATAACACAAACTGTAAGTTATGTTTATCTCTTTATAGATTTCAATTGTAACGTAATCATACCAGACAGAATTGTTGGGGTAAGTAAGTTGAACAAAAAAAAAATTAAACTTACACTGTGCCGTACTTACGTGTTTTAGACCCAATAAAACCCTACAAAATGTAACTGTTATTTTTATGCTTTTTCTTTAATATTATTGTTCTAAGCTTTTCTAAGTGCCTCACCTGTAGTTAGTACAAAACTCATAAAGCTCTTGATCCACGAAATCTAGAATTCGGGAGTTTTCCGTTTTCCATTAATCCGTTTTAAAATCATTGTGTACTGCAACAAGGAAAAACAGGAAACAGAGATTAAAGTAAGGGAATCACAAATAAATTATAAATTTTAATCTTAAAATATTGAGTTAATCTAATGAAATTGACTCTCGAAAAAGAAGTAATATTTGCTCGCACTGAATCCGCTTTTATCTGTGATGATATTTCTGGTTGTACAGAAGCTATAATGCATAAGAAGAGCTTATCAAATGGAAGAATTCCTCCAGATCCACAACTTTGAGCTGATTTCCACGGAGGCTTACTGGTAAATGATACTCTACAAGTATTTGACTGAAAAAATTGTTACAAGTCCTTTAAGCAAATGATATATACTTAGATTTCGTTTTGATTCCTAAATGTGATCAATGGTGGAGAAATGTTTTTGTGCGGTCAAAAAAAAATTTGATCGACGAAAATTAAAACGAACTGTTTCATCTAAAACGATGTCGTTTTGATCCAGATTTTAATGGATTTGGATATTGACATACTATTAAATGGGCTAAGTTTCGACTAGTCCAACTTAACTCATCCATATTGAACAACTCAAATCAACTCATTATATTAGTCCAAAGTAACTTATCTAATATTCTATTATTTACCAAATCTTCTATATCATATTTTTTTTTTTACTTTAATAAAAAAATTATTAAAACATAATTTTTTTTCTTACCTCTTCTCCCTACCCCCTCCACCTAGTGCTGTTATCGGTCCGGACCGGTCCGGGTATCCACTTACCGGAACCGGTCCGATAAGCTTACCGGTCCGGACCGCTCCCGGACCGAAACCTTATCGGTCCGATAAGAATTTTCCGGGTCGGGTCGATTTTTTTTTTTTTAAATTGAATTTCCAATACTGAAATTGACATTCTCGGACACATTACCACGAAATTTTTACATTGAAATATATTGTATAGCGCGAGATATTTAGATTTGAAAATGGACAATTGGTAATAATTTGGGGTAAAAGTGAAATTGATTGGCAAGACGGATGTTTTTTGAGAAATTGGCTGCTCCAAACCGCTTTGATGTTGTCCACTTATCTCGAAAAATATGCGACATCAAAAAATCATTAAGTGAAAGGGACATCCGAGCGCAAAGTTATGACCCTTTAAAGTTTCATTAATTTACAAATTAAGTGTAGCCATGCGAGGGGACCGGCCGGAGGTTGGGGTGGGGTTGGGGGTGTTCACGGTATTTTACCGTTATCGGTCCGCCTCTTATCGATCCGTATTTTTTGGTACTGTGTCCGACCGTATGTTTCGGTCCGAGTATCGGCCCAAGCTTCACGGTCAGGTTCTGATAATTGCCGGGTGTATCCGAACCGCTAACAACCCTACCTCCACCCCATGCTCTACCCATTTCTCAAATTTCTTACCTACCCCCACCTCCCGCCCTACCACAACTACCCCTCCACCCCCATCCATCCTCAAATTTTTATTTCATATTTTTTGTTACATTTATAAAAAAAATTAAAAATATGAAATTTTATCTTATCAGCCCTCCCCAACCCCTCCCTCCGCCCTATTCCAATCTCAAATTTCTATTTTATATTTTTTTTACTTTTATAAATAGTTTTATAAAAATATGAATTTTTTCTTACCTATATACCTACATCTACCCCTCCACCCTACGCACACCTACCCCTCCACCTCCACCCCATACTCAAATTTTTATTTCATATTTTTTTTACTTTTATAAAAAATATGGAATTTTTTCTTACCTCCCCACTACCGCCCTAACCCCACATACCCGCACCCCATCCTCAAATTTCTATTCATATTTTTTGTTACTTTTATAAAAAAAATATGAAATTTTTTCGTATCTCCCCTACCCTCCCATCCCATTCTCAAATTTCTATTTTTTTTTTACTTTTATAAATAATTTATAAAAATATGAATTTTTTTCTTACCCCCCGCTTCTATCCACACCTATCCCTTCCACCCCCACTCCATCCTCAAATTTCTATTTCATATTTTTTTTGTTTTTATAAAAAATCAAAAAAAATTATTCTTATTTTAAAAATAAAGATATGAAAAAATCAAATATCATGAAAAATAAAATAACATTATAGAAGGTAAGTTTGAAATTTGTAAAAGTAATGGGTCAAGTTGAGCAATTTGGGTTATGACCCATCATTTAGCCTATCTTGACCCGCCCATCTTAGCTCATGTAAGTTTTGGGCGGGTTTGACATTGACCCATCTATAACTTCAGTCCATCTTAATCCGTCCAATTTCAGCCCAAACAACTTATCTGTCATCTCTAATATATACATTGTCTTTAAATTTGTGATTAAGGAGAAAACAATATAAATTATGATTAATTTGAATGTAAATAAAATTCAAACTTTATTTACAGAAATTCACACATATCATATCCCCCTATTGATTTTCTTTTTATTTGCTAAATACTTTTCAAATATCATATCATATACTTGATAATCAAGGTTAATTTATTAAGGTTTCTAGATATTACTGATTTCTTTATGGAGTTTTTGTTTGCCCAGCATATAGTCAAGCAAGATAAAGACATCCATAGTCTTGATACATATGTATATGATGTTTTAGGTGAAAGTTAGAATATGATATTGTAGTCAAGTTGGTGGTTTTCTTACGTATATCGTTGTATCATTTTGTGGATCTAAGACTTTTTTTTCATGTTCACAATAGATCTAAAATTTAATATAAAGAATTTTATTATTAATATATTTTTTATTTTTCATTCGGCATTCGATATTCGATTTGAGGCCCGATGAATCTGAATTGATGATGCGTATAGAGGCGAATTCAGAATTTGAAGTTTATGAATTCGGAGAGTCGACTTACAATAATAAATTGGAGTTAGAGTTAAATATTTATCAATATTTAATAAATTTTTAATATATATACAGAGTCTAGATAAAAGCTATTGAGTTCACGTGAACCTACATATCATAAATTGGATTCGCCTTGAATGTGTAAGATCCATTGAAAGGTTAGCACCCCACTATTAGGTTTTTTTTTAATTACCTCGACTCAAAATCTAGATATTTATTTATTTATTTTCTTATATATTTCAACTACCGGTTAGATAATGCGCATTATAGGGTATACATGGAATAATATGTTAACCAAAAAGTAAAATTGCACCAGCCCCCTCTTAGTTTCATAGAAAAATATCTCAAACAGACTAATTAGTAGATATCAACTTCCTAGTGAAAATGACGTAACTAAAGAAATCATGTGTAACAAAGTGGAACATTTATTTCCCTTTATTTATTGCATTTACTGTGAGTATTTCAATCGGTGTACCGGAAATAATAATCTATTATTATAAGTGTTTGGAAATGATAAACAATTATCAATTACAATAGTAATAAACTTGATGTCAACAACAATTGTGGCAACAATAATCTTTTGTGGTTTTGATCTTCGTCCTTGAATGCATTTTGAATCTTGGTCTTTGTTCCAACTGCAGCAAGCTCCTTGAATCTTGTTAATCCTGAAACCGAGACACTAAATCTGGAATTGTTACAAGGATGCTGAGTCGAGTGATATTCACTATGTCCTTAAGATAATATTGCCGTATATATACTTTGTACGAGTGATTGTCAACTTGTCTCCCAAGATAAAACAACAAACTATCACTTGTGCAAAGCAAACACAAGTGATCCTGGCGAAGAAAATAAACACGAAACGATTGCTGAAGAATGGAAAAGAAGAACTTTCATGAACTATGAAGAACTTGCTGAATTATGTATTCAGTTTTGTATACTCTCTTATGTTCTCAAATATGAAACTAAGGTATGATTATACAGTGTTTTAGAAAGAGGGGAGGTGTTAAAGGGCTATTAAGAGAGCTGTTAAAGAGACACAATGAAGGCCAAAACGTTCTGGAATAAGTGCAGAACATTTCAGCATGTCAAAGGTCATCAACTCATTGGACATTAGGCGCCGCAGCGCTGGACATGAGGCTCTTGTCAATTTATGCTTCTGGAAAACATAATATCAGAAAAAGCCCAACAGCCCCGCAACCCGATCCGGACTGGGCGGGTGGTGATGGCGCGCGTGTGTGCCTAGTCTCGAACCCAAGTACACCTAGGTCCTCCATCCTTCAAACACATGGGTTACCCCTTGGGGTCCCGAACCCTTATCCAGTTTGAGGTTTATATTATGAACAATTCTTTCTTTTCCCATCGATGTGGTAGATTTGTCCAACACCATTTTTCATCTCTCAAACACCTTACTTTGCAGACCAATATCTCTTTCATTTCTCAATGAAATTTGACGATCCTTGGCCCTACGGTCATCCACTCACTTAGTAGATTATGCATGTGTGAAGAACCAAGGTCTCCAACATGCGGAACCATGGTGCTTAAGTCATCAAATATGGGAGAATCCAAACCCCACCAAAGACAAATTTCCAACAATCCCCTCTTGGAAGAGATTTTTCCACACACACAAGGTGCCTTCTTTCAGCAATCTTTCTGCGGAAAGATATTGCATCAGGAGAGGTAGCTTCCGCTTTGAACCTTCCCTAGTTGAATATCATCAGATTTACTTACTGCGCGGTGAACGAGATGTCTTGAACCGTCAGTGTTTAATGTAAGCCAAAACAATGATACCAACACAATAACTCTCCTTATTCATTTTCGTTCTTATTGTTCTGTCCGTTGTGGCCGTGGACACACTTGGATTCTTAAGTGAGTTCATTTGTGACAGTCTGTCCTCGCACTTAAATAGGTGGTCTCCTACAAGGTATCCTGTTATACCCCACTTCACAAGTGTTATGCACTATTAAAATTTTCCCTAAACCTAACCTCAATCGATGAGGATCATGAAAGGTTTTGGAAACTTAACCTTTACCCACGCTGCAAGTAGCACTTAATGTCTATCACGGGAACGACCTTGGATTCATGTTTCTTTGTATAAATCATTATTCGGTGTCTTGCTTCCACCAAAGCGCTCCACTGAACCTTTACGACTTAATTTTCCCATTGAACCTAATTCATGGGATCTCCAGTCAGTAAGGTTGAGTGTCTGCGGTATCAGTTCGTAGTGTTTGGGTTTTAGGCCCATTCCCCTAGACCGGCAGAACTCTTGATCTTTGGGTAATCCCTTAATTAAAGGGTTCGTTATATCATTTGATTTAGTAATCAAGAATGTGTCACCCGATCAACTCCCATACGATCTTATGACTACGACATATATGTCCAGACGCCGTCATCCATGCCCTTACAGTGTATAACTAACACATGCACGAGTTACTCCCAATAATGGATATCCTCTAAGAGGTCGTGAAGTTACTCAACTTCTCATAATGTTTTGTACAAAACGATAAATTCTGATTCCATCATGAATCGGCCGATGCAAGTTTTGCTTAGAGGATTTTCCTAAGACACACCATGCACATCCACTTGTGGCTTTAGTGTTCTTCAAGTCTAACGTCCAGTTTGCATCACTGTGTTCTCCTAAAACCGCTGGACATCCAGAATATCATACACCATATATAAGTGAATAATTCAGATGTCGTCACATCCGAGTTCACGTCTTCTATCGATCATTTCCAAAATCACGGGTGATCCTTAGTTCAACTAATCTTCTTTATGAGCTGATACCAGGTCAGTTGTAGTGTGTAACATACATTGAACTACATGTGACCTGTTCATATCCCTCTTGACATATGGGTGCACCATGATTCCTATCAACTCTATGATTCATATTCATTAGTGACTTCAACAAGACTGTCGAGCTCATCACAAATGAGTTTGGAATTAGACAAGTCTGTTAGATGTCTTAGAAGTTCCAATTCCTAAGATATCATCTGCAATACCCATATCCTTTCATGTCGAAACATTATTTCAACATACTTTTAGTCTCTAGGATCAAACTAGGACTATTCCCTGTGATCAACATGTCGTCTACGTAAAGGCATATGAACGAGTCAGAACTACTTTTTATGTAGACACATTTGTCACACATATTTGTAGAGAAATCCTTCGATAGCAGAGTACTATTAAATGTTTCGTGCCAATGCTTCAGGGCCTGTTTCAGCCCGCACAGAGATTTTATAAGTCGATAGACTTTCTTCTCTCCACTAGAACCCCATACTTCTCGAGTTGTTCCGTATTCATTTCTTCTTCCACTTTCGGACTTTTGGTTTTTCAACTATTGACTTTCTAACTTCAGAGTCAATGTTTCTGTAGTAAGATTCATTGGTTCTATTTTATCTGAAACTTCCAGGACCAAAATGTAAATATTTCATGGACCAAAAAATGGAAGTTCAGGAAGAAGCCCAACAGTCCACAAAACCAACTCTCCGGTTAGGAAGGCTGTCACAACATCCATGTCACACAAGACTACGGTGACCCTGGATGTTAAGCTATTTACATAGGAGCACATGTCCAAGTAGCCGAGGCCTTATACTCGTCAATAGATTTATCTACTTTATACTCAATTTGAGTATTCACTTTTACAACCCAAAGATTCTTTTCTCGGAAGAAGATCAACCATCACATAAGTATGGTTCTATCTGATGGAATCTATTTCTCTCTATAGCTTCTTTCCAAAGCGATGCTTCTGGAGTTGACAATTCTTTGTTAATTGTCCATGGCTTATTCTCAACCACATAAGCTAGATGGCCTGGAACAAGTCTTTGTCCCCTCTCTTGCTCCTGTTTGGTTCAACATCTAGAATCCCTGAGTCCTGTAGATATGAAACATTAAGGGTCTGTTTGGCCAAGCTTCTGAAAAGGTGTTTCTGTTTCTCAGAAGTAGTTTTCCAGAAACTGTTTCTGGAGAATCAGTTAGGGTGTTTGACCTATAATTATAGAAGTGCTTCTGAGAAACAGAAACAGTTTTATGTTTGACCAACATTTATACAAATTTACTAGAATATTTTTTTAATAGATTTAAAACTATTTAAATTTTCTTTTCTATCATATGTTTATAAAAATTAGTATATCTTTACAATTTAATATTTTTTTTTTAAAATTATTAAATTGCAACATTTAATCAAAAAATAATATTATATTGTACATAAGAAATGTAACGACAATATGATAGTCAATGACTTAAATATGTTCAAACCTATCCCCCGCCCTTATCCACACCTACCCCACCCCATCCTCAAATTTCTATGTCATATTTTTTTTACTTTTATAAAAATATGATTTTTTTTCTTCCCCCTACCCCCAACCCCACCCCATGGCCCTACCCCATCCTTACATTTCTATTTCATATTTTTTGTTACTTTTATAAAAAAATGATTGAAAATATGATTTTTTTCTTACGACCCTACCCCCTACCCCCACCCCATCCCATTTCCCTACCCCATCCTCAAATTTCTATTTCATATTTTGTGTTACTTTTATAAAAAAATATGAATTTTTTTCTTACCCCCCACCCCATCCCATTTCCCTACCCATCCTCAAATTTCTATTTCATATTTTTTGTTACTTTTATAAAAAAAATTATTAAAATATATGATTTTTTTACTCGCCCTACCCCTGCCCCCCACCCCACCCCATCGCCCTACCTATCCTTAAATTTCTATTTCATATTTTTTGTTACTTTTATAAAAAAAAATATGATTTTTTTCTTACCCCCTGCCCTACCCCTATCCACCACCCCACCCCATTGCCCTACCCATCCTCAAATTTCTATTTCATATTTTTTGTTACTTTTATAAAAAAAATGAATTTTTTTCTTACCCTCACCTACCCCGCCCTACCCCCACCCTACCCATATTCCCAAATTTTTATTTTATATGGGGATATTATATGAGATTAAAAGGAATTTTGTGAAAAGAAAATGGTAAATGAGTCCAAAAAAATTCAATGAATGAGCAAAAAGGGCTTCTCCAGAAACACTTCCCCAAAAACACCAAATTGGTGTTTCTGCTTCTCTTCCCATCTAGAAACACTTTTTAGCTTCTGGAAAAAGTGTTTCTACTTTGGAAAGAGGGTAAACGGCCAAAGAAGTATTTCTGAGAAACAGAAACACTTTCAGAAGCTTGGCCAAACACCACCTAAGTTCCGGATAGTCAGCAACTTCTGAGTCTTGTAGATCTGGAACGACTAGTTTCGGATAGTCAGGCAATCGCGGGTTCTTGTTAACCTCGAGCCAATACTCTTTTTTCCTTCTCAAGGAAAGTTATCTTTAAAGAATTCAACATTCATTGATCCAAGATGCCATAAGCACTATTGTTATTTGCAGATCCAGTGGATATACAATCTACAATCTTAGGTCCAACTTGACATGTTACGGTATTCCAACCTCTACCAAGTGACCCCATATCACAACATTTGTAGATGAGATTATTTCCATATTTCATATGAAAGGTTATCCTTATCCTTATGCGGAGTTCTGTTGAGAATCACATTAGCGATAAGGATCGCCTTGCCCTACATATCTTGGGCGTACAGATCTGCGCTTGGCTAACACCATTAGACTGAGGTGAGTAATAAGTTGTTACACCTCGTAAGTTTTAGAGCAATAAGTTGAGGACGTAATTAAGAAAATAAGATTCGAATATTGGATATAAAGTATATTTACATATGCTAATATGGAACTTAGTATACAAAGAATGTAATTCCGGAATAATTTCTGAATACTACAAGTGTGACGATGGGAATTAGTACTTGTAGTTGTATATTCCTAATAAGGTTGGACTAAGTGTCGTGTATTACGAGATTAGGACATGAAATTTTCAGATTTTACTTATAAGATTGATTTTGTGGGAGATTAATTAACAAATTATGGAAACTAGTACACCCCCCCCCCCCCCCTCACAAAAAATGAGATGGCCAACACACACTTATTAATTTTCAGATTTCATGCTCACATATACCCATGCTCACTCATTCCCTCTCCCCATTTTTGAAAACCCTCCCTCCCTCATCTTCCACATCTCTCTTCTCTCCAAAAAAGATTTTTCTACTCCCTTCCATAGCTAAGTGAGGCTTTAAACACCTCCCTTTTCAAGATTAAGTTCCTCCACAATTTCTCCATGATAAACTTTTACCCACTGTTTTTCGATAATGTTGGACCGAAACATAGCCCAAAAACTTTAAGCTTTTGAGATGAACTATTTGGAAGAAGAACAAGTAAGTAAGATGGTCTCCAACTTGTAAAGGATACATACATGTAATTAAAACTTGAAGAAATGGTGAAAATGGAGTAGTGGTGAAACCGAGACATTAGGGACTGCTTTAACAAATTGAAGGTAAGATTTATTCTTCTTATTTGAGTTATTGGAGTTAAATGATGTTGTAGTTAAGAGATGAACTTATATTAAGAAGAATTGGAAGTAAGAAAATGCATGTGGTTGTTGAGTCGATTTTGGGGCTGTTTTTAAGTGCATCGGGTTTGATTATTGTTGTTGTTATTATTGTCACTAATTGCATGTTAAAATTGAAGGAAGTCTTGAAAGAAATCTTGATATTTAAAGTTGTAGTTGTTCATATGAAATTGTTGAAATATGAATTGGATTTTAAGACTTCAATTGGATTTTAAGGAATTATGAGAAGAGTTATGGTATTGTGTGTTGTGGCCGAGACCTTCATGAAATTGTTGAACATGTTGTGTTGTATTTAGGGGCTGTTTTGTGGAGTTAGAATGCTGGAAATATAGTTATGAATATACATGTACATTGTGGTAATTGCTAACGTATGTCCTAAAGGAATAAAGATGTAAAAATGTGTTACTTTGTATTCCCGTGTTGGTATATGGATTGTTTTAGGAGTTGTTTTGATATGGATTAAGGGGATGTATTAACATGAGAAATAGGTGTATTAATCACCTTAGTTGTTGTGGTTGTTGTATTACACGAAGGTAAAGAGAAAAAATGTATAACGATGACGTATATGGAGTATATGACACTGTTTTGGCTATCCTTGAAGTTGTGTCTTGTTATTAATGTTGTCGACCTTGTTTGTGAGTTGTGGATATATATATAAATAGGGGAAGTGCTGCCCAATTTTATATAACAAGAGAGTCATCATTCGATACGTGTAAAGTATACTAGTAATCATAGAGTTGACGGACGTGTTATTATTATAAGTTGAAGTGCTAATTGAGACGTATTCTAAATATTGAGTTGGTTAGTTAGACTATAAGGTATGTGAAACTATCCTTTCTTCTTTTGGCATGATTTATATAAAATGAGTGTACGACAGACGTACCTAATTCCATTGAATCTAAATTTCAAATGATACTTGATATGATAGTTGCCTCTGATTTTATAAGTGATAGCTCCTTCTATTTATTCCATTGAGAGTCAAATGATGATTTAATTTGTATAAGTTACTCATGGCATTCTATTCGTTCTTGATGTGATTATAATATTTTACCGAGTCCCACATTCGGCCAGGTACGGTATGTATATATATATGATGATCTTACCGAGTCCCAAAATGGGTCGGGTACGACATATATGGACAGACATCCACGAATATGATTATTTCACTGAGTCCCACGATGGGCCGGGTACGGTATGTGCATAGTGGACAGGTATCCACGTATATATATGTGGACAGGCATCCACGGATATAATTTCATTCACCGAGTTCCAGAATGGGCCGGGTACGGTATATGTGGACAGGTATCTACGGATATGGTATATTATATGGACTTACAAGACTCTCATCTTATAAGGCACAGTTGCATTGATATATTTGATTATTATACTTGTCTCCTGTTATCCTTTGGCCATATATGATCTTCTTTACAATACTTCATATTTTATATACTCAGTACATTATTTCGTACTGACCCCCTTTCCCCGGGAGGCTGCGTTTCATGCCCGCAGGTACATGTACTCAGTTTGGTGATCCTCCAGTCTAGGATTTCCACTCAGCTGTCTGGAGAGCTCCATTGTTCCAGAGCTTAGTCATTTTGGTACAGATCCTTGCTATAGACTTATGCATATTCAGGGGTACGTCGAGGCCCTGTCCCGTCATATTTCACTGTCATACTCTTAGAAGTCTGTAGTCATGTGTGGGTTGGACACGTGTGGATTGTAGACGTGTGTTGGTCATCTCTAATGTTCTACTTCATTTTGGGATGTTCCCGTATATAGTGGCAGCCTTGTCGGCTTGCCTATTTTAACATGGTTTACATATTTCTATATTATCCTTGGTATCTGTGTGATTATATGTGACAAGTGGATATAAGGGTTCCCAGGTAGGGCATCAGTGTTATACCCCGTAGTTCTGACCCTACGTATGAGAGCGTACGAAAGCATGTAAGACTTAAAATTTTCAAATGATAGGTTGATGGATTGTTCCGGACGGGTTTTAGTCAACTTTGAGGCGGGTTATGACCCGGTACATTGAGAGTTTCTAAGTGTTTCAAAGGCATAGGGCGTAGTTCGTTGAGTCTAGTTTCCAACGCAACCAACCGTTCGTCGATAGGACGTCGGAGTAGGAAGTTATGGGAGTTACAAGTTCGCGCGTGACATGTAAATGCGTTTCGTGCAAAGCGCATGTGGCCGCGACGGCACTGAGGGGTCGCTGAAGTTGCAACGCCGCGGCGCCAGGACAGCAAGGCCGCAGCGCCGGAAGTTCCGAGAGTCCGCAGAGGTTTCAGCGCCGCGGCGCCGGCGTCAGGGCCGCAGCGCCAAGGCGGGATTCCAGGCGGAAAAACTTAGAAAAATCTGATTTTCTCTTTTAAAAAGGCCATGGGAGGGTGACAAGTGTCCCCCCCCCCCCATCTGATTTTCTTGCATGCCTTATATTGACCAAGTCTTCAAGACTTGGTCATCTTTCAATCTCTCCCTCTCTCTCTAAATTAGCTCTCACTTCTCTCTAAAATTCCAAGAGGAATTCAAGCCTAAGAAAAAATCTGAAAAGTTAAGAACAAGAAGGAAGCTTGTGGCTAGCTTGTTGGTGTTATTGTGGTGGTGTTCTTGGCAAGGAGGCTAGCAAAGTTTTTTTGGAATAAGTTGGGCTAAAGCTTTAAGGTAACATTTCTTTCTTGTGGTTAGTTATTAATGTTGCATTTGAAGAAGAAGGAATGTGTAGTAGTAAATAATGCACTTAGAGTCCTTGCATGTAAGAAATGTGGTTTAGATATGAAGGAATTGGTTAAGAAGATATTATGAGCATGTTGTAGCCTAAAAACTACTTTAGAATTGTTAAGTGAATTGTTGTACATTTTGGGGCAGAATTTTACACACCCAAGTTTAGGTGTGTAATCCCCTTTGATATGTTTGGATTGTTGAGCCTTAAATGTGGCATTTGAATGTTGAATTCGGCCTTGAGAAAGGTGGCAAAGTATGTAGAAACAAAGGAGATGCTGCCCAATTTTCCATAGAATTAGGGGCTTTGAACTTAGATTATTTCTACATTGAAATTAGAGGTTAATAAACGCATTATGGTTATTATAGGTTGACATATTACTTGCGGTAGTTGGACTTAGCAAGTGGATTGACCGAAGAGGTATGTGGAGCTTTCCTATCTCTTGAGCATGAATATATGTAACTATGTAGTACGGTAGACGTACAAGATTTGGTATTCTTACTTGTTTTAAGTATATAAAGACTTGTTTCGTTTGAAGAATGTATAAGTCCCTTGGTTAGGGGAAAAATGTGATTTTACTAAAGTATAGGGTTAGTATAACAACTTTATGGGAAGTTGGTTTATTAACTTTATAAAAGATTAATGAGAAGAGGTTTACTCTAAGTAAGACAAGTAAGGACAAATGAATTGATTTATGGAAGGCAAATTGATTTTAAGGCATCAATTGCCCAAAGATTTTATGTATGAAAAATAGTCACTTTTAAAAGAGTTGAAGTATGTAGTACTTGGGTTAAATTCCCGATTTTCTTTTATTAAAGATATGATTAAGTGCCTTAAGTAAACTAAAATGAGAGGGTATATGAACAAGACTAATAAGAAGTTATAAGTTTTCTTAACTTATTTATGATTATGATATGATGACAGTTTGAGCTAGGGTAAGAGTATATCTGAGGGGTAAGCCCCAAGATCGTTATACCACCTACCTGCAAGAGTATGTCCGGAGGGCAAGCCCCAAGATCGTCATACCACCTTCTTCAGTGTAAGAGTATATCTGAGGGGCAAGCCCCAAGATCGTTATACCATCTACTTGTGGTAAGAGTATATCCGGCGGTAAGTCCCCAAGATCGTTATACCATTGTTCGTGGATTTGCTACCCACGACGCGAGGAATACCTCATGCGAGTCCTTATGGGCTTATGCGGGTGAAATAGTCCCACGCGGCGGTACACTATGCGAGGAATACCTCATGCGGGTCCACAGACTATGCGGTGAAATAGTCATAGGAGTAGGGTGCTTATTGATAATACGGCAGGTACTGTTTTGATCATGAGACCCTATTTTATGCAAGATTATACACACTTGCACTCATTGTTAGTAAGGCACAAGAAAAGGTATTTTGATTGTATTCCATGACTCACTACTTTTAGACTTATGATATCATTATTACAAGATTTTCGACTTTACATACTGGTACATATCAGGTAACGACCCCTTTCCTGGGTCGCGTTCATGCCGCAGTGGTAAATGTTGTCACGACCCCGGATCCGTGACCGGTGCCTTGACCCGGGCACCCTTGTGACACAACATCAGAGAAAACCAGCGGAATATAAACTCAAAATAAAACAACCATAATGGTATAAATAGTCTAGCCCCAAAATGGCTATCCCAAAAGTACATCAAATTGAACAGCTATATCCTTAAACAACCCAAGTTATGACAAGACTACATGCCTCTAAGAATAAGTAACACTATGACGGGACATGGCCCCGTCATGCCCCTGAATGTACAAAATATCACAACACCGGGGAGAACCATACCAAAAGTCGAGCTTCCGAAGAAATGGAGCTCCTGACACCTGAGTAAGAGATCCTGGGAATGAGGATCTACCACCTGCTTTCCCTTACCTGCGGCATGAACGCAGCCCCGGCGGGGTCGACACAACGTACTCAAGTATGTAAAATCGAAAATATCAGTAGTAATATCACAAGTCAAAGATAAGCTGGAGTCATAGATAAAAATCAATTCCCTTGCACTGTGCCTTACTAACAATGAGAGTAACAAGTATAAAACTTATAGCATAAAAATAGGAGGCTCACGATCAAAACAGGGTACCTCGCCCGTAGTATCGTTAAGCAGTCCTACTCCTGGGACTATTTCACCCGCATGGGTCATGTGGACCCGCATGAGGTCATCCGCCTCGTCATGGGACTATTTCACCCGCATGGGACTATTTCACCCGCATGGATCCTGTGGATCCGCATGAGTACCATCGCCGTACTCGCATGGGACTATTTCACCCGCATGGATCCTGTGGTCCGGATCCGCATGAGTGCAAGCGCCGCACTCGCATCATGGGTAGCAAATCCATGGCATAGATAATAACCCGGGGTTTACCCCGTAATAATACAAATATATAACATAGCTCATCCGGCCTTCCTACATAACATAAGCACTACCGGCCTATCATATCATACACAAGCACTACCGGCTTATCATAACATAAGCAAGTTAAGAAATCCCCTAACTTCTTATTAACATTATTAATATATCCACTCATTTTAGTATTCTAAGGCACTAACATGTCTTTTAATAGAAAAATTCGGGAATTCAACCCAAGTACCATGTACTTCTAACTTTTTAAGAAAAACTCTTTTTATACAAAGATTCCAAGATACTAATCACCATAGTATCAAGTTACAATTTCTTTTCAAAACAAGTCACATTTCCTTTTAGAAATATAATAGGCTTCTAAATCAAGTGACTTCATTTCCTTTAAAACCTTAGGCAACCAATGCCTAAAAATCAATCCATCTTCCATAGTTTCAAATCCTTTACCCGTACTTGTTTTAGTTAGAGTAAACCATTCTTTGTGAACCTTTCCAAAAACTAATATAACCAACTTCCCATAAAGTCATTATATTAGCGTTATACCTTTGTCAAATACATTTTCCTTAAATCCAAAGGACTTATACCTTTGAAATGAAACAAGCATCATATACTTTAAAATGAGTGTAGATTATCAAATCTTGTACGTATACCGTACTACATAGATACAACTACTCATGCTCAAGAGATAGGAAAGCTCTACATACCTCCTTGGTCAATCCACTTGCTAAGTCCAACTACCGCAAGTAATATGTCAACCTATAATAACCATAGTGTGTTTATTAACCTCTAATTCCAATGTAGAAATTCCAAATTCAAGTTATCAATTCCTAAGGAAAATTGGGCAGCATTTCCTTTGTTTCTACTCACTTTGCCACCTTTTCAAAGGCCGATTTTTCAACATTCAAACGCCTTATTAAGGCCCAACAACCAAACCAACACAAAGGGGATTACACACCTAATCTTGGGTGTGTAAAATTCTGCCCATAAGTTATAATAGTACACTTAACAATTCTAAGGTGGTTTTAGGCTACAACATGCTCATAATATTTCTTTAGCCAAATCCTTCATATTCAACCCACATTTCTAGCATGCAATGACTCTAAGAACATTATTTACCACCATAAGTATCTTCTTCATAACATGCAACTCTATAAACTAATAATAGAGGAAGAATCATTACCTTAGAGCTTTAGCCAAATTTTATCCAACAATTTGCTAGCCTTTCTACCAAGAATACCACCACCACCACCTTCACAAGCTAGCCACAAGCTTCCTTCTTGTCTTTTAATTTTTCAGATTTTCTTAAGGCTAGAATCCTCTTGGATTTTTAGAGAAGGAGGAGCTTGAAATATTTAGAGAGAAGGAAGAGGTTTTTCAAAGAGAGATGACAAATGACCAAGTCTTTAAGACTTGGTCAACATATCGCATGTAAAAATCAGATGGGGGGACACTGTCCCCACTCGTGCCCTTTAAAAATAAAAATCGACTTTTCCTAAGTTTTTCCGCTGATTTCCGCCTGCCATGCCCTCGCTTCCTGGCCGCGAGCCGCAACTCGCGAACCCTCGGATCTTCCGCCGCGCCCGACCGCCGCGCTTACATTACGCTGGCGCAGCTGCCGGCTCCATGGCCACGCTGAGACTTCGACCGAGGTCCCGCCCTAACCACTGGTATAACATTCTCCCTTAGAATCATTCGTCCCGAATGTTCCTCTAGCTTACTCAAATTATAATATCGCATAGACTCTAATAAAGACGCTCACACGCCACAACAAAACTCAAGCATAAATACTAAATTTAAAGACCAACAATTTTAGAACGTGGTTACCTGGAGGTATAGGGAATAAGTGAGGATATTTCTTCTTCATGTCATCCTCGCCTTCCCACGCCATTTCCTCCTGCTCACATTCCGCCATAGACTCGACTAAGCCACGCCTTTCGTCCGGTCGTTTAACTCCGACGATCGAGTATCGCTATGGGACTCTCCTCATACGATAACTCCTCTACTAGGACATTATGAACCAGTGCACTCTAGATGGATCTCCAATACATTTCCGTAATATGGACACATGAAAAATCGGATGTACCGCCTCCAGACGGATGGCGATCCAACTCATAAGCAACCTTGCCTACCCTCCGGACAATATGGTAAGGCCCAATGTACCTTGGGCTAAGCTTCCCCTTCTTTCCAAATCTCATCACGCCCTTCATGGGCGATACCTTTAGAAAAACCCAATCACCTAACTCAAATTCCAAGTGTCGACGCCGATGATCTGCATACGACCGCCGACTCGAGCCGCCAAAGAACCGCTCTGGATAAGCTTCACCTTATCCATCGCCGCTGAACTAAGTCCGCCCGACCAATCGGACTTCTCCCACCTCGAACCACATAGGTGATCTGCACTTCCTCCCGTATAAGGCCTCATAAGGCGCGCCATCGAATCCGGAATGGTAGCTGTTGTAAGCAAACTCCACAAGAGGCAAATGATCCTCCCACTACCCACGAAATCAATAACACAAGCCCGCAGATATCCTCTCGTTGTCGGATAGTGCGCTCGGCTTTCCGTCGCCCGAGGATGAAATGCCGCATCGAGACTCACCTGTCCCTAATCCCTTCCGAAAGGACCTCCGGTTAGCCGAACTGGGCTCTCTATCTGATATAATCGACACCGACACCGTGCGCCTCACAATCTCTCTAATATATAATCGCATAGTCCTCACCGAGAACGCTGTTCGATCGGAAGAAAATGGGCTGATTTCACACCGTCGACAATCACCCAAATGGAATCATGCTTCCTCCGAGTGGTAGGTAGTCCCGTAATAAAATCCATATTTATCACCTCCCACTTCCAAGTCGGAATATCAATATCTCGCAATGTACCCACCGCTTCGTGCTCAATCTTAACTCGACAATTCGCATCGTGCCACGAACTCCGCAACGCCCTCTTAGGCCATCCCACCAATACACGATCCGAGGTCACGATACATTTTAGTCGATCCGGATGAATAGAATAACGAGAACCGTGTGCCTCTCGTAATCGCCGACGAAATCTCACATCGGAACACACAACCGCCTCGAATCTTAGCACCTCATCAGCGCTACCTCAAACACTTTCTTTCTCAACAATGGCATCTCTGCATCGCACTGCAAAATCGGATCCTCATATCGCCGCTCTTTACCTCTCGACGATGGAAGACTCACAACCTCTCGAACCCGAATTCCGCCACCAACAGATCAACCAAACGAACCCCGAGGCTCGCTGGCGATGTAACTCTCGGACCATATCCCTTTTCTCTGGTCGAACAACGCATGCACTACCCATCGATCTGCGACTGCGGCATCCGCAACTACATCGCCTTCCCGGTGGTATAAAATATCAACATCGTAATCCTTAAGTAGCTCCAACCACCGCCTCGCCGCAGTTCAGCCTCGGATGAAGATGCATCGAGACTCTTGTGGTCCGTGTAAATGTCCACGTGAACTCCATATAAATAATGCCTCGTGATCTTCAAGGCATGAATCACAACCGCCAACCTGTGTCACGCGCGGATAGTTCTTCTCATGCTTCCTAAGCCGCCGACGATAAGCTATAACCTTGCCGCGGCCGCATCAAGACACACCAAGCCCGACACCGACGCCACAATAAAACCACATATCCATCTAAACCCTCCGGAAGAGTAAGAACCGAGGCGGTCGCCAACCTCTACTTTAGCAATTGGAAACTTTCTCACAAGTATCCGCCCACCGAACATACCGCTTTCCGAGTCGCTTAGTCAAAAGGTGCCAAATAGAAGCAAACTTTTCCACAAACCTCCGATAATAGCTCGCAAGGCCCAAAAGCCGCGCACTCCGCTTGTAGTGGTCCGCAAAGTCTTGATCGCTCAATCTTCGCCAGACAACCCGAATACCATCGCCCCGATAACATGCCCCAAGAAAGCCACCGGTTAACTAACTCGTGATTTCGAGAACTTGGCATACAATCGCGGTCTCGAGGACTCCAATACCGCCCTCAAATGATCCGTATGCTCTCGCCTGCGGCGCGAATACACCAAGATATCATCAATAAACACTATAACGAACATATCCAAGAATGGCTCAACACCCTATTCATCAAATCCATGAATATCGCTGGGCGTTGGTCACCGAAAGACATCACCTCAACTCATAGGCCCATACCGGTCCCGAATGCGCTTTGGGATGTCTATCTCTAACTCGCACTGATGATAACTGCATCGCAGTCTATCTTGAAAACACTTTGCACCCTCGCAATCGTCAAACAAATCGTCAATCCCGGGAGGATACTGTTCTTGATAGTAACCTTGTTCACCGCCAGAATCAATACACATACGCAGCTGGCCCCATCCTTCTTCTTTACAAATAACATCGCGCCCTGAGAAACACTTGGCCTAATAAAGCCTTTCTCCAAAGAAATCTTTCACCGATCCTTCAATTCCTTCAACTCGCCGGCCATCCTCAGTATGGCGGAATAGATATCGGCCGAGTGTCCGTGCCAAATCGATGCAAAACTCAATCTCCTCTCGTGAGGGAAACCCTGCTCGGGAATACGTCCGAAACTCTCTAACAACCGAATCGATCAAGGTCCGTATCTCGCCTCGATTTAATACCCAAACCAAATGGTAGATATACCCTTCCGCACCATCTTCCTAGCCTTGAGGTAAGAAATAAACCTACCCTCGGCGATGCAAAGATTCCTTCCACTCGATAACCGGCCACCAGAAACCGGAACCGAACTAACCTCTCTCTCAGCCACATTGGCATAGCAAGACGCTAGCCAATCCATACCCATAATCACATCGAAGTCTGTCATATCCAACTCTATCAAGTCAGCTAGAGTCTGACGACCATCTATAGTCACTGGGCAAGCCTTATATACCCACTCAGCTACCACCGAAGCACCTACCGGCGTAGCCACCTCAAAGGATTCTATGGACTGGCTCATCCCTATTCTACCAAAGAATATGAGGAGATATATAGGACAAGGTAGAACCCGGATCTATCAAAGCATAAACATCACAGCAAGAGACCAACAATGTACCTGTGACGACATCAGGTGACGCCTCCTGGTCCTGGCGGCTGGACATAGCATAAATGCGGTTCTGAGGACCGCTGAATCGAACCCCGCCACGACCGCCGCGGCTCGTGCCCGTGAACACCCCCCGGCGCCAACCATCAAGATGAAGACCCGCAAAGAATCAACTCGCTTACCGAGCCATGGCACTCCCGCCGACTCTGGACGGACAATCTCTTCAAATGGCCCTGCTGGCCACAAGAGTAACAAGCTCGGAGGAATACGACACTTTCATAATGGCAATCACCACATCGACCACACCGAGGCATAGGGGGCCTCATCCGACCGAACTCGTCTCTCAAAACCCGGCTCGAACCCCGCCCCGCTTCCTCGAATACTCAGACGTCCCAAGATGCGTGGAGCGCCTGACCGGCCGTGGTGCAAATCCGTTCGCTTCTGGGGTTGTCTACCCTAAAACTACCAGAGGACCTCGCTGTCCCGCCTCTTCGCGATACTGTTGATCCGCTTACCTCGCTCTCACACCTGTGCACGTGGCTCGCACGCGGCAATGTCCATGCTCGGTGAAGAGCCACCCCGAGCAACTCTCGCCAAGTGATCATCGAGTCTGTGACATAGCGGTGCACTCGCCCTCCATGTTCGCTACCAAACGGCACATACCTAGCCAATGAATCAAACTCCATGTTGTATTCCCGGACCGCCCGCCCATTCTGCGTCACAAAAACCTATCGCCCGAGCCCTCTCATCTGCGGAGGCAAGAAATGGCAAAACGCTCGAGAACTCGTCCCAAACAGCTGGAAGCGCATGCTCCCCGACGCTTCCATGAATCATACCACCAATCTGCAGTGTCCCGCAATGACGCGAACCTAGTACCACCGACTCGGTCTCAAGCCCCGATCACCCTACGATCCATCAGAATCGGATGAACTCGAGGATCATCTCGTGCCTTGACCCATAAAACTCGCGGTCGCAACTCAAAAGTCCTCGCCTCGTTAGCCTCAGTCTTTGAACTATGGGTACAATGAATCGCTGCTCTCACTTATCTCATGTTCGCCACAATCTCGCTAGAATCGCCATCTCTTGTAGCCCATATCCTCTCGCCGGCCGCTGGATCGAGGCTCGTACCGCGGTCTCGATGAGCGCCGCCGCCGCATTTCATCGGGTTGGCGACGTGGTAACTCGCCGTCCAAACATCTCATCCGTAAGGATCGGGCTCGTGCCTCGTAACCCGGTGCCTACTAGTAGTTCCTCCACCGCTTGCCCTTCTTCCGCGGTCGCCATGCGCGAGGCATAATCGATACACACAAAGTTTACGCGAGGAAATTCAACCTATAACATGCCTCTATTGCACGATCTTAGAGTGAAAGAAATGGAAACCAATCCTAAATATCCTGTAGCCTCTCGATTATAGATGTGGTGCACAACACACCGATAATCAAGACTTACTAGATACGACTGTAGACCCTTCCGAGGATTAATCGATTCGATACCACTTTTGTCACGACCCGACCGGATCCGTGGCCGGTGCTCGACCCGCACCTTGCGACACAACATCGAGAAAACCAATAATATAAACTCAAAATAAAACAACCATAATGGTATAAATAGTCTAGCCCCAAAATGGCTATCCCAAAAGTACATCAAATTGAATACTATATCCTTAAACAACCCAAGTTATGACAAGACTACAGTGCCTCTAAGAATAAGTAACACTATGACGACAGGCCCCGTCATGCCCCGAATGTACAAAATATCACAACACCGGAGAACCATACCAAAAGTCGAGCTCCAAGAAATGGAGCTCTCGACACTGAGTAAGAGATCCTAGGAATGAGGATCTACCACATGCTTTCCTTACTGCAAAGATGAACGCAGCCCCGAAGGGGGTCGACACAACGACTCAAGTATGTAAACGGAAAATATCAGTAGTAATATCACAAGTCAAAGATAAGCCGAGTCATAGATAAAAATCAATTCCTCAGACCGTGCCTTACTAACAATGAGAGTAACAAGTATAAAACTTATAGCATAAAAATAGGAGGCTCACGATCAAAACAGGTACCTCGCCTGTAGTATCGTTAGCAGCCCTACTCGAACTATTTCACCCGCACGGGTCCCGTGGACCCGCATGAGGTCATCCGCCTCGTGGGACTATTTCACCCGCACGGGACTATTTCACCCGCACGGATCCCGTGGATCCGCATGAGTACCATCGCCGCACTCGCACGGGACTATTTCACCCGCACGGATCCCGTGGTCCGATCCGCATGAGTGCAAGCGCCGCACTCGCATCATGGGTAGCAAATCCATGGCATAGTTAATAACCCGGGGTTTACCCCGTAATAATACAAATATATAACATAGCTCATCCGGCCTTCCTACATAACATAAGCACTACCGGCCTATCATATCATACACAAGCACTACCGGCTTATCATAACATAAGCAAGTTAAGAAATCCCCTAACTTCTTATTAATATTATTAATATATCCACTCATTTTAGTATCCTAAGGCACTAACATGTCTTTTAATAGAAAAATTCGGGAATTCAACCCAAGTACCATGTACTTCTAACTTTTTAAGAAAAACTCTTTTTATACAAAGATTCCAAGATACTAATCACCATAGTATCAAGTTACAATTTCTTTTCAAAACAAGTCACATTTCCTTTTAGAAATATAATAGGCTTCTAAATCAAGTGACTTCATTTCCTTTAAAACCTTAGGCAACCAATGCCTAAAAATCAATCCACCTTCCATAGTTTCAAATCCTTTACCCGTACTTGTTTTAGTTAGAGTAAACCATTCTTTGTGAACCTTTCCAAAAACTAATATAACCAACTTCCCATAAAGTCATTATATTAGCGTTATACCTTTGTCAAATACATTTTCCTTAAATCCAAAGGACTTATACCTTTGAAATGAAACAAGCATCATATACTTTAAAACGAGTGTAGATTATCAAATCTTGTACGTATACCGTACTACATAGATACAACTACTCATGCTCAAGAGATAGGAAAGCTCTACATACCTCCTTGGTCAATCCACTTGCTAAGTCCAACTACCGCAAGTAATATGTCAACCTATAATAACCATAGTGTGTTTATTAACCTCTAATTCCAATGTAGAAATTCCAAATTCAAGTTATCAATTCCTAAGGAAAATTGGGCAGCATTTCCTTTGTTTCTACTCACTTTGCCACCTTTTTCAAGGCCGATTTTTCAACATTCAAACGCCTTATTAAGGCCCAACAACCAAACCAACACAAAGGGATTACACACCTAATCTTGGGTGTGTAAAATTCTGCCCCATAAGTTATAATAGTACACTTAACAATTCTAAGGTGGTTTTTAGGCTACAACATGCTCATAATATTTCTTTAGCCAAATCCTTCATATTCAACCACATTTCTAGCATGAATGACTCTAAGAACATTATTTACCACCATAAGTATCTTCTTCATAACATGCAACTCTATAAACTAATAATAGAGGAAGAATCATTACCTTAGAGCTTTAGCCAAATTTTATCCAACAATTTGCTAGCCTTTCTACCAAGAATACCACCACCACCACCTTCACAAGCTAGCCACAAGCTTCCTTCTTGTCTTTTAATTTTTCAGATTTTTCTTAAGGCTAGAATCCTCTTGGATTTTTAGAGAGAAGGAGGAGCTTGAAATATTTAGAGAGAAGGAAGAGGTTTTTCAAAGAGAGAGATGACAAATGACCAAGTCTTTAAGACTTAGTCAACATATTGCATGTAAAAATCAGATGGGGGGGGGGGACACTTGTCCCCCACTCAGGCCCTTTAAAAATAAAAATCTGACTTTTCCTAAGTTTTTCCGCCTGATTTCCCGCCTCAGCCATGTTCGCTTCGGGCCAGCGCGCAACTCCCCGCGAACCTCGGATCTTCCGCGCCGGCACGACGCGCCGCGGCCTACAATTACTGCCTTGGCGCCGCGTTCGCCCGGCCAAGGGCGCCGAGACCTCGACCGAGGTCCCGGCCCTAACCACGGGGTATAACAAGCAAATTGTGGATCCTCGTTCTTAGGATCACTGTTCCGGTGTCAGAAGCTCCATTCCTCCGGAAGCTTGTTTATTGGTACGGATATTCTCCGATGCTATAGGTATTTTGTACATTCAGGGGTATGGCGGGGCCCTGTACCGCCACAGTTGCTATTCTTAGAGGTCTGTGGTCACATATATGTTTTGGGCTATAAGAACAAGTTGTACTTCTATACTTTTGGTTAAGTATGTTTTATGGAAGGCAGCCTTATCGGCTGGCCAGTGATGTTTACCCTTTTTATAAGTTATGTGTTATGTATGTTCCGCTGCTATTCTCTGATGTATACCTGACAGGGTACCCCGGTAGGGTACTAGTCGCGGCCCCGGGGTCGGGTCGTGACAAAAGTGGTATCAGAGCAGTTAGTCCCCGGAAAGTGTCCACAAACCGTGTCTAGTAGAGTCTTGATTATCGGTGTGTCGTGCACCACATCTATAATCAGGAGGCTGCAGGATATTTAGGATTGGTTTCCATTCTTTCACTCTAAGATCGTGCAATAGAGCTGAGTTATAGGTTGAACCTCCTCTGATGTTTTCCTTTATGTATCAGTTATGCCTCAACGCAAGGCAACCGCGCCTGGCGGCAAGGCACGGCGTGAGCTGCTAGTGGGACACGGAGAGTCACGAGGGCACAGGCCCAGTCCTTACCAGAGATGATGTTTAGGGCTGCGAGTTCCACGCCGCCACTCGCAGATTTTGAGGCGGAGCGCCATCGAGACCGCAGACAGAGCCTCCATCCCACATCGTGGTCCGAGTACGAGATTACGGGAACAGATTCGCATCGACCAAAGATAGTGGCAATACGACAGAGCAGCGCCAACCCTAGAGCCGGCGGTTACTGATTCGGATTTCTTGGTTGTCACCCACCCGAAGTTCTATGGGTCGATATTTGAGGAGGATCCGCAGAGTTTGTCCCAGCTAGCAATGACCACGCAGTGCTTAGGGCATCAGAGACTGAGTCTGTTATACTAGCTTCTTACCGGTTACGCGATATTGCGTTGAACTGGTTTGAGTCATGGGTGTTGTCGAGAGGTGAGAATGCTCTTCCAGCTGTTTGGGAGGAGTTCACAGAGGCGTTCTTAGATCACTTATTACCTCCTGAGATGAGGAGAGCCCGGGTATATAGATTCTTGACCTTGAGGCAGGATGGGAGGACTATTAGAGAGTACAGCCTGGAGTTTGACTCCTTGGCCAGGTATGCGCACACCATTGTAGCGGACATGGCCGACAGGGTTCATCGATATGTGATGGGGTTAGACCATACATGATTCGCATGCTTGGGGTGGCTCTTCACCCGAGGATGGATATTGCCAGACGCAGCGCACGCAGGGATTGAGGACGAGAGAGGCAGATCGCTAGATTTAGGCCACCCAAGAGGCCGTGACGCAGGTCTCGTGGCGCTAAGCGCGGCCTCGCAGCAGACTAGGTTCACATTCCACCAAAGACAGAGTGCTCCTTCTCGATTTCCGGCTGCGAGGTCCGATCAACCGTTTATTCGGGAGCAGTCGTGGCTCCGTGACTTCGTGGTTTCAGGAAACATGGATCGTCACCATCGAGACCACCCACATCTCGGTGCTCGATGCGGTAGGTCTCATCCGGCGAGTGCCGTATGGGTTCGGAGCGTGTTACTCTTGTGGCGCAGGCCATCCGAAGGATTGTCCGCCCCAGGCGGCGGAGCGTCACGGTTCACCGACGGTCGGGCTTGTCGGATCTTCATCTTCGATGGTTAGACGCCCGAGGCGTGGTACTTATGGCCAGCAGCCGCGCAGGTCGTGGTAGGGTTCCGTTCTAGCGGTCCTCGTAATCGCATATATGCTATGTCGGTAACCGACAGACTGTGAGGCGCCGCCGATGTCGCCAGTACATTGTTAGTTTCTTGTTGTGATGTATATGCTTTGATAGATCCAGTTCTACCTTGTCCTATATATCTCCTCATATTGCCAGAGAGTGGATAGAGCCCAGTCCATAAGACCTTTTGAGGTGGCTACGCCAAGAGGTGATTCAGCGATGGTAGGCGGGTATATAAGGCTTGCCCATGACTATGACGATCGTCGACTCAGCCGACTTGATAGAGTTGGATATGACAGACTTTGATGTGATTATGGGTATGGATTGACTAGCGTCTTGCTATGCCCATGTCGATCGTAGAGAGATTAGTTCGGTTCCGCTTTCTACGAGCTATCGAGTGGAAGGAATCGCATCGCCGGGGGTAAGTTTATTTCTTACCTCAAGGCTGGAAGATGGTGCGGAAAGGGTACATCTATCATATGGTTCGAGTATTCGACATCGAGGTCAAATACCTGACCTTCATCGGCCTCGTTAGAGAGTTTCCAGACGTATTCCCAGACGAGCTTCCAGGTATCCCTCCTGAGAGGGAGATTGAGTTTTGTATTGATTTGGCGCCAGACACTCGACCGATATCTATTCCGCCATACAGGATGGCACTTGCCGAGTTGAAGGAATTGAAGGATCAACTGAAAGATTTGCTGGAGAAAGGCTTTATTAGGCCAAGTGTTTCTCCCTGGGGAGCGCCAGTGTTATTTGTAAAGAAGAAGGATGGGACGCTGCGTATGTGTATTGATTACAGACAGCTGAACAAGGTAACTATCAAGAACAAATATCCCCTCCCCAGGATTGATGATTTGTTTGACCAGTTGCAGGGTGCAAGATGTTTTTCCAAAATAGACATGCGGTCTGGTTATCATCAGGTACGAGTTAGAGAGATAGATATCCCAAAGACTGCATTCAGGACCCGGTATGGGCACTATGAGTTCAGGGTAATGTCTTTCGGGTTGACCAACGCCCCAGCGGTATTCATGGATTTGATGAATAGGGTGTTCAGGCCATTCTTGGATATGTTCGTTATAGTGTTTATTGATGATATCTTGGTGTATTCGCTCACATAGCAGGAGCATACAAATCATTTGAGGACGGTATTGGGAGTCCTCCGAGACCGGCAGTTGTATGCCAAGTTCTCGAAGTGCGAGTTCTGGTTAGCCTCAGTGGCTTTCTTAGGGCATGTTATCGGGGCCGATGGTATTCGGGTTGATACAACGAAGATTGAGGCAGTCAAGACTTTGCCTGCACTCCACTACACCGAGGTGCACATCTTTTGGGCCTCGCAGTTATTATCGGTTTCAGGAGAAGTTTGCTTCTATTTCAAAGACCTTTGACTAAGTCGACTAAAAACAGCTATGTTCCGGACGGATACTTGTGAGGAAAGCTTCCAGTTGCTAAAGGAGAAATTGACGATCGCCTCAGCTTCTTACTTCCGCAGGTTTAGATGGATATGTGGTTTATTGTGACGCGTCAGGTGTCGGGCTTGGGTGCGTGCTGATGCAGCACGGCAGAGTTATAGCTTATGCATCTCGACATCTTAGGAAGCATGAGAAGAACTATCCCACACATGACTTGGAGTTGGCAGCAGTGATTCATGCCTTGAAGATCTGGAGACATTATTTATATGGAGTTCATGTGGACATTTACACAGACCACAAGAGTCTCCAGTATATCTTCAGCCAGAGGGAGCTGAACTTGCGACAGAGACGGTGGTTGGAGCTACTTAAGGATTGCGATGTTGATATTCTATACCACCCAGGGAAGGCCAATGTAGTTGCAGATGCCCTTAGTCGCAGGTCGATGGGTAGTCTGTCTGATGTACAGCCAGGGAAGTAGGATATGGTCCGAGAGTTACATCAGCTAGCGAGCCTTGGGGTTCGTTTGGTTGATTCTGATAGTGATGGAATTCGGGTTCGAGAGATTGCCGAGTCTTCCATCGTCGAGGAGGTGAAGAGGCAACAGTATGAGGATCCGATTTTGGTATGGTATCGAGATGCCGCTGTTCAGAAAGAGAGGAGTCTGTTTGAGGTAGCACCTGATGGGGTGCTAAGATTTGAGGGCCGGTTGTGTGTTCCCGATGCGGACAGACTTCGCCGCCAGATTCTCGGGAGGCACACAAAGGCTCATTATTCTATTCATCCGGTCGACTAAGATGTATCATGATCTCGATGCGTGTATTGCGGATGGACTAAAGAGGACGCGTTGCGAGTTCGTGGCGCAGCGTGCGAATTGTCGCCAGTTAAGGTTGAGCACCGTGCTCTGGTCATTGCAGCTATTGATATTCCGACTTGTAAGTGGGAGGTGGTAAATATGGATTTTATTACAGGTTACCTTCCACTCAGAGGAAGCATGATTCTATTTGGGTTATTGTCGATGTCGATTTAAATCACCATTTTCTCCCAGACGACTTTTTCTACGAGGATTATGCTAGATCAGATATCGAGAGATCGTGAGACCGCACGGAGTTCCTATATCGATTATTTCGCATGCAGGGCCCAATTTACGCTAACTTCGAGGTCTTTCCGTGGCGGATTAGGGACACACGTGAGTCTCACTACGACGCTTCATCCTCGCATCGACGGCAGGCCGAGCGCACTATCCGCACACTCGAGGATATCGCGGGCTTGTGTTATTGATTTCGTGGTACTGGAGGATCATTTACCTCTTGTGGAGTTTGCTTACAACAACAGCTACCATTCCAGTATCCAGATGACGCCTTATGAGGCCTTATATGGGAGGAAGTGCAGGTCACCGATAGGTTGGTTTGAAGTGGGAGAAGTGCAGTTAGTCGGGCCAGATTTGGTTCAGCAGGAAATGGATAAGGTGAAGCTTATCTAGGAGCGGTTGTTGGCAGCTCAGAGTCGGCAGAAGTCGTATGCAGATCTTCGGCGTCGACACTTGGAATTTGAGATAGATGATTGGGTTTTCCTAATGGTATCGCCCATGAAGGGCGTGATGAGGTTTGGGAAGAAAGGGAAGCTTAGCCCAAGGTACATTGGGCCGTATCAGATTGTCCGTAGGGTAGGCAGGGTTGCCTATGAGTTAGATCTGCCATCCGATTTGGAGGCGGTACATCCAGTTTTCCATGTGTCCATATTGCGGAAATGTATTGGAGACCCATCTAGAGTGCACCCGGTTCATGATGTCCAAGTGACAGAGGAGTTATCGTATGAGGAGAGTCCCATAGCGATACTCGATCGACAGGTTAGGCGACTTCGGACGAAGGATGTGGCTTCCGTCAAGGTCTTATGGAGGAACGAGAACAGGGAGGAAATGACGTGGGAAGCAGAGGATGACATGATGAAGAAGTAACCTCACCTATTTTCTATACCTCCAGGTAACCCACTCTCCTGCTTGTTAGTTTTGATTTAACATTTACGCTTAAGTATGTTGTGGCTCGTGGAGCTTCTTTGTTTGCAAAAGAATAGTTAATAGGGTCTATGTCGATATTGTGATTTGAGTAAGCCTAGAAGGAACATTCGACGAATGTTTCTAAGGGGGAGAATATTATACCCCGTAGTTCTGACCCTACGATGAGCGCATTTAAAACATGTAAGACTTAAAATTTTCAAAGGATAGGTTGACAGATTGTTCCAGACGGGTTTTAGTCAACTTTGAGGCGGGTTATGACCCGGTACATTGAGAGTTCCTAAGTGTTTCAAAGGCTTAGGCGTAGTTCGTTGAGTCTAGTTTCCAACGCAACCAACCGCTCGCCGATAGAACGCCGAGTAGGAAGTTATGGAGTTACAAGTTCGGGCGCAGATGCATGTAAATGCGCTTGTGCAAAGCGCGATGGCGCGCCGGATGCAGGGCCGCGCGAAGTACCGAGGGTCGCTGAAGTTGCAGCGCCGCGCGCCAGACAGCAGGCGCGCGCGAAGTTCCGAGAGTCCGCAGAGGTTTCGCCGCCGCTGGCCGCGCGCGCGCGGATTCCAAAGTGAAAAACTTAGGAAAATCTGATTTTCTTTTTAAAAGGCCATGGGAGGTGACAAGTGTCCCCATCTGATTTTCTTGCATGTTTTATATTGACCAAGTCTTGAAGACTTGGTCATCTTTCAATCTCTCCCTCTCTCTAAATTAGCTCTCACTTCTCTCTAAAATTCCAAGAGGAATTCAAGCCTAAGGAAAAATCTGAAAAGTTAAGAACAAGAAGGAAGCTTGTGGCTAGCTTGTTGGTGTTATTGTGGTGGTGTTCTTGGCAAGGAGGCTAGCAAAGTTTTTTTGGAATAAGTTGGGCTAAAGCTTTAAGGTAACATTTCTTTCTTGTGGTTAGTTATTAATGTTGCATGTGAAGAAGAAGGAATGTGTAGTAGTAAATAATGCACTTAGAGTCTTTGCATGTAAGAAATGTGGTTTAGATATGAAGGAATTGGTTAAGAAGATATTATGAGCATGTTGTAGCCTAAAAACTACTTTAGAATTGTTAAGTGAATTGTTGTACCTTTTGGGGCAGAATTTTACACACCCAAGTTTAGGTGTGTAATCCCCTTTGATATGTTTGGATTGTTGAGCCTTAAATGTGGCATTTGGATGTTGAATTCGGCCTTGAGAAAGGTGACAAAGTATGTAGAAACAAAGGAGATGCTGCCCAATTTTCCATAGAATTAGGGGCTTTGAACTTAGATTATTTCTACATTGAAATTAGAGGTTAATAAACGCATTATGGTTATTATAGGTTGACATATTACTTGCGGTAGTTGGACTTAGCAAGTGGATTGACCGAAGAGGTATGTGGAGCTTTCCTATCTCTTGAGCATGAATAGATGTAACTATGTAGTACGGTAGACGTACAAGATTTGGTATTCTTACTTGTTTTAAGTATATAAAGACTTGTTTCGTTTGAAGAATGTATAAGTCCCTTGGTTAGGGGAAAAGTGTGATTTTACTAAAGTATAGGGTTAGTATAACAACTTTATGGGAAGTTGGTTTATTAACTTTATAAAAGATTAATGAGAAGAGGTTTACTCTAAGTAAGACAAGTAAGGACAAATGAATTGATTTATGAAGGCAAATTGATTTTAAGGCATCAATTGCCCAAAGATTTTATGTATGAAAAAGAATCACTTTTAAAAGAGTTGAAGTATGTAGTACTTGGGTTAAATTCCCGGTTTTCTTTTATTAAAGATATGATTAAGTGCCTTAAGTAAACTAAAATGAGAGGGTAAGCCCCAAGATCGTTATACCACCTACTTCAGGGTAAGAGTATGTCTGAGGGGCAAGCCCCAAGATCGTCATACCACCTTCTTCAGTGTAAGAGTATATCTGAGGGGCAAGCCCCAAGATCGTTATACCATCTGCTTCAGGGTAAGAGTATATCTGAGGGGTAAGTCCCCAAGATCGTTATACCACCTGTTCCGTGGATTTGCTACCCACGATGCGAGGAATACCTCATGCGAGTCCTTATGGGCTTATACGGGTGAAATAGTCCCACGCGCGGTACATTTATGCGAGGAATACCTCACGCGGGTCCACGGGACCTATGCGGTGAAATAGTCCCGGGAGTAGGGTGCTTATTGATAATACTGGCAGGTACCTGCTTTGATCATGAGGCCCCTATTTTATGCAGTATTATACACACTTGTCACTCTCATTGTTAGTAAGGCACAGTAAAAAGTATTTTGATTGTATTCCATGACTCCAACTTACTTTTAGACTTATGATATCATTATTACAGTATTTTTCAGCTTTACATACTTGGTACATATCAGGTAATCGAATTTCTTCTGGGCCGCGTTCATGCCGCAGGTGAGTAAGCGATTGTGGATCCTCGCTCTAGGATCACTGCTCCTGTCGGCTTCATTCCTCCGGAAGCTTGTTTATTGGTACGGATATTCCCCGATGCTATAGGTATTTGTACATTCAGGGGTATGGCGGGGCCCTGTCCCGCCACAGTTGCTATTCTTAGAGGTCTGTGGTCACATATATGTTTTGGGCTATAAGAACAAGTTGTACTTCTATACTTTTGGTTAAGTATGTTTTATGGAAGGCAGCCTTATCGGCTGGCCAGTGATGTTTACCCTTTTTATAAGTTATGTGTTATGTATGTTCCGCTGCTATTCTCTGATGTATACCTGACAGGGTACCCCGGTAGGGTACTAGTCGCGGCCCCGGGGTCGGGTCGTGACAATCAGGTCGCGGCCCGTCGGGTCGGGTCGTGACATAAGTAGTCATTTGATGAATGATGCTTCACATTCTCTCCCTCTATCCCTACGAATTCCTCAATCCGTAGGATTTTCAACTTTTGCTTCCGAAGCGCCATGACCCTATCGTGGCGCCTGAATTCCAGTAGACAACCAGGCTCTAAGAGTCGCGACTCTTGGTGCAGGCGTCGTGACCCTTCACGACGATTTCTGACTAGTTTCATCTTTGTTCTTCAACAAAGGATGCAATACGTTGTACCATTATCAAGGGAGATCACAACGTACTTGTCTCCCCCTCTATTTGTACAAGCTTCAAATCACCCATGTAGGTGTTACCAAGTTATAGAGGAGTGGTGCGTCTTTCGCTATTCCTTTTGACGGAATTGAAAGGTGATTTTGCCTCTTCGCCTACCTCATACTCATTTTGAGGGTTTATGTCGACAGACGACAACAATCTCAACTTAGTTAGCTTTTGGATGACTTTCTATTTAATATGTCTTAATCTATGATGGCATAGATGCACTAATTATAAATATATCAGTCATTTGGCTGCAGTCTTATTGTACTAATCTTAGTTATTATAGACCCGTTGGACTAGAATCAAACCATCTTGTCCGACAACGTCCTTGAAACCAAGTTTGGGACATGTATCACCTAAGTGAAGTCCTTTGAGGACAAGCTCTTGAAAAAACTCTTTTTACTTTGTAGGTGGCGTTGCTTCGCATGAACAACCTCTTGGCCGTGATTAGGGCGTAACCGGATCATAAGTGATCTAGATACTTTGGCCCACTCCAGTTGCCTTGGCAGACTAAGTGTCCAATTTCTTTTCTGCCTTTCTTTTGGCCTTCAGATCGTTCAAGATCTGAAAACTCTGGCCCACTCCAGTCGCCCGTAGGCTTTGTATGACTGAGTGTCCAATACTATCCTGTCAAAAGACGGATCTTCTGTCGGAAACGGTGACAGGTTTATCTCTAGTCCTCTTTCCATGTGATTGGTTCCTAGGGAAATTCCTGGCGCTTACTTTGGAGTGGTAACAATTTCGAAAGTCAGTGGATCTCTCTCTTTCGTATGTGCGAACATACTTTACACACTTTTAATAATTACACCCAAAAGAACGGATCTTTTAAGTCTTATCTACAATAGTCCAATCCTTAAACAGGAAGGTAAGTGATTCAATTTCTAATTTTAGAGTGTATGGAATATAAGTTTTTAATGAAAACACTTAATATTCCAAGCCTTGCTTTATTCACTTTTATTCAGAAATTACCTAAACTCATAATTGACAATCAAAATTAATTACCTTAGACCTTTCAGATTCTTTGTCTGGGACAGGTGCAGTCCTTCAGCTGCAAGATAGAACATCATCTTCAGCTTTTTTCTTTTGTCCCAGTTGATATCCTCCATCTCTCAGTGCTCTTGTTTTCACCACTCTCGGGAGCGGTGACAACAACTCTTCATTTAGCCTTGCTAGTATGACTATCAGCAATATCCTGAAGCTAAACATCAGATCCATAGATCCCACATTTGACGGGAATAAATTAGTAACTGTCATCAAAGAAAGAGCAAAAACTAGGACCAGATCTGTTGACAGAGACAGTGTTTGAATTGTTTATATAACTGTCAACGGAACTGGTTTTAACAGGAAAGCCACAGTCATATTTGGGAGCATATCTGCTGGCAAACATCTTTCTAGCACATTACAAATATTGTCTTAAGATTGTGAGTATTTCAATCGGTGTACGGAGAATAGTAATATACTATTACAAGTGCTTGGAAAGGATAAACAACTATCAATTAAAATAATAACAAACTTGATGCCAACAACAATAATCTTTTGCGGTCTTGATCTTTGTCCTTGAATGCGTTTTGAATCTTGGTCTTTGTTCCAACTGTAGCAAGCTCCTTGAATCTTGTTAATCCTGAAACCAAGAGACACTAAATCTGGAATTGTTACAAGGGTGCTGAGTCGAGTGATATTCACTATGTCTTTAAGATAATATTGCTCGTATATATGCTTTGTACGGGTGATTGTCAACTTGTCTCTCAAGATAAAACAATAAACTATCACTTGTGCAAAGCAAACACAAGTGATTCTGGCGAAGAAAACAAACACGAAACGATTGTTGAAGAATGAAAAAGAAGAACTTTCATGAACTATGAAGAACTTGTTGAATTATGTATTCAGTAGTGTTCTTCCTCACTTTCTGTATATTTCTGTATACTCTCTTGTGTTCCCAAATCTGAAACTAAGGTATGATTATATAGTGTTTTAGGAATAGGAGATGTGTTAAAGGGCTATTAAGAGAGTTGTTAAAGAGGCACAATGAAGGCCAAACCGTTCTGGAATAAGTGCAGAACATTTCAACATGTCAAAGGCCATCAATTGTTGGCTTTCGTCGACTGGCAACTCACTGGACATTAGGCGCCGCGACGCTGGACATGAGGCGCCGTGACGCTTGTCAATTTCTGCTTATTGAAAACTTCAGGGACCAAACTGCAAATAAAATAAAGTTTGGGGTCCAAAAGATAATATCAGAAAAATTCCAACAGCCCCGTAGCCCGAGATCCGACCCGGACCAATGGGCTCAATCTCAAACCCAAGCACACCTAGGTCCTCCCTCATTCAAACACATGAGTTACCCCTTGAGGTCCCGAATCCTTATCCAGTTTTGAGGCTTATATTATGAACAATTCTTTCTTTTCCCACCGATGTGGTAGATTTGTCCCACACCATTTTTCATGTCTCAAACACGTTACTTTGCGGATCAATATCTCTTTCATTTCTCAATAAAATTTGACGATCCTTGGCCCTACGGTTATCTACTCACTTAGTAGATTATGCACGTGTGAAGAATCAAAGTCTCCAACATGCGAAATCATGGTGTTTAAGTCATCAAAGATGAGCGGACCCAACCCCCACCAAAGACAAATTTTCAACATTTACTATAGAGCCTTTAGTAGTTTTATTTTATCTAATATTGGTTTAGATGAATTTAAATAATGAAAAGATACGGTTAGTCAGAACTCAGAACTCCCAAGGGTGTAGGTACAATATTAGGTAAGGTTCGAAAGAACCGAATAGTTTTTGATTAGTTAGATCGTGTATTTGTATTAGAGAATTCATTAGTTATATTTAAAACTTTAATCGAACGCAATAACTAAAACTAGGTATGAGTTTGATAGTAAATGCATAACTCATAAGTTTTAAATTTTGACTCCCCCTTATCGACTCCAACTTGCTTATGACCCGACATAGTTATTATTGTTATTTATTTCATTTCCCAACTCCTTTTACAAATTGACACCAAATTAATTACAAAAGTAAAAGTAACGTGTCAAATACTTTAATTTCCGTTCATGAATAAGAAAATGGCTGGTCCAAGAACCATATTTTGACCCAAAAAGACATCAGACTAGGAACCTTCCAGAGAAAATTTCATAACATAGGACTTGACAATGACTCTCATTTAATTTTAGTCAAAATTATTAAGTGGACAATTCTGATTTCTTCTTCAAATACATACTACTCAATTTCATTTTTTGTTGTAGTTTAACTGTACATAAAATTATGAAAAAGTAAAAAAAAAATTGATTTCTGAATTTTATAATCTTAAATCAAATTTTAATGTATTAAAATATTTTTAAATTTTGTGTTTTAAATATGTCATATGAGATATTAAAATTAAGGAGTTACTACCTCCGTTCAATAAAGAATGTCACACTTCTATAATTGAAAATAATTAACTTCACACTTCTCATTATACCCTTAGTGAGAAGCATTTAGAATCACACAAACGTTATAACATGTTTAAAATCACTAGTTTCATAAATTTATAATCACACAAATATTATCATATGTTTTAAAAGTTTCCATTTATTTCTTAAATTCTAAACCGATTCAAATTATATTATGGTGAGAGTACTGAATATTGACAATAACACTCTTTTTTAAATGGACTAATGGTAAACTTTCATCAAACATTCATGTCATATTCCTAATTCATAAATCATATCTAATACAAAAAAAACTAAGTGCAACAACCTTGGAACTAGAAAAAAAAATGTCTCCTCCCTATGTGTTGCTATTTCTACTCTCTTGGTCCTCTCTCAAAAGCCTAGGAACTTCAACAATCTTAACAAACCAGAAGAATTCAGTTATTGGTGACACAATTGATGCAAACAAATGGATTACAATTGCCTCAACAATAGTTTCTTCAGGTGGTAATTTTGAAATGGGGTTCTTCACACCAGGTAACAATTCCAATTATTACATAGGCATATGGTACAAAAAACTAAGTGAACAAACTGTTATTTGGGTAGCAAATAGAGAAACACCAATTTCCATATATGAAATGGATTTTGCACAATTCAAGGTTGAAAATGGAAATTTAGTACTCCTCAATGGTACTAGACACATAATTTGGTCCACAAGTATCAATTATTCCACAAATTCTAACAATTCCCAAGTTGTAGCAACTCTTTTTGATGATGGAAATTTGATATTGAGTAATGGAGATAGTAAAAATTCGACCAATTTTCTATGGACGAGTTTTGATCATCCGTCTCACACGTTCATGCCTGGTTCAAAATTCGGGTACAACAAACGTACAAAGCTGAGGCAGGTCCTTACTTCATGGAAAAACGCGAACGATCCTTCACCTGGACCCTTTACACATGAAGTTGACATGGATAAGTATAGTGGACAAGGTGTTAATATGTGGAACCATAGTGTAATTTATTGGAATAGTGGACCTTGGACAGGCAACAATTTTACAGGAGTACCATATCAACCAAATCCTATGTTTAATTACACATATGTTAACAATGATGATGAGGTTTATTACATGTACAATTTCTTTAATCCTGCATTAGTTTCAAGATTCATTATGGATGTCAATGGACAAACAAAACAATTATTATGGATGGATAGTACAAATGAGTGGAGTGTGTTTTACACTGATCCAAAACAAATTTGTGATGTTTTTGGTTATTGTGGGAGTTTTGGTACTTGTAATGAACTAAACTCTGCCTCAACATGTGATTGTTTGCCTGGTTTTAAGCCTAAGTTTGAAAAGGATTGGAATTTGAATAGTTTTTCAAGTGGATGTATGAGGAAAACAAGTTTGAATTGTGGTAATTTTGGTGAAAAGATCAAGTTTTGGGTGCACACGAATATGAGATTACCAGCAAATAATCAAACTTTGAGGGTTCAGAATGAAGCAGTGTGTGGAAGTACATGTTTGGAGAATTGTGATTGTGTTGGTTATGCTTATGATAGTGAAAATATTGAGTGTTTGATTTGGAAAAGGGAAATCTTGAATTTGGAACAACTCTCTCAAGATAATGGTAATGGAAGCACTATTTATGTCAGGCTTGCAGCTTCTGAGTTTAACAAAGGTGATGATTTGCTATATTTTCTCCAAACTTTAGATGCATGATGTACTTTATTTTTCTTTGGAGTAAAGCGTTCCCTATCAAAAGTGATTACATTTAAAAGGCTCGACTTTGAGACTTCAAATTAAGGAGGGAGTACTTAATGCATGATATACTTCAAGTTGTTACTTCTATAGGTAGAGTGGGTGGACTTATCTAATTCATACAATTTTCTTGAATCCAAATTGATTTTTTTAGACTACTACTTTCTTTTTTTCCATTATCAAAAAAATGAAAGCAAAAACCTAGATTCGCGGTATCTGAAGTTTATTGGCCCGACGAATTTAGATTTGTGCCGTATAGGCACCATTAAAGATGTAAAACTCTCCCTCCTAAGAAATTGTCTATATTCCCAAGGTTGAGTCAGATAGTTTTGGTTAAAGGTGTAGAGATACTAACGATCAAATCATACCAATTGATGATTTAAAATACATCCTTTTTTTTCTTAGTAAATTTCCTCTTTGTTTCTCTTGCTTAGCAGATGCACATCAAAAGCAAAAATCAATAAAGCCCAAAGTTGCAATTCCTATTGGTGTAATTGCTGCAGTTCTCTTTCTTTCATGCTTTACATACATATGTTATAGAAAGAGAAGAAGCTCAAAAGTCAAAGGTAACACAAATGTCTTTTCTCTTTTAATGAATCACAATCTTTCACTTATTTTTCTGGTTTTTATTAATAAAAAACAACAACAACAACAACATACTCAGTGTAATCCCACAATGTGGGGTCTGGAGAGAGTAGAATGCAGTAAAATTAGTATTATCAGGTTTAGTTTCTAAACTCGTTTGTATTTCTCTCTCTTTTTTTGTTTTCTTTAAATACAGAGAGTACTACAAATTCTGTCATGCAGAATACTGAAGGAGAAGCAATAGAATTGATAGATATTCAAGATGATGAAGGCAATATTGAAGTTTCATTCTTTAGGTTTGAAAGCATATTAGTGGCAACAGATGACTTCTCAGAAACAAATAAGCTTGGACAAGGGGGATTTGGTCCTGTTTACAAGGTAATTACACAATATTAATTCTTTTTTAAAAAACTTATAACTGAGAAGTTCCCGAGAGCCAGTTGCACACGGTTCGAAACACCGTTTAGGAATTAGGGGCAGAGCTATAGGTTTGGTTCGGAGTTCGGCAGAATTAATAGCTTTTGCTCATATTTTGTTTGTGTTAAAGAATTCACTTAATAGTATAAATAATTTATGCATAATCCAAAGTCTTTTGTAGAATCCAGAACCAATAAACTCAAAATCGTGGTTTGGATAGCCTAACGTCTCTATCCTTCTCTAGACATTTGTTTGCAGGATCGAACTCGTGATGTACGTCTAACAACAAAATCACTTTTAAAAAAATCGTGACATTATCAACAAGTACTCCTTACATGATATTTCTTGATTGGAATTAATAAGACTCTTGCAAAATTTGTTATAGGGCATATTTTCAGGAGGAAGAGAAATTGCCGTGAAAAGGTTGTCAAGTCATTCTGGACAAGGCATAAATGAATTCAAGAATGAAGTAATGTTGATTGCAAGGCTTCAACATAGAAATCTTGTTAGACTTTTGGGTTATTGCATCCAATCAAGTGAAAAGATTTTACTCTATGAGTATATGGCAAACAAAAGTTTAGACACCTTCATATTCGGTTAGTATTTTTACGCCGATATAGTGTAAAATTTAGTTATAATATTAGTGCATATAAGTTAAACTCGTTATGTATTTCTTTGCACGACGACTTCACAAGATCGAAGACGATGCATGATATTGGATTGGAGTAAGAGATTTGAAATTATAGAGGGAATTGCTAAAGGACTTCTTTATCTACACCATGATTCAAGATTAAGGATCATTCATAGAGATCTCAAAACAAGTAATATACTATTAGATGAAGAATTAAACCCAAAAATATCAGATTTTGGCTTAGCAAGAGTTGTTGAAGGGAAAATTACACAAGCAAATACAAATAAAGTGGTTGGAACCTAGTAAGTCCTAATTCCTATGATCTTGACATGATTTTGAAGTTTAATTAGGCAATAGTGCTGATTTTCTTGTACATTAATATGTTTTTTGATACTAATGATGCAGTGGTTATATGGCTCCAGAGTATGCTATTGATGGATTATTCTCGATTAAATCGGATGTATTTAGTTTTGGAATAGTTATACTCGAGATTATCAGTGGAAGAAGGAATACAGGATTTTTTCACCAAGAAGAAGAGTCAAACCTCTTGGGCCATGTAAGTGAAGAACTACTTAAATTCTTGATTTTATTTTAACTCCATTTCTTGATATTGAATGCTTAAACTTATTTCTTATCTTCTCATATATTCATATTGTTTCTTTTATGTTGGGATAAAATTCACAGTCACTTTTCAGTTTTTGTAATTGAAAAATAGTTACAATCTTCACATGTGAAACTTCAGGACAAATGTCATGGAGTTTTACTTGTGGAATTTGTATCTCCATGATGACTATTTTTTAATAATAAAGCTGAAAAGTGGTTAGCTTGCGCTATTAGTATTTGTGCTAATATATGTGTACTATTTTAGGCATGGAGATTATGGAAAGAAGATAAGGCAATGGACCTAGTGGATCAATCACTACATGAGTCATGCAACAAAGAAGAAGCAATTAAATGTCTTAATATTGGGCTTTTGTGTGTACAAGAAGATCCAAAAGATAGACCCAACACATCAAATATAATAATGATGCTTGGTAGTGAAAATATTGTTTCACTTCCAAGCCCAAATCAACCAGCTTTCATGACAAGAAAATGTGCTAATAACACATCTTCTTCTTCTAATGCCAAGTCTGATGGTGTCTCTAATAATCAGCTCACTATCACCATTGAAACAGGTCGATAATTAGAGTGAGAAGGCATCAATTTTTGACATAGTAAATATAATCCCCTTGCTAGCTTTTTTTCCTTATAAATCTTCATTTCAATGTATATATATTAGTACACTAAATCATGTTCTGTAGAAGCCTCTTCATGAGTAATTTTGTATTTACATAGGCTGCAATGTTACTATAGTTAAACTGCGTAGACATGGTATATATATGAATAGCTGCATTTTAGTGTTTTCCTGAGTATATACTAAAAAGTTCACAACGGAATTCTTACAGGATGAGCAGTCAGAAATTGGCATATTTCTAGTAGTGACGTCTTATGTGTGAGTACAGTGATAGTTACAAGGAAACGGGAAAGATGACCTCTCATCTAGCCAATTAATGACATTCAATAGTCATGTAATGACACATATTAAGAGGTTTCAATCAATCAATAATGACAGAATTCATGTGCCAAGTAATGGAGAATCAATGATTCAAACCAGTCCAAAAGTTTCAGCTTCCCGTCGACTATTCTCGCCCGGCCAAGCAGCGGCGCTGAACTCAAAGAGCTAAACCACCATTTAGCGCCTCGTTCGACGGTCACGCGCTTCTTCACGATAATTTCCGACTCGTTTCATCTTTTACACGTCATACACTTCTTCCTTCATTTATCAACGTAAAACACTCTATCATTTGGCCAACAACCGTCTATCATTTCATGTCTCAAACATTCTGTTTATGTACCAATATCTCTTTCACTAAGAAAATTTACGATCCTTGGTACAACGTGTACACATGTGTGGAAACGAAGTTTCCGACGTGCGGGACCCCAATTATTCGAGTCATAAATAATAGGATAAACTTTATTTCACGTTAATAAATTTCCAACGATTCCCTCTTGAAAGAGATTTTGGCGCACTCACAAGGTGTCTTTCTAGCAATCTTTCGGCTGACCGATTTTGCATCTGGATAGGTAGCCGTGACTTTGAACCTTCCATAGTTGAATACCATCAGACTTACTTACTACGCGGTGAACGTGATGTCTTGAACCGTCAATGTTTAATGTAAGTCAAGACAACAGTACCAATACAACAACTTTCCTTACTCTATTTTTCTTTAATATTTTGTCTGTTGTGGCTGTGGACATGTCTTGGATTCTTAAGTGCGATCATTTGAGGCGGTCTGTCCTCGCACTTAAATAGGTGGTCTCCTACAAGGTATCCTACTATACCCCTACTTCACAAGTGTTAGAAACCATTAAATTTATTTTCAAACCTAACCTCAATCGTTGAGGATCATTAAAGTTTTGGGAACTTAACCTTTACCCACACTGTAGATAACACTTAATTTCTATCACGGGAACGACCTTGGATTCATGTTTCTTTGCAGAAATCATTATATGAAGTGCTCTTGCTTCCACCGAAGCGCTCAACTGAACCTTTACGACTTAGTTTTTCCATTGAACCTGTTGGAGATTTCCACGTGCGCACGCAAGTGTACGTATCGTCACAAGTAATATAGTCTGTAAGATCGAATATCGTCCACAGAGACTGGTTATCAAGTACCGATTATCTATTCTATGATTTCTATTTGGTGAACGGTAATTTATTTGTATTTTTATCTAATAGCTAAGACTAAGTGCAGAAATTAAACTAAATTACTTAAATTTAATCAGTTATGATGGAGATAGGGCTTCCAATATCCTCAACTATCCACTCTATTCAATCTTTTATGCAACTAGAATGACTTCTTCTTCTACGTTAAGATAGCGGTTAACTAGACTGTCTTATATTCCGGTTAGGACATATAATCACTCTACCCCAGTGCAGAACCCTTCTATATTTCTATGATAGAATTTACCACATAGGAGGATTAAGAACAGTAACCTATAATGCTACACAAGTATCGGGGTACTTTCGTCCGCAATTTTAACCTATGTCTAGTCAATTACAGCATATCCAAATCTCTCCTCTCGGTTTTTGATTCGAAATCATCTAGGTTATGATAATTAGTGATCAATTAATTATCAAACATTCATACCAAATATTGACTAAATCTTAATCAAGCGAAGAAGAAATCAAACTAATGCATTAATTTATGAATAACAGTTTCAAGCGATTCATAAGGAAAGGCCTAATAGAGTATTTAGCTCCTAGACATAGCACACTAAGAACTAATATAGAATTCAACATGAACTGAAATAAAACAAAGAAAAGAGAAAAGAAAATAACTTGAACTAGGTCAACAATCTTGATGTCTCCAAGAGTTGTGTTGTGGAATATGTACAAGGATTCCCCGCTAGCATGAATAATATGACCTAGGGTATATGATTTTATACTTATAAACTATATTGCTTTGGACCCTTATACCCCTGTCCAATTTCGGCTCGGATCTGCAAAATTCCGCGTCGGCACCGCGGTCCTGCAGAATGGCACCGCGGTGCCGGAAGTCCTGTAGCCAACCTGAACTCGCAGATCTTTTGGCACCGCGGTGCCGAAAGTACTGCAACAAATATTTTTCGAAACCTTGTCCTTTTCTGGTCTGGACTTCGTCTGATTTATTCTATACTTCCCGGGACTTCTTAGGCTTCTTTTCTTGGCCTTTTCTTGTGCAATTTACACCTCAATTAAGTTCATCTCATCTTCTTTTTGCCATTTCTCCATTTTGGACCGCTGTGACTCAAAAGAAAGAACAACGACCATAATACTATACTAAACACAAACGAAATGAGTAAAATACTAACTAAAAATAACTCAAAAGGTGTATACAAAATACGCCTAACAAACACCCCCAAACTTAACATTTGCTCGCCCTCGAGCAAAGATCAAAACAAAACAAAGACACAAAAACAAAAGACTCAAAGACTCAAATCAAGCAGCTGCACAAGTACTTAGAAACACATGAACTCCAGTTGGGATAATATGTAGGAATAGATATAGCACGAATTTATCATTCTAGAATCTCAAGTCAGATATTCGCAAATTCATTTCAATCATAAGTAATGGAAGAATGAATACCTAACCTATGCATATCAATTTCATTTAGTTCTGTGAGCCTGTTTACTTGCTATTCTCCACTAATCATAGATATACATTCTAGAGATCATCAGGACTTTTCAGGGTTGTAATGTAGGCTTAGACAGGGGTAGGTAAAATTAAGCATTTAGGCTCAATTTACGTACCATAAGCATTTTTCTTATTCAACCATTTTGTCTTTCTTTTTGGTACTCTTTTCAGTTCATACCTATCATTCCCCTTTTCTCTTTTGAGAGAATGAGATACATTGTAAATAACAGGCACCCCCAAACTTAGGCTTTTGCATATTTTTCATTGGGGTGCATCAAATTTTTCACTCTTTTTTTATCTCTTTTTCAACACTTCTCATTCCAATACTTTTTCATTATCACTTATGACATAACAAATGAATCATAGGGTGTCAAAGAAATAACTTATTTTGGGCTCAACGGGGCTGACTAGGGGTACAATTTATGTCAGGGTAGGTAATGAATGGTAAGAAGGACTAACAAAGAAATGCCTGAATCATCTCCCTAAACATGTACATCTTAACTATTTCGCCTCAAATAGCAAGCAAACATACTTCACAAACATTTTTCAATTGACAACATATAGGCTAAACATCAAATATTTCACATAATCAAATTTTCATGAATTTTTGACATATCTAACTTAAGCACACATATTTTAGCTTCTCATTCCATTGCATTATCCCACGTAGTTCACTGGGCGTTCCAAATAGCGTAGCATGCATGATTATAATTTTTTTTTACTCACATAAAACACAAGAACAAACAAAAGACTAAAAAATAGACACAAAAATAAAATAAAGTAAGAACCCCCCCCCCCCAAACTTAAACTAAACATTGTCCCAAATGTGTAAAAGACTCAAAAATTAAAGGGACGACTTACAGACATATAGCGGTTCAGAACGGTGGTGGTGACGACAGATATTGCACTGAGACGGTGTCTGTGGGAGGAGATTTGACGATTCAGGGCCTTTTTATTTTTCGTAAATCGCTATCGGCACCGCTGTTCTAAATTGTGGCACCGCGGTGCCTAAATTCCTGGGCCTTCTGTGATATTCTGACACCGCGGTTCTGCATGATAGCAACGCGGTGCTGAACTCCTGATTCAGTGTTTTCCAGCGTTTTTCCCTGCTTCATGTCCCATTCCTTCACATGGCATCACAACACAACAAAAATACCAAAAGTGAGACTGTTCTAATTAAACTAAAACAAACTAAAACGAAAAATTTAAATAATATAATTAAAACCTTGGGTTGCCTCCCAAGTAGCGCTGTCTTTAACGTCTTTTAGCCAGACGCAGTTAACCTTTACTAGTGCTCAGTGGATCCTTCTGCGAACTGCTTGCAATCCGCACAGTCATTGTTACAGGTCTCACTTTTCCTACAACACTTTTTTCAAACAAGGGCCTCATATCTAAGATTATCCCACAATTACACAAGGCTTGTCTTCTAGGCTCTCTATAATGTAGGGATCAGTGAAACTCCATACATCTCTCAACTTTTGGGGGTGCCCTTCAGAGTATGGACTTTCTTTTTGAGGGTCAGCAATGACATTTGGTGTTGTCCCTTCTGCAGTAGGGTGGTCCTCAGTGACCTCTTCTTTCTCTACACCAACTATCTCTCCAAATTCCTCAACAACTTGTTGTGGGTCAGGTTCCACCATCTGCTCACCACTCCTCGTAACTGGGTCACTCGGTGGACTTTATTGAGGTGTAACGTGTACAATATCAGTTGCCCGATTTGTGGTTCCAAATTCAGAATTTGTCCCACTTGAGTCTCCAAGTTCTGCAAAGAGGATCTTATATCCACCATGAACCGAGTTTGGGCGTTTGTGAGTTCTAACAATGATTTTCTCAATTCATTCATCTCCTCTGATGGGGCCTGACTCTGTGGCTGCTGAAATTGTCCTTGAGGAGTCTGGGACTGGGTGAGCCTGAATAAGGCTTCCTGCAGCTCATTTCGATATTTCTGTGGAACATGTAGGTTAAATTGCTATTGATGATACTGATGCTGCGGATAGTAGTCGAAGTTCTGCTGCTCATGATAGTAGTAGTAGTCTTTTTTTTACCTACAAAATAAGAAAAAAAACAAAAAGTGATAAAAAGATGCTTGCAGAACAAGTTAGAAACTTGTTCCTGAAGCAACCAAATTAGAAATAAAATAACATAATCAAATATATACAAACCAAATTAGAAATAAGATTAGATAAATCGATATTGAAAGTACGTCAGTCCCCGACAACGGCGCCAAACTTGTTGGCGATTTCCACGTGCTCACGCAAGTGTATGTATCGTCACAAGTAATATAGTATGTAAGACCGAATATCGTCCACAAAGACTGGTTATCAAGTACCGATTATCTATTCTATGATTTCTATTTGGTGAACGGTAATTTGTTTGTATTTTTATCTAATAGCTAAGACTAAGTGCAGAAATTAAACTAAATTACTTAGGTTTAATCAGTTATGATGGAGATAGGGCTTCCAATATCCTCAACCATCCACTCTATTCAATCTTTTATGCAACTAGAATGACTTCTTCTTCTACGTTAAGATAACGGTTAAGTAGACTGTCTTATATTCCAGTTAGGACATATAATCACTCAACCCCAGTGCAGAACCCTTCTATATTTCTATGATAGGATTTACCACATAGGAGGATTAAGAACAGTGACCTATAATGCTACACAAGTATCGGGGTACTTTCGTCCGCAATTTTAACCTATGTCTAGTCAATTACAGCATATCCAAATCTCTCCTCTCGGTTTTTATTCGAAATCATATAGGTTATGATAATTAGTGATCAATTAATTATCAAACATTCATACCAAATATTGACTAAATCTTAATCAAGCGAAGAAGAAATCAAACTACTGCATTAATTCATGAATAACAGTTTCAAGCGATTCATAAGAAAAGCTCTAATAGAGTGTTTAGCTCCTAGTCATAGTCACGCTAAGAACTAATACAGAAATTCAACATGAACTGAAATAAAACAAAGAAAAGTGAAAAGAAAATAACTTGAACTAGGTCAACAATCTTGATGCCTCCAAGAGTTGTGTTGTGGAATATGTACAAGGATTCCCCGCTAGCATGAATAATATGACCTAGGGTATAGAGTTTTATACTTATAAACTATATTCTTTAGACCCTTATACCCCTGTCCAATTTCGGCTCGTATCTGCAAAATTCCGCATCGGCACCACGGTCCTGCTGAATGGCACCGCGGTGTCGGAAGTCCTATAGCCAACCTGAACTCGCAGATCTTTTGGCACCGCGGTGCCAAACGTACTGCAACAAGTATTTTCTGAAATCTTGTCCTTTTCTCGTCCGGACTTCGTCTGAGTTCTTCTATACTTTCCGGGACTTCTTAGGCTTATTTTCTTGGCCTTTTTTTTGTGCAATTTACACCTCAATTAAGCTCATCTCATCTTTTTTTTGCCATTTTTCCATTTTGGACCGCTGTGACTCAAAAGAAAGAAAAACGATCATAATACTATACTAAACACAAAGAAATGAGTAAAATACTAACTAAAAATGTCAAAAGGTGTATACAAAATACGCCTAACAGAACCCAATTCCTGGGATATCCAGTCTGTAAGATTGGGTATCCACCGTATCAGTTCTTATTGTTTGGGTTTTAAGCCAATTCCCCTAGACAGGCAGACTGTCTGACTCTGGGTATGCCCTTAGTCAAAGGGTCTTCTATGTTCTCATTTGATTTTACATAATCAATGAAAATAATACCCATAGTGATCAGTTGTTGAACAATATTGTGTCTCCGTCGAATATGATGAGTGTTGACAGTCAATTTTGACCCGTTTTTTGTATATTTGTTGCAATTTTAAGTATTTTAGCACACCGCATTTTAATCGTTATTTTGCATATTTTTACATAATATTCTATGTTTATTTCTTCACAAAAATGGCATTGCATCTTTTATTTTTAAATTAAGTATTATGTCGTTGTTAATATTATGTTTTTATTATTGTTATACCGTCGTTTTATTTTAATAATATTTGCATCTCTTTAAATAATTAATCGGCACCGCGTTTTACTTTTAATCAGGCATTAAACATTTCTTAAATATTGCATTTTAGTATTATTGCGTCGGCATTTGCATTTTTCATAATCTTGCATCTTTTAATAATAATTTTCTTTTAAATAATTAATCCATTTTGCATTTTTGTCAAAACCAGTCCAGTCCAAGGCGCAATCTGAATCAGTCCAATCCGCCAAAAAACTGAAGCCCAAACTGAGGCCCAATACACCTTTCATTTTTTTCCTCCAATACCCAATACCCAAAACCCTAAACCTAAATCCCACACTATAAATAAAACCTACCCTATTATTACCCTACTTCAGCCAACCAGCCCCTCCTAATTAAAAAACCTAGCTACACTACCCTATTTCTACCCCCACTACCACAACATCGCATTCTTAACCCTGCCAGCCGTCTATCACCCTCAGCCCTAGAATATCTACCCAGCCGCAACTTTTAACATCAGCAGCCTTCACCCTCTCCCTCTCTCACCTCTCCCGTCGCCATCTCCCTCTCCCACCTGTTTCCCGTCGACCACCCTCTCCTCTCCTCTCGCACCCCCGTCGAACCAACCCACTGTTTCGGCGAACCACCACTGTTCCCGTCGCCGCCGCCTTCGGCGAACCTCCCTTTCACCCACGCACATCATTCTTTCACCCAACCAACCCACTGCTCCACACCACTGTTCCCGTCACCACATCGCCGTCGACCCCCCCATCCGGCGAACCCTCAGACCACAACATCGCCGACCAGCACCCCACCATAGCGCCACTGTTCCCAGCGAGTCCCATTCTCGTCGCCGTCGACACTCATCGCCATCGACCCACATCGCACTCACCGCCACCGCCGAATCTCACCATCGCGGTGGCGTCGCTCCGCGACCTGCCGTAGAAGTGTTGACGCCGCCGTTCCCATGCTACTGTTTGTTTTCGGGTTTTGACACTTTATTATTGTTGGTTTGAACTGATTTTATGTTTTGGTTCATGCCGGAGTTCTGAAAACTCCGGCGACCGTTGGTTATTGCTGCTACTGTTTATTTTCCGTCGGACTAATTTTCTGGATTACTGAAGCCTGTTTTGGGGTTTGTACCGATTTTCTGATTGTTGGTGTATGGCCGACGATTCGTCGACTGCTGCGTGTATTGTTTCGCGAGCCATTCTTGGCTATGTCATTATCCATCGTCGCTCGCTTTGTTTATCTCCGGACTGATTTTGCTATAATGCTGGACTGATTATTAGACTATTTTTGCATCGATTTTAGGTCGGTTTTCTTGATTTTGAACATGTTACTACACTTGTTGGTATTTTACTGACTTTGAACAAGATACTACACTTGGTATTTTTACTGATTTTGAACAGATACTACACTTTGGCCGATGAAAAAGTTATCCGTCGATTTTTGAGGCCTCCACAGTTGCAAAGACGAAAAATAAAATAAATGAAGCTTTCGCGCGATGATTTCTTCCACTTACACCGGATAACCAACATGCGCTGGCAGGGCGAATTCTCGCAGTCGCACTTGTTTAGGCTGTCCCACTTTACATTTTTTATATCTGAGCCCTCCGTGTTTAAAACTATTACTGTTTTGGCGCGGATATGAAAGTTTTATTTATTTTATTGTTTTTTTAACAATATTGGCCGATGAAGGAATCTCCGTCTGATTTCCAAGGCCTCCTCTGTGCAAAAGACGGATTTATTTATTTTTTGTTTTACTTATTAAATTCCTGTCATTACTTTAGAATTATTTATTTTGATACTAACACTTTTACTAAGTGTTTATGCAGGTAGCCGGAGATCATCTTGTGCAGAAAGCCTAAAAAGGGCTAAAAGATGTCCCGGAATGTTATTTTATATCGCATTTAATTTAGTTTTATTATTGTGTAGTACACTTTATTTTAATTATAAATGCTTAGAATAGGTAGAATAAAAAGAGCAATAAATAATTAACCTAGGTTTGAACGAACAACCGCAAGTTAGCGGATCTTGAAGGATGCCTAACCCCTTCCCTTTAGGATAATAAAGAACCCTGATCCAGAATCTCACTAATTTCGCAGACCATTAAATGGAAGTCTATTGCAGTATTTTTATTGCAATAAACTAAGTGTCCTAATTCACTATAATAATTAGGTGGCGACTCCTTAAATACATTTAGGAATCAACCATACGTGGTACTCCCGTTTCGACTCCGGTTAAAATGGGGTGTTACAGCATGGCGACTCCACTGGGGATATCAGGTTCTTGATCATAACATACTCAGGTTAATTAAATATTGCACTTTATTTTGCTTTTATATTTGTTGTAAATATTTTATATTGTTTGTTTTTATTTTGTAATTAACTACTTTAATTGCTACATTCTTTTATTGCTTTCCTTAAATTGTCATTCCGTTCATATTTCCTCCATTCTGGAAAATTAACACTATCACACACTACACGCGAGGTGCGCTTGGTGCATCAGCAAAATTCTTTCTTCAAAACCCAAATTTAGGAGAGTTGGTAATAGACGCGGAGAATCCGGTCCAACCGGTGGCCGCGTAACCTTCTCACTCGAGTTGTCCGCTCGGGAACCATTGTGTTTAGTAAGCCAAATCTTAGAAAACTTAAGATAGAGCTATACCACTTTTTTATTAAGTCATGCATGCATAAACCTTAGGTGGGTTAATCCTTGGTATTAACGCCACAATTAGAAATTCACCAAACTTGTCGACGGGTTTCACAACCCAACGACCCATTAGCATACTATGTGTAGCGTGATGATGATAGACGGATCCAAGCCTGGTCATGACACGCCAAAATTGGAAAAAGTGCACCGTCATTTGGTCGCCATTTCCAACAAAATATTGCAGTTTAACGGCTTGGACCCATTTATCATAATCCCGCATATTTGGCGTTTAGGCTCACCTCTGGCATAAGGGAGGTCCCAAGCATATTAGGGCACGCGCTTGATTTGCATGTTTTTTGTTTATTATTGTTTGTCACTAGCAACTCTGTACATATTGTTTAATTCAATAATTGCTCTTTTGTGATTCCGGACTCGAGCATTTGTATTTTTGCATTTTTTGCTTTCACTTTGCAATCAGGACTTCTACTGCGTAAATCACTCTTGAATAGCGCGACTTGGACTTTGTGAAGCATCAACCACCAGTCCGGTCGAACCAATCAGGGGAGTCTTTGACTATATTGTCACACTTTTACATTTTTATTATTTTGGTCATTTTCCTACTCACCTATTTCTTATATTTTTTGCAGGAAGGTCGTCCTCGCAAACAACCGAGGGCGGGCGAAAAAAGAAAAAAAAATGAGTGTTAGTTATGTTGATTAAAAGAAGTTAGTCTATACCAGATTCAACGATACATAGCTCTCAATTCTTCTTTACTTTGTATTTTTATTCATATTTGCAAATTCAAATAATATGTTTAGCGTTGATGACATAGTTCTTACATATCATACATTTTTACAGCATAATTATTCCGAACTACGCGTGTCTGATTCTCACCACACGGTGTGATACGTAGGCAACTCAATTTGAGTTCGACACCACAAAAATAAAAACCACAAAAATAATAATAATAATAAAGAGCGCATGTCTCACTCATGCATCTCATTCATCATGTTTTCGGGCATTCATTTACTTTGCATTCGTCCACAATGGACAATCGTTTCTTTTACGCAGCTTTATATTGCTATCCTTTCATTGATATTTTTTTTCAAGCATACATTTTATAACATATTTGAACGAACTACGCACTGATTCCTCGGCGGGATCGGATACGAGTAAAATTTCTATTCGGTACACTTTATTCAAAAAAAAAATGTATATTTCCTTCAAAAAATACAAAAAAAAAATTTATTCAAAAAATACAAAAACATTTTATAAGTATTATTGTTTGACTTTGTTAATACCAACACAGTTACAAATGTGCATAAACAAAAAAAAACAAGTGATAATCAGTATGGGTTGACTTTGTGATAAACCATAGATTCTTTTGGTACCTCTTATTCATACCCGCAGATGACATTGTCTTGCATGTTTCCAAGATAAGAATGAAACCGACCTCATCGTTTCATATGCATTGTGTGGTGAGTGTTTGAATAAGTTCAATTGCCTTGCATTGTGATCTAGAACTTGGCCTGATTGTTTGTTGAGGCGAAATCCTGAGCAACACTCGGTGTGGGAAATGATCGTAGGCTTTCTTTGACCCGTTTGAGCCTTTTCAGCCTACCAAATAACATTATCCCTAGTACACCCCTTTGAGCCTAAAACCTATTTTTTGACAACCGCATATTACACCTATAACCTTTCTGAGTGCGTACGCACTATCCTTCTCTTGGCCCGACCTCCTCGAGTGCTTTAGAAATGTGCAAGTGGCTGACAAAATTCTAGCTGAAATTTGCAAAGACAAAAATTGTCAAAGTCTCAAAAAAAAAAAAAAGCAGAGACGACTTCACACAAAGAGGAAATCAAAAGCCCCGATAAAAAAAAGGGGGGGGAATACATAACCCCGAAAAAAAGGGGGCTCCAAATGAAAGATTCAAAAGAAGTCAGTATTGAAAAACTGGGACAAAACGAAAGCAAATCAACATTAAATCACACAAATATCAAGCACGGACATAGTCCGACGCTCGAGGAAGGATTATTCACTTTTTACCCAAATGATATCCATCCCTTCCCCAAACCTACATTACAAGCCCGTGACAAGCCCTACATGATCTTATACTGAGGGTTCTCACATTAGTGGATACTTACATGACGGCCAAGCCTATGGTATCACAATTGCATGCATTGAACATCTTTTGAGTGTGAGCGTAATTTTCTCAACGTCCCAAAATTCAAAATACTGGAATATATGTGAGAACGGGACTTTCTTTCTGTGAGGCATTTGAAACGTGAGATTACGTGTAGTTCGAAACCTTGGATGCAAGCAAGTGTGTCGACACTCAGGTATGTTTGAGGTACTATCTGAAACTGTGTGAATTACACCAGAGTCAATCTCGGTTAGACTGAAAACAATAAAAGAACATCCTTATGCAGAATACTAATTGTTGGTATCAACTGGAGTCAGAACGTAATGTCGTCTTCCATTTTTTCAGAAAAAACAACAAAATGCATATTACATAAAAAATCCTTATTTTGCATCACGAACTACGTCTTGACCTGATTCCCTCGGCGGGATACGTAGGCGGCCACATCGGCTTCGGTCCCGCATCATTTTAAAATCATAAAATTCTTATTTTTGCAGCACGAACTACGTCTTGACCTGATTCCCTCGGCGGGATACGTAGGCGGCCATATCGGCTTCGGTCCCGCATCATTTTAAAAATCATAAAAATTCTTATTTTTGCAGCATGAACTACGTCTTGACCTGACTCCCTCAGCGGGATACGTAGTACCACATCGCCGGTTACTCCATTAAAAATATTTTCCTTGTTTTGCACTGGACTCGATTTTGTCCATATTCTCGCATTAGTTTTTCATTCAAGATAAAAAAAAAAAATTGCATACATGATCGCTTTAATAGCGTCAAGAGTCAACCGTACCCAGTTCAACATCTTCATTTATCAGAAACTGGGACATTTTAAGAATTCACTGCAGGGAAATGGCGATAAAAAAAATAAAAATAATAATAATAATAAAAAAAAAACAGGCCAAACCAGTCTGAGCATGATCTTCATATCAACAAAGGCAGGAGCACAAAAAAAAAAAAAAAGAGCCCATGCGGGTCACAAACGCACGACGTCTATGCAATGACGCTATCTCAACCCAGGCGGGTCACAAAGCAGGTACGCCTCTAAACCAATGCATTTCATTTTAAGCCTATGCAACGGCTTCATCTATTGTTTCGTCTATGCAACGACGAGCATCTGCATTGCGTCCGAAAACGACGTCATTTCATAAAAGCCTATGCAACGGCTTCATCTATGTTTCGTCTATGCAACGACGAGCATCTGCATTGCGTCCGAAAACGACGCCTTTTCATTTTAAGCCTATGCAACGGCTTCATCCATGTTTCGTCTATGCAACGACGAACATCTGCATCGCGTCCATGCAAAGACGCATTTTCATTTAAGCCTATGCAACGGCTTCATCCATGTTTCGTATATGCAACGACGAGCATCTGCATCGCGTCCATGCAACGACGCCTTTTCATTTTAAGCCTATGCAACGGCTTCATCCATGTTTCGTCTATGCAACGACGAGCATCTGCATCGCGTCCATGCAACGACGCCTTTTCATTTTAAGCCTATGCAACGGCTTCATCCATGTTTCGTCTATGCAACGACGAACATCTGCATCGCGTCCATGCAACGACGCCTTTTCATTTTAAGCCTATGCAACGGCTTCATCCATGTTTCGTCTATGCAACGACGAGCATCTGCATCGCGTCCATGCAACGACGCCTTTTCATTTTTAAGCCTATGCAACGGCTTCATCCATGTTTCGTCTATGTAACGACGAACATCTGCATCGCGTCCATGCAACGACGCCTTTTCATTTTAAGTCTATGCAACGGCTTCATTCATGTTTCGTCTATGCAACGACGAAGACTGCGATCGCGTCCATGCAACGACGCCTTTTCATTTTAAGCCTATGCAACGGCTTCATTCATGTTTCGTCTATGCAACGACGAGCATCTGCATCGCGTCCATGCAACGACGCCTTTTCATTTTAAGCCTATGCAACGGCTTCATTCATGTTTCGTCTATGCAACGACGAGCATCTGCATCGCGTCCATGCAACGACGCCTTTTCATTTTAAGCCCATGCAACGGCTACATCTATGTTTCGTCCATGCAACGACGAGCATCTGCATCGCGTCTGTGCTATGACACCTTTTCATTTTAAGCCCATGCAACGGCTACATCTATGTTTCGTCCATGCAACGACGAGCATCTGCATCGCGTCTGTGCAATGACGCCATCAACATCCACAATAACTTTGTCTTTTTCAGCACCACATCACCTGCAACCCAGTGTCAATCATACTTCGACACTGAGACATTTTTTTATCAGCGTCATCTTTGCTTTTTAATTTTTGCATCACAACGACCCAGTGTCATCATGATTTGACACTGGGACATTTTTTGGATCTGCATCATCCCTATTTTTGAGTTCCAGTTTATAAAACAGGACAAAATTGGCTACAAGTCAACATCTTTGTCCGAAGACTCTTCCATCATCTCCGTACAAAGAGGGACATGTTGTTGACAGTCAATTTTGACCCGTTTTTTGTATATTTGTTGCAATTTTAAGTATTTTAGCACACCACATTTTAATCGTTATTTTGCATATTTTTACATAATATTCTATGTTTATTTCTTCATAAAAATGGCATTGCATCTTTTATTTCTAAATTAAGTATTATGTCGTTGTTAATATTATGTTTTTATTATTGTTATACCGTCGTTTTATTTTAATAATATTTGCATCTCTTTAAATAATTAATCGGCACCGCGTTTTACTTTTAATCAGGCATTAAACATTTCTTAAATATTGCATTTTAGTATTATTGCGTCGGCATTTGCATTTTTCATAATCTTGCATCTTTTTAAAATAATTTTCTTTTAAATAATTAATTCATTTTGCATTTTTGTCAAAACCAGTCCAGTCCAAGGCGCAATCTGAATCAGTCCAATCCGCCAAAAAACCGAAGCCCAAACTGAGGCCCAATACACCTTTCATTTTTTCCCTCCAATACCCAATACCCAAAACCCTAAACCTAAATCCCACACTATAAATAAAACCTTACCCCCTCATTTTAAAACCTACCCTATTATTACCCTACTTCAGCCCACCAGCCCCTCCTAATTAAAAAACCTAGCTACACTACCCTATTTCTACCCCCAGCCGCCCACAACATCAGTACCCCTTAACCCTGCCAGCCGTCTATCACCCTCAGCCCTAGAATATCTACCCAGCCGCAACTTTTAACATCAGCAGCCTTCACCCTCTCCCTCTCTCACCTCTCCCGTCGCCATCTCCCTCTCCCACCTGTTTCCCGTCGACCACCCTCTCCTCTCCTCTCGCACCCCCGTCGAACCAACCCACTATTTCGGCGAACCACCACTGTTCCCGTCGCCGCCGCCTTCGGCGAACCTCCCTTTCACCCACGCACATCATTCTTTCACCCAACCAACCCACTGCTCCACACCACTGTTCCCGTCACCCCATCGCCGTCGACCCCCCCATCCGGCGAACCCTCAGACCACTACATCGCCGACCAGCACCCCACCATAGCGCCACTGTTCCCAGCGAGCCCCATTCTCGTCGCCGTCGACACTCACTGTCACTGACCCACACTGCACCTCACTGCTCACCGTCGAATCTCACCACTGCGGTGGCGTCGCTCCGGCGACCTCGTCGTAGAAGTGACGCCGCCGTTCCCATGCTACTGTTTGTTTTCGGGTTTTGACACTTTATTATTGTTGGTTTGAACTGATTTTATGTTTTGTTCACGCCGAGTTCAAAACTCCGCGACCGCTGGTTATCACGCCATCGCTTATTTGCCGTCGGACTAATTTTCTGGATTATTGAATCTTGTCGGAGTTTTCAAACTCCGACGATCTTGTTCTTGACTTTATATTCGGATTTGAAGCCTGTTTTGGGGTTTGTACCGATTTTCTGATTGTTGGTGTATGGCCGGCGATTCGTCGACTGCTGCGTGTATTGTTTCGCGAGCCATTCTCGCTATGTCACATCGTCGTCTCGCTTTGTTTATCTGCTTTGGACTGATTTTTAGACTATTTTTGCTACCGATTTTAGGTCGGTTTTCTCGATTTTGAACATGCATTACACTTGTTGGTATTTTATCGACTTTGAACAAGATACTACACTTGGTATTTTTACCGATTTTGAACAGATACTACACTTTGGCCGAAAAAGTTATCCGTCGATTTTGAGGCCTCCACACAGAAGACGAAAATAAAATAAATGAAGCTTTCGGGCAAGGATGATTTCTTCCACTTACACCGGATAACCAACATGCTACCGGCAGTATAATTCTCGCAGCCGCACTTGTTTAGGCTGTCCCACTTTACATTTTTTATATCTGAGCCCTCCGTGTTTAAAACTATTACTGTTTTGGCGCGGATATGAAAGTTTTATTTATTTTATTGTTTTTTAATAATATTGGCCGATGAAGGAATCTCCGTCTGATTTCCAAGGCCTCCTATGTGCAAAAGATGAATTTATTTATTTTTTGCTTTACTTATTAAATTCCTGTCATTACTTTAGAATTATTTATTTTGATACTAACACTTTTACTAAGTGTTTATGTAGAATGGAGATCATCTTGTGCAGAAAGCCTAAAAAGGGCTAAAAGATGTCCCGGAATGTTGTTTTATATCGCATTTAATTTAGTTTTATTATTGTGTAGTACACTTTATTTTAATTATAAATGCTTAGAATAGGTAGAATAAAAAGAGCAATAAATAATTAACCTAGGTTTGAACGAACAACCGCAAGTTAGCGGATCTTGAAGGATGCCTAACCCCTTCCCTTTAGGATAATAAAGAACCCTGATCCAGAATCTCACTAATTTCGCAGACCATTAAATGGAAGTCTATTGCAGTATTTTTATTGCAATAAACTAAGTGTCCTAATTCACTATAATAATTAGGCGGCGACTCCTTAAATACATTTAGGAATCAACCATACGTGGTACTCCCGTTTCGACTCCGATTAAAATGGGGTGTTACAATGAGATTTGCCATTGTACATAGAACTCTATGCCATTTTTAGAGCCGACTGACTGTCACTATAGATCATTATAGAAGGTACGGGTTTATCACAACACGGGACATCCTCTAAGAAGTCATGAAGTCACTCAAATTCTTCTCCTGCTTTGTCTAAAGTGATAAACTCCGATTTCATTGTGGATCGGGCGATGCAAGTTTTATTAGAGGATTTCCAAGACACATCTCCGCCACCAATTGTAAATATATACTCACTGGTGGACTTGATGTTCTCTGTATCAGATATTCAGTTTGCATCACTGTACCCCTCTAGCACAACTGGATATCTCGAATAATGCAACCCGTAAGCTAACGTATATTTCAGATACCGTAGTACCCTATTTAACAATTTCCAGTGGTCATCACTTGGATTACGGGTAAACCTAGCCAACTTGTTGACTGCATACACGATATTAGGCCGAGTGCAGTTTGTGATGTACATCAAACTACCAATCACCTGAGCTTAAAGTTCCTGGCATATGGACACACCACGATTTTTATCAATCTTTTGATTTATATCCAGTGGTGACGTTATCGGCGAACTGTCGAACATCTCAAACTTCTTCAACACATCTTCGATGTAGTGAGATTGAGATAAGACCAGTCTGTCAGATGTCTTAGAGATCTTGATCCCTAAGATGACATCTGCAATACTCATATCCTTCATGTCAAAACATTATTTCAACATGTTATTAGTCTCTAAGATCAACCCAGGACTGCTCATTGTGATCAACATGTCGTCTACGTAAGACATATTATGATGAACGAGTCGACATTTCCTTTCGTGTAGACACATTTGTCACACTCATTGATGGCGAACCCTTTCTATAGTAGAGTACTATCAAATTTCTCATGTCATTGCTTCGGGGCCTGTTTCAACCCGTACAGAGATTTGACAAGTCAATAGACTTTCTTCTCTTGTCCTGGAACCACATACCCCTCGGGTTGGTCCATATAAATTTCTTCTTCCAAATCACCATTTAGAAAGGCTGTTTTGACATCCATTTGATGTATCTCAAGATCTTGCAACGCAGCAATCACAATCAATACTCGTACGGACGTCATTCTAGACACTGGGGAGTACGTGTCAAAGTAGTCAAGGACATCCTTTAATCGGTAGCCCTTGACTACCAACATGTCCTTGTACTTGTCTATAGTTCCATCTGCTTTCAACTTTCATTTGAGTATCCATTTACAACCCAACAGTTTGTTTCCCGGAGGAAGATCAACCAACTCTCAATTATGGTTGTGCAGAATGGAGTCTATCTCACTCACTATAACTTCTTTCCAGAGCGGTGCTTCTGGAGTTGACAATGCTTCAACAATTATCCGTGGTTCGTCAAGAACCATAAGCTACAAAGTCCGGACCGAAGGACTTATATTTACTAGCCCCTTTGCTTCGTCTTGGTTCCATCTCTGGAACCTCCAAGTCCTGAGAATTTGGAATATTAAATTCCGGATAATCAGCCAATTCGGAGTCCATTAGATCTGAACCGCCTAGATCCAGACAGTCAACGACTCCTGGATCATGAGAGCTTTGTTCATAACTTCATTTGCGAGAGGTTATGTCTCTTTTCCTTTTAGGAAACGAGTCCTCAAAGAAATTGGCATTCATTGATTCCATGATTGTACCCACATGGATGTCTGGTACATCTGACTTATGCACTAAGAAGCGATAAGCAATGGAATCAATGCTCCAAACCAGCTCAAAAATCAAAAACTTTTCAGCTTTCCGTCGACCATTCTGCCTCCGAAGCGCCGCGACTTTGCTTGGGAGGCTTCGCAGCGCCTGAACTCCAGTTGGCTAAACCACCATTTAGCGTCGCGGCTCCGACGGTGCTGCGTTGCGGCCCTTCGCAGCTCCGCGACGATTTCTGACTCGTTTCATATTTTACACGTCGTACACTTCTTCCTTCATTTACCAACATGAAACACTCGTCATTTTGCCAACAACCGTCTATCATTTCATGTCTCAAACAATTTGTTTACGTACCAATATCTCTTTCACTAAGGACATTTACGATAAATAATAAGATAAACTTTATTTCACGTTAATAAATTTCTAACATTATGTACAAGATAAAAATGGGATTAATGTTACTAGAGAAGTCCCTAATTTTGTGATTGATGTGTATATATATATATATATATGAAGGAAAAAGAAAACTTGTCATGAATTTCACGAATGTCCCTGTTATACGGGGCAATATTATCTTAAGGATAGATTGTTCATCCAATCGACTCAGCAAGTCAATTTACTTGTTCATTTCCAGATTTCTTATTTACTATTGTTGTTGATACATTTCCCGATTCTTGTTATTACACATTTGTGTCCCACAAGCGTAAGATAATATGTGTTGTTTCAACAACAACATGATTGGACAAGATAAATTCAACCAACTCAACACTGAAAATCCTACCGATGCTCAAGGCAATCTCATTGCCTTCAATCCCACTACTCAAGGCATTACCGCTGCCTTCAACTCTATTGCTTTTGGCACTTCTAGTGTCACCACTGATCATGGCATTCCTAATGCCTTCCAAACTGCTAGCTTTGGCACAACTAGTGTCAACATTGTTTTTAACACAATTGTTGCGTGTATTTTATACACTCCTTTGAGTCCTTTTTAGTTAGTATTTTACTCTTTTATTTTGCGTTTAGTATAGTGTTATGTGTGTTTTTCTTTCATTTGTGTTACAACGGTCATAAAGGAGAATATATCACTTTTGAAGATGAAATGAGCTTAAATGAGGATGAAAATTGCACAAGTACAACCAAGGAATGGAGCCTAAGAAGTGCCAAGAAGAACAGGAGAAATATGGCACATTACGGACATAAATTAGAGAGGCACCGCGGTGCCTGGCCCAGTAGCACCGCGGTGCCATAGAACCGCGGTAAAGAAAATTAGCATCGAGGCGTAAAATTTTCAGAAAGTCTGAAATTGAAACACTGTCGAAGGCATCGCGGTCCAGGCAAGAGGAACCGCGGTGCCATATTTCCAGTAAGCTTTCAGTGATTTCAGCCCATTAGCACCATGGTGCCGGACAGCGGAACCGCGGTGCCGACGTATATTTTTCAGGTTTCCTGGGCCAAATTGGACAGGGTTTTTATGGTCCGAAAGACAACTTTTTCCACTTATAAAATCTTTAAACCCTGCTCATTATTATAGAGGATATACCATAACCTAAAATCATTCTTTGGGAGGCAAGACAATTGGAGACTCTTGTTCAAGTTCTTTTTCTTTCCTTTACTTTATTTCAGTTTATGTTGGATTGTAATATAGTTCTTGACATGACAATGTTTAGGAGCTAAATACTTTAGTAGGGTTTCCATCGAATCTTCTTGAAGCTCTTTCATATGCATTGATTATTGATTTCTTCTTCAGCATATTAAGATCTATTCAATAGTGTTATGATTGCTTGATAATTAACTAGCTACTAATTGTCATCACTTATATGATTTCGAATCAAAAGTCTGAAAGGTGAGATTTGAATATGTTGTAATTGTCTAGACATAGGTTAAAATCGTGGACGAAAGTACCCCGATACTTGTGTAGCATTTAAAGGTTATTGTTCTTAATCCTCCTGTTTGGTAAAACTTATCATAGAAATATAGAAGGTTTCTGCACTAGGTTGAACTCTTGTATGTCCTAACCGGAATATAATGACAGATTAATTAACCTGCTATCTTAATAAGAAGAAGAATCATTAGCATTGCATTAACACGTGAAATAGTGGATAGTTGAGGAGATTGGAACCCTATTTCCTTCATAACTAAACCCAAAAGCTTATAATCTTTAGTTTATTTCCTGCAATTAGTCATAATTCGTAGTTATAATTCTCAAACTAAAGAACGTCAACCAAATAGATACCATAGAATAGATATTCGGTACTTAATAAACCAGTCTCTGTGGACGATAAACTCGGTCTTACAAATCTTTATTACTTGAACGATACGTACACTTGTGTAAGCACTTAGAAATATCGCAACAAGTTTTTGACATCGTTGTCGGGGACTGACGTACTGCTAATATCGATTTATCTATTCTTATTTCTAATTTGGTCTTTATTTTCAGTTTTTTTTTAATTTTGCTTTAGTGCTGTTTGTCGTGATTTGTTTGCTGTTTTTTATTAGTCTCAGGAACTTAGTTTATGCGAAGTAGGAGAGGAGCTGACATTCATGTCCCTCTACACCCTGAGATTGAGAGATTGTGCAGACATATTAGGAAAGAGGAAAGAGCAGTTGATTTGTTAGCAATGAGAGATCAGCGAAATAATAATTTGGTGGATGATGAGTTACCGCCTGTTATAAGACAAGTCCCTGCAGAAAGAAGCTTGAGGGATTATGTGATGCCAACTATTACAGGGGCACAAACTTGCATCAGGCTTCCAGTTGTTGAAGCCAATAATTTTGAGATCAAACCAGCAATATTGCACATGGTTCAAAGCTCAGTTCAGTTTGGGGGATTACCGTCTGAAGATCCTCATTTGCATCTAGTAAATTTTCTGGAGTTGTGTGCAACGTTTAAATATAATGGTGTTACTGATGATGTCATTTGGTTGAGACTCTTCTCATTCTCACTCAGGAATAGAGCAAAGTGTTGGCTGAACTCATTACAAGCGAACTCCATCACTACATGGCAAGACTTAGTCCAGAAGTTTCTTGACAAGTTCTTCCCCCCAGCTAAGGCAGCGAAACTCAGAGGTGAGTTGAATAACTTTTATCAGCTGGAGGGAGAACCATTATATGACGCATGGGAGAGATTTAAAACTTGCAAAAAAAGTGTCCACATCATGGGATTGAGAAGTGGATGCTAGTCCACATTACAATGGGTGGTACAACTCGTACCATCATTGATGCTGCAGCAGGAGGTACGTTCATGAGAAAGAGTGCCAATGAGGCACATGATTTGCTAGAGGATATGAATACAAACAACCATCAGGGGCCGATGAGAGAGCAATGAACAGTAGAAAAGTGGCTGGGGTTCATGAGCTAGATGATATCACTGCATTGACTGCGCAGGTAGCCACTTTGACAAAGCAGATGCAGCAGAGCACCATGACAGTTAAAGCGGTTCAGACACCAGTGGGTTGTGAGATCTGTGGGGTTCCCCATACTTTTGATAGATGTACAGCAGTGGACCCAAATAATGTGCCCATGAAGCAAGTTCAAGCAATGGAAAATTTTCAGAGATCCTACAACAACCCTTACTCCAATACGTACAATCAGGGGTGGAGAAATCACCCAAACTTTTCTTGGAGGAATGAACAAGGCCATCAAGAACAGTTTCAGGGCCAACACCAGAACCAGTAACCACAAGATAAGCCTGATGAGCTAAAAGCAGCACTGCTAACACTCACAAATTCGCAGACCCAGTTCATGACAGAAACTATGTCATCTATCCGAAATTTGGAGGCACGGGTTGGACATCTGGCGAGCATGTTAAATAATAGAGAACAAAGAAACCTTCCCAGCGATACTGTGGTGAATCCAAGGGAGCAGTGTCAGGCAATAAGCCTGAGGAGCGGAAAACAGTTAGAACAGGTTGCACCTAAATCAGTGGTTAAAAAAAAGAGTTGGAGAAAACAGCTGAGGCAGAGAAGGAGGGGGTTACTGATGACTGTCCTATTTTAGAGAAGGCTCCACCCGCAATGATGAGAGAGTATACTAACAAAATTCCTTACCCTCAAAGATTGCAAAAGAAGTCCTTAGACAAGCAATTTTCCAAATTTTTAGAGGTCTTCAAAAAGTTTCATATCAATCTCCCATTCATTGAAGCTTTGGACCAGATGCCAGTTTATGTGAAATTCATGAAAGACATCCTTTTTAAGAAGAGAAAGCTGTCGGACTATGAGACAATAGCGCTTACAGAGGAGTGCAGTGCTATCTTGCAGAAGAGACTTCCCCCTAAGTTGAAAGATCCAGGGAGTTTCACCCTACCTTGCACCATAGGGAATGTGACATGCAAGCAAGCCTTGTGTGACTTGGGGGCAAGTGTCATCCTAATGCCCCTCTCTGTGTTCAAAAGGTTTGGTTTGGGGGAAGCAAGGTCAACCATAGTCACTCTGCAGCTAGCTGATCGTTCAGTTGTGCATCCCCATGAAATTATTGAAGATGTATTGGTACAAGTGGGTCAATTTATCTTCCTGCTGATTTCCTCATTTTAGACATGGATGAAGATGAAAATATGCCCATGATCCTTAGGAGACCATTCATAGCCACAGAGAGAGCCCTTATTGATGTTGAAAAGGGGGAGTTAAAGCTCAGAGTCCAAGGTGAAGAAATGGTATTCAACGTTGTCAAGCAACCCACTAAACCTCAAGTCGATGCTAGATGCTTTGTTGTTGGTGTAGTTGATAAAAAGGCTCCTCATGAAAGTTCCAAGGGTACTGATGCCCTTGATAGTAAGAATTTTGCACCCGTAAATGATATGGTGGATGAGAACAAGGGAATGAACCCTCCTGAAATGAGCCCTGTGAAAAAAAAAAGAGAAGGAGGAGGAAAATGGTGCTAAAGTGGATATGTGAAGGGGACACTCTACCCCCTTGATTTAGTAAGTAACCCGCGTCCGGCTAAAAGACGTTAAAGACAGCACTACTTGGGAGGCAACCCAATATTTTTAATTATGTTATTTAAATTTTATTTTAGTTTATTTTATTTTATCTTGAACAGTCTCACGATCTGGTATGTTAGTGTTTTTGGATGACAGATAAAGGTAGGGACTCACTCCGAAGGGTGAAGGCTTCACAATGCAGAAAATGGAGGACACTGGAATTTTTTCGGAAATAGCATCGCGGTGCAGGGTCAAGGGACCGTTGTTCCTCCTTCGGCAATGTGCACAGTAATTTGCCCTTCATCCCAAACCTCCGTTATGACCGCTGTGTTGTGTCAGTAAGTTGTCTCTTTATTTTTTTAGTCTTCACACATTGGGGGCAATATGTCAATTAGGTTTGGGGGGTGTCTTATTTTGTCTTATTGTTTTGAGTCTTTTCTATTTGTCTTTGTGTTGTTTTATGTGTTTTTTAGTCATAATTTTTTTTATGGATCATGCATGTTGTAGTTGCTAACGATATTTAGTGGAATAATGTAATTGAATTGAAAGCAAAAATCTGTGTGCTTAAGTTAGATATGTCAAAGATTAATGACATCTAATTATTTGGGATATATGTGCTTAGCCTATGTGTGTCAGTTATGGAAAGAAAGGTTGAGAAATGTCTAGAAAATCTGTTTGCTTGTTATTTGAGGTGAAATAGTTAAGATGTACATGTTTAGGGAGATAATTCAGACATTTCTTTGATAGCCCTTCTGACCATTCATTACCTATCCTGACATAAATTGTATCACTAGTCAGCCCCTTTTGAGCCTAAAATCAGATCTTTCTTGACACCCTATGAATCCCGGTTTGTGCCATAAGTAATAATTGAAAGTTAGTGGGATGAAAAGTGTTGAAAAAGAAACAAGAAGAGAGTGAAAATTTGATGCACCCCAATGTAAAATATGCAAAAGCCTAAGTTTGGGGGTGCTTGTTATTTATAATGTACCTCATTCTCTCAAAAAAAAGGAAAAATAGGTATGAGATTAAAAAGAAAGTCAAAAAGAAGGAAAATAGTTGAATGAAAAAAATCTTATGGTACGTAATTGAGTCTAAATGCCTACTTTTACCTACCCCGGCCTAAGCCTACATTATAACCCTTGAAAGTCCTGATGATTTCTAATATGTATTTCTATGATTAGTGGAGAATAGCAAGTAGACAGATCTATAGCGTTTTGGGAAAGATGGAATGAAAATTGACATGCATATGTTAGGTGTTTGTATTTCCATTGATTGTGATCTAAGTGAATTTGCGAAATATCTAACTTGATATTCTAGATTGCTAATAATTCATGTTATATATGTTCTAACATATTATCTTAACTTTCATCCATGATTTTGAAGAAGCATTGCTATAACTACTTGATCTATTTCATTAAGTCTTTTATTTTATTTTGTTTTTGTTTAGTGCTTTACTCGATGGCGAGTAAAGTGTAAGTTTGGGGGTGTTTGTTGAGTGTATTTTAGACACACTTTTGAGTCCTTTTTAGTTAGTATTTTACTCTTTTCTATTACGTTTAGTATAGTGTTAGGTGTTTTTTTCTTTATTTTGTGTTACAACGGTCATAAAGGAGAAAGTATTGCTTTTGAGGATGAAATTACACAATAAAAGGCCAAGAAATGAAGCCTAAGAAGTCCCGGAAAGCATAGAAGAAATCGATTTAAATCCGACAACAAAATACATCACAATCGTGACGGTCTACAGGCTTAAAGCGTCGTGGTGCCAGAGTGCAGGGCCACGGTGCTGGAAGTTCAGAGAGCTGCAGTAGTTTCGGCGTCGTGGCGCCAAAATGCAAGGCCACAGATCTGACGCGGGAATTTTCAGATTCTGGGCCGAATTTCTGAAGGGTAAAAGGGTCCGAAATGCAATTTTTCTCATATATAAAACCCTAAAACCCTGTCATTATGGGGAGACTTTAACATACTTTATATCATACTTTGGAGACAAGAAAGGATGCAAGAACACAATTGGAGACTCTTGTTCAAGTTCTTTTTCGTCCAATTATTTTATTGCAGTTTATATTGGATATTTGTAAATTAGTTCTTAGCATGATAATGTCTAGGAGCTAATTTCATTATTAGGGTTTTCCGTCGAATCGCTTGAAACTCTTTCATACAATTAATACATAGTTATTGATTCCTTCTTCATCTATATTAAGATCTATTCAATATTGTAGTGATTGTTTGATAATTGACTGGCGATTAATTGTCATAACTTATATGATTTCGAATCGAGATCTGAAAAGGGAGATTCGAATATGCTGTAGTTTTTTAGACATAGGTTAAAATCGTGAACGAAAGTACCCCGATACTTGTGTAGTATTTAAGGTTATAATTCTTAATCCTCCTGTGTGGTAAAATCTATCATAGAAATATAAAAGGTTTCTGCATAAGGTTGAGTTTTTATATCTCCTAACCGGAATATAGAACAGATTAGTTAACCAGCTATCTTAATAAGAAGAAGAGTCATTAGCATTGCATTAACACGTGAAAGAGTGGATAGTTGAATAGATTGAAAACTCTAATTCCCTTCATAACTGTTTTAAACCAAAGTATTTTCATCCCTAGTTTAAATCTCTGAACTTTACTTAGTCTTAATTCTTAGTTTAAAATCGCAAACAAAAGAACGTTAGCCAAATAGATATCATAGAATAGATATTCGTTACTTGACAAACCATTTTATGTGGACGATAACTCGGTCTTACAGACTATATTACTTTAGCGATATGTACACTTACGTAAGCATACATAAATATCGCAATAAGTTTTTGGCGCCGTTGCCGGAGACTGGCGTAGTGTTAATATTGAATTATCTATTCTTATTTCTAATTTGGGTTTTATTTTCTGCTTTATTATTATTTTTTATTTTAGACATTTTGCCGTGATCTGTTTGTTTATTTTTATTAATTTCAGGAAATTCGATTATGCGAAGTAGGAGAGGAGCAGACACTCCTATCCCTTTGAATCCTGAGATTGACATATTGTGCAAACAAAACAGGAGAGATAAAAGAATTGTTGATTCGTTAGCAATGGAAAATCAGGAGAACAACATGGCGAATGATGACTTACCGGTTGTGATGAGACAAGTCTCGCATCCTGCAGAGAGGAGCTTAAGGGATTATGTATTACCGACTAGTACAGGGGTGCAGACTTGCATCAGGCTTCCAGCGGTGGAAGCTAATAATTTTGAAATCAAACCAGCAATCTTGCACATGGTTCAAGGCTCAGTTCAGTTTGGGGGTTACCGTCTGAAGATCCCCATATGCATCTAGCAAACTTCCTGGAGCTGTGTGCCACATTTAAATATAATGACGTTACTGATGATGCCATTCGATTGAGACTCTTCCCGTTCTCACTCAGGGATAGAGCAAAGAGTTGATTGAACTCATTGCAGGCGAACTCCATTACAACATGACAAGACTTGACCCAGAAGTTTCTTGCCAAATTTTTCCCTCCATCCAAAGCAGTAAAGCTCAGAGGAGAGCTAAATATTTTTTTACCAGATAGGGAGAATCATTGTATGATGCATGGGAGCGGTTCAAAGACTTGCAGAGGAAGTGTCCGCATCATGGAATTGAAAAGTGGATGTTAGTCCACATCATTTATAATGGGTTGTGTGGTACTACTCATACCATTATTGATGATGTAGCAAGAGGAAAGTTCATGAGCAAAAGTGTCAATGAGGCACATGATTTATTAGAAGACATGACCACCAACAACCATCAGTGGTCAGATGAGAGAGCAATGAATAGCAGGAAAGTGGCTGGGGTTCATGAGTTAGATGATATCACTGCGTTGACTGCCCAGGTTGCCACTTTGACAAAGCAGATGTAGCAGAGTACCGTATCCGTTAAAGTTGTTCAGACACCAGTGAGCTGTGAGATTTGTGGGGGTCCCCATACTTTTGATAGGTGCACAGGAGTGGATCCAAACAATGTGCCTATGAAGCATGTTCAGGCAGTTGGAAATTTTCAGAGGCCTACAACAATGCATTCTCCAACACATATAATCAGGGGTAGATAAATCATCCAAATTTTTCATGGAGGAATGACCAAGGGCAGCAATCTCAGTTTCAGGGCCAAAATCAGAACCAACAGCCACAAAATCAGGCCTCTTCCTCTCAACAGTTCAGCACACCTGTTATACCCCGTAGTTCTGACCCTACGTATGAGAGCGTACGAAAGCATGTAAGACTTAAAATTTTCAAAGGATAGGTTGACGGATTATTCCGGACGGGTTTTAGTCAACTTTGATGCGGGTTATGACCCGATACATTAAGAGTTCCTAAGTGTTTCAAAGGCCTAGGGCGTAGTTCGTGGAGTCTAGATTCCAACGCAACCAACCGTTCGTCGATAGGACGTCGGAGTAGAAAGTTATGAGAGTTACAAGTTCGGTCGCAATGACGAAATATGTTTCGGACAAAGCGGCGCAGACGCGCCGAAAGTACTGAGGGGTCGCTGAAGTTGCAGCGCCGCGGCGCCAGGACAGCAGGGCCGCGGCGCCGAAAGTTCAGAGAGGCTGCGGAGGTTTCAGCGCCGCGGCGGGATTTTTGGGCGGAAAAACTTAGGAAAAGTCAGATTTTTCTTTTAAAAGACCTTGGGAGGGTGACAAGTGTCCCCCCCATCTGATTTCTTGCATGCAATATATTGACCAAGTCTTGAAGACTTGGTCATCTTCCAATTTCTCTCTCTCTCTAAAGCTTAAGCTCTCACTTCTCTCTAAAATTCCAAGAGATATTTTAGCCTTAGGAGAAATCTGAAAAGTAAAAGGCAAGAAGGAAACTTGTGGCTAGCTTGTGAAGGTTGTTGTGGTGGTATTCTTGGAAAGGAGGCTAGCAAAATTGTTGGAATAAATTTGGCTAAAGCTCTAAGGTAATGGTTCCTCCTTTATAATTAGTTTTTAGTGTTGCATGTTAAGAAGAAAGAACTTGTGGTAGTAAATAATGTTCTTAGACTCATTGCATGTAAGAACTATGGTTTGAATGGGAAGGAATTGGTTAAGAAGATATTATGAGCATGTTGTAGCCTAAAAAACTACCTTAGAATTGTTAAGTGAATTGTTGTACCTTATGGGGCAGAATTTTACACACCCAAGTTAGGTGTGTAATCCCCTTTGAAATGTTGGATTGTTGAGCCTTAAATGTGGCGTTTGGATGATAAATTTGGCCTTGAGAAAGGTGGCAAAGTGAGTAGAAACAAAGGAAATGCTGCCCAATTTTCCATAGAATTTAGTGGCTTTGAATTTGGATTATTCTACATTGAAATTAGAGGTTAATAAACGTATCATGGTTATTTTAGGTTGACATATTACTTGCGGTAGTTTGGACTTAGCAAGTGGATTGATCAAAAAGGTATGTGAAGCTTCCCTATCTCTTGAGCATGAATAGATGAAACTATGTAGTACGGTAGACGTACAAGATTTGGTATTCTTACTTGTTTTAAGTATATAATGACTTGTTTCGTTTTAAGAATGTATAAGTCCCTTGGTTAGGGGAAAAGTAACATTTTACTAAAGTGTAGAGTTAATATAACAACTTTATGGGAAGTTGGTTTATTAGCTTCATAAAAGGTTAATGAGAAGAGATTTACTCTAAGTAAGATAAGTATATGAAGAGACAAAATGGTTTTACGGCATAAATTGCCCAAGGGTTTTTATGTATAAAGAAGAGTCATTTTTAAAAGAGTTGAAGCATGTAGTACTTGGGTTAAATTCCCGGAGTTCTTTTATTAAAGATATAATTAAGTGCCTTAAGTAAACTAAAATGAGAGAGTATATGAACAAGACTAATAAGAAGTTATAAGTTTTCTTAACTTATTTATGATTATGATATGATGACAGTTTGAGCTAGGGTAAGAGTATATCTGAGGGGCAAGCCTCAAGATCGTTATACCACCTTCTCCAGGGTAAGAGTATGTCTTAGGGGCAAGCCCCAAGATCGTCATACCACCTTCTTCAGTGTAAGAGTATATCTGAGGGGCAAGCCCCAAGATCGTTATACCATCTGCTTCAGTGTAAGAGTATATCTGAGGGGAAAGTCCCCAAGATCGTTATACCATCTGCTTCAGGGTAAGAGTATATCTGAGGGGTAAGTCCCCAAGATCGTTATACCACATGTTCCGTGGATTTGCTACCCATGATGCGAGGAATACCTCATGCGAGTCCTTATGGGCTTATGCGGGTGAACTAGTCCCACGCGCGGTAGTACCTATGCGAGGAATACCTCACGCGTCCACAGGACTACGGGTGAAATAGTCCCGGGAGTAGGGGTGCTTATTGATACTACGAAGCAGGTACCTGTTTTGATCCTAAGGCCCCTATTTTACGCAAAGAGTATATATATATACTTGTCACTCTCATTGTTAGTAAGGAACAAAAGGTATTTTGATTGTCTTCCATGACTCCCTTATTCTTAGACTTATGATATCATTATTACAAGATTTTCCACTTTACATACTTGGTACATATTGTGTCTCGACCCCTTCCTGCCGCTGCGTTCATGCCGCAGGTAAGGGTAAGCAGATTGTGGATCCTCGTTCTTAGGATCACTATTCCGGTGTCAGAAGCTCCATTCCTCCGGAAGCTTGTTTATTGGTACGGATATTCCCTGATGCTATAGGTATTTTGTACATTCAGGGGTATGGCGGGGCCCTGTCCCGCCACAGTTGTTATCTTTAGAGGTCTGTGGTCACCTATGTGTTTTGGGCTATAAGAACCAGTTGTACTACTATACTTTTGTTTAAGAATGTTAAGAAGGTTTTATCTACCGCCGCTGATGTTTACCTTTTTATAAGTTATGTGTTATGTATGTTCCGCTGCTATTCTCTGACATATACCTGACAGGGTACCCCGGTAGGGTACCAGTCGCGGCCCCAGGGTCGGGTCGTGACAAAAGTGGTATCAGAGCAGTTAGGCCTCGAAAAGTGTCCACATACCGTGTCTAGTAGAGTCTTGATTATCGGTGTGTCGTGCACCACATCTATAATCAGGAGGCTGCAGGATATTTAGGATTGATTTCCATTCTTTCACTCTAAGATCGTGCAATAGAGCTGAGTTATAGGTTGAACCTCCTCTGATGTTTTCCTTTATGTATCAGTTATGCCTCCACGCAAGGCAACCGCGCCCGTGAAGCGGCAATGCAAAGGTGCCGCTAGTGGACGCGGAGAGTCACGAGGCACATGCCCGATTTACCGAGATGATGTTTAGGGCGGCGAAGTTCCACGTCGCCGCCACTTTAGCAGAGTTGAGGCGGATGCGCCATCGAGACATGCAGACGAGCCTCCACCCCACAAGATGGTCCGAGTACGAGATTACGGAACTGATTCTTGCCATCGATAGTGGCAGCGGCCGGCGACAGAGCAGCGCCAACCCAGAGCCGATGGGCTTACGGATTCGGATTTCTTGGTTGTCACCCACCCGAAGTTCTATGGTTCGAGATTTGGCGAGGATCCGCAGGAGTTTGTCCGGCGATTCACGTGACTATGCAGTCCTTAGGGCATCGGGATCGAGTCGTTATACTAGCTTCTTACCGGTTACGCGATATTGCGTTGAACTGGTTTGAGTCATGTGTATTGTCGAGGGGTGAGGATGCTCTTCCAGCTGATTGGGAGGAGTTCACAGAGGCGTTCCTAGACCACTTCTTGCCTCCTGAGGTGAGGAGAGCCCGCGTAGATAGGTTCTTGACCTTGAGACAGGACGGGAGGACTATCAGGGAGTACAGCCTGGAGTTCGACTCCTTGGCCAGATATGCGCACACCATAGTAGCTGACATGGCAGACAGGGTTCATCGATATGTGATGGGGTTAGACCGTCATATGATTACTGCATGCTTGGGGGTGGCTGATGCGCGTTAAGATGCACACACTTAAACGCAAGTGCACGTTATCGTATCAAGTAGTATAGTCTTAGATAAGACCGAATATCGTCCTCTAGGATTAGGGTTCAAGTACCAATTATCTATTTTCTAGTATCTATTTGGTGGATTAATGATTGATTGGTTGTTTATTACTAAGAATTATAAAAGCTATTTAGAGTATAAAGATTTACTTCAGGAGTGATGAGAATAGGGCTTCTATGTATCCTCACTATCCGCTTATGCTACTTACTAATGCATTACTTATGGTATTCTTCTTTTGGAGAAAGCGGGTTTACGAAATCGTTTTATACTTCCGTTAGGGTTATATAAACACTCAACCCCAGTATCGTTCTTTACCTACCTTTCGGTGATAAGGGTAACTTTATAGGAGGATTAAGAACAAAAACCTAGTTGACCGTCACGCACAATGCGCAAAATTAGGGTTGTTAAGCCTCTCATCAACGCTACATAAATAATTGAGGTATTTTCATCCCCAATCCAAGAATGTCTACCCAACTTACAAAGATATTCACAATCCCCTTTTCGTAACTGATTAGAAATCATATAGTGATAATTAGTTGTCAATTAATTATCAAGAATTCAACTCAATTATTGGATAGATCTCACAATAAGAACAATAACCATAAGCATGCATTAATTTATAACATAAGTTTCAAGCAATTCAACATAGAAAGCCTATAAGATAATTAGTTCCTAGCCATAAAGATGACAAGAACTAATTCCATGTTCATCATGCAAAATCAAATAAAGTAAAAGAAAAGGAAAAGAAATTACTAAATTAATGGTATCCAATCTCCAAGCAAAAGTCTTGAGTCAGGCAAGGGCACCTCAAAACCGCCTAGGGTTCTCCTTTTATAGCCGCAAACCGCCTCCTCTTTTTCTTCAGCCCGCCCAAATTCGCCCAAAACCTAATTTTTCCTCCGCGCTCGCAGCGCGCCACGAGTTCTGCAATCCGTCGGTGTTTTGGCGCCGCGCCCCGCTATTCGCTGTTCGAGGCGCCGCGATCAGATCTTCAGTAGCTCATCGGATGTTTAGCGCCGCGCCTCAGATTCGCTGCTCGGCGGTAGCCGCGCCAGTCTTCGCCTCTCAATAGTGGGCGCCATGCCCTCGATTTTGATCGCAGGAGGCCATGGCGCTTGTCCGATTTCGCCCTCGCTTGCCACTTTCTCGCTGCCTCGCATCTCCTCTTTTTGCTCCTTTTCCGCCATTTGACCATTTTAACCACTTTGACTCAAAAGAAAGAAAAACTATCCTAATACGACACTTATATGTGCAAAACGACAAAAGACTAACTAAATCGACTAAAAGGTGTATATAAAATACACCGATCAAATACCCCCAAACTTAACCTTTGCTCGCCCTCGAGCAAAGATAGAAAGAAATAAAATAAAAGACTCAAAGAAACGAAAAATAAAAGACTCCCTGTCATTAATCACTTTTACTGCATAAATGTTAACTAGAAAAACATGAAGGTTAGCAGAATAATATGCAGGAACATATAACATGAAATTTTCAGCACACTAAACACATGAAGCTAAATATTTCGCAAACTCATATTCATCATGCTTAATGGAAGTCAATATACTAAATCATGCATATAAATTCAAGAATTCCTATGACATGCTTACTTGCTATTCTCCACTAATTCTGGATATGCATAAAAGAGATCTTCAGGACTTTAAGGGTTGTAATGTAGGCTTAGGTATAGGTAGGTAACAACAGACAATTTAGGCTCATTTCGTGTACCATAAGCTCTTCACTTTTCAAGATTCCCTTTTTCCTTTTGTTTTTTTCTTCATTTCGATTCTATCTTTCCCTCTTTGTTTTGGGAGAGTGAAGTATATAATGATAAACACCCCAAACTTAGGCTTTGCCTATTTCTTATTATTTTTGTATCAAAGCAAATGCACTTATTCACTCTTTTTGTCTCTTTTTTAACACAATGTATTCCACTATTTCATATTTTCACTTATGGTACAATTTGTGGGAATATAGGGTGTCAAAGAAGAAGTTTCAAATTTAGGCTCAATGTAATGACTAGGATATTTTTAAAGTACGGGATAGAAAAGAATGGTACGAATTGACTATCAAATAAATTCCTGAGTCATCTCCCTAACATGCATATCCTAACTATTTCGCCTCAAATAGCAAGCAATCATAACACATAAGCATTTATCATTTAGCATGCATAACTCAAGCAAGAAACTCCAAATAGACAGATTCTGTGAGTTTTTGGCATATCTAACCTAAGTGTTTAGATAGTTGTTTCAATTCCTTTACATTATTCCACCTTACTTCACTAGGTGTTTCTAGCAACTACAGCATGCATAATCTTTGACAGGCAATTATGACTCAAAAAGGAAAAAATTTTGGTGACTCAAAATAAACATAAAACAAATAAAAAGACTTAAATAAAACATAACATGACACACAAATAAAACACCCCCAAACTTAAATCACACATTGTCCCCAATGTGTGCAAGACTCAAAGAAAATAAAAGAAAAGGACACTTACAGACTTTGGCTAGAATGGTGGTGGTGGCGGTGGATAGTGCATCGACCATTGGTTGAACAAGCGCAACACTGGCCGATTTGTTGTCTTGTTTCTTGTCCGTGTACTATCGCTTGCGCGTCCGCATCATCTCCTCTCGATGTTGGTACAATTGCCCCATTGTGGGCTCTGAAGGTTCTCGCTTGTGGTTGGCCGGTGGCCGGGTCTCGCCTCATATCGAGCCCCTATTTCGTGCTCATCTTCATCCATGGCGCCTCCACGCCGCCTTGGCGGTTGTACTCTCCGTCTCGCTGGGGCTAGTGGTCTCGAAAAGAGTGCACTATCCCATGTGACACCGGCAGCTGGTTTCTTTCATGAGTATCGGTGGGTAGTCATGGGACCGCACTCATGTGACATAGCTTGTGATAATCGAGCCATGTCCCAACCGCCTCGGCCGCCAACCTCGCTGATTTCTTCAATGCTCGCACTATTTCTTTCCCCACATCAATTGTCACCTCATAATTCCATCAATCAACTTAACCTATCTTCCGCACTCACGGTGAAGTGCGTGGATGGAATCACGCGCATCGACAAAATACAACCAAGCTCGTCGCTTGTTGAATTGACATCTTCGCCGCTCTCGATCCATTTCTTCCAATCTCAAAAGCAGCTCCCTGGTAGCTTACGGTGTCTGCAACGGCATTCCAGTCGATGTGGTCAATGCTTCTCGACCATGTTCTGAAGTGATTCCAATCACTTCTTTCTTCAACATCAACTGTTTTCAATTGTATATTAATATTTTCTGCCATCACATGCACATAGCTCCCCCTTACAAAGCATCCCCTTTCCACCTTCTCCGGAAAGTTGGCATAAAATTCTCGCACCATTGTTGTGTTTGCTGGTGTTATCTTCTCCGGGTTCACAAATTTTCTCCACTCCCTTAACTCAATCATCGCCCGAATGGGCTCATAAACATCTCCTTCTCCAAATGACGCCCTCTGGTAGTCCATTCCCCTTTCTGGTATTAAGGGTCTGGTATCAAGCTTTTTGTATCTTTGAGAGGCTTCGTAGCTTACAAACCTACTTTCGTCATATTGTGGGGTTGGGGTGGATGTGGAGCCTCTTCTTTTTCTGGTGGCCATGGTTAAAACAGTTTCTGGAGCTTTCAATTTAGTGGCACAACTATCTCCTACACACTCAACACTAGCAGCGAATACAACACCCCCAAACTTCAACCTTTCTACTCAATACCCACAACCTTCACAATCACTTTTCAGCACCCAAACTACTCCAACTACAATACTCCTCCAAACTACTACTTCCTATGGCTTCAGTAAAAGGATTCAAGAACAAAGAAAGGGGTTACCTTTTTATGAGAGCTTCACGCTGTTCTTGTTTCAATTGGTTGGCTTGAGGGTATGGAATGGAGCTTTGTTGTTTGGGATAGTTGGGGGTTTTGAGGAATTTAAGAATTTAGGTTGTGGTTGTGTTGGATTTGTGGAGGATTTGTGGGCGAATTTCTGAAATTTCGTGGGTTTTTGGAGAGGGAAAGTTAGGTTTTTGATATTGGAATTGGGGAAAATCTGATTTTTGGGCGTTTTTAAGTTTCTGAATTCCCGCTTTGGCGCCGCTCGCTTTAGCCGCGCCAATCTCCCGCACTCGACTTTTAGCGCCGCTATTCTGGCGCGCGCGCTCCTAGACTTGGCATACTTTCACTTTCTTTGCGCCGCGCCGCCTCTGGCCATGGCGCTAAACTGCGCTGCTCGCTTTTACGCCGCGCTCGCTCTCAGCCAGCGCGCTACCCGCTGGGAATTCTTACTTTTCTTCGGTTTATTTCCCTGTACCTGTCAATCACAGCACAAACACAAAACCCCAAGACCGTGAGACTGTTCTTAGACAAAATAAAATTAACTAAAGACCGAAATTAAAATAACAAAATTGAAAGCGTTGGGTTGCCTCCCACGTAGCGCTGTCTTTAACGTCTTTTAGCCGGACGCAAGTTCCTTAGCTTTAATAACCCTGGGGTGGATTAAGCCCCCAACCTATCCATTTCCTCCACATTTGGCGTTTTCTTTTTCTTCTTTTCTTTTTGGCATTATCAGTAATAGGGAGTTCAGGAACACTTACCTCTTTTAGTGGCATTTCGGCAAACCATGCTTGCTTTCTTGGGCTCATCGCTCTTTGGTTGACTTGTAATGGCTGGCATGGGGGTTTGATGGTGCTGATTGCAAAGCACCCACGTATTGTTGGTGGCTCAATGATGTGTTTAAAAACTTTAAACACCATTCTTCATTCTCCACCCTTAGTGTTAGTTCCCCTCTTTCAACATCAATCAAAGCTCTCCCCGTTGCTAGGAATGGCCTCCCCAATATGATCGAGATTTCCGCGTCTTCTTCCATATCGAGGATGAGGAAATCTGCAGGAAAGAAGAATTTCCCTACTTTCACAATTACGTCCTCGATCTTGCCTCTTGGATGAACCATCATTCCCGCTAGCCGCAGCAGTTATCGTGGTTAGTTTGGCCTCACCCAACTCCAATCTCTTGAATACTGATAGGGGCATTAGATTTATACTTGCCCCTAAATCACATAGCGCTATGTTGCAATTTACCTTGCCCACTGTGCAAGGTAGTGTGAAGCTCCCTGGATCTTTTAGCTTAGGTGGCAACTTCTTCTGCAAGATAGCACTACACTCTTCTGTTAGTGCTACTATTTCGCACTCGCCGCCTTTTTCTTCTTCTTCCCTAAAATCTCCTTCATAAACTTGAAATAGGAGGGCATCCGCTCTAATGCTTCATGAAAGGTATGTTGATATGCACTTTTCAATGTCTCCAAAAATTTGGAGAATTGTTTATCAACCGCCTTTTGTAGTCTCTGGGGAAAGGGATCTTCTCAGATACTCCTTCTCCGGAGTTTTCTCTCTTGTTGGGCTAGGCTCAATCACCTTCTTTTTCTAACTCGCTTGCTCAACTACCGGTTGAGGTGATCACGCTTCCAATCGCTTCCACTTCTCAACCGCATCGCTCGACATTGCTTTCTGATTTACCTCAGATTGCTTGCAATGCCCTGGCTCGATGTTTGCTTGTTTGCGGTGACTCATTGAGTTTCCGTGTTCTCGAATGAAGATCTAGCTTCGCTGAATCGGTCCGTGCATGTGCGTTGCCATACCGCCACTGCTCGCTTTTCTTTAATCGCGATCAATCGCTGATGCTGGGCTTGAGCGGGCGGTTGTTGATTCTGCATCGCTGTTCTCGATATCGATCCCTATACTGATTTTGCCGCACGATATTGGTTCTGCCGTACTCGGTTCTCACGCTCGATATTGATTCTGCTGGCCCTGATCTCCTTTCCATGAGAAATTTGGGTGATTCCTCCACCCTGGATTATAAGTGTTTGAGTAGGGGTTGTTCTGTTGCCTCTGGTAATTACCTACTGCTTGACACTCTGCCTGCTCCATTGGTATATTTTTGGGATCCACCAAGGACACCTATCAAATGTATGTGGGCCACCACATATCTCATGCCTTTTAGGTATCTCATCGACATTTATCGACATCAGTATGTCACGCAATCGCTTTCGCTAGAAGAGCCACTTGGGCATTCAAGGCAGCAATATCATCTATCTCGTGGACTCCCACGGTTCTTCTCCCACTAGTCGCCCTTTCTTCAGTGACATGGTTGTTAGTGGCCATATCTTCTAATAACTCATGAGCGTCGTGGGCTGTTTTCCTCATGAATGCTCCACTGGCCGCATCTATGATGATTCTCGTTGTGCTCGCCACCGTTGTAGAAGATGTGGACCAAGTTCCACAACTCAACGCAATGGTGTGGACACTTCCTTTGTAGATCCTTGAACCTTTCCCAAGCTTCATAAGGACTCTCCATCACTGGTAGAAGTTGTTCAACTCCTCGCAATTTTGTTGCTTTACATGGGAAAGAACTTGGCTAGGAATTTCTGCGCTACCGTGCCATGTGAATATCGAATCGGTGGCGTGAATTCAACCATACTTTTGCTCTATCCCCGAGTGAAGGGAAAGAGCCTCAACTGACGGCATCATCGCGAACGCCGTATATTCGAAAGTGGCACATAGCTCCAAGAAATTAGCTATGTGCATACGTGATCCTCCACGGCCTCCGAATTGCACCGTGTTGTACCATGCCTAATCGCCGCTTTATTTCGAAATTGTTGGCTCTATCAGTAGGAGCCTAATGCAAGTCTGCGGCTCCATTCACTCGCATCACATAATCTCCCAAACTTCTTTCCGGGCCGGATTTGGACTCTCTTCCACGTCTATTGGCGCTTGCCTAGGTATTCCTGGATGGGGTTGATTCTCTCCTAACCCTTCTCCCATCCCGTTGTTGTTCTGAACGCCGTTCATCTCTAACAAGGTTGCACTCCGCTGATTCTTTCTGTTCTGTTTGCAGGTTTTCTCAATTTCTGGATTGAAGGGAACAAGAGTGTCTGCTCCTCTTCTCCTTCGCATAAACTGACTTCCTGAAATAGATCAAAAACAGACAACAAATCACGGCACCTCGAATTTTCAAAAGAAAAACGTAAAAATTAAAAATTAAAAGAAAAGTTAAAAACCAAATTAGAAATCAAAAATAGATAAATTTGATATTGAACTATGCCTAATCCCCGACAACGACGCCAAAAACTTGATGCGCGTTAAGATGCACACACTTAAACGCAAGTGCACGTTATCGTATCAAGTAGTATAGTCTTAGATAAGACCGAATATCGTCCTCTAGGATTAGGGTTCAAGTACCAATTATCTATTTTCTAGTATCTATTTGGTGGATTAATGATTGATTGGTTGTTTATGACTAAGAATTATAAAAGCTATTTAGAGTATAAAGATTTACTTCAGGAGTGATGAGAATATGGCTTCTATGTATCCTCACTATCCGCTTATGCTACTTACTAATGCATTACTTATGGTATTCTTCTTTTGGAGAAAGCAGGTTTACGAAATCGTTTTATACTCCCGTTAGGGTTATATAAACACTCAACCCCAGTATCGTTCCTTACCTACCTTTCGGTGATAAAGGTAACTTTATAGGAGGATTAAGAACAAAAACCTAGTTGACCGTCACGCACAATGCGCAAAATTAGGGTTGTTAAGCCTCTCATCAACGCTACATAAATAATTGAGGTATTTTCATCCCCAATCCAAGAATGTCTACCCAACTTACAGCATATTCACAATCCCCCCTTTTCAGAATCTGATTAGAAATCATATAGTGATAATTAGTTGTCAATTAATTACCAAGAATTCAACTCAATTATTGGATAGATCTCACAATAAGAACAATAACCATAAGCATGCATTAATTTATAACATAAGTTTCAAGCAATTCAACATAGAAAGCCCTATAAGAGAATTAGTTCCTAGCCATAAAGATGACAAGAACTAATTCCATGTTCATCATGCAAACCGAAATAAAGTAAAAGAAAAGGAAAAGAAATTACTAAATTAATGGTATCCAATCCAAGCAAAGTCTTGAGTCATGTGCAAGGGCACCTCAAAACTGTCTGTGGTTCTCCTTTTAGTAGCAAACCTCCTCTTTTTCTTCAAGCCCGGCCCTAAATTCGTCCAAAACCTAATTTTTCCGCGTCGGCGCCGCGCCTGCGCAGACAGCGCCGCGCCGAAGTTCTCGCAATCCGTCGGTGTTTTGGCGCCATCTCGCCGTTCGAGGCGCGCAGTATCTTCTGTAGCTCTCGGATGTTTAGCGCCGCGCCTCAGATTCGCTGCTCGGTAGCGCGCGCCAAGTCTTTTGCCTCGAATAGTGGCGCGCGCCGCTGATCGCAGGGAGCCATGGCCGCTTGTCTCGATTTCGCCTGCTTGCCACTTTCTGCTGCTCGCATCTCCTCTTTTGCCCTCTTTTTGCTCCTTTTCCGCCATTTGCCATTTTAACCACTTTGACTCAAAAGAAAGAAAAATTATCCTAATACGACACTTATATGTGCAAAACGGGACAAAAGACTAACTAAAACTGACTCAAAAGGTGTATATAAAATACACCGATCAGTGGCTCTTCAGCCAGGGATGGATATTGCCAGGATGCAGGCGTACGCACAGGGGATTGAGGACAGAGAGAGGCAAGATCAGCTAGATTTGGGCCAGCCCAAGAGGGCCAGGACAGCAGTTCTCGTGGCGCTGAGGCGGCAACCTCGGCAGACTAGGTCCACATTCCAGCCAGCACAGAGTGCTCCTTCTCAGTTTTCCGGCAGGAGGTCTGATCAGCAGGGTTATTCAGGAGCAGGTCAGGGCTCCAGGACTTCAGGTTTTCAGGGAGGCAGAGACCAGCACCAATCGAGACCACCTACCTCTCGGTGCGTTCGATGCGGTAGGTCTCATCCGGGCGAGTGCCGTATGGGTTCGGGAGCGTGCTACTCTTGTGGCCAGCGGGGCCATCTGAAGAAGGATTGTCCGTCCTTAGGCGGCGGGAGCGTTACGGTTCAGCCGACGGGGTCTGTTGCTGGATCTTCATCTTCGATGGTTAGACGCCCCGGAGGGCAGGGTACTTATGGGCCAGCAGGCCGCGGCAGAGGTCGTGGTAGGGGTTCCAGTTCTAGCGGTCCTCAGAACCGCATATATGCTATGTCCAGTCGACAGGACCAGGAGGCGTCACCAGATGTCGTCACAGGTACATTATTGGTTTCTTGCTGTGATGTATATGCTTTGATAGATCCAGGTTCTACCTTGTCCTACATATCTCCTCATATTGCCAGTAGAATAGGGATAGAGCCCGAGTCCATAAGACCTTTTGAGGTGGCTACGCCCGATGGTGATTCATGGTAGATGGCGGGTGTATAAGGCTTGCCTGTGACTATAGATACCGCCGACTTCAGCCGACTTGATAGAGTTGGATATGGCACTTTGATGTGATTATGGGTATGGATTGGCTAGCATCTTGCTATGCCAACGTGACCGTAGAGAGATTAGTTCGTTCGGTTCAGCTTTCTACGAGCCGGTGCCAGTGGAAGGGAATCTTTGACGCCGGCGGTAAGTTTATTTCTTACCTCAAGGTCGGAAGATGGTGCGGAAAGAGTACATCTATCATATGGTTCGTATTCGACATCGAGGTGAGATACCGACCTTCATCGCCCGGCCGTTAGGGAGTTTCGGACGTATTCCCGACGAAGCTTCGTATCCTCCCGAGGGAGATTGAGTTTTGCATTGATTTGGCGCCAGATACTTGACCGATATCTATTCCGCCATACAGGATGGCACCTGCCGAGTTGAAGGAATTGAAGGACCAGCTGAAAGACTTGCTGGAGAAAGGCTTTATCAGGCCAAGTGTTTCTCCCTGGGGAGCGCCAGTATTATTTGTAAAAAAGAAGGATGGGACGCTGCGTATGTGTGTTGATTACAGGCAGCTGAACAAGGTAACTATCAAGAACAGATATCCCCTCCCCAGGATTGACGATTTGTTTGACCAGTTGCAGGGTGCAAAGTGTTTTTCCAAGATAGACATGCGGTCTGGTTATCATCAGGTGCGAGTTAGAGAGATAGATATCCCAAAGACTGCATTCAGGACCCGGTATGGGCACTATGAGTTCAGGGTGATGTCTTTCGGTTTGACCAACGCCCCAGCAATATTCATGGATTTGATGAATAGGGTGTTCAGGCCATTCTTGGATATGTTCGTTATAGTGTTCATTGATGATATCTTGGTGTATTCGCGCACAGAGCAGGAGCATACAGATCATTTGAGGACGGTATTGGGAGTCCTCGTGACCGCATTGTATGTCAAGTTCTCGAAATGCGAGTTTTGGTCAGCCGTGGCTTTCTTAGGGCATGTTATCGGGCCGATGGTATTCGGGTTGATACAATAAGATTGAAGCGATCAAGACTTGGCCCGCACTCCACTACACCGACGGAGTGCGCAGCTTTGGGCCTTGCGAGTTATTATCTGAGGTTTGTAGAGAAGTTTGCTTCTATTTCAACCTTTGACTAAGTCGACTGGAAAGCGGCTATGTTCGCCGACGGATACTTGTGAGGAAAGTTTCCATTACTAAAGGAGAAGTTGACGATCGCCTGGCTTCTTACTCTTCCGGAGGGCTTAGAGGATATATGGTTTATTGTGACGCCAGTGTCGGGCTTGGGTGTGTCTTGATGCGGACGCAGAGTTATAGCTTATGCATCTCGACAATTAGGAAGCATGAGAAGAACTATCCCACACATGACTTGGAGTTAGCGCGATGATTCATGCCTCAAGATCCGGAGACATTACTTATATGAGTTCATGTGGACATTTACACGCACCACAAGAGTCTCCAAGATATCTTCACCGGAGGAGCTGAACTGCGGCGAGACGGTGGTTGGAGCTACTGGGATTACGATGTTGATATTCGTACCACCTGGGAAGGCCAATGTAGTTGCAGATGCCCCAGTCGCAGATCGATGGGTAGTCCGTCGATGTTCACCAGAGAAAAGGGATATGGTCCGAGAGTTACATCACCAGCGAGCCTTGGGGTTCGTTTGGTTGATTCTGTTAGTGACGAATTCGTGTTCGAGAGGTTGCCGAGTCTTCCATCGCCGGCGAGGTGAAGAGGCGACGTATGAGGATCCGATTTTGGTACGATGCATCGACGCAGCCTTCCGTAAGGAGAAGAGTCTATTTGAGGTAGCGCTTTGATGGTGCTAAAATTCGAGGGCCGGTTGTGTGTTCCCGATGTGACAGACTTCGCCAGATTCGTGAGGCACACGGTGCTCGTTATTCTATTCATCCGGGTCGACTAAGATGTATCATGACCTCGGTCGTGTATTGGTGGGATGGCCTTGCGGGGCGTTGCGGAGTTCGTGGCACGCGTCCGAATTGTCGAGTTAAGGTTGAGCACCGAAGCCGATGGTCATTGCAGTTATCGATATTCCGACTTGGAAGTGGGAGGTGATAAATATGGATTTTATTACAGGCTACCTACCACTCGGGAAGCATGATTCCATTTGGGTAATTGTCGACAGTCGAAATCACCATTTTCTTCCTGCGAACGACGTTCTCACCGAGGACTATGCGATTATATATTAGAGAGATTGTGAGACCGCACGAGTCGGTGTCGATTATATCGATAGAGAGCCCGCTTCGGCTAACTTCGAGGTCTTTTGAAGGATTAGGGACACAGTGAGTCTCAAGACGGCGTTTCATCCTCGTGACCGACGGATGTGCCGAGCGCACTATCCGCATAACCGGAGGATATGCGGGCTTGTGTTATTGATTTCGATGGTAGCCTGGAGGATCATTTGCCTCTTGTGGAGTTTGCTTACAACAACAACTACCATTCCGATTCGATGGCGCTTATGAGGCCTTATACGGGAGGAAGTGCAGGTCACCGATAGGCTGGTTCGAGGTGGGAGAAGTTCAGTTAGTCGGGCCAGACTTAGTTCAGCAGGCAGTGGATAAGGTGAAGCTTATCCAGGAGCGGTTGTTGGCAGCTCAGAGTCGGCAGAAGTAGTATGCAGATCATCGGCGTCGACACTTGGAATTTGAGATAGATGATTGGGTTTTTCTAAAGGTATCGCCCATGAAGGGCGTGATGAGATTTGAAAAGAAGGGGAAGCTTAGCCCAAGGTACATTGGGCCGTATCAGATTGTCCGTAGGGTAGGCAGGGTTGCCTATGAGTTATATCTGCCGTCCGATTTGGAGGCGGTACATCCAGTTTTCCATGTGTCCATGTGGCGGAAATGTATTGGAGATCCATCTAGAGTGCACCCGGTTCATGATGTCCAAGTGACAGAGGAGTTATCGTATGAGCAGAGTCCCATAGCGATACTCGATCGTCAGGTTAGACGACTTCGGACGAAAGACGTGGCTTCCGTCAAGGTAAAATGGCGGAACGAGAACAGGGAGGAAATGACGTGGGAAGCAAAGGATGACATGATGAAGAAGTACCCTCACCTATTTCCTATACCTCCAGGTAACCCACTTTCCTGCTTGTTAGTTTTGATTTAGCATTTACGCTTCAGTATGTTGTGGCTCGTGGAGCTTCTTTATTTGCAAAAGAATAGTTAAGAGGGTCTATGCCGATGTTGTGATTTGAGTAAGCCTAGAAGGAACATTCGGGATGAATGTTTCTAAGGGGGGAAGAATGTTATACCCCATAGTTCTGACCCTACGTATGAGAGCGTACGAAAGCATGTATGACTTAAAATTTTCAAAGGATAGGTTGACGGATTATTCCGGACGGGTTTTAGTCAACTTTGATGCGGGTTATGACCCGATACATTAAGAGTTCCTAAGTGTTTCAAAGGCCTAGGGCGTAGTTCGTGGAGTCTAGATTCCAACGCAACCAACCGTTCGTCGATAGGACGTCGGAGTAGAAAGTTATGAGAGTTACAAGTTCAGTGCGCAGTCGGACAGAAATGTGTTTCGGACAAAGGCGACAGGGCCGCGGCGCCGAAAGTACTGAGGGGTCGCTGAAGTTGCAGCGCCGCGGCGCCGAAAGTTCAGAGAGGCTGCGGAGGTTTCAGCGCCGCGGCGCCGAGGCGGGATTTTTGGGCGGAAAAACTTAGGAAAAGTCAGATTTTTCTTTTAAAAGACCTTGGGAGGGTGACAAGTGTCCCCCCCATCTGATTTCTTGCATGCAATATATTGAACAAGTCTTGAAGACTTGGTCATCTTCCAATTTCTCTCTCTCTCTAAAGCTTAAGCTCCCCCTTCTCTCTAAAATTCCAAGAGATATTTTAGCCTTAGGAGAAATCTGAAAAGTAAAAGGCAAGAAGGAAACTTGTGGCTAGCTTGTGAAGGTTGTTGTGGTGGTATTCTTGGAAAGGAGGCTAGCAAAATTGTTGGAATAAATTTGGCTAAAGCTCTAAGGTAATGGTTCCTCCTTTATAATTAGTTTTTAGTGTTGCATGTTAAGAAGAAAGAACTTGTGGTAGTAAATAATGCTCTTAGACTCATTGCATGTAAGAACTATGGTTTGAATGGGAAGGAATTGGTTAAGAAGATATTATGAGCATGTTGTAGCCTAAAAACTACCTTAGAATTGTTAAGTGAATTGTTGTACCTTATGGGGCAGAATTTTACACACCCAAGTTAGGTGTGTAATCCCCTTTGAAATGTTGGATTGTTGAGCCTTAAATGTGGCGTTTGGATGATAAATTCGGCCTTGAGAAAGGTGGCAAAGTGAGTAGAAACAAAGGAAATGCTGCCCAATTTTCCATAGAATTTAGTGGCTTTGAATTTGGATTATTCTACATTGAAATTAGAGGTTAATAAACGTATCATGGTTATTTTAGGTTGACATATTACTTGCGGTAGTTTGGACTTAGCAAGTGGATTGACCAAAGAGGTATGTGAAGCTTTCCTATCTCTTGAGCATGAATAGATGAAACTATGTAGTACGGTAGACGTACAAGATTTGGTATTCTTACTTGTTTTAAGTATATAATGACTTGTTTCGTTTTAAGAATGTATAAGTCCCTTGGTTAGGGGAAAAGTAACATTTTACTAAAGTGTAGAGTTAATATAACAACTTTATGGGAAGTTGGTTTATTAGCTTCATAAAAGGTTAATGAGAAGAGATTTACTCTAAGTAAGATAAGTATATGAAGAGACAAAATGGTTTTACGGCATAAATTGCCCAAGGGTTTTTATGTATAAAGAAGAGTCATTTTTAAAAGAGTCAAGCATGTAGTACTTGGGTTAAATTCCCGGAGTTCTTTTATTAAAGATATAATTAAGTGCCTTAAGTAAACTAAAATGAGAGAGTATGTGAACAAGACTAATAAGAAGTTATAAGTTTTCTTAACTTATTTATGATTATGATATGATGACAGTTTGAGCTAGGGTAAGAGTATATCCAAGGCAAGCCCCAAGATCGTTATACCACCTTCTTCAGTAAGAGTATATCCGAGGGCAAGCCCCAAGATCGTTATACCATCCGCTTGGTGTAGAGTATATCCGAGGAAAGTCCCAAAGATCGTTATACCATCCGCCTGTGGTAAGAGTATATCCGGCGGGTAAGTCCCCAAGATCGTTATACCACCGCTCCGTGGATTTGCTACCCATGATGCGAGGAATACCTCACGCGAGTCCTTATGGGCTTACGCGGTGAAATAGTCCCACGCGGGCGGGTACAGCTATGCGAGAATACCTCATGCGGGTCCACAGGACTATGCGGGTGAAATAGTCCCGCGAGTAGGGTGTGCTTGATACTACGGGCGAGGTACCCTGTTTTGATCCTAAGACCCCTATTTTATGCAGTAGTATATATATATATACTTGTCACTCTCATTGTTAGTAAGGCACAGTAAAAGGTATTTTGATTGTCTTCCATGACTCCAGCTTACTCTTAGACTTATGATATCATTATTACAGTATTTTTCAGCTTTACATACTTGGTACATATTGTAATCGACCCCCTTCCTGGGGGTTGCGTTCACGCCGCAGTAAGGTAAGCGGTGTGGATCCTCGTTCTTAGGATCACTATTCCTGTCGAAGCTCCATTCCTCAAGCTTGTTTATCGTACCGGATATTCCCTGATGCTATAGGTATTTTGTACATTCAAGGGTATGGCGGGGCCCTGTCCCGCCACAGTTGTTATCTTTAGAGGTCTGTGGTCACCTATGTGTTTTGGGCTATAAGAACCAGTTGTACTACTATACTTTTGTTTAAGAATGTTTTATGAAAGGCAGCCTTATCGGCTGGCCAGTGATGTTTACCTTTTTATAAGTTATGTGTTATGTATGTTCCGCTGCTATTCTCTGACATATACCGAAGTGCGTGCCCTGGTAGGTACCGCCGCGCCCTGTGGTCGGGTCGTGACAACACCAGATCCACAAGAGAAGCCATATGAAGTGAGAACAACACTGTTGACCTTGGCCAACTCCCAGACTCAATTCATGGCAGAAACCAGGTCCTCAGCAAACACAATTTATGGCAGAGACCAAACAATTCATGACCGAGACTAGGTCATCTATTAGGAACTTGGACGCAAATTGGGCAGTTGGCAGGGAAATTGAATGACAGACTTCAGGGGACTCTCCCTAGTAACACAGTAATGAACCCAAGGGAGCAGTGTCAAGAAATCAGCTTGAGGAGTGGGAAGAAGTTATAGCAGGTTGCACCCCAACCAGTGGTTGAAAAGGAGAAGGAGTTGGAGAAGACAGTTGATGCAGAAAAAGAGGGGTTTATTGATGACCGCCCTATATTAGAGAAGGCTCCACCAGTAGTTATGAGGGAATATACAAACAAAATTCCATACCCTCAAAGACCACAGAAGAAGTCTCTAGATAAGCAATTTTCAAAAAATTTGGAGGTCTTCAAAAAGCTGCACATCAATCTATCGTTCATTGAAGTTTATGAAAGAAATCCTTTTTAAAAAGTGGAAGTTGTCAGACTATGAGATAGTGGTGTTGACAGAGAAGTGTAGTGCTATATTGCAGAAGAAACTTCCCCCGAAGTTAAAAGATCCAGCGAGTTTCACATTACCTTGCACTATAGGGAAAGTGACATGCAAGCAGGCTCTGTGTGATTTGGGGGAAGTGTCAACCTGATGCCCCTCTCTGTGTTTAAAAGACTTGATTTGGTGGAAGCAAGGCCAACCACAGTCACTTTGCAGCTAGTTTATCACTCAATTGTGCATCATCAAGGAATAATTGAAGATGTATTGGTGAAAGTAGGTAAATTCATCTTTCCTGCTGACTTCATCATCCTAGACATGGAAGCCGATGAAAATATGTCCATCATCCTTGGGAGACCATTCCTACCCACAGGGAGGGCACTGATTGATGTTGAGAAGGGAGAGCTCAAGCTCTGAGTTCAAGATGAGGAGATGACCTTCATTGTTTTCAAGCCTCCAACTGATCCACAAGTCAATGATAGATGTTTTGCGGTTGGTGTCATTGAAGGAGTTGTCTCTAAGAAAAGCCTCACAAGTAATGATGCTCATGGGGTAACATTGAAGCAAGGCGCAGAATAGGAGAGTAAGAATTCTGAACTTGTGAATGATGCTGTGAATATTGACCAAAGGGTGAACCTCTCCAAACTCAGCCCAGTGAAAAAGAAGAGGAGAAGGAGAAAGAGAATGGTATTGAAATGGATATGCGGATGGGATAATCTACCCCCCTTGATTGAGTAAGAAAACTGCGTCCGGCTAAAAGACGTTAAAGACAGCGCTACTTGGGAGACAACCCAATGTTTAATTATGGTATTTCAATTTTTGTTTTAGTTATTTTATTTTGTCTTGAATAGTCTCACGGTCTTAGGTTTTGTCTTGTGTTTTTTTATGGCAGATGAACTAGGGACTGACCCCAAGTGGAAAAAATGACAAAAATGCTGAAAAGGGAAAAATTGGCAGCAGCGCCGCGGCGCCAATCTGCAGGATCGCGACGGCAAAACTTCAAAGAACAATTCCCGTCGTCAGCGCCGCGGCGCGAATCTGCAGGGCCGCGGCGCCAAAAGTTCAGAGAGCCCTAGTGTTGTGCAATTTCAAGAATTTCCTTCCAGACCTCCGTTATGACCCTTGTTTTGCGTTTGTAAGTTGTCCCTTTATTTTTAGTCTTCACACATTGGGGACAATGTGTCGATTAAGTTTGTGGAGGGTCTTACTTTGTTTTATTGTTTTGTTTTGAGTCCTTTTTGTTGTGTTTTGTTTGTTTTATATAGTTTTGTGAGTTATAATTTTTTTTTATGGATCAAGCATGTTGTAGTTGCTAAATATATTGAGTGGATAAAGTGGGATAACGTAATAGAATTAAAAGCAAAAATCTGTGTGTTTAAGTTAGATATGTCAAAAATTCATGAATATCTATTTATTTGGATATTTGTGCTTACCATATGTGTTGTCAATTATGGAAAGAAATGTTGAAAATGTCTAGAAAAACCTATTTGATTGTTATTTTAGGCGAAATAGTTAAGATATACATGTTTAGGGAAATGATTTAGGCATTCTTTGATAGCACTTCTGACCATTCATTACCTACCCTGACATAAATTGTATCACTAGTCAACCCCTTTGAGCCTAAAATAATATCTTTGTTTGACTCCCTGTGATTCATTTGTTGTGCCATAAGTAATAATGGAAAACTATTTGAATGAAAAGTGTTGAAAAATAAATAAAAAGAAAGTGAAAATTTGATGCACCCCAATGAAAAATATGCAAAAGTTAAAGTTTGGGGGTGCTTGTTATTGATAATGTGTCTCATTCTCTCGAAAGAAAAGGGGGGAGAAAATAGGTATGAGATTAAAAAATAAGTCAAAAAGAAGGAAAAAGGAGTTGAATGAAAAATGTTTATGGTACGTAATTGAGCCTAAATGCCTACTTTTACCTACCCCTGCCTAAGCCTACATTACAACCCTTTGAAAGTCCTGATGGTCTCTAATGTGTATGTCTATGATTAGTGGAGAATTAAGTAAACAGGTCTATAGAAATTTGGGAAAGATGGAATGAAATTGACATGCATAAGTTAGGTGTTTGTATTTCCAGTGATTATGATATAATTGAATTTGCGAAATATCTAACTTGAAATTCTAGATTGCTAAATATTCATGTTATTTATGTTCTAACATATTATCCTAGTTTTCATCTATGAATTTGAGGCAGCATTGTTATGGCTACTTGATCTATTTCATAGAATCTTTTCTTTGGTTTTATTTTTGTTTTTTGTTTAGTGATTTACTCGAGGGCAAGTAAAGTTCAAGTTTGTGGGTGTTTGTTGAGTGTATTTTAGACACACTTTTGAGTAATTTTTAGTTAGTATTTTACTCTTTTCTTTTGCGTTTAGTATAGTGTTAGGTGTGTTTTTCTTTCTTTGGTGTTACAACAATCATAAAGGAGAAAGTATTGCTTTTGAGGATGAAATTGCACAATAAAAGGCCAAAAAATGAAGCCTAAAAAGTCTCGGAAGCATAAAATAAATCAGATCAAATCCGGACAACAAAATACACTGTCAACCGCACGGGGTCTACATGATTAAAGCGTCGTGGCGCCAGAATGCAGGGCCACGACGCTGGAAGTTCAGAGAGCTGCAGTAGTTTTTGCGCTGTGGCGCCAAAATGCAGGGCAACGGCTCTGACGCGAGAATTTCCAGATTCTGGGCCGAATTTCAGAAGGGTAAAAGGGTCTGAAACGCAATTTTTCTCAGATATAAAACCTTGTCATTATGGGGAGATTTTAACATACTTTATATCATACTTTGGAGACAAGAAAGGAGGCAAGAACACAATTGGAGACTCTTGTTCAAGTTCTTTTTCTTCCCTTTATTTTATTACAGTTTATGTTGGATATTTGTAAATTAGTTCTTAGCATGACAATGTCTAGGAGCTAATTTCATTATTAGGGTTTTTCGTAGAATCGCTTGAAACTCTTTCATACAGTTAATGCATAGTTATTGATTCATTCTTCATCTATACTAAGATCTATTCAATATTGTAGTGATTGTTTGATAATTGACTGGCCATTAATTGTCATAACTTATATGATTTCGAATCGAGATCTGAAAAGGGAGATTCGAATATGCTGTAGTTTTTTAGACATAGGTTAAAATCGTGGACGAAAGTACTCCGATACTTGTGTAGTATTTAAGATTATTGTTCTTAATCCTCCTGTGTGGTAAAATCTATCATAGAAATATAGAAGGTTTCTGCATAAGGTTGACTTTTTATATGTCCTAACCGCAATATAGAACAGATTAGTTAACATGTTATCTTAATAAGAAGAAGAGTCATTAGCATTGCATTGACACGTGAAAGAGTGAATAGTTGAGGAGATTGGAAACCCTAATTTTCTTCATAATTATTTTAAACCAAAGTATTATCATCCTTAGTTTAAATCTATGCATTTTACTTAGTCTTAATTCTTAGTTTAAAATCACAAACAAAAGAACATTAGCCAAATAGATACCATAGATTAGATATTCGGTACTTGACAAACCAGTCTCTGTGGACGATAACTCGGTCTTACAAACTATATCACTTTAACGATACGTACACTTATGTAAGCACAGAAATATTGCAACACCCATAAGTACTGCAGTTCTTGTTTTAGACTGCATTTTATCAATTTGTTGCACAATTTTTGCATGACATAGGCAATCAAATACTCTAAAATGACTTAGAGATGGTTTTATTTTGTTAAATTTTCATAGGGTGAAATACCAACTACAGAAGATGGCATTCTGTTTATAATATAAACTGCTGCAGTCTGCACACAGTATCTCCATGGGATATTAGCTTGTAATCTCAAAACTCTTGTTATTTTTAGAATGTGTTTGTGCATTCTCTCAGTTATTCCATTTTGCTGAGGAGAATATGCACGTGACTTTTGACGAACAATTCCTTCCCTTTTAAACAGTATAATACAATTTATTTTCAAATTCTGCCTCATTGTCTGTTCTACATATTTTGATAGACTTATTGAATTGTGCTAGGAAAGAAAATACTGTAGGATAATAAACACATTAGATTTCAACTTTAAAAGATAAATCCATGTCATTCTACTATAGTCATCAACAACTGTTAAGAAGTATTTAAAGCCATTAATAGGGGGAGTTTTATAAGAACCCTAAATATTCATGTATACAATATCAAAACATCCAATGCTCTTTATACTACTTGTAGGAAATATATGTCTAGTTTATTTTGCACATTGACAAATAATACGCTTATTGACTACTTATACTATACTACTCTTTGCATTAGGCAGTAGCTTGTACAATATAGAGGAAAAAACATGTCCAAATTTCATATGTCATAGAGTAACCTCTGATTGACTATATTCTTGACTGGTTTTTACAACTACACTTACACCAGATTTATGACCTTCAGTTGTTTCATTTAGTAGGTATAATCCATATTCTAGTCTACTAATTTCCTTCACCTTGTCATTTGAGAGATCCTGAAATATACAGGATAAAATAAGATTGTACATTTTAATTCTCTTGTGGCATTTGATACAAACATCAAATTGTATTTTAATTGTGGCAACAAAAATATATTCTCAAGTGTACTTCTAGGTGACATAAAACTAGAACCATTATGGACCATAGAAATGTCCCCATTTGGTTGATAATCTGATTTGCATTTTTACTTTTGACAATAGTGACTTTGTCTAACATTTCCATATTAGACACCATACGATTAGTAGCTACAATGTCTATAATCCACTTTACTAGTTTAGCTAAACAAGTACTATCAATACATGTAACCTTACCAGTTGAGTCAACATCATTAGTGTCTGCATTATTTGCACTTGCTGAGAAACAACTACTCTTACTAATAATCTGTAGAATTTGATCATATTATTCTTTGGTGAACATACAAGCTCTAGTATGAGTCTGATTGTCAGCTAACATCTGTGGAATTTTACCTTGATTAAGCAACCCTTGATACATACTAGTAATATTTGCAGCTATCAGACCTTCGTTTGCTTGATTTGTAGCAACCATTATCCATTGCCACCATTTTTATTTCCATTTCTAGAGTACATGGATGCGGCTTCATATTAACTTATATTTTGATTTTCAACCCTCTGAACCATACTTGACTGATCATAATGACTCATTGACTAATTTGCGTTGGAAGGTCCTGCACCAAGTAATTCAGTAGACATAGAACTGCTTGCCCTTTGACTTTCATCATTAATTATCATAGCATATGCCTGATTCATTGAAGGCAATGGACTCATTAGAAGTATCTGACTCCTAGGTTGTGCGTATGACTCATTTAGACCCATTAAGAATTGATACAACCTTAATATTTGAATGTAAACTATAAAATCTCTATATTTTTCACAGCTACAATCATGTGATGGTACAAGGGCCGTCAAATTCATCCCATAAACCTTTGAGTCTAGTGAAATAAACAGATACTGAACATGTTCCTTGAGTCAAGGTTGCTATGTCCTTATGAATACTAAAGGTTTTGAACTATTTATCTCATCAAATCTTTCCTTCAACTCTTCCAAGCTGATCAAGCATTCATAGCATAAATCACACCACTAATCAAATTGCTAGCTATTGAATTCATTATCCAAGAAAGAACTATATCATTGACTCTATCCCATTGCCCAAAGTTCTTCTCTGAATTTTTTCTCTTACAAGATCGATCAACTAAATCAAATTTATTTCTCCCCATTACAGCTAGTCTCATTGATCTAACCCATAGAGCATAATTTGCACTACTAGTTAGTTGAAAAGAAACCAAAGACACACCACTTACATAGGATGCATGCAAATAAAGAGAATGATTATGGTCAATGATTTGATTAGAGCCAAGTGTTGTCTGGCCTCCAGAAATCCCAATTGGTGTTGCTGTATTGTTGCTACCATTCACGATATTATGCCAATTTTTACAATTTCAATCATGTATGCCTAAAGTTAGCCTAAAAACGATTAAACCTACAATTTTTTATATATTGCTGCTATAACTTAAATGGTAGTAATGCATATATTTGTGCTCTTGCCTCCATTCCCGCTCCAAAGTTTTCCACCTTTTAGTTGATAGTGAAACTGAAAAGTAATACTACTCACTATCATAAAGTTGGTAAGAATTTATATATCATATGAGGGTGGTAAAAGTTTCATTCGTACTAGATATTTATTATAAGTCAATATATATAAGATATGTGTTTTAAAATAAGTAATTTAAAAAAATCATTTGACCACCCAAAAACTTGATCAACATGCTATAAAAAATGGTCGTTCGGTGCACTAAGCTACCGCTATGCGCGAATCCAAGAAAGGACCGGATCACAAAAGTTTATTGTACGCAGTCTTACCTCATATTTCTGTAAGGGGTTGTTTTCACGGCTTGAACTCAATCAACAGGCTATAAATTAAATTATTGTGTAAATAACATGTGGGTAAGATTTATATATGAGGGTATAGTGAGTGACTCCCAGCCAATCAACATGATTAGAAAGCTTTATGATATGATTGTCAGCTTTAGAAATTGAGTAGTTTATCAAATTCATAATAATGACACACTAGTCATTTGTTTCTTCCTCTTGTAATTGACTATAGCAAAACATGACAATTGAATGCCAAAAAAAGAACAATTTCATTGGTCTCCATAAGAGGAACATTATGTAACAATTATAACTGTCTCTTGTATGTAGGAGATTGTTAAAGCCCATGTCCGTGATGGCCCATGCCCATTTCGGTACAGTGCATAATTGGTAAAGATTGATAGATTTGTCTTAGTGTATATTTGGTAAATAGTAGACTTAGTCTTGTACTATAATTAGTATTATATTATTATCATAATTGTATAGTTAGTCTCCTTATAGAATAGGGATTTAGATGTAAAGTAGGAATAAGATTCTCCTATTGTAACTTGTATATATATATGTCTTTTATTAATAAGAATAATCAAGAAATTATTTTTTTCATGGTATCAAGAGTCTAGGTTCTCTTTACCCTGCTTCCGCTCCTCAAAATTTCTTCTTCTTTTTCTCGAAATTTTTCTCCATATTCTCGATTTTTTGTGTTCTTCCTCTTTCACAAAAACCGAGTATATTCTCTTCCAAAAACCTTTCTCACAAATTCCTTCTCTGAATCTTGTTGTTCTATTCCCTATGGCTGATAAGAACACTGTCACGCCCATTTCCGACCGCGACATTTTTAGCGAATCTCCTGCTTAATAAAAATGTTAGAAAAATAGTATAAAAATGCTAAATGCTTAAAAGTGTTAAAGATGTTAAAAAGGTGCTAAAAGGTTAAAGTAGGGTGCCAAAGTGCTAAATGTTAAAGGGTTCGCGGAGTCGCCACCTAATTAATTGGGTGAATTAGGACACCTAAATGTTAACTAGTTTAAAGTAAACATTAACTCCATTTTAATGGTCTGCTAAACTTAATGAGATTCCGGACAAGAGTTACTTATTAATCTAGAGGGAATGGGTTAGGCACCCTCTAAGATCCGCTAACTTACGGTTATCCTGCCAAACCTAGGGTAATCATTATGTTAAAAATGCGTGTTTTAGAAATATAAAAGATGCTTCAAAATATTTTATAAAAAGGAGGCATGTTGATGAAAGTTTGTAAGACTAATGCTATAAAAATATATATAAAGTTTTAAAGTGTGCATTTATATTGTTTATGATGTAAGCGGTGCAAAGTTGATTTATGGACTATAGATATGCATTTATCTGTGAAATCAGAGAAGCGGTGCGTTAGTTTTAGATATGTCATTCTAACGATTAGGCAAAAGATTAAATATGAATGACAGGCCTAAGATAGATAAATTAGAAGTGTGTTTCAAGTTTTAAAGCTAACCATCCCATTTCATGTATTCAAGGATTAATTGTTCTAGACAACCTATTAATTACAAAGTTAAATGATTAGGCAACAATTTAAATAAATAAGATAAAAGGTGGATATGATTGCGGAGGCTTTCAAGATGTGTGGCGACATCATCTTATCCTATTTTGTCTTAGGAATACTGAAGCGGGAATGCGAATGCGGTGCACGTGGACGCGGGTTGTCATTTGAAGTAGCTCATGATGAGTCTCGCCGTGAGACTCTTCGTTTTGCTCCGATGCATTTCATGCAATAAAAGAAAAAGAAAAGGATTGTAGGTCGTCAAGTCTTTATCAAATAATAAATAAGCATTTGACGTAAAATTTAACACATGGTTTATACTTAAAGCCTATATGCCAGTGCTTTAAACTGTAAGGATCAGTAGATAGTACAATACACGAGAAACAAACCAAGTGGGCTTAGCCCAGATATACGCATAGACTGGATAGCAGTATAGAGGCAAAATGAAGACTTATGGGCCTAGGACAACCTTCACAGTCATGTTCAGCGATGGGAGTCGAAGTAGGTGAGCCCAATCGACATATCCATCACAGGATCGATAGATTACATACTTAACACACACATGCAAGCAAATAAACAATGAACATATATAAAAGAGGGGTATACTAGTGCATACTTTGAATAGATGAGGGAGAAAATACAGTCGTGTATTTTTTATCCAATTGATATGCAAACATGTATCAGCCTTTGCCTTTACTACTCTAGTTAGCTTGCTGGATTACTACAACTGATATTAACACCCAGAATTTGGCATAGAAAATTCATTTCCTATATGTTGTTTCCCCTGTTTCTGCAGAACTAAATGTGCAAGAAAAGACAGATTTTCGCGATTTCCATTTATAACATATCTATCAAAACATTTTTTACAAGCAGAGGGATGACTCTAACACAGTTTATTTTATGCAAGAAATGATGCAGAGAGATCTTGGTTAATGTTTGTCCTATTATTGTCTTTACTCCAAGGTGGTCAATCCAGGCAGAGAACAGGCATTAGTGAAGCAGCAGTAGAACGCACAACAAAGGGAGATGGATGAGTAATTCACACATATATGTCCTCATGGTGATAACAGAGAAGATAAGCATACAATCGATTTGAGACTAGTCAGATACACATATGTCTAGACCTTTCAATGGACTGATACAGCAAGCCAACTAACTCAGGAGTTATCGCATATTATGAGCAGTATATTCAGGAGACATGATTCTGGATATGAAGATGAGTAGTCTGACATGCTATTACCAAATAGTTGAACACACAACATATGTCTGAAACTGATTTTAGACAGTATTATTAAGTTCACTGATTATCACTTATTACCTAGGAATTTAATCAACAACTTACAGCAAGAATGTATCCAGATTAATTAAAGCTAATTTATTCACCACCATATTCATACATTAATGAATACAACAACATAAATTACACATATTTAACACCGAAACACGCAGGAATAAAATGAACTGAATTAAGTTTACCTTCTCCGTGCAGCGAACCGAGGCAGCGTATCAAGTCGTCGGTTCACTCGACGGGTTATTGCGATGCGATTGGAAGTGATGTGGTTTATGGTTGATTCTAGGCTATTATTGAAAGAAAGGTTTCGGATTTGTGCTTTGGATTCCTGATTTTCTTTGGTGAGAACCTCATCTTGGATTTTCGATGATTCCGTGACTTAGTCGATCGCCCTTCTTTCTTCCGCTCTCGCATGGCCGGCTTCTGTTAGTCAAAAAAGGGGAGGTCTGGATTGTTGTCCACCCTTGCTCTCCTTCTCTGTCTTTCATGTGTAAAAAATGGGTTTGTTTATATAGCCACCCTTTGGGTTCTAATATTGGTAAGCATTTAAGGTGCGATTTTCGTCGATTTTGTATCGGATTTTGGGTTGATTCCCTCCTGATTCTTACTGCGATTTCCCGTTTATAAGGATGCGATCTTTGTCATCTTTGGGTCTTGATTCGGTTGCATTTCTTTGGTCAGTACAGTGGCGTCGATATGGTAGTGGATTAGTGGGGGTGATTCGCCGGATTCTCCGACGAGAATCCCGGCATGACGAAGTGCGGCGATTGCTTTTTAGGTCTTTTTCCTTTAGGTTTTGCGTTTAGGTTAAGGGGAAAGGGGCGTTGGGGCGATGGATCTGGGCTGAGGGGCTTTGGGAGGATATAGGATAGGGAGTCGGGTCGGTCACCAAGATAATGGTCGCGGGTGTTGGGCTTGGTTTTAGGGAATTGGGTTAAAGTGTTAGTTTTAGGTAGAGTTTAAGTGTGTTATTAATTAATTAGTGCTAAATAAATGAAATCTAAATTGTGATTAAATTATTTTAGGTGTTTTGTTAGTCTAAGTTTGAGATTAAAAAAATAAAAATAAAGACGGGCGTGCTATTTAATTAGTGCTTAATTTTTATAATGCGATGATGTTATTAAAACTTATTTATTATGCATATTTTATTATTATTTAAGCTAAGATTAAACTATCTTAATATGACTTTAGGTGCTTTATTAATTTTGGCTGGGTTTAAATTATTACAATAATTATGCAATTATTTTTTTGCGTATTTAATAAATGCGGCTATGCTTTTTTGACACGATGTCGTTATTCATCATGCATGTATTATTATTTGAAAGAATTATTAAGAATTGTTTGAGTTTTAATAAAATTGTTTGTTATTAAAAATGCCGAGTGCGGACGTGAGACTCGAGGTGTGCCTAATAATCTACGTGAAATGTGGTGCCATTATTAAATTGTTTATTTATGCATGTATTAATGTTTTATTGCTGCATTTTATTATTTAAAAATTATTGTTGAAAATTGGTGTAATTTTATAGTTAGTGACTGGACGGGAGGGTCAAAATTGGGTGTCAACAAACACTTTTCACCCTGCCCTCACAGTTTCTAATATCAAGAGTGTTCTTCCTATCGTTCTTGACCTAGAAAACGTTCAATATGGGACGTGGACGGAATTATTTAAGATTCATGTTGTTACACCCCGTAATTTCCAAGGGAATGATATGAGAACGTACGTATGAAAATAAGATTTGAATTTTGGAAAGAAAGAAAGATTATTTTTTCTTAAGGAAAAATATCGGGAATTTGTGAAGAAAACGGTTCATTAATTGGAATTTGGTTCTCTAATTTGGTATTTGAGACTTATAGATTATATTGGAATTTTGGATTTTAAGTTCCGGATTTGGTCATGTGGGGCCCACGAGAAAATTTTACGGTTTTGTGGGGCCCACAATATTTTGAGATATTTTGGCTAATTATGGATATTTTGGAGGAAGAAATAATTTGGACCAATAGGGGGCGACACGTGTCACCCCTCCACTTAGTCTTGCAAGACTTGGACTTTAAGATATTTGTGAGACAAGTGGACAAGTGGGTCCCGCCCCACTTGTCTTGCTAGCTTGGCCATACACTTGGCATGATCTCCCCTCTTGGTGATACATTATATACACATAGAGGGCTTGCAAGATTCATCACAACACTTAGAAAATATTTCACCTTCCTTTCTCTCTTAGAGGCTCACGGTTTTGAGTCCATTTCTTGAGCAAAAATTCTTCAATCCTTGATGATAAATCCTCAAACTCAAGACTAAGATCCCTAATGAAGTGCTAAGCAAAGATAACCCCTTAAACTCCAAGAACATGGTATGGCCGAATATAGGAGGGGAAACCCTAAGGTTCCGTCGACTTTTTGGAAGTGAAATACAAAGTGAAGTTGTGTATAAGCAAGATCATAAGGGTCACATATATGTGATTGGAACTTGAAGAAGTGGAGCGAAACAAAAACTGCGGACCATGTACCCCCGGACTGTTTTGGGCGTTTTTGAGGCTTTTGGAAGGTAAAATTTCTTCTTCTTTTAAAGTAATTGGATATTACTTGTTGTTGACATGTATAGATGAGCTTGTACTAAAAATAATGAATATTGAAAAGTATTTGGGCCATTTTTGGCAAGTTGGCCGAGACTAGACAATGTTTGTCGTTGTTGGATTCGTTGGTTATTATTGTTGTTAATAACACTTGTCGCATGTTATATAATGAAGGAAATATAGTTGTTGATAGTTTATATAACTTATATAACATGTTGGAATGAAAATTGGATTAAAAGGAATTAAGGAAAAGGACACGGATTGTAGTTGTTGATCGTAGAATCTATAAAACTGTTGGATTTTGTTATGCAGTTTTTATGGACTGTTTTGGGGTGTAGATATGCTGGAAAATCAGCCCCTAACATACATGTTTAATGTGGTAAAATGACTAGTGAAAGTCCTAAGGAATAAGGGTGTTAAAGGCTTCACATTGTACACTTAATGTTGGTTTACTATGGACTGTATTGTGGACTATTTTAATGTGATTGTGGGGCAGATTTTTACACGTCAAGTTAGGCATATAATCCCCTTTGGTTAACTGTTGGTTGTGCCTTAAATGTGGCTTGTTGGTTGATGAATTCGGGCCTTGAAAAAGGTGAAAAAGTACGTAGAAACAAAGGAAGTGCTGCCCAAATTTCTGTAGAATAAGAGGGCAATTATTTGGTATAAGTCTTATACTAGTAAGTATGATATTGATAGAAGTGCTATCGTCATTATAGGTTGAAGTACTACGTGTAGCATATTCTACTTGGAATGTGGAATAGACGATAAGGTTGAAGTACATTGGAGCGTATTGCTACTTGTCATGTTGGTTAGTCGTCACGAGGTATGTGAACTATTCTTCCTTCTTTTGACATGATTATTTGAAAAACCTATGTGACTTGATTTTGGTGGGTCTATGTGACTTGATTTATTTGAAGTAAATGAATTGATTTTGAAAGTATATGAGTTGATTATGAAAGTATGAGTGACTTGGTTTGAAATGTATAAGTTACTTGAATTACTTTAAAGTTAAGAGATTTGATTTAAAGTTATGAGACTTGATTTCTTTAAAAGATTATGAGACTTTATATTTCAAGTTATGGGACTTGATTTCTAAAGTTAAGAGATTTGATTTAAAGTTATGAGACTTGATTTCTTTAAAAGATTATGAGACTTTATTTTTCAAGTTATGTGACTTGATTTCTAAAGTTAAGAGATTTGATTTAAAGTTATGAGACTTGATTTCTTTAAAAGATTATGAGACTTTATTTTTCAAGTTATGGGACTTGATTTCTAGAGTTAAGAGATTTGATTTATTTTGAAAGTTATAATACTTGATTTGAAAAGTACAAGCTTACTTGATTTTAAAGAAGAGAAGTAACTTGATTTAAATGTATAAGTTACTTGATTGACTTAAAGAGAATAAATGACTAAATGTTGAAAGGAGAAGTTCTTGGTGTAAAAGGGATAAGTTACTTAAGTTTAAAAGTGTAAGTAACTTGAATTTGATAGCAAAAGTATTCTTGGGGTTCAACTCCCTAAAATTTCATGAAATGATTCTTTTTATAAAGAATAGATGTATGTAGTACTTTTGGGTTTAATCCCCTAACATTACATGATTTGAGTCTTCTTGTAAAGAAGTAAATGTACGTAGTACTTTGGGTTCAACTCTCTTACATGACGTGATAATGCATTGGTTGTATTAAAAGGAAAGATGTGGTAGTGTTTTAGTTTTCTAAAATGAAAGATGTTATAACAGCTTTATGAGAAGTTGGTTATAACAATTTGTGGAAAGTCAAGAGATAGTATAAAAGGTTATAAGGAAATCATGTGAGAATGTCAATGATTAAGTCCTTAATATAGTACATGAAATGAAAGTGTCTTGAGTTTATAAAGTGAATGTACGGCGGACGTACATTGTTGTAATGGATCTTAATCCTTAATGAACTATGTGATAGTTCCTTGGTGTTATAAAATGAAAGACTTGTTAGTGTCTTGGCTTCTCTAAAAATGATAGTTCATTATATTTGTGCTAATGAGACTTGAAGATGATTTAAATGGTACATAGTTGCTTGTGATAGCTATATGTGTACAGTCCTTTATATTTGCACCAAGTCTCAAAAATGGGTCAGGTCATGTCGTACCTCGCATGATGGTATTGTCTTGGTCATTTTAGAAAGGAAGGCATGATATTGTCTTGGTTATTTAGAAAGGAATGCATGGTATTTTCTTGTTTATTTTAAAATGAAGGCATGGTATTTGCCTTGATTGTTTTAAAATGAAAGATATGATAGTGCATTGGTCGTCTAAAATGGTGGTTCATTCACTTGGATCTAATGAGAGTTAAAGATTACTTAACTTGCATATGTTGTTCATGATAGTCAGTAGTGCAAGTGTTATATTATTTATTGCGGGGTCAATCCCCGGGACATTACATATTCGTGGATTTGCTCTCCACGATGCGTGTATGGCGTATATGCTCATTGCGGGTCCGTACGGCCTATGCGGGTGAAATAGTCCTATGCGGGTGAAATAGTCCTATGTGGGGCAAATTGCTCCATTGTGAGTCCACAAGACCTATGCGGGTGAAATAGTCCTATGGGGGACAAATTGCTCCATTGCGGATCCACAAGACCTATGCGGGTGAAATAGTCCCTTGAATAGGATTGCATAATGATACTACGGGCGGACGGCCCTAAATTAATCATAAGCTTCCTATTTTAAAACGGTAAAGTTTACTCTTATTACTCACATTGTTAAAAAGACACAGTGTACTGGTAGTTGATTATTATACTTATTACATGCCGACAGTGATGTGGAAATTCCATGGGAATGCTTATCTGATGATGGTTGTATATTATATTTGTTACATGCTGACAGTGATGTTGTATTCCACGAGCATGCTTCTGTGATATTATATGCTGAGGGCAGGTGTCCCGGATTTTGACATGACTTTCATATTTTAAAGTGGTACGATTATTCTGAGTCTGATGATACAAGGTCTGATTGGCTCTGATTTTATATGATACTGTAGGATCTGGTATTTGATTTTCATACTTGCCCCTGTCATTCTTTTGTATAGTCATGATCTTATTTGCTGTACTTTATTTCCGTTCCATACTTAGTACATGTTGTACTGACCTCCTTCGGGGGGCTACGTTCATGTCCGCAGGTCTAGGTATTCAGTTGTGGATCCGTGAGCTTAGGATCCTTGTTCAGCATTTTGGGACAGCTCCAATGTTTCGGAGCTTGTCATTATGGCTAGGTACATTCAGAGGTACGGCGGGGCCTTGTCCCGTCATAGTATTTGTCCAAAATCTTAGAGGTCTATATTCATATGTGGGCTGGACTGGAGTGAGTTGTATTTACATTGTTGTACGGTTATAGACCCATTCGGGTGTTATATATATTATGGCAGCCTTGCCAGCTTTGCCTTTGTTTGTTAAAAGAAAAAAAAAAGAGTATTATTTATCTTCTAAAATTCATGCCTACAAATGGCTACCGATCTACTAAATATTCTTCCTTCTAAAAGTTTGACATATTCATCCCCTCTCAAAATCTTATATAATAAGTCTCCGTCATATTCTCATCTTAGGGTCTTCGGATGCTTATGTTATCCACTGTTTTCATCCACTACAGTCAACATACTTCAGGCACGTTCTACTCCTTGTGTGTTTTTGGGTTTTCCGTCAAAAATCACCATGGTTATAAATGCTTTGATTTGTCCTCTAAACGAATCATAATTAGTCGTCATGTTCTCTTTGATGAATCCAAATTTTCCTTTTCTAAAGTAGAAAAACACGTGTCTAGTTCTTATGATTTTTTGGATGAGCATATATCCCCCTATGGTCTACGTTATTTTTCAGATTTGTCCAAAAAAACGCCGTCAGAGCCGCGACCTACACCCCTAGCACCGTGGCGCCTTCGACAGTAATTCCAGAAATTCCCGAAAATTCCCAAAATTCATCCAATCCAGCCCAGAGTCTTGGTACAGTCACTCGCAGTCAACGGGGTATTTTTAAACCAAAAAGACATTTCAATTTAAATTCTAATGTTATGAAATCCCCCTTACTCTGTAATTTTGTGTCTGCCTTAAATGACCTTAATTGGAAAATTGTCATGACCGAAGAATATAATGTTCCTATTGATAATAAGACGTAGGAGTTGGTACCTCGTCCATCTGGTATTAATATTATTCGGTCTATGTGGATTTTTGTTCATAAGAAAAATTCTGATGGTTCATTTGCAAGGCATAAGGATAGACTTGTAGGTGATGGTAAGACACGGCAGGTTGGTGTGGATTGTGGTGAGATATTTAGCCCGGTGGTCAAGCTAGCTGCCATTAGCACTGTGCTCATCTTGGCTCTTTCAAAATCATAGCTCATTCATCACCTAGATGTGAAGAATACTTTCCTATATGGCGATCTTCAGGAGACAGTTTATATGCATCAGCCTTTGGGGTTTAGGGATACTAGATATCTGAATCATGTCTATCTATTGAAGAAGTACTTGTATGGGCTTAAGCAGTCTCCACGGGCTTGGTATAAGAGGTTTGCTGATTTTGTTTTGACTATGGATTTTTCTCACAGCAGGTCTGATAATTCATTATTCATATATCATCGGGGTTCTTTCCTAGCATACATTCTCTTATATGTTGATGATATTATCTTGACTGCCTCTTCTGATGTTTTGCGAAAGTCCATTATGACACTGCTCAGTTCTGAGTTTTCCATGAAGTACTTGGGCCCATTGAGTTACTTTTTGGGTATTGTTGTAACTCGTCATGCAGGTGGATTGTTCTTAACACAGAGGAAGTATGCAACAGAGATCATTGAAAGGGCTGGGATGTCATCCTGTAAGTCCACTTCTACTCCAGTTGATACTAAACCCAGTTGGGTGTTGCAGTTGGCTCTCCGTATGAGGATCCGACCCGCTATCGTAGGCTTGCAGGCGTCCTTCAGTATCTTACGTTCACGCGACCAGACATTACATATGCAGTCCAGCATGTGTGTTTGTTTATGCATGATCCCAGAGTTGAATATATGAATGCGCTCAAACGCATCCTTAAGTACATTCAGGGAACACTTGATTATGGTTTGCATTTGTACCCTTCGTCGACGTCTACACTTGTCTCATATACAGATGCTGATTGGGGTGGTTGTCCTGACACCAGACGGTCTACGTCTGGCTATTGTATATTTTTGGGTAATAACTTGGTCTCATGGTCTGCCAAGCGTCAATCTACGCTTTCACGTTCAAGTGCAGAGGCCGAGTATCGAGGGGTAGCCAATGTAGTTTTCGAGTCATGTTGGTTACAAAATCTACTTTTAGAGCTCCATTGTCCTATTGAGAAATCTACCTTGGTGTATTGTAATAATATAAGTGTCATCTACCTTCTGGTATCCAGTTCAGCACCAGCGCACTAAACACATAGAGATGGATATTAACTTTGTTCGAGAGAAGGTAGCTAAAGGACAAGTACGCGTCTGTCATGTCCCTTCCAGATATCAGATTGCAGACATCTTTACAAAGGGTCTTCCCTCGGTCCTTTTTGAAGATTTTAGAGATAGTCTCTGCGTACGAAGACCGCCCGCTATGACTGCGGGGGGGTGTTAAAGCCTATGTCTGTGATGGCCCATGCCCATCTCGGTACAGTGCATAATTGGTAAAGATGGGCAGATTTGTCTTAGTGTATATTTGGTAAATAATAAACTTAGTCTTGTACTATAATTAGTATTATATTATTACCATAATTGTATAGTTAGTCTCCTTATAGAATATGTATTTAGATGTAAAGTAGGAATAAGATTCTCCTAATGTAACTTGTATATATGTGTCTTTCATTAATAAGAATAATCGAGGGATTATTTCTTTCAGACATATACTAAGTTGTCTCCATATATGAGGTACAATAACCAACTAGAATTTATTGTGGCGTAGTAAGTATTAATTCATCTTTAATCTGAAAATGTTTGAGTCTTGAGTATGAAGTCATCTTTATTAAAAATGTCTTACTTTTAATATAGGATAATTTGTCAGAAACAACCTTTTATATATGGCTTTTTACCAGAGACAACCTTTTAAAAATTTGGGCAATGTCAGACCTTAATAGTTTTTTTTGTAAGACACAACCTTTTAACATAAATGTCCATATTCCGTTTATTATTTAACACCCCTCATTTAAAAGGTCAAAAATATCCCCGTCTCCTCCCTTCTCTCAAAATCCGACGCCGCCTCGGTAAATCATAGATCCGCCGGAGTTCACCCCCATCACCTCCACGCCCCGTCGCCTTACCACCTGAGACCAGCACCCACATAACCCATCAGCCGCCACTCCCAAAACCCTCACAACCACCGCCGCCCCATCCCGCCTGAGAGCTCAGAGCTCCGGTGAATACCCACGCCCCCGTCGAACCTCACCTCCACTATAAACTTACTCCCCCTCTCCCCCTTTTTTGCGCACTATTGTTATGTCGGAAAATACTCCGGCAACCTTCATTGCTTTTGCTCTGTTTATGGCTAATATTAGACTGTTATTTTACATTTTTGGGTTTGTTGTTTTTATGTAGTTATAGTTGTTGTTGCGATTTTGCTACTGATTTTACTTGTTGGGCTTGCTTTGCTTTGATTTTGCTACTGATTATACCTCCATTGATTTTGCTACTGATTTTGCCTATCGTCGGCTTGCTTTGCTTGTTGGGCATGATTTTTGGTATTTGGCCGGAGTTTTAAACTCCGGCGGATCTCTGATTTACCGGCGAACGGCGGCGGATTTTGGGAGAAGGGAGGAGACGGGGTATTTTTGACCTTTTAAATGAGGGTTGTTAAATAATAAACGGAATATGTACATTTCTGTTAAAAGGTTGTGTCTCACAAAAAAAAAATTAAGGTATGACATTGCCCAAAATTTTTTAAAAGGTTGTCTCTGACAAAAATTCATATATAAAAGGTTGTTCTGACAAATTATTCTTCAATATAAGACTTTTTGGAGCGGATTCAAATTTAGTCAAACCTCGATATGAGTAATACCGAACACAGAATAAGACATAAAAACATGAGAATTTATGAGGACTCGTTCAGATAAAAACAAAAAATTGAGTTGTCTATCATCAACAGCTAGAGGACTTACTTTTTAATATTCTCCATCTCTTTAGGTTACATTTGAAATTCCATATTTTTTTCAAAGTCTTAGAGAAAGATGAATGGAAGTGAAGTAATAATGGTTACCAGATTATGATAAAAGTTGTTTTTCATCAAAAATAATTTAATAGTCAAGAAATCGCAATTGGAATTAGGTCTTCGTTTTAGCTCGAGTTTGACCAAATCTACTCCCCTATTAATTACTCCATTTGAAAACGTCCTTGGTTCAATCGATACATAGTCCGAATGTATATTTTTGAATAACTGAACAAACCTTTTCTTACTTGACTTGTCAAAACACCGGTCAAACCAGTAATTATGTATCACTACCACGTCCAGAAACCAAAAAATAAGATTGTAATAGAGGTTGCTCATAAGACGACATTGCTTGTTATCCTCAAGGTGGAGCTCTAGTCGTCGAAAGGGACAAGTTTAGCAGCGATTCAAGGATAGAACCTTGTAAGTGATATCAATTGATCTGTTCACAAACCCTGATCAATCAGACACATCCCGCGATTTACTAGTAGTAGTGTTAAGGGACTCATATTACTATTTTCAGACATAATCTGGCGTTTAAATATGTTACCTGCTCTTCTTTTGTTGTGGATGAGATATTGTCTCGATTTTGGTGGACTCACTTCATCACCTAATTTTTAGGTTTGAGTTAAATTACATTTCTTTATATATACTGAGCCTTTATATTGTATTGTACCTGCTATAGATGAGATAAAATTGACAGATGGACTTGTAATTGATCTAAAATTTAAACCATGAATTATGTGTATGAAAATAATCATATTAGGAAGAGTTTTCCTTTAAATAAGAGATATGCTATATGAATTTAAACTAATCAAGATTCCATTACGACATTGAACACTACATAGAAAATAAAAAGAAGTGACCATGAGGCTCTAAAGGGTCGTTTGGTAGGAGGTTAGATAACATAATGGTATTAGTTTTGGTATTATTTAATGTCTTGTTTAGTAGTGTTTTTAACTTATATATAAGTATAACTTTTTTTTGGTTACAAATATATAAGTATACCTAATTAACGTATTAAGTATATACTTTTTTTGTTGTGAAGGAACACATGATCGTTTCTTTCGAGTCTTGCAGGGTAAACTCGGATGTATGATAAGCGCAAACCACGTCGGTAGGTTAAACCACACTGACAAGTCAGTGTGAGACTCCAAGAAGCGGGCGGGGCGTTACACAGGGTTTCGAACTTGTGACCAAGCTCTCCCACACCACCCAATGAGGATACCCTTTGTCTTCAAGACCAACTGGTATAGGGCTTCGAATTATTAAGAATACACTTTATTCATTATTATTCTTATATATAATAAATTATGTCGTTAACAATACCAACCCTATTTCTATTACTTAGTCAGTACTATTACAAAAATATTTAAGGTTTATCTTAGATCACATATTTAAAAAAAAAAAATTATTTCTTAAATTTTGTGTCAAGATAATTTCCCCCGCGACAAAGGTCTAAACGTAAACAGTAACCTGTGCACTCTCTCTTTTCTTTGTGAATTTGCGTGCAGGCAATGTCTTATGTCTTACACTGCTGCTGCCTCCAAAATGTCTTGTTTTAAAGTCTCTTCACAGAACACAAAAACAAACTCTTTGGATAGAGAGCCGATGTAGCTTTATTCACAAGTCAGTCACTCATCTTCCCAAGCACACCACCTATGCCAAAATGCTAGTAAAAGTACTCAAGGCCTAAGGGTATGTTTGGAAAGCCACCTAATAATTGGAATTGATGTAATTATTAGGATAGTAATTATACAATTTAGTAATTATATAATATAGTAATTATAACGATTTATTTGTTTGTTAATATAATTATAATATAATTACAAGTGTATTATACTATTATTTAGTTGTAGAAGTGAAATTACACAGTTAAATATTTTAAATTTTAAAATGTAAAAGTTTTTTTATGAACAACTAAACGTTCATGTTTGACAAATATATATTTATATATAGCTATGTATTCAAAATACATATTACTTCAAAATATAGAACTCAATAATTATAAATTTATAACTAATATTGTGAAAAATAACTTAATATGTACAAAATAAATAATATTTTAATTTAGGGCTGGACAGTGGGTCGGGCCGGCCCGATTACGTCCCTTTCCGGCCCCGAATAATTAAAAATAAAATTAGCGGGATCGGGGCTCGAACCGGGACGAGACATGGTATGGTCACTTTGGCCCCGCGATGACCCGTCCGCGTCGTTAGGTCGCTCTAGTCACTTGAAAACCAGTTTGCAAAAATAGTCGTTGCAATAACGGTCATTTTACATTTGGTCGTTTTGCAATGGCCATTTGTGGCCTCCCCCTACCCCCTTTATATTTATTTTTAACCCCTAAGTTATTATATTTACACTTTAACCCAATTTTTCAACTATAAATACATCATTTTCTCTTCTTATTTCTCACGAATCTTCCTACAATCTCTTATCTCTCTAATCTCTCAATCAAACAATTTCTATACAACATTGTCTCTACATATTCAATCTATTTATTAATTTGGGAATTGAGAGTGAAGTTGGCAACTAGCTTGAGGATTATCTATCGAGCAAAGTTTCAATTTTCAACCTCTCGATTACACGTCGACTCTACGTCGGCGTTTGGTACATTCGTTCTCTCATTGAAATATTATTTTGTCTTTATTTCATTTAGCACATTTAATTTCATTATCTTTAAGTCTTTAACTATTTATTACCATAATTAGAATGAAAAGAGTAAAAAGTGTTTTCGGCAAGGGTACTTCTTCTAGTAGGGCGGGTAACAAGGGCAAGATACTTCTTCTAGTATTCCTAGTCGTACTCCTAGACAAAATAATTTTATTGATCCTGAACAGTTTCCTGAAATACCATTTGATCTAGACGACCATGTCTTTTCTCAAAATGAAGAAGCATTTGATTTAGATGTCACTCTAGATGATGATACACCCACTAATGTAGATGATGATACACCCACTAGTGAAATGTCTCATATTCCCCCTAGTATGAGACGAGGTCCGGTAAAACGACCATTAAAATCAGTTGTATGGAAATATTTTCACAGGGACGTACCGAATCAAGTAGCTATATGTAAAACTTGTAAAGATGTTTATACTTTTAAAACTGGACAAGGTCATGGTGGGACGGGGGGTTTAGGAAGACACCTATTGTAAAAACACAAAGTCTTGCATGCCCAATACATTATTAAAAAAAATGGTGAGAAAGCGCCCTCTCAATCGGGACAATGTTCACATACTGTCCCGGATAAAATACAGGGTCAAACTAACTGTTACACCCCGGAATTCCAGGATATGTTTATAAGAACGTACGTAAGAACTCAAAAATATTAAGATTTGAGACGAGTAAAAATTTATCGGAATTATGGAAATGTCGGAAAACGAAATATTGCGACGAACGGGAGGGCGACACGTGTCACCCCTCCCCCTTAGTGGTCTTGGACGATTTGGACTTGGCCAAAATTAAAGAGATGACCAAGTCTTGCTAAGGGCTAGAGCTTGATATTGTTGACTTAGTCCAAGGGCCACTTGGGCTTGATCCTTGTGAAACTCATCCAAGCCACACATTTGTGCTAATCTTGACCCTTCCTAGTGTTATATATGTATATTAATAGCAAGACTAGTTCCCACACTTAGTCATATTTCAAGAAATTGGAAGAACTCATGGAGGAGCTCTCGGGTTTGCCCTCTTCCCAACATGAAATTTTTTCGTTTGTTGTCCAATAATCCCCATACTTTAAACCAAGGTTCCTAAGAGTATTGTAAGGGTATCTCAATAGAAAGATCCCGGAAAAGTGGCATTTTCGTATTAGTCGTAAGGTGAAAATCTAGTCACTTTCCTAGGTTTGGATTGGGAACTTAAGGAAAGTTAGTTGTGATCTTGTAAGGGCTTCAAGTGGCGGATTGGAGTGTCAAGAAGAGGTTTTAAGTTGCTAGGAAGCGACTTCGGATCTTGAAGTGGATTAAGGCTCACTAAGGTAACAATCTTGTTCTCTTAAGTGTACAAGATTACATATTGTTGTAGCCTTACAATTTAGCTATGAAGTATATGTATTAAAGATTGATAAGTGTTATGGATATTGGAAGCCTAAAATCCGAAATGACATGTTAAGCCATTTGAAATTGGAATACAATTTGGTCGATAATTAGAATCGTCGCATGTTATCTACTTGAAGATTATAGTTGTTATAATCGATTGCGGCTTTATAACATGTTATACTAAACAACTTGAATTGAAAAGGAATTGGAAAGGTTGATATGTTGTTACACCTTTGGCCGAGAATGACTTTGTATGTTGGACTAGTTTGATATTAATTTGTGGGGCGGAATTTTACACGTCTTGTAGGCGTGTAATCCCCTATTGATAACTACATTGTTGAGCCTTAAATGTGGCGTGTTTGGTTATTGAATTCGGGCCTTGAAAAAAGTGGAAAAGTATGTAGAAACAAAGGAAGTGTTGTCCGATTTTCCGTAGAATTTAGTGACTTTGCACTTAGATTATTCTACGTTTGAAGTTAGAAGTTAATAGACGTATTATGGTCATTATAGGTTGACATACTACGTACGGCATATTGGACTTGGCAAGTGGATTGAACCGAAGAGGTATGTGGAACTTTCTTATCTCTTGAGCATGAGTAGTTGTAAATGTATAGTACGGTAGACGTACAAGATTTTGACTATCTAGTCCATTTGATATCCTTGGCTTATTTTAAGAATGTCCAAGTTGGTTGAGTTAGGGAATTAACTCACTTGTTTAAAAATATTAAGGATATCTTGGGTTCTAAAAGTTAAGAGACTTAAAGTATTTTGAAAGTATATGATACTTGTTTTGTTTGGAAAGTTTAAGTCTCTTAGTTATAAAGAAGAATGTAAGTATCTAAGGTATAAAGCTAGTATAACGGCTTTATGGGAAGTTGGTTATAATAGCTTTATGGAAAGTTAAAAAGAGTGGTTTACTCTAAGTAATGTAAGTATGATAAATGGCTTGAATTAATGAAAGGCAAATTGATTTTAAGGCATCAATTGCTTAAAGTTTTAAAAGAAAGAAGTCACTTGATTTAGAAGCCTATAAATGTATTTCTAAAAGGTATTGTGACTTGTCTTGGAAAATAGATATGACTTGATACTGCGGTTATTAGTATCTTAGAAATTTTGCATGAAAAGAGTCATTTTTTAAAGAGTAGAAGTACGTAGTACTTTGGGTTAAATTCCCGAATTTTATAATGACATGTTAGTGCCTTAAGTAAACTAAAATGAGAGTGTATATGAACAAGGCTAATAAGAAGTTAGGGGATTTCTTAACTTGCTTATGTTATGTATGATAAGCCGGTAGTGCTTATGTTATGTATGATAAGCCGGTAGTGCTTATGTTATGTATGATAAGCCGGTAGTGCTTATGTTATGTATGATAGTCGGTTGTGCTAGTGATATATTGTGCATTACGGGGTCATTCCCCGGGTTTGTGGCATTTGCATATTCCGTGGATTTGCTACCCATGATGCAAGGAATACCTCATGCGAGTCCGTAAGGGCTTATGCGGGTGAAATAGTCCGTGCGGGCGGACGATCTATCACGAGAATACCTCATGCGGTCTATCGACTATGCGAGGCGGATCTGATCCATGCGAGGAAGTTACCTCATGCGGGTCCATACGACCCTTGCGGGTGAAATAGTCCCAGGAGTAGGATTGCTTAATGATACTACGGGCGGGTGGCCCTACTTTGATCACGAGCCTCCTATTTTTATGCAGTAAAGTATACTCTTGTTTACTCTCATTGTTAGTAAGGCATAGTGTACTGTTATTTGAGTTATCATACATGTCTCCAGTTTTATATTAGACTTTATGATTTCATTACAGTACTTTCAGTTTCACATACTTGGTACATGTTGTACTGACCTCGCCCTTGAAGGCTGCGTTAAATGTCGCAGGTAGAGTATACATGTTGCTGATCCTCACTCTTAGGATCACTGTTCAGCTGTTGGGAAACTCCTTTACTCCGGAGGCTTATCCCTGTTATGGTCGATTGTTGTATATTCAGGGGTATGGCGGGGCCCGTCCGTCCGCGATTGTTATTCTTAAGTGCAGTAGTCACATTGTGGATTGGGTTTTTAAGAACATAAATGTACTGGTTTATTTTATGTTGGTTCATGTATATTTTACGGAAGGTGGCCTTATCGGCTAACCTGTTGATATTTATTGTTTTAGTATTTATGAGTTTTATATGTTCCGCTGCTATTCTCTGATGTATACCTGTAAGCGGTGCCCAAGTAGGGCACCAGTCGCGGGCCCGGGGTTGGGTCATGACACTAACCCTATGACGGGGGGATTTGTAGGCCTTAAATACGATAAACATAAAGATAGAGAAGCACTAGCAAAATTAGTTGCTGTGGAGGGTTTGCCTTTTTCATTTTTTGAATCTCCTGGTTTTATTCATTATATTAGAGATATGTATAATCCTGCTTATAAAGGTGTCCTAGATCAACTATTAAGAGAGATGTATTTAAATTTGCACATGAATATCAACATTATTTACGTTATGCATTATATCATTTTAATGGCAAAGTCGCTCTAACTTCTGATATAGGTCGTAGTACTAACGACCATTATTATTTAACGGTAACCTGACATTGGATAGATTATAAATGGTCTATGCAAAAACGTATTTTAGCATATAGATAGTAGGCACACTTGTCAGTTTATTTCAGAAAATATTTATTTAGTCTGCGATTATTACGGAATAACTGATAAAGTTATGAGTATTGCATTAGATAATGCATCTTCTAACGTATCTGCTATTTATGTTTTAAAAGAAGTTTTAACTCCGTCTTTTTCAAAACATTTTCATATCAAATATGCGTGTCATATTTATAACTTAATTGTAAAGGATGGTCTTTCACTTTTTCAAGATATTCTTGAAAAAATACAATTTGCTATAAACTTTATTTTTAAAAATAATAGAATTCAACTGAGAAAAGAATATAAAAAAATTGTCACGATTGTGGACTATCTTATAGAAAAATTCCCGAAGAAGTACCCACTAGGTAGAATTCTTTATATGACCAACTACTTGTTGCTTATGATTATAAAAAATTTATCACATTATTTTTTAACGCCCATAATCAAAATCCAACTAATATGATTGTGGATAATGATTGGAACAAAAATAAAGAACTTATTGTATTTCTAGAGAATTTCCATCGAGCAACAAAAGAATTTTCTACTATATATTATCCTACTATTTCAACTATGTTGTTTTATATAACTATAATATTTTTACTGCTTAAAGAATATATGAAAAAACCTGCTTATAAGGAAGTTATTAAAAAAATGTTTATGAAATTAAAGAAATATTTTATTCTTATTCCTCCTATTTATATTATTGGTGTCGTATTAAACCCGACTATTAAAGTAGACGGTTGTAAAAGTCTTATTGAAAATATTTATAACTGTATGGACGTACTACCACCTCCAACTCCCAAAAATTTAAATATCCCACCACCTATTGAACAAACGCTAGAAGATGTGTTGGATAGCGTAGAAGATGAATGCAAAAATGTATATCGGCACTATCAGCAAGAAAGTGCTAGCAACCAACCGACTTTCGTACCATCTTATTCTACTTGAACACAGCCTCTAAAAAAATATGGTGTTTCTGGGGATAGTACTGAAAGCCTCAGAAATAGAATGTGCGGTGGTAGCACTGCTAACTAAATTAGCGAGTTTGATGTTTTTGTTTTGCAGGGTACTTTACCTTACCAAGCAGTTGTCAATCAAGACGGAAAGGAAGACTTGCTGAAATATTAGATGCAGAATGAGAAGACATCTCCGACATTTTCAATGATGGCCCGAGATGTTTTGAACATTCAAGCGTCAATCGCTTCTGAAAGTATTTTTTCTGCCGGCAGATTTCAAATAGGAGAGCACAGACACTCATTATCCGGAGACAGCTTGGAGATGGCGGTACTATTCAGAGATTGGATACGAGCGGAGCGAAGAAGGTGCGGTCAACCAAAGATTAACGAAGAGGAAGACGAAAACTACAACGACATCTTATCTGAAGGCATGAGTAGCGACGTGGAATAATTTGACCAAGATATTGTTATACCCCGTAGTTCTGACCCTACGTTTGAGAGCATGCGAAAGCATGTAAGACTTAAAATTTTCAAAGGATAGGTTGACGGATTATTCCGGGCGGGTTTTTAGTCAACTTTAAGGCGGGTTATGACCCGGTGCTTTGAGAGTTCCTAAGTGGTTCAAAGGACTAAGGCGTAGTTCGTTGAGTCTAGATTCCAACGCAACCAACCGTTCGTCGATAGGACGTCGGAGTAGAAAGATATGAGAGTTACAAGTTCAGTGCGCAGTCGGACAGAAATATGTTTCGGACAAAGCGGCAGGCGCGGCGGATGCGAGGGCATGCGCGAAAGTCTTGAGAGGTCGCTGAAGTTGCAGCGCCGCGGCGCCAGGACAGCAGGACCGCGGCGCCGAAAGTTCAGAGAGGCTGCGGGAGTTTATTGTGCCGGAGCGAGACGCGCGCCAAGGAAATCAGCGGAAAAACTTAGAAAAGTCGATTTTTCTTTTGGAAGGGCACAGGTGGGGACAAGTGTCCCCATCTGATTTTTTACATGCAATATATTGACCAAGTCTTAAAGACTTGGTCATTTAACATCTCTCTCTTTGAAAAACCTCTTCCTTCTCTCTAAAACTCCAAGAAGATTCTAGCCTAAGAAAATCTGAAAAATTAAGAACATAAGAAGGAAGCTTGTGGCTAGCTTGTGGTGGTGTTCTTGGCAAGAAAGCTAGCAAAGTCTTTGGAATAAGTTTGGCTAAAACTTTAAGGTAACATTTCTTCCTTTAGAATTAGTTCTAGTGTTGCATGCTTAGAAGAAATAACTTGTGGTAGTAAAATAATGCTCTTAGAGTCATTGCATGCTAGAAAATGTGGTTTGGATATGAAGAATGGGTTAAGAAGAGATTATGAGCATGTTGTAGCCTAAAAACTACCTTAGAATTGTTAAGTGAATTGTTGTAAACTTATGAGACAGAATTTTGGGTGTGTAATCCCCTTTGAATTGTTGGATTGATTGAGCCTTAAATGTGGTGTTTGGATGATAAATTCGGCCTTGAGAAATGTGGCAAAATGAGTAGAAACAAAGGAAATGCTGCCCAAATTTCCATAGAATTTAGTGACTTTGAACTTGGATTGTTCTACATTAAGATTAGAAGTTAATAAACGTATCATGGTTATTTTAGGTTGACATATTACTTGCGGTAGTTTGGACTTAGCAAGTGGATTGACCAAAGAGGTATGTGAAGTTTTCCTATCTCTTGAGCATGAATAGATGAAACTATGTAGTACGGTAGACGTACAAGATTGAGTATTCTTACTTGTTTGAGTATATAATGACTTGTTTCGTTTTAAGAATGTATAAATCCCTTGGTTAGGGAAAAAGTATGATTTTACTAAAGTATAGAGTTAATATAACAACTTTATGGGAAGTTGGTTTATTAGCTTCATAAAAGGTTAATGAGAAGAGATTTACTCTAAAAGTAAGATAAGTATATGAAGAGGCAAATTGGTTTAAGGCATCAATTGCCCAAGAGTTTTATGTATAAAGAGTCATTTTTAAAAGAGTTGAAGTATGTAGTACTTGGGTTAAATTCCCGGTTTTCTTTTATTAAAGATATGATTAAGTGCCTTAAGTAAACTACAATGAGAGGGTATATGAACAAGACTAATAAGAAGTTATAAGTTTTCTTAACTTATTTATGATTATGATATGATGTGATTTGAGCTAGGGTAAGAGTATATCCGAGGCAAGCCCCAAGATCGTTATACCCTTCTCCGGGGTAAGAGTATGTCCGAGGGCCAGCCCAGATCGTCGTACCACCTTCTTCGATGTAAGAGTATATCGAGGCAAGCCCCAAGATCATTATACCACCGCCTGTAAGAGTATATCGAGGAAAGTCCCAGATCGTTATACCATCTCCGGGGTAGAGTATATCGAGGTGAGTCCCAAGATCGTTATACCACATTAGTGGATTTGCTACCCATGATACGAGGAATACCTCATGCGAGTCCTTATGGGCTTATGCGGGTGAAATAGTCCCGTGCGGTAGTCTGACTATCGAGAATACCTATGCGGGTCCATGGGACTATGCGGTGAAATAGTCCCGAGTAGGGTGCTTATTGATACTACAGGCGAGGTACCCGTTTTGATCCTAAGACCCTATTTTATGCGATTGTATATATATACTTGTCACTCTCATTGTTAGTAAGGCACAGTAAAAGGTATTTTATTGAATTACATTACACCACCTTACTTTCAGACTTATGATATCATTACAATAGTATTTTCCAGATTTACATACTTGGTAAATATTGTTATCGACCCCGCCTGGGCTGCGTTAAATCCGCGGTAAGGGTAAGCGATTGAGGATCCTCGTTCTTAGGATCACTACTCCGAGGTCGAAGCTCCATCCTCCGGAAGCTTGTCTATCGATGCGGATATTCCACGATCTTATAGGTATTTTGTACATTCGAGGGTATGGCGGGGCCTGTCGCCATAGTTGCTATCTTTAAGTGCATGGTCACCTATGTGTTTTGGGCTATAAGAACCAGTTGTATTACTACACTTTTGTTTAAGTATGTTTTATAGAAGGCAGCCTTATCGGCTGGCCAGTAATGTTTACCCTTTTTTCTAAGTAATGTGTTATGTATGTTCTGCTGCTATTCTCTGACACATACGGCGGTACCGGTAGGTACGATCGCGGCCGGTCGGTCGTGACAAAAGTGGTATCGAGCGATTAGTCGTCGGAAAGTGTCCACATACCGTGTCTAGTAGAGTCTTGATTATCGGTGTGTCGTGCACCACATCAATAATCAGGAGGCTGCAGGATATTTAGGATTGGTTTCCATTCTTTCACTCTAAGATCGTGCAATAGAGCTGAGTTATAGGTTGAACCTCCTCTGATGTTTTCCTTTATGTATCAGTTATGCCTCCACGCAAGGCAACGCGGCCCGAAGCAAGGCGGTGAGAGTCTTTGCTAGTGGGACGCGGAGAGTCACGAGCACGTGCCCATCCTTACCGAGATGATGTTTAGGCGGCGAGTTCCACGTCGTCGCCACCTCGGCAATTTTGAGGCGTGAGCGGCTCACGAGACCGCGATGCGGAGCCTCGATCCTACTGATCGGGGCTGTACGAAGATTACGAGGAACCGATTCTTGCCACGGCATAGTGGCGGCGGCAAGCGGGAAGCGGCGCCAACCCTAAGCCGACGATTTCTGATTCGAGATTTCTTGGGTTGTCACCCACCCGAAGTTCTATGGTTCGAGATTTGAGGAGGATCCGCAGGAGTTCGTCCAAGGCGATTCTGACCACGCAGTCCTTAGGGCATCGGGGTGATGCATTATACTAGTTTCTTACCGGTTACGCGATATTGCGTTGAACTGGTTTGAGTCATGGGTATTGGCGAGGGGTGAGGATGCTCTTCCAGCTGATTGGGAGGAGTTCACAGAGGCGTTCCTAGACCACTTCCTGCCTCCTGAGGTGAGGAGAGCCCGTGTAGTGTTGACACCCAATTTTGACCCTCACGTCCAGTCATTAGCTATAAAATTAGACTAATTTTGTTAAATAATTTTCAAGTAATTTTATAATAAAATGCAACGAATAAAACATAAATACAGGCATAAATAAATAATTTAATAATGGCATCGCGTCTTACGTAGAGTTTTAAACACTTAGAGTCCCGCGCCCGCATTAACTAATTGTAAGCTCTGTCGTAATTCTTAATCATTAATAAATACATAGAATAATTAATTTGACAATGGCGTCGTGTTAAATAAAATATTCGCATTTATTAATAGCAAGACAATTCCATAATTATTGTAATAATTTAAAGCATAAATTAAATGCACAATAAATAAGGTTTTAAATAATAGCACCGCATTTTAAAATATTAAGCACTAATTAAATAACACGCCCGCATTTATTATGACAATTAGACTAATTTAGCACCTAAATAATTAGACTAATTTAACACCTAAATAATTAAACTAAATTAAATAATCTAATCCTAATTAATTAAGCACCTAAAATTAAATTAATTAAAAGCCTAAAACTAATTAATAACTAACTACCCTAATTTAATCCCTAAATCTACCCAAACCGTGACTGCAGTTCGCCTCTTCCTTATTTCAAAGAATTGATACCCCTTTCAGCCCATTACCTTCATCGACAAGAACAAAGCAGAAAAAGAGTAGAAGCCAAAACCTAAAAGAAAAATTGCAATCGCCGCCCCCGCTCCATACACCCGTGCCGGGATTCTCGCCGGAGAATCCGGCGAATCACCTTCCTTACCCATGCAAACGAACCAGCTACACACTGTCCTTACCATAATCCATTCAAATCACACCTAAAATCGCACTAAAATCTTTTCGAAATCGAGCCAAATCAGCACCTATTTTGGTAAACAATCACTCGAATCAGCTTTGAAAACCTTACCAAATCAAAACCCGAATTTGGAACTATATATACATAACAAGTTAGGCATGCAGAAGCAGGTTCTGGCTATCGGGCAAAGGGGGGAGCAATAGGGCAGAGCATAGGAGAAGAAATTCAGAGCGGAGTCGGGGGCAACTACATAGCAATTTAGGGCATTCGAAAATAGAGAGGAATACAGAGCTGGGTCAGGGGGGAAATAGCATCGAAACGGGGCAGTCGAAAAATCATAGAGCTCAGGGAGTCAGCACCCAGAAATCAACATCCTTTTAAGCACCCCCTTTTAGCATTTTCTGCAATCCCTTTATTATTCCGCATCTTTAAATCGCGTCGCCAAGCCTTCCGAGCGGACCGACGACTTGATACGCTGCCCCGGGTCGCTGCCCGGAGAAGGTAAATTCATCACTTTTCTCAGCTTTTCTGTTAGTTTACGTTATTACAATCTGTATGATGTCTACTGATTGAGAAAAATGTTGGTAAAATATTGTTCGATAAGGTAATATGAAACATGTTTGGTGGGTTTATGAATACTATAATGCTCCTTGACTATATTTGCAAATGTTATAATACTTATACCCATATGGAAATGGCTTATTGGTATTCGTGATATATGCGAGAATTGGTGTAATTAGAAATTAGATCCTGCTTTGTAATTGCTCTCTGTGTTCAGTTAGTAAAAAATCCATATCACCTAAATCGTGTTTAGAGTTGATTCGGTACATGTCTATGTCGTTACTGGTCTCCTGGTTGTAAATATCAAATGATGGTAATATCCAGCTCGGATCTCTCTCGATGCTTATGTGACTTAAGAGCAATAAGAGGTACATCGACTTAAAATATTCTTGGCATGTTTAAAATCTGCATAAGGTGAAACTGAATAGTCAATATGACCTTATACATATTGGTTAGTTATGAATAGGATTAAGGGTAAACCAAGTAGTATGGAGGCATGTCATGTTTTGATGAGGTCCTATGTCTGATTCGAAAGGTTCTGGTGAATATCGGATGAATATGTAGGTGTCATATGGCGTGATCTGTATGTTTTGTGCAGCCTAAATATCATTCATCATGTCTAAAATTACATATTTTGAGAGAGCAATCGAACTCTTGCCTATCTGAGATATCTATTGGATCGATTGCATTTGTCCCATCTGTTTGAGTGTCGAAGCACGCATGCAACAACATGTTTGGTTTCAGATTTTCTTGTACCTTACCATGTTCAATTCTACATGTCAACATGCTAAGTGTAATAACTGGACCAACACATTGTGGTTTCGTATGTTTTTGAGATAGTACTCTCGGAAGGTTAGTCATCATATCTGATAGTCCTCGTTACTGATTTTTAGCTAATTGTGCATCTATCCGTATCCATTCCTTTCCCTTCTAAAAATGCGAAATGTTTACCTTGGTAATCACTGTTGCTTTGAGTAACATCTGTGGGAGAATACGCCATGGGTCTGTTATATATGTTATCGAATTCTCTTTATATGCCAACCTGCTTGCCTCTAAAAAAAAATGAAGTGATCTATTGTGTGTTTAAGATTTTGTGCCTGCTTACTCCTTGATAAAATTTTGGGGATATGCTCTAATCCTTATCTTTCTTTATTTTACATGAAATGCATCGGAGCAAAAATAAAAAGTCTCACGGCGAGACTCATCATGAGCCACTTCAAATGGCAACCCGCACCGGCATCCATCGAGTTCCATCTTCAGCAACTCTTAGGAAAAACAAATAGGACAAGATGTCGTGGTCATCCGTCTCGACTCCTCTTACTCTCTAAAATTAATTGCCTAATTATGCCTTTATTTGTTTATTCGCAATTCTATTTATTTTGTAATAATAAGAGACATAGAACAATTATTGTCGAAATAAATAAATTGGGCGGGTTAGTTTAAAATCGGCAAGGCACTTCTAATTATCTATTTTAGGTTTGTCACTTCATATCTAATCCTTTGCCTGAATTATTAAAATCGCATATCTAAAACTAACGCCTCACTTCTTTAATTGCGCAGATAAATCTATGGCCCATAAAGCACCTTTAGCATCTTAGCATTTCTAGCACCTTTTAAGCACTCTTTAACATTTAGCACTCTTTTTGCACTTTTAGCACCATTTACTTTTAAAATTAATCTTTAGCACTCTTAAGTACCTTTAGCCTTTTAGCCCCTCTTAGCACTTCTAGCACCTTTAAAATGCTAGCACTCCTTTAGCACCTTTGACACCTTTCTTTTTAAGCTTTCTAAGTATTTTTAAAACTTTAGCATTTTTAGCATCTTTAACCCTTCTAGCATTTAATACCTTTAGCAACCTTTTACTTTAAGGCCTTTTAAATATTTTAACATTTTAACATCTTATTAAGCAGGTGGATCTTTTACTTTGCATTTTTAAAATATAACAATTACCCTAGGTTTGGCAGACAACATGAGTTAAGCGGATCTTAGAGGTGCCTAACCCTTCCTCTAGATTAATAAAGAACCCTTACCCAGAATCTCATTAAGTTTAGCAGACCATTAAAATGGAGTTAATGTTTTACTTCAAACTAGTTAAACATTTAGGTGTCCTAATTCACCCAATTAATTAGGTGGCGACTCCGCGAACCCTTGGCATTCTAGCAACCCTTTAGCATTTTAGCACCCTTTTATATTTTAGCATTCTTTTAAATATTTAGCATTTTTATTTTATTTTCTAACTTTTTATTTGAGCAGGAGTTAAGAAAATAAAATGTCGCGGTCGAAAAAGGGCGCGACATGTAGATAGGTTCTTGACCTTGAGACAGGACGGGAGGACTATCAGGGAGTACAGCCTGGAGTTCGACTCCTTGGCCAGATATGCACACACCATAGTAGCTGACATGGCAGACAGGGTTCATCGGTATGTGATGGGGTTAGACCGTCATATGATTACTGCATGTTTGGGGGTGGCTCTTCACCGAGGATGGATATTGCGGAGATGCAGCGTGCGCCGCGAGTTGAGGCAGAGAGCGGGATCATCTAGATTTGGGCGGCCCGAGGGCGTGACAGCGAGCTCTCGAGGCGATTTTGGCGGCGGCCTCGGCGAACTAGGTCCACATTCCGGCCGGCAGAGTGCTCCTTCTCGATTTCCGGCGAGGTCCGATCAAGAGGTTATTCGGAAGCGGTCGTGGCTCGGACTTGTGTTTCGAGGCGAGACCGACTAATCGAGTCCACCTACCTCTCGGTGTGTTCGATCGCGGTAGGTCTCATCCGGCGAGTGTCGTATGGGTTCGAGCATGTTACTCTTGTAGCCAACAGGCCATCGAAGAAGATTGTCCGTCCTTGGCGGCGGGAGCATTACGGTTCAGCCGACGGTATTCTTGGATCTTCATCTTCGATGGTCGACGCCGGAGGCGAGTACTTATGGGCGGCGGCGAGTCGTGGTAGGGGTTCGATTCTAGCGGTCCTCGAACGCGTATATGCTATGTCGGTCAGCGGGACCGGGGCGTCGCCGGATGTCGTCAGTACATTGTTGGTTTCTTCTTTGTGATGTATATGCTTTGATAGATCCGAGTTCTACCTTGTCATACATATCTCCTAATATAGCCATTAGAATAGGGATAGAGCCCGAGTCCATAAGACCTTTTGAGGTGGCTACGCCAGTAGGTGATTCAATGGTAGCCGAGCGGGTGTATAAGGCCTGCCCTGTGACTATAGATAGCAGTCAGACCCTAGCCGACTTGATAGAGTTGGATATGACAAACTTTGATGTGATTATGGGTATGGATTGGCTAGCATCTTGCTATGCCAACGTGGATGTAGAGAGATTAGTTCGGTTCGGTTTCTGGTGGCGGTTATCGAGTGGAAGGAATCCGCATCGCCGGGGTAAGTTTATTTCTCACCTCAAGGCTAGGAAGATGGTGCGGAAGGGGTATATCTACCATCTAGTTCGGTATTCGACATCGAGGTCGAGGTACGACCTTCATCGATCTCGGCCGTTAGAGAGTTTCGGGCGTATTCCCGGGCGAGCTTAGGGTATCCTCGAGAGGAGATTGAGTTTTGTATTGATTTGGCGCGGACACTCGGCCGATATCTATTCCGCCATACGGATGGAACTGCCGAGTTGAAGGAATTGAAGGACCGGTGAAAGATTTCTTTGGAGAAGGGCTTTATTAGGCTGTGTTTCTCCCGGGAGCACGGTGTTGTTTGTAAAGAAGAAGGATGGGGCCAGCTGCGTATGTGTATTGATTCTGACGGCTAAACAAGGTAACTATCAAACAGATATCCCTCGAGATTGACGATTTGTTTGACCACCGCGAGTGCAAAGTGTTTTCAAGATAGACTGCGATGCAGTTATCATCAGTGCGAGTTAGAGACAGATATCCCAAAGATCGCATTCAGACCCGGTATGGGCACTATGAGTTGGTGATGTCTTTCGTTAACCAACGCCCAAGCAGATTCATGGATTTGATGAATAGGTGTTCGTGCCATTCTTGGATATGTTCGTTATAGTGTTTATTGATGATATCTTCGTGTATTCGCGCGCAGGCGAGCATACTGATCATTTGAGAACGGTTTTGGGAGTCCTCGAGACCAGCGATTGTATGCCAAGTTCTCGAAGTCGAGTTCGTTAGCTTCATGGCTTTCTTAGGGCATGTGATCGGGCCGACGGTATTCGGGTTGTCTGACTAAGATTGAGGCGATCAAGACTTGGCGCACCACTACAGCGGAGTGCGCAGCCTTTTGGGCCTCACGATATTATCTGAGGTTTGTAGAAGTTTGCTTCTATTTCAAACCTTTGACTAAGTGACTCGGAAAGCGGTATGTTCGATGGACGGATACTTGTGAGAAAGTTTCCGGTTGCTAAAGGAGAAGTTGACGACCGCCCGATTCTTACTCTTCGGAGGGCTTAGATGGATATGTGGTTTCTTGTGTGACGCGTCAGTGTCGGGCTTGGAGTGCGTCGATGCGGACGCAGCGAGTTATAACTTATGCATCTCGACGGCTTAGGAAGCATGAAGAACTATCCCACACATGACTTGAGTTGGCGTGATGATTCATGCCTTCAAGATCCGGAGACATTATTTATATGGAGTTCATGTGGACATTTACACGCACGCAAGAGTCTCGAGACATCTTCACCGGAGGAGTGAACTTGCGGCGAAGACGGTGGTTGGAGCTACTTAAGGATTACGATGTTGATATTCGTACCACCCGGAAGGCGATGTAGTTGTAGATGCCGCCAGTCGCAGATCGATGGGATAGTCCGTCCGATGTTCACCGCAGAAGAGGGATATGGTCCGAGAGTTACATCAGCTAGCGAGCCTTGGGGTTCGTTTGGTTGATTCTGATAGTGACGGAATTCGGATTCGAGAGGTTGCCGAGTCTTCCATCGTCGAGGAGGTGAAGAGGCAACAGTATGAGGATCCGGTGTTGGTACGGTACCGAGATGCAGCTCTCCAGAAGGAGAAGAGTCTATTTGAGGTAGCGTCTGATGGGGTGCTAAGATTCGAGGGCCGGTTGTGTGTTCCGATGTGACAGACTTCGCCGCCAGTGCAGGGAGGCACAATGCTCGTTATTCTATTCATCCGGGGTCGACTAAGATGTATCATGACCTCAGATGCGTGTATTGGTGGGATGGCCTAAAGAGGGACGTTGCGGAGTTTGTGGCACGCGTGCGAATTGTCGCGAGTTAAGATTGAGCACGAAGCCGGTGGGTCATTGCGAGCTATTGATATTCCGACTTGGAAGTGGGAGGTGATAAATATGGATTTTATTACAGGGCTACCTACCACTCAGAGGAAGCACGATTCCATTTGGGTGATTGTCGGCGGTGGCGAAATCGACCATTTTCTTCCTGTCGAACGACGTTCTCGGTGAGGACTATGCGGATTATATATTAGAGAGATTGTGAGATCGCACGAGTCCCGTGTCGATTATATCGAGATAGAGGATCCCGGTTCTCGGCTAACTTCGGAGGTCTTTTCGAAGGATTAGGGACACGTGAGTCTCGACGGCATTTCACCCTCGTGATCGACGGACAGCCGAGCGCACTATCGCACACTTGAGGATATGCTACGGGCTTGTGTTATTGATTTGAGGTAGTGGGAGGATCATTTGACTCTTGTGGAGTTTGCTTACAACAATGGCTACCATTCCAAAGATTCGGATGGCGCCGTATGAGGCCTTATACGAGGAGAAGTGCAGTCACCGATAGGCTGGTTCGAGTGGGAGAAGTTCGATTAGTCGGGCGGACTTAGTTCAGCAGATGGATAAGGTGAAGCTTATCCAGAGCGGTTGTTGGCGGCTCGAGTCGGCAAGTCGATGCAGATCATCGGCGCCGACACTTGGAATTTGAGATAGATGATTGGGTTTTCTAGGTATCGCCCGTGAAGGCGTGATGAGATTTGGAAAGAAGGGAAGCTTAGCCCAAGATACATTGGGCGTATCGGATTGTCCGTAGGGTGGCAGGGTTGCCTATGAGTTAGATCTGCCGTCCGATTTGGAGGCGGTACATCCAGTCTTCCATGTGTCCATGTTGCGGAAATGTATTGGAGATCCATCTAGAGTGCACCCGGTTCATGATATCCAAGTGACAGAGGAGTTATCGTATGATGAGAGTCCCATAGCGATACTCGATCGTCAGGTTAGACGACTTCGGACGAAAGACGTGGCTTCCGTCAAGGTCCTATGGCGGAACGAGAACAGGGAGGAAATGACGTGGGAAGCAGAGGATGACATGATGAAGAAGTACACTCACCTATTTCCTATACCTCCAGGTAACCCACTTTCCTGCTTGTTAGTTTTGACTTGGCATTTACGCTTCAGTATGTTGTGGCTCGTGGAGCTTCCTTATTTGCAAAATGATAGTTAAGAGGGTCTATGTCGATGTTGTGATTTGAGTAAGCCTAGAAGGAACATTCGGGACGAATGTTTCTAAGGAGGGGAGAATGTTATACCCCGTAGTTCTGACCCTACGTTTGAGAGCGTACGAAAGCATGTAAGACTTAAAATTTTCAAAGGATAGGTTGACGGATTATTCCGGGCGGGTTTTTAGTCAAATTTAAGGCGGGTTATGACCCGGTGCTTTGAGAGTTCCTAAGTGGTTCAAAGGCCTAAGGCGTAGTTCGTTGAGTCTAGATTCCAACGCAACCAACCGTTCGTCGATAGGACGTCGGAGTAGAAATATATGAGAGTTACAAGTTCGGTCTGCAATGACAGAAATATGTTTGGACAAAGCGGCGAGGCATGGCGCCGAAAGTGCTGAGAGGTCGCTGAAGTTGCAGCGCCGCGGCGCCAGACAGCGAGGCGCGCGAAAGTTCGCAGAGCTGCGGAGTTTAGCGCCGCGGCGCCGGGCAGCGCCAAGCGCGAAATCAGCGGAAAAACTTAGAAAAAGTCGATTTTCTTTTGGAAGGGCACAGGTGGGGGACAAGTGTCCCCCCCCATCTGATTTTTTACATGCAATATATTGACCAAGTCTTAAAGACTTGGTCATTTGTCATCTCTCTCTTTGAAAAACCTCTTCCTTCTCTCTAAAACTCCAAGAAGATTCTAGCCTAAGAAAATCTGAAAAATTAAGAACACAAGAAGGAAGCTTGTGGCTAGCTTGTGGTGGTGTTCTTGGCAAGAAAGCTAGCAAAGTCTTTGGAATAAGTTTGGCTAAAACTTTAAGGTAACATTTCTTCCTTTAGAATTAGTTCTAGTGTTGCATGCTTAGAAGAAAGAACTTGTGGTAGTAAAATAATGCTCTTAGAGTCATTGCATGCTAGAAAATGTGGTTTGGATATGAAGAATGGGTTAAGAAGAGATTATGAGCATGTTGTAGCCTAAAAACTACCTTAGAATTGTTAAGTGAATTATTGTAAACTTATGAGACAGAATTTTGGGTGTGTAATCCCCTTTGAATTGTTGGATTGATTAAGCCTTAAATGTGGTGTTTGGATGATAAATTCGGCCTTGAGAAAGGTGGCAAAATGAGTAGAAACAAAGGAAATGCTGCCCAAATTTCCATAGAATTTAGTGACTTTGAACTTGGATTGTTCTACATTAAGATTAGAAGTTAATAAACGTATCATGGTTATTTTAGGTTGACATATTACTTGCGGTAGTTTGGACTTAGCAAGTGGATTGACCAAAGAGGTATGTGAAGTTTTCCTATCTCTTGAGCATGAATAGATGAAACTATGTAGTACGGTAGACGTACAAGATTGGGTATTCTTACTTGTTTGAGTATATAATGACTTGTTTCGTTTTAAGAATGTATAAATCCCTTGGTTAGGGAAAAGTATGATTTTACTAAAGTATAGAGTTAATATAACAACTTTATGGGAAGTTGGTTTATTAGCTTCATAAAAGGTTAATGAGAAGAGATTTACTCTAAAAGTAAGATAAGTATATGAAGAGGCAAATTGGTTTAAGACATCAATTGCCCAAGAGTTTTATGTATAAAGAGTCATTTTTAAAAGAGTTGAAGTATGTAGTACTTGGGTTAAATTCCCGGTTTTCTTTTATTAAAGATATGATTAAGTGCCTTAAGTAAACTACAATGAGAGGGTATATGAACAAGACTAATAAGAAGTTATAAGTTTTCTTAACTTATTTATGATTATGATATGATGACAGTTTGAGCTAGGGTAAGAGTATATCTGAGGGGCAAGCCCCAAGATCGTTATACCACCTTCTCCAGGGTAAGAGTATGTCGAGGGCCAGCCCAAGATCGCCATACCACCTTCTTCAAGTAAGAGTATATCGAGGCAAGCCCCAAGATCGTTATACCAGCTGCTTCAGTGTAAGAGTATATCTGAGGGGAAAGTCCCCAAGATCGTTATACCATCTGCTTCGGGGTAAGAGTATATCTGAGGGGTGAGTCCCCAAGATCGTTATACCACATGTTCCGTGGATTTGCTACCCATGATGCGAGGAATACCTCATGCGAGTCCTTATGGGCTTATGCGGGTGAAATAGTCCCATGCGGTAGTGCTGACTATCACGAGGAATACCTCATGCGGGTCCACAGGACCTATGCGGGCGAAATAGTCCCAGGAGTAGGGGTGCTTATTGATACTACGGGCGAGGTACCCCGTTTTGATCCTAAGACCCCTATTTTATGCAGTATTGTATATATATACTTGTCACTCTCATTGTTAGTAAGACACAGTAAAAGGTATTTTATTGACTTCCATGACTCCAGCTTACTTTCAGACTTATGATATCATTACTATAGTATTTTCCAGCTTTACATACTTGGTACATATTGTGTACTGACCCCCTTCCTCGGGGGCTGCGTTCATGCCGTAGGTAAGGGTAAGCAGATTAAGGATCCTCGTTCTTAGGATCACTACTCCAGTGTCAGAAGCTCCATCCCTCCGGAAGCTTGTCTATCGGTACGGATATTCCCTGATGCTATAGGTATTTTGTACATTCAGGGGTATGGCGGGGCCCTGTCCCGCCACAGTTGCTATCTTTAGAGGTCTGTGGTCACCTATGTGTTTTGGGCTATAAGAACCAGTTGTATTACTACACTTTTGTTTAAGTATGTTTTATAGAAGGCAGTCTTATCGGCTGGCCAGTAATGTTTACCCTTTTTTCTAAGTAATGTGTTATGTATGTTCCGATGCTATTCTCTGACACATACCTGATAGGGTACCCCGGTAGGGTACCAGTCGCGGCCCCGGGGTCGGGTCGTGACAGATATACCAATTCTAACCGAAGAACCACACGAAATTATAAAGAAACTAGAAAAAGTATTTTCAAATTGGTAATTTATTTCATTGTAATTTTAGTATTTTTTCTATGTCTTTTGCAATTTCTTTCAACAACAGTATATTACAATGTTGTAATTCTGAATCTTGTATATTTCAATGAAATAATTAATAATATAAGAGACACAAAAACATCCTTGTGATGTTTTTTTACACTCTTCTTGTCTTCGTTCAATTATTTAGTTTATAAATATATATGACTATATGTTAGTATTTTTAATTTAGTGAAAAAATTTATTAAAAAAAAAACTTGTCCCGCCCGTCCTATCCCGACCTGACCCACTACTCACCGGGATCGATGCAGTGCAGGGGCGGGACACGAGATCGTCCCGCTGCAGGTCGCTTGCCCGCCTCACCCTCCCCTCCTCTCCGTCCCGACCCCGCCCATCTCGATCTCACTGGGCCCGGCCCGACCCACTGACCAGCCTTACTTTAAATGATAAACAATAATGAATTACAAAACAACAAACATGAAGCCTAACAAGAGTTGTGGCAACAAGAAGTTTTGTGATCTTGATCTTCGTTCTTGAATCAGTCTTCTATCTTTGTGTCAATCGCCGAATGTTCTTTGATTCTTGATACTCAGAAATTAAGAGACACTATGTTACACCCCGTAAGTCCAGGACATGTAAAAGAGAATGTACGAAAGGAAACAAGACTTGGAAATTGATACGAAAGGAAGAATTGTTTTTCCGACGGAAAATGTTCCGAACGTCGGAAAGGAAAAATGTTAGTTGTTGAGAATTGGATTCTCAAAATATATTATTTGAAGAGTATGGAACCTATTAGCATTATGGAAATTTATTTTTACGGATTTGGTCACGTGGGGCCCACCCGAGGAATTTTACATTTTTGTGGGGCCCACGAGGGTTACGGAATTTTATGGACGAATGAGAGGGCGACACGTGGCACCCCCACTTAAGGTCTTGGTCGAATTAGAGGAGGGGTAATATGGTCATTGACCATCTTGGAAGATAAGTCTTCAAGCTTGATATATTTGACCAAAGTCAACTTGTCCACTTGTGCTTAATCCTTGTGATTTTCATCTTAGCCACCCATTTGTTATAATCTAAGCCTTCCAATGTGTTATAAATACATACTAGTAGCAAGACAAGGTCTTGAAGACTTAGAAAAATATCACACATTCTTGTTCTTGTAGCTTAGCTCTCGGGTTCACTACCATTTCCACATGAAAAATTTGTAGTTTTGATCCATTAGCCACAAGACTTAAACCCAATGTCCCTAAGGGTATTATAAGGTTATCTCAATAGAAAGATTTCGGAAAAACGGAGTTTTCGTATTAGTCGCAAGGCGGAAACTAAAGGAGTTCTTCAACTTTGAAGTTAGAACTTGAAGGTGGGTTCTTCATAGGCCTCTAAGGAGTGCTTGGAGCGGATTGGAACCTAAGGAAATGAGCTAAGAATTGCTAAGGCGCGACTTTGAATCTTGGAAATTTTAAGGGCTTGGAAAGGTATAAATTTTGTCGTTTTAGCAATTAAGTTTACTTATTTATTGTAGCTATGGATATTAGCAAGCATGAGTTATATTGTATGAAGTTTGATAATTATATTGGCTATTGGAACCCTAATCCGAAAACTAGCATGTTAGCCTTAAGACTACAATTCAAGTTGATTATTCGTTTAAGTCGTCGCATGTTGTATAAAGAAGGAAATTGTAGTTGTTGAAGTGGTTTATAACTATATAACATGTTAAACCTTAGAACTTGGAATTGGAAAAGGATTGGAAATGACTTAGTGTTATTATTTATGTTTGCCGAGAATGGCTAGATTATGGGGCTATTTCGTATGAATTGTGGGGCGGAATTTTACACGTATTGTAAGGCGTGTAATCCCCTTTGTTTGGTTGTGGTTTGGAGCCTTAAATGTGGCTTGTTGGTTAGTGTATTCGTCCTTGATATAGGTGGCAAAGTAAGTAGAAACAAAGGAAGTCTTTGCCCGATTTTTCGTAGAATTAGAGGCAGTGTGTACTTAGTATTATTCTCGTTAGAGACTAGAAGTTGATAGTCTTGTTGTGACCATTATAGGTTGACACTTCTACGCATGGCGTATTCGGCTAGCTTGTGGATATTAGCCAGAAAGGTATGTGAACTATCTCTCTTCTAGCATGACTCCTTAAGATAAAGAAAGTATGTCCTACTCCTTAAACGATCCATTCGTGGTTGTATTTGGATTGCCTAAAATAGAATTTGTTCTATGTACTTCCTTGATTGTACTTTGATGATTAATTTGGAAGTTGTATAATCCATTGCCTTAGTGAAGTTGGATTCTTAAAAGTGAAAGTATTTTACTTAAAGTACATAGAGTCTTGAAAAGGAAGTGGTTTCCAAAACTTTTGGCTAGTGCCTTAGTTCCAAAACCTAAAGGTCATTATAATGACTTTAGGGGAGTCAAAGGAGTGATTTACTTAATTGTTTTAAAAGAGGAGAAATGACATGATTTAAGAGAAGAAACTTGGTTTCTAAATATTAAGAGACTTGTAGCATTTTGAAAGTTAAGAACTTGTTTTGTAAGTATGTGATACCTGGTTTTAAAGGTATAAGTCTCTTGGTTAAAAAAAAGAATGAAATTGTCTAAAAACCATAAAGGGTTATAACGGCTTTATGGGAAGTTGGTTATAACGACTTTATGGAAGGTTTAGAAAGTTGTCTATTTTGATTAAAGGGCATAAGTTGCCTAGATTGTGAAAATATGAAGTTACTTGATTTCAAGCCTTGAAATGAGTTTTCTAAACGTGTAGTAACTTACTTTGAAAAATAGACATGCCTTGATACTACGGGTGTTAGTATCTTGGGGTTTTACATAAAAGGAGTCTTTTAAAAAGAATGTACGTACGTTGTACTTTGGCCTGTTTAATTGAGAATAATTCTATGTGATGCCTTGATTAGTACTTTGGCTTGATAAATTGAGAATTTGTCTAAGTGTGCCTTGATTAGTACTTTGGCTTGATAAATTGAGAATTTGTCTAAGAGTGCCTTGATAAGTACTTTGTCTTGATTAATTGAGAATTAGTCTAAATGTGCCCTGATAAGTACTTTGGCTTGTTAAATGAGAATTATTCTATTTGTGCCCTGATAAGTACTTTGGCTTGTTAAATGAGAATTATTCTATTTGTGCCCTGATAAGTACTTTGGCTTGTTAAATGAGAATTATTCTATGTGTGCCTCGATAAGTACATTGGCTTGGTTAATTGAGAATTATTCCATGTGTGCCTTGATAAGTATTTTGGCCTGATTAGTTGAGAATTGCCTATGTGTGCTGGTGATAGCCGTTGAGTGCAAGTATTATGTTTTATTACGTTGTCGCGACTCTCGATTGGAGGGTCGTCAGTCTTGTTGTAAGTACTTGGACGTACCGACAGTGATGTGAGATTCCACGGGTATGCTTCCGTTATTTGTAGTATTTGGGTTAAATTCCCGGATTTTTATAGAAGACATGGTAGTGCTTCTGTTTTGTTTGACGGCCGGTTGAGATAGGGTAAGAGTATAAGTGAGGGGAAAACCCCCAAAATGCTATACCACCTTCTCCAGGGTAAGAGTATAAGTGAGGGGTAAACCCCAGACATTATACCACCGCTTGTTTTGTTTGATGGTCGGTTGAGATAGGGTAGAGTATAAGTGAGGAAAACCCCAGATGCTTTACCACATTCTCCTGTAAGAGTATAAGTGAGGGTAAACCCAAGACATTATACCCCTTTACCACTGCTCATTTTCTCTTTGGGCGTCTGCATTTTTAGGACACAGTAGACTTGGTGTTCATGTATGCCTATTGGTGTTATACTATATCATGGATCGCCGGTGAGGAAGGATTCCACGGGCATGATTGATATTATGGGCGTGAGACCCATGGTTATATTTTAGAAATGACTTGAGGCACGCGTCACGACTTGTTATATGGCCTTATGTGTTGTGTATCGTAGGTTGGCTATCATACATGTCTCTGTTTTGCTTAGGCGCTATGATTTCACTCTGATGCTAACATTTCACATACTTGGTACATTCTCGTCTTGACCTCCTTTCGGTGCGTTCAATCCGCAGTTCAGTCACGCATTTGATGATCGGCAGTGTAGGACCGCCGAGTTTTGGATAGCTCCTTCATTCGGAGTTTATCTTTTTGGTATAAGTCTTTCGATCTGTGCTTTTATGCGATTATGGGTACGGGGCCTTGTCCGTCATAGTTCGATAACTCTTGAAGTGCAGTATTCATATGTGGGATTGGACTGCGTATGCGGTGTGGTGTCTTTTGTTTATATATATTATGGCGGCCTTGTCGGCTTTGCGTTGCAAGTATCTTTGGTTTTAAAAAAAAAAAAAGTGTTATTTAAATTCCAGATTTTACTTAGTTGTTAAGCGAAGGGTGCGTGTAGGGCACCATCCGCCCGGTTCGGTCGTGACACACTAAATCTGGTAGCGTTACAATTGTGTTGATTCGAGTGATATTCACTCTGTCCTTAAGACAATATTGCCCCGTATAAATTATTTTACGTTAATGGACAACTGTCTCCCAAGATAAAACAGCATCAAACAAATGAACAAACGAAACTCAAGTGTTTACTAAAAGAAGAACCTTGAGTGTTTGAAAGAGTGCTTAGAGAGGAAGAAGTTCAGAAATCTGAATTTTGCAAGTGTGAAGTGTGGTCTTTTTCCAACTAAGCCAAAGGCCTCAATATATAGTAGTGTAAGAATGTCTTTTCAAGTGCTCATATAATGACCATTTAAGTGTCATGAAATGGCCACTTAATTCACCAAGTATGCATCCAAATAATGGTTGATTTATGCAGGAAAAACTGACATTTGAATTCTCCAAAACGTCCCTATAATCAGCCAAACTTTTGGACTTTCGTTGCACAGACACTGTTTGAGAAGTGTCGCGGCTCGGTCTGGGAGGCGCCGCAGCGCCGTTGCTCGAGTAGGCCAAAATACTATCCAGCGTCGCGGAACAGCCCCACCGCGGCCCTAGTGGTGTGGCGTCGCGGCGCCCCAGCCCCGCGGTGGCGTCGCGACCCTTTTTCTGACCCGTTTCAATCTTACACTTCTTCCTTCATTTACCAACGTGGAACACTCATCGTTTAATCAACAACTGTCCATCATTATATGTCTCAAACATTTTACTTACATATCAATATCTCTTTCACTAATGAAATTTACGTTACTTGGTACTACGAGTGCACGTGTGTGAAAATGATGTTTCTGACGTGCGGGATTCTAATTGTTCGAGTCATAAATAATGGATAAATTTAATTCCACATTAGTAAATTTTCAACGATCCCCTCTTGAAAGAGATTTTGGCGCACTCACAAAGTACATTTCTAGCAATCTTTCGGCGGACTGATGTTGTATATGGATAGGTAGTCGTAGCTTTGAATCTTCAATATTTGAATACCATCGGACTTACTGCGTGGTGAACGTGATTTCTTGAACCATTAGTGTTTAGTGTAAGCATAGACAATGGTACCAACACAACAACTTTTCTTACTCTGTTCTTTTTAATGTTTTTCTGTTGTGGTCGTGGACACGTTTGGATTATTAACTGCGTTCATTCATGTCCTCACACCTAAATAGGTGCTCTCCTACAAAGTAGCATGTTATACCCCAATTTACAAGTGTTAGGCATCGTTAAAAGTTTTTCCAAACCTAACCTCAACCGGTGAGGATCATTAAAGGTTTTGGAAACTTAACCTCTACCCAGCATGCAAGTAGCACTTTAATGTCTATCGTGGGAACGATTTTGGATTCACGTTTCATTACAGAAATCATCATCTGAAGTGCTCTTGCTTCCACCGAAGCGCTCAACTGAACTTTTACGACTTAGTTTTTCCATTGAACTTAATTCTTGTGATCTCCAGTCAGTAAGGTTGGGTATCCACCGTATCAGTTCTTATCGTTTGGGTTTTACGCCAATTCCTCTAGACAGGCAAAATTCTTGATCTTTGGGTAGTCCCTTAGTTAAAGGTCTGCTATATACTTTGATTAATAATCAAGGAGGTGACACCCATGACGATCAACTGCCATACGGTCTTATGTCTCTGATAGATATGTCCAAACGCCGTCATCCGTGCTCTTACAATGTATAACTGATGAAGGCACGAGTTACTCCCAATAAGGGACATCCTCTAAGAGGTCGTGAAGTTACTCAACTTCTCATCATATTTTGTATAAAGTGATAAACTCTGATTCCATCATGAATCGGCCGATGCAAGTTTTCTTAGAGGATTTTCAAAGATACACCATACACATCCACTTGTGGCATTGATGTTCTTTAAATCTGATGTCCAGTTTACATCACTGTATTCTCCCAGAACTGCTGGACATCCAAAGTACCATAATCCGTAGATAAGCGAATATATCAGATATCGTCATATCCGATTTAACATATTTCATTGATCATTTTCAGAATCACGAGTGAACCTTAGTTCAACTGATCTACTTTGTGAGTCGATACCAGGTCGTTTGTAGTGTGTAAAATACATTGAACTACATGTGACCTGCGCATATCACTCCTAGTATATGGATGCACCATAATTCCAATCAGTTCTATGATTCATATCCATTGGTGACTTTCAACGAGACTGTCAAACATCTCACTAATTAGTTTGGATTTAGATCAGTCTGTTAGATGTCTTATAAATTCCAATTCCTAAGATGACATCTGTATTACCCATATCCTTCATATTGAAACATCGTTTCAACATACTTTAAGTCTCTAGGATCAACTTACGACATCTCCCTGTGATCAACATGTCGTCTACGTAAAGGCACATCATGACGAACGAGTCATAATTACCTTTCATGTAGACACATTTGTCACACTCATTAATGGAAAAACCTTTCGATAGTAGAGTACTATCAAAATTTTCATACCATTGCTTCAGGGCATGTTTTAGCCCGCACAGAGATTTAACAAGTCGACAGACTTTATTCTCTTTCCTGGAACTATATACTCCTCGGGTTGTTCCGTATTACTTTCTTCTTCCACTTTCAAACTTTTGGTTTTGCAACTGTTGACTTTCTAGCTTCAGAGTCAATGTTTCTGTCATCAGATTCATTATTTCTGTTTTATCTGAAACATCCAAGACCAAAATGTAAACATTTCAGGGACCAAAATGGAAGTTTAGGAAGAAGCTCAATAGTCTACAAACCTAACTTTTCAGTTAGGAAGACGGTCTCAACATCCAAGCCACACAAGACTGTGATGGCCCTGGATGTTAAGCTATTCACATAGGAGCACATGTCCAAGTAACCGATGTCTTATACTTATAGTAGATCCATCTTCTTCGTACTCAATTTTGAGTGTCCACTTTTACAACCCAAAGGTACTTTTCCCGGAGAAAGAATAACCATTACGCAAGTATGGTTCTATCTGATGGCCTGGAACAAGTCTTTGTCCCCTCTTTTGCTTCGGTTTGGTTCAACATCTAGAATCTCTGAGTTCTGTAGATCTAAAACATTAAATTTCGGATAGTCAGTCACTCGCGGGTTCTTATTAACCTTGAGCAATCACTTCTTTTTCCTTTCGAGGAAAGTTATCTTCAAAGAGTTCAGCATTCTTTGACACCAAAATGCGATAAGCACTACTGTTCTTTGTAGATCCAGTGGATGCGCAATCTACAGCCTTAGGTCCACTTTTGACCTGCTTTGGCTTAGGTATTTCAACCCTTGCCACACTACCTCATATCACAATATTTATAAATGGGATCTGTTCTATGTTTCACATGGAGAGTTATCTTTATCCTTATGCGAAGTTCTGTTGAGAATCACAATAGCGGTAAGGATCGCCTTGCCCCACATATTTTGGGTGTTTGGCTTTGCGCTTGGCTAACAATGTTAGACTAAGATGAGTAAGAAGCAGCCATTTGTTCAATGATGCTTCACATTCTCCCCTCTATCACTACTAATTCCTCAATGCGTAGGCTTAGTTGATTGACTTCTGCTTTGTAGCGCTTATCCGCTTCAACATTTTCATCTTTTTTTTTCAACAAAGAATGCAATGTGTTGTACCATTGTCAATGAATATCACAACGTACTTGTCTTCCCCCTCTATTTGTACAAGCTTCAAATCACCCACGTAGGTGTGACCAAGTTCTAGAGGAGCGGTGCTTCTTTCGCTATTCCTTTGACGGAATGGAAAGGTGATTTTGCCTCTTCTCTTACCTCACATTCATTTTGTGGGTTTTTGTCGACAGAAGGCAACAATCTCAACTTAGTTAGCTTTTGAATGACTTTCTATTTAACGTGTCTTAATCTATGATGTCATAGATGCACGAATTACAATATCATTCATTTGGCTACAAACATACTATACCATTCTTATTTCTTACAGACTTGTTGGACTAGTCTCAACCAACTTGACCAACAACGTCCTTGAAATCAAGTTTGGAACATGTATCACCTCTTGTTAGAGTGATCTGATTCCCTGAAGTCCATTTGAGGACAACCTCTCCAACCCCTCTATTTTAGAGGGACATTGATTTATATGAATAACCTATTGCATGTGGTTAGGGCGTAACCGGATCATATGTGATCTAGATACTCTGGCCCACTCTAGTTGCCTTGACAGACTGAGTGTCCAATTTCTTTTTTGTCTTTCTTTTGGCCTTCAGATCATTTATGATCTGGAAACTCTAGCCCACTCCAGTCACCCGTAGGATTTGTATGACTGAGTGTCCAATACCATCATGTTAAATGAATGATCTTCTGTCGGAAACGGTGGCAGGTTTATCTCTAGTCCTCTTCTCTTATGATTGGTGCCCATGGAAATTCTGGACGCTTACTTAGGATTGTCCATAATTTCAATTTTATTACAACCTAAGACCATAACTTTTATTTAAGCTATTGTTTCTAATAGTCCAATCGTTAATCGGGAAGGTAGGTGAGACTAAACTTCTGATTTTAAGATGTAGGGAATATAAGTTTTTAAAGAAAACACTTCATATTCCTAGCATCGCTTACACATTTTTATTCAGAAATTATCTAATCTAATTATAAACTCTTTTATTCAAAATTATTGAAAAGGAGTATTAACTTAGACCTTTTCGATTCTGGTCCACGTCAGTCCCTTCGTTAGACTACGTGTCCATTTCCTCCTTACCACTGTTCAGATCATTTATCTGGGAAAGATGTAGGACTTCTGCTACAAGGTAGAACAACATCTTCAACCTTCTCTTATTGTCTCAGTTGATATCCTTCGCCTCTCGTGGGCACTTATTTCTACCACTATCGGGAACGGTGACAACAACTCTTTCTTGATCCTTAGTCGTACCAGCATGACTATCAGCAGTATCTTGAAGCTCAAAATAAGATCCATAGATCCCTCCTTTGACGAAAACGGATTTGTAAATATCATCAAAGAGAGACCCAAAACTGGGACCAGATTTGAAAGCACGATTGTTGACACAGATAGAAGACCACAACCATATTTGGGATCATATCTGCTGGCAAGCATCTATCGAGCACTAATACAAATATTGTCTTAAGATTGTGAGTACAATGGTGGATGTATGAGAATAGTAACTAACTATTACTAGTGCTTCGAAAGAATAAACAATAACGAATTATAAAACAACAAACTTGAAACCTAACAAGAGTTGTGGCAACAACAAGTTTTGTGATCTTGATCTTCGTTCTTGAATCAGTTTTGTATCTTTGTGCCAATCGTCGAACACTCTTTGATTCTTAATAGCCTAAAATCAAGATACACTAAATCTGGTAGCGTTTCAACTGTGCTGAGTCGAGTGATATTCATTTTGTCCTTAATACAATATTGGCCCGTATAAATTCTTTTATGTTAATGGAAAATTGTCCCCCAAAATAAAACAACATCAAACAAATGAGCAAAGGAAACTCAAATGTTTACTAAAAGAAGAACCTTGAGTGTTTGAAAGAATCCTTAGAGAGGAAGAAGTTCAGAAATCTGAATTTTGCAAGTGTGAAGTGTGGTCTTTTTCCAATTGAGCCAAATGCCTCAATATATAGTAGTGTAAGAATGCATTTTCAAGTGCCCATGTAATGGTCATTTAAGTTCCATGAAATGGCCACTTAATTCAAGTAATGCAGCCGAGTAATGACTGATTTATGCAGGAAAAACTGACATTTGAATGCTCCAAAACATCCCCATAATCAGCCAAACTTTTGGACTTCCGTCGCACAGACACTGCTTGGGTAGCGCCCCGGCTCGGCCTCGGAGGCGCCGCAGCTCCAGTAGGCAAGTAACCAACCAGCGTCGCGACTCCGACCATGGGGCGTCGCGCCGCGGTCCCGGTGGTGGTGGCGCCACGGTTCCCAACTCCGCGGTGGCATCACGACTTTTTTTATGACTCGTTTCAATCTTACACTTCTTCCTTCATTTACCAACGTGGAACACTCGTCATTTAACCAATGATCGTCTATCACTCTATGTCTCAAACATTTTACTTACGTACCAATATTTCTTTCACTAACGAAATTTACGATACTTGACACTACGAGTGCACGTGTGTGGAAACAATGTTTCTGACGTGCGGCATCTCAATTGTTCGAGTCATAAATAATGGGATAAACTTAATATCCACATTAGTAAATTTTCAACAATATCATCCAATAACGAAATTCAACTTTTTTTATATCACTCATTATAAGTCATGTTTGGGGATGATTTATTCTTTCTAAGATTAGAAAGTGTAATTGTTTTTATAAATTAGAAAAATAAAATAGCTAATTGAAATGAAAAAAATAAAGAAAAATAAATAAGAAAGATAACATAGCAGAACTGCACACAAAAAAAAGTGCAGCTAGTATAGCGTGAGTACGAAAAATAACGTGTACTCAGCAGCAACATCGACTGGTCGTAGTTAAAACGGAGATGAGGGTTGGTCATACGAATACCACATCCACACTAAATTTCTAAGTCCAATATAGTAATAAGTCAACAAGCACAAGATTCAAATCTAGGTGTAAGAAGTCCCTAATTGTTCAAGTTCATTTCAAATAGCCAAGTAGCATGATAATATGATTCAGTAAGTAATTTAGCCGAGTAAATCAACAAGGCACAATAAAATAAAATGATATGCATATGTTATGCAATGCAAGACCTTTCCATTACCGGTACACACATGCTCCTTCAATAAGGAGTGCGGTCCTTGGAGAACTCGCGAGGTCCATACACCAACCGAAATCATTTTCCTTCAGGTTTCTTAGCCAATATTAGGCTCAAATTACCTGTCTCTAGCTAAATCAGGCTAACATCAACACATCACTCCACCCAGAATTATTTCCCCACTGACCCAAATAGAAATCCACATATATACTATGCATGAGATACCATATGAAGCATGAATGTGACATGCGCAACGATAAAAAGCCAAGATATGAAATAGAGATTCAATTTTTCATCAAGGTAGGTTATAAAGACTTGACCTTTAACCAATTTCGCAATAAAGATACGATCTTTAGATTCTTTTCCACTATTAAACAAGTATTTGAAAGTGATGAATAACTAAATCACATATAAGACAGACACATAATCATAAAGACATAAAATACGGGCTTCATACCTCAATCACAGATTCATAGGATCATGCTATCAATCAGTTAGTGCCCAAAACATGACATACAGACCGAACTATAGAATTGAAATAATGTAAAATAAATACCATAACTAATATCAGTACCTGATATAAGTGTTCGTCACGTCACAAGTATCGGGACCCCATTATTTCCGCATTACACTCTCTGGCTAAGTTCATTAAATCAACCACGGCACTTCAAATAAGGTAAAAAATCTCAAATTGTCTGATTTAGAAGTCTGACGGTCACAACGAAGTCTTTTCTTTACGCAGAGCCTTTGAATAGGCCAAATTTATAAAATACGTTATATCATGATTCCATATACACCCATATTGCTAGCATAAAATTCCTTAATAATTGATGATATAATTATAAGAGAGTGATTATCATTTTACCCACTTGAAGAATCTTGAAGAACTGTTCCAAAATCTCTCATGTCCGAAGTCTAGAACACAAAATGTGAAAATGGAAAATGAAGTTCGAACTAAGATATTTTATTCAGTGTCAGGGGTCCTCACAAATGCGAGCTTTGCAAATGCGGACACAAGGTCGCAAATGCGGACGCTGGGTCCCAAATGTGGAGTTGTCCAGATCCGAACCACGTTGCTTTTGCGGAACAAACCTTGCAATTGCGACCTTACGACGACACCAGACATCAACAAAACTACTCTCAAACTTGGATATGACACCCAAAACTCATCTGAGATCTCTCAAAACAATCATACGGATTCGTCTTGACCCGATCTCTACCATAGTCAACTCCAAGCCTCTTAAAATTTATGTTTCCAATCAAAGGTCCAAAATACCCCCCGAGTCCCTCAGGAACTGAACCAATGAAAGTTATAAACGATATTCCGAACCTAAAAATGCCGAAATTTAAAAAAGACTCATTACCCTCGATGTTGATTTTAGTCAACCTATATCCTTCTTTTAACTTAAAACCCTCCTAAATTCACTTTTTTATCCAATACTCACCGAAATCACCCGGGACTCGTTCCAACCATTCATGTAAGTCAAAAAATATGTTTTGAATATACTGGAACTATCGAAATTCGATTTTGTGCGCGTTTACCTAAAAATCAACTCTTAGTCAAACTTTTTCAACTTAAAACTTCCAAAATTCACCACAAAGAAGCTAGGGAAAGATCATTTAGGAATAAATAGCAAACTATTCAAAATGACCTAACGGAAGAAAAATAGTTGTAATTCAAGACTTTTTGCCTTTTCAAAAAGAAAATTGGGATTCTCTCTTTTACTATTCTTCTTATTTATAGTAATTCTGCTTATGCTTGGCCGACTCATTTATTTGTTTTGGCTGTGCGATGTGCGTGCTAGATAACTCAGGGTCTTCAACGACATCAATTATTTGCACAAAAAATGCTACACTAAAAACTTCAACGTTCACTAGCTAGAAATAATAATACATCAGAATAACAACCAAGCCGTCTCAAATATTTGAAAGCCCTGTTCTAATTCGTAAAAGTGGACGATTAATATAAGTAAATATACGATTTCAATAATCTGAATTTGGGCCTCCACATGTGCGCGCCACTGGAACTGAATAACTTTACTTTGATTGGGCTAAAACCTGCGAATTATAGACTTTTACGATAAATTCTGGCTAATATTACTTAATAAGAAATGAAAAAAGGGACATCTAATTTTTTTTATTTTTCGGGGGGCGTTGTTCTCGTAGCACATCTCGCATGAGTCCAAAGAAGACCCTAATAGCAACACAAAAAATTGAAATAGACTAAAAACAACACTAACGGTTAAAACTGCGCCTCTAAATGTTAACTCAAGTTAATTTTTTTTAATAATTTCCTTAAATTACATTTGGAGTAAGAATATTTATTTTTGACAAACTTTTCAAACTAAAATTGCTCAAGAATATTTAAAAAATTACTTTAAACTTATTCCAAACAAAATACTAAAAGTTATGTATAGTAATGGTTAAATTTATTTAGATAGTGTGTTTGGGACCCTGAAGTAAAAAAAGGTTAAAATATGGACTTTGCTTTCTGGAGTTTCTTTGTTTTCATTAACATTTTGAGTCAATTGTCTATGGATTATAATTTCTTTTTTGGGAATATCTTCTTTCAGTCAACTTTGAGTACTTGAATTTTCTTCTTCTTATTATTAGAAGGTATAAATGCATTTAAAATATGTAACAGTAGAGTACTGTATGGGTAATAGTAATAACTTTATATATAAGTCATTTCTTTTGACCATACTGTTATTATATAGTATATACTAGTACTAGTATAGTATAGATTCAAGATTCTTTTTTCTCAACTCCCCAAAGGTCAATAAAAGAGAATAATACTTCCTCCTACCTGTCTTAAAAGTTGGTTTCACAAAGTAAAATTTGCATGCTTGTTCAGTCATTTTTGACTTCCAACGTAATTGGAATAAGAAATTCATTTGCTTAAAAAATGAGAAAAAGGTTAATTAAATATTCAACTTTTTAAAAGTGCCAAAAAATGTTCGAACTTTATCATTAAAATTTTAATTATCAAACTATTTTAAATGGTGTTAAATTAAAACTTCTTTAAGCTGAAAAAGGGTAATTAAATATCTAACTTTTTAAAAGTGTCAAAAAATGTTCGAATTCTATCATTAAATGTTTAATTATCAAACTATTTAAAATGGTGTCAAATTAAAATTCCTTTAATCTGACAATTAACACCGTTAATTAACATAACTAACAAACATTTTAAGAGAAAACATTCTTTAAATTAATTCATAAATTGAAAATTAAATTGTTTCATCGCCAACACCAAGCTCCATTTTTGCTTTCTACAAAACCCAAAATGGAGACAAACAAAAATCAACCCCAAACTCACCACAACCCATAAAAAACAAAAACAAACCCAACTAAGTAACCAGAAGCTTATTTTTGTTCTTTTGAACTAGAAGCTTATTTTTGCCTAAAATTATGATAGAATCAAACCCAAAACTGTACATTTCTCCTTCTCCTCTCGGTGTCCTTCGATTAAGACAAGTAACCATGAGTTTAGCTTTTTCTATTTTTATATCAGCTTGAACCTCTGGTTAGATTATTGGAATCATATTTCCATGAAAATACTCCAATTAAGTTTCTTTGGTGGCTCTGTAGTAACTAATATTAATTGTGTTAATTGTCAGCTTAAAGGAGTTTTAATTTGGCACCATTTTAAATAATTTGATAATTAAAAATTTAATGATAAAGTTCGAGCATTTTTTGGCACTTTTAAAAAGTTGAGTATTTAATTAACCTTTTTCAGCTTAAAGGAGTTTTAATTTAGCATCATTATAAATAGTTTGATAATTAAAAATTTAATGATAGAGTTCGAGCATTTTTTGGCACTTTTAAAAAGTTGAGTATTTAATTAACCTTTTTCAGCTTAAAGGAGTTTTAATTTGGCACCATTTTAAATAGTTTGATAATTAAAAATTTAATGATAGAGTTCGAGATTTTTTTTTACACTTTTAAAAAGTTGGGTATTTAATTAATCTTTTTTCCCTTAAAAATGCACCAAACGAATAATAGGGCAAAAACAACTTATCACAAAATCTTTAATATGACGTAATATTATCTGCTTTGATCAAACAAAAACATACCCAGTGTAATACGTTTTGATCAAAATCGTACATTTTTTTCAAGAGACTTTATACCATTTTAAAAACACCCAAAAAATTTCACTCGAACTATCATCTCGTGAGCTTATTCGAAAATTAACTATCTTAAGTAATTAAGTTTGAGCGTAAGAGCCAAATAATCGAAAGATTCGTGTTAAGTTCAGGAATGGATTGTGGATTTTTCAAGAAGGAACTAAAAATAATTCACTTTTAACTACACATATTATTAAATATGTCGGGATTCACGGGCCACGACCATCAACCCACACACAAGTTATCTTGCAAGTGGCTCATTCGTGCCTTTTGAAGCATTATCTATGACTCGGCATGAGAGAAGGGGCAGAATTATACCCCTATCAACTGAATATTTATGGTCATCAAAGTTCGCAGACTTGTTCTTTGTGTATGCGTATCCATATGGGTAAAGACAGCAACACGCGATGACAAGCAAAAAATATTAAGTCGAACCACATATGTCATGTTACGACCCGACCCGACGGGCCGCGACCCAGTGCCCTACCTGGGCACACTTATACCCACTTGTCACATAATTACACAGATACCAAGAAAAATATAGTAAACTGTGAATCATATCAAAATAGGCAAGCCGGCAAGGCTGCCACTATATACGGGAACATCCCAAAACGAGTACAACAATACATCTGGCCAAACACATATACAAAAACACATCTACCACCCACAACTGTCTACAGACCTCTGAGAGTACTATAGTGAAATATGACGGGACAGGGCCCCGTCGTGCCCCCAAATATGCATAAGTCAAAAAGAAGGCCTTGTACCAAAATAACTAACTCCAGAACAATGGAGCTCCCAAAGGAAACAAGCGGCGGGAATCCTGGCGGGAGGATCACCGGCGAATATTTGTACATGCGGGCATGAACGCAGCCCCCCGAGGAAAGGGAGGTCAGTACAAAATAATGTACTGAGTATGTAAAACATGAAGCACTGTAAATAAGATCATAACTGGCCAAGAGATGTCAGGAGACAAATGTAATAATCCAAATATCAATACAATTGTTCCTTATGAAACGGGAGTCAACTGTGCCTTATAAAAATGAGAGTCATATCAAAATCATGGATGTTTGTCCATAGAATCATCATGTCTATATACATAAATGTGTCTCGACCCTCTAGTGAGGGACTCGGTGGAATCATCAGTATAACGTGTCCCGACCCTCTGGTGAGAGACTCGGTGAAATCATCAATATAACGTGTCCTGGCCCTTTGGTGAGAGACTCTGTGGAATCATCACAATCATGTATACGTGCACTTATAACGTATCCCGGACCATCATGGAACTCGGTGAAATAATATAATTACATCAAGGACGAATAGAGTATCATGAGAAATCATATACAATTTAAATCATCATTCGACTCTCGATGAAATAAAGAAAATGCACTATCATATCATGTATCATTTTGAAACCATCATTTGGAATTAGAATTCATTAGAACTATGTACGTCCATCGTACACTCATTTATGAAAATCATGCCAAAAGAAATAAAGGATAGTTTCACATACCTTTTAGTCGAACTAACCAACTCAATATTAGAATACGTCTCGTCTAGTACCTCAACCTATAATAATGGCAATACGTCCATCAATTCTATGATTACTAGCATATTTTATATCGAATGACGACTTTCTTTTCTATAAAAATTTGGGCAGCACTTCCCTTATTCATATGCACATCCATAACTTACAACCAAAGCTAACAATACCAATAACAAGTTGCAACTTAACGACATAACCCAAAACAGTCCCATATACTTCATTACGCTACCATTATGCATTCTTTTTCCTTACATTTATGGAGTACAACTAAAACAACAACCAAGGTGACTTATACATCTATTTCTCATGTTACTCCATCCTCTTAATCCATATCAAAACAGTCCATAAAAACAGTCCACATCCTATCAACAATAAGAGGTATTCCAACTACAACGAGAGTGCAATGTTCAACCTTTTTCAACCTTAATTCCTTTAGGACATATATCCATAATTACAACAATGGATATACATGTTCATAACTTATATTTTCAGCATTATAACTCCACCAAAACAGCCCCTAAAATACAACACAACATGTTCAATAATTTATACAAGTCTCGGTCAAACAAAACTTAGTTACCAAAGTTCTTTTCTTAACTCCTTAAACTCCAATTCATGTTTCAACACTTTCATATGATTAATTACAACTTTAAATGTCAATATTCCCTTCAATTCCAACATGCAATTAGTGACAAGGATAACATAACAACACACAAATCCAATGTACACAAAAACACTCCCTAAAAATCGATAATACCATTTCCAATCGGCTCAACAACATCAACAACAATCACATACATTCTCTTATTTCCAATTCCTCTTTAACATTAGTTTATCTCTTAACTACAACAACATGCAACTCCTATTATACCATAAGAAGAAGAATTTCTTACCTTTAATTGGTGCCAAAACAATCCCAATTTTCGGCCACTACTCTCCTTTCTTTTGCACCATTTTTCATTCTTTCTTCAACTCAAAGTGACATGCATGTGTTCTATAAGTTTAATCCACCATTCTTACATATTTATATTCCAAATAATTCATCTCAAAATCTGAAAATTCTGGGGCCAAAATCGGCCCAGTCCAGTTCGTGATTCATTGTTTCGCGAGCTTTCCGTGGCTTAGAATTTGTAGAAGAACTTTATCTTGTAAAAGGAGGTAATTTGGTCTTCATTTGGCTATGGGAGTTGGGGGGGGGGGGGGGAATCTATTTGGAGAGGTTTGGAGAGATGAGTGATCCCACTGCTTCATCATATTTTCATCATACATATCCTTACTCACTGTACCGTCAATAAAATCAATCTTATTCTTAGTTAATAGACTCAATTTCATTGCATGACTCCATAACGTGTAGTTTTACATTCCTGTTAACTGTAAAAAATACTATACTTAAGTCCCACATTTTAATTATTACACTCTAAGACATTCTAAGTCACTAAATATCACATATCACTTAATAACTTCAACAGTATCTCAATATGTTTGTGACTCTTCAATATTTTAAAATATTTTATAATCAAATAGTTATTTGTTTTTAAAAAAAAAAATCTTGTTATGTTACTGATGACGATATTTATTAGTGATACTGTAGCACATTAATTTTCACGTGATGGACTGAACAAAAAATTGTTACAGACGAAACAAAAGAACAAAATGGATTTAAAGTTACGAGAAGGAGAAAAGTAGAGGTCAAAAAGGATTATTATATTTAACGTAACACCACAAATACTTTTTGTGGTGACAGTTACATAATGAAATTGAGTGGAATTCATAATTATTATAGTATATGCAATTATTGAATAATGAAGATGTACATGAACATTCTTTCCAGGTTTGAGAATGTTGAGCAAACATTCATTTAACATTATGAAAAATCAAGTGCATATTGATTGGGAGGGAGATTCTTTTTTTTTTAAAGTTCCACATAGTTAAGAACAGTATAAAGTATTTATAAATATAGGAACGTTGTAAAAAAGGAAATATGTTGATTTGTGGAGTCTAATTCATTCATCGACACTATCAAGATTTAACGAAGAGTCAAAAGTGTGGCACGATGATCGACCTATGTAGTGGAGGGTATTTTGGAAATTTCGGACATGTATTATGTTCGCCCTAATTTTCACGATATATAGACTAGAGCGTCGTTTTCTTTTGGGGTGAAGAGAGAATTGTAAACTCAGACTCCCTATTTCGATTATATTAAAATATGAAGCGTCAAGTGAACGTAACTCTCGCATTGAAAGTAAAATACTATAAATCTGTGTGTGTTATTTGATCTTCACTTATTTACTGTTTTTTTATTAGATCGAATTTGAGACTTAAACCCTAACCAAAGAATATAGGTAATTCTGCATTAACCAAAAGAAAAAGACGATCCATCGTTTCAGTGTCCTTCCTGCAGAATTTTGTGATGCAACATTTTTCTGCGAAGATATTACTCTTTACTGAATCTCTGAATTCAAATCATACATTTTACTGTCTTTTTAAAACCAAGTGTACTTATACAAGAATATGTTGTCACTTTTGGCTATGATGTCCATCTCTTTCCTTAACGGATCTTTGAAAACCGACTGAATTGAACAAACTAGAATCAATTGAATTAAATTGATTATTGTTGTAAATATTAATTATGTTTGTCCATTAGTTACATATGTTAGGAAATTTACGTGAGATTGAGTTTTCTCTGTCTTTAGTGACTTAAACACGTGATGTCCGCATGTCGAAAACATCATTTCTTCGCACATGCCTAATTTACTAAATGAGTAGATGATATTAGTGTTAACTATCGTCAAATTTCGTTAGGAAATGAAAAAAATATTGATACACAAAGTAAGGTGTTTAAGACATGAATAGATGGATGATTTTGTGGCCAAACAACAAATCTCCCACATAAGTAGAATATGGAAGACTTGAGCAATATATAAGCTATATTTTTTATTAAGGGTTTGGGACCAAGGGTAACCCATGTGTTTAGAATAGGGAGGACTTAGGTGAACTTGGGTTCGGGGCTAAGCCCCACACGCGCGCGCCTTGCTTGGCAGTGCAGTCACGGTCGTTTCCAAACGAAGCAAAAGATGTTCGTTTGAAACATTGCTTCTAGTTCTATTATTGATGTTGTTCAAGGGAATGTTGTTGTTTAAGCTCATGCCAGTTTCAGAAGTGAACGTCCAGAAAAGTTTCTGAGTACTAATTTCAAGTTTGGCAACAAAAGATGTTGTTTTATCTTACTACGTTGAACCAGTCACGATTTCTAATTTCTGACAGAAGATCCTCCTTCTGGTGGGGATGTTGTGGACACTCAATCTAACACAACGACTGAAGTAGGTGAAGATAGCCAAGTCACAAATAGCCCGGTTAACATCGATGATCAAATCATAGTGATTTCGTGCAATGCGCATTACGAGCAGTAGGTCCAATACACTTTATATTGTGTATTGCACCATGAAGACGACAAATGAGTTGTGGAAAAAACTCAAAAACGTACATCGCACAAGATGCGGGTACTAAGAAATTCATCATTGGAAAGTTTCTAAAATTTTAAATGGTGGATGGTAAATTAGTGATGTCCCAAATCCAGGAGTTTCAAATGATTCTTCATCATCTGAATTTTGGAAGGAATGAAGCCAAAGAAGCAGTTTCTCGTTGCATCTTTGATTGAGAAATGTTACACCTCGTAAGATTAAGACGATAATTAAGAGCGTCATTAAGAAATAAGATTCGGATATTTGATATAAAGTATATCTTATATATGCTAATCCGGAAGTTGGTATGCAATGGATGTAAGTCCGGAAAATTTTGGTTACAACGAGCGTGACAATAGAAATTGAAGAGAAAATGTTGTATATTCTCGTTATGGATTAGTAACGTATTATATAATACGAGGCCATATGAAATTTTCAAGACTTAAGAAATGTGATATTAGAGTAATTAATTAGGGGAGATGGGACTAAGTTGCAAAAATAATAAGTTAGCCCACATAAACCCTTGTCTTCCATTACATTACAATTTCAAAAGAAAAGAAAGACTCTCCTCTCCTCCTTCCCTCGTTCCAAACAAGAAACATCTTCCATAGCCAACAAATTGGAGCTTTGATTCTTCTCCAATAGATTAAATCATTCTACAGATTATAAAGCCAAGGAAACTCAAAAAAAAAATGGCAGAATTTTGGTCAGATTTGTAGTCAACTTTGGAGTGGTATATCTCCTAGTATATTAGGAGTATTTAGGTGTTGCAAAAGCCTAAGATGAAGTTCGTCTAGTCTATTTTCCAACTCAATAAACCTCTCATCGATAGGACAACGGAGTAGAGAATTATGGACGTTACAAATTCAGCTGACAGAACAGTGAGGAATTTTCGGAACTGCTGGCCGATTTTAGGCCCAGATTTTTGGACATGATTTTGGGAGGAAAATTGCATTAAATGATGGGTTAACATTGTGGGATTCATACATGTTGAATTGGAGTTGAAGAAGTGAAAAATTAGGTAAGCAAAATCGATAAAACAGTGGGTAATTCGGGCTGGGCAGTAGCCGAACTTGGGGGACTATTTTGAGAATCAATTAAGGTAAAAATCATTCTCCTTATGGTATAATTGTAGTTGCATATTATTGTAGTTGAATATATGAACTCATGTTAAAGAAGAATTGGAATTAAGAGGTTGCATATGATTATTTTGGGTAGTTACTGATTTGTGGGACTGTTTTGTGTCCATGGAGTTTGAATGTTGTTGTTGTTAGTATTATCACCTATTGCATATTGAAATTAAAGAAGAAATCTTGATGTTTAAATTTGTAGTTGGTTATATGAAAGTATTGAAGGATGAATTGGATTCTAAGAAGTTAAGAAAAGAGTTATGGTAAAATGTAAAAAGGTATTATGTTGCAATTAAAGGACTCGCACTCTTGTTGTTAATTGTTAGAATTGATGGGCTGTTTTAGTTCTTAAAATATAAGCTATAAATATGTATATATGATTGAGGTAGTTACCTATTCATGTCTTGAAAGAATTAAGGTGTGGAAAGGTGTTATTTCACATTTTTGAACTCTCTATGTTGCTAGAAGATTGGACTGCTTAAGTGGACTGTATTAACGTGACTAAAGGATTGGATGAACCTGATAAAAAGGTGTAGTAATCACCTGGCTTGTTGTAATTGTGATATTGCATAAATATGAAAGAGAAGGAATATGTTATGATGACATAAATATAATATCTGATATTATTGTGGTTTTATCTTTGAGTTATGACTTGTTGTTGGTATTGTTGGCTTAGTTTAAAAATTATGAATGTACATATAAACAGAGGAAGTGTTGCCCGAATTTGTATAGAATAAGGGAGTCGTCTTTTAATATGACTCATGTTAGGAATCATAGAGTTGACAGTCATGTTGTTATTATTATAGGTCAAGGTGCTAGTCGAGACGATTATTAGATATTCGAATTGATATAGACGACGAGGTATGTGAGACTATCTTCTCTTCTTTGGCATGATTACTTTAAATTATCATTTCTTTCTTTTGGCATGACTTTGTGAAAGACTTTCATTTGACATGACTTTAATAAAAGTACGGCGGACGTACATGATTTCCTACAAAGTTAGTGTTAAAGGATAGTTGTTGTAATAAGTGCCTATGATTTTCAGTAAAATAGTTTATTATGATGATACCATTGAAAGTCAAAAGATGATTTCTAATTGCATATGATTGCTCATGATATCTACTCGTGCCAAGTCTTATTACACATTCGTCGAGTCCCTCACATAGAGGGCCGACAACATATTGTATATTTCGGGTTCGAGTCCCGACTATTATTATTATATTACTTGGGTTCGAGTCCCATGACATTACATTATTCTATATACTTACGTGGGTTCGAGTCCCACGATATATATATATATACTTATTTGGGTTCGAGTCCCATATTATACATATATACTTAGGCGGGTTCGAGTCCCTTGCTATTATATTCTCGGGGTAGGAGTCCCTGATTTTGGCGTGACTTGCATATTTTAAAAAAAGGTAAGAACTGATTTTTCATTACTCCCATTTTGATAAGGCACAGTTACACTGTTATATTGATAATTCTATCGAGTCCCTCACTACAGGGCCGAGACATGTTATATACATACATATGGACATGATGACTCTAGGAGTAAGCATACATGATTTCTGATATGATTCTTTTTTTCACATGGAACAGTTATGATCTCATTTTCAGTATTTTATGTTTTCCATACTCAGTACATTATTTCGTACTGACCCCCTTTCCTCGGGGGGCTGCGTTCATGCTCGCACGCACAAGTTCTCAGGTTGGTGACCCTCAGGCCTTGAACTCCTACTCAGCTGATTGGAAAGCTCCTTTGATCCAGAGCTTTGTCATTTTTGGTACAGAACCTCTTTTTGATCTCATGTATATATTTAAGGGCATGATGGGGCCCTGTCCTGTCACATAATGTTATCATTCTCAGAGGTCTGTAGACGGTTGCGGGTTGTACGTATGTAGAATTATGAATCTGTTTTGGTCAGCTATGTTATTGTACTCTGTGTTGGGATGTTCCCGTGCATACGTGACATTATTTGGTGGCAGCCTTATCGGCTTGCTTATTATATTATGTTGGCTAGTTGTAACTCCTCAGGAGGCAGGTACAGTCTTGTCTAAAGGCAGCTTTATCGGCTCGCCTATTCTGACAGATGTTATTGTTACGGCGTTGTGCTGCCGGATTTCATACTTTCTTAGTACTAGTTGGATTATGTGTGATAGGTTAGTAGAAGGGTGTCATTAAGGCGTTTAGTCGCGGCCCGTCGGGTCGTGACAAGAAATTACCTCCCTCATGGAACGAGCTCATGATTTATCTCAAACTAAAAACAAAAGAAATGGAGTTAGAAGACCTTATCATCAAACCGTAAATACACGAGGACAATAAAAAGATTATATCTAAGAGAAAGCAACTAATGGAGACAAAGGCGAATCTGGTTAATTCAAAGGAAAACGCTAACAAAAAGCGCAAGTACCAGGGAGACGACAAAAGCCAACTGGGGGAGAAGTTCAAAAGAGATTGTCATCACTGTAGAAATCCTGTCAATATGATCAAAGACTGCCACAAACTGAACTGAGAATAGAAGGAAAAAATCAAGAACAAAGGCAAGGACAAGGCTAACATTGTGCAGGACAAGGATGATCCTGAACCTTGAAGACATGATTGTGGATTTCTCGGTTGTAGTGCTGGAGACAAATCTGATGGAAAATCCACGAAAATGGTGGATAGACACAGGTGCAATCCATCACATCTGTTTTGCAAGAGTGCATTCTCCTCTTACGCCCCATTCACGGGCAAAATGTTGTTCATGGTAAAAGACGCTACCTCTGAAGTGCAGGGGTTGGAAAGGTTGTCCTCAAAATGACTTCAGGCAAAAAGCTTACTCTGAAGAAAGAGATGCACGTCCCTGACATCCGCAAGAACTTGGTTTCAGGGTCACTGCTGATCAAGGCTGGATTTAGACTAGTTTTTAGTCTGACAAATTTGTAATAACTAAGAATGGTTTATTTGTAGGAAGGGGATTCACATGTGACAACCTCTTCAAAATGAATATTATGTTTGTAATTCGTTCATCTAATGAAATAAAGTCTTCTACCTACTTTCTTGTGTCATCTAATTTATGGCATCATAGATTATGACACATTAACTACAAAGTTATTCAAAAGTTAGTAAAATTGGAATTGTTGCCTTCTTTCGATATAAATATATCCATCAACATAAATGTGAGGCGTGCATAGAGGCAAAATTAACCAAATCATCTTTTCATTCAGTCGAAAGAAACACCGCTTCTCTAGAACTTATTCATACTGATATATGTGAAGAGTGAAAACAAGTACTTTGTGACTTTCATTGATGATAGTACAATGTATTGTTATGTTTACTTATTGAAAAGTAAAGATGAAGCGTTTGAGACATTTAAATGTTACAAAACAGAAGTTGAAAATCAACTAAATCTACATATTGAGGTAATTCGTAGTGATAGAGGGGGGAAGAATACGTATCAATGTTTGTAGAATATTATGCTCAAATCGGCATTGTTCATCAAACGACCGCTGCTTACTCACCTCAGTCTAACGGAATTGCTGAGCGCAAAAATTGTACGTTAAAGGAAAAAATGAATGTCTTACTTATCAATTATGGTTTAGCCCAAAACATGTGGGGAGAAGCGATTCTTACCGCCAATACAATTCTCAATAGAGTTCCGCATAAGCGTAAGAATAAAACTCCATATGCATCATGAAAAGAAAAGAAACTCACTTACAAATATTTGAAAGTGTGGGACTGTTTGGCAAAAGGTCGAAGTACCTAAACCAAAACATGTCAAAATTGGACTAAAGACTGTAGATTGCATATTCATCGGATATGCAAATAACAGAGTGCTTATCGCTTCTTAGTGTATAAGTCAGAGATATGATATCCACGAGGGTACGATCATGGAATCAAGGAATGCTGAATTATTTGAACATATATTTCCTCGAAATGAAAAAGAAACAATTTCGCGCAAACGAAGTTATGAACAAACTACTCAAAATCAACAAGACCCAGAAGTTTCTAATTATCCGAAACAAGAGGTTCCATACCTACACGACTCAAAAGTTACTGACTGTCCAGAACTTAATGTTCCAGATCTACAATATTGTATAAGATTGAGAGGATCTAAATTCTACGTCTCTTGAGGCATGCTGACGTAGAAATAATTACCAAATGAAAAGATGCATCTTAATAAGCGTCAAAATTTATAAGACTTGCAATCCAAACATCAGAACATGTCACAATTTATACTGATGGATGTTGTCACAATCTATATGGCTTACTTGACAAAGTTATATGATTTTTTTTAGGAATTCAAATTTTTGAAACATATACAAGTTTTTGGTAAACTTATTTATATTCCTTAAACAAATAAAATGAACCAAGACAAATCCTCTAAAATCACATTAATAAATATTTATTGATGAAGGGTAGAAAAATAACTTTGTTTACCCTTATAATCAGAATCTTTTATATTGTTGTAAAAAAAATTACTTGAATTTTATTGAAACACTTGAATAGTTTTTAAAAGCAGTAGATTATATGCTGAAAGAAGTTGAAATGAGAAAATTGAATGGTAATGGAGTATCATATCTTTCTACAATTGATGCATTTATATATCTTGTTGTAACTATCGTTTTAAGAATTCGGGTTGACCGAACCGACCGTCGACCGATACAAAATCTGTCGGTCGCATCGATAAGGCTTCTGGGTTGGGGTTGATTTGGCTCAAACCCCAACCCGCAGATTCTGAGAAATCGGTGGGACCGGACGGTTGAGCCGTGCGAAATCGGTAACCTTACCGGTTAACCGGTCCGGTCCGGTAAGGAAAAAATAAAAAAAATTAAAGGGTTGTTGGTGCCCAACGGTAACATTACCTGGGTTGAAATTTGAAATAGAAATTTGGGGAGGGGCCAACAGTCAGTGGACCATTTGGCCTTTTTTTTTAATTTTTTTTTGTTAATTACATTTTTATCCTTTAAAAATCTATAAATACTCTACATTTTTCTCATTTTTATCACACAATTATTTGTACAATTATCTCAATTCTCATACTATCTTAATTCTCTATATTATCAATTCTCAAGTTATTATTATTATTATTATTAATTTGCAAAGTAGCAAGACTTCGAGCTTCGACCTTCGAGTTTCAATTGAATTCTGAATCCCGAAGTTTGGTACACTCGTTTCATTCTCTAATTATTTTATTAAATTGTCATATTTATTTGTTGATTATTTAAATATTTTATAATGTCTTTGCTAAGGGAAATTGCGTCGGGATTGCGCCGTAAATCTAGTTCAAGGGGTAAAAAATCTATAGGTTCTTCATCATCTAATCAAAATATGGATTATGATCAAATGCAAGAAGATTTTGGAATAGAAGATAATGAATATGATAACGTTCAATTAGATAATATTGTTGAACTTGACGAAACTGAACCTCCTACACCTACTAGTGTTCCTTCTGTCAATGTTAATACTGCTAGTGGTAGTCGTAGACCTCCTTTATCAGAACCGGAAGTAAGGAGAAAAATGAGTAAAGTGTGGCTCTTTTATGATAGAGTTGGGGACACCGATAGAGTTAGATGTAATATTTATAGAAAAACTTATAAACATAAGAGAGTGGGTGGTGACGGGGGACGTGCACTATAGGTAGGCATTTAACGAAAGATCATCCGGTACAATGGGGTGTTGCTACTGATTTAGAACCCGGTCAACAACAACTTAATCCATTAACAGGGGGGTTGGATAAGTACGATCCTGTCACGACCCAACCCACAAGCATGCAGTAATCATATGACGGTCTAACCCCATCACATATCGATGAACCCTGTCTGCCATGTCAGCTACTATGGTGTGCGCATATCTGGCCAAGGAGTCGAACTCCAGGCTGTACTCCCTGATAGTCCTCCCGTCCTGTCTCAAGGTCAAGAACCTATCTACGCGGGCTCTCACCTCGTGAGGCAAGAAGTGGTCTAGAACGCCTCTGTGAACTCCTCCACGATCGGTGGAAGAGCATCCTCACCTCGACAATACCCGACTCAAACCGGTTCAACGCAATATCGCGTAACGGTAAAGCTAGTATAACAGACTCGATCCACGATGCCCTAAGGACTGCATGGTCATATGAATCGGACAAACTCCTGCGGATCCTCGCCAAATCTCGAACCATAGAACTCGGGTGGTGACAACCCAAGAAATCCGAATCAACTGGCTATCGGCTCTGGGTTGGCGCGTGCTCTGTCGGCGCTGCCACCGCCACTATCTTTGGTCGATGGCGAATCTGTTCCCGTAATCTCTGTACTCGGACCACGGCGTGGGATGGAGGCTCGTGCAGCGGTCTCGATGGCCGCGTCATTGCCTCGAACTCTGCGTTTGGCGATGGCGTGGAACTCGCCGCCTAAACATCATCTCGGTAGGGTGGGCTGTGCCTCGTGACTCTCCGCGTCCCACTAGCGGCACCGCCTCGGTGCCTTGCCGGGCCGCGGTTGCCTTGCGTGGAGGCATAACTTATACATAAAGGAAAATATCAGAGGAGGTTCAACCTATAACTCAGCTCTATTGCACGATCTTAGAGTGAAAGAATGGAAACCAACCCTAAATATCCTGCAGCCTCCTGATTATAGATGTGGTGCACGACACCGATAATCAAGACTACTAGACACGATGCGTGGACACTTTCCGAGGACTAAGCGCTCGATACCACTTTTGTCACGACCCAACCCGGGGCCGGAATCGTACCTACGGTACCCCATCGGTATATGTCAGAGAATAGCAGCGGAACATACATAACACATAACTAAAAAAAAGAGGTAAACATCACCGGCGGTAGATAAAGTGCGCTTCCAAAACATACTTAAATAAAGTATAGCCGCATAACCGGTTCTTATAGCCCAAAACATACATGTGACCACGGACCTCTAAAGATAACATCGTGGCGGGACAGGGCCGCCATACCACGAATGTACAAAATACCTATAGCGTCGGAAATATCCGTACGATAAACAAGCTTCCGAGGAATGGAGCTTCGACAGGAATAGTGATCCTAAGAACGAGGATCCTCAATCACCTTACCCCTGCGGCATGAACACAACCCCAGGGAAGTCGATTACCTGATATGTACCAAGTATGTAAAGCTGGGAAATACTGTAATGAAAATATCATAAGTCTGAAAGTAAGCTGGAGTCATGGAAGAAAAGTCAAAATACCTTTTACTGTGCCTTACTAACAATGAGAGTGACAAGTATACATAATACTGCATAAAATAGGGGCCCTAGGATCAAAGCAGGGTACCTCGCCCGTAGTGTCAATAAGCACCCCTACTCCTGGGACTATTTCATCCGCATAGGTCCTGTGGACCCGCATGAGGTATTCCTCGCATAGGCTGTACCCGCCCGCATGGGACTATTTCACCCGCATAAGTCCATAAGGACTCGCATGAGGTATTCCTCGCATCGTGGGTAGCAAATCCACTAACAGTGGTATAACGATCTTGGGGACTTTCCCGCCGGATATACTCTTACCACAGGCGGATGGTATAACGATCTTGGGGCTTGCCCCTCAGATATACTCTTACACTGTAGCAGATGGTATAACGATTTTGGGGCTTGCCCCTCAGATATACTCTTACACTGAAGAAGGTGGTATGACGATCTTGGGGCTTGCCCCTCAGACATACTCTTACCCTGGAGTAGGTGGTATAACGATCTTGGGGCTTGCCCCTCAGATATACTCTTACCCTAGCTCAAACTGTCATCATATCATAATCATAAATAAGTTAAGAAAACTTATATCTTCTTATTAGTCTTGTTCATATACCCTCTCATTTTAGTTTACTTAAGGCAGTTAGTCATATCTTTAATAAAAGAACACCGAGAGTTTAATCCAAGTACTACATGCTTCAACTCTTTTAAAAATGACTCTTCTTTATACATAAACTCTTGGGCAATTGATGCCTTAAAACCAATTTGCCTCACCATATACTTATCCTACTTAGAGTAAATCTCTTCTCATTAACCTTTTATGAAGCTAATAAACCAACTTCCCATAAAGTTGTTATATTAACTCTACACTTAGTAAAATCATACTTTTCCCCTAACTAAGGGATTTATACATTCTTAAAACGAAATAAGTCATTATACACTTAAAACAAGTAAGAATAGCAAATCTTGTACGTCTACCGTACTACATAGTTTCATCTATTCATGCTCAAGAGATAGGAAAACTTCACATACCTCTTTGGTCAATCCACTTGTCAAGTCCAAACTACCGCAAATAATATTTCAACCTATAATAGTCATGATACGTTTATTAACCTCTAATCTTAATGTAGAACAATCCAAGTTCAAAGTCACTAAATTCTATGGAAAATTGGGCAGCATTTCCTTTGTTTCTACTCACTTTGCCACCTTTCTCAAGGCCGAATTTATCATCCAATTGCCACATTTAAGGCTCAATCAATCCAACAATTCAAAGGGGATTACACACCTAAACTTGGGTGTGTAAAATTCTGCCCCATAAGTTACAACAATTCACTTAACAATTCTAAGGTAGTTTTTAGGCTACAACATGCTCATAATCTCTTCTTAACCCATTTTTCATATCCAAACCACATTTCTAGCATGCAATGACTCTAAGAGCATTATTTACCGCCACAAGTTCTTTCTTCTTAACATGCAACATTATAAACTAAATCTAAAGGAAGAATCATTACCTTAAAGTTTTAGCCAAACTTATTCCAAATGTTTTGCTAGCTTCCTTGCCAAGAACACCACCACAAGCTAGCCACAAGCTTCCTTTTCTTGTTCTTAACTTTCAGATTTTTCCTTAGGCTTGGATTTCCTTTGGAAATGTAGAGAGAAGGAGGAGCTTTTGCTTTAGAGAGAGAGAGAAATTGGAAGATGACCAAGTCATGAAGACTTGGTCAATATATTGCATGCAAGAAATCAGATGGGGAGGGACACTTGTCACCCTCCCAAGGTCTTTTAACAGAAAAGCTGACTTTTCCTAAGTCTTTCCGCCCAAAAATCCCGCCTCGGCGCCGCGGCGCTGAAACTTCCGCAACCTCTGCAACTTTCGCCGCGCCTTGCTGTCTGGCGCCGCGGCGTGCAACTTCAGCGACCTCGATTTTTAGGCGCCGCGTTCAGATCCGGCCGCGGCCATGCCGCTTTGTCCAAACACATTTCGTCCGATCACGCATCGAATTTGTAACTCATAACTTTCTACTCGACGCCCTATCGATTTAACGGTTGGTTGCGTTGGAATCTAGACTCCACGAACTACGCCCTAGGACTTTGAAACACTTAGGAACTCTCAATGTATCGGGTCATAACCCGCCTCAAAGTTGACTAAAACCCGTCCGGAATAATCCGTCAACCTATCATGTGAAAATTTTAAGTCTTACATGCTTTTGTACGCTCTCATACGTAGGGTCAGAACTACGGGGTATAACAGATCCAAAGAAGGATCGCATTGAATTAACAAAAATGATTGTCGGAGGTTGTTTACCTTTTTCTTTTGCTTCTTCTTCACATTTTAATTACATATATTCAAAAGGTATATAATCCTTGTTTTACAGGTGTTCCTCGTAGTACTTGTAGAGCCGATGTTTTTAGACTTTATAATGATTATGTTATTTTTTTTGTAATATTTGTTCACTAATCTTCCATGCCTAGTTAGTTTTACTACAGACATTTGGCATGCTTTAAACGGTTATGATTATTTAATAATTACTTGTCATTGGATTGATGAAAATTTTAAAATGAAAAAACGTATTATTACTTTTGCGTATGACGGGGATCAAAGTCATACTGGAAAATATATAAGCGAAACTATTTGTGCTTATGCCAAAAATTATAATCTTATAAAAAAGTACTTTGTACACCATTCGATAATGCATCTAATAATACTGTTGTTGTAGATCTTTTAAAAGCGGAATTAGAACCGCCACTTCCTGATATATTTCATGTTCGTTGTGCTCGTCATATTTATAATTTAATTGTTACAAGTGGTCTTGAGTTATTTGCAACTGAAATACAAATTGTCAAAAGAGTTGTTGGAGTTATTTAAGGTAATAATAGAAAAAATAGACTTATAGAATTTAAAGAAAAATGTAAACAATTTGATTTGAGACCTAAATTCATGCCACAAGAGATTATTACACGGTGGAATTATACTTATTTATTTTTAAAAGAATGTTATAAATATAAAGACCCCATAACACATGTTTCAAATGCTCATTATAAGAACGTGATTTATATGTTAACCGACGATGTTTGAAAATCAATTGCTGAACTTTTAAAAAATTTACGTAAATTTTACACTGCTACTGTTGAATTTTCGGGATCTTATTACTCAACAGTTTGTAATGCTTTATCTCATATAGCTGAAATTTCAAATTTACTTTATGGTTTAAAATCAAATATAAAATATAAAGCTGCAGTTACAGTTATGTTTGAAAAGTTTAATTTTTTTTTATTCCTGATATATATTGTATTGGTGCAGTCTTAAATCCTCCAGTTAAAAAGTAGATTGTCATAATTTAATATTTAGTTTATATACTTATATGGAAGTAGGTGAAACATAAACTCCATCTTCATTTGATTGCATATGTAAACTTGATACTAATTTAGCTAAATTATATGATTATTATGCTACATTACATGACTCCTCTACTAATATTCCTTCTAGTTCTGCTTCTGCTTCTGTGTCTACATCTGCAGGATTCGATGAAAACGATGAAAATGAATCTTTATCTATATGGAGCACTTTTGCAACAACACAAGCAAGCACAACTCGAAATTGTGATGAGATGCAGTTTTATTTGCAAAACCAACGGAGCCGAAGAAGAACTTTCAACCTTTATAATGGTGGCAGGATAACAAAAGACAAATTTCCGATACTAGCAGCTATGACACGGAATGTTCTTAATGTGTTTATCTCAACAGTGACTTCTGAAAGTGCATTCAGCCAAGCGCGAGATCAAATAGGAGACACACGTCACTCATTGGGCGGAAGCACATTAGAAGTGTTAGTAGCTTAAGGGATTAGATCAGATCAGAGAGAGGAAATCAAGGATATGAAGACGTTGACTCTCCGGAAGATGAAGAAATCGGTAATATTTTGGAAATCGGGAGCGCAACCGGGACTGAAATTAATACTCCAGATTTAGAGGCTATGGAGTATAACCAATTCAATCAACCTATAAATTACGAAGAACTTGCAAGAAGGATGCATAATATGTAAATAACAATTATTACTACTTCATTATGTACTCTTATTAACAATTAACATTATGAATAATGAAAGTTCGAAAGTTTACATCTTATCATTAGTTTTTATTTTATTATCTCTTTAGTTGTTATTTGAATATTTGTTAACTTATCTTATGTCTACTAATTTAATAAATTAATAAATTTTCGAAATAAAAAAAAATTAATATAGTTTATATAACTACAATATAACTATAATGTATACAGTTATAAACTATATTATATTACATATTTAATTTGAATTTAGTTAGATTTTCGAAATTTACAAAAAAAAAAAAACGAGGTCTTGCTCAACCCGATCCGCACGGCCGAAAATCGGTAATGAACCGGACCAGTAGGCCTTGAAGTCGATGGACCGGAACCGCTCAACCAGAACTGGTTCAACCCGACAACAGGCTACCGGTCCGGTCCGGGTTGATCCGTTAGACAGGTATAGAAAGTAGCTGCTTCAGCTTCAGCCACATCTTTCTGAATCGAGACCCGACCCGCTCTCGCTCAACGGATCAAAGGTACGCCGGGGATAACAGGCTGATGACTCCCAAGAGCTCTTATGGACGGAGTCGTTTGGCACCTCGATGTCGACTCATCACATCCTGGGGTTGAAGCAGGTCCCAAGGGTTCGGTTGTTCGCCGATTTAAGTGGTACGTGAGTTGGGTTTAGAACGTCGTGAGACAGTTCAGACTTGTAACTATGAGCATGATATAGTTTCACTCTTACATAGTGATATTGAAATAAGATCACTTGCATATTTCAAATGAAAGCCCTGATAAAAAATTGAATTGATCCTAACAAATATTGTCAAGTTTTTTTTATATACAAAGCAATCATTTGATCGACATAAGAGTTCGATCTAGACATGTTATATATTCTCATAATGGGTTACTGTCATATTATTTTGTTCTACATGACAGTCAAATCATGCAAAAATAATTGTATGGGTAAGCCATGAACTTGACGTGATCCCAATAATATTATATGATGATGATGATGCAACTCTATCAAAGGAATGCATATGCAAATGATCAATCAATTCATCAAATGTTAATTTGACAGATCTGATCACAAAGACACTGTCAGCTTCAACATATGATAAGTTAATATACAAGATCGAAATACATTATCTTCAAGAATTATCTGATGTTTTAATCAGGGGGAGTGAAATACGCGTTGCACTCTTTTTTTCTTAACCAAAATTTTGTCCCTTTGAGTTTTTCTAATAAGGCAACTAGCGTTGCGTATTAGATACTTGTACTCTTTTCCTTCACTAGATTTTTTTTCACTGAATATTTCTTAGTAAGATTTTGACGAGACACATTATCTATTAATGAACATCAAAGGGGAGTGTTGTAAATATTATATGTTCATTAGTTACATACTACTTGGAGAGCAAGTTAGTACTATACGTTGATTACTTGGTCACCAAGTTACTTGACCACCAAGGTATTTTCCTCTTATAAATAACGTTCATTTACTAATTTGGATATCAGTTTGAGGTTGAATAATATATTTGTCTCACTTATAATTGTCTCTGATGCATTTACATTTTGTCTTTATTTATAACAATTATCAGGATTTTAATATATTTCAAGTCTTGATAAAAATATATAGTTCTACCAACAAGTTATGGTAGGTTTTTAAAAGATTAAAATATTACTAAATCAAATAAATTTAAATGTATAAACTATATTTTATATGTTAAATTTTGAAATAACAAAATATTGAATCGTTTTTACCTTGAGCTTTAGTCCTTGAGGTGAATACAGATGAAACGACTACAAATAATGCCCGGACCATTGAAAGTAAGATTACTTATGCAATTTAATTAGTAGTAGGTGTTTTACTCGTTGTATGAATCCAATTAACGTGAATCTGAATTAACTGTGTTAGGTTGACTTTGGATATGTGATATTTATTTTCATTAACGTAATTTTGGAGTATTAAATATCTTAAATAAGATTACAATTCCTCAGTTTGACTTCCATAAAATAAATACTTACCTTTTATCACCAAATATTATGGTATATGGCGATGTGATAGGTAATTCTACATGTTTAATTACATATATTATATTTGAGCCTTGAAAATAAAGTCATCTTTAGTAGGGATCATTTTATCTCTATAGTGGACTTATCGCGTGAGTTCGGATTCATCGCGCTCTAAAGAGAGTATCGTACCTTAAGCGAGAAATAAAAAATTCTAGTCTTAATCAGATATTTTTGGTTTGATTCCTGAAAATAAAGTCATCGTTATAGATAGTGTTTTATCTTTATAGTGGACTCTATACGAATTTGAATCAATCACACATAAAACGAGTATTGCATACCGAATAAAAAAGCTCTAAGGTACCTTTATGAAACTGAAAATGAAGGGAAAAGAGCCAAAAAGAAGAACAAAAACAACAAACAACACACTGTGGGGTCTTGGAAGGATAGGATGTACGCAGAACAGAGACCTTGGAAGGTAGAGAGCATATTTCTGAAAGACCCTTGACTCAAGAGAAAACATGACAAAAAAGACCGGATAAGGTTTGAGGAAGATAAAGTAAAGTAAAGCAAAGCAGAGCAAAGTAAAGCGATCATGGTACAACAGATAACAGATAATACCAGGAATCAAAGGATAAAAAACTACACGAGTAATATGAAGCATGACGTGCCCTACTACCTACTAGTCATCTACCTTGATTCGAGTCCTCCATACCCTCATATCTAAGGTCATGTCTTCTTCGACCTACCTCTACTCATCCTCAAATCATCCAAAGCCAACATCTCACAACTCCGCACTAAGACATTCACGCCTATCCTCTGTACATGTTGAACTATCGTAACCTCGCTTCCCTCATCTTGTCCTCCACCGAGGCTACCCCTACCTTATCCCGAATATCTTCATTCATAATCATGTCTCTCAACGTGTGTCCACAGATCCACCGCAACATCCTCATTTCCGCCACCTTCATCTTCTGAACGTAAGAGTTCTTGACGTCGAAGAGATGGTCTTGGGACCCCATTTCCCTGGCCAAAACTCCGCCCCATACAACATAGTTGGTCTAACCACCACTCTGTAGAACACACCTTTAAGTTTTGGTGGCACATTCTTGTCACACAAGACTCCGGATGCGATCCTCCATTTCATCCATCTCGCACCATGCGGTGTGTGACATCATCATCAATCTCTCTGTTATCTTGGATAATCGACCCAAGGTATTTGAAACTTTCTTTCGTTTGAATTTCCTGAGCACCAAGCCTCACTTCCATGACAACATCATGCAGAACACTGCTAAACTTTCACTCCAAGTACTTTGTCTTGGTCCTACTCAAGCTAAACCCTTTAGACTGTAGAATCTGTCTTCGAACCTCCAACTTAGCATTCACTTCGCTGCGGGTCTCGTTAATCAGAATTATATCATACGCGAATAACACACCACCTTAAATTTGTCGCGTCAGATCATCCATCACTAATACAAATAAAAATAGGCTAAGAGTTGATCCCTGGTGCAACCCCATCAACACAAGGAAGTCTTCCGAGTCCCCTCCCACTGTCCTTATTCTGGTCTTGGCTCCATCGGACACACCTTTAATCGCCTTAATGTACGCCATAATTACACCTCTACATCCAATCATCTCCATAGAAACTCCATTGGAACTTTGTCGTATGCTTTTTCTAGATTGATAAATATCATCTGCAAGTCTCTCTTCCTCTTCTATACTGCTCCACCAGTCTCCTCATAAGATGTATGGCTTAAGTAGTTGAACGATCCGACATAAAACCGAACTGATTATCTGAAATAGACACACCTCTCATAAACCTCATCTCCACCACCCTTTCCCACACTTTCATAGCATGACTTATCAGCTTAATACCTCTATAGTTGTTGCAACTTTGTATGTCGCCCTTGTTCTTGTACAAATGAATCATTGTGCTCTACCTTCATTCTTCGAATATCTTCGCCGTCTTAAAAATAACATTAAACAATCCAGTCAGCTACATTCGACCTTCCCTGCCCGCGCTCTTTTAAAATTTCCTAAGAATCTTGTCTGAGTCGGTCGCTTTCTCCTTGCGTATCCTACAAACAATACCTTTAACCTCCTTAAACTGTATGCTCCTACAGTATCCAAAAACATGATGTCTCTCGGAGTATTCCAAGTCTCTCATCACAATGTTTCTGTCTCCTTCTTCATTGGGGAGTTTATGAAAGTGTACATGTCATCTTAGTCTAATGAGAACATCATCCATCAATACTTTACCGGTTTCGTCCTTGATGCACTTTACTTAATCTATACCATGTGCCCTCCTCTCCCTCGTGTGGGTTAACCTGTGGAACTTCTTAATCCCCGCTTTAGATCCGGCTTTGACCTCTAGTTCTGCATACAAGCTTTCAAATCCCTCTGAAATTAGACTTGCAAAATTTTGCAACATTCACACACTCAAATACAAAGAGCCGTTGTACTGGCACTCAAATACACACAAAAAAGAATTCATGAAAATTGGAGGTATTGGGGAAAGTGTGTGTATATATCATAAAGTTGATAGATATAGCATGTGACAAAGAGGACAGGGATAGAAGTCAGCCTGTCAAGTCACTTTTCTTCATTTTCAAAATAATAAATAAATACTCCATTTCTCTCTCTTTTGTTTCATAGTATTTAACATTAAATCACATCATTTCACAATTCATAATTAAAGCTAATTCACTATACTACTTTGCTCTTCAGTCTACTACACTTCTCCTTTCCACCCCTTTTCTCTGCAAGTACAGTTCTTTATTTTTTTAGTGTTTGTTTTGTTTGTAGAAATGTCTCATCCCTTTTAAAGGAACAACCCCATTTACTCTTTTTTATTTTGTTTTTATCTGAGTTGAACTGAAGAAGAGTGAAAAAGATAGAATCTTGGTGCTGTTGGAACTCATATAGTCTGTTTTTTAGTCTTTAAACCATTCCCACATTTTAATGTATATATATTTGTAGTTTTATTTTTATATTTTACTATTTCCTTTTGTAGAACAGAAGATTATCATTCAAAAGTTAACTTTGAAGACATGACTAAAGATGAAGGCTTTAAGCTACTCAAGATCCAGGTATTTCCCCCTCTCTTCATTTTTCAAGAAAAATATGTTAAGTAAAAGTTGGTTTTTGCTGTTTTTATCTAAAGTTATCTGCTTGTTTGTTTTACCTTTGTTTTTTTGTTAATAATTGTTTAGCCCATTTTCTTGTTATTTAGACTTGTGTACTGAGAGTGAACATACATTGTGATGGGTGCAAGCAGAAAGTGAAGAAGCTCCTTCAAAGAATTGAAGGTGCATTATTTTTGTCACATCATTATAAGCTTTTCTAAGTTTCTACTTTTTCTGGTGTTCACTACTATTGTTTCTTGTCTTTTGGGATGATATAATAATTAATTGCGTGATTGTTGTTTCATTAAGTATTCATGTTATGAAAGACTAGACCTTTCTGATGTTTGATGCATTTTTACTTTCCTTAACCTTTGGGGGTTTAATTAATTTTAAACATTCTTGTCTATTGTCATTACTTTTTTCTCTATTTTGAGATTGTTGTAAAGATTGTAGCTTTTTCTTAGTTTCATTCTTGAAAATTTGAGCATGTGTCCTGTTTTTTTATGGTGTTGATTACACTACTTTTCCTTGCCTTTTGGGATACAAAGTAATTAATTGATGGCTTTTGTTTCAATAATGTTTCGTGTCATTAAAAGGCTAGAACTTTATGATGTTTGATGCATTTACATTAAGTGCCTTTTGGGGTTTAGCTAATTTTAAACATTCTTGTAAATGTTTTTCTTGTTTGATCTTTGCCCTTTTATGGCCATAGGTGTTTTCCAAGTAAACATAGACTCTGAGCAGCAAAAAGTGACTGTTTCTGGTAGTGTTGATTCTGGAACTTTGATTAAAAAATTAGTCAAGGCTGGTAAGCATGCTGAGCTTTGGTCTCAAAACACTAATCAAACTCAGAAACAAAACACCAACTGCATCAAAGATAACAACAACAAGAACAACAAGAATCAAAAGCAGCAAGGTATACTCAAGAACCAGCAAAAGTTCAACCTTGTGCCTGAGGAAGTCGATTATCTCGAGGAGGAGGATGACGAGGACGATGATGAAGGTTACCCTGAGGAAGAGATGAGGTTTGTGAGAGATAGAGCAAGACAAATGGCTCTTATGAGACAACAAGTAGAAGCAAACAATAATGCGAAGAAAGCTGTAGCAGCAGCCATGGCCAATGGCAAAGTAAACAACAACAACAATGTTGCCAATGGGAATAATGCTGGCAAGAAAACAACAGGCCCTATTCAGAATATGCAAATGAAGGAGAATCCCGGAGGAGCCAATATTGATCCAAGAACAATGGCTGCAATGAAGATGAGCATGAACAATGCTAATGTCAATCTTGGTGAGGCGGCGAAAATGGGATTGGGAGGAAATGATATAAATGCAATGATGAATCTTGCTGGTTTTCATGGGAATAATAGCAATAATGTGACTACTACTAATAACAACAATGGTGCTGCATTCTTGAATGGCGTAGGGGCAGGAGGGGGATTTCACATTCATCCGAACAATGTTATACAAGGACCTTTAGCCACTGGTGGTCATCATCCTTCAATGCTAATGAACATGAATAATGGAGGCCAACAACAACAGTACAATCCGTCGCCAATGCTAATGAATTTTCAGAACAGACATGCTATGCAACAACAACAGCAACAACCTCAGATTGTTTACAGTAGGTCACCTTTCATTCCTCCAGCTACTGGTTATTACTATAATAATAGTAACAATTATGGTGGTCAAGTTCCATACACTTCATATGTTGATCCTTATTATTACAATTCTGCTGCTGCTGCTGATCAATCCTCCACAAATTCTCATATGTTTAGTGATGAGAATCCTAGTAGTTGTTCTATTATGTGATGATTGATGATGAAGTAAGTGGGGTTTTAGAGTATTTTGTAATGTGGGAATTGAAGTAATATGGTCTGTGGGGATGAGTGTTTTAGGTCCTCAATCTGTATGATGTCTAATTTGTATTTTCTTTGCTAGTACTACAATTCTATCTTGTATAATTCTCTTTATTTAAGTAGTTTGTATTATTATTACAACACAACAGTGAAATCTCACAACGCGGGGTTTGGGGACGCAGACCTTACCTCTACCTTGGTTGGTAGGTAGAGTGGGCGGCTATTTTCGAAAGACCCTCGGCTCAAGACAAAGAACAAGCACAAGCAAAGCAATAGACGCAAAGCATGAGAAACGGTCAGACTTGTGAATGAAAATGATGATAACAAAAGCGAATAAGTCATGATATATCACGTTCTAAACAAAGCAGTAACTAACATAGGTAAATAAGATAAACAAAGTATACTAAAAAATTCATAGCACTAGAAATCAAGCTACCGTAGACTATATAAAGCAATATTGCGTAAGTTTGTAAGCGTAAGTAGTTTGTATTATTATTAAGAATTTTAAATAGTGGAAGAATATGTTTTATTACAAGGTCTGTTTTTATGGTTTTGAGCAATATAGTCAACTTGTAAACATGATGTTGAGTTGTTTGAGTATTAAAATAGGGAGACAAGGTGTGACATTGGGCAATGCAAAGGTAGTAGACAAGATGTAGAGTTTTTATGATTTTGGCTCTTATAGCAAAGATGTTAGGGAGAATATATAATATGAAAGTAGATTACAATGAAAACTAACTATTATAATGATATGTTATTATAAAAAATTGGCTATTAGGAGAGGTCTGACTCTATTATTATTAAATAGTGGAAGACTGTTTTATTAAAAGGTCTTTTATGGTTTTAATTTATAGTCAACTTAAGACATTTGTTTTTTCAAAAGGTGGAACTCCCATCCCGTGAACCCCACACCCCGGTCCAACAGATTTGTGAAGGAGGTTAATCATGATAACTCAATTGATTTCAAATGTTAGATCACTATCGCTGCGCACAAGGGACCTCCTTTAACTTAAAACATTTGTGTACTGTATTAAAATGGCAGTTTAAAGAGACAAAAGTGTGACATTGGGCATTTCAAAGGAAGTAAGAATTTGGTCGTGTTTGACAATTGACACAGTATCTTATGGTGTACTGCAAAGTGCAAATATAAATATGGGGAATGGTTGTTAGGTAGATGGTCACGCGCAAATCACGTGGTTGCTGTGAAGTTATGTCACCCAATGGACCACCAAAAGGTATAGAAATGATAGGGAGTTGATGTATGTCCTCCGGGGATAGTTCAGTGGTAACTATAAGACGCTTTGACATGAATAACGTGAGTTCGATTTCCTGCAAGCACGAGGAAACACTCTTAAGTACTCTGTTTGTTGGAGAATTTAACCTTGTCTCATTGATCAGTTGTACGCTCTCAGAAACTGGCCATTGAAGCACATCCCGCGATTTACCTGGTGATGGTGTTGAAGGACCGGTGCCATTACCTCGAGGACGTCTGGGTAATATCAGTGAAGTAGTCAGGCACAAGCCTGAAAATATCGATTATCAAATAAAATGATAGGGAGTTGATATATTTGTGTTGTGTAATAAAGTTATTTTACTAGCAGTTGAGAGTAAGCCTTGTCACTTGTCAGTGGGCAGGGACAATCCGATCCCGTCCTGTTCCGATTTTACTGGATAATTTAGGGGGATAAGGATTGACTCTAGTCGAGTTTGAAATCGGGATGGAACAAGCGCATGTTCCACCTATCTCGGTCCCGCCCCGTCGCGTCCCGATCCCGCCCCGGCCCGTCCCGATCCTGCCCCGACCCCGTCCCGTTTCTGCCAGAAAGTAGTCATTGCACAAACGGTCATTTGTAATTATAGATGTTGACAACGGCTACAAATCGCCATTTTGACCCCCAACACCCCATAAACCTCCTACCCCATTAATATTTATTTTTAACCCCTAAGTTAGTATATTTACATATTAACCATATTTCTCAACTATAATACCTCATTTTCTCTTCATTGTTTTCACAAATCTTCCTACCATCTCTCTAATCTCTCTCTAGTTGCACACTAAATATTATATTTTATTTACTAATTTCAATCAAAGTTAAAAAATTGGGAGTGAAGTTGACAACTAGCTTGAGAATCATAGAGCAAAGTTTCAATTTTCAACCTCTATTATGCGTCGACGTTACGTCGGCGTTTGATACACTCGTTCATCTTTTATTTAAATTATTATTATTTAATTTTAATTATCGTACTTAATTTTCTTAACTTTAATTCTTTATTTGCATAATTATAATGGAACGAGGTGGACGTTTTTCTGGTAGATATAATAGTGGTAACAGGGGTAAGGGTGCATCTTCTAGTAATCCTAATTATGATAATTTTACTCATGGATGAAATTAAACTTTTTAATGTTGATATTAATGCAAATGTGCAATCATTAGATCATGAAGTATATTCTGCATCTCCAGCTACTAAATCAGACTATGATTTAGAAAATGAATTAGAAGATAATTTAGATAACACACCCACTAGTGCAGCTCCACCTCAGGCTCAGACCGAATCTCGGGCTGAAAGTGGAATTACTCCTATTCTCCTAATATGAGAAGAGGCCAAAAACAACGAAAAGTAAAATCACATGCATGTGATTTTTTTTGAAAGGGACATTCCTAATCAACTAGCTATTTGTAAAATTTGTCGCGAAGCTTATAAATTTAAAACTAGAAAATGTCAAGGTGGGACATGAGGTTTAATGAGACATATGAAAAAGGATCACAAAGTGAGGTATAACCAATACTTGGCTGGGTGTGCAAATGCCTTCTGAGTCGAGACAAGGTTCACATAGTGTCCCTGACCGGGTACATGGCTGAATTAACTCGATGACGGGGGGAGTTATAGCTCCGAAATATGATAAACACAAAGATCGAAAAAATTTAGCAAAATTAGTTGATGTGGAGGGTTTGCCTTTTTCATTTCTTTCCTCTCCTGGTTTTATTAATTACATTCGAGAAACATATAATCCTGTTTTTAACGATTTTCCTAGATCAACTATTAGAAGAGATTTTTTTAAATTTGCGCATTAATATCAACAATACTTACGTTATGCATTTTATCATTTTAAGGGCAACACAAATATCACTTCTGACATAGGTCGTAGTACTATTTGTAATGATTATTTAATTGTTACATGTCATTGGATAAATCACAATTGGTTTATGCAACAAACGTATAATAGCATATAGATATATTGATGAAAGACACATTGGAATTTTTATTTCAAGAAATATTCATGAAATTAGTGAATATTATGAAATTACTGATTGAATTATGACTATTTCATTAGATAATGCTTCTTGGAATGATTATGTTGTAAACATTTTTAAAATTTGATAGACTCCATCTTTTCCAGATATTTTTCATGTTAGATGTGCATGTCATATTTATAACTTAGTTGTAAATGATGACCTAAAACTTTTTAGCTCTATTATTGATAAAGTACACTTTGCTATCAACTTTATTTTTAAAGGTAATACCAATCCCTAACAAAAGATTATCATACCAATCTCCACTCAAAATTCTTTATCAAAAGACCCTTCGTATTCTCATCTTAGGATGTTTGAGTGTTTATATTATCCTCTATACCCCTCCACTTCCATTAACAAACTTCAAGTCCGCTCTACCACTCGTGTGTTTCTGATTACTCATCTAATCATCGTGGTTACAAAAACTTTGATTTATTCTCTAATAAAATCATCATTAGTCGTCATGTCATTTGTGATGATACCCAATTTCCGTTTGATATGTTGCATAATTCCGCGTCGAAGCCTTATTGATTTTTAGATGATGGGCTATCACCGTACGTGGTCCACCATTTGGTCCAGCCCACACCTCGGAACATGGATCAGCAGACACAACCCGACCCACTACCTGCTGGCCCAACACTCAATTGTCTAAATTTTCTGCCTGCTGGCCCAAATGGTGTTAGTCCACAACTTTTGCCAGCAGACCCACTGCCTACCAGCCTAAACAATATCGTCCCTGAGCTTCTTTCGGCAGGCCCACTACCTACTGGCCTAAATAATTCCAGCCTCAATCAACCCAGTTCCTCCCAACCTGAATCGATACCAACACCACTACACCGATCAAGATCCAACCCATTTATATTCCCGGATAATGGCCCGTTACTCGTAGTCAACGGGGTATTTCTAGACCAAACGATAATTTAATCTCAACTTTAATGACACTAAATCACCCCTATAACGTAACCTTGTGTCTGCCCTTCACGACCCCAATTGGAAAATGACCATGGATGATGAATATAATGCTCTTATTGAAAATGAGACGTGAGAGTTGGTTCCACGTCCACCTGGTGTTAATGTGATTCGTTCTATGTGGATTTTTACTAATAAGGAAAAATCCGATAGTTGTTTTGAGATGCATAAGACCCGTCTTGTAGGTGATGGCAAAATTCAATAGGTTGGCATGAATTGTGGAGATACATTTAGTCCGGTGATCACCGACAACTATTCACACTGTCTCAGTCTAGCTCTCTAAAAAGCATGGCTCATTCATCAACTGGACATGAAAAATGCGTTTTTACAGAGCGAACTCAAGGAAATTATATACATGCATCAACCCTTGGGTTTTAGGGATCCCGATCATCCAAACCATGTGTGCTTGCCGAAGAAGTTCTTGTATGGGCAAAAACAGGCTCCTCTGGCCTGGTATAAAAGATTTGCAGATTTTGTGTCTACTCTTGAGATTTTTAACACGAGGTCTGATCATTCTCTGTTCATCTACCGTCATAGTACTTCTGTGGCCTACATTCTGTTATATGTGGATTATACTATATTGACTGCTTCATCTGATAAACTGTGCAAGTCTATCATATCTCTTCTTAGCTCCAAATTTGCTATGAAAGACTTGGGGTCTTTGAGTTATTTTTGGGTAAAGCTGTCACTCGTCATGCAGGTGGTCTATCTCTATCTCAGAGGAACTATGCATCAGAGATAATTGAACGGGTTGACATGTCAACTTGTAAGTATTCTCCTACTCTGGTTGACACTAAACTGAAGCTGAGTGCTACTTCTAGCACACCATACGAGGATCCCTCCCACTATCGTAGTCTTGCGAGGGCTATTTAATATATCATTTTTAAGAGGCCCGATATTACTTCTGTCGTATAGCAGGTGTGTTTATTCATGCATAATCCGAGGGAAGAACACATGCACGCTCTCAAATACATTGTGCACTACATTCAGGACACTCTTGATTATGGTTTACACTTATATCCATCATCGGTATTGTTACACCCCATAATTCCAAGGCAATGATATGAGAACGTGAATAAGGAATTAAGATTTGAATGTTGGAAGAAAAGTACATTTACATTTTCTTATGGAAAATTTTGGGAAAAATGTGACGACGAAAATTTATTAATTTGGAGTTAAATGTGTTAATATGAATTTACGGACTTAGTATTGTATTATGAAGTCTTGACATTGATAATATGGGGTCTGATTATTTATGCACACACTAAATTCAAGTGCACATATCGTTACAAGTAATATAGTCTAGGTAAGATCGAATATCGTCCTCAAGGACTGGTTTTCAAGTACCGATTATCTATCCTTTAGTTTCTATTTGGTTAACGTCAATTGAATTGGAATTCTAAACTAATAATGCATGAAATAAACTAATTATAAAAATACTTTGATTTAAATCAGTTATGATGGAGAATTAGGGCTTCCAAGATCATCAACTATCCACTCTATTCAATCCTTAATACAATTAGACTAACTTTTTCTTCTACGTTAAGATAGCAGGTTAACTAGACCGTTTTATACTCATTTTAAGGTAATATAAACACTCAACCCCAATGGAGAACCCTTCTACCTTTCGGTGACAAGATTGACTACAAAAGAGGATTAAGAGAAACAACCTATTAAGCTACACAAGTATCGGGGTACTTTCGTCCACGATTTAACCTATGTTTATTCAACTATAGCATATTCACAATCTCCCCTTTCGGCTTTCGATTAGAAATCATATAAGTGATGATAACTAGTGATCAATTAATTATCAAGCAATCAAAACAACTATTGAATAAATCTTAAATAAGTGAAGAAGAAACCAAACTAATATATTAATTCATGAATATAGTTTCAAGTGAATCACAAGGAAATCCCTAATAAAGTAATTAGCTCCTAGCCATAGTCACGCTAAAAACTAATACAATCTCCATACATGAACTGAAATAATTAAAGCAAAAAGAAAGAAAAAAAAATACTCAAGAACGAGTCTCCAAGCCTTCTAGCATCCAAGGATTGTGTTGTGGAATATTTACAAGATGGAATGGAATGGAATGGTGGATGGTGGAATGAGATGGGTGATGGATGGAGAATGGGATGAAGGATGTAGAATGTAGAATTGAATGATTCTTCTAATGATGTAGAGACTATTTATAGACTAAGAATCATTTAGGTAAAGGGTTAGGGATTATGTAGGTAGGAAATGTTATAGAATCCTTTTAGGTAAAGGTTTTAGGAAAAGTTATGGAAAAGGGTTAAGGAATATGCAGGTAGGAAAAGTTATCCCTTTTGGACTCTAAAAACATGTCAAATTCGGCCCAGAACTTCAGAAATATCGCGTCATGCGTCTCAGATCAGCCGCGTACCAAAAATCGAGGCTTGACGATTTCGATGGTCGGCCAAGGCCGGCCGCTAGCCAGCGCCGGTGACGACATTCTTCCGGATTTTTCGTTTCTTCGTCCTTTGTTCGTCCGGTCTTCGTCTGATCTCCTCTATAATTCCCGGAACTTCTTAGACTTCACTTCTTGGCCCTTTTTGTGTGCAATTCCATCTCATTTATGCTCATTTCATCTCCTTTTCGCCATTTCTCCATTTCTGACCGATGTGACACAAAATAAAGGAAAACAACCCTAATATTATACTAAACATAAATGAAATGAGTAAAATACTAACTAAAAATGACTCAAGAGGTGTATATAAAATACACCGATCAGGGTCCACCGAAAATTTCACAATTTTGTGGGGTCCTTCGCTTTTAAGATATTTTGGCTAAGTATTTAGATATTTTGGTGAAAAGATTATGTGACCAATTGGAGGGTGACATGTGTCTCTCATCCACTTGTCTTGCAAAGGAAATATCTATATAGAGAGGAGTATAGCAAGACTTAGACATTTTCACATAATATCTCCCTCTCCAAAAAGCTTTCTCTTCTCTCTTCCTTAGCTAGTAAGACACGATTTTCTTCAAGCAAAAGTGAAGAACAAGAGTTGATTATTCTCCTAGATTAAGCACCCTAATCAAGTTCTAAGCCAAGTTAACTCTCCAAGATCCCTCCAAAATGTTTTGGCCGAAAATTGGTGTTGAAACCCTAAGCTTGTTTATGAACTTTTTGGAAGTAAAACAAGAAGACAAGATGGGTACAAGCTTGTAGAGGATAAATGTGCGTGATTAGAACTTGAAGAAGTGGAGCTAAGACAAAACTGTAAGCCGAAATCGTGTGGACTGTTTTGGGCTTAAAATAAGGTAAGACTTCTTCCTCCTCTTGAAGTAATTAGATATTACATGTTGTTATAGTTAATATATGAACTTGTGTTAAGAAGAATGGAGAATAAGAAGGGTATGGGCAGTTTTTGGTTGGTTGGCCGAAACTAGGCAGTTTCAGTATATTGGTTTCGTTGGCTATAATTGTTGTTATTAACGTCACCTATTGCATGTTAAAATGAAGGAATATTGTTATTGATAAGTTGATATGACTTATATTAAAGTATTGAAACTTGAATTGGAATATAAGGGATTATGGAAAGGGTTATTGTATTGGGGTTGTTGGCCGAGAATACTATAAATTGTTGGATATTGTTGTGTAGTTTTAGGGACTATTTTGTGGCGTGTATTGATCGGTGTATTTTATATACACCTTTTGAGTCAGTTTTAGTTAGTCTTTTGTCCCGTTTTGCACATATAAGTGTCGTATTAGGATATTTTCCTTTTTTTTGAGTCAAAGTGGTTAAAATGGCCAAATGGCGGAAAAGGAGCAAAAAGAGGGCAAAAGAGGAGATCCCAGAGCTAAAAACAGAGAAAGTGGCGAACGAGGCTGAAACCTGACCAGTAGCGCGGCCTCTGCTGATCGAAGCGAGGCGGCGCCACTATCGAAGAAGCAGAAGACTGTGCACGCGGCTAGCGAAAGCGGCGCGCTAAACACCCGGTGTTACGAAGTTGCGGCCAGCTACGCCGCAGCAGAATCGAGGCGCGCCAAATCACCCGACGGATTGCGAGTTCCGCGCATGGCGCTGTCTGCAGGCGCGGCGCCGACGCGGAAAAATAAGGGTTTCAGGCAATTTTGGGCGAACTGCAGGGAAAAGTTGAGGCGGTTTTCACTATAAAAGGAGAACCCTAGGCGCTTTTAAGGGTTCCTTCGCACAACACAAGGCTTCTTGCTGAGATTGGAGACCAAAGTTTAGTAAATTCTTTTCCTTTTCTTTACTTTATTTCGCTTTTGTATGATGAACATGGGATTAGTTCTTGTCATGTCAATGGCTAGGAACTAATTCTCTATAAGGCTTTCCATGTTGAATCTCTAAAACTTATGTTATGATTTAATGACGCTTATGGTTATTCTTCTTTTTGTTGAGATCTATCCAATAATTGAATTGAATGCTTGGTAGTTAATTGACAACTAATTATCACTATATGATTTCTAATCAGACTCCGAAAGGAGGGGATTGTGAATATGATGTAAGTTGGGTAGACATTCTTGGATTGGGGATGAAAATACCTCAATTATTTATGTAGCGTTAATGAGAGGCTTAAAACCCTAATTTTGCGCATCAGGCGTGACGGTTAACTAGGTTCTTGTTCTTAATCCTCCTATAGAGTTATCCTTATCACCAAAGGTAGGTAAGGTGCACATCGAGGTTGAGTGTTTATATAACCCTAACGGGAGTATAAAACGATTTAGTGAACCTGCTTTCTCCAAAAGAAGAAGACCATAAGTTATTGCATTAATAAGTAGCATAAGCGGATAGTGAGGAGACGTGGAAGCCCTATTCCCATCACAACTGAAATAAACCTATAGTTAAATTAGCTTTTATAATTACTAGTTATAAACCCACAAACTCAAATATCAATCACCAAATAGATACCGAAAGATAGATAGTTGGTACTTGAACCCTAATCCTTGTGGACGATATTCGGTCTTACCAGGACTATATTACTTGTCACGATAACGTGCACTTGCGTTAAAGTGTGTGCATCTTTTCGCGCAACATGTATATGCTGAAAATTCAGTATCATTTATGCATGTTTAAATGTGGAAATTTCTAATGTAAGTCCTAAAGGAATAAAGGTGTAGAAAGACCCACATTCTACCCTCGTTGTTGTTGAATTATGGACTGATTTGTGGGTTGTTTTTATGGACTGTTTTGACGTGAAATAAGAGGCTAAAATTACGTGAGAAATAGGTGTGTGAATCACCTTGGTTAACTGTTTGGTTGTGCCCTTAATTGGTGCTTGATTGTTGATGAAATTGACATTCTTGAAAGGTGGAAAAGTACGTATAAGTAGGGGAGGTGCTGCCCAAATTTTTATAGAAAAGGAGAACCATTACTTGGTATTAACCTACACTAATAATCATAAAGTTGATAGAAGTGTTATTGTTATTATAGGTTGAAGTACTACTTGTGGCGTATTCTACTTAGCAGGTGGTATAGCCGATAAGGTATGTGAACTCTTCCTTTCTTTTTTGGCATGAACTTTATAAAATGGGTGTATGGTGGACGTACATATTTTAAATTAATCTAGATTTCATGTGGTACATGAGACGGTAGTGACTTGATTTTAAAAGTATACTTGACTTGTTTTTAAAAGTGAAAGTGCATTGATGCTACATGTGCTAGTGTCTTGGGGTTTTATAAGTGAAAGGATCTACGGCGGACGTACATGGTGCCATTGGGTTCAAGTCCCTAATATTACATGACATGATAATGCCATGAGTTTTTCTAAAATGATAGTTCATTCTATTTATTCTAATGAGAGTCGAAGATGATTTAACTTGCATATGGTTGCTCATGATAGCTATTCGTACATGTGTTATATTTCCACATCACCGCGCCCCTCACTAGAGGGCCGACAATATATATGTATGGTTCCATGGACATGCTTCCATGATTCGAGTAGGTATACTCATGCGGGTAAAACAATCCCATGAATATTCTGTGGACTAGCTCTCCATGATGCGGGTATATATACTCATTGTGGGTCTAAAAGATTCATGCGGGTGAAATAGTCCCATGAATAGGATATGCATAATGATTCTGAGGGCAGGTGTCCCTGATTTTGATATGACTTTCATATTTTAAAAAGGCACAGTTGATTTCATATGTTGAAATGGTACAGTTGATCTTACTTTTAAAAGGGCATGTTTTAAAAGGTACAGTTGACTCATTACTCTCATTTTTCATAAGGCACAATTGTACTGGTAGTTTGATTATCATACTTGTCTCATGTTATCTTTTGGACTGTTATGATCTCATGTACAATACTTATTGTTTCACTTACTTGGTACATCTCTCGTACTGACCCCCTTTCCTCGGGGAGCTGCGTTTCATGCCGCAGGTTTAGGTACACAGTTTGGTGATCCTCGCTTTTAGGATCTCTCCTCAGTTTTTGGGAAAGCTCCATTATTTCGGAGGCTTGTCATGTTGGTACGAACCCTGGTATTGTAGGTTCATGTACATTCAGGGGTACGACGGGGCCCTGTCCCGCCATAGTTTACTGTCCAAACTCTTAGAGGTGTGTATTCATGTGTGGGCTGGACTTGCGAGAGTTTCATATATTGTTGGCCAGTTGTACTACTGTATTGTCGGGATGTTCCCATTTATATATATATATAGCGGCAGCCTCGTCGGCTTGCCTTGTTGCTACATATACAGTTTTCCATATTTTATCTGGTCTATGTGTTATATGGGATGTGAGGGTATAAGAGGGGGTGCCCAGGTAGAGCACCAGTCGCGGGCCTGGGGTTCGGATCGTGACAGGTATCTACTCTCATTTCTTATATAGGTAATGATTGGGGTGGATGTCCAGATACCATGCGTTTGACATCTTGTTATTGTATGTTTCTTGGTGATAACTTGGTCGCTTGGTCGGCTAAACGCTAGGCTACTTTGTCGCGCTCCAGCGCGGAGGCTGAATATCGAGGGGTAGCTAAAGTAGTGTCTGAGTCCTGTTGGTTGCGTAAACTCCTCTTAGAGCTTCATTTTCCTATTCGGAAAGCTACATTGGTCTACTGCGATAATGTTAGTGCGATATATCTCTCGGGGAATCCTGTCCAATATCAGCGCACTAAACTTATCGAGATGGATATTCACTTTGTTCGCGAAAAGGTAGCTCGTGGACAAGTACGTGTCTTGCATGTCCCCTCACATTATCAAATTGCTGACATCTTTACTAAGAGTCTTCCCTTAGTTCTGTTTGAAGATTTTAGGGATAGTCTCAGCGTACGACAACCACCCGCTATGACTGCGGGAGTGTGATAGAATAAACGTAATATATTCTTTTGATATTATTAGTGATTTTGTATATCTATAATTATGGTAATAATTTTTTGTATTAGTTAAGTGTATATTTGATTTTCGTAATTATAGCCTAGAGTGACTATTGTATATCATGTATATAAACCAATTACATCAATGAAATCAACAAGGGATTATTCTCGAACGAGGGAATTTTCGGAAAAACAATTGGCAATGCATGTGTCATATTCTGTAGAAAGCTTTAGCTTGTAACATGTAAACTGCTCAAGGATCATTTATCCGCGCAATGCATAATTTTCAATAATATTGTTGATTAAGGGATCATTTAATTTGGAACAAGGTTATCCTGGATCATAATACCAAGATTTTGGTGATACTGTTATTAGCTAATACCAATATCCGAGCACTCTATAAATGTAATCACAAATTTTATACTTGCAACTCACAAGGCAGGAATAGATCCAAATTCTCTTAGAAGGAATAGAATCAAGAACATTGCACCTATTTCTTTTGTTCCTTCAAATGGTTATGCTATATCAGGTGCTAAATCATTTGTTTGACTATAGAAATCTTATAGAGATCCATCGTATTATAAGGATTAATTTGATTTGTAGTCTAGGGTTGTGGAGATCGATAGTATCCATTCACCAAGTATGGAAAAATTCATTCTTAACGAATTCGAATCCGAATTAATGGAGCCCCAATGTAGATACCAGACACCGAGTTAGAAGTAAAAAAGAAATTGATTTGTATTGTACAGCAAGAAAGGGTTTCATATTCTTCCTTTTGTTTTTTCATTATTACTATTATCTTTTGTATCAAGTACTTAAGAGAGTATCTATGAGATCTACTCCATTATTCTATATTTATGTTGTTGGTGCATAAATCTTACGCTCATATAATACTAGTGTAATGCTTGTCCCTATTACACAAAGGTTGAATCATGCTGGCATCGCGAACCAACCTCCTACAACAATATATTCAATGAATTTTACAAAGTGAAGTTTGAATAAGGTAAAGTACATATACCTTATCTTTAACTTAGGAAGTAGATAAACTGTTTCCAGTGGCATCGAAAACCAAAAGAACTGTTACAAACATAACATTAACAGTTCACAAATGGAAAGAATTCAATATCAAATGCATAAACAGTCCTATCTTTTTAAATCAGTATTGACATGCATGTTGAAACAGTTGCTTCTTGGATACTGAATAAAATAAATAAGATCAGTAAGTACAACAAAAACAACTAAACAAATGGATTTTATAACTATACAATTGTAATTGTATGTTTAAGGTCATATTATTTTAAAAGTTTTATAATCAATAAATATTATGACATATTTAAGATAACACATTTTCAAAAATCTTTATTTTTCATAAATAGTATTGATTCAAACTATGACAGTAAATTGGAATTGGAAGAGCAGGTTTAAGTCCCTATCAGATAGTAACAAATTCAATTCAAAGTACTTATCTATTTTTTGCAATATTATTACTATAATTATTTAATATACTCCTTAATCTCCCACTATCCTTAGATCACACAAAAACAACCCAAACTTTTTAATAAAATAAACAATTAAAAAAAAGGCTTTGACTTTTCACCAAAATCATGAAATTAAGATCAATAGAGCAACACCCTTTTCAATTTTTGTGTCTGTAATGGAGAAAAAAACAATCTTGATGCTTTTAGTGGTGACACTTAGTCTAATCAGTGGTCAAGAACAAGAAAAACACAATCTTGATACTCAAAAAGCATCATATAGGATCCATACTTTGTTTTCTGTTGAATGCCAGAATTATTTTGATTGGCAAACGGTTGGGTTAATGCATAGTTATAAAAAGGCACAACAACCTGGACCAATTACAAGATTGTTGAGTTGTACTGATGAAGAGAGGAGAGGGTATAGAGGAATGGAGTTGGCTCCTACTTTTGAGGTTCCTTCTATGAGTAGACATCCTAAAACTGGTGACTGGTAAATTCTTGAACTTTGATTTTTTTGTGGGATTTTTATGTTTTTGTTGATGTATGTGTTGTTTATGATGAAATGCTGAAATGGGGTTTTTAATTCTTGAAATTTTGATAGCATTGAGCAATTTGTTTTTGGTTTTCCACCCGGTACCCGCATTGGAGCCCGACTATATCCGTATTCGCGCATCATAGGGCACCATTCGGGGGGGAGCGCTCCCTTCCAAGGATTTTTTCATACCCAGGGCTCGAACCCGAGACCTCTAGTTAAAGGACTAGAAAGGAGAGCATCCCATCCGCTGCACCACATCCTTTAGTGGTATAGCATTGAGCAATTCAGATGAAAAAAATGATTTTTTTTTTCCAATTAGGTGAGTTTGCCTAGTGTTGTTGGTGATAAAAATGCTGAATTTGGTTTTTTGATTCTTGCGACTTTGATGGCTTTGAGCTACTAAGAAGATGACATTTTTCAGTTTTTTTTTGTGGATGCATGTGTTGTTGATGATAAAATACTAAATTGGGTTTTGATTCTTGAAAATTTGATGGCTTTATGAAGAAAAAAATGATACCCTTTTCAATTTTGGTGTTTATGATGGAGAAATTTTGATGGCATTGAGCAATTAAGATGAAAAAAATGATATTTTCTTTCCAATGAGGTGAGTTTGCCTAGTGTTGTTGCTGATAAAATGCTGAATTGGGTTTTTGACTCTTGAAAATTTTTATGGCTTTGAGCAATTAAGATGAAAAAATGCTATATTTTGTTTTGTTTTTTCCAAGAGGGTCAGCTTTGCCTAGTGTTATTGATGATAAAATGCTGAATTGGGTTTTTGATTCTTGTGTCCTTGATGGCTTTAAGCAATGGAGAAGATGAACAATTTTCATTTTTTTGTGGATGCATGTGTTGTTGAGGATAAAATGCTGAAATGGGGTTTTTACTCCTTGAAAATTCGATGGCCCTGAACAATTAAGATGAAAGAAATGATATTTTTAAGTTTTTGCGGATGCATGAGTTGTTGATGATAAAATGCTGAATTGGGGTTTTGATTCGTGAAACTTTGATGGCTTTCCCTTGTGGTCCGGCCCTTCCCCGGACCCCGCACATAGCGGGAGCTTAGTGCACCGGGCTGCCCCTTTAAACCTTGATGGCTTCGAACAATTGAGAAGATGACACTGGTCAGCTTTGCCTAGTGTTGTGTGATTGCCACTATTATTTATTTTTTATCTTTAGTTTTATGTATGGATTCAATGACTTTGATGGACCTGAGCAATTAAGATGAAAATATGATATTTTGTTTTGTTTTTCCCAAGAGGGTCAGTTTTGCCTAGTGTTGTTGGGGATAAAAATACTGAATTGGTTTTCGATTCTTGTGACTTTGATGGCTCTGAGCTATTATGAAGATGTGTATATATATATATATATTCTTGCAACGAGGGTCAGCTTTACCTAGTGTTGTGTAATTGCCGCCATTCTTTGGTAGCATTTTGTTCTATATATGGATTCAATGTCGACTTGGGTTTCTGATTCTTGTGGATTATGTGACTTCGAATAATCTAGTATACGAGCACGTGAATTTATGTTGTTTTTCCAACGAAGGGGATCAGCTATGTTGTCTAGTGCTATGTGTTTGCCATCTCTATTTGGGTTTTGCAATTGAGTGTTGATGCTGAACAGAGTTTTTGATTCTTGTGACTTTGATAGCTTTGAACAATTAAGATATGAAGAAATGCAATTATGTTTTTTTTTCCCATGAAAGGTATCAACTTATCTGGCGTTGTGTGATTGCCACCTTTATTTGGTTTTTGCCTTCAATTTTCTATGTTGGCTTCATTGCTGGATTGGATTTTCAATTCTTGTTGCTTTATGGCTTTGAAGAGTAGAGAATATGAAGAAATGAAATTGTCTTGTTTTTCCAACTGAGGTATCAACTCTGTTTACGTTTGTGTGATTTCCGCCTTTATGTGGGTTTTGCCTTCGACTTTAAATGTCTAATTCAATCTGAACTGGGTTTTTTATTCTTGCGACTTTGATGGCTTCAAACATTTAAGAAAGTGAAGAGATAAAAATATGCTGTTTTCGACAAAGGTGTCGTCTTTATGAAATGTTGTGTGATTGATCCTTCTTTATTTTCCTTCTACTTTTGGATATGCATTTGTATATATAAATTAGTGTTGATATTTGACACTGATGGTTTTCAAATATCAAGAATTTAATGATATAAAAGTTCAAAGGTGATTGAGATATCTCTGATAATAGAAAGATTTGATTTCCTTCCGATTTTAAATTTTGATTTGGACGGATATCTTTGTCAATTCTTTTTGTTTCTTTTTTCATGTCATAATCTTCCTCTGATCTGATTTGGAAGCACTTGTGTTGATTCAAGGCAACTGTTAAAAGCATGAAATGTCGATTAGAGAAAATAATACTGTTCTGTTTGTTTCTGCAGGTATCCTGCAATTAACAAACCGGCTGGAGTTCTTCACTGGCTTAAATACAGCAAAGAGGCAGAAAATGTTGATTGGGTTGTCATACTTGATGCAGACATGATCATTCGAGGTCCAATTGTACCATGGGAGATTGGGGCAGAAAAAGGAAAGCCTGTTTCTGCCTATTATGGGTAAAACCAAATTCCCATTTTGCCCATTTTTAGTTTCACTATTTTAGTTAATATCTTGATGGGGAAGCAAACGAATTTCTATGGGAACAAAGATACATTTGCAATCATATCTTATCAATACGAACTTAACGATTACTTGAACAATATATGTCCAGGAAACATCTACATTTCTCAAAATATGTCCGGCAAACATCTTAAGACTTGTGGGCATTGACTGTAAAGATCTACATAACCAAAATGAGAGAAAATGACCAATGGCCCCTTATGTTTGAGGGTAGGTTCAAAATAGTCCCTTAAGTATGCACTGAACAATGTTGGTCCTTTATGTTTGTCAAAGTTAACACTTCTAGTCTCCGTCAAATATATACCAAACTCTGTATGTTAGATTTGACATGAACTATGGAAATTAAAAGAAAATTAGCGGGCACATTTAGAGGTACAATTTTTGTAGTTTCTGTTATTTTTGATTTATTTATAGAGTTTGGTCTTTTGATTTATTTATAGAGTTTGGTCTTTTGATTTATTTATAGCGTCTGGTGCAACTTTTTGAGGTATAATTTATGCTATTTTTATATATTTTAAGTGTCTAGTGTAGTTTCTTGTGTTGCATATTTTAGGATCTGATGGGGCTCTCTTGGTGTATATGATTAATCTTTTTTTTCCTCACTGTTTCTGTCAAAATCTAACAAACATAAATTGTTATATATTTAAGGGACAAAAATTGTTCAGTGCATACTTAAGGGACTATTTTGAACCTATCATCAAACATAAGGGACCATTTTTGTCATTTTCTCACCGAAGTGAACTAAAAAGGGATTAAGAGAAAGAATAATCCCTTGCACTTCCTCTATAGATTAATATTAGCTCATCAACTTTTATCAAACTTGTCATGTGAAAGCAGACTCCTTATTCAAGGAAAGCCATAAACATCAAAGAACTAAAAACCCACGTGAAAGATGTTTGATTAAGAACCATTTTGGTGTTTTCTTGACAACCTGCACCATCCCTTTTCAATTCTTCACGATCCTTAATTATATAAACCTTCTTGTCACATTGATTTTTATCGTAATCCTTGCCCTCTACCATCTGTTGTTGAGGAGTTTATTTTCTAATTAGGTATTTAATTGGATGTGATAATATTCTTGCAAAGCTGCATACAAAGCATCCTGAACTTTGTGACAAGGTTGGTGGGCTATTAGCCATGCATATAGACGATCTTCGAGCTTTGGCACCCTTATGGCTTTCAAAGACTGAAGAAGTACGGGAAGACAGAGCTCACTGGGCAACCAACTATACTGGTGATATCTACGGAACAGGTTGGATCAGTGAGATGTATGGATATTCATTTGGTGCTGCTGAGGCAAGTTGTTTCAATTGTTTATCTTTATTGTACAGATACAATCAAACCTCTTTATAACAATGTCGTTTGTTCCGATACTTTTTGGCTGCTATAGCGAAATGTTGTTATAGAAAAAAAATTAAACATATAATATAACAACACATGAAAGATCGGTTTGACATAAAACATGGTTGTTATAGTGAAATGTTGTTATAGAGGATGACTGTTACAAAGAGGTCTGATTGTATCTGTTGCTGCTTTTCCAAGCTTTTATTAAGATTTTTTCTATATATATCCTTGATGTTTGATTTGTCAGGTAGGACTCCGGCATAAGATTAACGATAACTTGATGATATACCCTGGCTATGTTCCACGAGAGGGTGTTGAACCTATTCTTATGCATTATGGATTGCCTTTTAGTGTTGGAAACTGGTCATTCAGTAAACTGGAACATCATGAAGATGACATTGTCTATGATTGCAGCCGGCTTTTCCCTGAACCTCCTTATCCCCGAGAGGTAAAATTTAGAATGCACTATTAAAAAAGATCATTGTAGTCTATGCATATTATAAATTTCTTTTTGTTTCTTACAAACATGGCTTCCATTTTGTGAATACTCACTCAGCTGAATATTCTGAAGGAAAAAACAATGTCAATTGATACTTATTGTAAAATAATGGGCGGCCCGGTGCACTAAGCTCTCGCTATGCGCGGGGTTCGGGGAAGGGCCGGACCACAAGGGTCTATTGATACTAATTGTAAAGTGACAAATTCATATATACAATGGAGGTGGTTGATACGTTTAGACCAGTGAATTTTAAATTAGTTTTTTCATTAAAATCCCTAAAATATCATGGTATATGGCCATATAGAAAGTTGCAAGCAAGTAATGTTATGCCGCTTGGGGTGAACTGTGGCTGCTGACTCATAGACATAATAGTACAAAGTTTAAAAGTTGGAGTTCAAAAGACTTATACTTTAGCATATTTGGCCAAGCTTATGGGAAGCCAAAAGTGCTTATTTTTTTCTTCAAAAAGTGCTTATTTTAGATAGTTAAGGTGTTTGGACAAGTACCTAGGGTCTATTATCCAAGGGAATGGAAAGATTGATGACGATGTCACACATCGTATTGGGGAAGAGTGGATGAAATGGAGGATCGCATCTGGAGTCTTGTGCGACAAAAAGGTTCCACCAAAACTTAAAGACAAGTTCTATAGGGTGGTGGTTAAACCGATTATATTGTATGGGGCGGAGTGTTGATCAGTCAAGACTTCGTACATACAAAAGATGAAAGTTGCGGAGATAAGGATGCTGAGATGGATGTGTGGACATACAAGGAGAAATAGAATTAGAAATGATGATATCCGGGAGAAAGTGGGAGTGACCTCGGTGGATGATAAGATGCGGGAAGCGAGGTTGAGATGGTTCGGGCATGTGCAGAGGAGACGTAGATTCCCCAATGCGGAGGTGTGAGAGGTTGTCTATGGACGAGTTCAGGAGGGGTAGAGTTAGACCGAAGAAGTATTGGAGAGATGTGATTAGACGGGATATGGTGCATGTGCAACTTACTGAGTACATGACCTTAGATAGGTGGTTTTGGAGGACACGAATTAAGGTAGAAGAGTAATAGGTACTCAAGCGTAGTCCTACTTATGCTTACAAATTGATAGTTATAGGGTTATTACTGTATGCCCGTCTGTCCGATTAACCTATCACACTTATAGACACATTATTGCTTTATAATCCACTGTAATCTGATTTCTGCTGCTATGTGTTCTTTAGTGTATTTTGTTTAGCTTATTTAGTTGCGTTAGCTACTGCTCCCTTTTGTTCGAATGCACTTTATACTGCTTTAATTTCTTATCTGAGTATGACCATTTCTCTTGCTTTACCCTTTACTCTTTAGTCTTGCTTTACTCTTGCTTTGTTTTGATTGCCCTGCTTGTGATTATGCTTTGTCTTGAGCCGAGGGTCTCCCTGAAACAACCGCTCTACCTACCAAGGTGGAGGTAAGGTCTGTGTACACTCTACCCTCCCCAGACCCCACGGCGTGGGATTACACTGGGTATGTTGTTGTTGTTGTAAGGTGTTTGGTCAAGCTTTTATGAAAAAATAAGTGTTTTTGAGTAGTAGCAGAAGTTGTTTCTCAAAAGTTAAAAAAGGTAGTTTTTCCCCGGAAGCACGTTTGGAACATTGACCAAGCATAAAGTATTGCTCTAATATTAGCAAAAGTGTTTTTCAAATTGATTAGCAAACACAAACCGCTAATCTCCAAAAGTACTTTTTCGAAAATCACTTTTGACGAAAAACACTTTTCAAAATAAGCAGACTTGTTGGGTCTTCTGAAATATAAATTTAGTTATCTAAGTTTTATAGTTTTAAAATATGAAGTTAATGAGTTTACTTAATTGTGTGGTTATCCATGCTTCGTAATGATCCCTTCCGCGCTTAGTCACTAAGAGTTATTTGGATCATTCATTCTGCGAGATAACTTGCATTCTATTTTCTTACAACGTTCATTTGAAAATCTTTATGATTTTTTGCTTCTTGCAGATAACACAGATGGAACCTGATCATAACAAAAGGAGGGGGCTGTTTCTGAATATAGAGTGCATTAATACCCTGAACGAGGGCCTTTTATTACAGCATGCTGCCTTTGGATGCCCTAAGCCAAAGTGGTCAAAGTATCTAAGCTTCTTAAAGAGTAAAACATTCGGTGAATTAAGTCTGCCAAAACGTTTGACTGCCCAAAGTCGACAGATGATGGAGGTTGAAATTCATAAAGTTGATAACGAGCCTGAAAAGCCACACCCAAAAGTAATTCATAAAGAAGTTGATAATGAGCCTGAAAAGCCACACCCGAAAATCCACACCATTTTCTCTACAGAATGCTCATCTTACTTTGATTGGCAAACAGTGGGACTTGTTCACAGTTTTTACAAGAGTGGTCAGCCAGGAAGTATCACAAGGCTTCTAAGCTGTACAGAGGAAGACTTAAAGCAATACAAAGGCCATGATCTAGCTCCCACCCACTATGTACCGTCCATGAGCCGACATCCATTAACTGGAGATTGGTAATTTATTGTTTCCTATTATTTTTGTCTTGTCAATACATATGAACATTTGATCAAAGCCATCTTCCAAATTTGGAGATCATAAAATATTAAAATATTAAATGACCATTTGTCACAATCTCCTCAGCTATCTTGCCCCTTTCTTAATAATATATGAAAGACTAAGGTCAATATGGAAATTTTGACATCAGGCCAGACCTATAGACTGTTTCGCAAAGCTTCTAAAATCAGCTTATTTTGAAATGTGCTTTTCAAAAAAAGTACTTTTGGTGAGAAGCAATTTGTGTTTGGCTTATCAATTTGAAAAGCGCTTTTGAGCAGAAATTTCGTGTTTGGCCAAGCTTTTAAAGTGCTTCTAAGTGTATTTTCTCAGAAATGCTTTTCAAATACTGCTTCTACCAAAAGCACTTTTTCTTCTCATAAAAAGCTTGGCCATACACCTCAACTTTGTAAAAAAGCACTTTTGGCCTTGGAGAAGCTTGGCCAAACATTCTAATTCTAAATCTGAATTGAAGCTGATCTAAAGCTTGTTCCGTTCAACTTATATTTAATCTGTAGAGTGGAAGTTTGAATCTAATAAGGATTTTACTTAAATCCTTATTTTTCAGATTCATTCATCTAAATATTTGTATATGACTTGCTTAGTAATTCATTGTAAATAACATATTGTACGTAAATATTGTGTTTTATGATAAATATGATATGTACAGCAGAGGAGCTTTAGGAGCAAATTTGTCCCAGGGATCTAGTTTTTGCTTATTTCAGGTATCCAGCAATCAATAAACCGGCTGCTGTTCTTCATTGGATGAATCATGTGAAGACAGATGCTGAATACATTGTAATTCTGGATGCCGACATGATCATGAGAGGACCAATAACACCATGGGAATTCAATGCAGCTCGCAGCCATCCAGTATCAACTCCTTATGAGTAAGGGTTATGAATTTGTGATATTCAATTGTCATTCTATTGGAGGATTGCATGGTTTATTATACTTCTTTTGGCGAATCAGTTCTTGCCTTGTATTCTTGCAAGAAATTTGAGAAAATGAATAAAAGGGTCCTGTTTGTTTGAGGGTAGGTTCAAAATAGTCCCTTACGTATGCACTGAACAGTTTTGATCCTTTAAGTTTGCCAAAAGTTGACACTTTTAGTCCCAGTCAAATATTTATCGAACATTTAACCAAAAGTCCCATCAAATCCTAAATATGCAATAGAAAGAACTGCACTAGACACTAAAAGGATATGAAAAAATAACAGAAATTACACATCTAAAAGCTACACCAAACTCTAGAAATAAATAAAATAGCAATAACTATAAAAATTGTAGTACCTCTAAATGTGAGTTCCTGCTAATTTCCTTTTTTCAATGGTTCCTGTCAAATCTGACAGAGTTCAGTAAATATTTGACAAATTTAAAGAACCAAAACTGTTTGGTGCATATTTAAAGGGATTATTTTGAACCTACCCTCAAACATATTGGACCATTTTTGTCATATTCTCCATGAAATTCACATTGCACAGATTTTTACCAGTCTACTACTTTTGTTCCTATTCTGAGTCAGATACCTTATCGGCTGTGACAACATACTGGCAAAGCTCCACACTAAGCATCCTGAAGCTTGTGACAAGGTTGGGGGTGTGATCATAATGCACGTAGATGATCTACGGAAATTTGCGCTGCAGTGGCTGCACAAAACAGAGGAGGTCCGACTTGATAGATCTCATTGGTCCAAGAACATAACAGGAGATGTCTATGAAGCTGGGTGGATTAGTGAGATGTATGGTTACTCATTTGGTGCTGCAGAGGTACTTTTCTAGGTTTATTATAACAAATTATCCCTCCGTCTCAATTTATGTGACTCTCTTTCCTTATAAGTCATCCCTAAAAGAATGACCTTTCTATATTTAGTAACAATTTAACTTTAAACTAACTATTTTACCCTTAATGATATAATCTATGGCCGGAGAAATTTTTATGGCTTATTTTAGACCGCAAGTTTCAAAAGTCTTCTTTTTTCTCTTAAACTCCGTGTCCAGTCAAACACCTTCACATAAATTGGGACGGAGGGAGTATAAAGAAAGTATAAAAGCTATTGAGGGAATAATTTCTCCCTAAACAAGACTCTTTTAATGACTTCATTGTGGATGCTACTGTATTATTATTATATGAAGGAAAGACCCTCAAATATATAGAAGTCCAAAGCTATTTTCTCCCATAAGAGGATTAGTTTTCCTTTTTGAAGTAAAAGTAAAACACAACTATGGTAAGGAAATCTTAATAAGGTTAGAACATCAGGGCAAACCCTAACATATTCTTATCAAGCTTGTACTCCTTTGCATCCACTTCTGTACTCTAATCTGTATTTTGATGTTGTGCAGTTGAATTTGCGACACGTCATAACCGACGAGATTCTGATATACCCAGGATATGTTCCTTCGCCCGGTGTTAACTATAGAGTCTTCCACTATGGCTTGGAATATAGGGTTGGTAACTGGAGCTTTGACAAAGCAAAGTGGAGACACACCGACTTGGTTAACAAATGCTGGGCTAAGTTTCCCGATCCTCCTGATCCGTCATCACTTGATCAAATTGACAACAATTCCCTACAGCGCGACTTACTTAGCATAGAATGTGCGACGACATTGAATGAAGCTCTTCGTTTACACTACGAGAGAAGAAAATGTCCGGATCCCAACACTATTTCCACTCCCAAACTGGAAAGAGTATATCACGACAGAGTCAATGAAACGAGAACCGATGCTGAAACTACTAAAACCAATGCTGGAACTACTAGAATCGATACTGAAACTAGAACTAGTGCTGAAGTTAGAATGGCTGATGAAACTACCACTTCAAGGAAGTTTGGAAACGTTGAGGACGTTCAGGCCTTGAGGCACGATGAGGTGCCAAAAAACAATTCTCAGAAATCCTCCCAAGGTGAAATGTCAAACGGGACATTCACTTCCATGAAATTTTGGATCATGGTCTTGTGGGCCCTTTCAATCTTCGGCTTCTTGGGCGTCATGTCCGTCATGTTTAAAGGCCGTAAGGGATTGAAAAAGAGAGGTAAAGGTTACAAGTCTAAGAGAACTTCATATTCCGGTTTTTGGGATACAAATGGACAGGATAGACATCTACGCAACGCTGAAACATCATAGAAAGCTCTGGTCCTGGTACAAACATAGTCATCCGCGACAAGGTCCGTGAAGTTCATTATTTTTGCAGAGATGAAAAAAAAGTTTATTTTAATCGAGTTAGTATTCGGAAGCTACAACACCATATAGTATTCGGAAGCTACAACCCAACATTCAGCATGCAAATTTTCTTCAATTTATTCTACCATCTCTTGAGGAGCCTCGTCTTATGTTGAGTTTGACTATACTAAATGAGTTGGAGTATTTGAGATAGAGAACAAAAAAAGGTACAATAATATAGAGAAGTGTCCACAATAGATAACGAGCCATTTGGGACAAGAAATTAGAGTAGCAACAAATTTACAGGTTGCATTTCATGAATAGTCACTCAATTTTTATTTTATTATATTAAAGTTACTAATTACTTTTGTAAAGGAAAAATTACTCAACTTTAACTAACTATTATGAAAATCACTAAACTATATATATTTTCTATAACTAAATAGAAGAGACTTTTTCAGATAGTAAACTAGTTATGTATGACCTTATAAGCAAATGAATACTATACACATATGTTGTGTATCTTAAAGGGTGTGACCAGGTAAAAACACCACTTGTATTAAAATGGAGGGAGTAATATTACTGAAAGAATAAATATCTTGATTATTCTTATTGATGAAAGACATATATATACAAGTTACAATAGGAGAATTATAATCATACTTTACATCTAAATTCCTATTCTATAAGGAGACAAACTATACAATTATGGTAATATTACAACCCTAATTAAGGTACAAGACTAATTACTAGATATACACAACTGTTCACGGAATAGTGGCTGGACTGGGCCGCGACACAATGAGGCTTGGGTCGCGGCGCTGGGCTTCATTTAATACACCCATGATCATGGCAGGCGGTTTCAGACTGAGATCGCCTCTAAAATCTTCAAAAGGCCAGGAAGACCCTTTGTAAAGATGTCTGCAATTTGATATCAGGAAGGAACATGACAGACGCGCACTTGTCCTTTAACTATCTTCTCTCGAACAAAGTGAATATCCATCTCTATGTGTTAGTGCGGTTGGTCTTTGAATCGATTACGAGAAGGTAGATGACACTTATATTATCACAATATACCAAGATAGCCTTCTGAATAGGACAATGAAGCTCTAAAAGTAGATTTCGTAACCAACACGACTCAGAAACCACATTGGTTACCCCTCGATACTCGACCTCTGCACTTGAACGTGAAAGCGTAGATTGACGCTTGGCAGACCATGAGACCAAGTTATTACCTAAAACATACAATAGCCAGACGTAGACCGTCTGGTGTTAGGACAACCACCCCAATCAACTTCTGTATAGGAGACTAGTGTAGACGTCAACGAAGGATACAAATGCAGGTCATAATCAAGTGTTCCCTGAATGTACCTAAGAATGTGTTTGAACGCATTCATATGTTCAACTCTGGGATCATGCATAAACAAACACATCTGCTGGACGACATATGTAATGTCTAGTCGCGTGAACGTAAGATACTGAAGGGCGCCTGCAAGACTACGATAGTGGGTCGGATCCTCATAAGGAGAGCCACTGCAGCACCCAGCTTGGGTTTAGTATCAACTGGAGTAGAGGTGGACTTACATGATGACATCCCAGCCCTCTCAATGATCTCTGCTGCATACTTTCTCTATGATAAGAACAATCCACCTGCATGACGAGTGACAGCAATCCCCAAAAAATAACTCAATGGGCCCAAGTCCTTCATGACAAACTCAAAACTGAGCATTGACATAATAGACTTTCGCAGAGCATCAGAAGATGCATTCAAGATAATATCATCAATATATAATAGTATATAAGCCATGGAAGAACCCCGCCGATATATGAATAATGAATTATCAGATCTGCTGTGAGAGAAACCTATAGTCGAAACATAGTCAGCAAACCTCTTATACCAAGCCCGTGGAGACTGCTTAAGCCCATACAAAGACTTCTTCAATAAACATACATGATTAGGATATCTATTATTCCTAAACCCCAAGGGCTGATGCATATACATTGTCTCCTCGAGATCACCATGTAGGAAAACATTCTTCACATCTAGCTAATGAATGAGCCATGATTTTGAAAGAGTCAAGTTGAGCACATTACGAATGGTAGCCGACTGTTAGGAATATTTTGTATACACTTTTTGAGTCATTTTTAGTTAGTATTTTTTACTCATTTCGTTTGTGTTTAGTATAGTATTAGGTCTGTTTTTCTTTCTTTTGAGTCACAGCGGTCCCAAATGGAGAAATATCAAAAAGAAGATGAAATGAGCTTAATTGAGATGGAGTTGTACACTAAAAGGGCCAATAAATGAAGCCTAAGAAGTACCGTGAAGTATAGAAGAAATCAGACGAAGTCCGGATGAGAAAATGACGAAAAAGGGGCAAATGAGGTCGTCGGCGCCGCGGCGCTGAATGTGCTGCGTGATCTGATTTGTTCTCAGGTTTTTCGGAGCCGCGGCGCGTTTTTCCAGATCCGAGGCGAAATTGGTCAGGGGCAGAAGGGTCCAGGGCACACGATTTTTGCAGCATATTTAAACCCTTGGGACGGATTTTATAAGGGACACACCTCATATCGGATAACACACATCACAAGACAAGAATTGAGGAACACAATCGGAGACTACATTCAAGTTCTTTTCCTTTCTTTATTTCAATTCAGTTTATGTTGGATTTTGTATTAGTTCTTGACATGACAATGTTTAGGAGCTAATTACTTTAGTAGGGTTTTCCAATTAAATCTTCTTGAAACTCTTTCATATAGTTAATGCATAGTTATTGATTTCTTCTTCAGCAGATTAAGATCTATTCAATATTGTTTTGATTGCTTGATAATTAACTGACCATTAATTGTCATCACTTAAATGAATTCGAATCGAGATCCGAGAGGGGAGATTTAAATATGTTGTAGTTGTCTAGACATAGGTTAAAATCATAGACGAAAGTATCCCGATACTTGTGTAGTATTTAAGGTTATTGTTCTTAATCCTCATGTGTTGTAAAAATATATCATAGAAATATAGAAGATTTCTGCACTAGGTTGAATTAACACGTGAAAGAGTGGATAGTTGAGGAGATTGGAAGCCCTATTTCCACCATAACTGATTTAAACCAAAGCTTACTTAGTTTAATTCTTGCAATTACTTTAGCTAGTTCATAGATAAAACCCAAACAAACTATCATTAGCCAAATAGATAACATAGAGTAGATGTTAGGTAATTGAAAATCTCTGTGACCGATATTCGGTCTTACAGACTATATTACTTGTAACGATACGTACACTTGCGTTAAGCATTTGGAAAATCGGCTAACTCCGACTTGACCACCGGGCTAAACGTCTCACCACAATCCACACCAACCTGCCGAGTCTTATCATCACTGGCAGCCTGGCCTTGCAAATGAGCAATTTTCCTTATGAGCAAAAATCCACATAGACCGAATAATATTAACACCAGATGAACGGGGTACCAACTCCCACGTCTTATTATCAATAAGAGAGTTATATTCATCAGTCATGGCGATTTTTAAATTAGGGTCATTTAAGGCAGACACAAGATTACGGGGTAAGGGTGATTTAAGAACATTAGAATTTAAATTAAAATATCTTTTTGGTTTAAAAATACCCCTTTGACTGCGGGTGACTGGACCATGACTCGGGGCTGAATTGGGTGAATTTTGGGAATTTTCTGCAGGCATTTGTGGCTGGACCGTTGGAAGCCTTGTGGCCACGGGGTCTAAGGCCGACAACGATTTAATGAGGTCTTTGGAATTTGGTTACTTCACAGTAGCGTGGCACCTCCCTAAGGGCGGCGTTGGAGACGAACTTTGGGATAGATCCGAAATATGACGGAGAATAAAGGGGGAGATATCATCATCCAAAAAATCATACGAACTAGGCACGAGTATTTCTACTTTTAAAAATGGAAATTGAGACTCATCAAAGAGAACATGATGACTAATGATGATTCATTTAGATAACAAATCAAAACATTTATAACCACAGTGATTTGACAGGTAACCCAAAAACACACAAGGGGTAGAACGTGCCTGAAGTTTGTTAATTGTGGTTGATGGAAACAGTGGATAACATAAGCATCCAAAGACCCTAAGATGAGAATATGAAGAGTCTTATTGTATAACACTTGAGGAGGGGAAAAATATGTCAAACCTTTAAAAGGAAGAATATTAAGTAGATTTGTAGCCATTTGTAGCGCATGATGACAAAACAACGGAGGGACGTATGAATGAACCAATAAGGTGCGGATAATGTTATTAATGGTATAAATTTTTCATTTAGCTTTTCCATTTTGTGAGGACGTATGAGGACAGGAAAAACGAAAATTTATCCCATTTTGAGCACAAAACTCCCTAGACTTCCCATTGTCATATTCTTTGTCATTATCACATTGAATGTTCTTTATTTCCCGTTCGAATTGAGTTCTTATGAAAACTCTAAATTTTACGAAGATGGAAAAAAGTTGGAATTTTTACGCAATTGAAAACGTCCATAAAAATTTAGAATAATCATCTAAGAATAACACATAATATCAATGACCCATAGAACTGAGAACAGGAGATGTCCATAAATCGCTATGAATAATATCAAATGACATTGAAGTATGAGAATTTGAAGCTACAAACGACAACTTAATAATTTTTCCTAAATAACAAGATTGACAATTTGGAGTAATATGCGTACCCTTACAGAAAATAAATTTATTTTTATCTAAAACATATAAAATAGATGACCCCAGATGACCTAGACGAGCATGCCACAAGGAAGGAGCAAGAGCTGCAAAAGTGGAGTGCATGACTTGACGCGAGAAGCTGAGACTCGATGTGATTGGATAAAGATCTTCCCTACTGTCACACCTCATGAGAGGACTCCCCCTCTTGAAATCCTTCATAGAAAACCCAAAAGGATCAAAATCAATAGAAACCAATTATCAGTGATGAATTTACGGACATACACCAAATTTTTAATTAACTTTGAGGGCATGAAGGATATTTTTTAAGACAAGTGGTGGATAAGTAAGAGATAAAGTTTTATGACCATAATTCTGAATTGAAATTGAATTACCATTACCAACAATTATACTATGATTACTGCTCAAATTAGAATAAGATGAGAGAGTACCTTGGTCAGATGTCATGTGGGTGGTGTCGTCGGTGTCCATGTACCAATTCGGGCCTGGTTGAGATAATCCAAGCGTGTGCATTGCTGCTTCAATGTCTGTTTGTGTAGGTCCTACGGCGTGATGGTCTTGAGGGGGCCGAGGCCCGAGTATTCCGGACTGCTGCCCTGGCCCATGTTGATGCGAAACACGTATCGACCCGAATCGACCCGAAGAAGTTGGGGCCAGCGGCGACATGGCCGAGAATCGCGGCGTCATTCAGTAATGAGATGGGACCCACTGCCACCATCCAGGGGCCCACTGAGGGCCCCAAAACTATTGTTTCTGCTGACTGCCCAAGGTGGCTGACCCGCCACCGTCACTGTTCCAGTTGCCTCCGTTGTTGCCGCCGCGATTTTTGCCATTATGTTTCCGATTTTGGCCTTTTTTATCACCACCATTGTTGTGATTTTGGGTCACGTTGGCGGAATTGGACGGGGGAAAATTGAAGCAGTCATCATGATGACGGGACTAGCCCCTATAGATGCCTTTTTAGCCAAACCCGCTTCTTCCAATGTGAGCATGGAGCGAGCTTGATAGAACTCTAGAAGGGGGTTACTTTGCCGAATAATCAAAGCAACCCCGCTATAGGCCTCGTTCAGACCGGCAACCATTTGAAGGACGAGACAACTATTAGTAACAGGGGCACCCTGTTGCGATATTTTTAAGTGCTTACGCAAGTGTACGTATCGTTCAAGTAATAAATATATGTAAGACCGAGTTATCATCCACAGAGACTGGTTTGTCAAGTACCGATTATCTATTCTATGGTATCTATTTGGTTGACATTCTTTAGTTTGAGTTTTAGACTAAGAATTAAAACTAAGTGCAGAAAATAAACTAAAGATGATAATACTTCGGGTTTAAAACAATTATGATGGAAATAGGGCTTCCAATCTCCTCAACTATCCACTCTTTCACGTGTCAATGCAATGCTAATGATTCTTCTTCTTATTAAGATAGCAGGTTAACTAATTTGTCATTATATTCCGGTTAGGACATTAAGAGCTCAACCTTGTACAGAAACCTTCTATATTCTATGATAGATTTTACCACACAGGAGGATTAAGAATAATAACCTTAAATACTACACAAGTATCGGAGTACTTTCGTCCACAATTTTAACCTATGTCTAGACAACTACAACATATTCAAATCTCACCTTTCAGACTTTTGATTCGAAATCCTATAAGTGATGACAATTAGTGATCAATTAATTATCAAGCAATCACAACAATATTGAATAGATCTTAATATGTTGAAGAAGAAATCAATAACTATGCATTAACTATATGAAAGAGTTTCAAGAAGATTCGACGGAAAACCCTACGAAAGTAATTAGCTCCTAAACATTGTCATGTCAAGAACTAATTTACAATCCAACATAAATTGAAATTAAAATAATGGTAAAAGAGAAAGAACTTGAACAAAAGTTGTCTCCAATCTTGTGTTGTAGCCTCATTTCTTCCTCCCAAAGTTAGATATAGAATGAATGAAATAAGGTCAGGGTTTAGTGATTTTATAGCTGAGAAAAATTGCCTTTCGGACTATAAAAACCCTGTCTAATTTGGCCCAGGAAAAATCAGATTTTCGCCTCGGCGTCGCGGCCTTCTTTGTGGGCGCCATGCGGAATGCTGGGCAAAATCAGAGCTTGCAGGAATATTGGCGCCTGGCGCCGTATTGTTTTCAAATTGCTTCCTTTTTCGTCCGACTTAATCGATTTTTCTATGCTTCCCGGGACTTCTTAGGCTTCATTTCTTAGGCTTTTTAATGTGCGATTTCATCTTCAAAAGCAGTATCTTCTCCTTCATAATCGCTGTGACACAAGAGGAAGAAAAACACACCTCAAACTATACTAAACACAAAATAAAAGAGTAAAATACTAACTAAAAATGACTCAAAAGAGTGTATAAAATACACTCAACACACCCACGTTGCGAAGTTGATCTGCCAAGTCCTTGAGTCGTTTACAGTCAGAAGAAACGTCAGGAAAATTCGCCATAGCAACTTGCGAAAATTTCTGCTCAAGGATAACAATGCGGGAATGACTCTTATCTTGGAAAATATCACGCAATCGATTCCATGCAGCTATAGCCGTGGAGTTGGCTCCATAATCGTTTGTAAAAGGTCCATGGAGATAGTAGCATAAATGTCACGACCCGACACGCGGTCGTGCCCTACCAGGCACTTTTAACATCGTCGAGAGAATAGCGGTGAGCATACACAATCGATAAAATACTTAAACATAAAATAACAACGAGCTGGATAAGGCCACCTTCCGTAACTTATACCAATAAAGCGAGACATTTTTTTCTTTACAACCCAAACCACAATGTGACTACGCACCTAAGAATAACAACTCTGCGGCGGGACGGCCCCGCCATACCACGAATGTACAACAACCGACAATACCGAGGATAAGCCTCGGAATAAAGGAGCTTCTCAGCGGTGACGGTGATCCTAAGAGTGAGGATCAACAACTTGTACTCTACTGCGGCGTGACGCAGCGGCCGAAGAGTCGATAACATGTACCAAATATGTGGAAATCAAATCGTAATGAAATCATGAGTCTAAAATAAAGCGGAGACATGTATGATTTCTCGATTAACGACATCGTGCCTTACTAACAATGAGAGTAAAATAGGTGAATACTTACAATATCTAAAGTAGGAGGCTCACGATCAAGCGGGACCACCGCCCGCGATGTCATTAAGCAATCATATTCACGGGACTATTTCACCCGCGTAGATCGCGTGGACGCGTGAGGTATTCCTCGCGTAAGTACCCGCCGCGTGGGACTATTTCACCCGCGTAAGCCCATAAGGACTCGCGTGAGGTATTCGCCGCGTCATGGGTAGCAAATCCACTAAAGCAGGTGGTATAACGTCTTGGGGTTTACCCGCCATTTATACTCTTACCACAGGCGGTGGTATAACGTCTTGGGGTTTACCCTCATTTATACTCTTACCCTAGCTCAACCAGGCCATCATACATAACATAAGCCCTACCGCTTCATACAATAAATAAGCAAGTTAAGAAATCCCCTAACTTCTTATTAGCCTTATTCATATACATTCTCATTTTAGTTTACTTAAGGCACTAACATGTCATTATAAAATCAGAATCTAACCCAAAGTACTACGACTTCTATTCTTTTAAAAATGACTCTTTTTCATATATAACTTCCAAGATACTAATAACCGTAGTATCAAGTCATAACTACTTTTCAAGACAAGTCACGATACCTTTTAGAAATACATTTAGGCTTAAATCAAGTGACTTCTTTCTTTAAAACCTTAGGCAATTGATGCCTTAAATCAAATTGCCTTTCAATAAATCAAGCCATTTATCTTTCCATAAAGCCAATATAACCAACTCCCATAAAGTCGTTATATTCACTTTATACCTTAGTCGAGTACAATTTCCTTTCCAAGGGACTTATCGTTTAAAATGAAACAAGTATCACATTCTTTAAAACTCTTGAGTCCTTAACATACTTAAGTTACTTAGAGTAAACCACTCTTTAAACTTTCCATAAAAACAAGTATCAAAATACTTTCAACATACTTAAAGTCTCTTAACTTTTGAAAACCAAGATATCCTTATAATATAAACAAGTGAGTTAATTCCTAACTCAAACAACTTGGGCATTCTTAAAATAAGCCAAGGATATCAAATAGACTAGATTTGTCAAACTCTTGCGTCTACCGTACTATACATTTACAACTTAATCATGCTCAAGAGATAAGAAAGTTCCACATACCTCTTGGTTTAATCCACTTGCTAAGTCGATCGTGTCGTAGTATGTCAACCTATAATGACCATAGTGCGTCTATTAACTTCTAGTTTCAAGCGTAGAATATTCCAAGTGCAGTCACTAAATTCTACGGAAAATCGGACAAGACTTCCTTTGTTTTTACTAACTTTGCCACCTTTTCCAAGGTCGAAATACAATAACCAAACAGCCCATTGGCTCACAACAAAATGAAGGTAATCGATGCAAATGAATAACCAAAGCCCCAATTGGCTCACGATAATATAGAAGGTAATCGATGCAAATGAATAACCAAAGCATTGATTGGCTCACAATAATATAACAATACCAATTCTTATTCAATTTCCATTTCAATCCAAATTGGTAGCATAATAAGATATCAAGCGCGATTGATTCTAGCTACTACATTCTCCAAGTAGGTAACATGCGACAATTCAATTTATCGATCAAATTGGATTTCAATTTCAAATGGCTAAATATGACATTTCCGGATTTTTAGCTTCCAATTCCATAACACTTAACAAACTTCATAACACGTATCACATGACCACTTATAACTTATCATAACATGAAATCTTCAATTACAAAAGTAAAGCGAAGATTATACCTCAATTAGCCTAAATATGCTCCGAGAGTACAAGTCGATCCCTAGCACCTTTAGCTCCTTCCGACATTCAATCCACTCCAAGCCACCCTTGGCTTATGAAAAACTCATCTTCAAGTTTCAACTTCAAAGTTGAATAACCCTTTAGGTTTTCGCCTTGCGACTAATATGAAAACACCGTTTTCCGGATCTTTCTATTGAGAAACACTTATAATACCCTTAGGTACCTTGGTTTAAGGTGGGAATTATTGGACAAAAATTGGAAATTTTTCCTTCTTGAAAACCTCTAAACCGTGAGCCTCTCTCTAGTGCAAGAACAAGTTTCAAAATTTTTCTAAGTGTAGTGAATGACAAAGTCTTGCACTCTTAGGGAGCTTATATAAAAATATGGAGGTCGAGATTAGAACAAATGGGTGGTTTGGATTCATTTTAATTAAATAACAAGCTAAGTGGGGTCATTGACTTGGTCGATGTTGTCAAGCTTATTTGTCTTGCAAGACTTCATCATAAATTATGGTCAATTGACCATTCCACCTCGCACATTTCGTCCATGTCCATAAAGGGGTGACACGTGTCTCCTCCCTCGTTAAATGCAATATTTCGTTTCGAGCAATTCCATAATTAGATAAATTTTTACACGTCTCAAATCTTAACGTTTGAGTTCTTACGTGCGTTCTTGAAGCGTATCCTGGAACTTCCGGGTCTAACATTCTTCCCCAGAAACATTCGTCCCGAATGTTCTTTGAAGTCAAACTTAAAGATAGCGACAAAGTCTTCTTTTACAACCCCTACATACCAAAAATACCACACGAGGCCACCTGGCGGTACTCGTACTAAAATGTCAAGTGAACTCAGTATGTCAACGTCGGTTATCTGTATGAAACCTGCGACTCTAAGCTTTACTAATAATCCTTCCGGATAAGCCGCCTTATCCACGGCCCGTGAATCGAGTGCGGACCAATTAATCAACCTCGTCTATGTCAAACCCACCGGCGATCTACACTTTCTTACATCTGAGGCCTCATACGGGGCCATCCGAATCTTGGAAGGGTATCTGTTATCGTAACACAACAAGAGGCAAATAACCTTCCAGTACCCACGGAATCAATAACACGGGCCGCTACTATCCGCAAATGCGGATAGTGCGCTCTGCTGTCCGTCGATCTGAGGTGTAATGCAACACGAGACTCACTGTGTCCACTAAAACCATTCGAAAAACCTCGAAGTTATCGTGTCGAGCTCATCTGCGACATCATAAGCGTAGGAACCGTGCGGTCTCACAATACTCACGCTACAAGCTAGCATAATCCTCGGTAGAGTAAGTGGTCCCAAATCCAGAAAGAACACGGTGGTTTCGCACTAATTACCACCGGGGAGTCGCGCTTCTCCTGAGTGCGATGCCACCTGTTACAAGATCCATAATAAATACTTCTCGTATCTAGGTTGGGATTTCAATCGCTGCGATAGCCAGCTGGGCTTACGGTGCTAACCATGACCTGCTACTAACTTTCGGACACTAAGCGATGACTCCGCTATGTCCCTTTCCGGTCATCTTACCCGTTCATACATCCGAGGTCACGACACGGCAGTCGACCTCGAGCGATGTGAACAATAAGCCTTTGTATGCCTCCCATAACCTCGCGACTAGTCTGCGATGCAGGGCACGCAATCTATCCTCGTCTCGGCGCCCATCGGTGCTACTCAAGCGAGCTCTTCTCCTGCCGGAGCCGGTATCTCGATCTGTATCGTGGCTGGATCCTCATCTGTTGCCTCTTTACTTCCTCAACAATGGAAGACTGCAACCTCTGGATCGAACTTCATTAACCTTGAAACAAATAATCGAACCCCAGGCTCGATGGCGAAGAATCTCACGGACCACATCCTGTCGGCTGCCCGTCTGGCGGACTACCCAGTCGCGACAAAAGTATACAGAATCGTCTTGGCTTTCCCGGATGGTATAGGATATCAATATCACAATCCTTGAGTAACTCTAACCACCATCCTCGCCGCAAATTCTCTTGCCTCGATCTGCGGATATACCGAGGCTTTGTGGTCTGCACAAATATCCATGAAGTCTATAAATCGTCATGCCCCCAAATCTTCAAGGCATGATTTAAGCGCCTTGACTCAAAATCTAAGTGGCGTAATTTCCTTTCCTGCTTCCCTAACTACCGGAAAACATAGGTTTTATCCTATCGGTTGCGTCGACACAACCTAGCCTAAACACTCAGCGTGCTAACATAATAACCTAACCTCTAGTCTTACGGAGGGGTTAGAAGCTAAGTCGTGGTCAACTAACTTCCGATAATCGGAAACTTTTCTAATTCTGCGAAGTATTCGGGTATCCTTAATCTCACTTATGGTTCTGATTCCCTTTTTGCAACCAAACTTGGTCACTAAACTTAGATTTGATTCCTTTGCTTGCCTGCGACTAAGACTTCATCACGATCACATTTTTAGGGGAGGTTTTCCTTGATCTCGTCAGCGGTAACCCGATTTTCCTTTCCCGATTCAGAGCCTATAACTAGGTGTTACCACAGTTTCTCGAAATGTTCTTACTGCCCATTATCTACTAATGGTCTTTACACTGATCTGGGGTAAACATATCTCGTACAACTACATTTATATATTTATGGTACTTCCCCGACCAATTCGTACGTCGTTCTTAATTACCCCAACACAACACTTTTCCCACGGTTATCTACAACTGTAACCTATGGTATGGCGATCACAAGACCTTACGATCTTATATCCTTCGCCTAACAACATGGGTACACGCATGACCCATGTCATAAACTGACCTTTTACGTGGGGGAGAGAACTTATCTCCCTTTCTTAAACTTTCCTTAGAGTCACAACCCTAATCACAGGGTCCTCTTGCGGTCCAGTAATTAGCTAATCGTCACGCACCGCCTTAAAGTCATGCAGATTTTCCAACCTACCAAAGATGCCTCAACTTTCTGTAGCGACTCGTGCTTATCTTATTCATGGCTTGCGTATTTTCCTGAAATTATACGGAAGGTCGTGGCACGACCGCCACACCAAACTCCAAGTACTTCCAGGCACTTAACACAACTTCCTCCAAATTGATTTATAACATACTTTTTGCGTCTATTTACCCCTAGTGAAACAAGTCACACAGACTTAAAAAGAAAAACAATGATGCTAAAGAAGGAAGGATAATTCATCGTTACTACCACTTCTCTTCCTTTTCACTCGATGGCAAACTTATCGGAAGCAGTCTGAATCAATCTCTCTCTGTAGTCGCGTTGGCATAACAAGAGGCCAACTAGTCGTGCTCGTAGTAACCTCGATATCTATCATACTTGACTCTGCTTTGGGTCCAGCGACTTTATCGTTCTGGAAATTATCTACCATTTCGGCTACCACCCAACACTCGGGTGTAGTCGACTCGAAAGGTTCTCGTAGATTCGACTTTATTTCTTTACACTTGGTTGCTTTCTTTGTCACTGGTCGTATTCTTCCGTGCTTCCAAACTTATACTAGCATACGTACACAAAATTCCATACTAATTCTGGCCTCGACTCTTTGAAGTTACTAATTTAATCAATCTGAGGCCCATTCGGCTCGCGACACTGGTTCGGTGGAACACGTCCACGAACGTAAAATGACTAACTAAACTTGGGCGCGCACCGCCGTGACCTTGTCACGTGGCGGGACTACTACCAACCGATCCCATTTCATTTTGGTATGGGGCGACCATAATAGATCCCTGACGGGCTGGCGTCGTACTTAACTCTTTTCTAGGTGCATCTTAACTTTTTACTGCAGAAGGCCTTATATACCTAAGGTCTCGGTGGTTATCAACATTTTTAGGCTCGCGATTTCCATACTCCAAGCCTATCTTATCACCGTGGCAAGTCTGAGAACTTCTCGTAATACCATAATCGTGTTGTGCTTGTCCACAACCATACTTACTCCATACGGATCTCACGTACCATTCTCGAAATCCTTCTACGTAGCTTAATCTATTAACATAGTCTTACATTAAGTCCCTTAATCACCTCTCGAGGTCCATTACATCCTCACAACTCATCATCACCTAATTATCTCAAATTAGCACGTAAAACCTTGATGAGAGTTCATTAAAGCATTTCATACCTTCCGGTATTTATTTAGTCTTACGAATCACGGTAATCTAAAATCATCCTAAGCAACATATATGACCCCATACATAAATCCGCATAGTTGTATGTCACAATACCAACTACGGCCATTACCCGACTGGATCGCAACCCACGTAATCCTTCCCGGGTCACTTTGCGCGCCGCCGTGGCTGCAAACAATCATAACTTGTTGGGAGACGACACAACCATCTGACTCTATCGCACGATCTTAGAGTGAGAAGAATGAAACCAACCCTAAATGTCCTGCGGCCTCACGATTATAGATGTGGTGCGCGACACCGAATGTCGAGACTACTGAACACGGTGCGTAGACACTTTCAGAGGACAACGGCTCACGATACCACTTTTGTCACGACCAGGCCGAGACGCGGCGGTGCCCTACACAGGCACCCTTTTTGCATACATCGAGAGAATAGCGGCGGAACATACACAAGTGATAAAATACTTAAACATAAAATAACAATAGGCTGGCCGATAAGGCCACCTTCCGTAACTTATACCAATAAAGCAGTACATTTTTTCTTTCTGACCCAAACCACTGATGTGACTCTGACCTCTAGAATAACAACTCTGGCGGGGCGGGGCCCGCCATACCCTGAATGTACAACAACCAATACCGGGGATAAGCCTCGGAATAAAGGAGTTTCTCAACAAGTGAGCGGTGATCCTAGGCGAGGATCGTGACACGTACTCTACTGCGACGTGAACGCGGCCCGAAGGAGTCGATCAACGTGTACCAAATATGTGGCCCGAAATCTGTAATGAAATCATGAGTCTAAAATAAAGCGGAGACATGTATGATTTCTCGATTAACGATTACAACGTGCCTTACTATGATGAGTAAAATAGGTGAATACTTACAATATCTAAAGTAGGAGGCTCGCGATCAGCGGGACCACGCACGCGATGTCATTAAGCAATCCTATTCACGGGACTATTTCACCGCGTAGATCGCGTGGACCGCGTGAGGTATTCCTCGCGTAGTGTACGCCGCGTGGGACTATTTCACCCGCGTAAGCCCATAAGGACTCGCGTGAGGTATTCGCCGCGTCATGGGTAGCAAATCCGCGGAAGCGGTGGTATAACGTCTTGGGGTTTACCGCCGTTTATCTCTTACCACGAAGCGGTGGTATAACGTCTTGGGGTTTACCGCCATTTATACTCTTACCCTAGCTCAACCGGCCATCATACATAACATAAGCCCTACAAACATAAATACGATAAATAAGCAAGTTAAGAAATCCCAACTTTATTAGCCTTATTCATATACATTCTCATTTTAGTTTACTTAAGGCACTAACATGTCATTATAAAATCCGGGAATCTAACCCAAAGTACTACGTACTTCTATTCTTTTAAAAATGACTCTTTTTCATATATAACTTCCAAGATACTAATAACCGTAGTATCAAGTCATAACTACTTTTCAAGACAAGTCACGATACCTTTTAGAAATACATTTAGGCTTCTAAATCAAGTGACTTCTTTCTTTTAAAACCTTAGGCAATTGATGCCTTAAATCAAATTGCCTTTCAATAAATCAAGCCATTTATCTTTCCATAAAGCCAATATAACCAACTCCCATAAAGTCGTTATATTCACTTTATACCTTAGTCGAGTACAATTTCCTTTCCAAGGGACTTATACGTTTAAAATGAAACAAATATCACATTCTTTAAAACTCTTGAGTCCTTAACATACTTAAGTTACTTAGAGTAAACCACTCTTTAAACTTTCCATAAAAACAAGTATCAAAATACTTTCAACATACTTAAAGTCTCTTAACTTTTGAAAACCAAGATATCCTTATAATATAAACAAGTGAGTTAATTCCCTAACTCAAACAACTTGGCATTCTTAAAATAAGCCAAGGATATCAAATAGACTAGATTTGTCAAACTCTTATCATGCGTCTACATACTATACATTTACAACTTAATCATGCTCGAGAGATAAGAAAGTTTCACATACCTCTTGGTTTAATCCACTTGCTAAGTCGATCGCGTCGTAGTATGTCAACTATAATGACCGTAGTCGTCTATTAACTTCTAGTTTCAAGCGTAGAATATTCCAAGTGCGGTCACTAAATTCTACGGAAAATCGGACAACTTCCTTTGTTTTTACTAACTTTGCCACCTTTTCCAAGGTCGAAATACAATAACCAAACAGCCAATTGGCTCGCAACAAAATGAAGGTAATCCAATGCAAATGAATAACCAAACAGCCCCGATTGGCTCGCGATAATATAGAAGGTAATCGATGCAAATGAATAACCAAGCGACCGATTGGCTCACGATAATATAACAATACCAATTCTTATTCAATTTCCATTTCAATCCAAATTGGTAGCATAATAAGATATCAAGCGCGATTGATTCTAGCTACTACATTCTCGAGTAGGTAACGTCGACAATTCAATTTATCGATCAAATTGGATTTCAATTTCAAATGGCTAAATATGACATTTCGGATTTTTAGCTTCCAATTCCATAACACTTAACAAACTTCATAACACGTATCACGTGACCACTTATAACTTATCATAACATGAAATCTTCAATTACAAAAGTAAAACGAAGATTATACCTCAATTAGCCTAAATATGCTCCAAGAGTACAAGTCGATCCCTAGCACTTTAGCTCATCCTTCCGACATTCCAATCACTCCAAGCCACCCTTGAAACTTATGAAAAACTCATCTTCAAGTTTCAACTTCAAAGTTGAATAACCCTTTAGGTTTTAAGCCTTGCGACTAATATGAAAACACCATTTTAGGGATCTTTCTATTGAGAAACACTTATAATACCCTTAGGTACCTTGGTTTAAGGTGGGAATTATTGGACAAAAATTGGAAATTTTCCTTCTTGAAAACCTCCTAAACCGTGAGCCCTCTCTCTAGTGCAAGAACACGTTTCAAAAATTTTCTAAGTGTAGTGAATGACAAAGTCTTGCACTACTAGGGAGCTTATATAAAAATATGGAGGGTCAAGATTAGAACAAATGGGTGGTTTGGATTCATTTTAATTAAATAACAAGCTAAGTGGGGTCATTGACTTGGTCAATGTTGTCAAGCTTATTTGTCTTGCAAGACTTCATCATAAATTATGGTCAATTGACCATTCCACCCTTGCACATTTCGTCCATGTCCATAAAGGGGTGACACGTGTCGCCCTCGTTAAATCATGATATTTCGTTTTTCGACAATTCCATAATTCCGATAAATTTTTACACGTCTCAAATCTTAACGTTTGAGTTCTTACGTACGTTCTTAGAAACGTATCCTGGAACTTTCGGGGTGTAACAATAAATCCACTAGAGAACCTTTGCATCAAATGTGACCCATAATTTTGGATCATCTGCTTTGGTAGGCACAACCTTTGTAGTCGCCGTATCACCCTCTGTAGGAGTAGGTGGAGGGATGATGTGGTTAAGAACCTGATGTGTCATAGCATGAATCTTGAATAACTCCTTCCATGTCCCATATTGGACGTTTCTAGATCAAGAACGATATGAAAGACACTCTTGATGTTAGAAACAGTGAGGGCAGGATGAAACATGTTTTTATCAGTCATGGTGAATAAACACGAAGATTCAGAGAAGAAAATTTGTGAGGAAGAATATTTTTGGAAGACGAGAGGCTCAGAATTTGTTTGGAAATCTGAGGGAGGGTCACAGTCTCAAGAAAAAAAGTGAGAAGCGGAAGCAAGGAAAATAACCTAGACTCTTGATACCATGAAAAAATTAATCCCTTGATTATTCTTATTGATGAAAGACATATATATATACAAGTTACAATAAGAGAATCTTATTTCTACTTTACATCTAAATCCCTATTCTATAAGGAGACTAACTATACGATTATGATAATATTACAACCCTAATTAAGGTACAAACTAATTACCAAATATACACAAAATATACTTTCATCACGGAACAGTGGCTGGACTGGGCCGCGACGCTATGAGGCTTGGGCCGCGGCGCTGGGCTTCATTTAACAATTACGATGATAATATCATGATATAAACACAAGATGCGAGAACTTTTTTGCAGTCCCGTTATCAAAATGTCGACGACTTATAGCGTAACTCAACATTTAATTGCACGGTTTTCCCTTCAAATGGGTTGGTCTTTAATTTTTGCTCTTCAAAATCAAACTTATGCCGGCGGGTATGACCTTCAAATGGGTTGGTCTTTAATTTTTGCTCTTCAAAATCAAATTTATGCCGGCGGGTATAAGGGTTTAAGGGCGCGAAACATAAATCGTGAAATATATGATGCGAAAATATAAACTTATAGCCCGCAAAAAAATTATTTGTTAGGAGGAATAAAAATAAAAGTTCAGCCCAAAATAGGCGGAAAAAAATGCAAATCTTGGCTCAATTCTGACCCTCTTCTTGAAAGATTTTGTTTCTTAGTCCATTACAAACATTATCTTAATTATATTATCTTTCACATGAGATCGATAAAATAAAATATAAATATTATGTCGATTGTCAATTTGTCATAGTGTCATTTTCTCTTCTTTTGTTTTTCACTATCACAATTACTTTTCCTACATGGCAAAATGTTATTGGCATGTCAAGAATCTCCCCACGTGACAACATCCTCCAAATGAGTTATCACAACTCTAAGATGATATTAATCTCTTTTGGGAAGTCTTTTATTAATATCAAGGTATATATAGAGTACAATATTCATCCCTTATACAATAGAAATCTTAAGCCTATACAAAAGAGGAATCCTAGTCTTACCATAATTATATTTACACAATATATGAAAATATTCTAATTATGGGTATGGAATATATTGTTTCCTATATTTACATGTTTACACACCCCCTCAGTCGGAGCGGGAGGAGGCCGGACGCTGAGACTGGATCTGAAGTCAAGAAACAAATGCAGGAAGTCCTTTTGGTAAATATATGCATTCGATCGATGATGGAACATGTAACACTCTGACATGGCCTAGAGCAACTTTCTCACGAACAAAGTGTATGTCTATCTCAATGTGCTTGGTTCGCTGATGCTGAACCGGATTATGAGATAAATAGATGGCAGATATGTTATCACAGTACACAATAGATGTCAGACGCAAAGGACACTGAAGTTCTAACAGTAAGTTTCTGAGCCAACAAATATCAGCTACTACATTTGCAACGCCTCTGTACCCAACCTCGACACTGGATCTAGATATGGTAGCCTGTCGCTTGGCAGACCACGAAATTAGATTATCCCATAAGAAAACACAAAAGCCGGAGGTGGAGCGTCGCGTGTCCGGACACCCTGTCCAATCTGCATCCGTATATGAGAGCAACCTGTTTGGCGCAGAGGGGTATAGGTGCAAACCATAATCAAGGGTACCCTTAATGTATCGAATGATATGCTTAAGAGCAGTGAAATGAGACTTCCTGGGGGCATGCATAAATAAGCACACATGCTGAACAATATAAGCTATGTCTGGCTTGGTAAATGTGAGATACTGAAGTGCACATGCAAGACTCCTATACAGAGTAGGATCATAGACTGGAGCACCATCCATAACACTGAGCTTAGATTTCGAATCGACTGGAGTAGGCATAACTTTGCAATTCGCCATCTTAGCCCTGTACACTATCTCCTATGCATACTTACGCTGACACAAGAACATGTGATTGGCAGACCTGGTCACTGATATCCCCAAGAAATAACTCAGCTTTTCCAAATCAGTCATTGCAAATTCGAACTTAAGCAAGGCAATAATCTCATTTTTTAATCTATCTGAGGAGGCAGTCAGAACAATATCATCCACGTACAGTAATAAGTAAGCAGTGCTACTACCTCGATAAAAAATAAAGAGTGATGTATCATTCTTGCTGCATACAAACCCAATCTGCAAGATATACATGGCAAATCGATCATACCACACACGGGGAGCCTGTTTCAAGCCATATAGTGACTTACGGAGACGACACACATAGTGAGGGACTGCTGAATGGGTGAACCCAGACGGCTGATGCATGTACACTGTTTCTCTCAGGTCCCCATGTAAGAATACATTCTTCACATCAAGTTGATGGATCGACCAGTGTTTTCCCATGGCAATGCTCAAAATTGTGCGAATAGTAGCCGGTTTGACAACCGGGCTGAAGGTCTCTCCACAATCAATGCCCTCCTGCTGATTTGTGCCATTAGCCACAAAACGAACCTTATACCTCTCAAGATCCCCATTGTCTCAGAACTTGTGATGAAAAAGTCACATACATCGAATTACATTCACCCCCTCAGGTCTAGGTACTAGATCTCACGTGTGCTGTTTAGTTAAAGCATTGAATTCCTCATACATAGCCGCATTCCAATTAGGGTCTTGTTTGACCAATTTTGGGTTCTTTGGAAGTGGAGAGATGGTTTGGGCAGACAAGTTGAAACGAATTTTGGGTTTGACGATTCCATGCTTTGAACGAGTTACCATTGGATGAGTAGGGTCAGTGGGTGGCGGAGTGGTGTCTGAGACGGGGGGTAAAGTTGGATAAGAAGAAGGTGGGGGCGAAGCCGTCGGAGGAGCCGCGACTCCTGGATCGAGCGCCGTGGCGCTAGAAGGTTGACAGGATTCTCTGAAGTTTGGGAGCCGCGGCGCCTCAGCACAGGGCCGCGGCGCTGTCGATGATATTCCTGAAGATTGTTCACTAGAAATCAGGCGCCGCGATGCCTCCCCTTGGGGCCGCGTCTTTGACGACGGAACAGAGGACGTGAGATGTTCGAGGATGAGGGGAGAGATGGCAGTCTCGTCAAGAAATGAGTAGTCCGGTTTTTGGAATTTTGAAAGATTCGAAATTGGGAATGTGGTCTCGTCGAATGTGACGTGACGAGATATGTGGATTTGACGAGTCCACAAGTCATAGCATAGATAGCCCATATGGTTTGGCGGGAATCCTAAGAAGACACATGGAGTGGACCTAGGAGCAAGCTTGTGAGGGGCGGTAGAACTGAGGTTGGGATAGCACAGACAACCGAAAATCCGTATATGATCATAGGAGGGGACTCTATGGTAGAGGATTTCGACAGGGGTCATATTGTGAAGAGTGCTAGTAGGAAGAATATTTAGAATGTATTATGACATTTTAGCAGCATATACCCAGAATGAATGAGGGAGGGAGGCATGAATCAATAGGGTGTGAATCATATTGTTAATAGTACGTATGATTCTTTCAGCTTTACCATTTTGTGGTGAGGTGTGAGGGCAGGAAAAGAGAAAAACCATGCCATTATTTGTACAAAATTGGTGAAACATAGAGTTATTGAATTCACGACCATTATCGCACTGAAATGATTTTATATTTTTTCCAAATTGTGTGTGGATAAACTTGCGAAACTCAAGAAATTTGGCAAACACTTCCGATTTAAATTTAAGAGGATATAACCAAACATAGTGTGAAAAATCATCAAGCAACACAAGATAATATTTATGACCGAGAGAACTAGAGATACGATATGTCCATAAATCAACATGTATATTATCAAAAGGAGCAAGTGTAACACTAGTAGATGATTTAAACGGAAGACGAATATGTTTGCCTAAAAAGCAAGAAACACAATTTTGGGCAAGTTTCTCTTTACAAGCAATGAAATTGTTGCCTTTAAGAAAATTAAAAACTGGAACTCCTGGATGACCAAGCCTATTATGCCAAGTTGAAGAAGAAACAACCGCTAGAGTGACGGGAGAGCAAGATCTGGCAGCGGAGGTGGAAGTGAATGGATAGAGATCTCCCGTGCTATTGCATCTCGTAAGAGATGTCCCCGTATGAAGATCCTTCACAGTAAAACCAAAAGGGTCAAAATCCACGGAGACAAAATTATTACGAGTAAATTGACGGACAAATATGGGGTTCTTAATCATGTGTGGGGCTTATAGGGTGTTTTTGAGGGAGAAAGGTGGATGAGGAGATTGTGTGTATGAGGTACCATACCCTTTAACTGGAATGTGTTGTCCACTACCAACTGTAACATATTGAAGATGCTTTAAACTAAACAGTTTAGGGATAGTACCTGCAGATTGTGTGACGTGAGATGTGGCCCCTGAGTCCATGTACCAAGTATTGTCAGGCTGTTGCATGGAGAGGGTGCTGAATGCCTGTCCCAACTCAATGGGTGTCATGCCGGATGAGGGCTGCAAAACCTGACCTTTCATGAAGTGGACCTGCTGCGAGGCTGGAGCGGGCCCCAACAAACCAGGGTAAGAATACGGATTGTAGGGCTGCTGGTACTGGAATAAACTCGGCGCCGCGACTATGAACTGGGGTGCCGCGACTCTGAACTATGGCGCCGCGACTCTGTACTGGGGCACCGCGGCGTTGTGTGCGACCATGCGAGGCGCGGCGGTTGTTCTGCAATCCTTATTCTTTATTCTTTGGTTCTGTTGGCTGCGACCCTTTCGCGACCACGACCTCCTGCGCCGGCCCGTACTACCACTTTCCACCGCGTCCTGCTGCGGTTGAGAGTTTCTCGGCGTTGGATCTTGAGGCGCGTTGGCGCTAATGCCTTCCGTGTGCTCGTCACGCTTAGCACCGATTCTCTTGAGCAACAATCGTAGCGAGCTTTGTTAAAGGCGGGTAACGGATGCACATTGAATCATGGTGGCAAAGTATCATATTCGCCTTTAGGAAGACCGTGATCAATTGTAACACCGGTTTGGTGTCGATGTGAGCTCGTCGGCAAGAAGTTGATCCGTCGATGCTTTAACTATTTGCGATGCTCGATCCATTGGAAATATTTTCAAGACGTGTATTGTTAAATTGCTCCTCTAAATACACAGCACGGGTGTGCTTATTGTCCTGAAATTTTTTCTCCAAACGATTCCATAACTCAAGGGCTGTGGCGCCAGATTTCATGATAGTAAGAAGAAGGTCCTGAAATACTATCATAAATCCACTGTTTGACGGCGGCGTCTAGACGACGCCAAGTAGACTCATCAACCTCCGGAGGGCACAAAATGGTGTCATCGACGTGATCAAGCACGTTATAGAGACATGCATGATTACGAAACAGTTCAATCCAGGGAGAATACTGACTGTTTTCTTAATCAAGAAGAATGAGAATAGAGTTCTTGATGTTTGTAACAGTCAGGGCTCGATGAAAAGAGGATGACAACGTGGTGGTGGGATTTATGGAGGTAGAAGATTCAGAAAGTGTGGAAGATTCAGAGATAGCCATTTAGAGAACATGGGAAAGAAAAAGAAAAACCTAGAAATTTTGGAGGGAGGAGGGGGAGGCCGCGGCCATGGGGAGGGCGTGATGGCTGACAAAAAGCTAGGATTTTTGTTTTAGGCTCTTGATACCATGTAACATCTTTATTAATCTCCTTGAGTCTTTCATTAATATCAAGGTATATATAAGTCTGATATTCATCCCTCTGATAGGAATCATGGCATATCTGAAAGAGGAATCCTAGTCTTACCATAATTATATTTACATAATATATGGAAATATTTTAATTAGGGGTAGTGAATATATTGTTTTTTATATTTACATAGTCACTAGCATTTGTTAAGTTTTATTTCACACCTAATGAACAATTTTTATACTATTGACATGACATATCGAATTTTAAAATTAATGTTTGAGTTTAATATACTTTTGATATGTTATAGATATATTTAATTTAAGTTCAAAATATTTAAAATTTTCTTTATAAGCAAAGTAGATATATTAGAGATAGTTGGAATGAGACTTAACATGAGTACATGACTATGCTAAGGAGTGAGGGGCCACTTCACGTGAAGCTTTTAACATATTTTGTAACATTTAAGACAAACAAGTGACTATGCCAAATGATAGTCACCTCTTTTGTCCTCTCTTATTCTGATATGATTGATCTTATTAATTTTTAGTACTAAATTAAAGTTGATCAAGAAATCTTGAGTAATTATTATATCCTAAAATATCAAATTAACAGCAATTAGTCCAAAATCATGCAACTAACAACACTTAAAAAGTGGAATACAATGATTCCACTAAGGTCTTTCTAGATGATTTGAGAGACCTAATAATTATTAGTAGTATTTGATAATGACAATGAATTGTGATTTAATTAATCTACTTGGTTGTAGATTTTTTAATTTGTTTACAAGCTCACATTCGAGCACTTCTATCCTCTGTTATTATGATTCATATATAAATGATATTTCGTGCTATATTTGAGCCGATAGTCTATCGAAAATAATTTCTTTACAGGGATAAGACATGAGTACATTATTCTCTTTTCAAATCTCATATGTGAAATTACACTGAATATATTATTAATATTTCGTGCTACATATTTAATAGTTTGATCAAAAAGAAAATTAACAGACAAACTGATTTTTTTAACCAAGAAAAGTATTTATTAAATAAGTAGGTGTGACAGTTGGGTGGAATAGACTAGATTTGAACAAGTAAAAAGGATTAGACTTAAATGTTTATTGCTGGAATCAAGATAGTCTCGTTTTTTGCCCAGACTGATTTTCTATGGCATGATAAGTTTTAGTCAGATGGGTTTAAGCAACTAATGAGATTTAAGATATAAAGAAATAAATATAAGAAAAGGTCAATAACCAAGTGTGGTTTAAGCGACGCGTGGTTCTGATATTGTGTCGATCAGGGATTTACCCCATCTTGTACTCGAAAGAAGCGGCATTGCGAGTTCGCCGTCACAAAAAAAGAAAAGAAGAGGCCAATAAAATTCTACATCTACTAATAATTATATATAAAGTCTCACATGCATTTTTATCTACGCTAATAGGAAATAACAGGTATTCGCGGATGCGAATTTAGAATTTGAAGTTTACAAACTGACCCATCAACTTTAGGTCAATACCATAATATATAATAATTTAGCCGGTTCATCGTTAAATATTTATAAATATGAAGTAGATCAATTAATTCACGTGAACAATAACTACCCTTTATCCGCCCCTTATATATTTGATAAAATAATTGAAGTGAGTGCAAACAGTTGGAACAACCCTAAAATTATTAACAAGTCAGACACTATCATCAAACCTATTAGTATTTGCTAAGTTAATTGAAAGAGGGAAAGTTGGGAATCTTATCACGCCTTGCAGGCATGCAAAGACCCAAACCACCAGTCCAACTTCCAAGTCAACACTTACTATCTATCTTCACGTATGATCTGTTTCTCTCTACTTATTATAAATACACACTCTCTATTCACTTCCCAAAAATATAGAATTATGAGAAAGCCTTGTTGTGATAACAAGGAGGAAATGCATAGAGGAGCTTGGTCTAAACAAGAAGACCAAAAACTCATTGATTATATCACTAAACACGGTGGAGGTTGCTGGAGAAACTTGCCTAAAGCTGCAGGTAAGTACATTTCTTATTTTTATTTTAGTAGTTTTCGGTCAAAGCGATTCTACAAGTTCAACTGAATCTATTGCTTTCTGTTTGAACTATGCATACATATGCAAAAAAAAATCGAAATGCGTGTATATGTATATATACTAAGATATATTCGTTTTGAATTCAATAACTTTAAATCTTGAATTCGCTTATGATTAGGTCTGCTTCGTTGCGGCAAAAGTTGCAGACTAAGATGGATGAATTATCTTAGTCCAAATCTAAAAAGAGGCAATTTTTCTGAGGATGAAGATGATCTCATTATCAAGCTACATGCTCTCCTTGGCAACAGGTTTTCCACTTTATTTTCTTAAAATGATTTTAGAAAGAAAGAAAATCTTTTAGAACGGATGATCTTAAACATGCCATGACAATATTTTCATACTTCATTAAGGGTAAAACTTAAAGTTTAAATTAAATTAATTATGAAAAATGAAAGAACGTCACATCAAATGAAACTGAGGGCCGGGAATCTCCTTTTGTTCTTTCAAGGTGGCTAGACATATACTTTGATTAATAATAAAGTTTGTTAAAATTAGTCAATCTAGGTGAAATATCCAAATCAAGAATGTTTCAAGTAGCTAGTGTTTGTTGAGACTGATCGATGGTCATTTTTAATGTCTTCTATTTCACATTTAATTTTCAGATGGTCCCTAATAGCGGGAAGATTACCAGGGAGAACTGATAATGAAGTGAAGAACTATTGGAATTCCCATTTGAGAAGAAAACTTATAAAAATGGGAATTGATCCAAAAAATCACAGGATATCTCATTATCTTCGTATAAAAAGCCTTGAATATTGGCCAGAAAATTGCAAGACAGAAAATGATGGACTAATCTCTGATGCTACAAGCTCTTGTACTAATGATCAACAAACTACAAATTCATTTCCTGATCTCAATTCACTTCCTTAAATAATATCAATGACGTTCTTGATTATTTCCTCCGAGAGTTAACTAGCTGACTGATAAAATGTACGCATGGTTAACTCGGACACTATTGTTATGAGAAATAAAAAAAAAATATGCACCATGGTTGAGGATATGAACTCAACAATTTTTACAAAGTTTTTACCTAGCTAGAAGAGTACAATAATAACGGATGGTTTTGATCAGTTTGGGTGATTTTAAGATGGGGAGTCCTCTCATGAGGCGTGACAGTAAGGGCACTACAAGAAAAAGACCCTACGGTGATAGGTAAACCGCCAATCGACTTCTAAGATGGCCAGTTCGCATGTGTCATCTTGCGCTGTCACAAGCAGATGGCGGTTACGAATCGCACGACATGTGACGGTTTTTACCCGTCACACAAGTGTCACAAACGGATGACAGTTATTACCCGTTACATAAATGTCACACTACATGTGACGGTTTTTACCCGTCACACAATTATCACTTAAATTTAAATTTTGATTCAATTTTTTTGGCGGTTTTTTTTTTGGCAGAAAAATTAAATTTGACGATTTTTTTTTTGCAATTTAATTTCAATATTGCAAATTGAGTGCACCAATGAAATGGACTAATAATTTAAATAACACAAAAATATACATTAAATAACTAGAATTTCTACAGAGTCTTCCCAAAATGGATATAAGCATTCAAAGTGTTACTAAAGTGTTAAATTAAAGACTAAAACATTGTTAATTAAATATCTTATCAATCTAAACAGTTCACCCATCAGCATTTAGTTTAACAACTTCCGTCTCGGCAAGTATCTTTGAAAAATGCAATCCCCACTCTACACGAACATCATCAAGTTCCTCTTGGTTCTTCAGAATCTTCACGGCAACATCCTAAATGATACAAACTTCCATGAGATGCAATAAGGAAGGAATGAAACCAGCATACTAGAGCAGGCTTCACATGGTTATATCTCAAATAGACAAAAAAAATTACTACCCCTCCTCCCTAAGATATAAAGGATAAAATATGGAGAAAGAAACATAAAAATTATTTGAGCTACCTTGTTTAAAGTTTAAACCACAACAAGATAAGGAATAATAGAAATGAAAAACTCTACATTACATAAATGAATCTCCAAATTAAAAGATACGCTGAGATAACTTTTTCCAGATATAAGATTTCCATAAACTGAGATCTAAATGGCAAGTACTTACAGAGCCATTCCAATCAGCACGGTGAACAATACCAAAAGATCCTGAAAATAGACTAACTGTGTTATAAATAAATTAAGATATAGTACTATAGAATAACAATATAATGTGTCCCCCTCAAATATCCCAATGAAACTAATATTTAACCAAGCGACCATAGAGCTCACATTATTCAAATGGCTAAAAGCCAGCAGACACAGATTACCTGCACCAAATACTAATCATTATGAATCCCTGAAACATGACTTGATGGATCTAGTATTCACCAACGAAACTGAAGAGATTGTCCATAAACAAAATAGTAATATTCTATTTGCACAAGTTAAAGATTACACAAAACCAGCCTTCCTTTCGCTGTGGGTTGCTTAATCAAGAACAGGCATTCTTTCTGATGCCTCTCAATTATCGAGTTAAATTCAATTACTCTCTGCTGCAGTTCAAGCACAAAGCTCCCTTTGTTTTGAACAATGATGTCATTTATCCGCCTACACCAAATCGGATATTTAAGAGACTCGTGCACGTGTATGACAAGCAGACAGACCTTTGTCTCTTGTTCTGAAACCACATACCCCTCTAGTTGGTCTATGTATATTTCTCCTTCCAAATCATCATTTAGGAAGACTATCTCGACATTCATTTGATGTAATTCAAGATCCCGCAAGGCGGCGATAGTCATGAATATACGTATGAATGTCTTGTCTATAGACACATTGGCATTGTAGGTTCTCATCTTTGCTTTGTGACGTTTAGATGTTTCAGAGGCTCCATTTTTACTTTACGTAAGTAAAATGGCAAAACCTTATGTCATCATCTAAGAAAGTCACAAAGGGATTGTTCCCCCCCTCTAGTTCTAAATCACATCTATTGATATATGTGAGTTCTAGAGAAGCGGTTTCCCTTTCGACGGATCTAAGAGAACTTTTTGGAGAGTCTTTGCCTCCATGCCCATCTTACACTTATGTTGAGGGTTTATGTCGATAGATAGCAATGATTCCAACTTTACCAATCTTAATATAGATTGATAGTTAACACGTCTAATCTATGACACCATAAATTAGAAGACACAAACATGTAAAAGGAAGGCTTAGTTTTATTTATAATAGAAGGCAGTACAAGTACAATATTTGCCTTAAAGAGGCCTTCACAGGCGAAGCCCCTTTCTAAGTAGACGACATTATAGGTGTAGCATTAACCTTAAGGAGGTCTTTACAGGTGAAGCCCCTTCCTATAAATGTTCCGTTTTTAGTGATTACAAACTTATTAGCCTCTAGCACTAGTCTAAAACCAGCATTCACTAATAAATTTCCAGAAATTAGATTTCGTCGAATTTCTGGGACATGCATCACTTCTTTGAGAATCAACTCCTTTTCGGACGTCATCTTAAGAATTACCTTTCCTTCCCCCAGCACCTCTGAAGAGGAGTTGTTGCCCATGAACAACTTCTTATCTGTGACTGGTGTATACGTGGAGAAAGCGTCTTTAGTGGAACAAATGTGACGGGTAGCACCCGTGTTCAACCACCATTGCGTCGGATTCTCAACAAGGTTTGCTTCTAGCAACACTGCTGAGAATTCTTCATCATATCATCTAGGAGCGTTTCCTCGACGATGTTTACCTTATCCTTGTCTTTATCATGTTTTTGCTTGCGACAGTATTTGGCCATATGACCAACTTTACCACAAAAGTGACATGTTCCCTTAAACTTTTCAGTTGTTTGAGACTGGCCATCCTTCTAGAACTTCCGCTTTTTGCTTGGATTCCCTTTGACTTTCTTCAGATTTGCCTTAGCCTCAGCGGGTTGTTGCCCCTTTGACATGGCCTTCTTATTGTCCTCTTGTATCTGGAGTTTGACAATAAGTTCGTCTAAAGTCATCTCCTTCGTTTTGAGTTTCAAGTAATTCATAAATTCATTCCACGAGGGAGACAGCTTTTCGATTAATTCCCCAACCAAAAATTGCTCGTTGGGCTTCAATCCTTCCAAGTCTAGATGATGTAGAATCATTTGAAATTCCTGGACTTGGGTTGACACACTTTTGTTATCCACCATTTGAAATTTCAGAAATTTCCCAATGATGAACTTCTTACTACCCGCATCTTGGGTGTTGTACTTCTTTTGTAGTTTATCCCATAACTGCTTGGCAGTTTCAACGGTACAATATACCGTGTAGAGAGGATCGGACAAACTGTTTAGAATGTAGTTCCTGCACATGAAATCACTGTGTTTCCATGCCTCACGAACCATCTTCATGTCATCATCAACATGGTTACCTTGGCCTCCTCCCGCCAAATTATTTGGCTGAGGGTCCGTGTCATCCCCAACTTGTGGAGGGTCTTCGGTTAGGAAACGTTTTAGTCCCATAACCGTCAGGAAAAATAGCATCTTTTGCTGCCATCGTTTGAAATATGTACCCATGAACTTTTCGGGACGTTCATGATGAAAATCAGCGGGAGTTGGAGCAGAAGTACTCCCTTGACCAGTAGCAAATGCGTTGTAAGTACTGTAACATCTAAGAATTTTGGATAATGATTTGAGCACCTAAACGAAGAAAATAGACCCGAGCGTTGATTTTTTTTTTGTTATATTTAAATATGCTAATAGGAGATTAGCATACAAAATGATGTGATTCCAGAATAATTTTAGACGTAACAATGTGACGACACAGATCGAGAATAATTTTGGTGTGTGCATAAAGAAGTTATGAACTAGTGTCATATTACAAGAATTATGACATTGAGTATATGGAGATCTTATAAGTTATCAAGATTAAATGAATTAGGATCAAAGAATTAATTGTGTGTGTAATTGATTAATTGTGGAATTTATTAATTATAGTGAGGGTCAATATTAAGTGGGATCACATACATGCACCTGAAAATAAGTTGGCATATTTGGTAATGAGTCATATAGTGTGAATCATGGGGGGTTACATGTGTAAAGGATTACTTCACTTTATTTCATAATGATTAGCTTTTGGCAGTATTACTTTATTCATAGATAAATTAAGGATAGAACCCCACTTCAAACAGATTCTATCCTATTCTATATTAGATATTCACAATATTATATCCTATAATAAAGGGGCAATTTCGTTCCAAGTACAGAGAAGGTTTCTTTCTAAATGACTTGCAATTTACAATTGCAATAACATCACGTCCTTAAGTTTAATAATAAGAGTGGCCAGTTATTTGCTGGGTGAGAAACCAATTTGTTCTAAATTTTTTTGTTAGAACAAACGATTCTGCAAAAATTGTTATAAGCAACGGTTCAACAAGTATTGGAAGGTCAATATTCGAGGTATGTGAACCCCTTCCTTTTTTGGCATGATCCTACGTATAAAATAGCCATGTAATATTATTTCATGATTCCTTCTACTCCTAGAAGTTAAGAAGTGTTCACGTTGTTGATTCTAAGTTAAAAGTATGTTTAAATTATCCTAAGTCTTTACCAAGTCTTATGGGAGATGTTGGTAAGAATGGTTAGGAAGTTATGGGATTTGATTTAAAGCTATGTGTCTTGATTTATTTAAAGTAAGTAAGTTGATTTTATGTTTGAAAATGACTTGAATTTATATGTGAAAAGGGGATTGATTTTAAAAGTGGAAGTTATATGATTTTAAAGAGAATAAGCTATTTGGTTTTGGGAAGTGTATGAAACTTTATTTTTCAAGTTATGGGACTTGATTTCTAAAGTGTAGATGACATGATTTTATAAGTATAAGTAAATGGATTTTAAAGAATGTATGTTATGAAGTTTTAAGACTATGAACTTTCATTTTCTTTAAATGATTATGAAACTTTATTTTTCAAGTTATGGGACTTGATTTCTAAAGTATAGAGGACATGGTTTTATAAGTATAAGCGACATGATTTTAAAGAGTGTATGCTACGAGGTGTTAAGACCACAAGCCTTGATTATAAGTGGAAAGGACTAAATTTTAAAAAAGTATGACTTCTTAATTTATTTCGAAAGTTAAGAAGATGGTTTCCAAAAGAGTACGTGACTTGAGCTTTAAAAAGAAAGGAGTTTTATGATTCTTTTTAAGTATGTATGTACGTAGTATTTTTGAGTCTAGTTTCCCTAATGTTGTAAGGATAAAAGTGTCTTAAGTTCTCAAAAATGAAAGGTTGTTATAATAGCTTTATGAGAAGTTGTTATGACGACTTAAGAAGAAGTGAAAAGATGGTTTAAAAATGTTATGTAAGGAAAATCACACCGAGCCTACAAATAGGCCGGATTATGTTATGAAATACACCGAGCCTACAAATAGGCCGAATTACGTTATGAGATACACCGAGCCTACACATAGGCCGGATTACGCCATATTACCCCGAGCCTACACATAGGCCGGATTACGTCATCTTACACGCCATCTCACCGAGCTCCGGGCGATTATGCCACGATTCCACAAGACACCGAGCTCCACAAAGCGGCCTGATGCATACATGATTCCACAAGACACCGAGCTCCACAAAGCGGATTGACATGCTACATGATTCCACAAGACACCGAGCCCACGCGGCGGATTATGCTACATGATTCCACAGTACACCGAGCTCCACAGGCGGGCCGGATTATGCTACATGATTCCACAGTACACCGAGCTCCACAGGCGGGCCGGATTATGCTACATGATTCCACAGTACACCGAGCCCCACAGGCGGATCGGATTATGCCACATGATTCATCAGTACACCGTGTTCCGCAAATGGGCCGGATTACGTTATCACGTATGAATAATCAAAGTAAGCTCTCAAATAAGAAGTCCCTCCATAAAGGATCGGATTATGTTATGTAAGATATGTAAGTTATGTGGAAAAACTTGACTAAATCCTTAAAGTAAGTATGTAAGAATATGATGTTAATTTTTATTGAAAGAAGGAAAAGAACGGTTAATATACGATTGATTTCAGGAGTTAAAATGGCACGGTAGGATCTGGTATTTCATGTTTATACTTGCCTCTGTCATTCTTCTATACAGTTATGATTTAGTTACTGCACCTTATTACATTCCATACTGCACTGTTAGATCGACCTCCTTCCGGGCCGTTCATGCCCGCATGTTTTAGGTACACATGTTGGTGATCCTCGCTCTAGGATCTCTGTTCAGTTTTGGGTAAAAGCTTCATTCACTCCGGAGGCTTGTCTTTAGTTCGGATCCCTGGTATTGTCGGTTGTTGTACATTCAGGGGTATGGCAGGCCTCGCCACGCTTGTAATTCTAGAGTGCAGTAGTCATATATGGTGGGTCGGTTTGTAAACAAAAGAAGGATGTAACTGCGGTTGTTTAAGTATATGTATATGTGTCCAGGGAGGTAGCCTTATCGGCTAACCTGTTGTTTAAATTCTTGTTGTTTTATTTTATAAGCTTCATGTATGTTCCGCTGATTTTATCTGATGTATACTTGTAAGGGTGCCCATGTAGGGCACCAGTCGCGGGCCTGGGGTCGGGTCGTGACAAGTACCTTGAGCAGGAGCATGGGCGTTGTGAACGCCTTGAGGAGCAGTGGGGGCACTAGTTGTGCCAAACACAACAGGTTGGAAGGCATTTGGAATGCTTGGATTAGTGGGAGAGTAGGCGATGTCATTGCCTTGAGTGTTGGGATTGAAGGCAGCGGGATCGCCTTGAGTGTTGGGATTGAAGGCAGCGGGATTGCCTTGAGCATTGGCGTTGTTCAAAGCGTTGAATTGATCTTCAGCAGACATGTTGTTGTTGTTGAAATAGCGAATATTATCTTAAGCTTGTGAGTGGTAATGTGTAAAACGAGAAAATAACAACAACAAATTGTAATAAAACTTGGAAATGATCAAATAGAAGGGCTTGCTGAGTCGACCAAATTTCTATCCTTAAGATAATATTGCCCCGTATATCCTTTCAACGGTTGTAATGACAACTTATCTCCCAAGATAAAACAACAATCAAACAAATGAGCAAAGGAAACTCAAGTGTTTGCTTTGGAAGAAAGATCTTTGAGTGTTTTGTGATTGCAAGAGAGGAAGAAGTATTTCAGATTTCAAGTGTTTTGCAAATGAGCCTAAGGCCTCATTTTATAGTGTTGTGAAGATGACTCTCCAATTGCCCATGTAATGACCTTGATTATGGAGTGTTAATTCACCCAAATAATGGCTGAATTCATTTGGGATGTAATGGAGGTTTAATGCCTCAAAAACCAGCCCAAGGGTCATGTCTTTTTCATCTCCCGTCGCAGTCTCTGGACTACCGGCGTCGCGGCCCTGCAGGGAGGCGCCGCGGCGCCACAACTTCAGAGAGTTGGCGCCGTGACCCTGCAGTTGACGTCGCGGCCCGATTCATGACTCGTTTCATCTTTAAACACATTTATACACTTCTTCCTTCATTTACCAACGTGAAACCTACGTCATTTGACCAATAACCGTCTATTACCTTACATCTCAAAACAATTCGTATGCGTACCAATATCTCTTCCATTTAAGGAAATTATGATCCTTGACATTGTATGTACACGTGTGTGGAAACAACGTTTCCGACGTGTGGGGCCCTAATTGTTCGATTCACAAATCGAAATTAATCGACTAATGAATGCAGATATCGAATGGTTACACCGACAAAAGTATTTATTCGCTATGAAGCGGAGAACAATTGGGGTTTTATTTTTTATTTTTTTTGCAACTAGCTTGGCCAATTCTTTTGCCAAAACTTATGTTTTACGAAGTTGGTAAAATTTGTTATAATGAACAGTATTTTCAGTTATCCAAATAAGAAAATTACTAGTAATATATTGTAGCGGTATTTACACCCTAAAAGAGTTTAAGACTTTCGATTAAAGAAATAATATTAGTATTACAATAGAGAGAGTCAAATGAATTTGTCAAACTTTTTAAGAAATAATTCTGACTATAAAAACTTAATTTATAGTAGTAGTATTTCCATGTAATTCCTTAATGTATAAAACAACATATATGACACATACATTGTAGTTGTAGTTTCACTCCCCCACCAAGAACCACCATCATGGCCGTCGCCGGAGACCACCTTATTACCACCCATACTCCGGCTAGTACATGACGTGGCACAGGTCTCAATTGTTGGATTTAGTGGCAAATTCAAGAAAGATTGTATAGATTTAGCAAGAAGAGTTGTACTTTTAGCTCATTTACTTGAAGAGATTAAAAACTCAAATACCCTTTTGGGTTCTTGTTTTTCTGATCTATCATTGGCTATTCAAGGTGCAAAGGAACTAATTTTAGTAGCTAATGATACCAAGATCCACTCTGTAAGCGTCTAGTTTAGTAAAGTTTCAATCTTTTTATAGAAAAGGGGCAGCTCAGGGCACAAAACATACTGCATTAGCAGGGCCGGGAAGGACTACACCCTAATGGGTGTAATGTAGACATCATACCCTAATGCAAGCATTCGAACCTGTGATTTATAGGTTACACGGACTTTAATGTTGCTCCAAGGCTCCCCTTCAAAGTTTCAATCTTTTTATCTATATGTTAATTCCCATCATGTCATATGTAGTAAAGTTTTTTTTTTATCTATATGTTAATGGGAATTTTGTTATATGTTTATTGAAAGTTCATTTTGTATTTGGTGCAGTAAAGTTTCAATCTTTTGATCTATATGTTAATTTCCATTATGTCATGTGTGTATTCAAGATTCATTTTGCATTTGGTGTAGTAAAGTTTCAATACTTTTATCTATATGTTAATTTTCCATCATGTCATATGCCAAAGGGAGCCTTAACGTAACTGGTAGAAGTTGCTGCCATGTGATCAGAAGGTCACGGGTTCGAGCCATGGAAACAACCTCTTGTAGAAATGCAGGGCGTACAATAGATCTTGTGGTCTGACCCTTAATAAAATTTCAATCTTTTTTATCTATAAGTTAATTCTCATTATGTCATGTGTGTATTGAAACTTCACTTTGCATTTGTTTGCTCTCATTTGAGTGCTTAGTGCTGAGTAATGGGTTATATTTTGCTCGTTGGTATGAAGATGCAAATGTTATACTAAGAATCAAGATCCCTTTTGTTTATCTAGGATAGGAATTGCCAGAAAATGATAATTTGGATGGAAAAACTGACTTAGAGATATTTTGGGGTAATGTGGATAGAGAGCATCTGATGCGATTAGGAATTTTAGACTGTTTCAGACTATTCAAAAATACCACCGCGTGTGTGTCGGATCCTCCAAATGCTATGCGTTTTCGGAGGATCAAACACGTGAGCAGCAAAATTTTAGGAGGGTCCGAGAATTTAGATTTATTTGGTATAGAATGTGCAACATCCAGTGGGCATTGAACCTTAAGGGACTGAACCTTTGTCAAGACATCAGGTCAGTCTTGTGCAATTTCACTTGTGTCAAGAGAGGATTCTGGTGGAAAATGGTTTTAGTCCATCAATAGCTGATATTGTCATATCCTTTTTTTGATTGATAATAGTGGTGTCCAGACTAGCATGAAGCCATGCACGCTTCTCGACTAAATCTCCGGGATACCTATTACATCCCACCAAGTATTGGGAAAACCTGTCAACAAGATTTAGACATATTAGAAGGAATCACCTAGCTTCCTTTTGCCTTTGCTAGGATTTGAAACCTGGTCTCCCATGATTCATTCCAACATCATTGCCCACTAGGTCACATCCTTTGTTGCACATAGGTTATATTTATAGAACAGATTACCAGTGCTGATCACAATGACGTTTGAGGAAAAAAATAAACTTTTGTCCTTATCGAGGTCTTTATTTTACTTTAAAGAGCAGATTGATTGTGAAAAATCTACCGTCATAATGCTCATTAAAATTAGTGTTGTGTGCCTATCTAAATATGTGTTATTTTGACTCAAGGATGAAGCTGTGAAGAAAATACCTTTTCGGTTTCAATGTGTCACATGGAAATTGGAGAAAGCCCTTGGTAGCTTCCCATATGATCATTTTGACATATCAGAAGAAGTACAAGAGCAGGTTTGCGTCGAACTTTGGCTGTTATCTTTTCCTGTTTATGCACGTCTTCTGATATTTCTTACTTTTGCCAGGTTGAATTGGTTAGAGCACAGTTAAGAGGGGATGTTCATTTCGGATATCCGAAAATTTAGGATCGATAAAATTATGATCCGAATCCGATCCGAAATTTTCGGATCGGATAACCGGATATCCGAAATGAACACCCCTAGCACTTCAACCTACCCAGATTGTGACTGCCGATGAACAACTTTGCAAGTAATCTAGTAGTAGACGGGTTCTGGTAGTTATGCCATTATATTCCTGTCATTTGCTGATGTCGCAGTCCAAGATTCAACTTCAATTGTTATTTAATGCCTGATTTTGCTATGATTTTGTGTTTTGGAATTGCAAGTGTTAGCTAATCTCATCTTCTTTACGTACACCAGAATGTGCTTTGAGTTTTCTTGTGTATTGATAAAACATGTGAAATTTAGTTGTTTCTCATTTTGAAGTCTGCGTCTAATAGTTAAGGCTGAAACTTTTGACACATTTGAATATAGAATAATTTTGATTACAGGAGGCATATTTCGGATATCCGAAATTAAGAAAATTGTGATCCGTATCCGATCCGATTTTTTTCGGATATCCGATTTTTCGGAAAGGATCGACAGGATCGCGGATCGGATTGAAATGAACACCCCTAGGTCTTGAGACGAGCCACAGTAAGGTACGGTGGCCCCGTAAATTCAAACGTACTATCTCGAGCATTGTCACAGCCACTGGACAAGGAGATTGATCTACTCCATTCAGGAAATAGTGGAATTGGAACTTTACATTTAGAGAATATTGGCAATATTGATCATGAAGTTAGGCCAAAAGTTGGAGGTGTTTGTAATGTTCCAAATGAAAGTCCTTGCAGTCAGATAGTTCAGGAGTCCGAATGAGTGGGAAATACATCCAAATTGTCCGAGGTTGGTATTCTGAAGATTTCTGGTTCTGCGCCGGAAGATGACTCTCCATTTAAGAGTCACGAGGAGAGTAAAGAGCCTGACTCTCCTGTAATTCCTACAGAATTTCTTTGCCCGATATCCCTTGAGGTCATGAGGGATCCCGTTATTGTGGCTGCCACTGGACAGGTAATATGCTTGTAACTCTGTTTAGTTTAACATCCTTCTGTGCATGTGCTTTGGTTGTCGTTTAGAGAGAAAATGACAAAAATGGTCCCTTGTGCTTGAGGATAGGTTCAAAATAGTCCCTTAAGTATGCACTGGACAATTTTGGTTCTTTAAGTTTGCTAAAAGTTAACACTTTTAGTCTCCGTTAATTATTTACCGAACTCTATCGTTGGATTTTGAGTGAAACTATGAAAGAAAAAAGAAAAGTAGCGGGCGTAGTTTCTGGCTTTCTGCTCTCTTTTTTTAAATTTATTTCTGGAGTCTGGTGCAACTTTTTGAGGTATAATTTTTGCTTCTTTTTTTTAGAGTCTAGTGCGGCTTCTTTGCATATTTTAGGATTTGATGGAACTTTCTTGGTGTTTATGGTTAAAAAGAATTTCCACGGTTTCGTCGAATCTAACGAACATCAATATTTACTAAAAGTGTTAACTTTTGACAAACTGTTCAGTGCAAACTTAAGGTACTATGTTGAACCTACCCTCAAACATAAGGGAAAGTTTTTGTCATTTTCTCTCGTTTAGATGGAAATGGTTTTCTTATAGTGTCAATGGATCGTTCCTTTTGGTTTCAGTTCCTTTAACATTTACTTTTCTTTTTCTTATGTTTATTATGGGTGGAACCTTTTTAGCTTCTCTAGCATTTGTTCTTAATGTATTTGTTTCTTAATCCTACAGACTTATGAGAGATCGGAAATACAACAATGGATAGACAGTGGCCACACAACATGCCCAAAAACTCAGCAACAACTCCACAATCTCATGCTCACCCCAAATTACGCTCTGCAAAATCTAATTAGTGATTGGTGTGCAAAGAACAACATAGAGCAGCCAACCTCAACTGCAAACGGGAAAACAAAGAACAGTAACGGATCATTTCACTATATTAGTAAAGAATTATCAGCTATTGAGTTAATCGTCCGCAAGTTTTCAAGCAGGTCCCTGGAGGATTGCAGGGGTGCAGTAGCCGAGATCCATTCACTTTCCAAAAGAAGCACGGAAAACAGAATTTTGATTGCCGAAGCAGGAGCAATTCCAATCTTAGTTAAGTTGTTGACATCCGAAGACAGGCAGATCCAAGAAAATTCCGTCACTTCCATTCTTAACCTTTCTATATTTGATGACAACAAAGGGATTATAATGCTCGCCGGTGCCATTCCGTCTATCGTTCAAGTTCTCAGAACAAGGAGCGGGGAAGCGAGAGAGAATGCAGCAGCAACCATTTTTAGTTTGTCGCTCGGAGACGAGAATAAAATAATAATCGGAGCATCGGGAGCCATACCAGCTCTCATAGATTTACTTCTGACAGGAAATACGAGAGGAAAGAAAGACTCTGCGTCAGCATTGTATAATTTGTGCATATATCAAGGAAACAAGGGCCGGGCTGTTCGGGCGGGGATTATACCGTCGCTGCTAAAAATGCTATAACGGATTCAAGCAGCTGCATGGTTGACGAAGCTTTGACCATTCTTTCGGTTTTAGCCAATCACAAAGAAGCTAAAGCGGCCATATCACCTAGCACAATTCCCGTCTTAATAGATCTTCTAAGGACGGGTTTACCTCGTAGTAAAGAGAACGCGGCTGCCATTTTACTCTCCTTGTGCAAGAGAAATTCGGAGAATCTTGCTCGTCTTTGTAGGATCGGTGCAGTTATACCTCTTACAGAGCTCGCTAAGAGTGGCACGGAGAGGGCTAAGAGGAAAGCTACTTCATTGTTAGAGTACCTTAGAAAGTCTGAGCAGCATAACAGTTAGGTACTATTCATTAAGGTTGCGTACAATAGACCCTTGTGGTCCGGCCCTTCCCCGGACCCCGCGCATAGTGGGAGACCGGACTTCCCTGTTTTTTTATTCTTATCTGACCACGAGCATTACACGATATCTTTTAAGAGTGTGATCTACGGAAGCAAGCATGAGAACAAAGGCATTCTCATTGCTTTATATATAGCTAATTTACTCAATTTACGATTGTGCCATAGTACCTGTTTCTTCTTTTTCCTTTTTCTTTTTTTTCCTACTACCAGTTGATTAAATTCGTTGCGATGAAGATGTATAAACTAACGTATGAAACAGGGCATTTTGATATATATGGAGAATTGTATTTTAATATTTCCCGTCAATAGCGGGAACTTAGTGCACCTTCTTTTTGTTTTTAGACTTTTTGTGCTGTGACATTTACATTGAATCAACAAGTTGACTGACATTGCAATAACTTCTGATGGAAGATCTGTATGACATTAACTTTTGTCTCTAAGGATCTTGATTATCCCATTCTCTAGCATATCAATGACTAATATGACTCGGTGAGACTTAAGTCACATTAATTTTCCATAGTAATGGCATGTAATAATGTTATGCTATAGTAATCAGAACAAGTTGAACCAGAAGTTTCATCCAACAAAAATGGTTGTACTTGAAAGAAAGAAAAGGAAATGCCTACATATTCTAGTCATTTGTTCATTTGAATCTCATTATGATGGGTTGTTCCTGATATGATGAGATATAATGGACTAACAGTTCCAGACCCCTAGACAAGTTTCTTGACAATGGAAGCAGTTGCAAGGGCATGAAATGTTGCCCCTTGACACTGGCCTTGGTTGGAGTTCGTTGGAAGAAACATTCAAGTACTGGGCCAACATGAATGTTGCCTTGGCATAGGTGTGCCTGCTGATACTTACTAGTGTGTGAGTATATCAAGGTACCCTGAATGAGGCAAAACAACCTTGTCATAGTTGGCAAGTGATGCAGGCAAAGTTGGCGCCAAAGCCTGGCGCTTGGCAGTAAAGCATGCACGAGGCATGGGTGCTATGGCAAGTGTGGAGCATGGACTCTATGACATATACGTGGTACATGTGCCAAAAAGGCTTGCGCGCCAAGGCATGCACACACAACCCGGTTGGTTGGCGCCAAGGAAAGCAATTGACATTAAGCATGCCTAGCACCAGGGGCGGGTCTAGGGGGTACAAAGGGGTTCAGATGAACCCTTTAGTCGGAACATTATATTGTTTATACAATGTCAGATATTGAATCCGCTTAGCTTCTTGTGATTACTTCTTTTATATTTTGATAATGGAAATTCTTGTTCTACCACTAGCTAGGTTGAAGGAGATTCTTTTTAGGCTTGACAACATGGTGGCAAAGGCTGACCATGGCACATCATTGACAATAGATGGCATCTGTTCGTTTGGCTAAGTCTCTCAGATATAGGCCCTAGTATTAATTGTGGTGCCAACTAGCTACAAGATAAGATTGTATGGTCTAGTGCCAAAGTCTCCTTATCCCTATAACTACCTTGGCTACATAAATGTTCGGCTTATTTTCGATGAAGGGTGTTCAACTTATCATCCTTTACTATATGTGGCTATGCTATTGACATATAGAGAGAGTTGTACATTGTCAACTAGCTATAAAGTTTAAGTCGAGGGTCTATCGGAAACTTCTCTACTTTCCAAGATATGAGTAAGGTCTGCGTACATTCTACCCTCCCCAGACGACACTTGTGAGATTACACTGGATATGTTGTTGTTGTTGAGATAAATATACAGTTTGTAGTGTTGTCTCTACAAACAAAATATTAAAGTCCCTACAAACCTCGATTGAGAATAAAGTTGAGTCAAACAACTTGATAGTTAATTTCCTCACGGCAAATCAATTCCTATTGACAACTTGTTTAATAGAATTTTCTCCAAAGTGGAAGCCCTATCGAAATTGCCTTTGAATAAATCAAAGTTGTTTCTTTGCAAGTGCCAATTCGAGTAACAAGTTGCATGTATTGTGCATGCATGTACAAAGAAATAATTTGACTAATCAACGTTGCATGCAGCCAACTTTTTACGACCTTTTTGCTAAAGTAATTAATTGGATAAGATGTGAGAAAGGATAGAAAGGAATTCTGCTAGAGAAAAATATACAAGTTTTTGCACGGATTCCCTTCCAACGCAGTGGTCTCTAATTTTTGCCTCTCATGTTTGTTATCTTTAATTTTTGCTCCTGGCTGCTCATTTAATAAAAATATTTAAATTTGCTTTGCTCGACATAAGTTCTGTGACATTGAAACTTTGTTTCGCTCAGTATAAGTTCTGTAGAAATTTAGTTATGCAACATAAGTTGTGTAGTATTTTCAGAATTTGTTACTGTGCTCAGAGATTGGAGTACGCCTTTTGGGGCATATGTCCTTATCCTTTTTCGTGCCCCTTTTTGTGGAATTTGATGTGTTTTTGGTTATTTTTATGTTCAGTTTTAAAAGTTTTATTGTGTCCGGCATAAATTGTGGGAACAATATTTAAATTTATCCCGGGCGAAATCTAAACTTATGCTGCACAAAAAATGTTGAATGATAAAAATTAAAGATCACAAATTTGAATGGTAAAAACTAATTTAAAACTACCCGACATAGGACATTTGTGCGAATGACCCAAAAATATACCCTTTTTATCACTATAGCAAAGAGCGGTAATCTTTTGTTTAATCTAGGATTTAAGATCGGTTTAATATGTGCTTTCTTTCGAGGAAGCGACTCCGTTATTCTACTGTACATTTTTCATTGGAATATTATAAGAAGGGAAAAGGATCATATTTGTTCTTAAACTTAAATAAAAGAGTTATATTTGTCCTCCGTTAAAGTTTAGAGACAAATATACTCTTGTCGTTATTAAACTTGGTGTGTTTGCCCCAAAATAACAGATTTGCCCAGGTGGACGCCACATGGACGTAGCCCCAATTAAATTAAACCGACTCGTAACCCAACCCAAGTCAAAATAAAACAAAGTCATCCAGTCGATTTCCCTCTTTCAATACCCGTCGATTTCAATCCCTAACCCGTCAATTTCAATCTTCCCAAACTGAGAATCCAAGCTTTGCCCTCGATTTCAATCCCTAACCCGTCGATTTCAGTCTTTCAAAAGGCAATTCCAATCTTCCAAAATCAAAATCAAAAATCAAATCCGTGTTAGTCTTCTTCTAGTCGCAGACAAGGTACGAAATTTCTTAACTTTATGTGTTAATGTATAGTTATATGGTTCTAAGTATCTATTTCACTGATGCGACCCAAGAGTCCTCAAATTTTTTCATCAAGAAGCAAATTCGTGTTCTAATAGTGTTTTTTGTTACGAATTACTTAATTTTATGAGTTAATCGATAGTGATATGGTTCTAAGTATCGATTTTTTCCAATTTCTTCAAAAAAAATCACACGACTACAAACCCAGAATTTTGACGATTGTGACAACTTTGTTTGTTTTGTTTTAGTTGTTATTTGTTCTATTTGTTCGAATTTATATTTCGACGATGCCGACAATAATTGAGTTCACTATTTAATCTAGGTTCTTGTCGAGTTCATATGTTCTTGTTTTGAAAACCATGTTTATTATTCGACGTTCGAAAATCTGAATTTTATGAAACTGAAAAACTGAAAATCTGAAAACTCATAATTTGAAAACTGGAAAATTGAAAAATTGAAAATCTGAAAAACTGAAAATGTGATGTATATATTTCGACGACTACTTCAAATCCTGGAAGGAAATTCTTCAAATGCCTCAAGCCTAAGGTAAGTAATATTAATGTAATACTTTGACAACAGTCTTTATTTGTTTGATTTTGTTTTTGATTCTTTCTTCATTTTTTACTTATAGAGAAGTTCTTGCGGATATTGGCAATGGGAGGATGAGGAATATATTAAAAGTTTCGCCGGCGAATTAATTTCGTCATTGTATGTGTTTAAGAATGTAATAACAGATTTGAAGAGTGAGAGAGATACTTTGAAAGCAGAAATCGGTGTGTTGAAGTGTATAAATCAAGCTGAAATGAACAAAGTTTTGAAGATGCGCGTGTTTATGATGATTTCATGGGCGTTATTTGTTGGATTTGTTGCAGCATCGATTATGAAATGATTATGTATTTCTAGTTGAGTAAGAACTTTTAATGTTATGTTTAGAAATTAGTAGTAGTAGCTATGAACGAAACAACAGCTGTTGTACTTTTAATGTTATGTTTAGGAATTAGTATTTATAGTTGTGTACTGAAGTTTAATGGTAGTTAAATGTTATTGAAGAATCATTTCATTTTTGAATCAGCATCACTTTGACATTACTGTTGCTATTCTATCCGTTGCTTTGTTGAGCCTGCTTGAGGTGCATCGACAGAGCATAGTTATTGACCTGGCGACATGGAAAGTTCAAGCAATCACTACAATGCTATACATGAGAAGAGAGTTGTCCAGAAAAGTAACAAAAAAATGATGAAAACTAGAATCATAAATCCAGAGGATTGGGTCAAACACTCAGATGGATTAAAAGGGCGCCCTTTCCTTATAAAATTGTACGCGCGAGGCACACCTAAGTCCATTGATTTCGTTACAGTGAAGGTTCTAGGAGAAAGCATGCTTCAAAGAAATGAAAACCAAATTTTGGACATCCATTGCTTTCCCATTCCTTTAGTCCCTTAGTCACTCGGTCACAGTGGGAATAGGTAGAGTGAGAAGCAATATGCAATTTTCAGTCAAGAAATGAACCACATTAAAATCAACAGATTTAAGAGAAATTTGACCTCAATGGTTCTAAGGTGCTCCATAGTAAATGTAGACACAAAAAAGAAAATAAAAATGATAATATCAGCATTTATACACCTCCATGCATCCGAACAACTTTATGGAAGTCCCTTTACAAATCCGGATAAACCAGGTAAAGTTCCTGACTTCCTGCAAATTAATGTATCTATACTATTCTAGTAGTTATCAGATAAACAAGCTTCAATATCCATATTCATCTTCACAAAATAAACAAGCTTCAATAGTCATATTCATCTTCACAAAATAAGCTTGATATCCATACAATTGCTTTACAATAGTTTAGTGATATAAAACACGAAGTGCACAATAATATCAGTTGTGTTCATTATCCACAAAATAAACAAGCTTAAATATTCATGTTTTGGACTTCACATTCCTCTTCCTTATCTTCAATTTCTCTCTTATAACAAGGGTCTTGTTTGGTGGTTGATAAGGCATGTTGGTTGACTGACTCATTTTAGTCTGATATCTTCAAGCATCTTGATAATTGGCTTGTGCCTTGCCTCCAAAATCCACTTGTTAAATGACTCTGTGATGTTGTTATCCACATTTTGATTCTTGCAAGTTGTGTGAATTAGGTTATAACCCTAGTCACAACTGGGTATGTTAATAAATTCTCAGCAGCTGACTTATCCATCTCACCTATAACCTTCAAATGGTCACAAAACTCTTCATGATAAGAGCCTCATGCACAATGCCACATCTTCTTCTTCAATGTTTCAGAACCACCTCATCTCTTCAACCAATTGTGCTCTATATGTTTAGCAACAGAACCTATACTTAGCTTCAGGTAATTTTGTCTGAATTGCATCAATTAAACCCTGCATATATACATCACATTTTCAGTTTTTCAGTTTTCAGATTTTCAGTTTCATAAAATTCAGATTTTCGAACGTAGAATAATAAACATAGACTGGTTTTCAAAACAAGAACATATGAACTCGACATGAACCTAGATTAAATAGTGAACTCAATCGTCGTCGGCATCGTCGAAATATAAATTCGAACAAATAGAACAAACAACAACTAAAAACAAAACAAACGAAGTCGTCACAACCGTCAAAATTCTGGGTTTGTAATGGAGTGATTTTTTTTTGAAGAAATTGGAAAAACTCGATACTTAGAACCATCACTATGTCACAATGCTTCATGTGACTAAGTTATTTTATTGTTAAGTTTGCATTGTAAGTTTTAGTTTGGGAAATTTAAGTCCACTAGACTATTTTAATTACATTTGAGTATTGTAATCTCTATATTTACAATGTAGTCCATGTAGTCCTTTAAGAGGTTGTAATCCTCATTTGAGGAGTATTGAGAAATTATTAAAATCTAAGCTCTCTCTCTCTCTTCTCTCTCCTTCCCTTCCCTTCCCTTCTTCCCGATCGAATCCATAGTAACAGATTACTTAATCTGTTACAATGGTATCAGAGCATGAACTGGGACCGACGGGTCCATCGGAAATCGCAGAGTTGAAGGAGATTATTCGCGCGATGAACAGTCAGGTTTCGACATTCATCGAGGTTACCAGGAAACGATTGGAAACCCTAGAAATTGGGCATTCACGATTTCAGAATTTTATGGACGAATCGAGGAAGATGACACGAAGAATCGAAGCTTTCATGTCCTCTATAGCAACGCAACAAAACCCCAATCAGAGTTCTCCACCAACTCTGGGTCCAGCGACAACCATCGAAAGCGGTCCAGAGGGGACCAACGTACATAATAGTCAGAATGAAATAGGATCGACTTCAGGTAATAGAACTCCTCTAACTCCTACACAAGCTATGTATACTTCATCTACTTATCCTATGGGTAGGGGTTTTACTTCCCCCCAGCTCATATTTTATCAAGTCCTCCGATTTATCGACCTCCAGAGCTAAACCCAAATTTCACAGTCCACACCCCAACATCACCCAACCAGCACAAAACCCTAAAACCTAAAATCAATTTTCCCGAATTTGATGGCAATAACCCTAGGGGTTGGCTACGGAAATGTGAGAAATTCTTCGAAATTTATAATATACCTGAAGAAGAAAAACTGAACTACGCATCAGTGCATGTCAGTGACAAGGCTGATGTATGACTGGATAGTATCACTATGAGTCATAGAGGAGTGTTATCTTGGCATAAATTTTGTGTAGAAATCTGTCGAAGGTTTGGAAATTTGCGTCCACGAGACATTGTGGATGAGTTTAACAAAATTACACAATGGAGTACAGTAGACCAATTTCAGGACAGATTTGAGGAACTTAGTCGTTACATGACAATCATCAACCCCCAACTAAATGAAAGCCATTACGTAGCAAGCTTCATTAGTGGGTTAAAACCAGAATTGAAGTCATTAGTAAAAATGACCAACCCCTGCACAGTTTTGGATGCTTATGAAGCTGCGAAATTATATGAAGAGACCTTCAAGGCTCTTATGCCCTTAATCCCTCATAAAAGCTACCAAAGCACCATCACTAAACCACCAATACCACCTCACTCCAGAAACTCTCCCAATCCCAGATACCTACCCAATACCAGTAACCAAATATCCTATCCTAACCAAAGAATACCAAACAAATCAGTATATAAACCTTACCTATTACCCTCTAACCTGAAAGCCTTGAAGTAGAAAGGATTGTGCTACAAGTGTAAAGAAAAGTATGTACCAGGACACCAATGCAGAATAGGGGCACTGAATGCCATTGAAGGGGTAGAAGGGGGAGAAGGTGAAAATCAGGAAGAATTTGTAGATGTAGCTGAAACCTTAGAAGAAGTGGAAGATGACCATGCTGAGGTATCACTTAATGTCATGTTGGGGTTAAGATCATCCAGTGGGCAAATCTCCACTATTAAAATCCTTTGCTATGCAAACAAGACTCCTATGACTATACTTATTGATAGTGGGTCCACCCATTCCTTTATTGACCCCTTTTTAGTAAAGAAGTTAAGGAGACCTATTCTTCCTTTGACCAAACCAATGAAAGTGAGAGTAGCAAATGGCCAGAAAATGAAATGTGAGTGGATGAGCCATGTTTTTGGGTGGAGTATGCAGAATGAGCCATTCAGTTTCAAACTGAGACTTCTTAAAGTAGGAGGTTGTGACATGATCTTGGGAATGGACTGGATAGACCAAGTAGCCCCTGTAATTTTACACGCCAGACCCCCTAGTCTTAGTTTTATGTATGCTGGGAGAATGATTACCCTCTGTGGTGAAGGGAATAGTTCTGAATTAGTGACCTTGAATTCCAAGAAACTTGAGAGAATGTTACAGTGTGGCACTTGTGAGATTGTAGCTGAGTTGTCCTTGATCAAAGATAAGAATAGGAACTTGACACCCAAAAGATACACCCTGAAATTAACAACCTACTCCAAAAGTATTCCATCATCTTTCAGGAACCTACTAAATTACCTCCCAAAAGAAATTGTGACCACAGTATTAACCTCATTCCTGGATCACAACCTTTCAGCCTGAAACCCTATAGATATTGTTATGATAAAAAAAATACTATAGAATCCATAATTGCTGAAATGTTAAGGGCTGAAACTGTTTCACCTAACCAATCCACCTTTGCCTCACCTGCATTGTTAGTAAAAAAAAGGCTCTTCCTGGAGACTCTGTGTTGATTACAGAAGACTTAATAGTCTTACTATTAAGAACAAATATCCAATACCCATGGTTGATGACCTATTAGATGAACTATTTGCGGTCAAAATTTTCTCTAAGGTAGATTTGAGGGCTGGGTATCACCAAGTGAGGATGAAGGAAGGGGATGAACACAAAACAGCCTTTAGGACACATCATGGCCTATGTGAGTTTAGGGTGATGCCCTTTGGTTTAACTAATGCCCCTGCAACCTTTCAATCTCTCATGAATTATGTGTTTAAGAAACAATTAAGTAAATTTATACTAGTATTCTTTGATGACATACTAGTCTACAGTAAGAGTATGAAAGACCATCTCATACACTTAGAAGTAGTACTAAACCTGCTAAAAAATCAATTGTTTGCTAAGCTAAGTAAGTGTGACTTTGGGAAATCACAGGTAGAGTACTCGGGACATATTATAAGCAGCACTGGAGTGAGCACTGATCCTGGTAAGATTTCTGCTATGATTGACTGGCCATCCCATCAGAATGTTAAAGAATTAAGGGGATTTCTGGGACTGACTGGATATTATAGGAAGTTTGTTAAAAATTATGCCTTCATGAGTAAGCCCTTGACCAATTTACTTAGGAAGGGGGAGTTTATGTGGAGTAAGGAAGCTGAGTTAACATTCAACCAACTGAAGATAGCCATGTCCAGTGTTCCAGTGTTCCAGTGTTAGCATTATCTGATTTCACTAAAACCTTTGTGGTAGAAGTGGATGCTAGTAATTCTGGCATTGGGGTTGTGTTTATGCAAGAGAGGAAACCTTTAGCATATATGAGTCAGACATTGAGCCAAAGACACCAGGGTCTATCAACTTATGAAAAAGAATTAATAGCCCTTTTGCAAGTTGTAGACAAATGGAGACATTACTTACACTCACACCATTTCATAATAAAAACTGACCATTTCAGCCTTAAATTCCTTACAAACTAAAAAATCACCACTTTCTTACAACACAAGGGCTTAACTAAACTGATGGAATTAAGCTTTGACATACACTACAGAAAGGGGGTGGAAAATGCAGCAGATGATGCATTATCTAGGAGACCAAAGACTGGAAAAGAAGAGTGTAATGTTATCACCCATATTCAACCACAATGGATTGAGGAAATTATGGATAGTTACAAAGGGGATCAGGAAGTGTTACAGGCCTTCACTACCACTGATGATAATGTGGACAATGATTAAATCATTTCCTTAAAACAGTGGGTGCTGAGATACAAAGGTAGGGCATGGGTGGGACAAAATGGGTCTAAAGTTAATACAGAGTATACACAGTTCTGGATTGGGGGGACATTCAGGGGTGTTGGCTACTTGTCAGAGACTAAAATATGTGTTCTATTGGCCTTCTATGATTGATCAAGTTAAGGAGATAGTGCAAACCTGTGAGATCTGTCAAAGATGTAAGGTAGAACAAGTAGCTTACCCTGGGTTGCTTCAGCCTCTTCTAATTCCTCAAGAGGCATGGGAACACATATGTATGGATTTTGTGGAAGGATTGCCAAAATCTGAAGGGAAAGATACAATACTAGTAGTAGTGGACATGTATAGTAAGTATGACCACTTCATAGCTCTTGCTCACCCTTTCACAGCTTCACAAGTGGCTAGAGTCTTCATAGACAGTGTTTATAAGCTACATGAGATGCCTAAAAGTATTGTCTCTGATAGGGATAAAGTGTTTGTCAGTCATTTTTGGAAGGAATTATTCACATTGTTGCAAGTTAAACTCTGTTATAGCTCAACCACAGACTGATGGGCAGACTGAGAGACTAAATAGGTGCTTAGAAAATTATCTGAGGTGCATGACTAGTCACAAACCTAAGGACTGGCACAAATAGCTATCACAGGCAGAATTTTGGTACAACAGCAACTACCACACTTCCTTAAAATGAGCCCTTTCAAGGTGATATATGGTTATGACCCCCCATAGTTAACTTTTGAGCTTATTGCTCAGTCCAAGGTGGAGACTGTGGACCAAATGCTGAAGGAGAGACAGACAGTGGCAAAAGTATTAAAGGAGAACCTGAGGAGAGCACAAAATAGAATGAATACAAATGCAGACAAACAGAGAGTAGACAGGGAGTTCAAGGTAGGTGACTGGGTATACCTTAAGTTGCAGCCATATAAACAAACATCCATAGCCATTAGAAGGAGTCTCAAGTTATCTGCTAAATACTATGGACCCTATCAGATCCTTGAATGGATTGGAGAAGTAGCTTACAAACTGGGACTACCTGAAACCGCAAGGATACACCTTGTTTTTCACATTTCACAGCTCAAAAGGAAGGTAGGTGATCATGTTACACCCTCGGTTGTTCCTTCAATCTGTTCGAGTGATGGTCAGCCATTGGTGGAGCCAGTTGCAGTATTAGACAGAAGATTGATCAAGAAGGGAAACAAGACCACCACTCAAGTTCTAGTACAGTGGGCAAATTTACTACCTGAAGAGGCAACTTGGAAAGATTACAATTTTATGAAGTCCCAGTTCCCAGCTTTTGCAGAATTCTGAAGGACCAGCCTTGTTTTCAAGGAGGATGGATTGTCACAATGTTATATGTGACTAAGTTCTTTTATTGTTAAGTTTGCATTGTAAGTTTTAGTTTTGGAAATTTAAGTCCACCAGACTATTTTAATTACATTTGAGTATTGTAATCTCTATATTTACAATGTAGTCCCTGTAGTCCTTTAAGAGGTTGTAATCCTCATTTGAGGAGTATTGAGAAATTATTAAAACATAAGCTCTCACTCTCTCTTCTCTCTCATTCCCTTCCCTTCTTCCTGATCGAATCCATAGTAACAGATTACCTAATCTGTTACACACCATCGATTAACTCAGAAATTAAGTAATTCGTAACAGAAAACACTATTAGAATACGAATTTGCTTCAGATTGATGACGAAATTCGAGGACTCTTGGGTCCCATCAGTGAAATAGATACTTAGAACCATATAACTATACATTAACACATAAAATTAAGAAATTTCGTACCTTGTCCGCAGTTAGAAGAAGATTAACACAGATTTGGTTTTTGATTTTGATTTTGGAAGATTGGAATTGCCTTTTGGAAGACTGAAATTGATGAAATCGATGGGTTAGGGATTGAAATCGAGGGCAAAGCTTGGATTCTCAGTTTGGGAAGATTGAAATCGATGGGTTAGGGATTGAAATCGATGGATTGAAATCGATGGATTGAAATCGACGAGTATTGAAAGGGAAATCGACGGGTATTGAAAGGGATTGAAAGAGAGAAATCGGCTGGATGGCTTTATTTTATTTTGACCCGAGTCGGGCTACGGGTCGGGTTAATTTAATTGGAGTTGTGCACAGGTGGCGTTCAGGTGGCGTCCATGTGGCGGGTCCACTTGGACAGATCTGTTAGTTTGGAAAAACACACCAAGTTTAATAACGGAAAGGGTATATTTGTTCCTAAACTTTAACGGAGGACAAGTATGACCATTTTCCTTAAGTTTGAGGGCAAATATGACTCTTTTCCCTTATAAGAATGACAACAGATTAATCAGCTCTACTTTGGTAGAAACTAGAAATATGTCATCCTCCTTTTTGCTTTGCTAGTATAACTTTTATGCACGAACAATGTAAAAAATATTTATTCAATCTCCAAGAAAGATTAAAATATTACAGAAACGAAAAACAAAGTTTAATACACTCGACAGGGCAAATAATCTCATTCTCAGCTTCTTAATCTTAGTGTAAGAGTTTGAAATACTTTTCTCAAATATATTCTTTCATATAGGGTAAATTATATACACAATATACAATTAATGGTTAGAGAAAATTAAGCCTCTAATCTTCCTAATTGATGACAATCCCTATCTTCCTAATTGATGACAATTCCTACTATTTTTTTCTAATTAAGTATTTTACTTATTACCATATATACAATGATACTACATTAATAATAATATCAATAATAATATTCTTCAAATACTATTAATGATAATATTCTAACACTCCCCCGCAGTCGAAGCTGGAAGGCGGCGAATGCTGAGACTGTCCCTAAATTCTTCAATTTTTTTGCACGGATTCCCTTCCAACTCACTGGTACAATGTTGGATCGGGATGACACTCAATTTTGATTTTGTGTCTACCGAAGTTGCTGAAGGTTTGCAAGCAGACATTCCAGCTCGTTCTACGATCTCTGAGGCATACTTCTTCTGGAAAAGAAATAATACACATGCATGTCGTATCACAACAATTCCAAGAAAGTAGTATAGTGCGCCAAGATCTTTTATAACAAATTCAGAACTAAGCTGTGGCAAGATACTCTTGCGGAGAGAATCCGAAGATGTTGTTAGGATAATATGATCCACATATAAAAGAAGATATGCAGTATGATTACTCTGTCGATAAATAAATAGAGAATTACCTGAACGGTTGTGTGAAAAACCCATGTGACACAAAATCTGCAAACCACTTATACCAAGCACTGGAGGCCTACTTTAGGCCATATAATGATCTGTTTAGCAAACACATATGATTGAAATATTGAGGATCTTTGTATCCCAATGATTGGTGCATATAGACAGTCTCAGGCATGTGTCCATGGAGGAAGACGTTTTTGACATCCAATTGATGAAGTGACCATCCTTTTGAGAGAGACAGACTGAGAATTGTTCTGATAGTTGCTTGTTTGACCACTGGACTGAACGTCTCCCAGCAATTTAATCCAACTTGTTGTGTCTTCCCATCACCTACAAGAGAGTCTTATGCCACTCAAAAGATCCATCAGATTTTTATTTATGGCTAAAAATTCATATAGACCGAATTATATTAGCATTAGATGAACGATGTACTAAATCTCATGTCCTATTTTTAATTAGAGCATGATATTCATCATCCATAGCCATTTTCCAATTCAGATCTTTTAAAGCAGACACTGGGTTACGAGGTAAAGGTGATTTTGAGACTTGGGTGTGTAGGGTGTATTTGGTATTGGGTTTGACAATTTCATGTTGGCTATGGTGACCGGACGAGTGATATGGCCAATGGACTGGACGCCACTGCCTAGTGTGCTATCCCTAAGTCTGGCAGTGGGCCGACTGTGTCCTTGGTGTAGAATTGGGCCTGGAGATGTGGAATGGCCCGGGTTTGTGTGGGAGAGTGACGTTCATTGGGCCTTGGAACTGATGGCCTCTGTTGGATTGAATTTTCTAGAGGTTGGACCATCGGTCCTTGGTCCAGTTGTGTTGTTCCACCATAGTCCGTGGGTCCCGTACTGTGGAAAAAATGAGTTAAATACGGAAGTCTATCATCATTCAAAAAATCATTAGTATGATTCTCGGTGTCATGGATCTTGGCAAACAAAAATTGTGTTTCATCAAAAATTACATGACGACATATAATCATTCTTTTGGAAGAAATGTCATAGCATTTGTAACCACGGTGATTAATTAAGATGTCCCAAGAAGACACATGGAGTAGACTGAGGTTGAAGTTTTATGATTGTGGTGGATGGAAATAAAGGGTAGCAAAGACAACCAAATACTCTTAAATGATGATATGAGGGCTTTCGTAAGTAAAGCATTTTTAGTGGAGCTTGGTAAGACATGTTTTTATGAGGGATAATATTCAACATGTAGGTAGTCATTTGAAGTGCATGATGTCAAAAAATGGGGGTATTGATGCATGAGCAAGAGATGTTCTAACAATATTGTTTATGGATCTAATTTTGCGTTCCGCCTTCCCATTTTGTGAAGAAGTGTGAGGACAGGACAAACGAAAATTTAAATCATTTGCTTTGAAAAAATTTCAAAATTGATTATTGTCTAATTCTCTCCCATTGTCACATTGAATACTGAATACTTTTAATCTCCCGTTCAAACTGAGTTCCGATGAATGCTCTAAGTGTGAGAAAAGTGGAAAACACTTGTGATTTTTTCGACAAAGAAAATGTCCACAAATAATTAGAGTAATCATCAAGGAATAGTATATAATACCTATAATAGAAAGAACTCAATACATGTGATGTCCAAATATCACAATGTAAAATATCAAATGACATAGTAGTGCATGAAGTAGAAGAAATAAATGACAATTTAACCTGTTTACCAAGGGTAAAAGCATGACACTTATTTAAAGTCTGAGTTTGAGTACAAGAAATAAAATTATTTTGTTTAAGAGAGGCCAACACAACCTCTTTCGGGTGTCCCAAACGGTCATGCCATAATGATGACGCTAAGACTGCAAAAGTGGATGAAATTGTAGGTTGTTGTTTTGGTAAACTTATTAGATATAGCTCCTCTTTGCTATCACATCTCATGAGAAACTTTCCCGTCTGAAAGTCATGTACGAAAAAACCAAAAGGGTCAAAACGAACAGTTACCCAATTATCAGTAGTAAACTTTCTAACAGTAACCAATTTTTTGATTAATTTGGGAGCATGAAGGACATTCTTTAAAACAAGTGGTAGATTTGGTGGTGACAGTTTGCTTGACTCATATCCTTTTATTGGAATTGAATGGTCATTTCCTACAATAATACCATTTTCTTTGCTCAAATTAAAATAGGGTGAGAGAGTATCTTGGAATGACGTCATATGGGACGTTGATCTAGAGTCCATAAACCAATTTGAATCTGATGGATTGAGTCTGAGAGTGTGCATAACGTTCTCAATATCCGTGGGTTGGGTCATTGTTGAATAGGCCTCCTGTCACTGGGTCGGAGGAGGCCTAAAGTTGATGTCTGCTGTCAAGATTGACCCGGTAATCGCTCGCTGGTCGCCTACCATTCCGCCCGTATTTGAAAGGTGCGGATCAGCCGCATCGCCATGGGCCGATTGGCTTATCTGGCCTAATTTACGTTTGGGTTAGGCATTGCTGCCCATGGCCATCGCCATCGCCCGCTACCGCTACCATCGATTTATTGGTCTATCGCCTTCTTGCCATCGACCACCGGCCGCCATCGACCATCTGCCGCTTCCGATAGCCGTCGGAGTTGGTGTTGCCGTCATTTCCGTCGTCACCGGAATTTTGGTGGCCCCCACCTTTATTATTTTCGCGATTTCCACCCTTATTTTTATTATTATTACGTCCTTTTTGTCCCTTATTATTTTTAGAAGAGTTAAAAAAATTACCATCATTTGAAGACGTGACAACCATGGCGGAATTTGGAGTAGTCGAAGCCTTTTTAATCAAGCCCGATTCTTCAAGCACAAGCATGGATCTTGCTTGATAGAACTTTGGTAGGAGATTACTTTGACGTATTAGTGTTCCCACGCCGCTATACGCATCGGTGAGACCGACAACCAATTGTAAAACTAACAGGTTATTAATGACTGGTGAGCCCACGTTTCTCAATTGATCTACCAACACTTTGAGGCGTTGACAATAGGTCGAAACGTTAGGAAAATCTGCCATGACAATGGTTGAAAACTCCTGCTCAAACGCAACGGCACGAGAATTTTGGTTGTCTTGAAAGATGTCTCTCAAGCGTTCCCAGGCCGCCATTGCTGTAGAATCTTGTTCCATTATTGTATGCAACAAGTCAATGGATATTGTTGCATGACATCAAGGGTCCCACAATTCTTTGTCTGCATCAGAGGGTTGTTCCTTTCCTTTATCATCTTTCGGTGGAATTATATGATGGAGAACTTTGTGAGCCCTACAACATAATTTGAATAACTCCGTTCATGTTGCATAATGAACGGTTTCCATCTCTAGTTTGACGGACACATGTGTTTGATGTTTGTGACGGCAAAGACTGGGTGAAAAGATGATTTTGATTCATACATAATTGGTTGTGATTGAGTAAGATCAATAATGGAGTAAAAAGTAAAAAAAATGGAATTTTCAGCCACTAGGGTTAGTGGAGGAAGAAGATGACCGAAAATTGAAAGAAAACAAGAAAAATATTTTTGGATCTTTTTTTCCCTTAATCTCTTGATACCATGTAAGAGTTTGAAATACTTTCCTCAAATATATTCTTCCATATAGGGTAAATTATATACACAATATACAATTAATGGTTAGAGAAAGCAAGCTTCTAATCTTCCTAATTGATGACAATCCCTATCTTCCTAATTGATGACAATCCCTACTAATCTTTTCTAATTAATCATTTTACTTATTATTATATATACAATGATACTATATTAATAATAATATCAATAATAATATTCTCCAAATATTATTAATGATAATATTCTAACACTTAGTTTACAAAATGAAAAATACATGATTAGTACAACTAATAAGTAGCTGGAAATTTTGCCACTAATCAATTCGGAGAACAATATACTATATTGCACACTACACAAAACTATATAATGAATAATATTTTTTAATTGCTAAATTTGTTAATTAAGAAGCTGCCACTGCTAATTGAATCTCCCCTTCTGTAATTGGCAAGAACCCTACATGTTTCTGCATTACATAAAAAAGAAAAAAAAAGTTAACCGAAAGATCTACTAGAAGATTATATAAAATCAAAATACTCTCTCAGTCTCAATTTATATGACACGGTTCGAATTTCAAGAGTCAAATCAATTTAGTTTGACGGTGACTCGTACATGAAATCTTTAAGTTTTTAGAAATAGAATATACATATTTAGAAACTACGTAAAAAATATTATAAATCACAATAATTGATTAAAAATATTTAACTGACATTTAAAACAATTACAGTCAAACAAAATTCGTTTAAATCTCAAAATCTGGAAAGTGTCACATAAATTAATACGGAGAGAGTATATTATTTCAAGAATATACATTGTCCAGTCTCTTTTTCCTTTTCTATTTTTTGTTGTGAAGGCGAACCGCATTCGCTTTCTTTCGAAGTACGCACAGTGAAACCCGGTGACACAATAGCCGTAAACCACGCCACCGATTAACCACACTGGCAAGTGTGTGATGCGCCAACCAAAGGTTTATGCAGGAATCGAACTCGCGACCTCGTGGCCCCGCGCCATCATACACCAATCTGGCTACTCATGCGTTCTTTTTCCTTTTCTGTTGCTTACAGTATTAATGGTGCAACCAAATTTGTCATCATAGTTAGTTACGTTATGATGGGCTGAATAATCTGTTTCAACGAATTTTAGTTTTTTCTAAATTAAGTTGGTGTGGTGTATAAATAATTCTGGTTGTTACACTACCAAAAGTGCTTACTTCTAGCTGTTAGTTACCCAATAATTTTCCATCTTCTCTCTATCTATACATAAATAAAGAATATATTATTGAAGTTAGAGGTTGAACTGAATCTAGGCACATTAAAATAAGTTTGGAGTTAATAAATAAGTGAGTCATGATTACATGAACTGAATCAAAATGGGTTAAATAATGAATCATAGTTAACTCGTTCTTATTTCTTATAATTTATTTAATTATCTAATAAAACTTTTTAAGTTGAGTTAATAAATAAGCGAGTCATGATTACTTGAACTGATATGGACTGAATCAAAATGGATTAAATAATGAATCATAGCTAACTCGTCCTTATTTTTTATAATTTATTTAATTATCTAATAAAACTTTTTTTCTTTATTTGATTATATATAACATATTAAATTAAAAAAACGAAAAAAAAGATTGACAAAGTCTCTAGCGGTTCAATATTTGGGCTATATATAAATAAACTTTTAGTTGGATTGAATTGGACGCATCAATATATATGATATGAGCTAATAGGTTGGGCGAATCATATATTTATGAGCTAATTTTATCACCCTTAACTAAAGTTATCAAATTATGACTTAGTTGTTGTTTTTAGTAAATCAAAAATAATATGCAGCATTTGTTGACTTAGTAAGACAGAAGCAGACATTCTTGAAAATAGAATTTCCAGAAAAGGAAGAGGACATTACCTCTCGAGATCTGATTCCCTTTTTAATAATACCTCCATTATTATTATTATTATTATTCTTCCATTGACTTTGATCTTTTCCAATCAACGGTCCACTTTTACTCTGAAACATTTCTCCTCCGCCACCATTGTTATTGTTCATGCAAAGTCTCATAATCTTCTCACCAACATCACTCCCATCTTTGCTTTGCATCATCAATTTCTCCACTTCCGCTTTCGGTAACCTCAGCTTCAGCCTAACGGGGTGGGCCTGAGGTCCTGAAGCTGAGTTGTTATGATAAGACGAGTACTCTTCAGTCATAATAGGCTTCATGATTGACAGGTCAGACGCGGATCTCGGTGCTAGCATTAGTGTCTCGAGCCTATCTTTGGCGCTCATTTGGATCCCCGAACGGACCCTCCTGGGGTTTCTTTCTTCGGGGAATTTAGGTAATTCTACGAGAAAATAAAGCCTTTTGGGCTTTAACTCTTGTTGTGGCTCCAATGGCTTTGCTCTAATCCCGAAATGCTTCACTTCTTCTGATTCTAATAATACCAACGATGGATAATTCTTCAGAACCTCGTTTGCATAAACTGGGGTTCTGTATTTCATCGTTTGTCCATCGATTTTCATCACCTTTGCTGTCTTTTTTCTTCCAAGAATATTTCCCATTTCTTTTGCTTGTGACTTGTTCAGGCTTCAAGTACTGCTTTGTTGCTATATATTTTCAAATCTAACATCCCAAAAAACAGGAATGAAACAGTATTTATAATTACAAAGCTAAGAGATGAGCACAAATACAAAGTGGGTGCAAAGATAAGGACGTTGAGGAGGATGGGTCAAAGAAATAGTACGGGGTGTTTAAATGATATGTCGACTGCTTTGACAATTTTTGAAAAAAGCGTTTAATATATAAATTTTCACATATTGTGCGCAACTTCTAAATTTGTACATTGTATCAAAAATTTCTTATAAAAAGAAACTTGAAGTCTAAAATAAATAAATAAATAAATAAAAGGGTAAAAGGAGTCCACATTGAGTCCCAGACACTTTTTAGTTTTTACTTTGGTAAAACAGAATATCTCTTTAATTTAAAAATAATTTAATTTTATAGATGATTTATATGCATACAGACGTTTATCGCTTGTTCTAGACGGGGGCAGAATCAAGTAGGGCTAAACGGGTTCATTTGAACCTCCTCCGGTAAAAAAGTACATTGTTTATATATGATTAAAATTATTTTTATCTATATATAATAGATGTTAAACCCCACTTTAGCTTCTTGATGTGTTTACTTCTTCAAACTTTGAACATCCTTAGTGAAAATTCTGACTTCGCCACTAATTTTAGATCAAAAGTTTCACAACTCTTTCATTCTTAATAAAACTACTCGTTCCAATTAAACATAACTGTTAAGAGTCTCACATCGAATATGAAATGGGAACATGAACTCCTTATATAGACTTGGACAATCCTCACCTTACAATCTAGCTTTTGGGTTGAGTTAGGCCCAAGATCCATTCTTTACATGATATCAGAGTCAGGCTCATTCTAATTTTTTGTTTACCTATGTTGGACCCCCAAATTATATTATTCACGCTTTAGTTAACAAGGTCTGAGCGTGCGTGGGGTGTTAAGAGTCTCACATTAGATATGAAATGGGAAAATAAACTCATTATATGGATTTGGACAATCCTTACCCTACAAGCTAGATTTTGGATTGAGTTAGACCCAAGATCTAATCTTTATATGATATCAGAATCAGACTCATTTCAATTCTTTGTTCACCGATGTTGGCCCCCAAATTATATTATCTACGTTCTAGTTAACAGGGTTTGGGCCTGTGGTGGAGTATTAAGAGTCTCATATCGAATATAGAATGGAAACATGGACTTCTTATATGGACTTGGACAATCCTCAACTTACAAGCTAGCTTTTGGGGTTGAGTTAGGCTCAAGATCTATTTTTTACATGGTATCAGAGTCATGCCCATTTCAATTTTTTTTCACCGATGTTAGGCCTGGAGTGTGCTTGATAGAACTCTGGTAGAGGGTTACTTTGACGAAGAATTGAAGCAACGTCGTTATAGGCCTCGGATAGACCTGCAACCATATGTAGAACGAGACGACTATTACTAACAGGAGCCCCTACATTGCGAAGTTGATCTGTCAAGTCCTTGAGTCATTTGCAATAAGATGAAACGTTTGGAAAATTCTCCATAGCGACTTGAGAAAATTCCTGTTCAAGGGTGACAATGCGGGAATGACTGTTATCTTGAAATATCACGTAATCTATTTCAAGCAGCCATAGCGGAGGAGTTAGGTTCCATAATCGTGTGTGAGGTCCAAGGAGATAGTGACATAAATCCACTAGAGAACTTTTGCGTCAAGAGTGACCCATAATTTTGGATCATCCTCTTTGGTGGGCACATCATCATCTTTGGTGGTCTCACCCCGTTTTAGGAGTCGGATGGATGATGTGGTGAAGAACTTGATGTGTAATTGCATGAATCTTGAATAACTCTGCATGTCCCATATTGGACGTTTTCTAGGTCAAGAAAAATAGGAAGAACGCTCTTGATTTTAGAAACTGTGAGGGCGGGATGAAACGTGTTCTTATCATTCATAGTGAAGAGAACAACAAGATTCGGAGAAGGAATTTGGTGAAGGGAGGTCTCGGATTTTGTTGGAGAAGTGAAGAACAAACCGAGAAGTGTCTCGATTATTTGGGGAAGGGAGGTCTCGGATTTGTTGGAGTTTGCGGAAGCAAGCAAGGAAAAATTACCTAGACTTGTGATACCATGAAAGAAATAATCCATTGATTATTCTTATTGATTAAAGGTGTATATATACAAGTTACAATGGAAAAATCATTTTCCTATTCTACCTCTAAATTCCTATTCTATTTGGAGACTAATCATACAATTATGGTAAGACTACAAGACTAATTACTATACAAGTGTAATATACACAATATACCATAAATAGAAAAACCACACGGATTGCATTGCTTGATGGGCTGGACGATAGCCTCGGCTTTGGGCTTTGGATAGCCTCGACTTGGGCTTTGAATACATACTCAATATACATACAATATACATGTATATTATGTGTATATTGTATGTATATTTAACAATATTGATTAGAGTGCAATTAATTAGAGAGAGATAAGGATAATGTTGTAAAAATACACTCTATTTATGATTTCTTAAGGTGCGTGTAAAAGAAAAAGTGAACAAATAATATGAGATGTGTGTGTGTGTGTTGATATTTAAGAATTTAGGATTATTAAAGCAGAAAAGACGTACGTAATTCACGGTGTGGATCCGTGAATTGATGAGAGATCCCATATATCGTTATCGTAATTTACACCAACATTGACCTCTTAAAAAAAATTATATCTTGTCCCCACGAAAGTGTGCAAATTCGATCTATACAATATTAATCATTTCAATACACGTAGAATTATGCGTGCATATAAAAACAAAAAAGTTGTTAATTTACTATATATAATATATATATATATATATATATATAATCATACTCTTTTTTTGTTTAACGTAAATCCAACCGCTACTCCGAAGAAGACTTGGGGTAAATCACGGATCGACGTAGTAATGCAAACATAGTCGGCAGGTTAAATGCGCCCCAAGCGTAGCGGAGGAGTTACCCTGGAGTCTCGAACTTGTGTGACCAAACTCTCCATATTCACCAAATGAGGATATCCATTGAGGGAATTCGAACCTACAACCCTAGGGTCGAGACAAGAACCTTTCACCAGCAAGCTGGAGCTCTTTAGATTATATAATCATACTCTTGTAAAGGTAAAGAGTGGTGGACAAAGAATTTTGTTACGTTGCCAACATGATTTTTTAATACGACTTTAGCTATGGTCTAAATTGATGCTCTGATAAAGAAATTGTAATGTTTTTTGTTTTTGTTTTCAACAAGGTGTATCCGTTATTCTCATTGGGTCCCAACCACATCTGAATATGTGCTCAGAAAATTCTTGGGGAGCAAAAAGCGAAATCTCCCGTCCATAGTATTGGGATAAAACACTTCTTAACAAAAACGACTTCATGTCTAGTGCTCGAATCTGAAACTTTTGATTAAAGATGAACACTTACCGCTCCACTACAACCTTGTTGGTGAAATTATAAAATTTTCAACATCTCATAAAAATTATCTTGAAGAGAATCAAATTATCTCGATCTGTATCCTTTTCTTGATGTGTATTTATCATAATTTACTATTGCACCTAATATACTTGAAATGGGTCGGTCGTAATTACAAATGTGGCCCACAAGACACAAATCACTTAGGGCACGTTTGGAGCTGGACTGTACTGGATAAAAAAAATATATAGCGTTTGGTGAGCGTTTTCAGCCGTACTGTAATGCACAATTTTTAGAAATAATATAGTCCAACTGCCATTTTTGAGACTCATCTAGCAGGTGGATCTCCTCTGGACTGTACTAAAAAAAATACAATCCATTATATATTAATATTCTAATACCGTTCATTATATATTAATACAGTTCAATCCAATGAATATTAAACGAGCCCTAAGTAGGCTTCTGAAGCCCATTAATTATATCTCTAACAAATACAGTATGTTAGCTTTCGTACTAGAGCAAATTACCTGATGATGCATTATGCATAATCTTTTTACAGTGATATTTGGAAGCCTTCATTTTTTTCAAAAAATGTGGATCTCCCACCCCAGGAGCCCCACACCCCGATCCAACCCGATCCGACAGGATTGTGAAGGAGTTAATCATAGTAACTCAACTGGTTTCAAAGGTTAGACCATTACCACGTTGCGCACAAGGGGCCCTCCTTTATTTCCAGATAACCCCCACTCTGCCGCTGACGGGATTCGATCTTGGCTATTTTTCCAATTATCTCTTTGAGAACCAGTTGAGCTGTCCATTCATTTTTGTTAAAACTAATGGCGGCTTTTCAAGCTTCAAAATTGAAGGGGGAAATTAAGTCCACAAAGCTTACTTTCAAAGGAAAATTGAATACTATATATATCATGCTAAATTTTAATTTCATTTATAATGTGAAGCTTTTGCCCCTTTAAATGATATATACATGCTGAGAGGAGGGACATAACTGAAATCTTCTACTATTATACAACAAGTCAAAACATATATTATATGACTTAAATTCTTTGCGGAAACAAAAACTGAGCTTATAATATAATCTCTAGGGCGAATAACCACATTCTCAACTTCTTGATCACAAGTCTACAAAATGACTACTATATATATACTCTTGCCATTGCCACTGCTGGTTGAATTTCCCCTTCTGCTATCGGCAAGAATCCTACACATTTCTGCATTACATAAAAAAAGAAAAAAGAGTTAACCAAAAGAAGATGAAAGTCCATTTCGGGTTGATTCGATTCCCCTGCTTGCCCAGGAAATGAGTTGCGTAGCGGTTACCTTAGGGTTAGTCCAGTTTTTCTTCTCTTTTCTGTTGCGTACAGTATTAATGATTTAGTTATGTATTATGGGCTGAATAATGTGTTTCAACGAATTTTAGTTTCTAAATTATAAACAACTATGGTTGTTACACTACCAAAAATGCTTACTTCTAACTATTAGTTAACCAACATTTTTCCTTCTTCTCTCCTGAAAACTAAAAATTACTTACAACTAAGACTGAAGCTGTAATTTTTTTTAATGACAGTACTAGTTTTCAAGTTAATTTGTGTGCATCTAGATTATTTGCAAGGTTTTTTTTTTGCTATCTCTCCCCAACATAAATAGTACGTAGATGTGATAGGAAATTCAAGACCTTCATTCATATCAAAATGGGAGCTCTTGAACCTACCTATAGGAGCATGCATGTAACCTTTATTTCTAATAATCGAGTTAATTTCAAGTAAAATATATCAATTAATGTCAACTCCATATATTTTTTTACTTTACTAATTACCATTCATTTTATTTTATAACGGTAGAATCAAGACAAGAAAATATTATAACATGGCACAAAAAGTGGATTCATGTAGATAAGAAGAGAACAATACCTCTCTTGATTTGAGTCCTTTCTTAATAATTCCTCCATTATTATTATTATTATTCCATTGACTTTGATCTTCTCCACTTTTACTCTGAAACATTTCTCCACTTTCACCATTATTGTTCATGCAAAGATTCATAATTTTCTCACCAATATCACTCCCATCTTTGCTTTGCATCATCAATTTCTCCACCTCCGCTTTCGGCAGCCTCAACTTCAGCCTCACGGGCTGGGCTTGAGACCTACCACCGTTGAGTGAGCTTGAAGCTGAGTTGTTATTATGATAAGACGAGTACTCTTCAGTCATAATACTGGTAGGCTTCATGATTGACAGATCGGACGTGGATCTCCGTGCTAACATTAGTGTCTCGAGTCGATCCTTCGCACTCATTTGGATCCCCGAACGGACCCTCCTCGGGTTTTTCTCTTCGGGGAATTTGGGTAATTCTACGAGAAAATAAAGTCTTTTGGACTTTAACTCTTGTTGTGGCTCCAATGGCTTTGCTCTAATCCCGAAATGCTTCACTTCTTCGGATTCTAACAATACCATCGATGGATAATTCTTCAGAACCTCGTTTGCATAAACTGGGGTTCTGAATTTCAACGTTTGTCCATCAATTTTCATCACCTTTGCTGTCTTTTTTCCTCCTAGACTGTTCCCCATTAGTAATATTTTTCTTCTTGTTTCTGTTTTGAAATTTAACACCAAAAATATGAAGGAAAAAGGCTTGTTTTGGGTTTTTATTTAGAAGCCTTTTATAGAATGTTGGCACGATAAAGAGAACAAATGGAGAGTTGGTGTAAGATAAGGACGAGGGGGTAAACAGTGTAGTTGTTTGGTAAAGAGTCAAAGAAGGAGTGCAGATTTGAAAAATACGGACACATTTTTTCTAAAGTGAGGGAGAATATAAATATTCTTTATATATTATGTAACTATTATTTTAGGGTAATTATGTAAAATAAATATTCTTATTTAATTAGAATTACAATTGTAAATACTTATATATATTGTATTAATGAAAAGACTTTAATCAAGGGAGAATTACATTATTTTATATGGTATTAGATCCAGATTCATTTCAATTCTTTGTTCACCGATGTTGGGCCTCAAGTTATATTATCCACGCTCAAGTTAACAAGGTCTGGACGCGCGGGGGAGTGTTAAAAGTTCAACATCAGATATGGAATGTGAACATGAACTTTTTATATATACTTGGACAATCTTCATCCTACAATTTAGGTTTTGAGGTTGAGTTAGACTCAAGATCTATTCATTCATGGTACCAAGTAAATATTCTCATTCAATTAGGATTACAATGGTAAACACATATATATATTGTATTAATGAGAAGACCCCAATTAAGGGAGAATTACACTATTCTACATGGTATCACAAGTCAAACTCTAGCCTCATCTCTAACCCTAATTTCGGCCTCCTCTCTACCCTAAATTCGGCGGCCCTCTTCTCACACCGCCGACAATCCCATCATCATGGATTCGACCAGCAACTCATCCCCCACCCACGAAGTCACACATCATCCTCCTCCCCCTCCGAACACCTTTCATTCAACTTTTGTCATAACAAACATCAAAAACTATATCCCTTTAGTTCTTGATGAAGAGGATGGACAATACTCATCGTGGGTCAAATTATTTCAAATACATTCATATGCTTACAACGTCCTTGATCACATTGATGCCACCACCCCTCGTACACCCGATGTAGATAATCTAACGTGGACGCGGCTCGATGATATCGTCAAACAATTGATATATGACACCATATCCAAGGATTTACTTCATACTATTATGAAGACATGCCTCAGCTCATGAATTATGGATACGACTAGAGAAAATCTTTCAAGACAACAAACATACACGTGCCGTATATTTGGAGGAACAATTCAACTACACTCGTCTTGAGAACTTTGCCAATATGTCAGACTATTATATTGAGATGAATATTCACTTTATTCGTGAGAAGGTCGATATGGATCATGTTCGGGTGTTACATGTTCCTTCTTCCTATCAGTGCACATATATATTTACTAAGGGACTTCCCCAGCAGCTATTCCTTGACTTCAGATTCAATTTGAGCGTTTGACCTTCTCCCGCTCCGACTAAGGGGTGTGATAGAGAATACATAAATATTCTCCATATATTATATAATTATTATTTTAGTGTAATTATGTAAAGTAAATATTCCATTCAATTAGGATTACAATTGTAAACACCTATATATATTGTATTAATTAGAAGACTCCAGTCAAGGGAGAATTACAATATTCTACATAAAGGTTTAAAATAATATATATATATATATATACATACACATTTATATCATCAACTCACGTTTATCTATTATAATAGATAATATATCTTATTTTTCAAGATTACAGATCACATTTATTATGAAAGCTTACCTAAAAATATTGTTTGTATCGACCTGATGGTGTAAAACATTATTTAATTGACGGTGCATGTATATAACTTAAACTCGACCTAACAATTTAGAAAAAGATTAGAGAGTAAGGAGTAGCATCTTTTGATGTGTCAATTATTGAAATTCTAGTTTTGATATATAATTAAGTGCATTTAGGTTTAACCTTTCAATTATTAATTAAAATGTGTATTTTTACTTCTTTATGTAATAAATATGTTACATATGATATATCTATTGTTTAGAATTTTATTGCCCTCAAATATAGTGTAACATTACAAACTTAACGTAACACGTATACAAGCGGGAGATGTAATGTTAATATAAGCCTTTATATTCATAAAGATTCATAAGCATAAGGACTAAAAGTAGGTTAAATTTAATTAGTTTGATATCTTTTGGAATCAAAATTTGTATTTGTTAGTATATTAGGGGTTATATATAAATTTCCGAAAAATGATTAATAAAAAGTTTTTATTTTGTTTCATTCTTTGTTTACCTTGTCTTGGTCCCTTATGTCTTGTGAGTTGCGGTCTTTCTTTTATTTTTTAATCTAATAATAGAATATGATTTGTCATATATTTGATAGCGTTGCTCATTTGCATACAAACAAAACAACAATGTACCCATATTTAATGCCAAATAATGGGATTTTGGAATTTTTACATTTGTTGGTCATTGTAAAGAATGGATCTTGGGCCTAATTCAACCCCAAAAGCTAGCTTGTAGGGTGAGGATTGTCCAAGTCCATATAAGGAGTCCATATTCTCATTCCATATCCGATGTAGGACTCTTAACACTTCCCCTCACGCCTAGACGTTGTTAACTGGAGCGTGGTATAATTTGAGGGTCCAACATCGGTGAACAAAATATTGGAATGAGTCTGATTCTGATATCATGTAAAGAATGGATGTTGGGCCTAACTCAATCCCAAAAGCTAGCTTGTAGGGTGAGGATTGTCCAAGTTCATGTAAGGAATCTATGTTCTCATTCCATATCCGATGTAGGACTCTTAACGGTCATCTTAATAATCGAATGTCGTGACATCAACTTGCTTCTTATTGTACGTCATGCAACTCGTATCCCAAAACGTATAAACGAAATTATAAAACTTGTAAATTTGCAAGTCTAATAACTAGTAAGTAACAAGTCGGATTCGAGCTTAAAAATGAAAAGTAAAATGTAGTTAAGAAACGTTTTTGTCGTTAATGATCTTACGGATTTAATCCCAAAACATGTTGTCTCGCACTATGTGCAAAACCAAAGAAAAAAACTAATAACAAGTAATATTATTCAAATCTTCGTTTTGTACTTACCTTCTTCTCATTCATATTCTATCACAATATTTAAAAGAAAAACAAACAAAAGAGGAGAAAAGGAAAAGGAGCTGAATTAAAGAGCACTGATCGATGAAAGCTCATTATGCGCAAGTCAGGAGAAGGTCGGATCACAAGAGCATTATCAGACGCAATCTTAATTTGCGTTCTCGCAGAAGCTTTCACGACTTAAACTCCTGACCTTCTGGTCACATGACAACTTTATCGTTTACTCCAAGATTCCCTTCAATTAGAGTTAGTAGAATAATTTGGAAAGCATATCACTTATTAGTAACTTAATCTCATTGCTTAATTAAATAATTAAAAATTAGTAGTGCTAGATTAATGAAAAAGACGTGCGTAAATCAAGGTGTGGATCCGTGAATTAGCAAGAGTTCTCACCATGTGCTTTTTTGACCGTATGTCTTTGTGTTAGAAATTGTCAAAACTTAATTACGCCAAACATAGACTATATATATAGCTATGACAACCTATAATATTAATAATCATTTTAATGCACGTAGAACTATGAATGCATGCAAAAATCGTTAATTATATAATCACCATGCTATTATGTAAAGGTAAAGAGGGGTGGATTGGAAATTTTGTACGAAATAATGTTACCGTCAAGAATGGATCTTGGACCCTATAATAGCTAAAAAGTAGAGGACGACAGTCTACTTTCTCAATTTCAAAGGTTATATGCGCATAACTTTAAAAAATCCCGAAAATTTAGGTGATAACCTAAGGATATTAATTACACTTTGACGTAAAAAGATAGTAACATTTTTCAAAATAGAGTTGAATTATAATTAGTATAGGAGAGGTCAAAAGTAACTTTAAAAACAACAATAGTTCGAACAAAATGCATCATTTTCGTCAATAAATTCTCAACAATGGTCTTCTAATGTTAGATTGACTTTTGTTGATTTTTAATCAAGAGTGGAGCCACGAATTCAAATAAGAGGATTTAAAAAAAATCTAATTCAACAACTCATATATATTGAGAAAAGTTCATTTTATTCTATTTACACTGTATAATTTTTTGACAAAAGGAATTCAATTTACCCCGATTTCTAGTAACACATAACTAGTTGTTATTAGTACATGTGAGTGGTAATGTGTAGAACGGAAAAATAACAATAATAACTATTTGTTAGAAATCTGAAAATGATCAAATATGAGGGTTTGCTGAGTCGATCAAATTCTTGATTTATCTTTAAGATAATATTGTCTCGTATATCCTTTCAACGGTTGTAATGACAACTTATCTCCCAAGATAAAACAGCAATCAAACAAATGAGCAAAGGAAACTCAAGTGTTTGCTTTGGAAGAAGGATCTTTGAGCGTTTGTGATTGCAAAAGATGAAGAATACTTTCAGAAATGTATTATCAAGTGTGTAAAGTATGTTTCCAAATGAGCCAATTTATGGCTTTGAATGACCAAGTAATGACCATTAGTATGGAGTTACAATTCAGCCAAGTAATGACTGAATTCAATAGCAAAATAATGAAGAGTTAATCCTCCAAAGTCAGTTCAAACGTCAGTTTTTATTCTTCTCCAACGGACTAAAAACGGTCACAGCGTCGCGACCCTGCATGGAGGCGCCGCGGCTCCAGAACTTCAGAGGCGTAGCGCCACCGCGATGCCGAAACTTCAGGGACTTGGCGTCGCGGCGCTCCAGCACCACGGTCCTTGCCGCCGCGGCCCGATACTCGTTTCATCTTTTAACATATTGTACACTTCTTTCTTCATTTACCAACGTAAAACCTACGTCATTTGGCCAATAACCGTCTATTAACTTACGTCTCAAACAATTCGTATACGTATCAATATCTCTTCCATTTAAGGAAATTATGATCCTTGGCACTATATGTGCACGTGAGTGAAAATAACATTTTCTACATGCGAGGCCCTAATTATTTGATTCGTAATTAATAGAATTAACTTTATTTCAAGTTTAATAAATATTTCCAACGGTACAAGTCCATTGACAATGAAAGCTCGATCATTATATTTTTTTCTTATATAGAACTAGTAAAGTGCCCCATAATTCTAATGTAAGTCAATAATATGTTATGTCTAATATATTTCACCTAACGTTTTTTCAAACTTCAGTGGCAATTATGTCAAACTATCAACCTCGTTGTCTAGGCGTTCCATGTGCTATATATGCCCATCCTGTTAACAAAATTCAACTCTCATCATTAGGATGGAATTTATTTGCTTACTTTGGGGGAAAAAATGCAACTTTATAAATAAATAAATAATAATAAAAAAGGAACCCAAATGTTTTTGAAAAATAAAAAAAACGAAACCACCAAAAAATAAAACAGTTTTTTTTTTGTTTTATAAGTTGAATATAGGAAGTGTAGAAAATATTCAATTTTAATATATATATATATTGGTTTATCATATATACTTGACCATTTAATTAAATTATGATGTTAAAAGTCTCACATCGGATATGAAATGAGAATATGGACTTGGACAATCCTCCCATCATAAACTACCTTTTGGGGTTGAGTTAGGCCTAAGATTCATTTTTTACATGGTATCAGAGTGAGACTCATTTCAATTATTTATTCACCGATGTTGGGCCCCCAAATTATATTGTCCACGCTCCAGTTAACAAGGTCTCGGCGTGCGGGAGAGTGTTAAGAGTTCCACATCGGATATAGAATGGGAACATGAACTCCTTATATAGACTTGGACAATTCTCCCCTCATAAGCTAGCTTTTGGGGTTGGAAAAATGAATATCATGGTGATCTTAATTAATCTAATGTGTGAACCCTTTGCCATTTGAATAATTCTTCATTTATTTTATTTAGAATTCAGATAATCAAGAACAGACTGAAAGAAAATTATTACCCAACTTTTTTCTTCTTGGATGTAGACATGTAATTTTGTCATTACACTACACTCTCTTACCTTGGGAGCAAGGCGAAATCCCTCGCTCAGGGGCCACCCTCCGAGACATTGGTGGAGGAAGGTAAATCACAGATTTCACGCCACTGGGTGGGAGCGCGATGTCTGGTGCCCACATGAGTCATCCTCACAGAAGAAATGAACTCCCACATCATGCTGTGCTCGAACTCGCTCTGTTAGCCACTGGAACCAACTGAGCTACACTCTCTTACCTAATTAGTTCTTGAAAATGAAACAGAAATTCAACCTATTAATGTAACATCGGTCATGTGAACACCTAAAAATAAGAAAAAAAAGGTATGAACACTTGACTTTGTAGGATAATTAAGTTAGTAAAAGTCAGCTAATACTATTAGTTTAGGTGAAAATACATATAGATATAGAAGATTGGTCTAGTTTCATTTAACACGAAGTTTAAGAAATAAAGAAAAAATTTTATAATATGTAATTCAAAACAAATTTTAGATATTTGTGTGATCGTAAATGATCTCATAAATAATAAAAATTAAATATAAAAAATTGCCAAGCGTTTTGGGATAAACTAATATGGAAATTAGGTCAATCTTTTTGAAACGTATGGATTAATTAATTTTGATTCTCCCCAAAGAGGTTTCTGTTTTCTCTATTGTTTGCATCTCTGTTTTCCTCTGTATTTTGTATACTATTCTTGCTTTAAAAAGATCATGTTCATAAGTATCATAACGTAAACAAAATTCCTTATCCACCACTCTTTTCTTTTGCTTAAAATGATTATTAATTATTCCCTCCATCTTAATTTATGTGGCATTTTTAATTTTTCAAGAGTCAATTTGACTAAACTTTAAAACTAAATTTGATTAGATTAACTCAATATTTTAATATTAAAATTTATATATTTTGAAAACTAAGTGAAAAGTACTATAAGTTGCAACTTTTCTCATATCAATTTGGTGAAAATACATCTTAAAATATTGATCAAAATTCATGCAGTTTGAATCTTAAAAAATACCACATAAATTGGAACAAATTGAGTATAAAAGAATGACGCTTTTTTACATTCACGTGTTTTAACTAGATTAATATTTTATAGATTGCCACGGCCAATTTTCATACTTCTAGAGGAGGTCAATGTTGGTGTAAGTTTAGATCATTAAATCCTAAAAGCACTCAATGATGATGACTAAGAATCCACTCATCCAAACCGTACGTGATTAACGTACACACTCCTAATTATGACTTAGTAATCAACCAAGTATATACACAATATATGTTCTATGTACTTATAACATAATTTTTCACTATCGTGTTATGTTGATTTTCACCATATACAAATTGATTTAATCCACGATAGTGAAAAATTATGTTATAAGTACATAGAACATGCAGAATGGCTAGTGATATCCAAGTTAAGGTTAGCAACCACGACGACAACAACAACGATGTCAGTGGAGCTAACAATATCAATAACAACAATAATGATCCACTTGATCTAACAGAGGGTGAGCATAGGAATAACCTTGTGATTTTACCCCAGGGGTCTAGAATTGACATGACATGTATTCCACCGGAGTTCGACTCACAAATAAGAGTTTGGACTCGAGCTTCCTCCCGATAAAGTAAAAGAGGTGACCAACAGCCGACTTCAAGCATAAGTTTATCAAGGAGGAGGTAACAAAGATTTTAGATATAGGTTCCATCTTGGAGGTAGAGTATCCAGATTGGTTAGCAAACGCAGTGGTCGTACCTAAAAAAAGGAAATAAATTGAGAATGTGCATAGATTTTAAAGATTTAATTAAAGCATGCCCAAACGATTCTATTCATTTGTCGCACATCGATCGAATGATTGATGCTACGGTGGGGCATGAGATGTTGAGTTTCTTGACGCATACTCCGGATACAACCAAATCAGGATGAATCCGGAGGATCAACAGGAACCTCTTTTATAACTTGCTACGGGGACTTACTGTTACAACGTAATGTCATTTGGTTTAAAAAATATTGGAGCAACATATCAACGCCTAGTTAATCGCATGTTCGAGAACTAGATAGGTAACATAATGGAGGTTTATATTGATGATATATTAGTTTAAATCCCTGGAAGCCCATTTAAAGCAATTGTAAGAAACATTTGACATACTCCAAAAGTACAACATGAAGTCGAATCCTGAGAAATGAGCTTTTGGAGTTGGATCAGGCACGTTTTGGGGTTTCTTAGTTTCAAACTGAGGAATCGAGATCAATCTGGACAATATCAAGGCTATCGAAGAAATACTGGAGGTACTTGAAGATGTGAAGGCAATGCAAAGACTCACCGGAAGGATACTACTCTGAGTAGATTTATCTCTCGATCTTCGGAAAAAAATCATCGGTTTTTCTCTTTGTTAAAAAAGAAAAATGACTTCGAGTGGACACCAAAGTATTAGCAAGCTTTGAGGGATTTGAAGAAGTACTTATCTAGTTCATCGTTGCTACATAAACCGAAGGCATATGAGCAGTTGATCCTATATCTAGCAGTGTCTGAGGTAGTCGTAAGTGCAGCTTTGGTTTAAGAAGAGAAATGTACACAATTTCCTATTTACTATGTGAGTAGAACAGTAGCTAGAGTGGAAATCAGGTATCCTCATTTAGAAAATTTGATATTAGCATTAATAACGACTGCTAGAAAATTGAGGCCATATTTTCAATGTCATCATATATGTGTGGTAACAACTTATCCGCTAAAAAATGTAATGCATAAACCGGAATTGTCTGGCAGGTTAGCCAAATTCGCAGTAGAAATTAGTGGGTATGACATATAATATAAGCCAAGAACAACTATAAAGTCTCATATTTCATAGCAGATTTTACATCCGGAATGATTTTTGAGGTGGAAAGAGAGATTATATAAACCCCAGAAGCAACGTCGGAAGTCTGGACCTTATACACGGACGGAGCTTCGAACCTGAAAGGGTCCAGACTTGGGGTAGTGCTTAAGACACATGCGGGGGATATTATTAGGCAGTCAATAAGAATTGTGAAATTAAATAATAATGAAGTCGAGTATAAGCCTATGATTGTAGGTTTAAAATTGGAAAAGAGCCTAGGAGTAGAAGTCGTCGAAGAAACATGTGACTTGCTTCTGGTTGTTAATCAAGTGAAAGGTGTGTTCGTCGTGAAAGAAGAAAGAATGCAAAAATACTAAGAAAAACTTCAAGTGTTGTTGCACCGGTTTAAAGAATGGATCATGGAACATGTTTCTCGAGAGTAAAAAAATAAGGTGGATGCATTGGAAAATTTGGGGTCATATGTGGAAGTTGATGAGTTTAATTTCGGAACAATTGTGCAACTAATAAACTCCAAAATTGATGGTGGACATGCCAAGGTGAATACAATAAGTTTGACTTGGGACTGGCGCACTAAATACATTGATTACCTTCAAGTGGAAAGTTACCTATGGATCTGAAGGAGTCAAGGGCTCTTCGAATGAAGACGACTAGGTTTTGCTTGGTTGATATCTAGTTGTACCGAATGTATTTTTATGATCCTTTATTGAGATGTGTGAGGTCCATGAGGGGACTTGTGGCAATCACTCAGGAGCAGAGTTGCTGGTCCGAAAACTTATCAAGGCCGGATAATATTGATCTCGGATGGAAGAAGACACAAATAACTTTGTCCGGTAGCGTGATGAATGTCAAAGGCACGCACTAATGATTCACTAACGACATAATTAATGCATTTTATCTTGTCAGTGTGGTCGTTCATGAAGTGGTGGAAAGATATTGTGAGACCACTTTCATGGGCACCTGGAACGGTACATTTTATTTTGTTTATGACTTACTATTTTTCTAAGTAGGTTGAAGTAAATGCCTTTAAGAAGGTTAGAGGAAAGGAAGTCATCAATTTCATTTGGAACCGCATCATTTGCCAGTTCGGCATACCAACGGAGATCATTTGTGACAATGATCGTCAATTTGTTTGGAAGTAGGTGAACGATTTTCTTGAAGTATTAAAAGTCAAGAAGATAGTGTCAATTCCGTATCACCCGAGTCCAATGGCCAAGCGAATAAATAAACAAAACATCATTCAGAATCTGAGAAAAAGACAAGAGTCAAAAGACAAGTGGAGAGAAATTTCACTGGAGGTGTTGTGGGCATACAGAACAATGCTAAAATTCAACATCGATGAAACACCATTCATTTATGGTCTGTTAGAAGTAGGTGAGCTAATCTTAAGGTCTAGCCTTGCAATCGAAGAATCGAACAACGAAGCTATGGTCGTCAAGATTGACTTAACAGATTAACATCGTGAGTTAGCATTGCTACGGTTAGTGGCTCAAAAGCAAAGGATGGGAAGATACTACAATCGGAGGACTAATCTTAGGCACTTTCAAGTAGGGGACTTGGTTATATGAAAAGTAACCATTAACACCAAAAATTCCAACGAAAGGAAATTGGGCTTGAACTAGGAAGGTCCCAACAAAGTATCAGGAATAACCGGTAAAGACTCGTACCAATTAGAAGCCAAAGATGGTCAGAAGTTTCCAAACAATTAGAATATTGCACACTTGAAGCGATATTATTGCTAAGTTATGTGTTACATTAATTATTTAAACTTTATTTGTTTTGATATTGCTAACTTTTGCAGGTAAAAAGTCAGAATCGTCATACAAAGATCGAAGACTTAGAATTAGGTCTGAAAAAATGTGATGCACTCTTTTCCCTTAGCACAATTTTTGTCCTAAAAAGAATTTTTCCTTCAAGGTTTTTAATAAGGCAACAATGTAAAGCATGTTAATAAGTAGTTAAAGATCAGACAATGACAATGGGGACTGGGAACTGCCCGGTAGTGAAAGGCAAATAATGTTTGAATTTTCATGCTTTGAATATAAATACTAGAGGACTGCCATACCCGCAGTAAAAAAGTTCAGAATGAAGGAATTCGATTTTCAGAATTGAAAAATTCGAAGTTTTTTTTTATATTTTTAAGATTGTGAACATTTGTAAGGGTTGAAAGATCAAATAAATCTTGCTCAAGTAGTGTTAATATTATGACAAATTATGTAAAGGCAAAAATATAGAATGAATCTTCCCCAGTTGTTTGACCGAAGTAAAATTTGAATGAAATTACACTTTATCATAAATTTGCCTCCGTTTTCTTGTTGAAAGTTTATCTACATATTCTCATCTCCAGACAATTGATAAAGTCATTAGGCTTACAAGCTAACAAATTTATGAAGTCCTTAACTGGAGATTGTCTTCATAAAAGCATCCGGAATAAAATTAAGTAATGTTTCAAAAACATGCTTCTAAGGCACTAGATCAAATGAATCTAGCCTATTCTTAAAGTCACTTGAGTTGTTTAAAAGTTTGGAATAAATGAAGCTCTAACATTCATGCCTGAAATGAATAAGAGACGTCTTATTCATAAGCATAAAAATAAGATCCTTATATTTAGTCATTAAATGACCCAAAACCGGAAAGAATTGCTCGGTATGAAGCAAACTAAAGTAAAAGTTTGTATTAAAAATTTGATCAAGTTATTTTTAAGATCGGAAGAACTTTCATCCGATTCGACACAAACTAAGTGATGGGTTGTTTAAGTAAAACTCTGAACTCTGAGGAAATTAGCCTGACTTGGATAGAAAAGTTTATTTAGCTAAGTTATTAAAAATTAGAAAATAATAACGGATGCGGAAAGATAGAAAAATTATAATCGAGACGGATGAATGATTGAAACATATTCACTCATAAACAGAGTCGGAAAAACGGCCATAGCAAAGTCACACAAAAAGGAAAGAAAGAAAAACAAAGGCATGTAAGCCTGACGTTCAGTATTCAGAGTCCTCAGGTCATCCACAAAATTATCGCCATTAAGCTTGCGTAGGCTCTCAGTTAGAGGTCTTTTTCTTCGGCAATATTATCGTCTATCTCCGAGATCACATCTCAAGCCTACTCTAAAGTGAATCTTCGAACATTTCAAGTTATGTACTCGATCCTTAGCACTTTCTGGACCACCTCGACCTCTACATCGGTCAGATATTGGTCTCGTTCGGCCAAGGATTGAGTGAATTGGCCTGAAATTTATGCATTCCTTTAGGCAGAAGCCTTGAGCTCATTTCTCAACTCTTCGATGGTTTGAGCTTGTTGGTTGGACTGTTCATGAGCCACCTTTAGAGCAGTCTATTTGGAAGCTCTCTCTGCATCAATCTCGGCAAGCTCTGTGTCGAGACGATCGATTTCGGCGTTAATAAAATCTTCCTTTTGCATAAGGTAATGCCGGACCTCTTTTTGATCCTCGAGCTCTTGAGTTAATGCTTGGACATCATTGTAGAGTTCATCATTTTCCCTGTCTAAAACATTGTTTTCTTCGTTAGTGAGCTCGAGGTCATTCACATCCTGAAGATAATCGCTTTTGACACGGTCCAATTATGCCTTAATAGAGGGCAAATCACCGGCCTACAACAATTGGGCTTCTTTCTGCTGAAGGACCTCTTTGAGGTACTGATCGGTGTATTTTATATACACTTTTTGAGTCATTTTTAGTTAGTATTTTACTCATTTTGTTTATGTTTAGTATAGTATTAGGGTCGTTTTCCTTTCTTTTGTGTCACAGCGGTCAGAAATGGAGAAATGACGAAAAGAAAAGAAAATGAGCTTAATTGAGATGGAATTGCACACAAAAAGGGCCAAGAAATGAAGTCTAAGAAGTTCCGGGAATTATAGAGGAAATCAGACGAAGTTCGGATGAGAAAAAGACGACGAAACAGAATCACTTTGAAAACGTCACCGGAGCGCGGCGCTGGCAGCATGCCATGGCTGAAGTCTTGAAAGACCGAAAGTTTCTGATTTTCGGTAGTACGCTGATGCATAGGCGCGTAGCCGACGCTGAATTTATGAAGTTTGGGCCGAATTTGACATGTTTTCAGAACCCTAAAGGGATTAATTTTCCTACCTGAAGGGATAACTTTTCCTACCTAAAGGGATAACTTTTCCTACCTTAAAACCCTTACCTAAAAGGATTTTAATAACTTTTCCTACTTACATCATTAGAAGAATTATTCATTCTCCATTCCACCATTCACCTTTCTACATCCATCCATCCACCACTCCATCTTGTAAATATTCCACAACACAACCCTTGGATGCTAGAAGGCTTGGAGTCTCGTTCTTAAGTAATTTCCTTTCCTTTTCTTGTTTTTATTTCAATTTTATGAAGAACATGGAATTAGTTCTTGTCATGTCAATGGCTAGGAACTAATTCCTCTATAGGGCTTTCCATGTTGAATCTCTAGAAATTTATGTTATGATTTAATGCATGCTTATGGTTATTCTTCGTGTTGTTGAGATCTATTCAATAATTGAATTGAATGCTTGGTAGTTAATTGACAACTAATTATCACTATATGATTTCTAATCAGACTCCGAAAGGAGGGGATTGTGAATATGCTGTAAGTTGGGTAGACATTCTTGGATTGGGGATGAAAATACCTCAATTATTTATGTAGCGTTAACGAGAGGCTTAACAACCCTAATTTTACGCATTGTGCGTGACGGTTAACTAGATTCTTATTCTTAATCCTCCTATAGAGTTATCCTTATCACCGAAAGGTAGGTAAGGTGCAATACTGGGGTTGAGTGTTTATATAACCCTAACGGGAGTATAAAACGATTTAGTAAACCTGCTTTCTCCAAAAGAAGAAGACCATAAGCTATTGCATTAATAAGTAACATAAGCGGATAGTGAGGCGACGTGGAAGCCTTATTATCATCACAACTGAAGTAAACTCATAGTTAAATTAGTCTTTATAATTCATAGTTATAAACCACAAACTCAATTATCAATTTACCAAATAGATACCAAAAGATAGATAGTTGGTACTTGAACCCTAATCCTTGTGGACGATATTCGGTCTTGCTAAGACTATATTACTTGTCACGATAACGTGCACTTGCGTTTAAGTGTGTGCATCTTTTCGCGCATCAAGTTTTTGGCGCCGTTGTCGGGGATTAGGCATAGTTCAATATCAATTTTATCTATTTTTAATTTCTAATTTGGTTTTTATTTTTGTTTCTTTAAATTATTTGTTTTATTTTCTTTTCTTTTGAAAAAAAAACAAGTGTGCCGTGATTCGTTGTTGGTTTTGATTTATCTCAGGGATCCTTAAGACATGGATTTCTATTGTCAATATGATAGAGCTCCAACCATAGAGGAAGAGAGGGAGGAATTACGAGAAGCCATACTCAGTTTCGCTAGGTATCAAACTCAGTTCATGGACGAAACGAAATTGGCAATGAAGAAGTTGGAACTGCAAATAGGAGAACTCGCAGTCATTTTGAACAACGAACAACAAATTGAGGAGCCTGAACCACACCCAACTATTGAGGAATCTGGTGAGATAGTTGGTGTAGAGAAGGAAAATATTGCAGAGATCCAATTATTCACCTTCTTGGATTCTGTGGAAATTCTTTTTCCTGCACATATTACAGAAGAAACACCACTAGCTATCACTGTTGCACCCCAATTAGGAATCCCATACCATCAAGGGCACCCCCTAGAGTTGAGAGATGTAGGGAATTTCACTGATCCCTACATTAGAGAGAGCCTAAAAGACAAGCATATCTTGTGTACTTGGGGGATAATCGTATATTTGAGGCCCTTGTTTGAAGCAATTGATGTAGTTGAAGTGAGACCTGCAACAATAACTCTGCGGATTGCAAGCAGTTCGCAGAAGCATCCAATGGGCACTCGTAAAGGTTAAAGGCGTCCGACTAAAAGACGTTAAAAATGACTTGTTGGGAGGCAACCCAATATTTTTAATTATGTTATTTTAATTTCTCTTTATTTTATTTTATTTTGTCTTGAAACGATCTCACGGTCTTGGGTTCTTGTTTTGTTGTTGGATGACAGGTGGATCGAAAATGAAATCGAGAAAAAGAGCAACAACGCCGAAAAAGAAAAGCGATCGCCGCCGCTCTCGAATCGCGCCGGAACTCAGAGCCACCAGACTAGCAGCTGTGGCGCCGCTGAATCTCGAGGCGGCGCCTGAACTTCAGAGGACCATATTCCATGCAAAATCCAGAATTCCTCCTCCTAGACCTCCGTTATGACCGATGTGTTGTGTCAGTAAGTTGTCACTAATTTTTTTTTTAGTCTTGCACACATTGGGGACAATGTGTGATTTAAGTTTGGGGGTATGTTTTATTGTTTTTTAGTCTTGTTGAATTATTTTGTGTATTTTTGAGTCATTTTTTTAGTCATATTTTTTTTTAAGATCATGCATGCTGTAGTTACTTGAATTGCCTAGTGAAGTAAGGTTGAATAATGTAATGGAATTAGAAGCAACCATCTAAACACTTAGGTTAGATATGCCAAAAACTCATGAAATCTGTCTATTGGGAGTATCTTGCTTGATTTGTGCATTGTTAAAAGATTAAAACCTATGTGTTATGATTGCTTGCTATTTGAGGCGAAATAGTTAGGATATGCATGTTAGGGAGATGACTCAGGAATTTCTTTGTTAGCCAATTCTTACCACTCTTTTTTATCCCTAACTTTAAAAATATCCCTAGTCAGCCCCATTGAGCCTAAAAACATGAAACTTTTTCTTTGACACCATATATTCCTACAATTGTTCCATAAGTAAAAATGTGAAATAGTTGGAATAAATTGTGTTTAAAAAAAAAAGACAAAAAGAGTGAATAAGTTTGATGCCTCCCAATGAAAAAGTAATAAGAAATAGGCAAAAGCCTAAGTTTGGGGGTGCTTGTTATTATGATACACTTCACTCTCCCAAAACAAAAGAAGTGAAAGATAGATTTGAAGTGAAGAAAAGAATCAAAAGAAAAAGGAAAACACTGAAAAGCTAAAGAGCTTATGGTACACAAAAGAATGAGCCTAAATGCCTATTTTTACCTACCCGTGCCTAAGCCTACATTACAACCCTTAAAAGTCATGAAGATCTCTTAGATGCATAGCCATGATTAGTGGAGAATAGCAAGTAAACATGCGATAGGAATTTTGAAATTAACATGCATGATTCAGTATTTGACTTCCATTAAGCATGATAAAAATGAGTTTGCGAAATATCTAGCTTAATGTGTTTAGAATGCTGAAATTTCATGCCATATGTTCCTGCATATTATTCTACTAATCTTCATGTTTTTCCAAGTAGCACCAATGCAGCAAAGTGATCAATGTCATTGAGTCTTTTATTTTTCATTTCCTTGAGTCTGTATTTCTTTCTTTTGATCTTTGCTCGAGGGCGAGCAAAGGTTAAGTTTGGGGGTATTTGATCGGTGTATTTTATATACACTTTTTGAGTCATTTTTAGTTAGTATTTTACTCATTTTGTTTATGTTTAGTATAGTATTAGGGTCGTTTTCCTTTCTTTTGTGTCACAACGGTCAGAAATGGAGAAATGGCGAAAAGAAGAGAAAATGAGCTTAATTGAGATGAAATTGCACACAAAAAGGGCCAAGAAATGAAGTCTAAGAAGTTTCGGGAATTATAGAGGAAATCAGACGAAGTCCGGACGAGAAAAAGACGACGAAACAGAATCACTTTAACGTCAGGAACGCGGCGCTGGCGGCAGCCTTGCGCTAAAATCTTGAAAGACCGAAAGTTTCTGATTTTCAGGTAGCCGGCTGATCTGCAGTCGTGGCGCCGACGCGGGAATTTATGAAGTTTGGGCCGAATTTGACATGTTTTCAGAACCCTAAAGGGATTAATTTTCCTACCTAAAGGGATAACTTTTCCTACCTAAAGGGATAACTTTTCCTACCTTAAAACCCTTACCTAAAAGGATTCTAATAACGTTTCCTACTTACAAATCCCTAACCCTTCACCAAAATGATTTTTTGGCTATAAATACTCTACATCATTAAAAGAATTATTCATTCTCCATTCCACCATTCACTTTTCTACATCCATCCATCCACCACTCTATCTTGTAAATATTCCACAACACAACCCTTGGATGCTAGAAGGCTTGGAGTCTCGTTCTTAAGTAATTTCCTTTCCTTTTCTTGTTTTTATTTCAGTTTTATGAAGAACATGTAATTAGTTCTTGTCATGTCAATGGCTAGGAACTAATTCTTCTATAGGGCTTTCCATGTTGAATCTCTAGAAATTTATGTTATGATTTAATGCATGCTTATGGTTATTCTTCTTGTTGTTGAGATCTATCCAATAATTGAATTGAATGCTTGGTAGTTAATTGACAACTAATTATCACTATATGATTTCTAATCAGACTCCGAAAGGAGGGGATTGTGAATATGCTGTAAGTTGGGTAGACATTCTTGGATTGGGGATGAAAATACCTCAATTATTTATGTAGCGTTAACGAGAGGCTTAACAACCCTAATTTTACGCATTGTGCGTGACGGTTAACTAGGTTCTTATTCTTAATCCTCCTATAGAGTTATCCTTATCACCGAAAGGTAGGTAAGGTGCAATACTGGGGTTGAGTGCTTATATAACCCTAACGGGAGTATAAAACGATTTAGTGAACCTGCTTTCTCCAAAAGAAGAAGACCATAAGCTATTGCATTAATAAGTAACATAAGTGGATAGTGAGGAGACGTGGAAGCCCTATTCTCATCGCAACTGAAGTAAACTCATTAGTTAAATTAGTCTTTATAATTCATAGTTATAAACCACAAACTCAATTATCAATTTACCAAATAGATACCAAAGGATAGATAGTTGGTACTTGAACCCTAATCCTTGTGGACGATATTCGGTCTTGCTAAGACTATATTACTTGTCACGATAACGTGCACTTGCGTTTAAGTGTGTGCATCTTTTCGCGCATCAGGTACCAAATCTCTTGGTCTTGGGCGTCAAGTTACCCCCGAGGTCTGCATTCTAATCGATACATCGGATGAATCCTTCATTGACTAAACTAGATGACTACAAAAATGTGTTCCAAGTCCTAGTTAGGATATGCTAAGGAAAGAAATCTCAAGTATAAGAGTAAATAATGAAGGAGATTACATACCCGATTAGAAGCATGCATGCCCTCGTTCAAGAGGCACTGTCAGGATACATTATTCATTTTCTCCCTATTGGACTCCGACATCAGAGGCCTCAAATAGCTGGAAACCCCGACTAGCGGGGATAAGAAATTTGTATCCTCGAGGAAAGAGATGGTTGTAATTCTCATTCTCCTCAAATCCACACTTAGAGCCGAAAATATTCTCACAAATTTGGATTGAGATATGGTGTGGTACCTCGGTGTTCGGGATGATTTGGAAAGCTTTTTTGGAATGGTTAGGTGAGCAAACTCAGAGTAGTTCATTAGCGAAATCGGGCTTGCGTGAAGGAGGAGTTGAAGTTAGCCAACCTGTTATACCCCGTATTTCCAGAGTATGTATGCGAGGACGTACGTACGAGAATACGGCAGAAAGATTGGAAAGGAAGAAAGAGGTGATTTTTTTTCCACGGAAAAGTTTCCGGTTTTTGTGAAGGAAAAAGGTTCGTTAATGGGAATTGGATTCCCAGATTTGGTATTCGGACTTCCTGGAATATTAGAGAATTATGGAATTTTATTTTCGGAAATGGTCACGTGGGGCCCACGGGAGAAATTCTGATTTTGTAGGGCCAGCTTTGTTTTGAGATTTTGGCCATTGTGGATTTTTGGAAGATGTTTTATTTTGGGCAATAGGAGGGTGACACGTGTCACCCCGCCAGTGGCTTAGCGAAATGACATTTGTCAACACCGTTAGAGTCGTTTTTGACGAAGCGTTTTGCGTAGCTTGCGAAGGAAAATTCCGGCTATGTCATTTAGTATTTTTGCGGATTTTTCCGAGAGGCGAAATGTTTTGGACCAACGAGAGGGCAACACTTGGCACCCTCTCGTTTGGTGGACTTGAGGCGGAATTAGGGTAGAATGGATGGGCAAGTTGTGGTAGATATTTGTGTAGATATTTGTGAGGATTTGTGGAGTAGGGTTAGGGTGCACTTGGCTTGATCTTGGCCTTACACTTGCCTTGCACATGGCTTGATCTTGGTCGTTGGTTGGCTTTTGGTTTTCTATAAATACCCGCGGCTCAAGACTTCATTCATCCAAAAATGTTCCAAGTCTTGCTATCCTTCCCTCTCCTCTTGTTTGACTCTCGTCCAAGAGCCCCCCCCTCCCTAGTAAAGGCCCTTGGCCGAGAAACCCTCCCTTTGAGTGGCCTTGTGGCGAGAGGTTCCTCCCTCACAGTGGTGTGGCCAGCCTACCCCCGTAGAAAGTTGTCTTCCAAGTATTGTTGTAATGCCCAAATACCTTAGCCTTGTACCTTGTAGTATTCCAAAGATACCTCTATCGTAGAGCAGGAAATACTACCTTTTGTCCTTTAGTCTCAAACCGAAACCACTAAGGAAATCTTCATAGTTGGTTGAAGTATTTGAGTGGAAGTTGGTTAGAACTTCTAAGGGTTGTTTGGAGCGGATTGGAGCGCGGAGTGGAGCTAAACCTTGCTCGGGATCGACATTATAACTTGGATAATTTTGGGCTTGTCGAGGTAAATATTCTTGTTCCTTATTGTAATTGGAGATTACATATTGTAGGAATATATAGTTGAGGTATACTATATATAGAATCAACATTATTGTGCGTGATGTCTTTTGACTTAAGCACGAATTTAAAGAAAAGAATCGAACTGTAATTACATGGATCGTATTGCGATGAGCTTGTGTAGTATTATTCTTGAGTAGAATTGTACACGTCGGTTAGGCGTGTAAACCACACTGGTTGGCTTGGTGGCCAGGCCTCGATAGAGAGAGGAGATTTCTGTTGTTGGGAGAGTCTTTGGAATTTTACGTGAGAAATGGAACCTTGTGTTTTGAGGTTAATAGAAGTTGTGGCCTTTTTAGGTGAAAGTACTAAGAGTAGCGTATTCTACTCGAGGAGTGGAAAGGGCTAGCAAGGTTGTAGTACTTGGAGCATTTTGCTTATTGTCGATAAATCGTCGCGAGGTATGTGAACCTCTTCCTATCTTTTCTAGCATGATTGTTGTGAACTATGTAGTACGGTGACGTACATGTGCTAAGTGATTTGGTTGGTTTAAAACATAGGGTGTTATAATAGCTTTATGGGAAGTTAGTTATAACGACCTTATGTAATAGAAAATCGTTTACTGAGGATAGAAGTTAAGAGACAACATCATATAAGATAAGAGACATAACTTATTTGTTTTAATGTGGATGTTTGTGTGAAACCTCATTCGTGAGTAATGAGTACTTGGTTTTAAAGGGATAATGTTTCTTGATTTGGGAATCGTAATGTGTATCTACAGACCACTGCTTAGTTAATATAGGAAAATGTCTTGAAGCATGATGTGTTGTATTAATACCAGTAGAAACCTACATCTGCATAGAAGCTAAGATGAGACAAAATGATATTACATTTTCTAGATCATGGTCTTTGTAATAAGATCGTTATAAACAAGAATAAACTACTCACGTATATGACATATGTTACTCAATTGTTCTAAAAGGAATCAGTGATTAAGTTTGGGAACTATGAAACCATTTGAAAATGAGAAGCTTGAGTAATTGAAACTAGGCAAGCCGAACTTAGGAAAGAATGTTGTTACTTGATTTTGAAAAGGAAGGTGGGTTGGTCATTCTAATACTACGGTATCGGGTGACTTTATAAAAGTAATGGATCTCTTTTAAAGAACTTAACGTATGTAGTACTTTGGGGTTAAAAACCCGACTTTGGCATAAAATGAAAGTACTTTGAGTTGTGTGAAACTTGCCTATGCTTGTTGTTGTGAAACTTGCCTATGCTTGTTGTTGTGAAACTTGCCTATGCTTGTTGTTGTGAAACTTGCCTATGCTTGTTGTTGTGAAACTTGCCTATGTTTGTGATGATAGCCTTTATTGTACAAGCGTTGTGTTTTACGTGTTACGCGTCTCGATAGAGGTCGGTTGGTAGTTGAGAACTTACTTGGGCGTCTTGGCGGTGGCGGAGAAATTCCGCAGTGCGTTCGCTGATAGTATTATTGTTGTTAATCGCTTTGGACATACCGACACGATCGTGGCGCACGGGTATGCTTCCATTTTGGTTAAGGTCTTGTGGTTAATCGCTTTGGATATCTCGACACGATCGTAGCGCGCGGGTATGTTTCCATTTTGATTATCGCCTTGTGATTTCCTTTTGGACATACCGACACGATGCGTAGCGCGGGTATCGTCCATTTGGAATCTGTCTATTGTTTCCCTTTGGACATCGACACGATCGTGGCGCGCGGGTATCGTCCATTTGGAAAGTTGTCTTATTGTTTCCCTTTGGACATCACGACGATCGTAGCGCCGCGGGTATGCTTCCATTTGGATTCTTTGTCTTGTTGTTATCATATCATCATTTGCCGTGATGAGGAAAGGTATTCCACGGGCATGATTGATGTTGTGGCGTGAGACCACGACTTGATATAATCATTATATGTGGTGTCTTGTAGTTTGGCTATCATACATGTCTCACCTTTGTATGGCGTTATGATTTCATTCTGACATTATGCGATTTCACATACTTGGTACTGTTATCGACCTCCTTCGGGGCTGCGTTCATGCATGGTAGAATACATCGATCGTGGATCCTCGCCATGAGATCACGATTTAGCGCATTGTAAGCTCCGTTTCTCCGAGGCTTATCTTTTGGTATGTGTTCCCGAGTTGTAGGTTCTTGTACATTCGGGGTATGGCGAGAGCCACTGTCCGTCATAGTCATTAAGATATCTTAAGTGCAGTAATCTTGTTGTGGCGGGGTTGTAAAAGGATTAAAGCTGCTCGTGTTTTATATAGATACTAAGGCAAGCTGTTTTGGTTGCCTATTCATTTATTATATCTCTTGTTAAATGACTCATGTTTTATGTTCCGCTGATTTTCTCGATGTATGTATCACTAGGGTGCCGGAGTAAGGCACGATCCACGGCGATTTTGGGGTGTGACATAGTGGTATCGAGCGATTAGTCCTCGGAAAGTGTCTACAGACCGTGTCTAGTAAGTCTTGATTATTGGTGTGTTGTGCACACATCTATAATCGTGAGGCTATAAGACATTTAGGATTGGTTTCCATTTCTTCTCATTACGAGATCGTGCCTTAGAAGTGTGTTGTGAGTTGGACCCTCCGACGTATCTCGTTTTACGATTATGCCTCGCGCAAGCAGCGAGCCGAGAAGGGCAAGCGGCCGAGGAGGCGCTAGTGAGATCTGAGAGGAGTTCGAGCGCGAGCGATCGATGAGCAGTGCTTGACGGCGAGTTCGCGGCGCGCCCGGCCAGCGAGTTTAAAGCGGCGATGGCTGCGAGACTCTGATACTGAGCCTCGGTCCACCGATGCAGGCGAGGAGATGGGTCGCGAGATGGCGATTATTGGCGGTCGTGGCAGATATGAGATAAGTGGATCACGGCGGTTCGATTCGATAGCAGATGGTTCACCCCAGAAGATAGTTTGAGGCTACGGGACTTTTCGAGTTGTAGCGCGAGTTTTACTGGTCGAGGCACGAGGATGATCCGCGAGTTCATCCGGCGATTCTGACGGATCACGGGTGATCAAGGCTTGAGACCGAGTCGTGACCTTTGGTTCGCGTCAATTTGCGTGATACCGCGATCGATTGGTTTGATTCATGGGAGCTTTCCGGGAGAGCATGCACCTCCAGCAGTATGGGATGAGTTTTGGGGCTTTCTCACGCACTTCTTGCCTCCGCATGAGAGGCACGGGTCCGGCAGTTCTTATTGCGAGACAGAGGCGCGACCGTCGGGAGTACAATGTCGAGTTCGATTCTTTGGCTCGATATGTCCCTGCGCTAGTTGCAGATATGGAGGATAGGAGTGCATCGCCACGTCACCGCTAGATGATTATATGGCCGAGTCTTGTGCGGGTGTTTCTCTTCACCGGCATGGACATTGCCCGCACGCAGCTCATGCACTAGGATGTGAGGCACGGAGAGGGTCGACGGAATGACTGGATCGTGAAGAGGAGGCCGGCGAGGTCCTTTGGTGACTTTCGAGGCGGACCGCCTCAAAGAGCTAGTTATATACCCCCACCGATCTGAGTGGTCCTCCACCGTCTTGAGGAGCGGTCGGGGCTCCGAGGTTCAGATTTTGGCGAGCGGGGGTGTTAACCAGCTGAAGCCACCTCTACCTCGTTGTGACCGTTGTGGTAGACTCCATTCTGGAGAGTGTCGTGCTAAATTGGGAGTTTGTTTTGCATGCGGCCAGCAGGGCCATTTTTCGGCGAATCTGTCCAGCCAAGGAAGCGCGGATGTTACGACTCGACCTTCGGGATCGTGCTGGTTCATCACCTTCATGCTATCGCCTGCAGGGCAGGCCTATGATTAGAGTGGAGCTGTAGCTTCAGGTATATCCTTACCCCTCTAGAGTTTTGGTATGCTGTTACGATGATCTCATTATTATGTGCTATGTACGAATAGCGTTGTGTTAATTTTGAGTTAGAAAACATGGTTAGTTAGGAGGATAAGTATGGGGGCATGGTAAGTGTGAACCCTAGACTATGTCACGATTAAGACCTTAGAGGTAAGGTCGTCTTGTGTAAAAGATTCGTTTATATTTGACCTTTATCGAGTCGTAGTATACGTGGGATTTTATTTTGTGTGATAAGTCCGTGGGTAGTGTGAGATGGAAGTGGTAGCTTTCATGATTTGAAATGGGTAAGATTGTTAGTGTCGGAACAAGTGTTGGGCGATTGTGGGTCGGGTTGATGGCGCTCGCGTCGACCGTGCGATTTTGGGTGGGTCGATTCGGGTGGTCGCCGGTGGTAGGGTCACGAGGGTGCTAGGCAGAGTTTAGACGACCATCGTATGAGTTTGTGGATGTGTTCGACCGAATCGTTCGTGAAGGCGGTAATGGCCTTGGGGATATTACGGCTAGTAAGGCGACCAAGTTTGGAGTGGTGACTCCAAAGTTTTGGAAAGCAGGCGATGACTAAAGTGTGGTACGTATACTAGAAGAGTTCATGTGTTCGAGAAGGGCACGACGAGTAAGGAATGAGGAGAACGTGTGTGTTTTATAGGCCAAGCTGTGGCATTGGCAATTTGTAAGAAGAGCTTCATCGATATCCGTCTGGTGAAGGAACATTAGGGACGAATTTTTCTAAGGAGGGGAGAATGTTATACCGTATTTCCGGAGTATGTATGCGAGGGCGTGCGTGCGAGAATCTGGCGAAAGATTGGAAAGGAAGAAAGAGGTGATTTTTTCCACGGAAAAGTTTAGGTTTTGTGAAGGAAAAAGGTTCGTTAATGGGAATTGGATTCCCGATTTGGTATTCGGACTTCTGGAATATTAGAGAATTATGGAATTTTATTTTGGAAATGGTCACGTGGGGCCCACTGAGAAATTCTGATTTTGTAGGGCCCACTTTGTTTTTGAGATTTTGGCCATTGTGGATTTTTGGAAGATGTTTTATTTTGGGCCAATAGGAGGGTGACACGTGTCACCCCGCTAATGGCTTAGCGGAATGACATTGTGCACCTTGGTTAAGTCGTTTTTTGTGAAGCGTTTTGCGTAGCTGCGAAGGAAAATTCGGCTATGTCATTTAGTATTTTTGCGGATTTTTCGAGAGACGAAATGTTTTGGACCAACGAGAGGGCAACACTTGGCACCTCTCGTTGGTGGACTTGAGGCGGAATTAGGGTAGAATGGATGGGCAAGTTGTGGTAGATATTTGTGTAGATATTTGTGAGGATTTGTGGAGTAGGGTTAGGGTGCACTTGGCGATCTTGGCCTTACACTTGCCTTGCACATGGCTTGATCTTGGCCGTTGGTTGGCTTTTGGTTTTGCTATAAATACCCCTTGGCGAAGACTTCATTCATCCAAAATGTTCCAAGTCTTGCTATCCTGCCCATCTCCGCTTGTTTGACTCTCGTCCAAGTGCCCCCCCCTACCTAGTAATGGCGCTTGGCCGAGAAACCCCTGCCCCTTTGGGTGGCCTTGTTGCCGAGGTTCCTCCACTCCTGGTGGTGTGTGAGCCTACCCCCTTGGTAGAAAGTTGTCTTCCAAGTATTGTTGTAATGCCCAAATACCTTAGCCTTGTACCTTGTAGTATTCCAAAGATACCTCTATACGTAGAGCAGGAAATACTACCTTTTGTCCCTTTGGTCTCAAACCGAAACCCTAAGGAAATCTTCATAGTTGGTTGAAGTATTTGAGTGGAAGTTGGTTAGAACTTCTAAGGGTTGTTTGGAGCGGATTGGAGCGCACGGAGTGGAGCTAAACCTTGCTCAGGATCGACATTATAACTTGGATAATTTTGGGCTTGTCGAGGTAAATATTCTTGTTCCCTTATTGTAATTGGAGATTACATATTGTAGGAATATATAGTTGAGGTATACTATATATAGAACTGAACATTATTGTGCGGCAATGTCTTTTGACTTAAGCCTGAATTTAAAGAAAAGAACTGAACTGTAATTACATAGGACTGTATTGCAGTAGACTTGTGTAGTATTACTGAGTAGAATTGTACACGTCCGGTTAGACGTGTAAACCCCCCCCTGGTTGGCTTGGTAGCCGGCCTCGATAGAGAGGAGGAGATTTCTGTTGTTGCGGGGAGAGTCTTTGCCGAATTTTCTGTAGAGAAATGGAACCTTGTGTTTTGAGGTTAATAGAAGTTGTGGCCTTTTTAGGTGAAAGTACTAAGAGTAGCGTATTCTACTCGAGGAGTGGAAAGGGCTAGCAAGGTTGTAGTACTTGGAGCATTTTGCTTATTGTCGATAAATCGTCGCGAGGTATGTGAACCTCTTCCTATCTTTTCTAGCATGATTGTTGTGAACTATGTAGTACGGTGACGTCATGTGCTAAGTGATTTGGTTGGTTTAAAACATAGGGTGTTATAATAGCTTTATGGGAAGTTAGTTATAACGACCTTATGTAAGTGAAAATGGTTTACTGATGTTAGAAGTTAAGAGACTTGATCTTATAAGATAAGAGACTTAACTTATTTGTTTTAATGTGGATGTTTGTGTGAAACCTCATTCGTGAGTAATGAGTACTTGGTTTTAAAGGGATAATGTTTCTGATTTGGGAATCGAATGTGTATCGACAGCACCAACTGCGGCGTTAATAAAGGAAAATGTATTGAATAATGATGTGTTGTATTAAAACCGGTAGAAACCTCCATCTGCATAGAAGCTAAGATGAGACAAAATGATATTACATTTTCTAGATCATGGTCTTTGTAATAAGATCGTTATAAACAAGAATAAACTACTCACGTATATGACATATGTTACTCAATTGTTCTAAAAGGAATCAAGTGATTAAGTTTGGGAACTATGAAACCATTTGAAAATGAGAAGCTTGAGTAATTGAAACTAGGCAAAGCTGGAACTTAGGAAAAGAATGTTGTTACTTGATTTTGAAAAGGGAGGTGGGTTGGTCATTCTAATACTACGGGTATCGGGTGACTTTTATAAAAGTAATGGATCTCTTTTAAAAGAACTTAACGTATGTAGTACTTTGGGGTTAAAAACCGGACTTTGGCATAAAATGAAAGTACTTTGAGTTGTGTGAAACTTGCTATGCTTGTTGTTGTGAAACTTGCCTATCTTGTTGTTGTGAAACTTACTATGCTTGTTGTTGTGAAACTTGCCTATGTTTGTGATGATAGCCTTTATTGTACAAGCGTTGTGTTTACGTATTCTGGCGTCTCGATAGAATTCGGTTGGTAGTTGAGAACTTACTTGGGCGTCTTGCGGTGACGGAGAAATTCCGCAGTGCGTTCTGTTGATAGTATTATTGTTGTTAATCGCTTTGGACATCACGACCGCGATCGTAGCGCGCGGGTATGCTTCCATTTGGTTAAGGTCTTGTGGTTAATCGCTTTGGATATCGACCGCGATCGTGGCGCGCGGGTATGTTTCCATTTTGATTATCGCCGTGATTTCCTTTTGGACATCACGACACGATCGTAGCGCGCGGGTATCGTCCATTTGGAATCTTTGTCTATTGTTTCCCTTTGGACATCTTGACACGATGCGTAGCGCGCGGGTATCGTCCATTTGGAAAGTTGTCTTATTGTTTCCCTTTGGACATACCGACACGATCGTGGCGCGGGTATCTTTCCATTTGGATTGCTTTGTCTTGTTGTTATCATATCATTGCCGGCGGTGAGGAAAGGTATTCCACGCATGATTGATGTTGTGGGCGTGAGACCACGACTTGATATAAGCTATATGTGGTGTCTTGTAGTTTGGCTATCATACATGTCTCTGCTTTGTATAAGCGTTATGATTTCATTTCTGACATTATGCGATTCACATACTTGGTACTGTTATCGACCTCCTTGGGCTGCGTTCATCTGCGCGGTAGAAGTACATCGATCGTGGATCCTCGCCATAGGATCAGTTGCCGCATTCGAGTGAAGCTCCGTTTCTCGAGGCTTATCTTTTGGTATGTGTTCCACGAGTTGTAGGTTCTTGTACATTCGAGGGTATGGCGGGCCCTGTCCGTCATAGTCATGATATCTTAAGTGCATGTAATCTTGTTGTGGCGAGTTGTAAAAGGATTAAACTGTTCAGGTTTTATATAGATACTAAGGCAACTGTTTTGGTTGGCCTATTCATTTATTATATCTCTTGTTAAATGACTCATGTTTTATGTTCCGCTGATTTTCTCTGATGTATGTATCACTAGGGTGCCCGGAGTAAGGCACCAGTCACGGGCCCGATTTTCGGGGTGTGACACAACCGCTCCTCATCCGTGGCTTCATTGTCATCCTCGATGATGATGGGGACTGGCTCGGCGGCTGGTGACATGGTGGCATAAGTTGGTATGGCAGATATTGGCGCAGCAGCTTCGACAATAATATTTTCTTTATCTCTGGTGGGAATATCATCTACTGGAGTGGTGATAGTTTTCCTCACCCAAACATTATCTAGGGAGATGTCGGTGTTCTAAACCCCACAAGGACCATCCACTTCTGGAGTTCTTTCCTCTTTGAAGCGACCGAATGTGACTTTGGAGGCTTTGAGGATTTGGATTTAGTGGATTTCTTTTTCTTCGGTACCTCATCTATACGACGAGTTGATGCGGCCAGATCAAATACCAGATTGGGGACAGTTAGAGTAGCCAAAAATTTGGTCTTTGGAATCGAAGTGTCCCTCAGTAATCCTGGTGTTTGAAAAAAGAAGAAGTAAAAATGTGTGCAAGATTAGTAACGGGAAAAAGAGTTCGGAGGATACTAATTGTGATTTTCGGCTTTTTATCGGTTTTTGAAAGCATTTTCCATGTCCTCTTCCTATGCAGATAAGTGTTGATGATTTTCTCGATCCATTCATGAAGTTTCTCGACATGGGCTGGAGTCCAACAGACATCTGTAAAAAGTGAAAATGTAAAACTTAGAATATATTGAAGTAATTGAGTAAAAAATGAAGAGAGTAGTCGTTGGTACTTACATATCAAATTTCATTCTTTCGAAAAAGGTATAAACCTATTCGGAATAATTTCAGTGGTAGGAACCGCAATAAAATGTTCTATCCAACCTCGGACTCGCTTCATCGATGCTGGAGAGGATGGAAATTTGCCTCTTTTTAAGATCTGAACGATCCCAGCATGGAAGAATCTTGGATGTATAAATGGATCATATGATCGAAAGTAAAAAAAATTGTCGACCAAATTGGCTAGGAATCAGAGATAAGTAACAACCCTCCAGACAGATGGACCAATTTATGCAAGACACAAATTATAAGTCCTGCACATCTCGAGGATCACGTTGTCAATTGGAGGAACAAACTTGAATATGAAAGGATATATGTTTACATTGGAGTACCCAGATCTATAGGTAGTAATATCTTCATCAGGGTCGGGTATAACGATCCCAGAAATCTTGGTCCAACTATAATCTTTTCAAACTGTATCGAGGTCGGCGACACTAATAGAAGGAAGCATGTCGTATGCTCTAGGTTCGACGGTGGCCTGAGCTTTAGAGGTCTCATCAGCGCTGGTGGCTTCATTAGTAGCCGGCGGTGGTGAAGTTGTCAGAGAAGAATGTCTTGTAGAAGATTAGGTAGTTTTAGACATGAAGGCTTAAAAGTTAAAGGTTTGAAGATTTGTTGATTTAGAGACTTGAAGATTTGAAGATTAACGCTTGAAAAAGGAAGAACAAATGCGTAGGTTTGAGGAGGAAATTTGCAGAAGTGGAAAATGAAAGAAAAATGGGGATAATTTATAGGGAAGGTTGTCATCATTGCGAAACATTTCGGTTCACAAACCGAAGTGACGGTTCAATTAGAGAGTGACACATGTCCAAAATTACAGAGTGATAAGATATCAGATTTTAGAGAATTTGAAGTGTTTCATTTTCCCACTTATTTCGAAGTAATTTGAAAAAAAAACTTGTAAGAGAAGATAACGAGGAAATCATTTCCACTTTTCATCACTTCGGTAAATTTTAATCCGAGAAGTGTGGGGACTATCTATATACGAAGAAAACTGACACGACACATGGCAAGATTTTAGGATGGAGTTCGAGGGTAGCGATAGAGTTTTGTATCAGATGAAGTTTCATCAAGACGAGTCCAGGTATGTATCAGATGAAGTTTCATCAAGACGAGTCCAGGTATCAAGACAAGACCGGATAGATGCCAAACTAATTAGCATCAGGTGCCAAACCGGAGAAGCTCAGCGCATACCCATTCCGGATATGGGGCCAGTCGTTACTCCTTCTCTTATCATTTAATTGCATTTAATTGGGGAATGATTCTTGGGCATTAATTCCTTGTACTCACGGCTATAAAATGAATCAACCTTCGTATTGGAAGGGCATCTCATTATCATTCTACACTTGTACGCTTCTGTTCATTGCAAACTTAATCATAAAGTTCTCAATGTTGGTTCGGAACTGAAGCATCTAAGCTAAGGCCCGGACCAAACTTGCTGAAGGAATTTACCTTGGTTACAACGTTACAAGCTACTTTTCTTACTTATTATTTTTATTTGATTACTTGTTGTTAATTGCTTATCTTTTTATATTACAAATCAAACCACGTATCTTTAAAATCACTTACAAATCCAAATGTACCTTTTAAGGGTAACCACACTTTAAAAAGTGGTAAAATGAAAAATCAAACAAAGAGAGAAAGATATTCACATTTTCCATCCATTGATTTATCTTAAGAATTTAACTTATATTAATAGCATAAAATTTTCTTAGAATATTTGTATATTTTGACCTGATATAAAATATTACTTTATGCTTTTGTAAATTTACCAATGACTAATATTTATATAGAAATTTCTTAATAGTTTATTTTTTAAATGATCTGATTGTAGAGGTATTAAATAGACGGGTTGGGCTGAATTTGGACAAGTTAAAATGAGCTATGCTGATAAATAAATTTAGACGGGTTGAGAAGATCATATTTTTGTGAATTGATTTTGCCACCTCTATCTAATAACCCCCAAGCTTGGACGAATTAGACGGGTCATATTTTGTGCAAATTTCCTAGTGAAATTTTCTAAAAGACGGCATTTCTTTCAAAATTCCACTAATAATAGTGTAAGCGGAGTTATGATTTTTAGTTTATAAAATTTGAATCATAATTTGTCTTATCTATTAGTTCTTAATAGATAATTTATACATATTAAATAAAAAATTTAATATAAATATAAGATTTGAGCTAAAATTATTGAATTATGTTTGAACCTATAACTTGCATTGTGTCTTCGCTTTTGCAAGGTTGTTTGTTTCACACTCATATGCCCTAATCTATTGGCAGCCGTTTGTGTTTCTATGAAGTGTCCTTGGTTACAAGTTGCAGCTAGTGATGAACCAACGTGCCCAAAATGTTGAAGCCGCCGCATGGACTAATTATCAAAAGCTACATGCATGGCCAACTTTAGTTTCTGCTAAAGTTGGATAAGGCTTAGAGGGGATAAACGTTTTTGGATAAGGCTTTCTTGTAATCACATGAATTTTATTTGTTCTTCTACAAATTTGTACTAAATTATAATGAATTCTTATTTTCATCCTAACTTTGTGAAAGAATTATATATAATAAGACCGTTATTTTCGTCATAAATTGGTAATTGAATTGTAACAGATCATTATATTTGTGATAAATTTCGTTCATATTGATGAATTTCGTCTGTGATGGATCGGATTTATCCATCAAAATGTTTATATTTTTCTTGCAGTGAAAGTAGTATGCAAGTGTGGCCTTAATTTGGTCATTGAAATGGTCACGCCCTTTGTGTAAACCGCACGGTTCGTCTCATGTATAATGCCGCCTAAAAAAAAATTACTATACTCTAGGGGCGGCAAACGGGGGATCGGATATGGACGGGTCGAAAATAGGTCAAACAAAAACGTATCAATTATCCAACTCGCCCATATTTAACACTGATAAAAAATGGATTAACCCGGCGGAAAATATGAATATGCATATTTATCTATATTATCTAAAATTACTTTAAAGATGTTGGTTTCATGTAGCTAATATGGAGAAAATTAATTTATCTTCTTGTCCACAAATTCAATCCCTAGTACATAGTTGTACTTCAACGTTTGCAGGAAGAATAGAACTTCGAAGTTTTTCAATGACACGATCTTCAGGAAATATTTTTCGAAAAATACACACCCAAGCCCCCACTATTCCCACCCCATGACACCCACCCACCCCACCCACTCAACCCCCCTCCCGCCCACCCATCCAAATTTTCTACTTCATATATTTTATTTTTAATTTTATAAAAAAATTGAAATTATGTCTTACCTCTCCACCCCGCCTCCTTACCCCTCCAAACCACAACCCACCACCCATCTCAGACCAAATTTAACCACGCAAATTTCTCATTCTTTATAAGTTTTTATAAAAGTAAAATACAATATATAAAGTAAAATATTCCGGAGGGATATGTGTTAGTGCCAATCTTTACTCATCAATGAATAATCACAATAATCTAATAGTAATTCAATATTAGTTGAAATCAACAACAACAAACATCAAGTACTTAAACACATACTAACTTGGTGTAGATAGAGGCCTGCTTGATGCAGTGTCCTAAGAAATATTCGTCCCTACTTGTGTTGTAGACAACAGACGTCTGTCTTGAGGATACAACTATCTGAGTGAAAGTTCTCGCACAAGAACTTCACTCTTGCGAATTTACTATATGTGTTCTTCAGAAAAATAGCCTTTGGAAGAAGAAGATAATAGAGCCACAATCTTAGATCATTAGATGAATTTAATGACTGGTTGTAATATTATGAGTATTGTGTCTCCTCCAACAAGTGATTAACATGCATTATATAGCATAAAATTCTACCTTAAGCAATCATTCATCAAATGTTGTGACCTTACATGAAGAGACACACCTTTTGGGCATTCTGGAATTTTTCCGTTGGGATTAGCTCCGCGACCCTTCCCCCAGCGTCGTGGCACTGGTCACGGAAAATTTTTGACGTTCAAGCACTGCGGCCCTGTCCTTGGGCGCCGCGGCGCTGCGCCTCAAAATCGCAATGCTTTGATCACTTTTTACTCTTCTTCTCCTATAAGTTCCAACAATACCCCATATGTGGATATAAAATAAGATAGTTATGAACTTATCATCATTTCTGTCAAACGCGATATGACATGCATCGGAAACGGTGTCTTTTGGACTTGAATCATTCGTAGTGAATACCTATCGGATCTACTTGTGAAGTAGTGGATGAAGTGTCTTGAACTATTCACATTTTGTATTAAATTGAGACAACAAGTATCACACATACCATATCAACATATTTCAATTCTTAAGGTTGTGTTCTTTTCGGTCATGAACAACTCCTTCTTCATGAGTCTAGAGAATGTAGCCATCTCGATTCTCCCAGATGCGACCCCATATCAATCTCATATAGGTAATACCAAACAAGAATAGTCCGTATTATCCCACCATAGAGGCTGTTGAGTATTATTAAGAATAACACATATTCATCCCTTAAAACATCAACAGATTAACACATTTATTACACCATATGAATGAGCATATGTGTGTTTTATGCTCCTTGAGTCTTCCCCAACTAGTTTTCCTATTGAACCTAAACCATGAGATCTCCAATTATGATAAGTTAGGTTTCCACCAGTTAACGACTCATTTTATTGGCTTGAAGCCCATTTCCCTCGATGTAAATACGACTTGCTCTCTTGTAAGGCCTTTTGTTAAAGGATCCGCTATATTGTCCTTTGACTTTACATAATCAATGGATATAATACCATTCTTTAACAAGCTTCGTATTATATTATGACTCCGCCTTACATGTCTTGACTTGCCATTGTATATTTGATTATTTGCCCTCATCAGGGAAGTCATACTATCACAATGTATGCAAATGGCTGTCACAGGCTTTGTCCACAACGGAATACCTTCTAGGAAGTTTCTTAGACATTTTGCCTCTTCGGCAGCTTTATCCAAGGTTACAAACTCTGCTTTCATGGTTGATCTCGTATTTACCGTTTGCTTTGATGATTTCCAAGATACCGACGATCTACTAAGTGTAAATACATATTCAATTATGGACTTACTTTCTAAATGATTGGAAATCCAATTAGCATCACAATATCCTTCTAACACAGAAGGATATTTTGTATAATGCCATAGTTCATTGTATGTTTTACATATCGTAGTTCTCTTATTAGCGCTACTCAATGATCATTTTCAGGATTGTGTGAGTATCGACTAAGTCGACTCACTATATGCCAAATCATGTCTCGTACAATTCATTATGTACATCAAGCTTCCATGAACTTGTGTATAGTCCAATTGAGACACACTATCACCTTCATTCTTCTTAAGGTGACTAGCGGGATCAAATGGGGTAACAACCTGTCTATCATCATAGTGTCCAAATTTTCTAAGGACCTTCTCAACATAATGGGATTGAGTTAATATATAACCCTCAGAATTTCTTTGAATTATAATACCAAGAATGACACCCGCTATTCCATATCTTTCATATCGAAAGCGACATGCAACATCTTCTTAGTTTGGTTAATTACATCCTTACTTGTTCTCATAATTATCATATCTTCCACATACAAGCATATAATGACATATGCATTATTAAACTCCTTAATGTGGACACATTTGTCACATTCATTTATTTGAAAACCATTTGATAACAATGTATTATCAAACTTTTCATGTCACTGTTTTGGAGCCTGTTTAAGTCCATATAAAGACTTAATCAATTTACAGACGTTCTTCTCTTGACCTTTAACAACAAACCCTTCGGGTTGTTCCATGTATATTTCTTCATCTAGTTCACCATTCAAGAATGCAGTTTTCACATCCATTTGGTGTATTTCCAAATTGTGAATCGCTTCTATAGCAATTAACGTCCTTATAGACGCAATTCTAGAAACTGGTGAGTAGGTATCAAAGAAATCTACATCTTCCTTTTGTCTAAACCCTTTGGATACTATTCATGCTTTGTATTTTTCTATAGTACCATCAGGCCTTAATTTCCGTTTGAAAATCCATTTATGGCCTATTGGTTTTTGTCTCAGAGGGAGATCAATGTTAAGTGTATTTTGCATACACTTTTGAGTCATTTTTAGTTAGTATTTTACTCTTTTATTTTGCGTTTAGTATAGTGTTAGGTGTGTTTTTCGTTCATTTGTGTCACAGCGGTTATAAAGGAGAAGATACTACTTTTGAGAATGAAATTGCACAAGAAATGAAGTCTAAGAAGTTCCGGAAAGTATAGAAGAAATCAGACGAAGTCCGGACGAAAAAAAGGACACAATTTCGAAAATCAGCGTCGGGAGCGCCGCGGCGCCAAAACATCTGCAAGGTCTGATTTTGCCCCAGTATTTTTGGCGACGTGGCGCCAGCCTGCAGGGCCACGGCGCCGAGGCGGAAAATCTAATTTTTGGGCCGAATTTCAGACGGTTAAAAGGGTTCGAAGCGCAAGTTTTCTCAAGTATAAAACCCTAAAACCCTGCTCATTATGTCAGACCTGATATCATATTCTATATCATACTTTGTGGAGGAGAACGACGGCGAGAAGCAAGATTAGAGACATCTTCTTGTTCAAGTTATTTTCTTTCCCTTATTTTATTTCAGTTTATGTTGGATTGTAATTTAGTTCTTGACATGACAATGTTTAGGAGCTAATTACTTTAGTAGGGTTTTCCGTCGAATCTTCTTGAAGCTCTTTCATATAGTTAATGCATTAGTTATTGATTTCTTCTTCAGCATATTAAGATCTATTCAATATTGTTATGATTGCTTGATAATTAACTGGTCATTAATTGTCATAACTTATATGATTTCGAATCAAAAGTCTAAAAGGTGAGATTTGAAGATGCTGTAATTGTCTAGACGTAGGTTAAAATCGTGGATGAAAGTACCCATATACTTGTGTAGTATTTAAGGTTATTGTTCTTCATCCTCATGTGTGGTAAAATCTATCATAGAAATATAGAAGGTTTCTGCATAAGGTTGAGTTTTTATATGTCCTAACCGGAATACCCGTTCACAATTATTGTTGGAAGAAACCCGACGTGTCAAACAGGATGAACACACTCAAAAGGCATTAGCGGTTGGAAATCCGGCGACAAACGCCACCTCCACCGCCCAACCACTACCACCGGACAACCAAAAATCGCAGGGCAGCCGCTGTGGCGGCAGAGGCCGCAGATGTGGAGGTCTAACTGGCCAGCATCCCTTGGCCAGCCAATATTTCCAGTGGGCCAGCCCAGTCCACTAGCCGAGCTAAGGCAATTAGGCTTTGCCCTCTTGCACATACCAATCAGCAACCGCGACCCAGATTCCAGGTAATTGGCAACTAGGGATCTTAAGCTCTTCCTAGGCCCACGATAGGCAGCCAACACGGCCTAATATGCACACATAGTATCATCCCAACAGCAGTAGAAGCCTGTATATGGCCTGGCCCCCACTGATTTGGGCTAGGCCTTCAGTCCGTTAAGCTTGCAGTAGCCCGACGAAAATTGGTCCATGGATACGGGAGCCACCTCTCATCTCACATACTACTCATGTAATCTCTCCAAACCGTTTCATTTAAAAATGCATTCTTCGCATCAAGATAATGAATCGGCCAATGCTTACTCATAGCCATGCTCAGAATTATGCGAATGGTAGCTGGTTTAACCACCGGACTAAAAGTCTCAGCATAATCAATACTCTCATGTTTCCTAGTGCCATTAGCCACAAGTCTCGCCTTATAACGCTCAAGGTCACCACTGTCTCTGAATTTATGATGAAAAATCCACATACACCTGATCACATTAGCCCCATCTAGCTTCGAAACCAAATCCCAAATGTGTTGTTTCGTTAAAGCATTAAATTTCTCACGCATGGCCGCATTCCAATTTGGGTCAAGTTTTGTTAATTTGGGGTTTTTAGGGATTGGGGATATAGTTAGAGTGGAGAGATTAAAATGAATTTTGGGCTTGAAAATTCCGTATTGAGCACGAGTCTCTATTATATGCGTAGGGATAGGGGCTATTTGGTCAGAGGGGTGGGGTGCAGGTTGGGGTTGGCTCGACTTAGTGATGTTCTGTGTTGGTGGTGTCTCGGGTGAGGGCATGGACTGTGTTACCAGATTGGTGGGGGGATGGTGCGATGTCGGTGACTAGTGTCGAATTTGTGTGTCGACGGGGAATGGTGTCGGGGTGGGGTTTCGACATGGAGTAGGCAGTGGTTCTGGATTTGGGCTGAGATCTGTGTCAGAATGGTGGTTGGTGGTTGTCGGTACCGGGAGATGTGTTGGGTTGTTTGGCTAGGGTGTGGGGAGGCAGTGGTAGACTGGAATGGTGTCAGCGATGAGAGATTCGATGGGGAAATAGTGGAAGCAGTGGAATCTGGTTGTGATAGAGTAATGGGGGACGACCGTGATAGAACAATAGTGTCACAGCGGAGTATAGTATGGACGATGTGTGAGGCTTCGGACTCATATAGAAACGTGTAATCTTTAGTACTGAATTTTTTGGATGTTTGCAAACAGGAAGATTGCTTTATTAAACGTGACATGGCGGGACACGAGAATCTTACGAGAAGATACGTCATAGCACAAATACACCGTACGATTTGACGAGAAACCTAAGAAGACACATGGAGTGATGTGGGGTGCTAGTTTATCAGGAGTCTGATGCGCGGTAAGATGCACACACTTTAAACGCAAGTGCACGTTATCGTGACAAGTAGTATAGTCTTGATAAGACCGAATATCGTCCTCAAGGATTAGGGTTCAATTACCAACTATCTATTTTTTGGTATCTATTTGGTAAATTGATATTTAGATTTGTTGTTTATAACTAAGAATTATAAAGCTATTTAACTATAAGGATTTACTTCAGTGGTGATGAGAATAAGGCTTCCATGTATCCTCACTATCCGCTTATGCTACTTATTAATGCAATAACTTATGGTATTCTTCTTTTGGAGAAAGAAGGTTTACGAAATCGTTTTATACTCCCGTTAGGGTTATATAAACACTCAACCCCAGTATCGCACCTTACCTACCTTTCGGTGATAAGGATAACTCTATAGGAGGATTAAGAACAAAAACCTAGTTAACCGTCACGCACCATGCGCAAAATTAGGGTTGTTAAGCCTCTCATTAACGCTACATAAATAATTGAGGTATTTTCATCCCCAATCCAAGAATGTCTATCCAACTTATAGCATATTCACAATCCCCCCCTTTCGGAATCTGATTAGAAATCATATAGTGATAATTAGTTGTCAATTAATTACCAAGAATTCAACTCAAATATTGGATAGATCTCACAATAAGAAAAATAACCATAAGCATGCATTAACTCATAACAAAAGTTTCTAGAGATTTAACATGGAAAGCCACATAGAGGAATTAGTTCTAGTCATTGACATGACAAGAACTAATTCAATATCCAACATCAAAACTGAAATAAAGTAAAAGAAAGAAAAGAAAATTACTAAGAATGAGTCTCCAAGCCAAGCATCCAAGGGTTGTGTTGTGGAATATTTACAAGGTGGATTGGTAGAAGGATGGATGTAGAATGGTGAATGGTAGAATGGAGAATGAATCATTCTTCTAATGATGTAGAGTATTTATAGCCAAATAATCCTTTTGGTGAAGGGTTAGGGATTTGTAGGAAAGGAAAAGTTATTAGAATCCTTTTAGATAAGGGTTTTAAGGTAGGAAAAGTAATCCCTTTAGGTAGGAAAAGTTAGCCCTTTAGGTAGGAAAAGTAATCCCTTTAGGATTCTGAAAGCATGTCGGTCAAAGACTTCATAATTTCAGCGTCGTGCGCCGCATAGTGGCACGCGGCGCTGAAGATCAACAACTTTCGACTTTCAGCATATTGGCGCGCGGCTCAGCTACAGCTGGCCGTGACGCTTTTACAGCGGTCCGTTTGCCGTCCTTTTTTCGTCCGGACTTCGTCTGATCTCCTCTCTAATTTCCAGAACTTCTTAGACTTTATTTCTTGGACCTTTTAGTGTGCAATTCCATCTCTTTTATGCTCATTTCATCTCCTTTTCATTATTTCTCCATTTTTGACCGCTGTGACACAAAAGAAAGGAAAACGACTCTAATACTGTACTAAACATAAATGAAATGAGTAAAATACTAAATAAATGACTCAAAAAGTGTATATAAAATACACCGATCAAATACCCCCAAACTTAACATTTGCTCGCCCTCGAGCAAAGATAGAAAGAAATAAAATAAAAGACTAAAGAAACGAAAAATAAAAGACTCACTGACATTGATCACTTTTGCTGCATTTAGTGTTATCTAGAAAAACATGAAGGTTAGCAGAATAATATGCAGGAACATGTAGCATGAAATTCTTCAGCACACTAAACACATTGAGCTAGATATTTCGCAAACCCATATTTATCATGCTTTAATGGAAGTCAATATGCTAAATCATGCATATAAATTCAAAAATCCTATGGCATGCTTACGTGCTATTCTCCACTAATCCTGGATATGCATAAAAGAGATCTTCAGGACTTTAAGGGTTGTAATGTAGGCTTAGGTAGGGGTTGGTAAAAATAGGCATTTAGACTCATTTAGTGTACCATAAGCTCTTTAGCTTTTCAGTATTTCCCTTTTCTTTTTGTTCTTTCCTTCACTTCGATTCTATCTTTTCCCTCTTTTGTTTTGGGAGAGTGAAGTGTATAGTAATGACAAGCACCCCCAAACTTAGGCTTTTGCCTATTTCTTATTACTTTTTTATTGGGGTGCAACAGGCTTATTCACTCTTTTTGTCTCTTTTTTTTACACACAATGTATTCCACTGTTTCATATTTTTACTTATGGCACAATTTGTGGGAATATAGGGTGTCAAAGAAGAAGCTTCAATTTATAGGCTCAATGAGGCTGACTAGGGATATTTTTAAAGTGTGGGATAGAAAAGAATGGTAAGAATTGGCTATCAAAAAAATGTCTGAGTCATCTCCCTAACATGCATATCCTACTTATTTCGCCTCAAATAGCAAGCAATCATAACACATAGGTTTTCATCATTTAGCATGCATAATTCAAGCAAGAAACTCCAAATAGGCCAGTTTTGTGAGTTTTTGGCATATCTAACCTAGGTGTTTAGATAGTTGCTTCTAATTCCATTACATTATTCCACCTTCCTTCACTAGGTGTTTCTAGCAACTACAAAGTACAAGGTCTTTGTGACAATTATGACTCAAAAGAAAAAATTGTGACTCAAAAATAAACACAAAACAAATAAAAAGACTTAATGAAACATAACAAGACACAAATAAAACACTGAACTTAAATCACACATTGTCCCCAATGTGTGCAAGACTCAAAGAAAATAAAGACAACTAAGCGACACAACACGGTCATAACGGAGGTCTAGGAGGAAAAATTAAAATTGCGGAAATATGGCTCTCAAGTTGGTATGCGCCGCGGAGATTCGCGCGCGTACTGCTAATCTTGTGGCTCTTACGAAATTACTGGCGCCAGCGGCCGCTGGCCGCGTACGCTTTCTTCTTTTTTTTCCAGCGTTTTTGCTCATTTTTCCTCGGTTTTAGCTTTCAGTCCACCTGTCATCCAACAACACAAAACAAGAACCCAAGACCGTGAGACTGTTCAAAGCAAAATAAAATAAAATAAAATAAAATAAAGACAAAAATTAAAATAACATAATTAAAAATATTGGGTTGCCTCCCAACAAGCGCTGTCTTTAACGTCTTTTAGCCGGACGCATTTAACCTTTACGAGTGCCCATTGGATCCTTCTGCGAACTGCTAGCAATCCGCATAGTTATTGTTGCAGGTCTCAATTTCCCTACGACCATTTGTTCAAACAAGAGCCTTACATATAAAATTATCCCCCAAATACACAAGCCAGGCTTTTATTTTAGGCTCTCTATAATGTAGGAATCAGTGAAATTCTCTACATCTCTCAACTCTAGGGGGTACCCTTGATGGCATGGACTTCCTAATTGGGGATCAGCAGTGATAGCTAGTGGTGTTTCTTCTGTAATAGGTGCAAAAAAAAAAAATCCACAGAATCCAAGAAGGTAAATAATTGGATCTATGCAATCTTTTTCTTCTCTACACCAACTATCTCACCAGATTCCTCAATAGTTGGGTGTGGTTCAGGCTCCTCAATTTGTTGTTCGCTGTTCAAAATCACCTTGATTTACAGGTTCGGGCGCCGCGCCACGCTCTTTAGCCATGGCCACTCTCTCGCACTGCCTCGAATCTTGGCGCGGCACTGGCCGCTGAACTCTCTATCTCCCCTGATTCGGCATCCTTCAGGTCAATTGCGTGACATTGTGTTTCCTCATTGCCTACTCCAGGTGCAGATTGTTCTTCTTGCGTTTCGCTGTTGAATATGATCGCGAGTTCTGCTATTTGCGTTTCCAACTTCTTCATGGCCATTCTCGTTTCGTCTATGAACTGATTTTGGTACCTCGTGAGACTGAGTATAGCCTCTCGCAATTCCTCCCTCTCTTCCTCTATGGTTTGAAATCGATCATATTGACAGTAGAAATCCATGTCTTAAGGATCCCTGAGATGAATCAAAACCAACAACGAATCACGGCACACTTTTTTTTTTTTTCAAAAGAAAAGAAAATAAATAATTTAAAGAAACAAAAATAAAAACCAAATTAGAAATTAAAAATAGATAAATTTGATATTGAACTATGCCTAATCCCCGGCAACGGCGCCAAAAACTTGATGCGCGGTAAGATGCACACACTTTAAACGAAAGTGCACGTTATCGTGACAAGTAGTATAGTCTTGATAAGACCGAATATCGTCCTCAAGGATTAGGGTTCAATTACCAACTATCTATTTTTTGGTATCTATTTGGTAAATTGATATTTAGATTTGTTGTTTATAACTAAGAATTATAAAGCTATTTAACTATAAGGATTTACTTCAGTGGTGATGAGAATAGGGCTTCCATGTATCTTCACTATCCGCTTATGCTACTTATTAATGCAATAACTTATGGTATTCTTCTTTTGGAGAAAGCAGGTTTACGAAATCGTTTTATACTCCCGTTAGGGTTATATAAACACTCAACCCCAGTATCGCACCTTACCTACCTTTCGGTGATAAGGATAACTCTATAGGAGGATTAAGAACAAAAACCTAGTTAACCGTCACGCACCATGCGCAAAATTAGGGTTGTTAAGCCTCTCATTAACGCTACATCAATAATTGAGGTATTTTCATCCCCAATCCAAGAATGTCTATCCAACTTACAGCATATTCACAATCCCCCCCTTTCGGAATCTGATTAGAAATCATATAGTGATAATTAGTTGTCAATTAATTACCAAGAATTCAACTCAAATATTGAATAGATCTCACAATAAGAAAAATAACCATAAGCATGCATTAACTCATAACAAAAGTTTCTAGAGATTTAACATGGAAAGCCCTATAGATGAATTAGTTCCTAGTCATTGACATGACAAGAACTAATTCAATATCCAACATCAAAACTGAAATAAAGTAAAAGAAAGAAAAGAAAATTACTAAGAATGAGTCTCCAAGCCAAGCATCCAAGGGTTGTGTTGTGGAATATTTACAAGGTGGATTGGTGGAAGGATGGATGTAGAATGGTGAATGGTAGAATGGAGAATGAATAATTCTTCTAATGATGTAGAGTATTTATAGCCAAAGAATCCTTTTGGTGAAGGGTTAGGGATTTGTAGGAAAGGAAAAGTTATTAGAATCCTTTTAGGTAAGGGTTTTAAGGTAGGAAAAGTTATCCCTTTAGGTAGGAAAAGTTATCCCTTTAGGTAGGAAAAGTAATCCCTTTAGGATTCTGAAAGCATGTCCAATTCGGCCCAGCACTTCATAATTCCCGCGTCGGCGCCGCGGCCCTGCAACTGGGCGCCGCGGCGCCTGAAGATCAGCAACTTTCGGACTTTCAGCATATTGGGCGCCGCGGCTCTGCTGCCTGGCGCCGCGGCGCCGGTGACGTTTTTCTGGCAGATTCCGTTTCGTCGTCCTTTTTTCGTCCGGACTTCGTCTGATCTCCTCTCTAATTTCCAGAACTTCTTAGACTTTATTTCTTGGCCCTTTTAGTGTGCAATTCCATCTCTTTTATGCTCATTTCATCTCCTTTTCGTCATTTCTCCATTTTTGACCGCTGTGACACAAAAGAAAGGAAAACGACCCTAATACTGTACTAAACATAAATGAAATGAGTAAAATACTAACTAAAAATGACTCAAAAAGTGTATATAAAATACACCGATCAAATACCCCCAAACTTAACCTTTGCTCGCCCTCGAGCAAAGATAGAAAGAAATAAAATAAAAGACTCAAGAAACGAAAAATAAAAGATTCACTGACATTGATCATTTTTGCTGCATTTAGTGTTATCTAGAAAAACATGAAGGTTAGCAGAATAATATGCAGGAACATGTAGCATGAAATTCTTCAGCACACTAAACACATTGAGCTAGATATTTCGCAAACCCATATTTATCATGCTTTAATGGAAGTCAATATACTAAATCATGCATATAAATTCAAAAATCCTATGGCATGCTTACTTGTTATTCTCCACTAATCCTGAATATGCATAAAAGAGATCTTCAGGACTTTAAGGGTTGTAATGTAGGCTTAGGTAGGGGTTGGTAAAAATAGGCATTTAGGCTCATTTAGTGTACCATAAGCTCTTTAGCTTTTCAGTATTTCCCTTTTCTTTTTGTTCTTTCCTTCACTTCGATTCTATCTTTTCCCTCTTTTGTTTTGGGAGAGTGAAGTGTATAGTAATGACAAGCACCCCCAAACTTAGGCTTTTGCCTATTTCTTATTACTTTTTTATTGGGGTGCAACAGACTTATTCACTCTTTTTGTCTCTTTTTTTTACACACAATGTATTCCACTGTTTCATATTTTTACTTATGGCACAATTTGTGGGAATATAGGGTGTCAAAGAAGAAACTTCAATTTATAGGCTCAATGGGGCTGACTAGGGATATTTTTAAAGTGTGGGATAGAAAAGAATGGTAAGAATTGACTATCAAAGAAATGTCTGAGTCATCTCCCTAACATGCATATCCTTCTTATTTCACCTCAAATAGCAAGCAATCATAACACATAGGTTTTCATCATTTAGCATGCATAATTCAAGCAAGAAACTCCAAATAGACAGATTTTGTGAGTTTTTGGCATATCTAACCTAGGTGTTTAGATAGTTGCTTCTAATTCCATTACATTATTCCACCTTCCTTCACTAGGTGTTTCTAGCAACTACAGCATACAAGGTCTTTGACAGGCAATTATGACTCAAAAAGAAAAAAAATTGTGACTCAAAAATAAACACAAAACAAATAAAAAAGACTTAACTGAAACATAACAAGACACAAATAAAACACCCCCAAACTTAAATCACACATTGTCCCCAATGTGTGCAAGACTCAAAGAAAATAAAAAAGGACAACTTACTGACACAACACAGCGGTCATAACGGAGGTCTAGGAGGAAAAATTCTGGAAATTGCACGGAAATATGGCTCTCTGAAGTTCGGGCGCGCCGAGATTCGGCCATGGCGCTGCTAATCTTGTGGCTCTTACGAAATTACGTGTCGCGGCCACGATTAGCGCGCGCGGCATCGCTTTTCCTTCTTTTTTTTTCCAGCGTTTTTGCTCATTTTTCCTCGGTTTTAACTTTCAGTCCACCTGTCATCCAACAACACAAAACAAGAACCCAAGACCGTGAGACTGTTCAAAGCAAAATAAAATAAAATAAAATAAAATAAAGACAGAAATTAAAATAACATAATTAAAAATATTGGGTTGCCTCCCAACAAGCGTTGTCTTTAACGTCTTTTAGCCGGACACCTTTAACCTTTACGAGTGCCCATTGGATCCTTCTGCGAACTGCTTGCAATCCACATAGTTATTGTTGCAGGTCTCAATTTCCCTACGACCATTTGTTCAAACAAGAGCCTTACATATAAAATTATCCCCCAAATACACAAGCCAGGCTTTTCTTTTAGGCTCTCTATAATGTAGGAATCAGTGAAATTCTCTACATCTCTCAACTCTAGGGGGTACCCTTGATGGCATGGACTTCCTAATTGGGGATCAGCAGTGATAGCTAGTGGTGTTTCTTCTGTAATAGGTGCAAAAAAAAGAATTTCCACAGAATCCAAGAAGGTAAATAATTGGATCTCTGCAATCTTTTTCTTCTCTACACCAACTATCTCACCAGATTCCTCAATAGTTGGGTGTGGTTCAGGCTCCTCAATTTGTTGTTCGCTGTTCAAAATCACCTTGATTTACGGGTTACGGCGCGCGTACGCTTTTGTCGCGTGGCGCCACTCTTCCAGACTGTCTCGAATCTTGGTAGCGCGGCCCATCGTGGCGCGCTCTGCTGCTGCGAACTCTCTATCTCCCCTGATTCGGCATCCTTCAGGTCAATTTCCTGACATTGTGTTTCCTCATTGCCTACTCCAGGTGCAGATTGCTCTTCTTGCGTTTCGCTGTTGAATATGATCGCGAGTTCTGCTATTTGCGTTTCCAACTTCTTCATGGCCATTCTCGTTTCGTCTATGAACTGATTTTGGTACCTCGTGAGACTGAGTATAGCCTCTCGCAATTCCTCCCTCTCTTCCTCTATGGTTGGAGATCGATCATATTGACAGTAGAAATCCATGTCTTAAGGATCCCTGAGATGAATCAAAACCAACAACGAATCACGAAACACTTTTTTTTTTCAAAAGAAAAGAAAATAAATAATTTAAAGAAACAAAAATAAAAACCAAATTAGAAATTAAAAATAGATAAATTTGATATTGAACTATGCCTAATCCCCGGCAACGGCGACAAAAACTTGATGCGCGGTAAGATGCACACACTTTAAACGCAAGTGCACGTTATCGTGACAAGTAGTATAGTCTTGATAAGACCGAATATCGTCCTCAAGGATTAGGGTTCAATTACCAACTATCTATTTTTTGGTATCTATTTGGTAAATTGATATTTAGATTTGTTGTTTATAACTAAGAATTATAAAGCTATTTAACTATAAGGATTTACTTCAGTGGTGATGAGAATAGGGCTTCCATGTATCCTCACTATCCGCTTATGCTACTTATTAATACAATAACTTATGGTATTCTTCTTTTGGAGAAAGCAGGTTTACGAAATCGTTTTATACTCCCGTTAGGGTTATATAAACACTCAACCCGATGTCGCACCTTACCTACCTTTCGGTGATAAGGATAACTCTATAGGAGGATTAAGAACAAAAACCTAGTTAACCGTCACGCACCATGCGCAAAATTAGGGTTGTTAAGCCTCTCATTAACGCTACATAAATAATTGAGGTATTTTCATCCCCAATCCAAGAATGTCTATCCAACTTACAGCATATTCACAATCCCCCCCTTTCGGAATCTGATTAGAAATCATATAGTGATAATTAGTTGTCAATTAATTACCAAGAATTCAACTCAAATATTGGATAGATCTCACAATAAGAAAAATAACCATAAGCATGCATTAACTCATAACAAAAGTTTCTAGAGATTTAACATGGAAAGCCCTATAGAGGAATTAGTTCCTAGTCATTGACATGACAAGAACTAATTCAATATCCAACATCAAAACTGAAATAAAGTAAAAGAAAGAAAAGAAAATTACTAAGAATGAGTCTCCAAGCCAAGCATCCAAGGGTTGTGTTGTGGAATATTTACAAGGTGGATTGGTGGAAGGATGGATGTAGAATGGTGAATGGTAGAATGGAGAATGAATCATTCTTCTAATGATGTAGAGTATTTATAGCCAAAGAATCCTTTTGGTGAAGGGTTAGGGATTTGTAGGAAAGGAAAAGTTATTAGAATCCTTTTAGGTAAGGGTTTTAAGGTAGGAAAAGTAATCCCTTTAGGTAGGAAAAGTTATCCCTTTAGGTAGGAAAAGTAATCCCTTTAGGATTCTGAAAGCAACCGCCCAAAGACTTCATACCACCGTAATTCGCGCCGGCGCAAGCGGGCACCGCGGCGCAAGAAGAACAGCAACATTCGGACGTTGAGCCTATTGGGCGCCGCGCTCAGCCAAGGCGCGCCGTGACGTTTTCGCGATTCCGCTTTCGTCCTTTTTTCGTCCGGACTTCGTCTGATCTCCTCTCTAATTTCCAGAACTTCTTAGACTTTATTTCTTGGCCCTTTTAGTGTGTAATTCCATCTCTTTTATGCTCATTTCATCTCCTTTTCATCATTTCTTCATTTTTGACCGCTGTGACACAAAAGAAAGGAAAACGACCCTAATACTGTACTAAACATAAATGAAATGAGTAAAATACTAACTAAAAATGACTCAAAAAGTGTATATAAAATACACCGATCAGAGTCGTGGAGGCTAGATTCGGATAACAAAGGCAACTAAAAATCTGTATGTGATCATAAGAGATGATCCGACGGAATAGAATTTCGGTGGTTGTTCTTATAACACCCCATTTCAACCGGAGTCGAAAACGGGAGTACTACTTATGGTTGAAATGGGGTGTTACAGCATGGCGACTCTGCTGGGGAAATTAAAAGGGGAATTGAGAATAAATTTTGGGAGATTAAATAATAAAAATATGCTCCTTTGTCTCGGTTAATTTAAAAATGCACACACACACATAAAATACGGTACAAAAAATTAATATATGTATTTAATTTAAATATTCATATTAAAATGATTAATTTGGTAACATGTGAAAATATCAAGAGAAAATCAATCACCAATGCTTTACTTATATTTTAATTATAAAAAATGCAATGCCCGATATTGTAAAATTATGCGATAATTAGTGAAGAATATTAAAACTACTTATTTTTTTGACAATTTTCAAGACTGGGAAGCATAGTAAAATTAATTGAAGAAAAAGGACGATCTAAATGAAATGTTTAGTAAAGACGAGATAAAATTGGGTGTCAACAGTTCTATTGTGGAGAGTGTGGGTAGAAATATTAAGAATATATTCGGCTATTTTGACAGTATAAACTCAAAAGGAATGGGGAGAGGCATGAAAAGGGATTGTACGAACCATGTTATTGATAGTGCGAATGATTCGTTCGGGCTTACCATTTTGGGGGGAAGTGTGGGGACACAAAAATCGAAAAGTCATGCCATTATTAGTACAAAATTTATGAAAAGCAGAATTATTGAACTCACGACCATTATCATATTGAAATAATTTTATGACTTTTTCAAATTGTGTTTTGATATAGACACGGAATTCAAGAAACCTGGCAAAACTTCAGATTTAAATTTAAGTGGATAAACCCAGATAAAATGAGCAAAATCATCTAATAAAACAAGATAATATTTATGACTCAGAGAACTAGTGATGAGAGATGTCCATAAATCTGCGTGAACAATGTTAAACGGAGAAAATGTAACACTTAAATATGACTTAAAAAGAAGACGAGCATGCTTGCCTAAAGTGCAAGAAAAATAATTTTGGGCAAGGTTCCCATTATTACATCGAATGAAATTATTGCTTCTAAGGAAATTAAAAACAGGAGCGCCTTGGTGTCCGAGTCTATTGTGCCAAGTTGACGGAGAGATAGCAGCGAGAGAGATATGTGATCGGGGTCTGGCATTAGAAGTCGATGAGAAAGGATAGAGGTATCTCATACTATTGCATCTCGTAAGAGGTGTCCCTGTGAGTAGATCCTTCACAGAAAGACCAAAGGGGTCAAACTCAACAGAAATAGAATTGTTACGAGTAAATTTCCAATTTTATATTAAATTTTTAATGATGTTGGGGGCATAGAGGACATTATTTAGGAGAAAGGTGGGTGGGACGATTTTGTGTGGGTGTTACCATAACCTTGAATTGGAATGCGATGACCATTACAGACCGTAATAAATTGAGGATACTTTAAATGAAACATTTTGGAGAGATTACGTGAGGAGCGTGTGAGATGAGAGGTGGCTTCCGTATCCATGTGCCAATTTTCATCGAGCTGCTGCAAGCTTAACGAGCTGAAGGCCTAGCCAAATCAGTGGGGGCCAGGCCATATATAGGCTGCTACTGTTGTTGGGATGATACTATGTGTGCATACTGGGTCGTGTTGGATGCCTATTGTGGGCCTGGGAAGAGTCCAAGATCCCGAGTTGCCAATTACCTGGAATCTGGGTCTCGACTGCTGATGGGTATGGGCAAGAGGGCGAAGCCTAATTGCCTTGGCTAGGCTAGCCCACTAGAAATATTGGTTGGCCTAGGGCTGCTGGCCAGTTTGACCTTTGTCGCTCCTTCTGTTGTCGTGGCCTCTGCCGCCTCGGTCGCCACAATGGCTTCCCCGTGGTTTTTGGTTGTCCGGTGGTAGTGGTTGGGCGGTGGGGTGGCATTTGTCACCGGATTTTCAATCGCTAATGCCTTTTGAGTATGTTCATCCTGTTTGACACGTCGGGTTTCTTTCAACAATAATTGTGAGTGGGTCTTGTTAAAGTTGGGTAGTGGATCGGCTTGTTGTATCATGGTCATAAAGTATCGTATTTACCCTTCGGTAAGCCAGCCACTAGTTGAGAATCATCTTTGTTTCGGAAACTGGTATCCCCATATTGGATAATTGGTTTGCAACTAGTTTTAATTGCTTACAATACTCGGACATGTTGGCAAAGTTTTCAAGACGTGTATTATTGAATTGTTCCTCCAAGTATACGACACGGGTGTGCTTGTTGTCCTAAAAAATCTCCTCCAACTGTATCCATAATTCACGAGTGGAGGCACCGGTTTTCATAATTGTATGAAGCAAATCCTTAGAGATAGTGTCATAAATCCATTTTTTGACAATGACGTCAAGACGACGTCAGGCCGTGTCATCAACCTCAATAGGGCGAGGGAAAGAGTCGTCAATATGATTAAGCACATTATAGGCACATGTATGAATGTAGAAAAGTTCAACCAAATGAATGAAGTTTTTGACGTTAGTGACGGCGAAATATGGATGGAAAGACGAAGTGGAAGAGGTAGTGGATAGAGTGTGGGTGACGACTAGGGAGGACGATGAAGTTGTGGGTGAGGTGGGAGTAGCCATGGGCTCCATAAGAGTGGCTGAATTTTGGTGACAAAAGAACAAGAAACCAAAAACTTTGGGTTTCAAAAGTGAGGGTTTTCGTTGGCCGAAAAAGGGGGAGGGGTCGGCGGTTGCGAGAAAGAAGAAAAGAATGGGTTTATGTGTTTTAGGGTTTGGCTCTTGATACCATGTTAGATTTTATTATTCTCCCCTTGGTAAGTATTTCTCATTAATACAGATGTATATAGTGTGTACAATGTTGAATCCTAATTGAATAAGGATCCTATATTTACCATAATTATACACTACTATTAATTACAAAATATATGGTAATATTCGTTAATATTAAAAATCATTAGGATGATCATTTTATTTTTGAGAATAAACTATGAATTATTACTAAGACGATCATTTTAAGATTTACGTGAATCTAATCTTTAATTACTATGAATGACATTCATGACGACCCACACAATCATTACTACTAACATTGACAGTGCAATCACCACAAACCCCTTTTATCGCCAACTATTACTGCACAACATCTACCACCATCCATATTCACTATCAATCACCACCACCAGTCATCTTTATCACTAACCTCACCTGCAATAACACCTGAATTACCTCAACCATTAAATTCAACAGTAAGTACACCCCTTCAATCACCTCCACCACTAGCCTCAACTATAACACCACATTCATCAACCACCTTCACCTCGACTACTAGCTACCTCTATCACCAAATCACCTCCATTAGAATAATCCATCGCATCACCAACTACCTTCATCACTAGCAATCGTACAATTACCACTGTCAATCATTACTCTCAACCATAGTTTAACAATTAGTTACTACCCCACAACCATTACCTATAACCATCATCAGTCACTATTGTCTAGAGTCGTCACCTCTTGCCAGTATTACTCAATCACCACCAACATCGCACAAGACTTAATATTTACTGGTCACTCTCGCTCTAAAACTTTTCTTTTAAAAGAATACAATCATTACAACAATGATATCTATAATGTAAAGTATTGCTCGTACAAAAAGATAAAAAAATATTGACATTATATATATATATACACACACACTATCATTAGCTTTCTGATGTCTCTCTACCTCCCAAGTTTGAGTGGACAAATTGAATTGGACTTTCGATTTAAAAATATTGTGTTGGGCTCGGGTTACCATAGGGTGGGTAGGTACAGGTGCAGTTTCGGTATGTAGTGTCAGGGGTTGGGTCTGAGATTCCGGCGATGGGACTGGATAGTGGTTAAACCTGGGTGGGATGATGTGTTTGGGGGTCTGGTTAGAGTAATCACTGCCGAACAGTGGTAGAGATGGTGGCAACGATCTAGGTATGTCGGTATGGTTATGCGTAGTGGGGAACGATGTTGGTGGTGGATAGGTGGTGGACGACAGATGTGATTGTGCAGGACTTTAGGTCAACGTTGACGTGACAGGATGGGGGTCACCAGTTATTAGTTCGATAGGGGTTTTGGGATCGTTGTTTGATATCAGCACGAGTGGCGGTGAGAGAACGGGCCGATGGGATGACTGGCCAATGGCCAAAGATACAACGGAGAGGTTTCCAGTGGTGGATGTGGGGAAAACATAGAGTGTGGTCATCACAAAGATGGCGCGATCGTTGGCAATAGGTTCATGGCGGGAAGTGGTGGAGTCGCTCGTTGTTCGAGGATAACAGGTGGCAGAGATTGGGCGGTGATGACCAGACTTTCGGTGGCGGCAGTTTGTGCGTCTGTCATCGTCGGAACAATGGCAGTCTGGCTGAATGCTTGTTGAACAAGTGGTGATGGGTCTGAATCTTCGAGGAATTGATAATTAATGACTCATAATTTTTTAATATTGTCAAACGGGAAAAAATATTCGACAAAGGTGACGTGGCGAGAAATTATAATTTTATCGGTAGAGAGTTCATAGCACAAGTACCCCATATAGTTTGACGAGAAACCTAAAAAGGCGCACGGAGTAGATCGGGGTGCTAATTTGTGAGGTGCGATGGATGTCAGATTTGGGTAACACATACAACCGAAAATTCTAAAGTGATCATAGGTGGGGATCCGACGGTAGAGAATTTTGATGGGTGTTTTATTTTGAATCGCACGGATAGGTAAAATGTTGAGAATATTTTCTGTCATTTTTAATGCATAGACCAAAAAATTAGGGAGCAGAGATGCATGAAAAAATAGGGTTCGAATCATATTATTAATAGTTCGGAGAATTCTTTCGGCCTTTTCATTTTGAGGGGAGGTATGGGGGCATGAGAAACAAAAAATCATGTCGTTAGCCGCACATAATTGATGGAAGAATGAATTATTAAACTTGTGACCATTATCACATTGAAATGATTTTATATCTTTTTCAAATTGTGTTTTAATCAGTGTACGAAACTCAACAATTTGGAGAACATTTGAGATTTGAGTTTGAGTGGATAGACCCAAGGAAAGTGAGAGAAATCATCTAAAAATACCAGATAGTATTTGTGGTTTAAGTTGCTGGTTATGGGAGATGTACATAAATCAACGTGAATACTATCAAAAGGAGAGAAAGTAGTACTCATAGAAATCGTAAATGGTAGTCTAACGTGTTTTCCTAACTGACACGAAGAGCAACTATGAGAAAGATTCTTTTTGTTGCATTTGATTAGATTTCGATTTCTGAGAGAATAAAAAATGTGAGACCTCGGATGACCAAATCTACTATGCCACGTAGAGCGAGATATGGTTATTAAAGCGGTGGGAGGAGTGACACTAGCAGCGAATGTGGGTTGGAACAGATATAGGTCCCCCTCACTATTGCATCGCGTAAGGAGTTTCCCGGTATGGAGGTCCGTTACAGAAAATTCAAACGTGTCAAAATTAATTGAGACAGAATTATCGATGATAAATTTTCTAACAGATATTAAATTTTTGATGATGTTTGGGGCATAAAGGACATTTTTAAGAGAGAAGTGGGGATGCGGTGGTGGGGTTATGGTGTGGCCAAATCCTTGAATTAGAATGTCATGACTACTGCCGACCATAATAGACTGTGAAGTTGGTAACTGACGCAGTTGAAGAAGATTACATGAATTGTTAGTGAGATTAGATGTGGTTCTCGTATCCATAAACCATGCATTATCAGGTTGTTGGCGGAGTAATACAACCATTTATTTATTCTCGGATAAATAACAAACTTTTAATTATTTTTGGGTAATAGGAGAAAATAAAAGGAACATAGAAAAGTTGTGCTTTCTCTTGGACAATTTGGGACAAAGAAGAAAAAAAAAGTTATCCCCCAGTTGATCTTGAACGCAGAGGGTATCCTCATTGGATGATGTGAGAGAACTTGGTCAAAGTTCGAACCCTCAGGGTAACACCTGATCTGCCTTAGCCTCTTGGGAGGAGTCTGTCACACCTGGCTTGACAAGTGTGGTTTAACAGGCTGACAGGGTTTGTAGGCTATTACGTTAGTCCGTGATTTACTTAGTGCGCACCTTCCGATAGCGACCGCGGATTTCACGTTTAAAAAAAAAAAAGTTTGCTGAAGAAAGGGTGTCTTTGTCTTCTGATGTGTTGTCCTTTTGGACAAGATGGGACAAGAAAAGAAAGGCAAAAGTAGAGGGATGTGATTTGTCTTTTGACACAACGGGACAGAGAAGAAAAAGCCACACACTGTGTACTTTCTCGGGCGAGGGAGGGAACAGCGAAAAGACTATTTCTCGGGCAGTTAGCCGCCGGGAAAGATAGTGAAAAAGAGAGTAGGATTTAGGTTTTGACTTCAACAAGTAGTAATGTATTAATTTCTCTTCAAAAATCTTTTTTATTAATACTATATATATGGGATCCTAATTTTATTATAATTATATAAGTCAAAATATGATAAAATATAACTATGTGTACCCGTGCTAACACATACGTCACTTATGGAATTATACCGGGTATGTTGTTTTTTTTCTGAAGGCGCGTATTCTTCTTTTCGAGTCTTGAGGTAAAGAACCGGACCGACGATACCGCAATCCACGTCAGCCGATTAACCACACTTGACAAGTCATGTGTGACCTCAACCAAGAAGGTTTATGCAGGAGATCGAACTCGTGATCTTGCGGTCCCGCGCTCTACTGCTACACCAACTTGACTACCTTTCGGGTGGGTATGTTGTTGTTAGTTGTATAGTTCATCGATATTATGATGTTGAAACAGAGTCATATTTGATATACCATTCAACATAACTTCTTCGAGATCTAGAAATTATACCATTCCATTATTCGAACATCAACTTAGACCTTCGTGAGTAAATTAAAGTCATGTTACGTACTTCAAATATCAAGCTTGTAACATAAACATAAATTATTAGTCCACCATTTACCGTTACTTAGCCTATATGATTATATAATAACGATTTATCCATGCATTCACAATTTTATATTTTATAGATTGACATAACCAATTTGCAGACTTTTTGCATGGGGACAAAGCTCATGGAAATTAGAACAAGTCCATGTTTGGTGAAGTTTTGATAATTTCAACATGAAATTAAACAGAGTCAAAAAAGCACATAAGATGATGACAAATTTGGGATCTTGTCAGCAATTCACGGATCCACACCGTGATTTACGTACGTGTTATCATTAGTTATAATTAATTAACCAATGAGATTAGATTAATATTAAATCATAGACGTACCAAAAACTTACACTACTACTACTTAATTAAGCATCATATCTCCCCACTACTACAATTTGTAATAAGTATATAAACGAGATTGAGCAGAAGGCTCATACTTTTAATAAATGAAGCTTCTGAAGATTTACGGAGAGAATTAGGAAATCACATGCATGACAAGCTTATTTATGCTGTTATATTCAATTAATTTTTTTATAATTAAGATGTCTCGATTAGCTTTCATGCACCTCAATTAATTTCACGAGATACTGTTATAACTTATATATTCAATTAATATAATGAACTTGGTCGCTTAAAACTATTCTTGTACGATTCGGTTCCAAGACACCAAAAGGACAAGAAGGGCCTCATGAAAAGGGTACGTCTCGATCCAGTTTAGGAGATATAATCTTAAAAATAAGATAAATTATTACTAATGAATCTAATTTAATAGGTAAAAATGATTTTATGTTGGATATTACAGTGGATGTATGAGAATAGTATATAACTATCACTAGTACTTTGAAAAGATAAACAATTACAATTCCAATATAATAAGCTTGAAGCCTAATTATTTTGAGTGTGTAAGATTGCAAGAAAGGAAGAGATTTCATGAACTAGGAAGAACTTATAGAATATGTATTCTATGTGTGTACTTCCTCTATTTTATGTTCAGTATATATTCTCATATATTGTGTGTTCAATATATTATATTGTATGTTTTTCCTCAAATCTGGAATAAGGTTTGATTATATAGTGTATTGTGTGTTCAATATATTATATTGTATGTTTTTCCTCAAATCTGGAATAAGGTTTGATTATATAGTGTATATGGATGGAGGAGGTGTTTATGTGGTTAATGATTATTAAGAGGGTTGTTAAGATGCTCAATGAAGAGCCAAAACGTTAAGGAGTAATAGCTCAACGTTCCACCACTTAATGTGACATTAAACCTCTGAAACACCCTTGGCGTCGCGGCCCTGCAGGCTGGCCGTTATGGCCCTGCAGCCTGGTGGTGGCGCGCGTGTGGGCCTAGTCTTGGACCCAAGCACACCTAGGTCCTCCCTCTTTCAAACACATGAGTTACCCATTGGGGTCTCAATCCCTTATTTAGTTTAGAGACTTATAACATGAATAATTCTTCCATTTCCTACCGATGTGGTAGATTTGTCACACACCACTCTTCCATGTCTCAAACACCTTACTTTGTGGACCAATATCTCTTCCATTTCTCAACGAAATTTGATGATTCTTGGCTCTACGGTCATCTACTCACTTAGTAGATTAAGCACGTGTAAAGAACCAGGTTCTCCAACATGTGAAACCATGATGTTTAAGTCATTGAAGATGGACGAACCCCACCTTCACCAAAGGCAAATTTCCAACATTTTATAGTATAATTTTTTTTACAAAGTCGATGTATATTAGTTAAACTCAAATTTATTTATTTATTAAGAGGGCAAAAATGTAGAAAGTTAAGAGCTGCAAAATCCGATAAATGTGGGAACATGGTTGTGTTGTTGGCAAGCAAATAAGCAACGTCATCCATTAAATCACCAAATGAAAGGTGACAAATCTCGTTTGTTATATACTATTATTAGAATGGAAAAAACAAAAAGAAAGATCACACTCACAAGACAATAGGAGATTTTTTTTTTAAATGAATAAAAACAAGCAAATTATAAATTATATACATCATTGGTATAAATCAGTTTTTATATCATCCTATTGTAGGGTTTTGTTGGGTTCAAAACATATAAGTAAGGTACAACGAAAATTTAAAATTTTATTTACTTACCCCAACAATTCATTCTGGTATGGTTATATGACAATCAAGACTTGTAAAGTAAAACTTAAACAAGAACAACAGGTTGTATAATCTGAAATCTTTTACTAAGGGCGAACACACGATTATTCCCTTCGATTGCAAACACCTTGCTACAGTGTATTCCTCTGTCAAGAAAGCCAGGAAATCTTGGCAGAGGTTTGAGAAAGTTTTATTCTAAACTCTAAGTCTAGAATTGTTTAATAGAATAAGTATATGATATCAATGAGGTTAGTGTTGTATATATATAGTTAATTTTAGGTCAAAACCGGATCAGGGTTGGGCTCTAAGCCAGACCCAAAAATTGAATTGCAGTGGGCCAGTCTGACTGGGCCCACTACCGGGTCGGCGCCTTACGTCTCATTGACGTTCCTCGTGTCGATTGTTAGACCCCGTAGTTCTGACCCTACGTATGAGAGCGTACGAAAGCATGTAGGACTTAAAATTTTCAAAGGATAGGTTGACGGATTATTCCGGGCGGGTTGTAGTCAACTTTGAGGCGGGTTATGACCCAATTCGTTGAGAGTTCCTAAGTATTTTAAAGTCCTAGGACGTAGTTCGTTGAGTCTAGATTCCAACGCAACCAACCGTTCGTCGATAGGGCGTCGGAGTAGAAAGTTATGAGAGTTACAAGTTCGGCAATCGGGCGTAAATGCGTTTGAGCAAAGCGGCAGGCCGCGACGCCATACGCAGGGCCGCGCATAAAAACGAGAGGTCGCAGAAGTTGCAGCGCGCCAGATGCGTGGGCCGCGCGCGAAAGTTCGAGAGCTGCGGAGGTTTTTGGCCACATACGCGGGCCGAGGCGCCGAGGCGGGAAATTTGGGCGGAAAAACTTAGAAAATCTGATTTTTGTTTTAAAAGAGACCATGGGAGGGTGACAAGTGTCCCCCCCATCTGATTTTCTGTTGCATGCAATATATTGACCAAGACTTGGTCATTGTCTATCTTTCATCTTCTCTCTCTCTCTCTCAAATTGCTCTCCCTTCTCTCTAAGTTTCCAAGAGAATTTCTAAGCCTAAAGAAAATCTGAAAAGTGTGATAGGAAGGTAAGATTATTACAAGCTTGTGAAGACTATTGTGGTGATATTCTTGGAGTAGAGGCTAACAATTGTTGGAGCAAATTGGCTAAAAGCTCTAAGGTAACCATTCTTCTTTTATAGTTGGTATTTGGTATTGCATGTTAAGTAGGAAGAACTTTTAGTTGGAAATAAGGCCCTTAGATTGATTGCATGTGAGAAATGTGGTTGGAATATGAAAGGATTGGTTAAAAGAACAAATGAGCATGTTGTAGCCTAAAAACTACCTCAGAATTGTTAAGTGATTTGTTGTAAACTTATGGAGCAGAATTTTGGGTGTGAAATCCCCTTTGAATTGTTGGATTGATTGAGCCTAAAATGTGGTGTTTTGATGATAATTTCGGCCTTGAGAAAGGTGGCAAAGTGAGTAGAAACAAAGGAAATGCTGCCCGATTTTTCCATAGAATTTAGTGGCTTTTGAGTTAGATTATTCTACATTGAAATTAGAGGTTAATGAACATATCATGGTTATTATAGGTTGAAATATTACTTGCGGTAGTTGGACCTAGCAAGTGGATTGACCAAAGAGGTATGTGAAGTTTTCCTATCTCTTGAGCATGAATAGATGAAACTATGTAGTACGGTAGACGTACAAGATTTGGTATTCTTACTTGTTTTAAGTATATAATGACTTGTTTCATTTTAAGAATGTATAATTCCCTTAGTTAGGGGAAAAGTATGATTTTACTAAGGTATAGAGTTAATAGAACAACTTTATGGGAAGTTGGTTTATTAGCTTCATAAAAGGTTAATGAGAAGAGATTTACTCTAAATAAGATAAGTATATGGAGAGGCAAATTGATTTTAAGGTATCAATTGCCCAAAGGTTTCTTTATGTATCAAGAAGAGTTATTTTCAAAAGAGTTGAAGTATGTAGTACTTGGGTTAAACTCCCGGTGTTCTTTTATTAAAGATGTGGTTAAGTGCCTTAAGTAAACTAAAATGAGAGGGTATATGAACAAGACTAATAAGAAGTTATAAGTTTTCTTAACTTATTTATTATTATGATATGATGCCAGTTTGAGACAGGGTAAGAGTATGTCTGAGGGGCAATCCCCAAGATCGTCATACCACCTCCTTCAGCAAAGAGTATATGGCGGTCACCCAAGATCGTCATACCATCTGCTTCAGTGTAAGAGTATATCTGAGGGGCAGATCCAAGATCGTTATACCATCTGCACCAGTATAAGAGTATATCTGAGGGGCAAGCCCCAAGATCGTTATACCATCTGCTCCAGTGTAAGAGTATATCTGAGGTACAGCCCCAAGATCGTTATACCATCTGCTTGGTAAGAGTATATCCGAGGAAAGTCCCAAGATCGTTATACCACCTGTTAGTGGATTTGCTACCCATGACGCGAGGAATACCTCACGCGAGTCCTTATGGGCTTATGCGGGTGAAATAGTCCCACGCCTGGTACAACCGATGCGAGGAGTACCTCATGCGGGTCCGGGACCCACGCGGTGAAATAGTCCCGGAGTAGGATGGTTTTATTGATACTACTGGCGAGGTACCTGTTTGATCACGAGCCTCCTATTTTATGCAGATTATATATATATACTTGTCACTCTCATTGTTAGTAAGGCCTGAAAAGGTATTTTATTGACTTTCATGACTCAGCTTGCTGGACTTATGATATCATATTACGATTTTTCCCGCTTTACATACTTGGTACATATGTGTCTTGACCCCTTCCCTGGGCTGCGTTACGCCAGGCGGTAAGTAGCAGATTGAGGATCCTCGTTCTTAGGATCACTATTCCGGTGTCAGAAGCTCCATTCCCCCGGAAGCTTATTTATTGGTACGGATATTCCCTGATGCTATAGGTATTTTGTACATCCAGGGGTATGGCGGGGCCCTGTCCCGCCACAGTTGTTATCTTTAGAGGTCTGTGGCCACCTATGTGTTTTGGGCTGTAAGAACCAGTTGTACTATTATACTTTTGTTAAGTATATTTTATGGAAAGCAGCCTTACCGGCTGGCCAGTGATGTTACTTTTTATGCGTATGTGTTGTGTATGTTCCGCTGCTATTCTCTGGCATATACCTGACAGGGTACCCCAGTAGGGTACTAGTCGCGGCCCCGGGGTCGGGTCGTGACATCGATATATATTCAGCACATTTAATTAAATCCAAAATTCAATTTTGACTTATTAAATAATTTCCATCAAATAGAAGTTATCCCATAATTATTATCAATTTAAATATCTCGATTCCAAATCGAATATTTAATACTTTCTCAATACACTCTTAGATCGAAGAGACAATCGACATAGTGTGACCCTATAGGCCTTCACATATTGACACTAATCTAATTAAGGTCCATACGAAACTCCTAGACTGCGTCGTATGACGAACTCAATATGTGAAGTACGTTTACATAAATCCAGCAAACATAACATTTATGTGAGATGATAAATTCATTTCATTCGCGACACACTCGATCAAGCTTAGGATTTGTCATGTGTCTATCCAAATGGCTTGATCACTTTATCTCATCTATATTAGTCGACAACTAGATCATATTCTAAATATGTCTCTTGCATTGGTCAATGACTTGATCGACTTAATATCACTGAGAAGTTGAGTGTTCTCTCGAATATCCAATTGAGGAATGAGTCATATTCTTGGCTCAACTACCACCTTAGTTTACACCATAATGCACCCAACACAAGATGTATCTTATCCTATAAGGAGTTTAAGCTTAGGACATGGTCAAAATATATTACTCTGTAAACAAGGTGTGTATTGACCTCAAGTCAAAGCACATTTATCTCCCACACGCTAATAACACTCTAGACACGTATAACAATTAGTTTATCAGAGTATACCGATACTTTCCAAGAGTATCCTTGTGTCCATCACTAGTAATCATTACTCATAGCAGGAGAGACATACTACATTCTCCAAGAATGTGATGCAGACCACGTGTTGACTAACATATCAACGATATCTCATTCTCGATGATCATTAGTCGAGACTATTTTGAGAGTTACGCTCTATCATCAATATCTCACTCTATTAATGACAACGTAAGCTCAAGGGATGCACATTAATGAATAGCGGTCTTAGCACTTTCCCTCTTTTTTCGGACGAGTCAAGCAAGTCCAGGAAGAGTGAATAGTCGAATAGGGGAGAAAAGCGGACGTGGGGACTCGGGTCGGGGCGCATTACAAACAATCAAATAATAATTCAATAATTGTAAATGTCATAAATATATTAATCTTATTAATAACATGAATGTGTTCAACTATATTTGTTCATAATAATGATTGTCTCTAGGACATATGTACTTTCACACATGACGCATGATACATTTATATGTAAGTCATTTTAAATGTGATATCTATAATATTGCAATTAAGACAAATTGTTTGTTATATAGTTAAACTTTTTTATAATAGTTTTGTTTGTCCGGATATTTAACTGATGCTATAGCGAAATGTTGTTATAGTAAATATATACTTCATATAATCCAAAGATAGTGGCCCAGTGGCCATTAGTCAAATTTATGGCTTTAGGGTCACAAGTTCGATTCTCGGCGGATACGTTCTCCGAGGCATATGCCTCGTATTAAAGTCTGGTAGCTTAACCGCGCGGACATATTGCAGTGTGGGTTTGATACTCCCTCAGACAATTCCTGTTGGGGGGTCGGACCTTGTAGCATTGATCCGTTGGTGGCGATCAGACACTGAATGCGGGGCGCACATCTCGCGATTTACCTGGACAAAATATATATATATATATATATATATATATATATATATATATACTTCATATATAACATCACATGAAAATTTGATTTCACTGAATACTTAGCGGTTGCACGTTGTTATAGTAAAATTTTGTTATCGAGAATGGCTATCAGACAAGTCTGACTATACAAAGTTGGCCTGATATCTTATACCTCCATCGTGTTTCGTGTATATAACTTGGAAGTCAAAACAAAAACACAAACGTTTTAATAATAATATTTTCAGAAGTGTTAGAAGAGTCGCCTTTTTCTTTTAAATCATATAGGAGTAGTACTCTTTCTTTGACCCATACACACAAACAAACAACTATACTGCTCCTTAAAATCCTTCTAACATCCTTATTTTACACCCATCTTGCCCTTTGTGCTCAGCTCAACTCGTGCCAATATTTCACGAGGCTTCCAAGAAAAGCATATCCACAATTAAAAAAAAAACTTATTTTCTATAAATACTGTTTCTTTTTTCTTATTTACAAGTCTCAAAGAACCAAAAACATAAATAAGCTAATATGGGGAACAGCCTAGGAGGAAGAAAAAAGACAGCAAAGGTGATGAAAATCGATGGACAAACGATGAAATACAGAACCCCAGTTTATGCAAACGAGGTTCTGAAGAATTATCCATCGTTGGTATTATTAGAATCAGAAGAAGTGAAGCATTTCGGGATTAGAGCAAAGCCATTGGAGCCACAACAAGAGTTAAAGCCCAAAAGGCTTTATTTTCTCGTAGAATTACCTAAATTCCCCGAAGAAAGAAACCCCAGGAGGGTCCGTTCGGGGATCCAAATGAGCGCCAAAGATAGGCTCGAGACACTAATGCTAGCACGGAGATCCGCGTCTGACCTGTCAATCATGAAGCCTATTATGACTGAAGAGTACTCGTCTTATCATAACAACTCAGCTTCAGGACCTCAGGCCCACCCCGTTAGGCTGAAGCTGAGGTTACCGAAAGCGGAAGTGGAGAAATTGATGATGCAAAGCAAAGATGGGAGTGATGTTGGTGAGAAGATTATGAGACTTTGCATGAACAATAACAATGGTGGCGGAGGAGAAATGTTTCAGAGTAAAAGTGGACCGTTGATTGGAAAAGATCAAAGTCAATGGAAGAATAATAATGGTGGAGGTATTATTAAAAAGGGAATCAGATCACGAGAGGTAATGTTCTCTTCATTATGGACATTGATCCACTTTTCATGTTATGTTGTTTGTTTAATATTGTATTCAAATTTATAGTCTCTCAAATCAATCATTAGCTCATAAGTCATAAGGTAATTTCCACGAAATAGAAACATCTCTGAATTCAGAAACTGCATGGTCAATTCAATTAAATTAAATTACATGAAGTGTGAAAACTTTCCTTTTATGGAATTTAATTTCAAGAATGACTGCTTCATTCTTAAACGCCTAAAAATACTATAATTTAAATTAACTCAATTGAAGCCTGCCAAAGTCAAACTTTGATGACTTCAATGTTTTATTATATATATTAGTTTCTTGTTTCCATATAGAGATTAAAAATATATATAAAGTCCTAATCCTTTACCTATAAAAAAGACACTGGTTACTGAAAAGGAAAATTGTATTTCCATATGTGATAAGATAAAGCATATACGTGCTTGTAATATTATATGGTAGAAAATATTCGATTTTTTAAGACAAATTGAAAGAAAATAAATGAAAGAGATTGAAGTTGAAGTGTGAAGTGCCTTATCAACTAATTTGTTACCTAATGGCTACCAACAATAGTTTTTTCTAAATCTATTTTGGTTTCTTGTCAACTATCCTCCAGCATTATAAATCTTTTTCTTTTTTGAAGCAACTAATCAATCGACTCGATTCTTTTAAAGAAATGTAATAATGACGAAAATAACCAATAACAGAACAAAGTTAGTCCAACAACCACAAAATATATCCGAAATAGGGGTTGGGTCGCGAATGATGAGGTTCGTGTGCCACCCCCACCGGTCATCAACCCCGGCGGGACAGTCTTCACTATTTTTATAGGGAGAATCAAATGAATTCTTCGAGCTAGAGAGAATTTTGGAGATTTACAAAGCTCTCCTTCAAATATCCCATAAATAAAGGTAGATCGGAATTGGTGAAAGAAGGACTTTAGACTTTCAGAATAAGGGCAATGAAATTGGAATTCAAACTTAGGGCTTATGGATGACGAGATGGGTTTGACGACGGGGAGGGGTAAGGGAATGTAGAGTTTTATTTTTTAAGGGGAAATGGGTGTGGCGGGTGGATTGATGGAGTTCGGGGGTTCGTCGGAGCTGGTGGCGGCGGCGGATGACAGACAGAGAAATGGGGGTGTCTTTGAAAATGAAAAGAGGGGAGTATATTGAAAAGGGAGTGGTGCGGTTGAGTTAGGGGAGGGGAGGGATAATAAATTGGGGAAAGAGAATGAAAATACCTCGAGGGGGTGGGGAATCAATGTAGAAGACTTTGGGATAAAGTTAAAAATAAAAGAGGGTAAAGAGAATGTTAAAATAGGCCCAACAAACAACTCTAAATGGAATCAAGTCATTTCATTCCCTTACCCTTAGAGTACTACCCCGAACCAAACGCACCCTTAATCTTTATAAAGGCAGAAGCATTTTATTCCCCTAATGAAGTTACCTAACATAAATTTAAATTAGTCGGATCATTAAAAATTAAAAAAAAAAAACAAGAGAGTGTAGTGAGATGGAATTGGGATTCATACTCATATCTCTAGAATTAGTCAAAAAGCAAGAGTGTAGTGAGATGGAATTGGGATTCATACTCATATCTCGAAAATATAAAACATAAAAGTATGCATTTTTCTCCTCTAATAGAATTACTGGACGCAAATTTAAATTAATTAGATTAGTAAAAATCAAATATCGTTGGCTAAATCGGAAAAATAATAGAGATACTAGAACTATAGAAATAAGCAGTGTACTATATGAGTGTAACAAACAGAATTATCTATACACCCAACCAACCAAACTTGTATAAGTGTCTCATTTATGTGAGTTATGTCTAGCAAACGTAATAGATTCCCAAATATATGTTTTTTTTAAAACAATTAGTTCTTAACATTATTACTATACTGATTAATTCATTATAACTAACTATGATGTCAAGTTTGGTTGCACCATTAACGTAGCATAAATTTATAATATTGTCTTATGTCCATTCCATTTGTAATAAAATATTTAAAGTAGGACTCCCAAAGTCACGTTTAGATCCATTTTCCCCAACCGTACGTTCCTAAGGTACGGCGTATACCGTTGTTTCAAGGTATGTCGTTCGTACCATTATAAAAATAGGTCCCGTCAAGTGCATGGTACTTTAAGTTGCTGAGAATGAGCGGTGATAGTCTTTGCTTACAGTTGAATCGAGATTGGCATTTGCAAGTTTTTCTGTGAGTGAAGAAAATGAAGATCAAAAAAATTTAACGTAGCATAAATTTATAATAATGTCTTATGTCCATTCCATTTGTAATAAAATAAGGACTCCCAAAGTCACATTTCTATCCATTTTCCCCAACCTTACATCCAGAAAATATTAACTACTTTATTAATTGTGTACATCTTCTATTTGTTACTAATATTTTACTTTTTTGTTCAATGAATTGCAGAAACGTGTAGGGTTCTTTCCAATTACAGAAGGGGAGATTCAATTAGCAATGTCAGCTTCTTAACAAAGAGAATCCATTTATTATATTATATAGTCTTGTGTAGTGTACAATTCCTCTCTGAATTCACTGGCAGAATTTTCAGCTATTTATTACTATTATGTATTAGTCATTTTCTGTATAGTAAATATTAAGATAGCTGAGAATTAGACGGCCAGAGGTGAATTATGTGAGAAATTCTGCTTATGATATATTACTTTTAGTTGTATCCAATCTTCCACCTTTCTTTTATTTCTTTTCAAAGTACATTTATATTCAATGTACTAGAAGAGCTTTATTCTTATTATTTCTTACTAGTTATCGACATGTACATTACACGCAGTGACAGAGCCACGTAAAGCAAGGTGGTGCAACTGCACCACCAATTTTGGACATTAATCCACTTTTCATGGTCCTACAAGGTTTATTAAGTGAATAGTATTTATTCAAATTTGATGTATACATCAAACCGATAAGTGAATGATATGTATCTTATCTTTTTGTTGTGAAGGAATCGCGTGCTACTCTTTCGAGTGCAAGAGTAAACTCCCGACCGACGCAGCGCAAACCACGTCAGCCAGGTAAACCACACTTGGCAAACCATGTGTGACAGGCTCAACCAAGAAGATTTATGCAGGGGATCGAACTCGTGACCTTGCGGTCCCGCGCTCTACTGCTACACCAACTTGGCTACCCTTGCGGGTTGATATGTATCTTATCAATGTTTACCTCTAGTGATATTAGTAGAAATCGTCTCACATAATAGGTGAGCCGCGTGAATTTCATCCCTTTCCTCTTTCTTCATTTCCCTATGTAATGAAATAAATTGAAAATTATGATATCGCATTATTTACTTATCATTTGGGTAATTATTTTTTAGGAAAATCATTCTTTTACCATGTCATCTTGAAAAAATTAAGACTTGAAAATAGGTAACACACTGGCGGACGCACGTTTCCCCCTCTGGGTGCACGTGACCCACCTGAGAAAGAACAAATGGTTGTGGTTTTGCGATTTGTTAACTCTTATGGGAATGTCCAAGAAAAACTTATTTGTGTTGTGCATGTGATGGAGACATCTGCTTTGTCTTTAAAATCTGCTATGGATAATGTGTTTGCTGATATTGGTTTGAGTTTGATGAAAATTCGGGGTCAAGGTTATAATGGTGCAAGTAATATAAATGGTGAATTCAGAAGGTTGAAGACTTTGATTATGAATGAAAATCGGTCTCCATATTATGTTCATTGCTTTGCTTATCAACTTGGTTGCTTTGTTTTTCTTCTGTTTGAAGTTGTTTCGTGTGATGCTACAGATTCATCGAAAAAACTCAAGCAGTTGGTTTATTGAGATATTTGCAATCATTTGATTTTATCTTTAATTTGCAATTGATGCTGACTGTACTTTCGTTCGCAAATGAGTTGTCATTAGCTTTGCAAAGGAAAGATACATATATTTTGAATGCTATGACACTTGTTAAAGTAACTAGGTAGAAATTGCAAGCGGCAAAAAGTGATGGATGAAAATCTCTTTTAGGTAAGATTACTGATTTTTACAACGAGAACAAGATTGGTTGTGTGGATATGAATGCTGAATATTAATGTTTACCTCTAGTGATAAGATAAAGCATATACGTGCTTGTAATATTATATGGTAGAAAATATTAGATTTTTAAGACAAATTGAAAGAAAATAAATGAAAGAGATTGAAGTTGAAGTGTGAAGTGCCTTATCAACTAATTTGTTACCGAATGGCTACCAACAATAGTTTTTTTCTAAATCTATTTTAGTTTCTTGTCAACTATCCTCAAGCATTATAAATCTTTTAAAAAAAAAAACAATTAGTTCTTAACATTATTATTATGCTGATTAATTCATTATAACTAACTATGATGTCAAGTTTGGTTGGACCATTAACGTAGCATAAATTTATAATATTGTCTTATGTCCATTTCATTTGTAATAAAATATTTAAAGTAGGACTCCCAAAGTCACGTTTAGATCCATTTTTTCCAATCGTACGTTCCTAAGGTACGGCGTATACCGTTGTTCCAAGGTATATCGTTCGTACCATTATGAAAATAGATCCCGTTAAGTGCGTGGTACTTTAAGTTGCTGAGAATGAGCGGTGATAGTCTTTGCTTGCAGTTGAATCGAGATTGGCATTTGCAAGTTCTTCTGTGAGTGAAGAAAATGAGGATCAAAGTCGCTCAGTAACGAAAACAAAAGGTAGTGTAGTGATCCTCGGGATAAGCAGTTTTTGCCTTACCCTCAGAAAATATATTATACAATCTGTTATAAATAATCTTGAAAATATTAATTTTACTTCATTAATTGTGTACATCTTCTATTTGTTAATAATATTTTCTTTTTTTTTCAATGAATTGCAGAAAAGTGTAGAGTTCTTGCCAATTACAGAAAGGGAGATTCAATTAGCAATGTCAGCTTCTTAACAAAGAGATCAAAAATAAATAAATCCATTTATTATATTATATAGTCTTGTGTAGTGTACAATTCCTCTCCGAATTCACTGGCAGAATTTTCAGCTATTTATTACTATTATGTATTAGTCATTTTCTGTATAGTAAATATTAAGATAGCTATTTATTACTATTTTGTGATGCAAATATGCAATTATATGCTGATAGCAATTAGTAATGATAATTACTGGAGTTAAAATTTGCATTATCTAGTCTAAAATAATTTGAAAGTGTAACTAGTCTTTCTATGATGTGGATCCATATCCGATCGGTGGACCAGGTGAATCCGATGGATATGGATTTGAATCTCATTTTTATGGACCCGATAGATTTGGATTCAGATCTGGATACAAATATAAAAAACGGATCTGAATCTAAATCGAGTAGGATTCGATCCAAATCCTATCCGTTGACCTCCCTACTTGTCATAAACCACGTTTTTATGTAAGTTTCTCATATTTGGGTTCTCTATTGCTGCTACATAGAATCAAGATAGTTGCCTCTACATAGAATCTAGAGGGGCCAGCTTGACTGGCAGGGGATCAAGTTTGCGGCCGAGAGGTTGCAAGTTCGATTCCCCCCTTCGAATATCGTCCTCCGGGGCACATGCTTGTGATTAAGCCTGGGCGCTAAAAGCCGCGCGGGCATGTTGCAGTGTGGGTTTGATTCCCATGACGAGTCTGTGCGGTCGGACTATGGCGTTGATCCGTTGGGCCAGCGAACAGCGATCACGAGTGCACATCCCGTGATTTACTGGTTATAAGTCTTTGAAGGACCGGTCCCATGACCTCCAGGAGTTAGTACCAGCACTTGTGTAGGTACTAGCGATATGGGGGATGAGGGTCCCCGAAACCTGGATTATCAAAAAAAAAAAAAAAAAAAAGATAGTTGCCTGACTTGCGATAGTAATTAGCTGGAAAAGTTTTTTCATTTTGTTTTGCAAAGAAAAAATAAAATTAAAACATACAACTACTCCGCATGTTTATCTTACATTCACTAAGCATTTGTAAGAGGAAATTATCTAACACTTCAAGAACTTGTTTTCCAATAGAAAATGATTAATTAGTAACAAATTATAAGATGGAGTAAATGTACAGAAGTAAACATTGAGATACAAAATTATTATTCTAATAGAAAATATGAAAGAATACCTCTAACTATTGCGGTGGGTGCAGGAAGACACCACGAAGATAATTTCTTGATCAATTTTATTTCTAAGAGTACAATATATATATATAATAATAATATGCTTGAATTATGAAAGACTAATTTATTTTACCTAATTTATAAGATGCTAATTGTAATTATCCTCTAACAGTCCTCGCAGTTTTAGCGGGAGCTTTTCGTATGCTAAGACTGTCCCTGAAATCGTCAAAAAGTACGCGTGGAAGCTCTTTGGTGAAGATATCAGCAATCTGATAACGGGACGGTACATGGAGAACTCGGACTTGTCCACGGATAACCTTTTCGCAAACAAATAAGATATTCATATCAATGTGTTTGGTTCGATGATGCTGAACAGGATCAATCCGGATAAGTATATCGCACTCACATTGTCACAATAGATCACCGTTGCCTTTTCAATCGGACAATGTAGCTTCAATAGTAAATTACGGAGCCAACATGATTCAGCAACCACATTGGCTACGCCTCGGTATTCTGCCTCAGCACTAGACCGAGACAATGTGGATTGTCGTTTGGACGACCAGGAAATAAGATTGTTCCCCAAAAATACACAATAATCGAAAGTGGAACATCGTGTGTCCGGATAGCCACCCCAATCTGCATCAGTGTAGGCTCGAAGATGCTTGATGGAGGACTTATACAGATGGAGGTCGAAATGGAGAATACCCTTCACATACCGTAGAATCCTTTTTATAGCCCACATATGTTCATCATTCGGATCATGCATGTGTAAACAAACTTGCTGAACCGCATAGAAAATATCGGGTCTCGTAAAAGTCGAATCTGTGAGGCTCGCAAGTCTCCGGTAAAGTGTAGGATCACTATATGGAGTATCGGTTGTGTTACTCAATTTCGTCTTTGTGTCAACTGGAGTATGTGATAGTTTGCAGGAAGACATCCTGGCCTTTTCAATTATTTCTTCGGCATATTTCTTTTGACTCAGAAATAGACCACTTGCATATTAGGTGACTGCAATGTCAAGAAAATAATTCAATGGACTCAAGTCATTCATTGCAAATTCTGCTGCAAGAAGAGACATGATAGACCGACGAAGTAAAGTGGATAATGTCGTGAGAATAATATCATCAACATACATAAGTATATAGGTCATGTCAGCATCCTTCCGATAAATGAACAATGACTGATCAGACTTGATGTGAGAGAACCCCAACTTGGAAACAAAACCTGCAAAACTATTATACCATGTCCTAGGAGTTTGTTTCAAACCATATAAGGATTTCTTCAACAGGGAAACATGATCTGGACATGAATAATCTCGGAAACTCAACGGTTGATGCATGTACATTATTTCATGTAAGTGGGCATGTAAGAATGCATTTTTAACATCCAACTAATTAATGAACCAAGATTTAAAAAGAGCCAGACTGAGAACCGTCTTGATAGTTGATGGTTGTTCTGTGGATAGTAGGTTAAACTAACGTTTGGGTCTAAAAATCTCGTGCATGACATGAGTTTCAATGGTCTGAGGCTGTTCTGGAATGGTAATGGAATGAGGGGGACTGTGGTGGTCGATGTTGGGTTGGGATCCGGTATTGGGCTGATTTACGGATGTAGGCAAGGGAGCAGTGTATGTATTGGGTTGGGTCTGGGCTGAGACCCTCGGCAATAAGGTTGTGGTCTCCGGTCTAGTCCCATTTGGCGGATGGGCCAAAACTGTTATACCCCGTAGTTCTGACCCTACGTATGAGAGTGTACGAAAGCATGTAAGACTTAAAATTTTCAAAGGATAGGTTGACGGATTGTTCCGGACGGGTTTTTAGTCAATTTTGAGGCGGGTTATGACCCAATACATTGAGAGTTCCTAAGTGTTTCAAAGGCCTAGGGCGTAGTTCGTTGAGTCTAGATTCCAACGCAACCAATCGTTCGTCGATAGGACGTCGGAGTAGAAAGTTATGAGAATTACAAGTTCAGTGCGCAGTCGGACATAAATGTGTTTCGGACAAAGCGGCGAGCGCGACGCGGATCACGAGCGCGGCGCGAAATCGAGGAAAAGCCCAAGGCGTCATACCACCTTCTCCGGGTAAGAGTATGAATGAGGCAAGCCCCAAGACGTCATACCACCTTCTCCGGTAAGAGTATGAATGAGGCAAGCCCGAGCGTCATACCACCTTCTCCGGGTAAGAGTATGAATGAGGAAAGCCCAGACGTCATACCACCTTCTCCAGGTAAGAGTATGAATGAGGCAAGCCCGACGCCATACCACCTTCTCCGGTAAGAGTATGAATGAGGAAATCCCCAAGACGGCATACCACCGCCTGTGGTAAGAGTATAAATGAGGGGTAACCCCCCAAGACGTTATACTACCTGTTCCGTGGATTTGCTACCCATGATGCGAGGAATACCTCATGCGAGTCCTTAGGGGCTTATACGGGTGAAATAGTCCCATGCGGTAGTGCGACTATGCGAGAGTACCTCATGCGGGTCCACGGGACTATCACGGGTGCAATAGTCCCAGGAGTAGGGGTGCTTATTGATACTACGGGCGAGGTACCCTGTTTTGATCATGAGACCCCTATTTTATGCAGTATTATATATATATATATATATACTTGTCACTCTCATTGTTAGTAAGGCACAGTAAAAGGGTATTTTGATTGTCTTCCATGACTCCAGCTTACTTTTAGACTTATGATATCATTATTACAGTATTTTCCAGCTTTACATACTTGGTACATATTGTGCGACCCCCACTCCTCGAAGTGCGTTAAATCTGCGAGTAAGGGTAGCGGTGTGGATCCTCGTTCTTAGGATCATTGTTCCGGTGTCAGAAGCTCCATTCCTTCGGAAGCTTGTTTATTGGTACGGATATTCCCTGATGCTATAGGTATTTTGTACATTCAGGGGTATGGCGGGGCCCTGTCCATACGGTTGTTATCTTTAAGTGCATGGTCACTATGTGTTTTGGGCTATAAGAACGGTTATCTTGCTATACTTTTGTTTAAGTATGGTTATGGAAGCGACCTTATCGGTGGCGATGGCGTTACCTTTTATAAGTTATGTGTTATGTATGTTCATTGCTATTCTCGATGTATACGGCGGTACCGGTAGGTACTAGTCGCGGCCCGGGTCGGTCGTGACAAAAGTGGTATCGAGCGATTAGTCCTCGGAAAGTGTCCTGAGCCGTGTCTAGTAGAGTCTTGATTATCGGTGTGTCATGCACACATCTATAATCGTCGAGGCTGATATATTTAGGATTGATTTCCAGTCTTTCACTCTAAGATCGTGCAATAGAGCTGAGCTATAGGTTGAACCTCCTCTGATGTTTTCCTTTATGTATCAGTTATGCCTCCACGCAAGGCAACCGCGCCCGTGGCGGCAAGGCGGCGAGGAGCTTCTAGTGGGACGCAGAGAGTCACGAGGGCACAGGCCCAGTCCATACCAGAGATGATGTTTAGAGCGGCGAGTTCCACGTCGTCGCCAACCTCAGCAGATTTCGAGGCGTGAGCGGCACGAGACCGCGCAGACGAGCCTCCAGTCCCACAGTCGAGATCTCGAGTACGAGATTACGGGAATGATTCTTGCCATCGACCAAAGATAGCGAGCGGCAGCGACAGAGCAGGCGGCCAACCCTAGAGCCGACAGTTTACGGATTCAGGATTTCCTGGGTTGTCACCCACCCGAGTTCTATGGTTCGAGATTTGAGGAGGATCCGCAGGAGTTTGTCCGACAGTTACAGCGGACCATGCAGGTTCTTAGGGCATCAGAGACTGAGTCTGTTATACTAGTTTCTTACCGGTTACGCGATATTTCATTGAACTGGTTTGAGTCGTGGGTGTTATCGAGGGGTGATGATGCTCTTCCAGCTGTTTGGGAGGAGTTCACAGAGACGTTCCTAGACCACTTCTTACCTCCTGAGATGAGGAGAGCCCGCGTAGATAGGTTCTTGACCTTGAGACAGGACGGGAGGACTATCAGGGAGTACAACCTGGAGTTTGACTCCTTGGCCAGATATGCGCACACCATTGTAGCTGACATGGCAGACAGGGTTCATCGATATGTGATGGGCTTAGACCATCATATGATTACTGCATGCTTGGGGGTGGCTCTTCAGCCAGGGATGGATATTTCCAGGATGCAGGCGACGCGCAAGGGATTGAGGACAGAGAGAGGCAGGATCAGTTAGATTTGGACAAGCCCAAGAGGGCCAGGACAGCAGGGCCTCAGGGTAGTTTTCGAGGCGGGCAGCCTCAGCAGCATACTGGGTCCACATACCAGCCAGCACAGAGTGCTCTTACTCGATTTTCCGCAGAGGTCCGATCACCGGGTTATTCGTGAGCAGTCGTGGCTCCGGGACTTGAGGTTTCGGAAGCGGCGATCGCCACCAATCGAGACCACCTACCTCTCGGTGCGTTCGATGCGGCAGGTCTCATCCGGGTGAGTGTCGTAGGGTTCGGAGCATGTTACTCTTGTGGCGAGGCCATCCAAGAAGGATTGTCCGCCCCAGGCGGCGAGCGTTACGTTTCACCGACGGGTGCATTCTTGGATCTTCATCTTCGATGGTCGACGCCCGAGGCGTGGTACTTATGGGCCAGCAGGCCGCGGCAGAGGTCGTGGTAGGGGTTCCAGCTCTAGCGGTCCTCAGAACCGCATATATGCTATGTCCAGCCGACAGGACCAGGAGGCGTCACCAGATGTCGTCACAGGTACATTGTTGGTTTCTTACTGTGATGTATATGCTTTGATAGATCCATGTTCTACCTTGTCCTATATATATCCTCATATTGCCAGTAGAGTAGGGATAGAGCCCGAGTCCATAAGACCTTTTGAGGTGGCTACGCCAGTAGGTGATTCAGTGGTAGCTGAGCGAGTGTATAAGGCTTGCCCTGTGACTATAGATAGTCGTCAGACTCTAGCCGACTTGATAGAGTTGGATATGACAGACTTTGATGTGATTATGGGTATGGATTGGCTAGCATCTTGCTATGCCAATGTGGACTGTAGAGAGAGATTAGTTCGGTTCCAGTTTCCCGGCGAGCCGGTTATCGAGTGGAAGGGGAATACTGCGTCGCCGAGGGGTAAGTTTATTTCTTACCTCAAGGCTAGGAAGATGGTGCGGAAAGGGTATATCTACCATATGGTTCGGGTATTCGACACTGAGGCTGAGATACCGGACCTTCAGTCAGTTCCGGTCGTTAGAGAGTTTCCAGATGTATTCCCAGACGAGCTTCCGGGTATCCCTCCTGAAAGGGAGATTGAGTTTTGCATTGATTTGGCGCCAGACACTCGACCGATATCTATTCCGCCATATAGGATGGCACCTGCCGAGTTGAAGGAATTGAAAGACCAGCTGAAAGACTTGCTGGAGAAAGGCTTTATCAGGCCAAGTGTTTCTCCCTGGGGAGCGCCAGTGTTATTTGTAAAGAAGAAGGATGGGACGCTGCGTATGTGTATTGATTACAGGCAGCTGAACAAGGTAACTATCAAAAACAGATATCCCCTCCCCAGGATTGATGATTTGTTTGACCAGTTGCAGGGTGCAAGGTGTTTTTCCAAGATAGACCTGCGGTCTGGATACCATCAGGTACGAGTTAGGGAAGAGAATATCCCGAAGACTGCATTCAGGACCCGGTATGGGCACTATGAGTTCAGGGTGATGTCTTTCGGTTTGACCAACGCCCCAGCAGTATTCATGGATTTGATGAATAGGGTGTTCAGGCCATTCTTGGATATGTTCGTTATAGTTTTCATTGATGATATCTTGGTGTATTCGCGCACAGAGCAGGAGCATACAGATCATTTGAGGACGATATTGGGAGTCCTCCGAGACCGGCAGTTGTATGCCAAGTTCTCGAAATGCGAGTTATGGTTAGCTTCAGTGGCTTTCTTAGGGCATGTTATCGGGGCCGATAGTATTCTGTTGATCTGACTAAGATTGAAGCGATCAGACTTGGCCCACTCCACTACACCGGAGTGCGCAGCTTTTGGGCCTGCGAGTTATTATCGGAGGTTTGTAGAAACGTTTGCTTCTATTTCAAAGACCTTTGACTAAGCCGACTCGAGCGGCTATGTTCGGTGGACGGATACTTGTGAGGAAAGTTTCCGATTGCTAAAGGAGAAGTTGGCGACCGCCAGTTCTTACTCTTACAGAGGCTTAGATGGATATGTGGTTTATTGTGACGCGTCGGTGTCGGGCTTGGTGCGTCTTTGATGCAAAGACGGCAAGGTTATAGCTTATGCATCTCGACAGCTTAGGAAGCATGAGAAGAACTATCCCACACTTGACTTGGAGTTGGCAGCAGTGATTCATGCCTTGAAGATCTGGAGGCATTATTTATATGGAGTTCATGTGGACATTTACACAGACCACAAGAGTCTCCAGTATATCTTCAGCCAGAGGGAGCTGAACTTGCGACAGAGACGGTGGTTGGAGCTACTTAAGGATTACGATGTTGATATTCTATACCACCCAGGGAAGGCCAATGTAGTTGCAGATGCCCTTAGTCGCAGATCGATGGGTAGTCTGTCTGATGTACAACCAGAGAAGAGGAATATGGTCCGAGAGTTGCATCAGCTAGCGAGCCTTGGGGTTCGTTTGGTTGATTCTGATAGTGATGGAATTCGGGTTCGAGGGGTTGCCGAGTCTTCTATCGTCGAGGAGGTGAAGAGGCGACAGTATGAGGATCTGGTTATGGTACAGTATCGAGATGCCGCTGTTCGGAAAGAGAGGAGTCCGTTTGAGGTAGCGCCTGATGGGGTGCTAAGATTTGAGGGCCGGTTGTGTGTTCCCGATGTGACAGGACTTCGTCAGCAGATTCTGGGGGAGGCACACAGTGCTCGTTATTCTATTCATCCGGGGTCGACTAAGATGTATCATGACCTCCGATGCGTGTACTGGTGGGATGGCCTGAAGAGGGACGTTGCAGAGTTCGTGGCGCAGTGCCCAAATTGCCAGCAGGTCAAGGTTGAGCACCAGAAGCCCGGTGGGCTGTTGCAGGCTATTGATATTCCGACTTGGAAGTGGGAGGTGGTAAACATGGATTTTATTACAGGGTTACCTTCCACTCAGAGGAAGCATGATTCCATTTGGGTTATCGTCCGGTGTGAAATCAGCCCATTTCCTTCCACTCAGGACGACTTTTTCGGCCGAAGATTATGCTAGGCTGTATATCAGGGAGATTGTGAGACTGCACGGAGTGCCCGTATCGATTATTTCAGATAGAGGAGTCCAGTTTACGGCTAACTTCTGGAGGTCTTTCCAGAAGGGATTAGGGACCCAGGTAAGTCTTAGTACGGCATTTCATCCTCAGACCGACGGACAGGCCGAGCGCACTATCCAGACACTTGAGGATATGTTGCGGGCTTGTGTTATTGATTTCAGGGGTAGCTGGGAGGATCATTTACCACTTGTGGAGTTTGCTTATAACAACAGCTACCACTCTAGTATTCAGATGGCGCCTTATGAGGCCTTATATGGGAGGAAGTGCAGGTCACCGATAGGTTGGTTTGAAGTGGGAGAAGTGCAGTTAGTCGGGCCAGATTTGGTTCAGCAGGCAGTGGATAAGGTGAAGCTTATCCAGGAGTGGTTGTTAGCAGCTCAGAGTCGGCAGAAGTCGTATGCAGATCATCGGCGTCGACACTTGGAATTTGAGAGAGATGATTGGGTTTTCCTAAAGGTATCGCCCATGAAGGGCGTGATGAGGTTTGGGAAGAAAGGGAAACTTAGCCCAAGGTACATTGGGCCGTATCAGATTGTCCGTAGGGTAGGCAAGGTTGCCTATGAGTTAGATCTTCCGTCCGATCTGGAGGCGGTGCATCCAGTTTTTCATGTGTCTATGTTGTGGAAATGTATTGGAGATCCATCTTGAGTGCACCCGATTCATGATGTCCAGGTGACAGAGGAGTTATCGTATGAGGAGAGTCCCATAGCGATACTCGATCGTCATGTTAGGCGACTTCGGACAAAGGACGTGGCTTCCGTCAAGGTTTTATGGAGAAACAAGAACAGAGAGGAGATGACGTGGGAAACATAGGATGACATGATGAAGAAGTATCCTCACTTATTTCCTATACCTCCAGGTAACCTACTTTCTTGCTTATTAGTTTGATTTAGCATTTATGCTTGAGTAATACTGTGGCTATGTGGATCATTTTAATGGCAAAAGGATAGTTAAGAGGGTCTATGTCGATATTGTGATTGAGTAAGCCTAGAAGGAACATTCGGGACGAATGTTTCTAAGGGGGGGAGAATGTTATACCCCGTAGTTCTGACCCTACGTATGAGAGTGTACGAAAGCATGTAAGACTTAAAATTTTCAAAGGATAGGTTGACGGATTGTTCCGGACGGGTTTTTAGTCAACTTTGAGGTGGGTTATAACCCGGTACATTGAGAGTTCCTAAGTGTTTCAAAGGCCTAGGGCGTAGTTTGTTGAGTCTAGATTCCAACACAACCAACCGTTCGTCGATAGGACGTCGGAGTAGAAAGTTATGAGAATTACAAGTTCGGTCTTGTGATCGGACATAAATGTGTTGGACAAAGCGCGAGGGCAGCGGCCGGACGCAGATCGCGCCGAAAGTGCGAGGAAAGCCCCAAGACGTCATACCACCTTCTCCAGGGTAAGAGTATGAATGAGGGGCAAGCCCCAAGACGTCATACCACCTTCTCCAGGGTAAGAGTATGAATGAGGGGAAAGCCCCAAGACGTCATACCACCGCCTGGGGTAAGAGTATAAATGAGGTAACCCCCAAGGCGTTATACCACCTTCCGTGGATTTGCTACCCATGATGCGAGGAATACCTCATGCGAGTCCTTAGGGGCTTATGCGGGTGAAATAGTCCCATGCGGGCGGGTACAGCCTATGCGAGGAGTACCTCATGCGGGTCCACAGGACCTATGCGGGTGAAATAGTCCCAGGAGTAGGGGTGCTTATTGATACTACGGGCGAGGTACCCTGTTTTGATCATGAGGCCCCTATTTTATGCAGTATTATATATATATATATATACTTGTCACTCTCATTGTTAGTAAGACACAGTAAAAGGGTATTTTGATTGTCTTCCATGACTCCAGCTTACTTTTAGACTTATGATATCATTATTACAGTATTTTCGACTTACATACTTGGTACATATTATGCGACCCACTCCCTCGGGGTGCGTTTCATGCGCGGTAAGGGTAAGCAGATTGTGGATCCTCGTTCTTAGGATCACTGTTCCGGTGTCAGAAGCTCCATTCCTTCGGAAGCTTGTTTATTGGTACGGATATTCCCTGATGCTATAGGTATTTTGTACATTCAGGGGTATGGCGGGGCCCTGTCCCGCCACAGTTGTTATCTTTAGAGGTATGTGGTCACCTATGTGTTTTGGGCTATAAGAACCAGTTGTACTGCTATACTTTTGTTTAAGTATGGTTATGGAAGGCAGCCTTATCGGCTGGCCAGTGACGTTACCTTTTTATAAGTTATGTGTTATGTATGTTCCGCTGCTATTCTCTGATGTATACCTGACAGGGTACCCCGGTAGGGTACTAGTCGCGGCCCCGGGGTCGGGTCGTGACAAAAACATGTTGGGTATTTTGGTGAGGTGGTTCTACTTGTGTTTGGTTATTAAAATGGTGGTGTAAAATGAGGTGTATGAAGGTGAGGATGTCACATGAGACTTAGCAAACGGAAATGTAGACTCATCAAAAATCACATGACGAGAGATAATTATTTTTCCATTCGTCCAATCATAACATTTATAACCCTTATAATTTTGTGGGTATCCCAAAAATACAAAAGGAGTTGATCGAGCCTGCAATTTGTTAATTGTAGTTAATGGAAAAAAAGAATAACACCCAAAACCCCTCAAATGTTAAAAAGACGGGAGATGATGATACAATATTTATGTGGGAGACACATTAGATAGCAATTTACTAGGAAGAATGTTTAAAAGATATGTGGCCATTTGAAGTGCATGGTGCCAAAACTTTGGTGGTGTGGAAGAATGCACAAGAATAGAGTGAATCATATTGTTAATCGTTTGAATCCCCCCCCCCCCCGTAGTCACATTGAAATATTTAATGCTTTTGTCAAATTGAGTTTTGATAAAAACACTAAATTAATTTAAAATGTTGTAGGTTTGTGAGTTATGTCCTAAGGAAAAAGTCCACAATAAAATTGAATAATCATCTAGAATGAGCATATAATATTTATGACCTACAGAACTCAAAACTGGTGATTTCCACAAATCACAATGCACAAGATCAAATGCCATAAAAGTATAAGAATTAGAGGACGCAAAAGGAAGCTTAATATGTTTACCAAGCACACAAGTCTGGCAAACAGAAGAGTCTGAAAGTTTATTACAACCAAAAATATTATTCTTCTTAAGATTATTAAAAATGTGTGCTCCTGGGTGTCCCAGCCGAATGTGCCATAGAGTATGAGAAATGGCAATAAATGTTGATGGTTTGGTAATGCAATTTTTGGAAACAGATGTGACGGGATACAAGTCTCCCGCGCTATTGCATCTCATAAGTGGCATCCCCGTCTGAAAATCCTTCACAGAAAAGCCAAACGAATCAAAATTCACTAAAACATTATTGTCAATGGTAAAACGTCTAACAGAGATTAAGTTTTTAATTAGTTTTGGTGCATGTAAGACATTGTTTAAGTATAATGATGGGTGTGGAGAGGGTAGGTGTACCTGACCAATACCACGAATTAGAATTTTCTGCCCACTGCCGATAATAATATTTTTATTATTGCGCATATTAACATAAGACGAGATATTATCTTGAGATGTCGTCATGTGTGACGTAGCCCCTTGTGTTCATGTACCAAGACTCATCCGAAACACTTATATTCATGTTGTTTATGGCTTGTTCAATGTTCTTGGGTGCATATCCAGCCGAGGACGGTGCTTAAGCCGCAAACGTATACTGTGGATGAGACCCTAGAATATCGGGTTATAGATTTGATGAAGGAGGAGGTCTGGCCCACGTTGACGTCGGATATGGGCATGGCAGGGAATCCCACTGTGGGGCCCAGTCCCACGGTGCGTACTGCCCCCACTGGTTGTCGCCACTTCCAGCATTGTTACCGCCACTGCCCAGGCTGGCCACTGCCGCCAGCGGTTGGCCCCCGCCCCGTCCACGTCCCTTTCCACCATTATTTTTTCCTATTGTGCTGGGCCATTCCCCATAAGGCCCTACCGTCGGGGCATAAGCGCCCTCTTGCTACCCATATGCTAGGCGCCGTCTTAGCCTTCCCTGACCAGGATCGCTCCCACACATGTAGCGTTCGTGATCGGTCTTCTCAATTATGTATCGATCGAAAGGCCTTTATTGTTTCGGTTTGAACCCCGTATTTTGCCATTATTTTGATGCTTATTATTGCCCCCGAACCAAAATTTTGTAACTCCAAATCCGTGGAAAATGAGTTGGTGGAGACGAGAGCAGTTCCGACGGTGGCTGCTCCAGAAGATGCTTATTTTGCCTTCCGTGCCTCTTCAAGAATCAACCTAAAACGGGCCTCATAGAAAGGAGGCAAGGGACTACTTTGTTGAATGAACGTAGCTACCCTATCATGTTGTTCATTCAACCCCGCAATCAACTAAAGGACCAACCTTTGATTTATTACGGGCGAACCAATATTGGATAGTTGGTCCGCCAGCATCTTCAATTCTTGACAATAAGCGGAGATGTTGGAAACGTGTTAGGGATATTTCGAATGCTCACGCAAGCGTACGCATCGTTGACAAGTAATATAGTTTGATAAGACCGAATATCGTCCTCAGAGACTGTTTCTAATTACCGTTCATATATTTTATGTTATCTATTTGGCAATCGATATTTGAGTTGGATTTTTGTTTAACTACTAGAATAATTGCAAGAATTACTGAATTATTTAAGTTGTAATCATTTATGAATGAATCAGGGCTTCCAAAATCCTCGACTGTCCACTATATTCAATCCTTAATGCAACTAGAATGACTTCTTCTTCTACGTTAAGATAGCGGTTAACTAAACTGTCTTATATTCCGGTTAGGACATATAATCACTCAACCTCAGTGCAGACCCTTCTATATTTTTATGATATGATTTACCACATAGGAGGATTAAGAACAGTAACTTATAATGCTACACAAGTATCGGGGTACTGTCGTCCGCGATTTTAACCTATGTCTAGTCAATTACAGCATATTCTAACCTCTCCTCTCGGTTCTTGATTCAAAATCATATATATTATGATAATTAGTGATCAATTAATTATCAAACATTCATACCAATTACTGACTAAATCTTAATCAAGTGAAGAAAAAATCAAACTACTGCATTAATTCATGAATAGAAGTTTCAAGTGATTCATAAGGAAAGCCCTAATAAAGTGTTTAGCTCATAGTCATAGTCACACTAAGAACTAACACAAAATCCATACGTAAACTGAATTAAAAATGAAAGAAAAGAAATTATTGCGAACTAAGTCTCCAATTGTAGTCTCTCTTGTTTTCTTGTGTTGTGTTATGTTGTAGAATGACCAACCCCTCATAGAATTAATCTCTAGGGCTTAAATATGTTTCAAATTTCGTGCCCTATGGACCAATATGCCCTTAGTCAATTATTCTTCGGAACTGAGATTTTCTGCATCGACACCGCGGTTCTGCATAACGGCACCGCGGTGCCGAAACTCCTGCACCTTCTCAGCAAATATGGCACCACGGTTCTGCATAGTGGCACCGCGGTGCTGAAAGTCTTGTGGCTTCTCAGTAAATATGGCACCGCGGTTCTGTATATTGGCACCGCGGTGCTGAAAATCCTTCGTCCTGATGTGCCAACTTTCATCCTATTTGCCTCGGGAGCAGCTTTTCTGCCCAATTCTCGCTCCTTTTCGCCATTTTGCCTTTTGGAATTGCTGTGACTCAAAATTAAAATAAAACAAACCTAATACTATACTAAACACAACAAAAACGAGTAAAATACTAACTAAAAATGACTCAAAAGGCGTATACAAAATACGCCTAACAAACACCCCCAAACTTAACATTTGCTCGCCCTCGAGCAAAGATCAAAATAAAACAAAGACTCAAAGACTCAAATCAAGCAGATGCACAAGTACTTAGAAACACATGAACGTCAGTTGGGATAATATGTAGGAACATATATAGCATGAATTTAGCAATCTAGAATTTCAAGTCAGATATTTCGCAAATTCATTTCAATAATAAGTAATGTAAGCATGAATACCTAACCTATGCATATCAATTTCATTTAGTTCTATGGGTCTGTTTACTTGTTATTCTCCACTAATCATAGACATACATTCTAGAGATCATCAGGACTTTTCAGGGTTGTAATGTAGGCTTCGGCAGGGGTAGGTAAGATTAGGAATTTAGGCTCACTTACGTACCATAAGCATTTTCTTACTCAACCATTTTGTCCTTCTTTTTGGTATTCTTTTCAGTTCATACCTATATCCCCTTTATTTTTTTAGCATGAAACAATTCACATAGGCACCCTCAAACTTAAGCTTTTACATTTTATTCATTGGGGTGCATCACTTTTTACTCTCTTTTTGTATTCTTTTTTCACTCTTTTTCATTCCAATTTTTCAATTATCGTTTATGGCACACGAGGGAATCATGGGGTGTCAAAGAAAATAACTTATTTTAGGCTCAACGGGGTTGACTAGGGATAAAATATATTGCAAGGTAGGTAATGAATGGTAAGAAGGGCTAACAAAGAAATGTCTGAATCATCTCTCTAACATGTACATCTTAACTATTTCGTCTCAAATAATAAGCAAGCAGATTTCACAGACTTTTTTCAATTGACAACACATACGCTAAGCATCAAAATATTCCAAATAATCAAAGTTTCATGAATTTTTGGCATATCTAACTTAAGCACACAGATTTAGCTTCTCATTCTATTACATTATCCCACTTAGTTCACTAGGCGTTCCAAATAAGCACATCATGCATGATCATAAAAAAAATTGACTCACATAAAACACAAAAACAAACAAAAGACTGAAAAATGAAATAAGAACTCCCCCCAAACTTAAACTACACATTGTTCCAAATGTGTAAAAGACTCAAAAATTAAAGAGGGACGACTTACAAACATACAACAACTCAAAATGGTGGTGGTGGTGGCGGATATTGCACTGAGACGGTCTCTGTGGGAGAAGATTTGGCGATTCGAGGCCTTTTTATTATTCGGAAATCGCTAATCGGCACCACGGTGCTAAAAGTATTGTGGCCCTTCTAGTCATTCGGCACCGCGGTTCTGCATAATGGCACCGCGGTGCATAAACTCCTGCGACCTCTCTGAACATTAGGCACCGCGGTCCTGCACAATGGCACTGCGGTGCTTTCCCGATTCCGTGTCTTCCATCATTTTCTTCGTGCTTAGTGCCCCAATTCCTTAACCTGGCATCACAACACAACAAACATACCAAAAGTGATATTGTTCTATTTAAACTAAATTGCATAATTTAAACATTGGGTTGCCTCCCAAGTAGCGTTGTCTTTAACGTCTTTTAGCCGGACACCGGTTCCTCTTTATTGTGACTTGAGACAGACAACAGAGTTGATTTGTTCTATGTCATTCAACAAGTATGGCTTCACTCTCTGTCCGTTTACTTTGAATGGTATGCCCTCTTTTCCTCAACTGCACCAAAGGGGAACATTTTTTCCACAACAAATGGCCCTGTCCATCTGGACTTTAACTTACCTGGGAATAATCTCAGCAGTGAATTGAATAGGAGTACTTGTTTCCCAGGTTGTAGCTCTTTACGTATCAAGTTCTTGTCATGCCATGCTTTGACCCTCTCCTTGTAGATTTTCGCATTCTCGTAAGCGTTGTTCCGAAATTCATCTAACTTTCATTCGATTCAAAGAACCTCTTCGCTCGTTGTTTTGGCATCCATGTTCAGCTTTCTCGTTGCCCAGTATGCCCTGTGTTCCAACTCCACCGTTAGATGACATGCCTTCTCATAGACCATCATGTATGGTGACATCCCAATGGGAGTCTTGAAAGCTGTCCTATAGGCCCATAATGCATCATCCAACTTCGTAGATCAATTCTTCCTTGAGCCATCCACTGTCTTTTCCAGTATGCTTTTCACTGTCCTATTTGAAATTTCAGCCTGCCTGTTGGTTTGCGGGTGGTATGGCAAGGCAGTCCTGTAAGGTATCAAGCTGTTTGTTGAAAAAATGACTTACTTCATCGCTGATGAGGGCTCTTGGAGTGTCAAACCTTGTAAATATGTTTTTCTGCAGGAATTTCAAGACAGTTTTACTATCATTCTCTTTAGTAGCCACTGCCTCGACCCATTTGGACACATAATCCACTGCAAGAATAATGTATTGGTTCCCAAAAGACGTTGGAAACCGGCCCATGAAATCAATCCCCCACACGTCAAATATCTCCACTTCTAAGATCCCAATCAGGGGCATTTCGTTTCACCTTGTCATGTTCCCAGTTATTTGGCAACGATCACAACCCATCACGAAGGTGTTGGCATCCTTGAATAGGGTTGGCCAATAGAATCCACTCTGTAATACCTTGGTTGTTGTCCGTGATGCTCCAAAATGCCCACCACATTGCAAGGTGTGACAATGAGTGAGAATTTGGGGCATTTCATCCTCGGGTACACATCTTCTTATGACTTGATCAGCACAGTGCTTGTAGATAATTGGCTCCTCCCAGTAGTAATGTTTTACCTCTGAATAGAACTTTTTCACCTGTTGCCTTGTCATTCCTGAAGGCAATACTTTTGCCGCAAGAAAATTAACAAAGTCAGCGAACCAAGGTAAATTTGCATTGGTACTTACCTTGAACAGTTGCTCGTCTGGGAAGTAGTCATTTATTTGCACATCCTTGGTGTTCTGGCTCTCTTCCACTTCAAGACTTGATAAGTGGTCTTCTACCACGTTCTCAGTCCCCTTTTTATCTCGAATCTCTATGTCAAATTCTTGTAGTAGCAGCACCCATCGTATAAGCTAAGGTTTTGCATCCTTCTTAGTCATCAAATACTTAATGGCTGAGTGGTCAGTGTACACTATCACCTATTCTCAATGAGGTATAGCCTGAAATTTTCAAATGCGTATACTATGGCTAGCAACTCTTTCTCTGTCGTCGCATAATTCAGTTGAGCATCATTGAGGGTTTTGCTAGCATAGTAAATTGACCTGAATACCTTGTCAATTTTCTGTCCAAGAACCGCTCCCACTGCGTAGTCGCTTGCACCGCACATCAATTCAAATGGGAGTGTCCAGCTAGGTGCAGTGACTATAGGTGTTGAGGTTAGCTTCTCCTTAATTGTCTGAAAGGCAGTCAGACATTCTTCATTGAATTCAAAAGCAACACCATTCATCAACAAGGTGGACAGAGGTTTAGAGATCTTTGAGAAGTCCTTGATGAATCTTCTGTAGAAACCAATGTGCCCAAGGAAACTTCTGATCCCTTTCACCGATACTGGAGGTGGCAGATTTTCGATCACTGAAACCTTTGCCTTGTCTACCTCAATGCCTTTCCTAGAAATCTTATGGCCAAGCACGATACCTTCCTGTACCATAAAGTGAGACTTCTTCCAGTTCAGCACCTGATTCGAATTCTTGCACTGCTGCAACACTGCTTCGCATTGATGCGCGATTTATACACACGCTTAACGCAAGTGAACGTATCGTTACAAGTAATATAGTCTAGGTACGATCGAATATCATCCTCAGTGACTGGTTTTCAAGTACCGATTATCTATGCTTTAGTTTCTATTTGGTTAACGTTAATTGAGTTGGAATTTTAAACTAATAATGCAGGAAATAAACTAATTATGAAAATACTTTGATTTAAATCAGTTATGATGGAGAATTAGGGCTTCCAAGATCATCAACTATCCACTCTATTCAATCCTTAATACAATTAGACTAACTTCTTCTTCTACGTTAAGATAGCAGGTTAACTTGACCGTTTTATACTCCTGTTAAGGTAATATAAACACTCAACCCCAATGGAGAACCTTTCTATATTTCGATGACAAGATTGACTACAAAGGAAGATTAAGAGCAATAACCTATTAAGTTACACAAGTATCGGGGTACTTTCGTCCACGATTTAAACCTATGTTTATTCAACTATAGCATATTCACAATCTCCCCTTTCGGATTTCGATTAGAACTCATATAAGTGATGATAACTAGTGATCAATTAATTATCAAGCAATCAAAGCAACTATTGAATAAATCTTAAACAAGTGAAGAAGAAATCAACTAATGTATTACTTCATGAATAAGAGTTTCAAGAGAATCACAAGGAAATCCCTAAATAAGTAATTAGCTCTTATCCATAGTCACGCTAAGAACTAATACAATATCCATACATTAACTGAAATAAACAAAGCAAAAAGAAAGAAAAGAAAATACTTGAAAAGCCTCCAATCTTAGCCTCCTAAGTTGTGTTGTATGTACAATGATGAATGAATCCCCCCCTCTAGAGAATGATGTAGAGAATATATATAGCCCAAGAATCCTTTAGGTCAAGGGTTAGAGATTATGTAGGTAGGAAAAGTTATCCCTTTTGGATCCTGAAAACGTGTCAAATTCGGCCGAAAACGTCAAAAATACCGCGTCGGTGCCGTGGCCCTGCAGTCGGGTGCCACGGCGCCTAAAAATCAGAGAGTTTCGGACAACTTCAGTGGTCGGCGCCGCGGCGCTGCTGCCTGGCGCCGGTGGCGTTTTTTCGGCGGTTCTTCGCTTCGTCGTCCAGTTTTCATCCGGGCTTCGTCTGATCTTTTCTATACTTTCGGGAACTTCTTAGACTTCATTTATTGGCCCCTTTAAGTGTGCAATTTCATCTCAATTAAGCACATTTCATCTTCTTTTCGCCATTTCTCCATTTTGACCGCTGTGACACAAAAGAAAGGAAAACGACCCTAATACTATACTAAACATAAACAAAATGAGTAAAATACTAACTAAAAATGACTCAAAAAATGTGTATAAAATACACCGATCAAACACCCCCAAACTTAACTTTTGCTCGCCCTCGAGTAAAGATAAAAAATATAGAAATAAAGACACGAAAGAAAAGAAAAGAAAATAAAATGACTCAAAGACACTGATCACTTTGTTGCACAATTGTCACTTAGAAAAGCATGAAGGTTAGTAGGATAATATGCAGAAACATATAGCATGGATTTTTAGCATTCTATGCACTCAAGTCAGATATTTAGCAAATTCAATTCAATCATGCTCAATGGATGTAAAAATACCTAACTATGCATGTCAATTTCAAAATCTTATGACATGTTTACTTGCTATTCTCCACTAATCATGGATACACATATTAGAGATCTTCAGGCCTTTTCAGGGTTGTAATGTACGCTTAGGCAGGGGTAGGTAAAAATAGGCATTTAGGCTCAACTTACGTACCATAAACTCTTTTTGCTTTCGATTCTTCCCTTTTCTTTTGATTCTCTTTTTCACCTCATACATATCTTTTCCCTCTTTTGTTTTGAGAGAATGAGGTGTATTATGAATAGCAGACACCGCCAAACTTAGGCTTTTGCCTATTTATTATTATTTTTCATTATAATGCAACAAAATTGTCCACTCTCTTTTTGTCTCTTTTTCAACACTTTATATTCCAAACATATCAATTTTTCCACTTATGACACAAATATGGAATTATAGGGTGTCAAAGAAAAGATCTTATTTTTTGCTCAAAGGGGCTGACTAGTGATACAATTGTGATGTCAGTGATAGGCAATGAATGGTAAGAAAGGGCTAACAAAGAAATGCTTGAGTCATCTCCCTAACATGCATATCCTAACTATTTCGCCTCAAATAACAAGCAGGCAGACACATAAGCTTTATTTTATTAACAATGCATAAATCAAGCACATATACCCCAAATAATTTGATTTCATGAATTCTTGGCATATCTAACTTAAGCGTTCAGATTTTCTGCTTCTAATTCCATTACATTATCCCACTTTACTTTACTAGGCGTTTCAAATAACTACAACATGCATGATCATAAAAAAAAATTATGACTCAAAAATACTCAAAAACACACAAAACAAATCAAAAAGACTCAAAAATAATAAGACACCCCCCAAACTTAAATCACACATTGTCCCCAATGTGTGAAGACTAAAAAAATAGGAACAACTTACTGACACAACACAGCGGTCATAATGGAGGTCTGGGAGGAAATATTATGGAATTTGCACGGAATATGGTGCTCGGAACTTTTGGTGCCACGGCCCTGAGATTCGGCGATGTGGCGCCCTAAGTACTGCGACTCTCTGAACTTTTGGCGCCACGGCGCTGATTCTGGGCGCCGTGGCACTGATGACGATTTTTCTCTGTTTTCAGCGTTTTTGCTCCTTTTTCCTCCGAGTTAGCTTTTAGTCCACCTGTCATCTAACAACACAAAACAAGAACCCAAGACCGTGAGACTGTTCAAGACAAAATAAAACAAACTTAGAAAAAAATCAAACTAACATAATTAAAAACATTGGGTTTCCTCCCAACAAGCGTTGTCTTTAACGTCTTTTAGCCGGACGCAATTAACCTTTACGAGTGCCCATTGGATCCTTCTGCGAACTGCTTGCAATCCGCATAGGTATTGCTGCAGGTCTCACTTTTCCTACAACAATCTTTTCAACTAAGGGCTTCAGATATAAGATTATCCCCCAAGTACACAAGACATGCTTGTCTTCTAGGCTATCTATAATGTAGGGATCAGTGAGATTCCAAACATCTCTCAACTCTATGGGGTGCCCTTGATGGTATGGACTTCCTATTTGGGGATCAAAAGTGACCGCTTGTGGTATTTCTTTTGCAATAGGTACAGGAAAAAGAATTTCCAAAGAATCCAAAAAGGTGAATAATTGGATCTCAGTAATCTTTTCCTTCTCTACACCAACTATCTCGCCAGATTCCTCAACAGCTGGGTGTGGTTCAGGTTCTTCAATTTGCTTATCACTTCCCACAACGGTGTCGCTAGGAAGACTTTCTTGAAGTGTATTGCTCATCCTATCCATTAGTTGTCTTATTTGTGTCTCCAAATTTCTGAGGGACACTCTTGTCTCATCCATGAACTGAGACTGGCACTTGGTGAGCCTGAGTATGCCTGCCTGCAACTCATCTAGTTCTTCTTCCAGAACCTGTGGGTTAAGCTGTTGTTGATGAATTTGCTGCCCCTGATAGAAGTAGTAGTCCATGGACCTGTATTTCTTTCCCTTTTTTTTCGTGTTTTTTTTCCCGAACTTTACCTGCAAATTAAGAAGAACAACAAAAGGTGATAAAAAGATGCTCGCAGAACAAGTTAGAAACTTGTTCTTGGAGCAACCAAATTAGAAATAAGAATAAACAAATCGATATTTGAAAGTACGCCAGTCCCTGGCAACGGCGCCAAAAACTTGATGCGCGATTTATACACACGCTTAACGTAAGTGCACGTATCGTTACAAGTAATATAGTCTAGGTAAGACCGAATATCGTCCTCAGGGACTGGTTTTCAAGTACCGATTATCTATGCTTTAGTTTCTATTTGGTTAACGTTAATTGAGTTGAAATTCTAGACTAATAATGCAGAAATAAACTAATTATGAAAATACTTTGATTTAAATCAGTTATGATGGAGAATTAGGGCTTCCAAGATCATCAACTATCCATTCTATTCAATCCTTAATACAATTAGACTAACTTCTTCTTCTACGTTAAGATAGCAGGTTAGCTAGACCGTTTTATACTCCTGTTAAGGTAATATAAACACTCAACCCCAATGGAGAACCCTACTATCTTTCGATGCAAATATTGACTACAAATGAGGATTAAGAGCAATAACCTATTAAGCTACACAAGTATCGGGGTACTTTCGTCCACGATTTAAACCTATGTTTATTCAACTATAGCATATTCACAATCTCCCCTTTCGGATTTCAATTAGAACTCATATAAGTGATGATAACTAGTTATCAATTAATTATCAAGAAATCAAAGCAACTATTGAATAAATCTTAAACAAGTGAAGAAGAAATCAACTAATGTATTACTTCATGAATAAGAGTTTCAAGAGAATCACAAGGAAATCCCTAAATAAGTAATTATCTCCTAGCCATAGTCACGCTAAGAACTAATACAATCTCCATACATGAACTAAAATAAACAAAGCGAAAAGAAAGAAAAGAAAATACTTGAAAAGTCTCCAATCTTAGCTTCTTAAGTTGTGTTGTATGTACAATGATGAATGAATCTCCCCCTCTAGAGAATGATGTAGAAAATATATATAGCTCAAGAATCCTTTAGGTCAAGAGTTAGGGATTATGTAGGTAGAAAAAGTTATCCCTTCTGGACCGTGAAAATGTGTCAAATTCGGCCCAAAACGTCAAAAATACTGCGTCAGCGCCGTGGCCCTGCATTCGGGCGCCACGGTGCCTAAAAATCAGAGAGTTTCAGACAACTTCAGTGGACGGCGCCGCGGCGCTGCTGCCTGGCGCCGGTGGCGTTTTTCGATTCTTAACCGTCGTCGATTTCATCCAAGCCAATCGATCTTTTCTATACTTCCCGGGACTTCTTAGACTTCATTTATTGGCCCCTTTAAGTGTGCAATTCCATCTCAATTAAGATCATTTCACCTTATTTTCGTCATTTCTCCATTTCTGACCGTTGTGACACAAAAGAAAGGAAAACGACTCTAATACTGTACTAAACATAAACAAAATGAGTAAAATACTAACTAAAAATGACTCAAAAATTGTGTATAAAATACACCGATCAAGAATTCATCAAAGGAGGACCCAAAAACAGAAAAATCATCCATGAAGATTTCTATGATCCTCTCCACCTTGTCAGAAAAGATAGCCATCATACAACGCTGAAAGGTGGCGGGTTCATTGCAAAGCCCAAACAACATTCTTCTGAAAGCAAACGTACCAAAGGGGCATGTGAATGTTGTCTTCTCCTGATCTTCTGAAGAGATGGCAATTTGATGATACCATGAATAGCCATCCAGGAAGAAATAGTAATTGTGTCCTGCAAGCCTGTCAAGCATTTGGTTAAGAAAAGGCAACGGAAAATGATCCTTCTTGATTGTTTTTTTCAACTTGCGGTAGTCAATACATATTCTCCACCCTTTAGTTGTTCTGGATGAAATAAGCTCATTATTTTCGTTAGTCACCACAGTAATGCCACTTTTCTTGGGTACCATTTGCACAGGGCTTACCCATGTACTTTCAGAGATAGGATAAATCACCCCAGCAACGAGCCAGTTCAGGATCTCTTTTCTCACCACATCTTTCATGGTTGGATTTAGCCTCCTCTGTGCCTCAATGGATGGTCTGCTCTCAGCTTCTAGATGAATTTTGTGCACTACTGTAGAAGGACTTATCCCTCTAATGTCTGCTAGTGTCCATCCAATCGCGAGCTTGTGAGCCCTCAATACTCTCAACGGTTTTTCAACCTCCACCTTGGATAGATGACATGATACAATCACTGGCAAGGATTGATTCTAACCTAGATATTGATAGTGCAAATGATCTGGCAGAGCCTTCAACTCTAATTCTGGAGCTTGTTTTGTGGACGACACAGGTCTCTCTGGCATGGTTCCTAGCTCCTCATATTTTCTCTTATAGCAGGGCTCATAGGAATCCAACCAATTCGCATACTCCCTCCATCCCGTGTCATTATCACTATCTTCATCCCATAATTTCATCACCGTTACAAGAGCATCCGCACTCCTGAACCTATTTTCAGAAACTGCTTCATCAACCACATCAATAACATAACAATTATCACTTGCCCTTGGGTAAGTTGTTGCCTTGAATACATTGAAAATCACTTATTCTCCCTAAACACAAAGTCTCAGCTCACCTTTTTGAACATCAATGAGTGTTTGTCTTGTGGCTAAGAATGGCATGCCACGGATAATGGGCATTTCTTCATCTTCTTCCATGTCTAGAATGATGAAATCAGCGGGGAAGATGAACTTGTCCACTTTAACCAACACATCCTCGATGATTCCTCTAGGGTGCACGATAGAGAGATCAGCTAGCTATAAGATGATGGTTGTAGGTCTTGCTTCCCCCACTCTAAGTTTGCAGAACACAGAATAGGACATCAAATTTATACTTTCCCCCAAATCACATAGAGTCTGATGACATTCAAACTTTCCTATAGTGCAAGGGATGGTGAAGCTTCCCGGATCTTTCAACTTATGAGGTAACTTTCTCTGTAGGATGACACTGCATTCCTCAGTCAATACCACAGTTTCATACTCCTCCAACCTCCTTTTTTACAGAGGATATCCTTCATGAACTTTACATAACTCGGCATTTATTCTACTTCAGCAAATGGAATGTTGATGTACAATTTTGTAAAGACCTCCAGAAACTTAGAAAACTGCTTGTCAAGAGAATTCTTTCTAAGTTTCTGAGGATATGGTATCTTCACTTGCGGTGTGTCAAAAACTGATGGCTCCCTCACATCACTTGGTTCGCCCTTTTTTCTGGACATATTGGGGATGAACCTGTCTCCATTTGTTTGCCACTCGTCATATCAATTGCTTGGAACTGCTTTTGTGGGTCTGTACCAGTATTGCTAGGGTGGTTCCCTTGTATACCGTTTCTCAGCTTGCTAGCTAGCTGTCCCAGTTGCATCTCTAGATTCATGATTGATTATCTTGTTTCCTCCATAAACTGATTCTGGGTGTTTGAGAGTGCCCAAAGAGCTGCTCTCATGTCATCTAGCCTTCCTTATGGAGTCTGATTCTGTGGTGGATGAGTTAGTCCTTGAGGATTCTGGCACTCGGTGAGCCTGAATAAGGCTTCCTGCAGCTCATTTCACTCATCTTGCTGAGCATGCGGTCTAAGTTGTTGCGGTGGACAAAGGTCATAGTCCTGCAGCCCCTGATAGTGATAGTCCATATATATGTACTTGACCTTACCTGAAAGATTACACAAACAACAAAAAGTGATAAAAAGATGCTCTCAGAACAAGTTAGAGAGCGACCAAATTAGAAATTAAAAATAGATGGTTCGATATTAGATGTACGTCAGTGCCCAGCAACGGCGCCAAAAACTTGTTAGGGATATTTCGAATGCTCACGCAAGCGTGCGCATCGTTGACAAGTAATATAGTCTGATAATACCGAATATCGTCCTCAAAAACTGGTTTCTAATTACCATTCATCTATTTTATGTTATCTATTTGGAAATCGATATTTGAATTGGGTTTTTGTTTAACTACTAGAATAATTACAAGAATTACTGAACTATTTAAGTTGTAATCAGTTGCGAATGAATTAGGGCTTCCAAAATCCTCGATTGTCCACTCTATTCAATCCTTAATGCAACTAGAATGACTTCTTCTTCTACGTTAAGACGGTTAACTAAACTATCTTATATTTCGGTTAGGACATATAATCACCCAACCCCAGTGTAGAGCCCTTTTATATTTCTATGATAAGATTTACCACATAGGAGGATTAAGAACAGTAACCTATAATGCTACACAAGTATCGGGGTACTATCATCCGCGATTTTAACCTATGTCTAGTCAATTACAGCATATTCAAACCTCTCTTCTCGGTTCTTGATTCGAAATCATATATATTATGATAATTAGTGATCAATTAATTATCAAATATTCATACCAATTATTGACTAAATCTTAATCAAGTGAAGAAGAAATCAAACCACTGCATTAATTCATGAATAGAAGTTTTAAGAGATTCATAAGGAAAACCCTAATAAAGTGTTTAGCTCTTAACCATAGTCACGCTAAGAACTAACACAAAATTCATACATAAACTAAATTAAAAACGAAAGAAAAGAAATTACTGCGAACTAAGTCTCCAATTGTAGCCTCCCTTGTTGTCTTGTGTTGTGCTATGTTGTAGAATGATCAACCCCTCATAGAATTAATCCCTAGGGCTTAAATATATTTCAAATTTCGTGCCCTATGGACCAATCTGCCCTTAGCCAATTCTTTTTCGGAACTGAGATTTTCCGCACCGGCACCGCGGTTCTGCATAATGGCACCGCGGTGCCGAAACTCCTGCACCTTCTTAGCAAATATGGCACCGCGGTTCTGCATAGTGGCCCGCGGTGCTGAAAGTCATGTGGCTTCTCTGTAAATATGGCACCGCGGTTCTGCATATTGGCACCGCGGTGCTGAAAATCCTTCGTCTTGATGTGCCAACTTTCGTCCTATTTGCCTCGGGAGCACCTTTTCTGCCCAATTCTCACTCCTTTTCGCCATTTTGCCTTTTGGAACCGCTGTGACTCAAAAGAAAGAAAAAAAAACCTAATACTATAGTAAACACAACAAAAACTAGTAAAATACTAACTAAAAATGACTCAAAAGGCGTATACAAAATACGCCTAACAAAAAGTCATCCAATTTAACATTAGTAAATTGGTGTTCAAGATAAACGGCTCGAGAAAGTTTGTTATCTTGAAATATATTTTGTACACGTTCTCATGTCTGTTGAGTCGTAGAATTTGTCTCCAATATGGTGTGTAAAAGATCATTGGATATGGTGTCATATCAATTGAAGAAAAATGGCATCCAAACGAGATCATAATTTTGTGTTCGTCATACTGGCGTCAGATGACGATTCAGAAGGAATAATATGGTCAATCACCTCATAAGCGTGGCAATGAATTTTGAACAGTTCCGCTCAAGAGGTATATTGCCCTTTCTCCATTTCAAGAGTTATTGAGATGAAGTTCTTTACGTTATTAACAACAAGAGCATGATGGAAAGTTTGTTTTTCGGCCATAGGTACCACAACAGAACAAAACAAGGGAAGGGAAGAAGTTTTGTTGATGCTTGGAATAGGTGAAATAAAACTCTTAGGTTTTCGAATGGAGGAGTAAACCGCAGCGGGGGGACATTGGCGGCTAGGGTTGTGTGAATTTAGGGAGTTGTTTTAGGGTTTGGAGTGGTGGCCGAAAAAAGGAGAAAGAGGAGAAAATTCGGTTAGATGAAATGAGAATTAGGGCCAAGAATCTTTGACTCTTAATACCATGTAGGAAGATAATTCTTTGATCAATTTCATTCCAAGAGTACAATATATATACAATAAAGATTAATCTATTTTATCTAATTTACAAGATGCTAATTATAATCGTCCTAATTATAATATATTACAAATATTAACTAGAAATATTTTATTGGAGGTAATTATGGAATTACCCTATAATTACCCTAACAACCACATCGTTAATCAGATGAGAAAAGTCAATGTGAGACAAATTTGATGGAGCTCAAGCAGCTGCAGACATTGCAAAAGACTTGCAGCAAAATCCTATTCTAATATTCTATACAAGTTACCATCTTGATCGGTGTATTTTATATACACCTTTTGAGTCATTTTTAGTTAGTATTTTACTCATTTCATTTATGTTTAGTATAGTATTAGGGTCGTTTTCCTTTCTTTTGTGTCACAGTGGTCAGAAATAGAGAAATGACAAAAAGGAGATGAAATGAGCATAAATGAGATGGAATTGCACACTAAAAGGGCCAAGAAATGAAGTCTAAGAAGTTCCGGAAAGTATAGAAGAAATCAGACGAAGACCTGAAGAAAAAAGGACGGCGCTGCAGGTTTTTCGGCGTCGTGGCGCCAGTCTGCAGGGCCACGGCGCCGACGCGGGATTTCTGAGTTTTGGACCGAATTTGTCATATTTTCAGGGTCCAAAAGGATTCCATAACTTTTCCTACCTACATAATCATTAACCCTTTACTTAAAGGATTCTATAACTTTTCCTACCTACATAATCCTTAACATTTTACCTAAAGGATTCTATAATTTTTCCTACCTACATAATTCCTAACCCTTTACCTAAAGGATTCTTGGGCTATAAATAGTCTCTACATCATTAGAAGAATTCATTCCATTCTCCATCCACCATTCTATTCCATTCATCATTATAAATATTCCTGATGCGCGAAAAGATGCACACACTTTAACGCAAGTGCACGTTATCGTGACAAGTAATATAGTTTTGGTAAGACCGAATATCGTCCACAAGGATTAGGGTTCAAGTACCAACTATCTATCTTTTGGTATCTATTTGGCAATTGATAGTTGATTTTGTGGTTTATAACTAAGAATTATAAAATCTAATTAACTATATGTTTACTTCAGTTGTGATGGGAATAGGGCTTCCACGTCTCCTCAACTATCCGCTTATGTTATTTATCAATGCAAAGAATTATGGTTTTCTTCTCTCGGAGCTAGCAGGTTTACGAAATCGTTTTATATTCCCGTTAAGGATATATAAACATTCAACCCCAGTATTGCACCTTTCTACCTTTCGGTGATAAGGATAACTCTATAGGAGGATTAAGCACAAAAACCTAGTTAACCGTCACGCACCATGCGTAAAATTAGGGTTGTTAAGCCTATCATTAACGCTACATAAATAATTGAGGTATTTTCATCCCCAACTCAAATATGTCTACCCAACTTACAGCATATTCACAACCTCCTCCTTTCGAAGTTTGATTAGAAATCATATAATGATAATTAGTTGTCAATTAATTACCAAGCATTCAAAGCAATTATTGGATAAATCTCTCAAAGAAGAATAACCATAGACATGCATTAATTCATAACATAAGTTTCTAGTGAATCAACATGGAAAGCCCTATAAAAGAATTAGTTCCTAGCCATTGACATGACAAGAACTAATTCAAGGTTCATCATACAAAACTGAAATAAAGAAAAGAAAAGAAAAGAAAATACTTAAGAATGAGTCTCCAAGGGTTGTGTTGTGGAATATTTACAAGGTGGATTGGTGGAAGGATGGATGTAGAGTGGTGAATGGTGGAATGGAGAATGGGTAATTCTTCTAATGATGTAGAGTATTTATAGCCAAAGAATCCTTTTGGTGAAGGGTTAGGGATTTTGTAGGTAGGAAAACTTATTAGAATCCTTTTAGGTAAGGGTTTTAAGGTAGGAAAAGTTATCCCTTTAGGTAGGAAATGTTATCCCTTTAGGAAGGAAAAGTTATCCCTTTAAGATTCTGAAAACATGTCAAATTCGGCCCAGCACTTCATAATTCCCGCGTCGGCCGCTATGCAGATCGGCCACGCTTGAAAATCGAGAGATCTTTGGACGGCTTATGGTGGCGCCATGGCTGCCAAAGCGCCGCGGCTCTGGTGACGATATTGTTCCGGATTTTTGGTTTCTTCGTGCGTTGTTCGTCCGGTCTTCGTCGATCTCTCTATAA